>OY776680.1:4164000-5552000 GCA_963675555.1 Leptura quadrifasciata
TGTTCTTAACTGGCCCAGTCATAGTCCAGATCTTAACCCTGTGGAAGAAGTATGGGGACTACTCGTAACAAGTATGAAAAACGAAATGTGAGACCACGGAATGCCGAAGAATTACTGGAAATAGTAAATAATGTATGGGAAAATATTATTACTAATGATTATTGTATAAAAATTCTATGCCAAACAGACTTATAGAAGTTATAAATAGAAATGGTGCAATAACGAAATATTAATAGTTAGTTTCTTGTTAAGTAGGATATCCTTTGTCCTTTGATCCAGGATTTCTACTAATCGTACCGTTTATTTTCCACTTTCTTAAAATGTTACACACCAAATTTTTGTTAATGTTATAACGCAGTGCAATTTGTCTCATTGACCATCCATCATTTACTATAGCAATAACTACAGCATTAAAATAAAAAATAAATTAAAAGTGACATCTGCTTTTTTCGGCTACTCATTACGTATTCAAATAGAGACAGATTTACATTAGAAAAAAAAGTTGTACTATTTTTTTCTGCTCACGACAGTATTGGGCGATTTGAGTTAAGAATTTAACATGGGTGATGTGGACACACTGTATATACCCTTGTTCCGGAAAAAGAAAATAGTTTTCCATTTTTACGACTATTTTATATCTCTTAAGTTTGTTTTCTTGAAATATCCGGTTATGAAACGAATCTAATCTTCTTATACGCGATTTGTTCGTGTTCAGCTGCTCTATAATAAAATATCCTTAGGACACAGCTGGGATTACAGCAGTAATATATGTTAATCCGTGATGTAACACCTGATTACATTTCTAAATCGGAAACAAGGTCATTATCGACGACTAGTGTCGAACAAATGGCAAAAGTTATTCACTTGCTTGTCCGGTTGCGACATTTTCAGCTGTTTATGCATGCATCCTTCGGAAAGTTTCTACATGATTATACAATGGGAATCACGGCCATTAACGTTTCGGAAGTAAGCCAAAATCGAGATAAAAATATAATCGTCTTCGCCAGGCACAAAACAAAACACGCCGTGCTGATGAGGAATAACAATTTCGTAACAGCGATTTAAATATATTGCGAAAATGGAAAGAAATAAATTTCTTCGCTAACTAGCGACCCGCTAACTCTCCGGATTCGGGCCTCATTATTAGTGTACAGTGAATGAAAGAACTAAAAAAAAAGAACATGCATGTCCACAAGACGAAAACGCGACTTCGTCCGGCAACTCCGCCAACTAACCTGCAATGGCCTCGAGGCACTTGATGAAGGTCTCCATGTTCCTCTCGCATGTCGCCTCGTTGAGGTAGAAATAGGTCCTCGCAGATTGTACCTTGTACCTCCTGTCGGCGAACGTTTTATCTACATGGTACTGCTTCAGGGAACCCTCGAGTTCTGGTTCTCCGGCCTCGGGGACGGAAGCTCTGTAAAAATAAAAGATTCCTTCCACACAGTTTTCTGTTGTATAGGTCTTAACCTCACTTTTATTTCAAGCAGTCAAAATGCGAAAAAACTTGTTGAAATAAATTAGGTCTTCATAGTTCTAATAAAAAATTAGTAAATATAATGCTGGTGGCGGAATTTATTAAACGACTAATCGTTCATTTTCATTTAAGTCAGTCAGTCCTTGACTTTGACGTTTGTGCATATATGTCATTAACTGACATTCTTATCTCCGTGTCCCTTAAGTTTGTTGGTCTTGTTAAATTAGTTATCGAAGATTTTGATTTTGCTCGTAGTTGTTGTTATTAGTTGTTGTTATTGTATTTTCTGTGCCATGGCCGCGTATGCCAACGCAGAATACGCTGATATCTTGTTTGTATATGGATACTGTGGCGGCAACGCTGCTGAAGCTCGCCGAGAATATGGTCTTTGGTACCCTAACCGCCGCTTACCAAATGCACGTGTATTCAGTACGGCATATCGAAATATCGCTGAAACTGGCTCCGTGAAATGTAGAAGAAGTGACGCTGGTGCTCCTCCCGTTTATGAACCAGATGATGAGGAAGAAATATTGAGGTATTTTGAGGAAGACCCAACTATTTCAACTAATAAAGTCGCAAGACTAACCGGAGCGTCACAATGGAAAGTTTGTGGTCTGCGATACGTAGAGTTGGATGTCATCCTTACCACTATACCCCTGTCCAAGGCTTGGAGGAAGGTGATCCTGGAAGGAGAGTGGAATTCTGCCGCTTTATGTTAAATTCAGATGCAGAAAGTGCAAATTTTTTAACAAGTATTTTATGGACGGACGAGTCGAAATTTAATCGCGAGGGTATAACAAATTTCCACAACCTACATTATTGGGCAGAGGAAAATCCCAAGTTAACACGTGAAACTAGTTTCCAAATGAAGTTTTCTATTAATGTGTGGATGGGAGTCATTGGCCACTATTTAATAGGGCCACACTCTCTTCCTCAAAATTTAAACGGGGAAATCTATGAAAATCTTTTAAGAAATGATCTGGCGGTGATTTTAGAAGATGTTCCTCTCGCCGTCAGACAGCGAATGATGTTTCAGAACGACGGTTGTCCAGCACATTATCGGCTGACAGTACGACAGTTACTTGATCAACGTTTCCCTAACCGTTGGATTGCAAGAGCGGGCCCAATACCTTGGCCAGCGCGAAGCCCTGACTTAACACCCCTTGATTATTACGTATGGGGTCATATGAAGGAGATGGTCTATGCCACACCAGTCAATACTATAGAAAACCTTAGACAAAAGATAGTCGATGCTGCCCAACACATAAGGCACAATCTGACAACCAGAGTAACAAGGACGGAAATAAGAACACGCTGCCGTGTCTGTATACGGAATAGGGGCTCCCATTTTGAGCAAGACATATAAAAAATAAAGTACAACTTTGAAATTAATGAAGAATTAAACTCTACTTTTAAAATGTTTTTTACTGTTTATCTAAAAATAAAATTCGGACTACTTGTGTTATTTTTACTAGTATTTTCTTAGAACTATTAAGGGTACGTTGAACATTTGTACCTTGTTAGATAGCTATTGAAATAAGGCAGTTTTTATAATAATTTATACGCGTGTTACGTTAATATTTTTTTGAAAAAACCTAATAGGTAAATTTCATAGCTGATTTAAAAAAAAATTTTTTAAAGTTTTTATTTCAGATGTTTTTTTTTTTTTTTTTATACATTTATTTAACGTCGGCCTATTTCCGCTACTGAGGCCTAACACCGACGCCTGTAGACGAGCTACCCCCAACCAGGAATTTTGCCGAACCTCTTCCCTTAAGAAGAGTAGGGATCTTTTACTTGCCTAACATTTAATAGACAAGGGACCGACGGCTTTACATCCCCTCCGAAGGATGGTATATCTCCTATACAACCCTCGCCTAAGGTTGTATAGCTTCCGCGCATACACTGATATACAAGCCGCTGGAAGATGTGTGAGGCGAGAACGCGGTTTCCGTTGGAATGGTCACCAATCCAAGTACTAACCGCGCCTATCGTTGCTTTACATCGCATACCGAAGTATGTACATAGTAAAGACGCACCTACGCTCGCCCCATATATTTCAGATGTTCACATGATCGAAATGTTTCCAGATATTTTTCATTCCAAACGGATATCTATAATATTGGACAAGTAATCCAGTAAAAAAAAATTTAAAAATGTCAAATAGATTTTTCGAAAATTAACTTTTAGGACATTAAGATCTACTTTTTGAGAAAAACAAAAAAAATTATAAATATATTATAAATATAATATAAAAATATCTCAAAAACTATTGAGTTTTGCATAATATATGTTAGGGCTAAATTTACTTCTTAGATCATGCCCCATCACATCTCCAAAGGAATGTATCGAATTACCAGTAACCCTGTATATATCCAGGGTGGCCCATTAATAATAGACCATGCCATGCCAAAACATTTGAATACTGTACTGGGATACACTTACTAGTCGATGTGCGTTTCGCTAATCATGTCAACATTATCAGATAATTAAAATTGAAAGCCAGTCTCATTCGTCTCCCGATGAGGTAATAAATAAAAATATATTTTTACTTAACATGACAATGACGGTGACAGTAAAACAATAATATGATTGATGCGCCGTCATTGAATAGAATCATATTTACAATCAGTCGATTACTTTTTATCGGACGCAATAGTACATTAAAATCATGAATTGAAACAATGTGCGGCACTATGGGTCATAAAGACATTATTTAATTCAGGCTAGACATTCTGCCGACCAAGGAGGATTACCAGACATGGCTACTATTGATATAAGACACAAACCGGGCCAAATTACAGAGTGAAATTATTTAGTTGGACATTTAATCAATTTTGGCGTTGGATGGAATAAAATTGTATCATGCCTAGATCTAGATAAAGCCAGTTTTCCTACAATCACGTGGAATTTGTAAACGTGAGGAAAAGTTCATCTTTTTTTTATCTGATAAAATCTCGACGTATTTTTATGAGTATTTAAACAAGTTTTTGCAAAATCTCTAAGCTTTTATTGAATATTATTAGATTGAAACCTCGTCATTTTGAAAAGTATAAGAGTATGGAGAGTTTCAAACAAGATTTTGTTCAATTTTAACATTCTGAAATCCAACTGTCTATACAATAATAATTAATACTTACTCAACTTCGCGTTTTTCTGCTTCTTCTTGTGACAAGTCTTCTTCCACGGAATAATCTAGGATGGGCTTGACCCCGAACGATCTTAATCTCTCTAGTTTCGGTCTTATTTTGTACTGGTCTTCGCCGGCTACAAAGTGACCATAAAATGTGGCCTTCATCATCAAGATAAATAGTTTTTCTCCTAATATGCCTTTGGCGAGTTTCATTAACTGCAATGAAAAAAAAAACGATAAGTCCTAATGAGGAAAATGCGACATAATTGCATATTCAAGCATTGGATGTTGTTTCAAATCATAGTGTATAACAAAGCAAATAAATCGGGAAATGGACAAGTTTCTTGGACGTCCCCAATTTTTTTTGTAATTACGTTTGTCAAAAAAATGTATACAGATTGAGGTTGACTATGTTGGACTTCTTTATCCATGGCCACTTTATTCAACCCAAGAGTAGAAAGAACGACATATAAAAATTTAGCGCCTTAACCCTCTACAAATAGTCTAGAAATTGTGGTAGGTGTGAAGTTTTTATTATATTTTGTATTAGAACAGGTTGAGAGATATAAAGTGGAATGAATGTACGCTTTTTATACCAAACGCGGCTCTCACCACGTCAAGGATTTTATTGATTCGGAGGCCCGACCGTCTCCCATCCGTGTTGGCATATAGCCTTGGGGTGGGATCGAAACACAACCCTGACACACCGCCACGATCGATTGGCCCAAGTTTTCAGAGAGTACATCACGGAAACCCTCTTGGGCATGTATAAGTGTACGACCACGTGTTTTCCCGGTGGCGATGCGGGTATCCTATAGATTAGTTTTTATGACATTGTCACAAATGTTCCTATTGGCAGTTGGAAATACACGTATACATACAGGGTGTCCCGTAATAACGTGCACAAAATTTAACTGTAGACCCTGTTGAAAATTAAGACGAATTCTTCGTATAAAATTTTTCAAAATAACCCTTTCCTGTCCAACTAAAAGGGGTGTACCAGAAAACGGTTTTTAATTGAGATACCGAATTTATTCTATTCGACTGTTTCATACTGTATAAAGCTGTCATAATGTACAGTACATTAAATGAAATGTATCCACCGTTAAATAAATTAGGATATTGCTTTTTACAAAAAATTCAAAAACACGTCAAAAAGAATAGGGGGTGCACTTATCACCCCATATTTCTTTTAATCGCGATTCAAATACCTGTCTAACATTACTATAGAGTTCTGGCGTTAAGTGCTTGACATTGAACAATACTTTGTCGTAGATCATCTGGCGCTCTGGTTGCATTGCATACTTTCATCTTCAAATATCCGCTCAAAAAAAGTGGGATCAAATCTGGTGACCGAAGTGGCCACTCCATCATCGGCCTCTCCTACCCTTCCGACGATCAGGGAATGTATCATTAGGAAAGTGATGGACAGGTACAGCAAAATGTGAGGGGGGGGCTCCGCCTCTGTTACTTCTTTTGACGTGCTTTTGAGTTCGGAAAAAAAAAAAAAATATATCCCAATTTAGTTATGGTAGATAGTGTTCATTGAAATGCACTGGTATATTGTCTGAATTCTTTAATATAATAACATATACTATTAGAGTACTAACCAAAACAACTACTGTCCCGGTTCATACGTGATGCATTGAATTGCATTTTCAATATTACTTCGTACACTTAGCTTGCGATTCAGAAACTAAACATTTAGGAACGAATAATAGATAATAAAACCTGGCTAAACTAACATTATTTTACGGGCTATAAATAAATATCGACATGCTATGAATATAAAAAGCGGTTCAGCCTTGACATAGAATTGTTCGTGACAATGATATTCTGTTATTGTAAAATACGCCGAAAGAAAAAACAAACAACTTAATTTAGAACCGGTAGTAGTCTAAAATTCATAATTACTGATTTGTAACTCATGTTTTTTGCAGACTTTTCAAAGTGGGGTAATATGGACCGAAATGGGGTTATCTCAAAAATAGTTCTCAGCAAAAATGTATAAAACAAAATTTCTATTTGTGCAAAAAGTGTATATTTGTTGCACGAAGCATGAAATTTGCAGCTTTTGACTTCGTCTCGAGCTGCAATCATGCTAAATGCAACAAGTATACTTTTTGCACATGTTGCACACAACATTTTTTCTACGATGGAATTAAATAGATTCTTTTTAATTTTTATTGAACAGTACATTACATATTAACTCAAAAAAATATACTAACCTTAGAACAGTTCTAATAACATAGTTAAAATGTACTTTTAGAGGGCGGAATATTAAGACATAATATTTTTAGTCGCAAACTCCTCTATAAAATTCTTATTTTGCTATAAGGAACGTAACCAGACTGCAACCAACAGCTACTCTTCGGGCTATGTGCCCCGCCGAGCGCTGAATTACAAGGTACAAGCCTGGCGCGTTAAGTGTAATAACATATTACCATCAAAACGCTAATGCTTCGATTGCAACAAACACCAGCCGAAAGACTGATTCTACTTAAAGGAGCTCTCGTCCGACCTCTAAAAGCACATTTGAACTATGCTAAGCCCAGTCAGGTTATTTATTTTTCGATTGCAACAGACACTGGACCGCTAGATGGCGCCTGCTGACTATTTTACATGTCGCTATCCCAAAGATACCGAAATGAAGTAAATAGTCAAGTGATCCTGTGTCGGTTGTCACATGCCTACCTTGAACTGACGAGAGCCAACAGCTCGAAACTGCAGTCTGCAAGTGGTGTGTGACGACTGGCATGAGGGCTCCTTTAAGTAGGATCAGTCTTTCAGCTGTATTTGATGACATTGAAATTATCAATGTAATTAAACGATTGCCAGACAAAAAGAATTTGTCCTTTATATCACTTAGGCAGGTACTTATTGAAATTAATTTGTTATAACACCTATAATTATAATCTATATTTTTGTTTCTTTAGTATTAATTTATGTTTTGTGTAAGGATGGTACCATATGGCCAATTTTTGAGGTAGATTTCTAATCTACCTATTGCAGAGAGCAGCATGTCACGACTCCGGGAATATTTCTCTATAGTTTCTTAGATTATGGTACCCAGCCTCCAAAAAAGTTCAAAAGTTTATGTATTGCTATATAACGAATCTTGTAAACACTTTAGAGTGCGCATTTCTCAACGGATCAAAACGAAATTTGGCAGGCATAGACTTTGGGTCCACATCTCAGTTATGTTCGAAGATGGGCCAAATTGTCTTCTTCGTTTCAAAATGGCGGCGGTTTAAATTTTTTAAAGAAAATCTCAAAATTTTATTGAGAATCAAATATGTACATGCGATACATCCTTGGATAGTACTCATTTAGACCTACAACTATTGTCTAAAACATTTTTTTGCTAAAACGCATAGAAAAAAATTTAAAAAAGAGCGAAATCTCCGACTGGAACTGGCATCGGGTTTAAAATTTTTTTTTTTAATGAGAAGACATATTTTATTTTATGAAGCATAATAAATATATGTATTACGTTATTCTTCCTAAAAATTGTTTTAATAAGGTTCTTGTCCCATTTTTACGTATTCTATTTGTATTTCTTTCAATATTTTGTATACCTACCCCCCCACCCCTTAATTTGGCTCTGGATCCGCGACTGTTGTCAAACACCTTTCAACTCCCTCGATAGACGCCTATGTCCACGTTAATTACCGCTAATTGATTGAATAGTAGCTTTCATTTAACGCGTTTTTTGTTCATCAATCGCTCACTATACCAATTTAACATAACAAGCCCGATACAAATCATCGTTCGGAATCCTTGGCATAATTTCTTCAACATATAACCATCGTCTATTATTAGTTTTTACGAATGATCCACAAAAAAAATTTTTAATGCGGAGTATATTGAGAATAAAAACGAACACGTGCACGTAACGTGCCTAGTCACGAATGTACAGCGGCTGATATATAAAAAATGTAGCTCCACGGATACAGCCCAAGAACACGATAGCGGCTTCAAGGCAGGTCAAGTTCACATGCCCGCCGCTGGCGTTTCACAAATTTCGTTACTAAAATCAATCGACGTTAATTTAGTCGCCGTCGCCAGCACACATTGCGGAAGTCTTAGATTTACATCCAATAAAAGTGGTAGGACGGGTTAGAATTTTAAATAGACGTTATATATCATTCCCTCAAAATAGTGAAATGAATATTTAATTGATTGAAACTACGAACATCTAATTGATAATACTTGTAACTTAACATAGAATCGAGGTATATGCCACCAAACCTTACTGTTCAACTTGAAGTTCAATGTCATTTATTTCTATCTTGATTACTTCGCGATGAAAAATGAATGAAACTACAATAATTCTTTCATTTCCAATATTTACAAGAGTTCAATATTTTTATTACATCATTCGCACTAATAATCGACCCCCTTATCTCTCTTTTCAGTTCGTCCATATATGTAGCTGACAATATTGCAGAGTTCATCAGCATATAGGCCGCCATTTGATGTGAACGTATCTTCAGTAAGTCATTCAAATAAATTACAAATAGCGACGGTCCTACCACAGAACCCTGAGGAACGCCCCGTTGTATACCTCACTAAAACAAGGCAATTTTTTGTGTTGATGTATCGTTGTTATGTCGAATGACTTGCAAAAAGTTAACATTTCGTGTTACTAATATGCAATTTTATATTCATCGGAAATCTACATAGTTTTAAACGATTTTCTTGATCAATGCATTCATCAATACATCAAATTTTATCTTCTGGTATGATAAAGATGTTGTAAAACATGAACTTATTTTTTCTCACTAATTCGTTGATATGTTGGAATTAATAAGGTTCTGTTTCTGGGCTGTTCGCTGCTTATACAATGCTATGTTATTAATGTTTATAATACATTGTTGCAAAGTTATATTTAATTGCACATATTTAACCACAATTCTATAACATACGATTTATATATAATATGACACGGCAGCTTTTTACTTTGTTGCAGAATTACATAACAAATTATTTCATTCCGAGAGATGGGTTTTTAATTATTGTAGTTGTTTATATTTGGTTATACAAAGTGCCTAATATTATTTTTTTAGATCGCATAGTTATTTATGAGGCTATTTGAAAGATCAATCTACTTTCTATGTTGGGACATTTTTGCTTTCAAGACAATCAAAATACACACTATATTACCAATTTAGTAAGCCAGTTTTTAAAAAATTATTCACATGTTTTAAAGTATCTAAAACAGATTTCCTATTAGAACGATCAAAATTAATATCCCAAATACGCAAATAACCTTGCATGAAGCAAGAATTAATCATTATTAAAGCTATAATTCAAATCAAGTATTTATACTTGGCCGGTGTAAAAAAATGAGAATATAAACGCAGGTGACTCAGGTACCACCGTAAACAAGTTGTAGGCCTACTTAAAAAAAACAGCGATTGTGAGAGTTATAAGAAAAGTAAACTCAAATAAAAAATGTAAATAGAAACTGGATAAAACAAGAAATTATATGAAAACTTGATATATCAATATCAATATTTGAAATTAGCTTAGATAATGAAAGTATGTCTGTAAAAACCTAGTCATTTTTATGTGATCAAAATAAATTATACAGGACGATGACGAACTGTCCCTCTAGAGCATACCTACCTTGCACTGACGAGAGCCAACAGCTCGAAACTGCAGTCTGCAAGTGGTGTGTGACGACTGGCAAGGGAGCTCCTTTAAGTAGGATCAGTCTTTCGGCTGGTGTTTGTTGCAATCGAAGCATTAGCGTTTTGATGGTAATATGCAATTATTACACTTAACGCGCCAGATTTGTAACTTTGGTTGCAGTCTGGTTACTTTCCTTATAGTAAAATAAGGATTTATAGAGGAGTTTGCGACTAAAAATATTATGTTTAATATTCCGCCCTCTAAAAGCACATTTGAACTGTCCCTCTAGAGGTAATAAAGGACCACACTTGGATATTCAGGAATGGCCTTAGAAATTTTTCTGTAGCGCTTAATTACTGAGATAGAAGGTGATACATTGATTTTGACTAGAATTTCCTGACTATTGATCACATTTTGTTTAAATTTTTGTTGATATACTTACTGCCATTATTAATTTTGGAAAATTCCAGGGCCAGAATTTTTTTATTTAATTTTTCGGATTCCTATAGAAAATATCGCCCTGTATATACTTTTCAACATTCAGTGATTAGATTTTTCTTGTCGCAACTTTATTGATTTTTTACACATTGAACTCGCCAAAAATGGGAAAATTTAAGACAAGACAATTTTCTTATATAACTGTCCGAATAAATAATAATAATAATCAATTTAATACAGATAAATCTGTTCCAAAAATACATTTAAAGAAGTTGCAAATATTTACAGCAAATTTTCAAAATGAAAACCGTCAAGTTCCATATATTTCATTTTTATTGTAATTATAGCAGGCCTAGATTGTTTATGTTTTGTTGTCGTAAATATTAGAGTTGGTGTTCTTAATAGTTAATTTATTCTTCAAATAATTACGCCCCATAATTTTACAAATGGGCAATACGCTAATATTTTTTATGTTTATGGATTTTATGACGGTAATGTAAATGTAAATTGTAAATGTTTATTAATCGCCTTCCATGTCACCTAGTGACTCTCTTAAGTCTAGGAGATCTACATTTGTCTGAGTAAAGGAGACGGGGCCCTACAATTTATAGTGGGATCCGAACCACTTCTTGGGGACAATTTATATTTGAAAATTATTTCGCGGTAGGTGGGGCTCGAACTCACCTCGCTAGGTATGCACAGCCATCATCCATTTTGTTTTTAAGATTCTTAATTAGAATGATCAGTTGGGCAGTGTAGTTAAATAAATAACACATATTGACATGTTAGTAAAATATCGTTTGTCTACATTTGTTTTCGAAATGTAAATTATTTCACGGCTATTGTATTGTGCTCGGTTTTCGATAAGTCATTGTTTATCCAATCAAACTTGTTGTGTTGTTAAATATAAACCAATAATCAAACGAAATTACAAATTGCGTACGACTTGTGGTTATTTATCACGATCTTCATGTGACTGTGGGCGGAAGTAGATTGATCAAATCTATAAATACTTGAGTGGGTCTTTCGTATAACACTATTTGGGTTTAATTAAACATTAAAAATTGACAAAAACCGTAGCCGAATTCTAATATAAAAGAACAAACAATTCAGATAGCTTTAATTCAAAACTTGTAAGTAGATATAGTCGTTTGCAATTTTACCGGGCAGCTAAAAAAGGCAACAAAAACTGTACAACCTCATTAAAATACCGTTACTCTCTGTACTATCTCGCCTGCAAATTGAATCACTTACTTTTATAGGTTTTTCGTGTACGTCAGCATGTTTGATGACACCATACCGAATGGTTCATCGGGGTTAATAAAGAGCTCGGAAAGTTTTTATTGTCTTTTTTATTTGGACCGTAAATCCGTATGTTACTGTGTACAACGAAATTAGTCTCGTTCAAATTTCTCAGATACTTTTAGGATTAATATTTTGAAATTTTGGCATATAAGTGGAGTAGATCTGGCATTTGAAATGCAAGTGTTTTTTTTTTTCAAACATTTTTTTCCCCATCTTATAGAGGACAACTTCCCCCACTTCCCTGACACTTTCACATCGTCTAGGCAGATGGTGGGGGGGAGGAGTGGCAGTTGAACATATGGAAAATCGTTTTTTTCCAGTTTGCGTGCGATCGGGGAACCGGACAAAAAAAAATGTTTCGGATAAAAAAGAAAGGTTATCCTTGAGGTGCGTAAACTGGTTTTTGATATGGAGAATATGGCCGTATGAAGGAATTGAGTTTCAGGGTAGGAAAAGGGATCGGACAGAGGTGTTTCTCCTAAACACTCTATAAGGGATGGGGTTAGGAGGGTAATTTTTTTCTGTTGTGGGTGGTCATAGGAAGAGGTCGAGGCCGCAGGGGGAGCGCTCTAGGGCAATTACGGAAGGGATGGGAGGGGGGAACGTGCAAAACGGCCAGATCTCCGGATCTGTTCGTGCGATTTTAAAAAATCAAAACGGGATTTCTTTGTCTTTATGGTAGCTACAGCTTCCATTTGGCCCGAATTGATTTTTGGCAAAAATTCAAAAATGGGAAGCAAAAGAAAAAATTGAATTTTTTTCAAGTTCGTTTTTTTCACTAAAGGGGGGAGGAGAGGGGATGAAATGCTTCTCAAAAGACGAGGATTTTCATCCCTTTCAAAATGAAAAAAAAAATCAAAGTCCTTCATTAGGAGGGCCAGGACATCAACTTTTAGTTTAAGCCCTGTAGAAGGGCAAAGGAAAGTCCTACGTCATTCTGTCATGGCACGCTTGTAAAATTTTATTCATACATTAGTATCATTAAGTAACTGAAGAATAGCATCTACAGAAATCCAAAATAATTTCAATGTAAATTAGTACCTAAACTAGACGTATTATACATCAAATAAAAGGTTCATGTTTTGGGCTTTGTCGGTGCAAGTAAAAAAATATGGCTTAATTCTTTAAACCACAGCACTTGCAACCTTCCTGAATTTTCTAGTCATAATAGTCATGTCATCTTGTACTGAAACTAAGCAACTATCAATGTGCCAAATTTGATCACAAACATTACAACTGTTTTATAAAAAAGGATTATCTAATTAATTTAAACCTTATTCTCATAGCCTCCATCCCTGCATTTTTCAACGGGTCATGCCATCTCAACTAGTATTAGGGCCTTGTCTATGTGTTGAATTTGATCCAACATCTTTTAGAGTCGTTTGAGAAGGAAAAATTATCAATTTTTAAACCACACCCCTTGTAACATTCCCACCTGAATTTAAAAAAAAAAAATAGACATGTCATCTCGTACTGATGCTAAGGAACTATCAATGTGCCAAATTTAATCACAATCGTTATAACTGTTTTAGAGAAAAAAATTATTTAATTCTTTGAACCTTACCCCACACAGTCTACGTCCCTGCATTTTTTTGGAGTAACGGGTTATGTCATCTCATACAATCACTAAGGGAGTATCCTTATGTTAAATTTGATCAAAATCGTTAAAGCCGTTTTTGAAAAAAAACTATTTTACATCGAAAAATCGATTTTTGCATAGATCACATAGATATTTTCCTACCTATTACGTATAATACGGGAAAGTAAAAGCCACCTTAGGAAAAAACTGGGCGTTTCCTTCATATCTATAACTTTTTAAAACTGCAAATTTCATTTCCGTAGGATAGGAAGTAGTCTGAACTAATCCATTATCGATAGTCCAATTATTATATAGATGTATTTCAGGACCTCGTAAACTTTTATAAACTATTACGACTTTATAACAAGCATGAAACATGTTGGTTGGCTTTTTAAGTGGGAGCCTGACTCATTTTCGTTTCACTATCTGTGCCAAATTCCGCAAAGGACGCTCGCTCAAAGTACGGTTATTATTATCAAATGTATAAAGAACACCCATTTGAAAACCTATAATGTCGAGATCTATTTGCGTTTTAGGGGGGCTGTTTTGGGTGCTATTCCATCCTCGCGCATTCCATATTACGTACTTTCATTGATACGTGTGTACATACAAGGCCTGAGCAAAAGATCCCTCATTTTATAATGCTTTTCTGTTCAAATGTCGTTGCTTGCGCATAAATATAATAGTTATATGTGTAAAGTTGATCTTTCTCGGCTGAATCCGAAGTTTGCCACCGAAGCACAGCCGAGGCCAAGCAAACTTCAGATAGGGTCGAGAAAGGTCATTTGGCCGAGGTGCACACAACATTTTTTAGGCAACTGTTTCAAAATGTAGAATAAAAGTATTTTTAAAATTGTTTCGTACAGATTACTGGAGACATGGACAAAATTTTGCAAGTAGCCTACTAGACTGGCGGTTTTAGTTCGTTTTCAAGTTAACAACGAAAACAAATGAAAAGGTCACTAGACAGTTTATTCACAAGCAGTGCCATTTCTGTCATTAGTAAATAACATAGTTTAGTACAATAAATCTAGACCAATTTTTCACATTTCTTGGATTTTCTTTCTCAGGGGATAATTTTATGATCAATCGATATGGGGAAATGTCAGGAACCACACAATGAAATGTTTAAGACTTGGATGTTGTAGCAATTTTGTAAACAAATAAAAACTATCAACAAATTGGCTTTGCTCGACTTTAACGCGGTACAGCGGCCATAAAATACTTCTAATAATTAAAAAGTATATATCACGTTGTAGAGAAAAATTCTCTATAATTTTGATACGGAAAAAAACCGTTTACGACGCTTAATTTTTTTTAAATCAATTTTTTTAGATTTTTTTTGACAAGTTGCTTTCGTTTGGTAAGCTGAATCTTTGTCGCCACGCCCATTTGCGCCATGACGGAATGGCGCGTTTTGCGCGCGCATCCAGAAGCGCTGAATATGCGGGAACTACAGTCCTTGTCTGTGGATGCGCGCACATCACGCGCCGTTCCGCCATGTCGCAAAGGGGCGTGGCGACAAAGGTCAGCTGACCAAGCGAAAACAACTTGGCAAAAATTAAAAAAAAAATTATTAAAAAAAATAAGCCTCGTAGAGGGGTATTTCCTGTATCAAAATTGTAGACAATTTCTTTCTCTACAACGTGGTATATATTTTTTAATTATTAAAAACATTTTATGGCCATCGTACCGTATCAAAGTCGAACGAGGCCAATTTGTTGATAGTTTTTATTAATTTACAAAATTGCTACAGCACCCAAGTTTAAACATTTTAATGTGTTATTCCTGACATTTTTCCACATCGGTTGATCATAAAATTATCCCTTGAGAAATAAAATTCAAACGATAGATTACTTTTTTTTTATACATTTATTTAACGTCGGCCTATTTCCGCTACTCAGGCCTAACACCGACGCCTGTAGACGAGCTACCCCCAACCAGGAATTTTGCCGAACCTCTTCCCTTAAAAAGAGTAGGGATCTTTTACTTGCCTAACATTTAATAGACAAGGGACCGGCGGTTTTACATCCCCTCCGAAGGATGGTATATCCCCTATACAACCCTCGCCTAAGGTTGTATAGCTTCCGCGCATACACTGATATACAAGCCGCTGGAAGATGTGTGAGGCGATGACGCGGTCTTCGTTGTGAACACGAACGGTACCTCAGGTTTGGGAAAAATAAAATTATTTCAGCTAGAGAGCTTTATATGAGACTCTTGAGGCCTTCCGTGCACTTAATTTTATTTGGTTTGAGTTCGGGGTGGATACACTTGAAAAGGCTGGAAAGGGCCAACTGCCTCGCCCTGTATATTGTCAGAGCTTGATTCGCACTTGAATTCAATCTAATTCAATTTAGTTAACACTTTACTGAATTTTATTTCAGTTGACAGGGTCGAAAGCTACACCCTATATAGTATCATAGCTCGATTTTAAATCAGGCACTTTAATTTAGAACGAAATTAACAAATGATTTATTTTGGTTAACACACAGAGCCGAATATTTAAATAGTAAAATCAGATTTTTATTCACAAAAATTTATTTTAACGTATCGACACTTGAGTCGGGTTGGTTGTATTTTATTTAATTAATATTTGTTATTTATTATTTGAGAAAATTCACTCGGGCGCATGAATTATGAAATATTGTGCAAGAGTTGCTGAGATTTTGGAAAATGGGGTCGAAACTTATATCATTAAATCGGCTGTTGAAAAGGAAATAATTTGATATGAAATTGTCAGCGGAATCTAATTCGATTTAAGAAATATGAGCTATAACTGTCTGTATAATTGGTTAAAATTTGAATTGGTCCCGTGAAGTAGCGTTGCTAGTCGTAACTTTAATCCATATTTAATGTTATATTTAGCCATATTGAGGGTATGAGATTGTCTGCGCCGAGCGGAGTGGGATCAAGAACGTGTAGAATTTTGTGGGAAGTGAAATAAATGACTCTAAATTGAGATTTGGGGAGTCATTTGAAAGTAAATTAAGTTGATGAGGGGGCTGTATTTTTTAGGACGATCCTTTGTAAGTTTCTTACTATATTTTGACGATTTTTGATGTTGGGGGGTTTTTGACGTTATATTTAGATTATTCGGGAATTATAGATGTGGCGTGAATTTTCTCAGAAATATTATATGAAAATTGGGGTTTTTGAACTCCCCAGGTGCTTTAATGACTTTTTTAAATATGTTTTGCCAATTTGACCATTACGATTTAATTATGTGTAAAATTTTATTGATTTTTTCGTCGCCCATCTTGGTAATATGGAGAACGTACGATAACAGTTGGAACGGTCACCCATCCAACTACTAACCCGCCTGACGTTGCTTTACATCGCATATCGAAGTATGTGCATAGTAAAGATGCACCGACGCTCGCCCCGTTGATTTTATTTTAGATTGGTACAGTATTTTTTAATTCAAATTAACTAATTTTGCAAATAACTGAAATTATTGAATGAAAATTGATATCACTACACCTGCCATAATTCTACTTAGGTAGTCTTATACTTTTTTTACCAATATATGTATTTAAAAAAAAGTTATGGTCAAAAATAATAAATATTTCCTTATCGGATCTCTCTCTCTCTCTCTCTCTCTCTCTCTCTCTTGGATATGCTCACCTTAATCAGAATATTTAGTCTGTTAAAGCCTTGATTTTAAATTATCATCGTTAACAGATAAAATCAGACACCTTAATGCCTACCAACTTGCATGAACTGATAAAGTTTGCTACGTGCTAATGCTAATATTTTTATCTACATTTTTATATATGAGATTATAGAAACTACGTAGGTATTCAAATATTTATTTTATTATTTTGTACCAATATTAACCAAGGAATTCGTCTACAGGGAAGGAGCAAAATGAAGTTAATGGTTAAAGCTCATACTCGCATCACATTACGTTACGTTCTTGGTCTTATCACGAGTTGGCTAATGTCGCCATCATTGCTCAATAATGTTTAAATGTTTTTCAACCGCCTTCCGGATTACTTGAATGCCCTCTAAAGTGTAGGAGATCTAGATTTGTATGAGTAGAAGGAGATGGAGCCCTACAGTTTAAAATAGGATCCGAACCACTTCTTGGGAATAATTCGTAATTGAAAATTATTTCGCAGTAGATGGGGCTCGAGCCCACTTCGCTAGGCATGTTCAGAGAGAAAGTAGACGCGCTAATCCATGGACCCATCGTCCCCATTGTCTAATACCACAGCCGGTGCTATGGGAGGGGAGTGTCCTTCTATTCTAGGTTTCGGTTCTAAAACTACAATGATATGCGGTACTATGGATGTGTACACTGTACATTTGAATTTGGCTTCCCCCTCGCACACAACCGAAAATCACGAGACAATCGAACTGCTATATACAGAGTAAGCCATTTAAAAGCGGGGTTCCTCTCTAGAATTTTTGTGTTGGCGGATTTAAACGATTTTTAACCTCACCACAATAAAATTGTGAGAGGTTACTAAAATTGGTTCAAACACGAAAATTGAGATAACATCAAATCTTTACGTTTTGAGGTCCTAGGAACCCAAAAAAGTGGTTTTTGAAAAACGTCTGTGTGTGTGTATGTGTGTTAGCACGATAGCGCCGAAAGTACTGAATGGATTTGAATGAAACTTTACATGTGCGTTTCTTTAGTGCCCCAGAAGAACTGAAAAGGTTTTGGTTGAGATCGAATTACGTTTAGTGTCGTTTTGACGCAACAAGTTGTTTGTTTTATAATTACTTTTAATTTGCAGTGGAACCATTGAAAATCAGTTAAAATTCTGATTTCAACGATATATCACACTTCCCACCCTTTCGATTTGGTTTCCGTGAAAAAAATTAAAAACAAAGCAAATATGAAGTACAGATTGCATTTCGCGTGACATGATTGATGCGCGTAGCCGTTACGTCATGAAACTCGTCACATCACGTGTCAATTCACGTGTGAGGGTTTCTTTACTGCTCTAGAAGTATGGCGGATTACGTTTAGTGCCGTTTTTAAATATATATACAGACAAATCGAAGAATTAACTACAAATATTGTCATTGTCATCGTTTGTCATCCGATAACGTTGGTGTCATGTCATGTTAATAAGATTTCGGCATATTTGTAAATTTTAGTGACTGCACCAGTGGATTGTCACAAACTTTAAAGGTAGATGTAACGATATCAATATCATATGCTTTCTGTACCTTCGTTAGTGAATTTATTATAGATTATCACTTTACCAATTTTCAGTTTGTTGCTTTACAAATCTGTAGTATTTAGGATAATTAGACTTTCTTAGTCGTTCAAGTGATGTTAAAGTTGTTAATATCCTAATGCATGCATATTATTCAACGAGCGATCATGTAGTAGGTAATAACTCGCATAGATGAAATTTGCAGCACGAGCCGCAGGAGAGTGTTGTAAATTCATTAAGTTAAGGGTTTTTTTAGTGTTTTGTCACACAATTTAATGCTCTTTTCGGTTTCAAAGATAGACCGAGTGGGGAGGTTCCAGCCGCTTCCAGTAGCTGCCGATTTTATTTTTTAATGATACAGCTTCAATAACTCTACCGTGGTGCAAAATTTCAAGGGCTATTTCGATTTTTTTTCAGGCCAAAAATCCAAAAAAGTACTGGCAATTTTTTTCTCTCAAATTTGACTACGCCATTGGGTTTAGGATATCTTCAAATGGATATGACCGAAATTTAACAAAAAAATATTGGTTTTTAACAGAAATATAGGATAATCCAGTAATGGATTTTACAGTATTTTATTCGTCTTTTTATTCACATTTCACTCCCTCCCGCAGCAAAAGTAAAATCCTCGTCCCCGCCGCTGGCGGCGTCCAAGTCATAAAAGCAAATGAGCCTAACGACTTGTGTACTTCAAACAAGGCATACTTATAATCCATTTATCTCGGCTTGACGTCATCGTGACGAAATAGCGCGTAGCAGACCGGCCTCCATCCGAGCTATTTTTAGTAAAATCTTCAATCTAATTTTCACTAGGAAAATCACCGGCGACTTGATTGGCCTTCGCCTCAACTATAATATGATTTTTTTTTTCTTTCCAAGACTATCTACTATCTAGCCTTGGCATGGTGTATTTATGCTTGGGCGCAAAGTTCTTACGTTGGCAAATCTAATGTGTTTAGTGTTTGGCAATTTGAATCGCCAAATGGCATGTGGTGAAAACGTATTTTTATCTCGCACCAGATTTTTCCGGATCTGAAACCAACGACAATGTGAAAGTGCATCCAACGCAGGCTGAAAATAGACGTCGACCGGTCGGACAAAAAGAAAAAATGCGTTTTTAAAATTCTATTTCGACTTGTTTTTTGCATCATGTACAATAATAAATGACTTGATTCACCTTTATTTAGAATGAACGTCGAAAATATGTTTGTTTATTTTAACTCGAACCGCTATCTGAGGTATAAATTAAATCTATCATTTGTAGAGCAACAGAAAATTGGATTAGAGGGGTCATACCCAAATAACAATTTAAATGCTATTTAGCCTGGCTCTCGTTTTGTAAATGTTTTATAAGGGATGTTTGTAGATTAATTAGTTTTAAATTAGGTTTATCTGAAATCAAATGTACTTCTAGATTGCAGCAATTTATTGAAAAGCCTTGTAGTACATCTTAAAACTTGACCATTTAACCTTTTGGACTTTCTCTGACTATAGTTTTGTAAAAGTTTTATTATTAATGTTAAAAGGAATTAACAAGACAATTTGGTTTTAAAAAAGTCTTCGAATGCAAATTTGGTCAATTCAGACAACTATAAAACTATGAAGCGTTCAAATGGTTTTAAAATTGCTTTATAAAATATAAATACAGATCTGTATCCTCTTTTAAAACCTTCTCCTCCTAAGAAAATGGTCTTCGTCAAAATATGCAATAAAACAACGACTCGTTTATTAAATACACCATAAATCTTATTAGCATTTAATATACGTGAGTGAAACTAAAATCTCTTAAGAAAATGAAGTTTTGATAGGTATATTAATTTGACAGGAATACTGAGGCGACGCGACGTATACAGAATGTCTAAGTCAACGCCAAAAAAAATTTAAAACAATGTTGAAACATCCCGTATATACCCCATATACAAATTTAATTTTTTCCTAGTTATTTTCCAAATTTAAGTTATTGATGCATTTAATTCATTTCATTTCATTTTTTTCATTTATGTAGTCATTAAACATTGCACACGTTAAATTTACCAGAAATGCCTTTTAAAATTATATTATTAAAGCAAAGTTAAACGCTACAATTTTGAGACAGAATTTACATAAAATCTAGTGAGTCGCAGGGTTTGTTTATCGTATATTCAGATAAACGTCAAGTACTTCGTGTATTCCCATAGTATGGAATCGCCTACACGTTTCTAGCTTAACCATAGAAAAAGATAGAAAGTTGAGCGTCACTCTAAAGTGCTGCACAGGGCTACGTCGTGTCGAATATTATAATAGCGTTAAAATAAACATATTCCCACAAGAAACAAGCGGAGATGTATAATCAGGGTAGAAGGGTGACATCAGGAACCATATAAAAGAAGACCAGCTTGTTTACCGAGGGAGATGCCACTTCTATCACTCCCGAGTTACATCGTCGAATGCTATCATTCGCTGTGCTCCTGAGTAATTACATTTCAATATACCTAAGTCACATTGCTGACCCTCCGGGCTCGCTGTTCTTATGGTATTATTGTGTGGATATTTTACCTAAGTCACATCGCTGACCCTCTGGGCTAGCTGTTCTTATGGTAGTATTGAGATTAATTATCTAAACTACAAGCCAAACGCTCCAAGAAAATCCACATTTAATTTTGCTATTCATCTCGAAGACAACCATTCTTTGGCGTACTCTTTATGAAGTGCCATTTTAACCTCTCTGTTATGCTCAACGAGTACGTCAAACATGAAGAAGCTGGGGAAGAGCATTCACGGGCAATATAACGCTATACAGAGCGCATGGAAATTCTGCAGGACTAAATTTCTAAAGGTGATTCTTTCTTATTTTGAGACTACTTTATTATTTGCAATTGCATTTATATTCTGGTTACGGGGTGTTTAAAAAAGGTTTAAATAACGCATTTGTAGTATTAAAAGAATATTAGATTTTTTTTTAAATGAAACATTAGCTTTGATTTTTAACTATCATAATATTTTATTACCAGTTATTCGGTTATGATTTTATTCACGATTTTAATTCATAAAATTTCATTTTCTGAATATTTTACTAGGGAAATTTGCGTTTGCAAAATAATAAGTTTATATTCAAGAACTATATATTTAGAGTTATGCAATAACAAGATACTTTTCACAGACTCGTCAAACTTCATATCAATAATTATTCTGCAGTTTTTATAAAACAAATAGTGGACTTGCGTTTCCGCCACATTTCAGGTAAGGTTTTTCAAGAATTCTTTATATTTAAAGTACACTAGGAATGTTTTCCTACTGTAACCACAAGGTTGTCTGATTGTTGGACATTTACCTACAATAAAATATTATAGTTACATGAATTCGGCGTACTTTGCGTTAATAAAGGTTTGAAACTTTGACTACGGCCAATTGGCTGGTTCTGTTCTCCAATTGGGTTCAGTTACAACGAGGAATGTCAATATTTCAGGCAGTTGTCTGGTCACTTACTTCGATTGAAGGGTGATGCAACACCACTTTCTTAACTTCGCGGATCCGCGGCTTCGTATGTTTGACAATCATAGGCAATCTCCTGGTTGCTTTTCTATTTAATTACTATAGGGAGATTTCCCCAGCATTCTAAAAGACTTTATATGACTGTAAATTCTCAACTCAGCAAGATTAATAGAATTATCTGAACGATTGTTCCTACTCTAATTTCAATCAATAAACAATGTATAATTAAAGGATATTTCCTCCACACTCTATGATATTTTACGTATTTAATGCTTTTCTCAACTTAATTTTGATAATGTATAAACATGACATGATTCTTGTCCTTTGTTTTGCATTCGATTCATTATTTGGCTATTGCTAACAACTTTAATTACAAACCATTATTACCTAGCGATTGCTAACAGCTCTATTATAGATCATCATTATCAGGTCATTGCCACAACTCTAATTATTATTAAAATGACACAGCATACTTTTGTATCTCAGTTCTTGTTATTGCATATAGTAAACTATTTGTCATTTGAAACTTTTGGGAGTGCCAATACCATTTAGCGGCTTTCTACAAACATATTCAGAAGATATAAAATAATTTCATTAACCTGACATGATGTTTCATAGTATTAAGCCTTCTCTGTTGACTGTAAAACATTTCTGTTTTACTACAGGCAACAATAAACTAAAATGTTCTTGGAATAATAAGTATTCCTAAATAAAACAGTTTTAACGATCATTGTTCAAGGCAAATTTGGCTTTCTATGGCACTATGAATGTCTCAATAAACCCTTTCGAATACAAACTGTGATAGTTAAATAATGATAGTTTCTTTAAATTTCATTAGACAGCTTGGCGTCGCTCTTGTTTGTTTACTCCAAGTACATTGATAATATTAGTAATCAATTACCATAATGATCCGATATTTGTAGAATACTTCAGATAAGTGTTACTCAATCATTGATAAAAGCCTAGTGTGTCAGCGTCGGTTTACGTCTGACCGAATTGGAAAAATACGCGTATTTTTTTGGTTTTCGCTGATTAATTTATGACGCGATAAGGGTTTATTGAGGAATTGTGGCTCCACAGACATAATGCAATCACAAAATCAGGCGCTCCAAGATAATAGAACGTAAGGAACACGTCGAGAACCGTAATTTTAGGTAAAAGTTTAAAAAATTACTTACGACCTGATTCATCTTTCAGTTCTTGGGGAGGGGGGAGGGGAGTACCAAATGGACACACATCTCTATGCATCTTATAATATAGAGAGGTAGTTTAATATAATATAATATAAAGTGAAATAATTAGACAGAGAAAGATAAGGAAAATATATAATTAATTACATTTAAATTTATTATATTTTATTATCTTCATTTTCGACTTGGCTAGTTACAAGAGTCGGTAGTTAACGGGGGAAGGATTTGTTTTATTGTTAGGCCAATAATAGTTGGAGGAGTGTGGTACAATTGTTTCTTATATACATTTTTAATTTCTTTTTATTATGGACTTTAATGTATTCTACCTGAATACATTAATTGTATAATTTAATTCTATTGAAATTGATTTGTTTCGGACAGATAGTTTTGTTGTATTTTGGAGTTAGATCTATTTCTTGTTACATATTGGTAGTTTACCGGCGATCCAAATGTATTATGTTTCTTGTTGTGAGTAGGGATGCACCGGGTACCCGCTACATATTCGGTATGCCGGGTACCCGGCCCATTTTGAGGGAAACCCGATTTTGCCGGATAACAGACCAATACCCGGACGGATCAAGGTACTAAAGAAATAAATGGTTGTCCAAAGCAATCATTTCTCCTATCGCCTTACGGTATGCTTTGGCTCTTTTATCATCAAATGTTCATTTTCTATTAGTAGCTCGTGATTTCTAATTGTGTGTACTGATACTGGTATTACTGTAACAAGGAGGAAGTTCTTTTTGCGATGAAACAAAATTTTTGTTTTAAAGTTTTTTTTAAGTATTCACTGTATTCCACCGAATGAACGAAAGCGTAAGTGTTACTCGGGGGTTTTCGGGGATGCCGAATTCAATTCTGGCATTGGAATTACCCGGGGGCGGCTCTGCGGGGGTATCCGGGGGGCCATTCTGGGGGGGAAATTGCATAGTCCATGAAAATCGCTCCAAACTCGTTACTCGGGGGTTTTCGGGGATACCGAATTCATTTCCAGCATTAGATTTCCCCGGGGGCGCTCGGGGGTCCCTCTGTGGGGTTGTCTGGGGGTCATTCTGGGGGGGGGGAATAGCATAGTCCATGGGAAGCGCTCCAAACTCGTCACTCGGGGGTTTTCGGGGATGCCGAATTCAATTCCCCGGGGGTATGAATAATAAAAATTTAGATTGAGTATTAAATAAATAAATATTACACATATTATAAAAACAATTTCTTTGGAAGTCTTTTGTGCCTCGAAACTGGATTTGAAAAAGGCGCCAAAGCTATAAAGAGAGTAGAGTATCGTTACCACGGGGACCGGCGCGAACAGAAATATTCTGTATCGACTGAAGAGAAAAAAATATGGGTCCAGTTCCCGCGCGCAGTCGGCGTCTGTGTGGCATCAGTATTACATCTGTCGTTCAGGACCACGTTGCTTTTTCGTTGTATGTAAATACAGTGCTACAGTAATCAAGTTTCTTGGATTTTGGACCTTTTTTTTTGGTGTTTGAGTTCTGTCCGGCACTCTTATACCACGTTGGTTTTTTGTTATACGTAAATATAGTGCTAAAATAATCAAGTTTTTTGGATTTTGGACCTTTTTTTGGTGTTTGAGTGGTGTCCGGCACTCTTGGACCACGTGGGTTTTTCGTTATACGTCAATACAGTGCTATAATGATCAAGTTTTTTGAATTTTGCACCCTTTTTTTGGTGTTTGAGCTGTATCCGGCACTCTTGTAAGTCATCTTTGATAGATCACGTGTTCGAGGATTTGTTTTTCAACGGAATCGAATATTGATTTTGGAGAGATTTTCATGGACGCTGCCATTTCCCCCCCAATCACCCCCCCAGACAACCCCACAGGGGGACCCCCGAACGCCCCCGGGGAAAACTAATGCTAGAATTGAATTTGGCATCACCGAAAACCCCCGAGTAACGAGTTTGGAGCGATTTTCATGGACTATGCAATTTCCCCCCCAGAATGGCCCCCGGATACCCCCGCAGAGCCGCCCCCGGGTAATTCCAATGCCAGAATCGAGTTCGGCAGTCCCGAAAACCCCCGAGTAACGATTTCCGAGCGATTTTTCCGAGTTTCCAGTCGTTCCTATAATGGTGCAAGTAATGATGTAATTGGAAAATGCATTTTCCGGCCCAGAAGGCATTTTTCAAAAAATGGCTAAACCAGACTATGTAGAGTCATTTCCTGGGACCTTCCTGAACACAATGCAGAAAACCGCATCTCGATATCTGCTGTGCCTAAAAATTTCCGCTATTCGGGCGATTTTGATCTAAATGCCCTGAACTATTAGTGCTAAGAGCATTGCCAATTTTTACTTGCTGGGGTCTATTTGACAGATACTGTTTTAATAAGTTGTAGGCAATTACATCCAATTCCCATCTTGTTTAGTTTTCCCAGTAAATGACTATGTAACACAGTATCGAAGGCCTTTTGTAGATCTAAAAAGATAGCTATGACTTTTTCGTTCTTTTCAAAATTTTTTGTAATTGTATCTGTTAGTAACTGGAGAGGATTGTGTGCGTAGATTTTTTTGGAACCCATACCGATTTTTTGAGATGACTATTTTTTTCAATATACGAACGAAGCCTATGGTTCAGACATTTTTCGAAAATTTTTGCGACATTATTGGACGGAAATTTGTCATGTAATTTTTGTTGCCATTTTTATAAGTTGGGACGACTATGCTTTCTTCACAGGGTTCAGGTATATTCGCGTGTTTAAAGATGCATTTTTTCGTTTCTAAAAATCATATAGTGTAGGAACAATGCAGAACAAATGCCAACATTTAACAACCATCTGAACTCCAACTACACCCTTAGGCCTATGATGCAGGTAAATTTATTCTTTTGGCCAACATTTATCGTTTCATTTACAGGTAAATAGAGCCAATGTGTGAGCTTGATTTATAGGTAGAACGCATAAGAGATGCTAGGTGATGGTTCTTTCTTTATTACACTGGGAGATCGAAACATCATCATGGAAAATAATTAAAACTCTGACTTGCTTAATTTTTTAACGATACTTAAAATGACCCACAACTTACAATTTTAATGGACCCTACAATTTAATGTCGTAATACGCATAATTTTCGTTTTGAAGGATGTCGGGAGATTGTGGTTTCGTGTCGACGACTTAATAATGGATTTAATTAATAATAAAAATTCCAGTACAGACAATACGTAACTGTTCTGTTATTTTATCGAACAGATTGTAATTTGTTTAGTCACGAAAGGAAATGGTTTGATTATATTTTTAGATATGTTTGTATCAGGTAATAAATTTGGCTTCGAAGAAACAAGTAGCTTGTATATTTTGTAGATTAAATCGGCAACCCAAAAATATCGAAATTGGAGCATCCGTGAATAGGATCGAGCTCGTCATAAATAAAAGTGCATAAAGTAGGCACTCTAGATTTAAATAAGCAGAAATATTTTCATGTGGAATTTGCAATGGTTTTATTTATCTCACGTTTCTATTTAACTAGCTGTTCTTCTTTTTATTTGTGCTCTTAGTTTTAGTCGTACAGACCTGATAATACTGCAATGGCTGGAGAAAAAAAATTTCTACCTTTTTGTGCTTGTTTAATAAAACGTTTTTTAAAAAAATGCCTGTTAGTTTGCTCTATGGGATGACAAAGTAATGGCTGATCCCTATAAATTTTTCATTCAGAAAATTGCATTTTTAACATAGGATTTATAAGTAATTTATAAACCACTTCCGGTTCCTCCGGAAATGACCCCAAAGTTAAATTCTCAAATGGAACACCCTGTACATAATGAAATTTTTGGATTCAGGATGAATTTTTGAACATGCGTGGGGGTTTTTATAAAATTCTGATCACTTATTGTCATTTTTTATAAGTAATTATAAATAAATGTTCATCTAGATAGAGTAAAAAATCGTGCAAAGATAATAATAATAATGCATCTTTATTAGCTAAAAAAGCTACAATTGACTCGTAACAATATATAGAACAGAAGTCCATTAATTAACTATTCATTAGCTTATCTTAAATCGATATATATGGCAAGACCTGTAAAATAATTACCAACTTTTTTGTATTCTGGTATCTAGTCGAAATCAGGAGTCGGGATTTTTTCGGGTTTTTGCTTTTTTCTGTCAGAGCGCCAACATAGAGACCCCCCATTTTAGAAGTCGCTGAACAGGATGGTGGGGGGTCCCGCAATTTTTTTTCCTCGGCAACCCCTTCAAATTGGCCAAAAACCACACCCAAAGTGCCCTTTTCCGTGAACCCGTTTATTTTCCCCAATTTTTCGACTAACTGTTATTCCCTCGAGTAGAACAGAAGGTCCCTCGAGGGATTTGACCTAAGCTACCCCTACACCAGGCTTCCACCGCTTTAGGGGGTTGGAAGATTGAAATTTTTTTGTGGAAAAAAAAATTGATATTTTTCAGTTGTTTCTGTGAGGAAGGTGGCAGGTGACCACGGTTGTGTAACCATCCCCGAGGGTGTTGTCACCCTTCAAAGGGGTGGAAAAAAAGTTATTTTTTTTGGGAAAAAAAATAGTATTTTGTAGGAGGCGTTTCTTGGAGGAAGGTGGTAGGTGACCAGGATTATGTAACCTCCACCGGGGGTTATTTTCACCCTTCAAAGGGGTGGATATTTGATTTTTTTTTGGAAAAGAAATTATTATTTCGTAGGAGGTGTTTCTTTAAGGAAGGTGGCAGGTGACCAGGGTTGTATAACCAACCCCGGAGGTTGTTTTTATCCTTCGAAGGGGTGGAAAAAAAATAATATTTTGTAGTAGGCGTACCACTTTCCTCAATGAAATGCCTCCTACAAAATATTATTTCCCTCCCAAAAAAAAAAAAAAATTATACCCCTTTGAATGGTAAAAACAACCCCCGGGGATGGTTACACAACCCTGGTCACCCAGCCCTAGGTATTTAATTGCCAAGTCTTTTTTTGTAAGTTTTTATTATCTAATACAATACTTTGCCCTGGGGCGAGCGTAGGTGCGTCTTTACTATGTACATACTTCGGTATGCGATGTAAAGCAACGACAGGCGCAGTTAGTACTTGGATGGGTGACCATTCCAACGGAAACCGCGTCCTCGCCTCACACATCTTCCAGCGGCTTGTATATCAGTGTATACGCGGAAGCTATACAACCTTAGGCGAGGGTTGTATAGGAGATATACCATCCTTCGGAGGGGATGTAAAGCCGTCGGTCCCTTGTCTATTAAATGTTAGGCAAGTAAAATATCCCTACTCGTCTTAAGGGAAGAGGTTCGGCAAAATTTCTGGTTGGGGGTAGCTCGTCTACAGGCGTCGGTGTTAAGCCTCAGTGGCGGAAATAGGCCGACGTTAAATAAATGTATAAAAAAAAAAAAAATACTTTGCCCAACTTGTTGACAATTTAGTATATGTTTTTCGCCGAGAACCATATATTTGCATTTATCGATGTTTGCTTTTAAGCTATTATCACACAACGAAACAAATACTTCTTTTATATCTTGATTGATAACATTAATGACATTATTTACATTTTTTCCTTAAAAATAAATTAACGTATCATCTGCAAATAAACGCACGTTACAAATTTTTACTGATTTCACTGTTATTTATAAACAGCACAAGTAATAAAGGTTTTAGCACTGATCCTTGTGGTACTCCGAAGTTATTTACACATCTTGTTCTTTGTTTTCTTGCAGTTAAGTAAGATTCAATCCATTTAAGTACAATGCCCATTTTTCCAACTTTGATACCAAAATTGCAGATTCACCGTCTCAAATTCACGTGTTTAAAATCTAAGAAAACTGCAATTATAACTTGATTTTTACTCACTGTCTTATCCGATATAAAGAGCCGTTTCACAAGAATAATTTTCTCTGAATCCAGATTGATCCTATATTAAAATGTTATTATCCATACATTGTGTAGTCAATTGTTCTTTTACTACCAACTTTAAAAATTTTTCATATATTGGTAATATGTTAATAGGTCTAAATTCTTCAGATATTCTTGTATTCGGGATTTTTGGAATGGATGTAAAGATAACTTGATGCGACATTTTTTGATAGCCATATAATAAAATTGTAGAGTCGTGGCCAGTGAATATGAGGCAGCTCTTGAATCCGATTTTTGTGATATTTTAGTGTTGTAATAGGGGCTGTACTTGTACAAATTTTGGTGCCTCATATTCACTGGCCACAACCGTACAATCTGTTTTTATTGTTCTTTTTAACAAGCATTCATAAAAACTCAAGCATACAGGTATCAACGGATTCGTAAAAAAATGCAATTTAATGAGCACACCGAGCCACCATCGTCTCATTTAAAAATAACATTATCTCAACAATAAAAAAATAAATTATTTACATTAAAAAATCCTGCAAAATGGTTAAACTAGACACTTTTTTTCGTACAAACTAAAGTGACCACATTCTTTTTTAATTCACAGCAATCTAGATCAAAATTTATAGTTGCTTATAAAAAATAACAAGTGATCATCAGAAATTTATGAAAATCACTACACGTGCCCAAAAATTCATCCCGAATCCAATCAAAGGGTGTTGTACCTGAAAATTAAAAGTTAATGCCATTTAAGAATGACAAGTATAAAATTACTTCCTACATCAAAAAATGTAGTTTTCTGAGTAATTCTACGTCCTCAAGTTTCATTTCAATATGTACAAAATAAAAAAGTTATAATGGTCAGCGGCTGACTCCTAATCATTTTTATTTTTAACATTGTTCCACCTGGTATATTTAATTTCATATTAAAAATAATAAGTTTGACGTCTTGAATTGTCATTCCAGAGTCGAGTAGGTGTATCATTCACATCTGTAATTAAGAAATATTCGAGTTTAACAAATATAAATCTAATTATCTCGACGGCTTGACAATAAATAATGATAGATGCAAATATTGTTGCATATTTGCCTTGCAACAAGTGGCAAGAGGCCAATAAAATACAATTCTAGCTACTCTAAATTGAAATTATTCAAGTTGTAGTAATAATTCATCCTAAAGTGCTTGTTTAAGAAAGCTAATGCCGATCCCTTGGTTCTCGTAAACACACTAAATCCCAATTTAATTTTTCACCCCCTTTTAATAATAGGGTGAGGGTGGTAGAGGGGGTAGCTAATGCCAAAAAAAATTGAGACGTTTCATTCCTGTATATACACTAAATCACATTTTTTTGAGATTTTCAAATCTGGCGTCGGTCTCAACATCCTCGAAAACGGGCGAGTGCACTGGTTTTGCCATGGGGAGAAGGAAATTGCTGTTTCACCCCTTTCGAGGGCGGTTTTGGCCGTTTGTGGAGTGGGTTTTACATCGGGGATGATTTTAAAGGCTGGCGTCGGTTTCAGCATCCTCGAAAACGGGGATAAATCAATGTTTCTCGGACGGAAGTCCGCTCCTTCACGTTTCACCTTCTTTCCGGGGTGTTTTTGGCTGTTTGGGAGGGTGGGTTTGCATCGGGGATGATTTTCAAGACCGGCGTCGGTCTCAGCATCCTTGAAAACGGGGATAAACCGGTGTTTGTGCGACAGAAGCGCGTTCCTTTGCGATTCATCCTAATTGCGGGTGTTTTTTTGGACGTTTGGGGGGTTGTGCATGCCTAAAAAGAAGTTTGCCCACTACCGTCCTTTCAGCAACCTCGAAAACGAGGGGGGGAGGTGGTCTGGTCGCGTCAGAAAATACTTCCGTTTTCGGGTTTTTTTCCGACTCACAAAATCCACTAAAATGTCAAAATTATGAGAAAATAATTAGCTTATCCCCACCTATTTCGCAGTAACAGCGTCCAAACTCTCAAAAATCTCAAAACAGGTTACTTTAATGAGAAAAATGCCCAAGAATGAATTTATAGAGCGGAATTTTCTCTATAAGATACATGTCTAGCGGATTTAGACGCAAGTGATTATTATTTATTTTCCCCTTTTTTCCCACAAAGATGTTTTTTTTTTATTTGTGCTCGTTTCCAAACCACCCTTGAGGTAAGAGCTCTTGGTGTGTTTTTTTTAAGTGGTAGGCCTATTCCACTAAAATTCCGTCCAATTTTACTCATTAGGTTAGGTGTTCCTGTACCTATTTTCATGTATATACAGACTGTCTCACCGGGAACTGAATCGATCGATATAGAGAAAAGTACGCATCAGAAAATTTTGAAAATTTAGATAATTACTAATGTCGGTGTGGCCAATCGAACTAAAATAATTACAAGCAGCTGGCACTTCCGTTTATACCGGAAGTCGATACCAACTTGCTTATTTCAAATGGAACATCCTATATATTTTAGGGTTTTCGAAAAGAGCATAAAATTCTGAGTCGAAAATATGTAGCATATCCTATATCTAAACCTAGCCGTTTCAGAGATATTTGACATTTTATAGAATATTTGACAGGTATAACGGTTTGCAAGAACCGTTATGACTTTCTTCGTGTAAAAGATCCTCATTTGCTTCTTATCACATAAAAAGAACACAAGGAAAACTACGTTCTACAACTGAAATAAATTCAATAATATCATACCAAGTGTTCCGTTTTTCGCGTTACATTTTGTCAACTTTAAACCGCGAGAACTTGTTTAGGTCAAATGGAACACCCTGTATTTTTTTACGTCAAGTTGTGTAAAATTGAATTCCCTGGTGGTTAAAGTTACAACTTTTTGAAATATTTGCGATTTTATTAGAGATTCATGAATTGTTGTAATCATTTCATCAAAATAGCCATGATTAGAAACAATCAGTCATTATCTTATGTCTTAAGTAATATCAAAAACTTGCAGCACATTTGCTACTCGATATCCACAAAAACGCAAAATAACACTAACACTGTAACATGCGTATTAATCGAATTGAAGATATGGCATGAACTAAAATAGCAGAGATAAGATCAATTTAAAATGTGATTTCATTTTAATTTAATAATTGCTCAAGATTCCGCCCTCGAACCTCGACACATTTTTCGCATCTTCGGATTAGTTCCTCATGGGTAGCTCTTCTAATTGAATCCTGTGATATGTTTTAAAATGCATTTCTTACTCTTTGCATACAATCTTCAATGGTTGTTAATGGGCTCTCATAAACTTTATTTTTAATAGTTCCCCAAATGAAATAATCCAGTAGTGATAAATCGGGCGAGCGAGGAGAGTCCATTATTGGCAATCCATTGATCATAAAAAGTTTCTTGTAAATAATTATTAATTAAATATGCGTTATGTGGGGGAGCACCGTCGTGCTGATAAAAAATGTTTCTATGTGCGGCGAGAGGTAAATTATCTAAATAGTTATTAAAATTTTGTAAGATGTTCAGATATCTTTCGCCTAAAAAAAAAACGAAAAATTTACCCATACGTATTAGCGGAAGAGAAAATTTAATTTACCGTTTAAATTCTCCTGATAAAATTGTAATGCCACCACTCTATCCTTTCTTATGGCCCACTAAACATTGAACTGTCAACTTTCCTGAAAGTTTCGCTCTCTGAACATATGAGGATTTGAGTCACTCCAATAATGCGAATTGTGTCTATATAATATTTAACAAATAAGAATTGTGACCCTCAGACCTTATTAGAATAAACTCACAGAAATTCTGTCTTCTTAGGAAATCTGTTTCTTTTAATCCTTGAACCATATGGAATGAAAAAGGGTGAAACTTATGTTTTAATAAGATTCTGTGAATTGAATCCTTGCATAGTCCCGATTCCAGAGCAGCTTGTCTTAATGACATCCTTGGAAATGCATGAAAATATCCCAGAATGACTATTTCAAAGTTTTCGTCATCAACAATAGGCTTTCTTCTTTGCATTTTTGCCTTGACAGAGCCATAATTTTTAAAATTTTCCAGTATGCGTTTTACAGTGTTTGGTGACGGTATCCGTTTTTCTGGATATCGAGTAGCAAATGTTCAATTGTCAAGTTCTTGATATTACTTTATCACATTCTCCATATATAATAAACAAATTTAAAAAGTCCTCGTGGGTGTAACTTAAACGTGCTGGCATTTTTTGACATAAGATAATGACTGATTGTTTCTAATCATGGCTATTTTGATGAAATGATTACAACAATTCATGAATTTCTAATAAAATCGCAAATATTTCAAAAAGTTGTAACTTTAACCCCCACAATGATATCAGAAAAAAGGGAATTCAATTTTATACAACTTGACGTAAAAAAATACAAGGTGTTCCATTTGATCTAAACAAGTTTTCGCGGTTTGAAGTTGACAAAATGTAACGCGAAAAACGGAACACTTGGTATGATATTATTGAATTTATTTCAGTTGTATAACGTAGTTCTCCTTGCGTTCTTTTTATGTGACAAGAAGCAAATGAGGATCTTTTACACGAAGAAAGCTATAACGGTTCTCGCAAACCATTGTACCTATCAAATTTTCTATAAAATGTCAAATATCTCTGAAACGGCTAGGTTAGGTATAGGATATGCTACATATTTTCAACTCAGAATTTTATGCTCTTTTCAAAAACCCTAAATTATATAGGGTGTTCCATTTGAAATAAGCAAGTTGGTATCGACTTCCGGTATAAGCGGAAGTGCCAGCTGTTTGTAATTATTTTAGTTGGATTGGCCATACCGACATTAGTAATTATCAAAATTTTCTGATGCGTACTTTTCTCTATATCGATCGATTCAGTTCCCAGTGAGACACCCTGTATATACCTATATTTCAAATATTTCATTGGTATTTCAAAACATTTTATAGGTATTTCAAATTAAATTGGAAGAAAATTAAACATGCATCAAGCATTTAATTTGGTTTGATATAAAGGCACTTCCTAATGTTTATTTTTTTATGTTCATTATATTGCTCCTCGTGTTCGCAATTTCCTCATAATTTTCAAATAACATCTACAATTATTACTAATTATCCAAAGTCAAAATCATTTTTAATCGCTTCTATACGTGTTTATAATTAATTTGTGTGGCGTTGCCGGGGGCGTTGCAAGTGATATCGTTACCTTACCTAACATTTTGTCTTGTGAATAGTAGCCAAGTAATTTTGATGACGTTGGACGTTGCACGTCGAGGTTGCATAGAATCGTTTTCTGTAATAGTTGGCAGTTTTTGTTCGCACGATAGTGTTAATGGAAATATGGAATGCGAGCGTACAGCTTAATCACCTATACAAACATTAAACTACTATAAATAAAGTCGGTCGCATCGTAGTTGTAATAAAGGAGGCACGATTTAGATGAGTATTTGTTTTAGATATTTTTGCGGGTGAGATTAAATTAAGTAGGACCGACCTGTACCGATACCGAGCACATACAGGGTGTCGATGTTACAAGCATCGTGTGCTAATTCCTAATGAAATTTGGATGATGAATTTGCCGGCTCAGTGGCTCAATACTTACATGTTAGGCTTAAGGTCAATGGGTCCCGGGTTCAAATCCTGGCGAGGGTATGGATGTTTAGTGTGATGTTTAGTAGTTTACTAGACGAGGTTGTGTGAGAGACAACACGGCTAATCGTTTTACCACTCCTCAGTTCGAGTCTCAGCTGCGACAGATTACAATATCGTAGGGAATGGTCGTTATCTAATTGTCTATGTGTATATTGTTCTGGTTGAGTGGTGGAATAGCTAATGCTGAACTCCGCCAGAACGTTGTGCAATTTGTTAAAAAAAGTGAAAGCAATCGATTAACATAGGTTGAAGTTATGTGACTGTTTTTTTAATAATTGGAAAATTTGAACTAGCATGACGTTTGAATGGAAGATTTGTTCTAAACTCCTTGTAAATGACCTTCCAGCGCTATTGGAAAATTTTAATTTGAAATTGTGCCAAACGATGTGATCCGAAAATGATAAAGCCCGATGTCTCTATGCAACTCTAGTTAGACAATACCTGAACAAGAGCTGCTAGCGACGTAAATGCTGTGAACCTGACAGGTATATCACGTGGTCTTCGCGGTCACCAGACCTGAACCTATTAAATTTGAAACATTTGTAGTAAAGACAGTAAAATAACTTAAACATATAAAAAGTGCAAGTCTCGGTATAAGTATGAAAAATCATAGTTTTTTTCTGCTATACCTTTTTCAGATTTTTAAATGGTCGATCTCTTAATTTTTTTTTAATAAATTTGATTTTCAAAAGGTGTAATATTTTGCTGTACTTTTTTTTGAGATTAAAAATATAAGTTTAAGTATGAGAAATCATAATTTTTCCTGTTCTTTCTTACTACCTTTTTCAGGATTTTTGAATGATCAATTTTTTAATTTTTTTAAAACAAATAAACTTATAAACAATTTTTAAAGGGCACAATATTTTTTCATACTCTTTTTTTTAAAACAGCTGTATGAAATAAAATTTTATTAAAGAATATTAATAAAATTTCATACACTTTTTATTTTCCATTTATTAATCTGCATAACCTCAATTTCAAATAATACAGAATTTGCTTTTAAAATTAATAATTATTCTCAGGATGTCTCAGATCGACCATTACGCAAAAAATATATATATATTTTTTTGTTGAAATAGGCTTAAAATGTCATGAAATGTCGAAATTTCAAATTTAAGCGAAAACAATTTTGTCTGTCGGTCTGTCTGTAACTTTTCTTGTGCGCACGTTTACTCTGGAACCGTTTGGTACACTTTATGTATTATAATGAGATCTGCAACTAGATTATATTTTGATCTAGTTCCGTTGAAGGGTTCGGGGGTAAATTCGGTAAATAATGGTAAATAGACAAAGCAAGCAGGTAAGAGTCCATACAATTGCAATTTAGGGCATGTACGAAAAATCAAGGTGTCAAAATTATGAAAGGGAGAATAAAAAAGTAAAATGTGATTATTAATGGGAGTAAAAAATTAAATTGGGATTTAGCGTGTATACGACAACTAAGGGGTTCTAATTTTTTTTTGCATTAGTCACCCCCTTTACCACTCCCACCCTATTATTTAAGGGAATAAAAAATTTAATTGGGATTTAGTATGTATACGAGAACCCAGGCCCTCTAAAATTTTTTTGATATTAGCCACCCCCACTCTATTATTAAAGGGAGTAAAATATTATATTGGGATTTAGTGTGTATAAGATTTGGATAGAAAATCTGGATGTGGAAGTAGTGATTTCTTGGATAGCGGTTTTTTTAATAAATACATGTAGTGTCTAAACCTGGAAAAAGAGGAATTTTGTCCAATCGGGAAACCGGGAGATACACGGGAGTTGCAATCAATAGTAATAAGAAAACACTTTTCTGGCGAACATGATTCCACTGCGTAAAAATGTATATTATGAGTCCTTTCATGGGACAATATTAAAAACATCGTGGGAGCATAAATATTCACATTTTTGTACTATTTCTTGTCCGTCTTTGCAAGAAATAGCTTCTGTGGCTTATTTTTATTTTGACTGATAAGAAAGGTGATCAGAGGTTTTTTTACAATGTTAAAGTATTGCAGAGTTCGCTTATCTATCTTATTTCCAAAATTTCGAAAAATCTCGAAAATTATATGCAATTTTAAATCAAAAATCGTATATTATTCGTTTATGGTGCTTATTTTACAAAACAACGATTAAAAAGGTATCAGAAATGATTGTTTATATAATATACAAAGACAGTAAAATTTTGTGTTGTTTTTCAGAGACTTTTCCTGAAACTTCTGAAAATCGCGAAATGTTATCTTTTTTTAGTTAAAAACCGCGTATAAATTATAATGTACTTAACAATTATTGAAAAATTGCACAAAAATTTATAAAAAATCGTATATATACTTTTTTAATATCAGGCGAAAGATACTAGTTTTGGTTTTTTTAATGTAAAATGCAATTTTCGTGAAGTCACATTTTCGAAAAAGTATTTAGTAAAACTAGAGACAACTTATGATTTTTCATTATATTTACTATGTATATTTATTACGTTACCGGAAAAGAAATCGGGAATTTCAGAGTTTTTTGATTAGCAAACACCCGCGTATCGAATGAGGAAAAAACTGTACTCGAAACTAGCCACCTCGATCGCCAGACCTTAACCCTGGCGAGTTTCTCTATTGAGGAGCATTTAAGATGAAAGGATAAAGTAAAACTCGAAAAGAACTTCGACATCTGATGATTGTAATACTATCAGATGAAAAAACTTCAGATGATTGGAAGATACAATTTTGCTCAAAGAATTCGATCTGTATCTGAGAAACTGGTGGAAACTTCGAACACTTAATGAAGCATCATTCTGGGTTTTTTCTTCAAATTTTCAAGTACAATAAATTAAAATTGTGCTTAAGTTTTGTAGAAAATGTATATTTTCCAAAAATTTTAAGAATACAAAAAATTGGACATTTAATTTTGCATAACCTAAATTAAAATATTTGTGTTCAATGGGTGGAGGAAAAAGTTCTGCTTAAGTTACCTTTAACTTGTATTATGGTTTGTTACGTGTCTAAATTGTGTACCTACCAAATGGAACCTTGTAAGTGGAACAGTTTCCAAAATATTAGATATATATGTTTTTAATTTTAACGGAGACTTAATGGGACCACTTGGCCAATGCTGGCTACAAAAGGGCGTTAGTTAAATAAGTAGTTTTGTAGTTAAATATATTTTAATCACATGTATTATGATTAATACATAACCTCAACCAACACATTGCAATTAATTTTGATCATGCAGACAGAATTTAGTAAATGCACAGTACTGCGCATCAAAGCCATTTGCATGACCTAAATTTAATTCCTAATTCTGACAAAAGTAGCTTTAAAACACAGCCCTCAAAAGTTGATATGACCAAAATACAGCTCTGTATGCCATTGGAGCATCGAAAGAGAGTTTAATTAGTTTCAAAAACAAAGATTCCAGCTCTTGTAATTTGCTACCTTAACAGTTGATCGGGTATTGGCTTAAATAAAATCAATAATTTTGCAGAAGAATTAGAGTCTTATTTTCTGCAATAATAACAAATGCTTTGATCCGCATTAGCTGAACTAGCTCCATTCGTGAGGGGATAGATATAAGAAGTGCCTATCTACATTTAAAAATACTACCCGCGACCCAGTTGTGTCAATCCCCATTATGCAACAACCGCAGCGGTCGAAAAACGAACGCCTCTGGGTAAAATTAGACACTACGGCGACGTAAGGCGAGGAAGAATGGACTGTGAAATGACAAACACAACACACATTATGTAGTCACTGGGATAATGCCTAAAAGCCAGTTCTTCCGACACTGAAAATCGATATAAGAACGTTAGCCTCGTTGCCAACTTCTAAACACAAAATCTGAGCCGGCCCCAATCAATTTTACGGCATTTTTACGTCCCGGATTATTACATCTGGTGCTTGATGTGTTTATAATAAGTCTGCGACCTTACGAAAGCCGACAGACTAGTCTGAATTACGAATTTCAGCCATTCTAGAAGGTTTACTTTGCGGCAACCACGTGTCGCCGTGTAATTTAAGCCGGCAAGGCCTGTTTACTTAACTTAGTCTAGTTTTGCTGGGGAAAAGGCAAAAGAAACTTACCCTCATATTATGTTTAACCAGAGTTTCAAAGGAGCACATCGTGTAGACGACGTAAGCCCTGATGAGCTCCAGATTGGTTTTGCTCTTAAATGCTGCCTTGGCATCTTCGAAACTAATGTCTAGGGGGTCCCTACCAGGTTGCTTTTGGACAGCTTGAGGGGTGTTCTCCACCAGAGTACCAGTAGCGGCCGTCGATTTCAACAGGGTTTGGTTAACATTGATTTTGTTGAAGCCGCTTGCTGGGAGGTTGTCGAACACCAATCCGTATTTCTTATAAACACTACATCTGATCACTGTACGCAGAAAAGCCATCACACGGTATGGGGGTGTTTTTTTAGACGGTTTTTAATCCGAGGTACCTCCGCGAAAGAGCGTATCGACACCTACCTTCTTCTGGTCTGGGCAAGACTGAGACGGACGACGGATTGTGACGTTCTTATTTTAAAATAACCGACGCGCGCAGAAAATGTCTTGATCCGTGGCCCGCTCCGCCGATGGATACAGTGGCACTGGTTTCCGCGAGGTTCGTTCACAATATAGCCAACGTATTCGAGGCGCACGGGCTGAGTTGGGACGCGGTGTACCACTACTTATCGCCGACTCGCTGCGGAGCAATGCTGATGGCTGACAAATTTTTTTGCCATTTTGAAGTTTCTCCGTTTGACAGATCAGCGGCCGGCTAGTCAAACGGGGCAGGTGGCTTGATTGTCGCATTAAATTGGTTTTGAGCAGCCTCTTTTTACTTCCTTCTAGCTTAGCTACAGGGTGTCTGTAATCTTGGGACCATTTCTTCGGGGGATGGTCGTCAAAAAACAAATAAAAATTTTGATACAACTTTTACCTTAAATTCATTCTTATACCCTTCCTCTACTAACTGAAGAAGGTCGGTTGCGACATAGAAGTCTAGAAATAGTCTTCTGTGGTTGTGGCTCACGATTTCAAGAGGTACCTAATCAATGTTCTGATTCAATAGAGTACATGTTTAATACGAATTTTAACCTCAGAAGCATTTTTTGAAGATTTGATCTATTTTTCTTTAATGTCGATAAAAATTGAGTCATTGGGTGGGATATCTAATTAAGACACTGGAAGATATTAAAAACCCGTAAAACGAAAAAAATGTCTCATGAAATAACTGACGATGTACCTACTATTGTTTTGCAATTGTTGACAAAAAGTGGCTAATAATTAACAAAATTACAATTGCTATTTAATTTGCAATTTTAACGTAAAAATGGTACAATAAAAAAAACAAAATAAGGGACCCTACTCAAAACTAAACAAAGATCCAACAAAATCAATAGAGAGCAAAATTTACAGAACTTTGTTTAAATACAAACATGAATTTAATGATTTTGAACGAAGGAAACTTACACCACATCATAGTAAGCCTCCTCATTTTTATGGCTTACCAAAGACACGTAAACAAAATATTCCTTTAAGACCAATTGTTAGTTCTATTAATTCACCATGTCATAATTTGGCAAAATTTTTACTTAAAATTATTGATCCATTATCTGGAAATACCAATTCATATATTAAAAATAGTAAACATTTTATAGAAAAAATTTATGAAAACGATATTCATGAATCACACCTGAAGGTTAGTTTTGATGTAGTTGGTCTTTTTACCAATGTTCCGGTAGATGAAACCTTAAAAATAGTTAAAGACAGGTTGCTAAATGATAATAATTTGGAAACTAGAACTAAACTAAGGGTAAATAGCATAATGGAACTCTTAACACTCCTTAACAACCTATTTTCAATTGGACAATGAGTTCTATCAGCAGGATTTTGGTATGGCTATGGGGTCTGCATTATCACCAATTTTAAGCAACATATTTATGGAGAACTTTGAGAACACACATGTTCAAAATTGTATAAACAAACCGGTTGTCTAGTGGAGATATGTTGACGACATCTTTGCAATTCGGCCTCATGGTGTCGATTTACTAGATAGTTTTTTGGAAAATATAAATAGTAAGGAACCGTCTATTAAATTTACATTAGAAGTAGAAAGAAGGAATGAACTACCGCTTTTAGATGTTTTAATTAGAAGGGTAAATAATACAATTGAAACAAGCGTTTATAGAAATAATAATATATATCTAAATTTTAACTCAAATCAGTCAATAAATGTTAAAAGGGGTGTTGTAAAATTTTTATACGATAGGGCCAAAATAATTTCATCTAATAATGAAATATTAAATAACGAGAAAATATTTACAATAGAGGTTCTAGTACAAAATCAATATCCTGAAGCCTTTGTTGATAGAGTTTTCATAAATGTTGAAAATAGGGACAATCAGGTACGACAAAAACCTGAACGTCATTATACAGCAATAATTCCTTATGTGTACGGACTATCGGAAAAGCTACGCCGTATAGGTGACAAATTTGATGTTAAGACGATATTTCAAACGGGGAACGCTTTTTAAGATCTATTTTAACAAAAACAAAATCGATAAACAGGGAGTAGAATTCAAAAAACTGTATTTACAATATCCCGTGCGAATGTGATAAATGTTATGTGAATGAGTCATCCAGACCTTTCAGTGTGAGGTTGGATGAGCACAAGAATTACATTAGAAAGAATAAAATTCAGAAATCAAAGATTTGTGAACATGCTTGAAAAACACAGACATAGAATAAACTGGGACTCGGCAAAAATTTTAACAAAAGAAACAGATACCAAAAAAAGAAAAATTAAAGAATCAGCAATAATCTTATTAAATGAAGATAAGTGCACATCGAATTGTTCTGTAGATATTTGTACAACCTGGCTACCAATGTTAAAAGAAGAACTTAACAAACTCAACATTATCTAAAAGTAAGTATCTATGGAAATAACATAAACAGAATCTTAAAGCTGTGTATTTGACATATACAGCAAAATAAGAGTTCTTCCAAAAAAAGCTTTGAAAACGGAAAGAGATTACTTTCCGAAACGTCAGCAAAATACATTATTTCTGTGTTTATTCCGATTTATATTATTTGCAAAACATAACCTCTGACTATTCCTTTGGCGTAAACGTCACGGGCGCAGAGGCTCTTTTCCAATAATTCTATTATTTTGTAGATTAGGTGATTTGTTTTTGAAGAGGATAATAATACGTGGTAGAAAACCCAAATAATAGGAAAGAATAAAGAAAATGCTCTGTGCTCGGCCTGGCCTGGTGCGGTTAATGAGTTCTATTGTTCTATTGACATATATTCCTGCAAAAAATTAGTTGTCCGAAAAACGGATTTTCATCGTTGCAGGTTTGGGAAATCCGAAAAATCTGGGAAATCTGAAAATTGTAAATGAGTTCTCTGCGGCTCTTCATGAAAATTAAAAAGCTATTTGCTACCAAGATAAGTAAAACAATAATAATAGGTTTTATGTATTTGTTGAATTTCGACGTCTATACATAAAAGAAACTAAAAAAGAAAAAAAAAGAAAATTCCATAGAAACTTAGGTTAATGTATTGTTTATGTTGTGTCAAATAACTTTTTTTAAATTTTCATAAACAGCCGAATGAGAGCGGACTTAGAATTTTCAGATGTCTCAGATTTTTCGAATTTCCTGAATAGTCCAAGTTGGACATCTCTGGGTAAGAGCTAAAAGACATTACCTCCCCCTCCCCCCCTCGTTCTTTGGAGCGGGGAATCGATTGCGATAGCTCCGAGATTAAAAAACCTGCCTTTATCTTCTGTTGGCCAAAAACTACTCCCAAAACGGGTTTTCCGTGGTGTAGTATGTAGTGGCGGTGTTTTTGTTTGGAATTTTTCCTGTAAAAGTAATTTCGATACGGGGCCACCGAGAGGGTTGATCAAAGGGGGTGAAAATTCCTTTGATGCAAAAAACGGTAGTAACATTTTTCTCGTTGTTCAGAGCGAGAGAGAGAGATCCGATAAGGAAATATTTATTATTTTTGGCCTTAACTTTTTTTTAAATACATATATCTATAAAAAAAAGTTATGGCCAAAAATAATAAATATTTGCTTATCGGATCTCTCTCTTGGATATGCCCATCTTAATTTGATAATCTTTCGAGTTATCATAGCGGCAAAAGATATAGCGGAAGAGAGCGGGGAAAGACGGATTGTCGAAAAGCTTACCGATAACCAAAGCCGACAAAGCGATCGATACACTACACTTTGTCCTTCTACTATATGTTTTCCCTCTATTATACGTCGACGGCAGTGTTAAAATTCATTGATTGTTGTCGGCACGTATTAATCCAAATAACAAACATGTCAGATATACAGATTTTTTATTTATATAATGTGATAGGTATATAATTTTCTGTGGCGTTTTTTTTAAATAATTTGCCTTTATATCTATCATGGTAACTCTTAAAAACAACTTTAACATTCAAGAACTTTGTAACTAGTATTTTTTATCGTTTCACTTGTTTGATTTAACTACAATAAACACTTTGACAGATTGAAACCCACTGGAAGGCTTATACCACACCCAATGGACATAATATGAAACCAAAGTCATAAGCAGTTGCCTCTCAGGTTTTGGGCTGTTTAACGGGTGTTTGCTTCTCGCGCTACCGCCCCTATGCTTCGTTAGAATCACACCAAGCATTTTTACAATGTGGCATAACTAGTGTCTTATCAAAAAAAATTAAGAAAAAATGTCAAGTACGAATTTTGGATAGATTTAATAGCAGAATTGAGACAAGTATTTTTTAAAACTATTCCCAGTACCCAGTACAAGTACTCCAAATTTTTATTTTTACTCCCAGTATTAAGTACAAATACCTTTAAAAAGTACTTTTTAGTAGAAATTTTAAATTTAAGTAACCAGTAGAAAGTAATTACTGCGTGAAGTACTCCAAGTATTTAAAATACTTGAAGTACTTTAAAATATTCCAAGTATTTTTTTATGTACAAGTAAAAGTATTATAAGTACTTAAATAAACATAATATTTTTAGTCGCAAACTCCTCTATAGGCAGCAGGGGCCATCTAGCGGTCCAGTGTCTGTTGCAATCGAAAAATAAATAGCCTTCTAGTGCCTCCTAGGATCGTTTCTCAGAAAAATTGTTGTAGTGTATTAAATTTCCTTTAATTTGATATATACTTTTGCTACTTTATCTTCAACCAATCAAAAGTTATAGAATTTCTAACATGTACGCTCATTTTCAAAAAATGAAAGCTAATTAAATTTCCTATACAATTGTCCCCATACGTATCTCTGGAATTTCCAACGGATTTCGAGGTATAGGTTCGTCAATGAAAATTCGATAATTTTTGAAAACGTGAAGTTATTTATTATCAAATAATATTATTAAATCGTCTATACGGTTATTTGCAAGTTTGTTCCCTCATAACTTAATATATAACTTTAATAATTTCATTCTATAAATGAGAAAGAACATACTCATTTCTAGAGGAACATCGAAATTGAGCGTACATGTTAGCAATTCTATAACTTTCTTCTCTACAACTTCGTGTCTGACAATTTTTCTGAGAAACGATCGTGGGAGGCTCTGGAAGCAAATGTGTGACAAAAGGACTTTGGTAAAAATGATTTTTTTGAAAATTATCGATTTTCAATAACGTATATCTCGAAAACCGTTGGAAATTCGACAAATATGTATGGAAACAATTTCATTGGAAATTTAATTAGCTTTCGTTTTTATTTAGAGCATATTTGAGTACCTCAACTCTAACGATAAAGAAACATACATCCTCGCCTGACACTAGTAGAGGGATAACCGTTTGTTAATACTGCATGTGTGCTACATACCGAAAAAATAAACCATTTGGGGGTTGTATAAACCTTAGGGGTCTTTTTTAAATTCACAGCTGCAATCCCAATTAATTAATAAGGCTACAGTATTTCATTTTGCTATATTTATTAGTAGCGTTGCACTCTACCGTTTGCCTATAACTCAACGGATAACATTTTACAGGGCCAACGTTATTAATAAATAGCAAAGCGCCGCCTCATGCTAATACAAAGTCTATACATATAAAAAAATTAAAATTGATCAACATGCTTAGAAAATATAGTTACTCTTCCTCTTTCCTTTAAATACATTGGTAGTGATTGGTTAGTTTATCTCTAACAAAATCACTCGCAAGTATACCAATCATTGCTAGTCTAAAATTCAATACAACAATCGTCCCAATAACAAAATATGTTACACAAGAAAGAGCGGCCATTATTAGTCGCTCTTCCCTCACACAAGAATTTGACTTATTTATTATGTCTAACTAAGCATTTTACAACCATTAACATTTACTTATCTAAAATTATCACGAAACAATTGGATACACTGGAAGCACAATTCTGATAGTCCCATACCGAAGTTTAGGTTTTTTAAATGTCGATACAATGCCGCGGTGATATGGCGCACTTTTAAAAAGTTTGTCGTACATTTTGCAAAAATTTTGGAAAGTACTACAGTTTGGCCGTTCCATCTTTAAAACATGGCGGACATTCAATAACACTTCAACATACACGCTGTTCCTGTCCGCGCGTCTGCTATAAATATTGTTAAGAAATTTACGTACGTTTCGATCTATTAATTACCCACCGTCAGATAACCACAACTGTAGTATTCAATCGTTATAATTCATACCATTTATTTGAAGACATCTAATCTAATAAATTGTATAAATTTTTATAAAGAGGTAATCTGCAATAAAACATCAGATAGAGAGAAATGTATATCTCACTTTCCTCCAGGCGTAAATTTATATTAGCATTACTATTTAAATACAGCAAAAGTAACGTAAGAAACAAATCAAAACATGGTAGTATAGTAATATAGATATGAACATTAATAGAGAATAGAACTATGAATAATTGCCCTTTTTAACAAAAACCTTTATATTTGGAGCTTCTTTTATATCATTGGGCAGACCATTGAAGAGACGAAGTACTTCGTGATATATGGATCGTCGTTGACAAATTCATGTATGTGGGAATTTTCCCATTAATTATTTTGTATATTATAGTTCTACTTTGGTAGTCTTATATACTTCTTTTACCAATACATGTGTTATAACAAAAATTTTGGCTAAAAATAATAAATATTTCCTTATCAGATCTCCCTCTCTCCCTTGGATATGCCCACCTTAAGAATGTTGATTATATCGTCAAAATTTCTACTGGATACTGTGGTTACAGTGTCATCATCAAACCAATTTACACATGAAATTTTTGAAGCACAATGAATGTCATTCACACATATGATGAAAGGAAGAGGTCCCAAAACACTCCCTTGTGGGACACCAAATGGACTAGCAATTTTGCTTGAAATTTTGTTTATGACTTTTCTTGTGTGTGTCGTGTGCCGATCCAGACCTTGAAATTAGGGTCAGTTATTTTCATTATGGGTTTAAACGTTTTACTTACGAATTGTTATTCTTAACCTATATGTGGTATTTTTGTACATACCTATATTTTTAATAGAAACGCTATAACTTAGCTTGTATTCTATCTACATTCATAATATTTTTAATCCGTTTCTGTGTTGCGGACCTGTGAATAGCATAATTTGCTAACTATATTATAGTTACTGAAACACTAAAGTTACTCAAACACTCAAACTTTCTTTGTTTGATTAGTGCAGGTTCAAATGCATCGGAATACATTTCCGTGATATTAAAGGTGGGTCTAAGTAAATTTTCTTTAATTGCATATGAGTGGAAAAAGGCAAGATAAGCATTTCTCTTTGTCTGATGTTTTATTGTAGATTTTGTCTTATATGGAAAATAACATAACAAATCATAAAATATAGCACAAAAATGAGAGCAGTCCGGTTTTAGTTTTTTTTTTTTTATACATTTATTTAACGTCGGCCTATTTCCGCTACTGAGGCCTAACACCGACGCCTGTAGGCGAGCTACCCCCAACCAGGAATTTTGCCGAACCTCTTCCCTTAAGAAGAGTAGGGATCTTTTACTTGCCTAACATTTAATAGACAAGGGACCGACGGCTTTACATCCCCTCCGAAGGATGGTATATCTCCTATACAACCCTCGCATAAGGTTGTATAGCTTCCGCGCACACACTGATATACAAGCCGCTGGAAGATGTGTGAGGCGAGAACGCGGTTTCCGTTGGAATGGTCACCCATCCAAGTACTAACTGCGCCTGTCGTTGCTTTACATCGCATACCGAAGTATGTACATAGTAAAGACGCACCTACGCTCGCCCCTCGGTTTTAGTTAACTTCAAATAAACATAATGATTGTTATAATACGAAATTTTTTTGCTTTTTATAATTGTATTCTATACTAGGTAAATTATGTGATTTCATAGCCCAGTGAAAATATGATTTTTTTAAAGATTTGGTCGTCTCCGTTGTACAGCCGCCATTTTTTAAAGATGGCCGCCGAGTGCCAAAATGATAAGAGATTAATGTGCGATGACAAACATTCTCAGCGCTTTCGTATTACATTTATTGTGAACACCGAATATATACAATCAAGCTAAAACAAATTACGTTTCAAAAAGTATATTAGGGGCGTAACTGCATGTAAATCACGAACGCATATCCAATACTTATATGTACTTGTAAAGCTATTGTAATAGTAATAGCAAAGTTTGCTGATTTTTTTTAATAAAGTGACAACAGATCATTTTATCAGGTATCATCACAGTGAGTTGCCACACGTGAAATTCTATCACGCTTTAAACCGAATAACCACATCCATATGAGTCTCATCAACCACTAGTCGAGATTGCTCATACGATGTCTAGAAAATTTAATGCAATGGTAAAACGCCTTGGGAATTTTAACATGTATAGTCGTTTGCAATTTTATTCTGCAGATAAAAAAGGCAACAAAAACTTTACGACCTCATTAAAATACGGTTTCAGTATGACACCGTACCGAATGGTTCACCAACGTTAATAACGAGCTCATAAAGTTTTTATTGTCTGTTTTATCTGCACCATAAATCCGCAGCCTACTATATAACATAAAATTCGGGATATTACAATTTATCATGTGGCTGTAGCCTCCTAAATGTTAACACTGTATTTATTATTGCTCACTATCACAACAAAGACATTTCTTTTTGGAAAAAATTAATGTGTTTACCAAATTTTGAGCAAGTTACGCAACTTTTTCAAATATCAATAAATGGTATTAAAAAGGCACTACTTTCTAAGCTGCTAATATATAATCTTGAGTTTTGAAAATAAACGAAAACGAATTTTCTTTTATATAAAAACTGTCGCCGTTGTTTTTTAAGTGTAGAAAGTGACCGTGTCTTACTAAATAAATAATTTTTGGATTCCGAAAATCAACAACTTTCGCATTATAACACTGGACTTTTGCTCTTGTATCAACAAGAACAAAAAAAAATGAATACAAGGTTTTTGTAGTGGCTTGTGGAATCAACGAACATTTCAAATAATTTGGGAATTTGTCGGTTGATGAATTTGGAAATTAAAATGATTTGTTTTATTGCTAATTATTATGATATTGAAATTACGACGTGTCAATTGTTTTAATTTTGAACAACCAACAAACCCTTATAAACGCAACATATTCTAAACTTGTTCTAATAAATATTAACGGCTTTCGCGCAATTCCCGATATCGGAAGAAATATATGAACAGTCCAATTAACCTTCGTACTATTTTATGGAAATCAGCGTATAATATCGTTCAAAGATTCCCTGCAAAAAATGCAACAAAACTCTCGGTACTATTCCACCGGAAAATTGAATCACTTACCTTTATAAGTCGTCGGCTTGTTTGATGACACCATACCGACTGGTTCGCCAATGTTAATAATGATCTCGTAAAGCTTTTGTTGCATTTTTTATTTGCAGGGAATCTTTGAACTCGCTATAGATAACAGTTTTTATACATAATATTAAATTCGTCTATTACGGAATGTTAACCGTTATTATTTTCAAACAAAAACTCTGTCGACGCTTGCTAGTGGTCGCATCTATTTTAAAAAGTTTCTCATCTGCTTGGACTGATGTGCCATACTATACTGAGCATTTTCTGCTTTTTCAATCATAAGATCTAGTTTACTTAGATCAGTGTCTAAGGCCCTGTCCAGCTCAGTTTTCGCAGGTTTCGCTCCGTTTAACGAATGTGTTCCCTCTACTACTGCATGAGGCTTAACTTCAGTCGTGTTTTCAGTCGATTCTGTTGCGGCTACTTCAGTCTGTGGTTTTTCTACGTTTCCGTTGAGCGAAACTGATGACTCGGATCTGCCGGTTATCCTTACTCTCAAGAGGTTCGTCAAGGAACCGCACGATGCCTGAAAAAATATACATGACACGTTACGTCTAGAAAATAATTGGCGCAGCAGCAACAACAACAAAAAAAAATATTAACCGTATGATTTTAACATGGAGATGGGGTGGTGTATTAAATAAACTAGAGCTATATAACAACGCAAAGGTTTCCTTTATTTGTTTTTTTTTGAGATTTTAAATCTTGAATTTGTTCTGGTTCCCGGACTAATATAGTAAGAGTACCCCAGAAAACAAGTGAGTTTACTCCTTTAGGACCACTACTACTAAAGAACTTCTGTGTTTGTTTAATGTTAACAGTTTCCTAACAATTTTTTTCTCACCTTGAACCTGTTAATTTTGCATTGTGTCTTTTGCAGTATGCTGTTCAGTTCATCTAATCCTCCATGGATCCTACTGGAGCTCTCTTCTTGAAGATCCATCTCCTGAACACACGAAAGACGTTAGATAGCTGGGACTTTTACGGCAAGTAAGACAAATGTATTCTATTAAAAGGGAAAGTACCCAAGAGTAAAATTTTTATTTAAATTTTTTATCCCAGAAGGCTATGTCACAGGTAAAATTGTTTTATTTCATCTCCTTCAATCACGCAAACAATAATTCCCGATAGTAAATCGATATTAAGTGTTATGTAGGCCAATAAATTGTAAAGTGTTGGCTATTGATAAAAAAAAAATGTTTAAGTATAACATGTATGGACCATCATCAACATTTTATTTCAAACACGATGATATGTGATATGTTTAGTTTATTTCCATTTAACACTAAAAAAACTAAATAATTAAAAAATATCTTATTGTTTATCCGGAATTTTATTCCGCCTTGCTTATTTGAATTATAAACATAGCAGCCTTTGAAACAAAAAAATATTAAATGTCAAGTCAACCTTCTGGATTGAGAAATAAAATTAAAAATATTACCATTATTTTTAGGAAAGCATTGATCACAGAATGTGGTTCGTAGGTTCAAAAACTAATAAAATATACAGGGTGTTCTCTTTATAAAATCAAATTTCGTGTTACTTCTCAACAAATTAGAAAATTCTTATCTATATGTTCCAAATTTGAACATAATTAGTTCATAAACATAAAGTCCTAGGTCCGGGTTCAAATCCTGGCTAGGATATGGATGCTTAGTGGTGTTTTCATGAGTTACCGAGTTGGGCGGTGGATTGAACGGGGTTGTGTGAGCAACAAGAAGGCTAGTCGCTGTATCACTTCTGAGTTCGAGTCTTAGCTGAGACATGGAAATGGTGTAGAGAAACCTTGTTATGTAATTGTCTATATATATGTGCTGGCATAGCTAATGCTAAACTCCTGAAGGAGTTAAATAAGGCGACAAAATAAAAAAATAAATAAATCAAAATAAGAAGCTGTAAGCCCGAGTCAGGTCTCGCGGCCACTTGGCGTGTTTTCGGTGCTAACTCAAATTGTACGTTTTGGTAAAACAAAATATATCCATGTGGGTTTCACAATGCTATTGTATATATATTTATATATATATATATGGGTCAGTGTATCGCCAAACGTGGTCCCCATTCATGTTCAAGTCAAGAAGAAGTCGTTTAGTAAGAATTTATTATATCTTTTGGTCAAGCACTAAATGATCAACTTTGACATTTACTGTAACTGTTTGATCGTTACATGAAATTTGCTTTAATTTTGAAATGAAATCGTTCATTTGTTTCGAAATATGCTCATAAACGAGCAGTACTAAACATTTTATCGTACTGTATTGTAAACTGTATAAAATCCACTTGTGAAAAATAATAGGGCACAATCCATCAGACTTGGATTAGCTGGTAAAGTTAAAACATGAGTAATAATTTTAACCAAATTAACTGTCCCGTAATTTTTCAACTCAGTGTATTATACTTAATATTTCTTTTTCATTATTTGACTATTTATCCATGTCTATCTATGCGTCTTCGATACATACATGACATATTAACTTACCTTCAAATTCTCAGCGTCCAGGTCGTCCTCTTCTACGTCCTTTTTTTCACTTTCCATTTTTTTGAGGAACTCCTCGTAGTCGGGCTTCTCAACGCCCAACAACTCGGCCCTCATGCACTCGTATTCATACGTACCCTCTGCCATGTTTACACTATTTTCCAACTAAATTTATATCTACCTGTTACTTATTTACATTAATTTTTCGCTGATATCAGTCAAATGCCCGGCATGGTTAGACAGTTGGCACTACTGGTTGCCGCATTATGGATTTATCAGGCAGCCAAGTGGGTTGTCGCAGCAGAAATCGCAACTAGAATGTATGTATTTCTTAATGTTTGCTATGTTGCACGGATATATTTGATGTAAAATATTTTTAAAATGATTCAATTTGTGGACTAGTTCGGTATTGATTTGCGCAGGATAGTGCGTAGGAGTGTTAGCTAACTAAAAGGGGCGCGTCGAGAAAGGCAGTTATAAAATTCGCTTCACACTCATTTATGCAACCAAATTTACAGTCCGGTATAGGAATGGAACAATTATTATGTTTGCTCATTGTACTATTTTCTCATAGATGGAGTGAGTAGTCTTGGATATTTAGAGACCCTATAAAATAGAGACTAGCCACTCGAGTGGGAGGCACTGATTGGTCCGCATGGAAAGTGGATGCATAATGGCGACGGAGTTGCTTTAATTTTGACGAGCATATTGTCATTAGACTCAATGTAATAGGTTAAAATTAAAATAACAGACTGTTATGATTGACTTGGTCACGAAACAATTAATGGTAACATTATTATTTACATATATTTGTCCACTTTGCCAAAACAAATACTGCCACCACTGCAACCTGCCTTTGACACTTGCGTTACGTTTAAACACACTGATGCCATCGCCACCTAGATGCTAGGTGGTGTTGCTGATGCACACGCGCTAGAGTCCCTATACACGCGTACACTGAAACCATCGCCGCCATGAAATACTTATAGGGTCTCTATCGATATCGAAACATTGTGGTTGCAATGGGATGCTTAATTTGCCACATTTAAGGCTATGCTGTGTACTTCCTATTTTTATGATTTTAGTATAAATTGTTATTTGTTAATAATTATCATTTTGATATTTATACTGTATGACTGGTGGTCGAGAGGTGAGCGCACTTGCCTCTCACCCAAAAGTTCCGGGTTCGATCCCCGGTCGAGGCAGTGGAAAATACTGTGAGAGGGATTTTTCCACTATACACGGATATTGGGTGTGTGTCCCTTGTCTCTAAATGTGTAGCCCCCTCCCAAACAAGGCTCTTCTAGAGCCTTCCGGGATAAAGGGGGTCGTAATTTTTCAAAAATCATCTCTTGCAATTTACTCAAATACTCTATTTCATTTGTTTGAAATTTTGCCAGTAGCTCAGAAATAATGCAAATAACAAACCTGACTTAGTGCCTATATATGCTCCCACCCCGGGGGTGAATGCCACCCTTTCTCGGGGTGGAAATTTAAAAATTCAAAATGACACCGGGAATCGATAGAGGATCAAATTTTAAGAAGAAAATCTAGTATAAAGTTTTTTCTACAACCTAACAATTTCTGAGTTATTCGCGATTGAAAATTCCAATAAAAAACACGTTTTTCAACAGTTTTTCGTGAATAACTCGAAAATTAAACGTTTTCTGAAAAAACTATTCTTATCAAAATTGAAGCTTATAAAAAAACCAAGCGATTCGTCGTTTTTCTTTAATGTTTTAGGTCATATTAAGCGACTTATGAGTCATTGAAGACGAATTTTTGTTTGTCGTAAATTTATCTATAGATTTAAATTCAAGTAACGGAAAAATGAGCAATTTTTCAGAGAAAATGTTCATAGCCTTTTTTAAAGTGCTTTATTAGACCTTTAAAATAAGTTTTTATAAAAGCCTCTAGCATGGAAATTAAGGAAATTATGACGAAAATAACTTAAGTCTCTGGAATTTTTGAAAAAAAATTGACAATAAAATTGGCGCCATGAGCGGCAAAATTAAAATTAATCGTAGCCCATGAAAAATTAACTTTATTTATGTCCCAATAACACGTTCCAAAAGTTTGAATGGTTTAGAGAATGTACATTTTGAAAAAAGTTGTTTTAAGTAAATTTTTTTTTTCAATTTTTCAAAAAATACGTTGTTTTTTCAAAATAACTCAAAAAATTATGGTTTTACGAAAAAAAGTGTTCTCAACAAAAATTTAGCTTTCTTTTCACTGAAAATTTTGCTTTTTTTTAAATTCATGTAGCTTAAAAATTAAGCGAGATATGGGCATTTAAAGCTTTGATTTCTATGCAAAGGAAACCTCTTTTTAGCCCTTCAACCTTAAAATTTTCTGAACGAAAGGGTGTAGAAATATTGCAATCGTCATGACTTTATAGCTTGTGAAATTCGCTACAAAATGATGTGTGGGTGAATGCAAAAAGCTTAAAAGGAAGCCGAGTTATCGTTAAAAAACTAAATACATTTTTCTAGACATACTGGATTCCCACGTGTATAAACACATGCATAAAAATATGTTATATAGATAATATGAGTAAAAGATGGAAAAGGAAAGGTGCGCTTCTCTAGGCGAAATTCCTCTGAAGGCGAAGGGGTTGAATCATATTGAAAAATGATGTATCAGGTCGTTTACACTTAAAGAGTATATTTTTTCTATTCAAGATCCAAAATAAAAGGAATTTTATGCTTTTTAAACCGTTTTTTAAATAATTGTGTGAGGGGTAGTTTTTAAGGGTAGTTACATAGTAAAATATCGAAATATTAGTTACATTATAAAAAACAACAAATATTTAACATATTTGAACATAATGATAACCTATCACTGCTTCATCTATTAGTTTTCAATTTTTCCTAAGTTTTATTGTTAGGGGTGACTTTTGGGGGTTGCATCATTAAAAAAATGAAGTATCAGATTTCTTATACTTAAAGGGGAAAATTCTCCTATTACGATCCAAAATAGAAAGGTTTCATGCTTTTTAAACACTCTTTTTTTATTAATTTTCTTGTGAGGGGTTGTTTCTGAGGGTAGTTAAATAGTAAAATATTGAAATATTAGATCCATAATTAAAAACAATTGATATTTAACATATTTGAACATAATTATAGCCCATCACTGCATTAATTTATTAGTTTTCAATTTATTGGAGTAAGGGGTAGTTTTCACCCCTTAAAAACAAAAAGCACACTTTGCGACCGTCAGGTTTGAAGAGGAGGGTAAGATGAACTTCATTCTAAATTTTCAAGAAGATCGAAGCAGTACTTCAGATTTCGGGGATTTGGCCCCTTTTTACCGTTGAATGACTGTACTACTAGGCGAAGCCCTATTTCAAAGTAGAATTATCATTCTAGACTCTTGAACTTATTATTTCTAATTTTATTAATTTTTTTAACCCCTACAAGAGCTTCAGCCTTTCTTTCTGCAAGAGTTGTTTTATAGAGAAACTCATTTCATTCTTTAAACTTCACTCCTACGACCTCCTTGTATCCTTGTGTTCAATTTGATAAAGTTCTAATGGATCAATATACTTTATAAGTATAGGTATCTGGCGGAAAGTTATCTGACGCAGATGTTGAATTAAATTAATATGTAGTATAATTTCGTTAGGCCCAGTTGTATATAAAAGTGGATCAACGAATGTTCAGTTGAACCTCGTTCAAAATCCGTGGATACTATTGTTGTAGCAATTGTAACCCTGGATTTTAAACTAAGTTCAACTGAATTTTAGCTGATCCACTTTTATACAACTGGGCCTAACGAAATTGTACTTCAGATTAATTTAATTCAACATCTGCGTCAGATATCTTTCTGCCATCTGTTGGTGAATAACTTGAATCCAAGTTTCCATGGCAATTGAAAGGAGCATAATCCGAGTTTTATTGATTTTTTAACTATTGTAATAATGTTTAAAATTCCAGTCGCGTTAAACCACAAATTATGGAATCCTAAAGGTTATCTACACAAACATCTCCTCTCTCACTAGCGCCCTTTGCGTTATCTGTGTCCCCGCACGCTTTTGTACGCTTTTTTCAACATACCTCAATTAACACAGAAATGTTTATTCAATGGACGTATAGGATTCAATAATTGAAATGTTTTTGACTTTCTTGTATACTGTCGACGGTTGATTTTGAGATATTGAAATTCCTGATAGATTCACTGTTTAATATGGACCTTAAAGAGTGAAAAAATCTGTTTACAGAAATTTTGGTACTGAGTTGCCTTCCGCTGCTCATCAAGCTTAAAAGAGTTTAAAAAAAATTAAAAAAGCTTTTATTTAAATGCTCTAAAAAGTAGAAAATAAACTTTGAAGTAAATCAAACCTATCATTTTGTTACATTATATATATTTTTTATGATATAAAAGCTTGTCGCGAGATTTTCCTCTGTAAAGGAGATTGCCCGCGACAAGCTTTTATATCATAAAAGAAATTATATAATGAGCATTTAAATAAAAGTTTTTTAAACATATTTTTTTATATAATTTTATTTTTTACTTTTTAATCTTTTGATATGCTGTAATCCCCAAATATCGATTTTGAGACGAATCGTATCATAAAAGATAAAGTCGTCCGCCATCTTGAACTAAATTTTTGACTAGAAATTCGTAAACAGCGAACCCGAAATCCCCTAGATATCTATTTTGATCGATTTGGACCATAAATGATAAAAGTCGTCAGCCATATTGGCGCCGCCATTTTGAATTTTTGAATTTTGACTAAAAATTCATAATTGGCGATCCCGAAGACTCCCAGATATCGATTTTGAGTTTAATCAGATCATAAACGATAAAGTCGTCTGCCATTTTGGAGCCGCCATGTTGTTTTTTTCTTGTATAAAATGTTAAAGTGTATTGTCACCGGACTTCTACACATGTGGAAAATTAGACTGCAGCCGCAAATAAAAGGCAATTAGAAAAGGATTAAAAGATTTATGACCCAAGTTGGTACAATTTTGTCCAGGAACTGTTGTAGTACGGGTACTAACAATTAAATTCCTTTTAAAGGATAGATTAGCAATGTAAAATGTAAAGTAATATTTAAAGTTATTTATAAGCGCCCTGACAATATTTTTAGACGATTGGCATTTTTAAAATTTTATTTTAATGCCTTGTTTATATTTACGTCCTGGCGGAGTTTAGCTACAGCTACTCTTCCACTCAACCAGGACGGCGAAATGGGATGAATAGGGACTAGCCCTCCGTTTGTTAAATAAAAGATCTGGTGGTGGGGGTATACAGCTGAGACCCCGGAGGGCGTTCGTACACTTATTTTTCGATGTGTAGAGTCTCAGGGTTCGATTTCTGGAAGTGCTTGATTGGGTCAAATGCTACACCCTGTATATTGTGGTTTGCACTATATGTTATCACTTTATTTAAATTTGCACTGGTTTGATTTTTACAGCTATTGTAGGGTCAACGGCTACACCCTGTTTATTATTATTCTTAAAAAAAATAACACTTTTTTTTAAAGGAAATACAAAATTATTTATTGAAGGATGTTGAACAGAGTTGAGAAGAATTTATTTTATTTTACAAGTTTCTTTTGAATTTGAAACTAATCGACAACAGAAATTCTGTCTGAGGTTGCTGTTAAAGTATATCTTAAAATATGTTGAAAAATAATTAATTTGAAAAAAACCACTTTGACGATTAAGCCTCGTAGGCGAAGGGAAAAAATTGAAAAGGGGGCCACTTAAGGCGAAGTATTTTAGTAAATGAAATATAAAAAAGGGGGCCACTGAAGGCTAAGTGTTTTGTTGTAATTAAAATGAAAAGGGGGCCACTTAAGGCGAGATCTTAAAAACTAACTCTTTTTAACCAGGTTTCGGCCTGGGAAGCTAGAATTGAACAGCTTGTCTGGAAAAGATTGCAGGGACTGGGAATAAGAAAGCCTAGCTAGACGGGAGTATCTACAACATAAGTTAAGTAGTAACCGGACCCGTTCAATGGCGTCAACAGCTATTACACAAAAATTCACTTTTGAAACATATTTTTCCACACGAACACTACGCGAATACTTAACACAAGAGTCACTGTCAAAACTGAACTTAACTTCGGCTTGTTGTACGCCGGTATTTATAGTGTATGAGAAAGTTTCGTTTGTCGCGCCCAATCGAGTCTCGCATCCTGTTATAAAGATCTGGAAAGGCTTGGAATCGCTCCGTGCGGGCGAGGATGAGTCATCGATTACGACATGTTGCGCAATACTGGAAATTTTGAGATTCCGAAGATAAAAGTTATATAGAACAATCGACTATGAAAATAGGAATTTACTAAAATTAGAATGAAAGTCGGATCTATTTCGGTCTAGAAGTTATTTACGTTTTTATTAGCAAAATCTGACGCGGCCCTGTAAAGTATTAACGGAGGTCCGATGTTTAAGAGTTGAAACGATATGATAATGTTCCCGATAGGTGCGTAGTGTCTGAAGATAAGATATTAAAATGTTCCTAACGGGTACGAGTCGAGTTGAACCGAGATATTGTATGTTATTATACGAGGAGTGATCAAAATTGGGGAAATTTAAAATAGCAATCGAGTTGCGGAAATTTGATGAAACGAAGTTTAAACTTTAAGTCTCGAAGCACGGAACGTGATTTGAAGTATACAGGGGGTGATCGAAAAGTAAGAAGGATAAAATGCGAAGTGGTTGCAAGAAAGTTGAGAAACGAGTTCGAAGGTTGAGTTTGAACGTAGTTACGTATACGAGGGGTGGTCAAGAAGTTTTGAAATTTTGAAAATGAAATTGTTTATAGAAAATTGAGGGATTGAAGTAAGATTATGAAAATCTGGGTTTAGATAGTGATTTAGGTTAGGTTGATGAATATACGGGGCTATATTTTTAAGGGACGTTTTTTATGAAATTTCTTTTATAAAATTACTGGAATGAATGTTGGGAGTGTGTTCTCGGTGATTTTACGTTACTTGAGAATTATGTAATGTGCGTGAATTTTTTCTGATTTCGGTGACCTTGGATGTGGTCTTTTGTGGTAAACTAGGTCTGGTTGACTTTTTTATCATGGTTTGCCATGGTGCCTGAACTAATATGAATTTTCTGTTAATTTTGCATTTTTTGATTTCTGTTTTTTGACTTATAGGGAGATTACCCTATAACAGAGATGCCGTTCACCCATCCAAGTGACGGACTCGACCAACGCTGCTTAACTTCGCCGATCGAGGTCTCAGCGCTTAAATCGATGGCGGTACCTCACTTCACATCTATCTTGATTTTTTATTGCTCTCAGTGTTTTCCAAATAGAGTATAAATGATTTTATTTGCAAATTTCCTTGATTTGGAAAACTTTATTTCGGGCCTTCTCTGGTGCTTTGATCAGAAATTGTTTAAAAGCATTTTCGTTACAATTTTTCATCCTAAAAAATTTTAAGTTTATTAACGATTAAGTTTAAAAACGATTTGGTTAAACTAAAACTTGTTTTTGGGTTCCCCATGGAACCCTGGTATTTTGACGAGAAATATGAAAAAGACTTTTCGAAACAATTTTCCATCCTGAAAAATTTTTTGATTCGACTTGATTGATTTGATTTGATTCGTTAATTTGAAACATCTTCAGATTCAACGAAAAATTATTTTTGGCACCGCCTAGAGCCGCTCCTGGTCCACAGACTTCGCCAATATTCAATACCGTTCTTCCTTGGATCGCTCAGGTGTTATGTCTAAAATTTGAGTTTTATGCGTCGAGTCGTGTTCGAGAAAAACGTATCACCCACAGACAGACACACAGACGGTATGCAGATTCGGATAAATTTGCAATTTTTTGGCCTCAAAAAGTCTCTTCTAATTTTATCACGGTTCTTCGTGCCGGTTGTCTGCTTACACATGGCTACACAAGTTACGACGCAAGTTACAGGAGATTCTCAGATAATTTTTCAAAACTTCACTAGGGTCAATTACTGTATCAAGAAAATGGTTCACTTTGGCTCCCGAATGAAATGATACATGTTTTATTAACTTAAATACGTTTATTTTTCACTAATCAATACCGTCTACAATATTCATTTGAAGTCACTATCAACTAACATATATTTACATACATTTAAATTTCTTGTTTATCAACATTTATTGATGTCTTACACTTAACATATAGGTCTCTTTAAAATTACAATAGCAACATTTTTTTATATAAAATATAAATCAAACTTAATTTACGAATATGATCCATATTATTTGGCTGATGTAGTGAGTTAGTACAGTCAAAGTGATTGCTTGTGCCGGGTAACGAAAACACTCAAACATAAGATTTGGCGTTGCTGTATGCAATTAAATATCCCAAATTGTGTGGGGATATTGATGCCCCAGTGGAGAAAGAGTGCTGTAGAGCTTGCTAATTTTGAAACCGGCGCTCACAAGCCGGCCATTGAGAATGCGCAGTAGTAAACTAAGCTGACGCTTTTTCTCACACGAGAAAAAAGTGCTGTATCCATATAATTTATTTATGATCATGATATTAACTAGTAATGCCCATAATAGCCAAATCAAAGAAGAAATCAAATATATTACTTTGCCTATTGTTTTTTCAACTCCTTGGCATTAATTACTGTTTTTTGTAAATCATATAATTGTTTATATGCTTTTTCACAAATAACTCTAATTTCCAATAATATAAACAATAATAAAAACCATGGAAATACCGATGGTTGTCAGAGTGGAAGCAAGAATAAACCAGTCGAAAACCTGGTACTTTTCAGTTATAATGAAGTTACTCGGATTCCACAATAAACTGTAGGACCCCGTCCCCTTAACCTAGACAAATATAAATAAGAATCCCATTCAGGTGACTCTATAGGAGTTTAAATACGTATATCTACATATAACATGCAACTCATAACCCTTCTCCGCTACTGGGCACCGTTGATTCTTGCTTTGCGAGTTCACAAATTGATCGACGAAACACTGACACATTTAGCGATCAATCCATCGCACTCCTCTCCTCTGTGCTTCGCAGAAAATTACGTCATTTTGAAATTTTTTTTCGCTTAATCTCATGTGTCTAATGCCATTATTTTTCATTAGAAATAACGGTAGTTTTGACGTCTTCCCATAGGGAGTATTTTGCTGGTTGATTTGCATTGTCCCGGCACCCCTAATCGGATTTGACTGTACTATCAAGAGGGCGCTTTATAAATTCTACCGCTTTTTTCTCTCAAAAATACACCAAACTACAAACTGTTTACACTAGACAACTAAATTTTCAACATTTCTTGCAGTATATGTAAATCTTGCACATAAAAATAAAATTTTTACCTAAACGAACCTCCAGAGTACCCTTCGGGCACTCGCAAACAACGATACGTTTTAATTCAGGCACTACAGTTATGTTTTTTAAGTTTTAAATCTAGGAAATCTTTCGCTGGTCGGCCATTTCCTAAAAAAGCTTGCACAATCACAACTTAAAGAAGTTCCAAAAATAATGCATTGGCAAAATAATTCAAAAGTCATACTCTAATAGGACGAATTTATAAAATAAGCTAATAAGGTTGGAAACCTTTTTGTGGCCACGACTGTACAAAAAAAATTTATATAAGAAAAGTTGGCTTTAAATTTTGTCTAATTTTTTTTGTAGGTAACTAACGGTAATGGTTTTGTTATAAGCAAAGTTGATTATTGGATCAAATGTGCTTTTAGAGAGCGGAATATTAAAACATAACATTTTTAGTCGCAAACTCCTCTATAAAATCCTTATTTTACTATAAGGAACGTAACCAGACTGCAACCAACAGCTACTCTCCGGGCTATGTGCCCCGCCGAGCGCTGAATTACAAGTTACAAGCCTGGCGCGTTAAGTGTAATAATTGCGTATTACCATCAATACGCTAATGCTTCGATTGCAACAAGAGATGGCGCCTGCTGACTGTTTTACATGTCGCTATCCCAAAGGTACCGAAATATACTAAATAGTCAAGTGATCCGCGTGTCGGTCGTCACATGCCTACCTTGCACTGAAGAGAGCCAACAGCTCGAAATTGCAGTCTGCAAGTGGTATGTGACGACTGGCACAGGAGCTCCTTTAAGTAGGATCAGTCTTTCGGCTGGTGTTTGTTGCAATCGAAGCATTAGCGTTTTGATGGTAATATGCGATTATTACACTTAACCCGCCAGGCTTGTAACTTGTAATTCAGCGCTCGGCGGGGCACATAGCCCGGAGAGTAGCTGTTGGTTGCAGTCTGGTTACGTTCCTTATAGTCTAATAAGGATTTTATAGAGGAGTTTGCGACTAAAAATATTATGTTTTAAAGTTGATTATTGTTACCAGGGCGTTTTATTATTATATTTTTAAAAGAAGTTTAAAAGATCGAGTATGTTTTACCAGACTCTGTAGAAAGACTAATGTATGGGTATATATATTTTTTTACTACTAACCTGGAGAAATCACCATTATTTACTCCATTCCTCTAATGAGAAGTAGTATTTCTCTCCCTAGGTAAAAAATTATAATAAAAAACCACCTAGGTAAATAATATACTATTTTCATTCTTGACCACGAATTTAAAACATTTTGCTTTGCCCTGAGTTTAAAAAAAATGAATCCGAAATATCTACTGCTTGTTAATTAATTTAATGCATCTGTAGTATTACTGATGACGTAACGAACCGAGATATTGCAAGCTTTTTTCCAAAAATGACCACCGGGCATATATAATAAATTTCTGAAATATTTTACAACAGATATTAAACATCAATATTTTTGTAATGGCCATACATTGCAGCGTCAACTTTACTTCGGTGATTGATTCACTTAAAATATTTTTCAAAATCTTTACCTAAGTTTAATAGGTTAACATTAGTTGAAGACAAAACATATACCGTGAGGTTGTTTAAAATCTTGCACTAGTAGGTTATTGTCACAAAGAGAGGGATTTAGTTTCCAGTTCATTACTATTGTCCTTTGCATATTTTGAAAGGTTATAATCCTGGGTCAACTCTCCTAAGTTAATTCTCAAGTTAATTGAGGGACTTAGATGAATGATGAAAATAGGTAAAAAAATCGTTTTTTCGTAAAAAACTCGGAAACTGTCAATTTTACTGTAAAAATGTCCTTAATTAATATTGATTCAACTTAAAAAAGTGCGCTACTTATCTTATTCTTAATAAGGTTCATTTTCGTGTTTCTGCTATTCGTATAAATACAAAATTTAGAATATTCTTTTCACCAGTGTGACCTAAATTGCATACGGATTCGTTGTCTGATCCAACTAATATTAACCTTATTGAATTTAGTGAGAAAAAATTAAAATTCGATATGAATACTACAAGTATATCGAACCTAATGCCTATATTACAAAAAGCACACATAAAAATTCATTGCAAAAACATACAAATCACAATTTCCTTTCTTTGCTTATGTAAATATCCTTTTTTAACGTTCCCATCTAAAAACCCTTCCTCCCCCTAAATTATATATCTATACAGACAAAGGTAAAGCGTGTTCTCGTTACACTTGTACACAGTTAAAACTACAATTATTTCAATAAATAGTACTAAATTATTTGTGCGAAATGTTCTATATTCAATGCAATGGCAAGAAAAATTGCAGACGAAACTGCCGATTGAAAAGAACTTATAGTTCATTTAACAAGTCGGGATTTATGACGAAATTACCGAATGTTTGCGACTGAGATTAGACAATGTGCCCCCCCCCGTTTTTGAGGGTGCTGAATCGATCCCCAGGGTCAAACCAACTTTTCCACCTCCGCAACCCCCTCAAATTGGCCAAAATCACCCCCAAATTCCATTTTTCGTGAACCCATTAATTTTCGCCAGTTTTTCGACTAATTGTTCTTCCCTCGAGTAGAACGGAAGGTTCCTCGAGGAATTTGACCTCAATTATCCCTACTCCAGGTTTCCACCCCCTGTAGGGGGTTGGAAAGTTAATTTTTTTTGTGAAAATTTATATTTAATAGGAGGTGTTTCTTTGAATGAGATGGTAGGTAACCAAGGTTGTGTAACCACCCACGGGGCTTGTTCTCACCCTTCAAAGGGGTGGAGAAAAAATTCATATTTTGAAGAGGCATTTCTTTGAGGAAAGTAGTAGGTGACTGGGGGGCTATTTTCACCCCTCAAGGGGGTGGAATTTTTTTTTCATCTATAACTGAAAAATAACGCTCAGGATTGATTCAATTATAGGTGGAAAAAATGTCCACCCCCTTGATGGGTGAAAACAACCCCCGTGGGTGATTACACAATCCTAGCCACTTACTACCTATCTCAAAGAAACGCCTCTAACAAAATATTAATTTTTGCAAAAAAAATGCCACCCCTTCGAAAGGTGAAAACAGCCACCGGGAGTGATTACACAACCCTGGTCACCTAGCATCTCATACAAAGAAACACCTCCTGTAAAATATCAATTTTTTTTCTCACAGAAAAATATCAATTTTCCAATCCCCTACAGGGGTGGAAGCCTGGGGTAGGGGTGGCTGAGATCAAATCCCTCTAAGGACCTTCCGATCTACTCGAGGGAACAACAATTAGTCGAAAAACTGGGGAAAATAAACGGGTTTACGGAAAAGGGGAATGTGGGGGTGGTTTTTGGCCAATTTGAGGGGGTTGTCGAGGTGAAAAAATTGATTTGACCCGGGAATTGATTCAGCATCCTCGAAAATGGGAAGGAGGGGGCACATTGTCTAGTCCCAGTCGCAAACATTCGGTAGTTCGTCCGACTCCAGTGGAGTAATAACTCAATGACGCCTAGTTTTACACTGAAGGTCCAGATATGACGTAAAAGTTGCTGCCATCTTGTAAAAAATGGCGTAAAATTTTGTTTTTATTATTTTTTTTAAGTAATAGTTTATTAGTCACTGAACATTAAGAAATGATTTTGCATTTAACACTCCTCTAAAAATTCTAAAGCAAAATAATTTTACGTAAAAACGTCCTGTCATATTGACTTCATTTTTGATGTTGTAGACTTTAAACTCCAGAATAAGAGTGTCAATGAACGGTTTTTGAGGTATAGCTTGTGAAAATTAAAGGATTCTCATCATTTTAGACAGTCAAGATTTTTTTATTCTCAATCTATTTGAATAAGAGTTAAATTTTTTAAATTTATGATCAATAATAAAGAATGATTTTAGAATTTCTTATCAACTTTAATTTATGCTAAAAAAAAACTAATATACAGGGTGTATCATAATGGGATGCCATAAATGAAGGAGAGCCTCAATTAGAATAGTTTGATTATTTTTTTTTTGACAGGTTCTGCGACTTGTCCACAAAAATTCGACTGAACTTCTCGCACCCTTAATTGAATACAGAACATTTTCCAATAATGTTATTCTTCACCTTAAACCTAATCTATTAATATTCACATATATAATAACAATATTTTTAACATTACTATAAGGTATCACAAAAAATACTTCTCGTTTATAGAGATATTTCCGCAGTTCTTTTTTGAAAATTTTATGGTACTTAGACATTTTTTTTTATATATATTATATATAAATACTTACTTAACTTTTTTGTGCTCGAAACTATCGTTAAACCAAGATATATAGCAACACGATTTGATTTTTTAGTTTTAAAAAAATATTTTACTTTATAATTGAAAAATATAGATTTAATTAGAAAATATATATTTATCATTAGTTATTAACGTATTGGTAATTAACGAAAGTAGCAGATGCAGGGTAGCAAGTGCAGTTTTCTGGGCGTAACATATAATTTGCTACCATGTATAGTGGCCTACAAGTCGATATTTTTATTTTCCGCAAAAACACGCCCAAAATGTAATCTCTTTTGGGGGATTTTTGCATCTCACTTATTTCCTATCAAGTAGGTGCTGGCATATCAGATTTGAGAACGGGCCATATGATTCCTAATAGTTCAGTAAAATAATAATATAGAGTGCGACCCATTCCAAACCTTAGCACCCTCATAAAAGCTGCATTAATCGATTTTGACCGGTTTTTTTTTTTAAAAGACAACACCAAAAACTGCACTTTTGGACAAAACGTCATATTTTATTTTTTAAATCATGGCCTACCGCGATTTTGTAGGGGCTAAAATGTAAAAAAATCGTATCAGCGATTTTTTTACGTAAAATCTAAATACATCCCTGTATTCAGCTCTCTCCTAACTGGGTATGTACCAAATTTCATAAAAAAATACGAAATAATAAAATTTTTGTAGATACATTTGAAAATGAAAATCTTAGTACGCATTTATTATTGCAGACATAGTAAGTCATGGAAGAAACATCGAAAACAGACAACAAAATTAAATCTAATAATATTTATCAAAAAATCCTTTTTTTTTTTTAAAGAAAGTTCTGCTAATGGAAGATGGAAGACTGGAATTTAGTTTATGAGCTCAAGGAAAATTATCTCAATAATTATAATTTCATTAAAGAAATATTATACACCGACGAAGCCACTTTCACCACCAACAGTACGGTTTCAAAATTCTCGTTACTGGTCAGGATAAATTCCAAACTGGGTTATCAATTAAAGCATAATATTTTTAGTCGCAGACTCCCCTATAACATCCTTATTTTACTATAAGGAACGTAACCAGACTGCAACCAACAGCTACTTTCCGGGCTATGTGCCCCGCAGAGCGCTGAATTACAAGTTACAAACCTGGCGCGTTAAGTGTAATAATTGCATATTACCATCAAAACGCTAATGCTTCGATTGCAACAAACACCAGCCGAAAGACTGATCCTACTTAAAGGAGCTCTCGTGCCTACCTTGCACTGACGAGAGCCAACAGCTCGAAACTGCAGTCTGCAAGTGGTGTGTGACGACTGGCACGAGAGCTCCTTTAAGTAGGATCAGCCTTTCGGTTGCTGTTTGTTGCAATCGAAGCATTAGCGTTTTGATGGTAATATGCAATTATTACACTTAACGCGCCAGGCTTGTAACTTGTAATTCAGCGTTCGGCGGGGCACATTAGCTGTTGGTTGCAGTCTGGTTACGTTCTTTATAGTGAAATAAGGATATTATAGAGGAGTTTGTGACTAAAAATATTATATTTTAATATTCCGTCCTCTAAAAGCACATTTGAACTATGGGTTATCAATTGTAAAAGACAATATTCGCTAAAAGTAACTGTTTGGTGCGGGATACTCCATAATAAAATTATTGGTCCATTCTTCTTTGAAGGAAATTCAAATAGATTCCAATTTTTTTGATTTTTTAAGGAATGAATTTTCGGAAGCACTAGACAGTTTACCCATTCGTGACCGAGTTAATTTAAAATTTCAGTTAGATGGGTGTCCTGTACATAATGCAGTGATAGTGGGACAGTGGTTAAATAATCATTTTCGAAATCAGTGGATAGGTCCCAGCAGCCCTCTAATTGAATTTCCACCTAGGTCACCGGATCTAACACCAATGGACTTTTTTCTTTGGGGTGCTATTAAGGAAAGGGTATATAAATCGAGACCCCAGACAATTGAAGACCTCCGAGCTAGAATAAGCCCCTAAAAAAATAGCGGTAAGCCATGATTTTAAAAAATAAAATATGACGTTTTGTCCAAAAGTGCAGTTTTTGGTGTTGTATCTTAAAAAAAAACCGGTGAAAATCGATTAATAAATACAATTTTTATGAGAGTGTTAAGGTTTAAAATGGGTCACACTGAATATCGCTTCTTTGAAAATTGATGGAGCATTTTATAAAAAATGATTTTGTATATAGGTATTTTTATAAAAAAGTGCACCATCCGTGAGGTATTCCAGAAAAACTCAAAATGGGGTTGGAAACGACGTCCTAGCGGATGAAGCACACTTGGTGGAAACTTTTCGGTTTAGTAATTCTTATCCTTCACATTTCTACCAATTTTCAAAACTTTCTGAATGTTGTCCAATATATTACAATTTAACTGTTGTTTTACAGCATTGGAACAAGAACTTTGTGATAGAAAATCGTTAATCGAAATTCTTGGGTCTATTTTTCCCGTCTGGAGATTAGCTAGGTGCAGGCACTCTGCCACTATACATGTAAAGCCCAAAAAACTGTTACTTATCCCAATACTCATTGCACTAATTTTTTGTTACAAAAAACGATGCGCGGCTCTGGTGCAATAAATATACATTTCCTTTACATTTCTCATCTTTACATATTTACTTAAAGTATTAATCTTGTTTTCTTCCTTGCGATTACAATTATGTTTACAACTTTCTTAACTCATTCAGGTGACTTGTGATAAATGTTAGTAACAATTTTGGCAACAACTCTTTGAACTGATTTTCTATCTTTTGATATTTGTACACTGATATGTAGTGAATAATTTGATCTATCCAAATAGGCGGCACACTATGATAAATTCTGTTACGCCCGTGTCTGGTATAAATGTATATTTATCACCGCTATGTGCGATCATGAAAAGCCTATTACTACTACAGACAGAATATTGAAGGTTTATTATATTTAAGAATAGAAGTTTGAGGAAGCAGACAGGAGCAGTTTTAGAGTCATTGGAAAATATTTGGTAATTCATTTTGTCTCTGGCTTTTATAAACAAAGGAAACGTCATTCTTTTTATATAACCCAAGAAAAGATATGCAGTTTACAAATTTGAATAGAGTAACCGCAGATATATTAAGAAGGGTTTTAAACTCAGTCATAGCGATAATGCATACAGCAATACGTTTCGACAAAAATTATTTTTGGAATGGAATATACGTAGAGTGGAGTAAATATAGATTTGTAGAGAAAATTTTACATAGAAAAACAAGTTTGTTTTGGTGAAACTAAGAATACCCTGAATTTTCTGCTTCGAGTGGGTGGGGGAACCCTTTTTTTTTCGCGGGCGGCATAGGGGTAAACTGGTCATTGTTAAGGGTGGTTTTCAATTTTAATTTATTTTGGACTCTTTAAAATGCTAGTTAAGAAACGAGAACTTTACCATTTTATTGTAGATGTTCAAGGAATTTCGTGAAAATCTCCGCCTCCCGCGATATGTTATGTACATATCGTGGGATATACTGAAAAAACGTAAAAAATTGAATTACTTCTAACTTGGATAAAATTAAACCGAATTTGATGAGATTTTTGTCGAAAGTAACCTACATAACCAAGAAAAAGTCATTAAGACACCTACCATATCAAAATACTACAGTTTATCAATAAAAAAATCTGAGAAAATTCAAGTATCTTCGATAATCCACCGACATTCATATTCTATCATTAAATTAGTCAAAACACCCCAATTCCGTCAAATTACCAATAAAACATTACAAACGACACCCCTCAAAAATACAGCCCCCTCAACATTTCAAACCACTTTCAATTTACTCCCCAAACAATCATAATTTATTTCACTTCCCAAAACCTTCTAAGAGTCCTCTTCTCTTAATTTTCACGTCAAATTCAATTTCCATAAAATATCTTTAAACATCTTTTAATTATCTCCCCGAGCCGCCCATAAAACAATCTTCCCCAAATTAAGACCAGTTTACGTGTTCCCCATGAGTTGCTGGCCACTCGTCACTATCTTCATTTAGTTTCTCTTCTTAAATAAAACTCTAAGTCCAATTTACTAGTTCCCTTTTGCATGCTGACAACTCATCGCCAACTTAACTACATTACCCTAAGTAGGACTTATCATGACCTATATAAATTTATCATGACCAAACATAGCATCACGTTGTATTGACATATAGCATTAAGTATAACATTAATATGGATTAAAGTAGAACCCTCAACGTTACTTCACGGGACCATTTCCAGACATGAGTCATATCCGCAGTTATCTTGAATATTTCCAAAACCAAATTAGATTCCGATGACATTTTCATATCAAAGTACTACATTTTTCATAGCCGATTTAGTAGTATAATTTTCAATTAGGAATTCCAAAATTTAAGCAACTATTGCACCACATTTCACAATAATAGCCCAAATGAATGTCCGGTACCCTTTTAATTCTCACCCAGCTCTCGGCCACTTTGTGCCCCGTCATTTGTTTAAAAGGAGGAGCGTGCCAAGCCCCCGACAAGTTGTGTTTTCGGTGCATCTACGAATAAATCTTACTACCCGCGTTACCCTTTAGTCGCCACAGAGCCTAAATCCAAAGTTGTGTTCCCGGTGTATCTAACGAAACATAAAGTTGTGCCCGCGTCCTCTTCCTAGACAGCCCCTAGTAAAAAATCGGTTTTAATATTATTATTCAGCTCAGTGCTACATTTTAAATCGCCTCCGTGGCCCTAGTTTTTAGTGAAATAAAATCGTCTTCGTGACCTTAGTTTGTAAGTGAATTATCTCAGATCCAAATAAATTAAAACGAAACCCGCACCGTCTAAGGCAAAATTCTAAGTGTCGATACGTTACCTGAAAAGAAATTTGTGTAATTTAAAATAATATAAATATTCAACTCTGTGCTTTTCGCATAAATAAAAAGATTTTAATTTCGTGTTCTAAATATAGTGTTATTATTGGGAGAAAATATCTACAGGGTACGTACTCACGTAGACCCTACCCGAGAAACCAAAAAGTGAATAAATCATAGAAAGCTTATACAGGGTGAAGCTTTAAACCCTTACAAATAAATAAAAAGCAGCTTTACGCTCTGAAACTTATACAAGGTGTAACTATTGGCCGAATCCTTCCGCTTAAGGACATACCACCCCGACCTCACTTTTAAATAAATTAAGTGCACGAGCGGCCTCTGGGAGTCTCAGTCGAAGCTAGCCAGCCAGAATACTTTTATTTTCCCAACCACAGAGGCACCTCCCGTGTTCACAACGAAGATCGCGTCCTCGCCTCACATATCTTCCAGCGGCTCGTATATCAGTGTATGCGCGGACGCTATACAACCTTAGGCGATGTTTGTATAGGGGATATACCATCCTTCGGAGGAGATGTAAAGCCGTCGGTCCCTTGTCTATTAAATGTTAGGCAAGTAAAAGATCCCTACTCTTCTTAAGGGAAGAGGTTCGGCCAAATTCCTGGTTGGGGGTAGCTCGTCTACAGGCGTCGGTGTTAGGCCTCAGTAGCGGAAATAGGCCGAGTTAAATAAATGTATAAAAAAAAGGGAACGTTTTGAAAATTCTGTATAGTTTGGACTAAAAATGGAATTGCAGCCAACCTGTCGAATATTTTTTGCTAAAATTTGGCAGGTTATTTCTTGGTTATACAGGTTACTTTCGTCTAAAATTTCATCAAATTTGGTTTAATTTAGGCGAAGTTAGCCGTAATTCGATTTTTTACGTTTTATCTGTATATTTATATACATATCGTGGGAGGCGATGAACCGATTCTCACAGAATTTGAATTGAACGTTTCTTGAATATCTACGATAAAAGGGTAGCGTTCTAGTTTCTTAACTAGTATTTTAAAGGGTCCAAAATAAATTAAAATTGAAAAACCACCCTTAAAAATGACCAATTTACCTCTATACCGCGAGAAAAAGGTTCCCCCACCTATTGGAAGTAGAAAACTCAAGAGTATTCTTAGTTTTACCAAAACAAACTTATTTTTCAATGTCGCGTTGCACCATGTGAAGTTTTCTCTATCGCCTTATTTTGGGTATTTTTACTCCACTAGTAGAATTTTAGCTGATTATATACGACCTAGGAAAAAGAGGACCTTTTTTTTGTGTAATTTCGATCAGAGAACTATATTTCTGTACCAAGATTTGAAAGTAATGGAACAAAATTATTTTGGATTAAATAGAAATGCCCCCCCCCCTTCTTTACGCCACTGATTGAAATTCATTTTGGTTAGTACCATGAAATAATAATCCTTATGGATATTACATACCACATCAGTCTCATCGCTGTAACACAAAAAGTTCTTGAAACTTGATAAATTAAATAAAAACCTATTTTACGTACCATCTTCGAAATGCCCTCCCATAGGAAACATTTAGGGACAAATGTCTATAGGAACTTGTTTTGATATACAACGTAGAAAGAAACTTCTTTCTCAGATTGCTCGGTATTTCATACACTTTTAAGTTGTTTAAGAATATTTTATATTTCAATTTGCAATATTTAATTTTTTTTTAATAATAATAATCGGAGCGAATTCTACTACATTTTATTTAAATAAATATGTACAAATTATATATCATCGATAAAAAAATATATAATTTTAGTCATACGGCATTATCTATTTCTAGTTTCCGCGGACAACATAGAATTTTCTAAGAAATGCCGGAGTCGCCAGGGATTGATATATCTGTCCCTAGTATCTGGTTTAACTGGAATTCAAAATGTTTGGCAGCAAACCTTGGTAGCAGATATATAGTTTCAGGGTTATTATTATGAAGTGGCTAAATTTGACTTAATCAGAGTCGTGCGGCTCTAGAATGAGAGAGGGGTTAATAATTGTTATATAAAATTTAATAAGATCCAAAATAATATTGACCGTCTTTCGCCGTTTGCCGGAGGGTACTAGCCTATATAACTTAACATGATTTCAAATTGAATTACTTATAAACTACTTTGTAACCACTTTCAAACTCACAAGCTGACATTTATAAACAAACCATTGTGTCGGTTATTAGATTTAGCAGTTATAACATTAACAGACGAATTGATGAAAGAAAGGCGACGTAATATGTTAGGCAAAAATAACATCGCAATGACGTTTCCTTTATTTATTCGCCAGAGACAGCACAGCTAAAGAAAATTATTGTCGTTTCGTTAAATTTTCAGAAGGATTTTTTCGATAATAAATGAGGTACACTTATTTACGAGAAATTATAGTTAAGGTGTTGTAGTCAAAAGTGCTTTCGAAAGTTATTACCAACGTAATACTATCATTTTTTTTTTCTACTCAGGTTTAAGTCTGTGCCATTGTACTATGGTCTGTCTTGGTTTCGTTATCATGTCCTGCCAGTGCTTGGTCTCGGACGCGCCGGAACCATTTTTACCTGAAACAAGAAAAAATGAGCACGTTAAAACTACGAAATTTTCATTTTTCACAAAAATTGTAAATTTTTTTATTTTATTTTTCAACACAGAAGGCTGTGACTGGGGTAATATTGTTCTATTTCCACTCTGCGACTAGACAAACGATAATTCTTGATAGTAAATTAATATTAATTGTTATGTTGCCAATAAGTTTTAAAGTGCTGGTTTTTAAAAATATAGGGCGATTCATGTGTGGATGGAGTATTAGAAGTATATGAAGAACGGGTAAATATATTCTTTTGAAAATTTGGGTACCAAGGTAACGAAGTGTGTTTTATCAGCCTAAGATATTATCGACAGCGCGGCCTTGGCAAATGTAGGTAAAACTGGCAACACCTTATTTTAAACGGAACACCCTGTATATTTTTAGAATCTAAACCTAATTATGAATAATTTTTGTTAAGGTATTCCTATACCTTAACAAAAGTTACTTAGAATTGGGTGTAGATTCTAAAAATAGAAAATATACAGGGTGTTCCACTTAAAATAATGAAGGTGTTGCCAGTTTTACCTACATTTGACAACTCACTGACAATTTTCAAAAAATTATAATTACCCGTTCTTCATTTACTTCTAATACTCCATTCACCATGAATCACCCTGTATATATTTCTTCTAAATAAAACATGTCCGAACCATTCTCAAGATTACACGGGAAATTTTATGTTTTTGAATTAATTAAAAATATTAAACGAATACTTGCAAACAGTTCACTAGATTTACACCCGGTCACTTGCCAACATGGACATTATATTTTTACTTTTATTCAAATCGGTATCCTCTGTCGGCTATGCCTGACTGCAATTTCAGTTTTCAACGTAAACGTTTCCCTCTATTTTATGAGGCAGACGAAGCTAATGACGCGTCGGTATTACAGAATTCGACACCGACCGGGTTAGGAAACTTTGAACTGCTATTGAACTCGGTTAAAGAGTCATTTATTTAGTAGACATGCACAGGGGACCAACGGATCCAATAATCCCGTTAGATAAGTTAGCTCGTTCCACTTGTATGCGTCCAATGCAAGAGGAGAATAGATAATCGAAACTTTAAATACTGTACACCACAGTTTAGAGTTTCTACAGGGTTACTGGTAATTCGATACATGCCTTTGGAGATGTGATGGGGCATGAGCTAAGGAGTAAATCTAGCCCTAATATAGATTATGCAAAACTCAATAGTTTTTGAGATATTTCAATTTTTTTGTTTTTCTCAAAAAAGTAGATCTTAATGTCTTAAAAGTTAATTTCCGAAAAATCTACTTGACATTTAAAAAATTTTTTTTACTGGATTACTTATCCAATATTATAGATATCCGTTTGGAATGAAAAATATCCGGAAACATTTCGATCATGTGAACATTTAAAATAAAAACTTGTAAAAATTTTTTATTCTTTTTTTAAATCAGTTAGTTTGTAGCACGCGTACAAATTATTATAAAAACTTCCTTATTTCAATAGCTATCTAACTATGTAGAAATGTTTAATGTACCCTTGATAGTTCTAATAAAAAATTAGTAAAGATAATGCTGGTGGCGGAATTTATTAAACGACTAATCGTTCATTTTCATTTAAGTCAGTCAGTCCTTGACTTTGACATTTGTGCATATATGTCATTAACTGACATTCTTATCTCCGTGTCCCTTAAGTTTGTTGATCTTGTTAAATTAGTTATCGAAGATTTTGATTTTGCTCGTAGTTGTTGTTATTAGTTGTTGTTATTGTATTTTCTGTGCCATGGCCGCGTATGCCAACGCAGAATACGCTGATATCTTGTTTGTCTATGGATACTGTGGCGGCAACGCTGCTGAAGCTCGCCGAGAATATGGTCTTTGGTACCCTAACCGCCGCTTACCAAATGCACGTGTATTCAGTACGGCATATCGAAATATCGCTGAAACTGGCTCCGTGAAATGTAGAAGAAGTGACGCTGGTGCTCCTCTCGTTTATGAACCAGATGATGAGGAAGAAATATTGAGGTATTTTGAGGAAGACCCAACTATTTCAACTAATAAAGTCGCAAGACTAACCGGAGCGTCACAATGGAAAGTTTGGTCTACGATACGTAGAGTTGGATGTCATCCTTACCACTATACCCCTGTCCAAGGCTTGGAGGAAGGTGATCCTGGAAGGAGAGTGAAATTCTGCCGCTTTATGTTAAATTCAGATGCAGAAAGTGCAAATTTTTTAACAAGTATTTTATGGACGGACGAGTCGAAATTTAATCGCGAGGGTATAACAAATTTCCACAACCTACATTATTGGGCAGAGGAAAATCCCAAGTTAACACGTGAAACTAGTTTCCAAATGAAGTTTTCTATTAATGTGTGGATGGGAGTCATTGGCCACTATTTAATAGGGCCACACTTTCTTCCTCAAAATTTAAACGGGGAAATCTATGAAATTTTTTTAAGAAATGATCTGGCGGTGATTTTAGAAGATGTTCCTCTCGCCGTCAGACAGCGAATGATGTTTCAGAATGACGGTTGTCCAGCACATTATCGGCTGACAGTACGACAGTTACTTGATCAACGTTTCCCTAACCGTTGGATTGGAAGAGCGGGCCCAATACCTTGGCCAGCGCGAAGCCCTGACTTAACACCCCTTGATTATTACGTATGGGGTCATATGAAGGAGATGGTCTATGCCACACCAGTCAATACTATAGAAAACCTTAGACAAAGGATAGTCGATGCTGCCCAACACATAAGGCATAATCTGACAACCAGAGTAACAAGGACGGAAATAAGAAGACGCTGCCGTGTCTGTATACGGAATAGGGGCTCCCATTTTGAGCAAGACATATAAAAAATAAAGTACAACTTTGAAATTAATGAAGAATTAAACTCTACTTTTAAAATGTTTTTTACTGTTTATCTAAAAATAAAATTCGTACTACTTGTGTTATTTTTACTAGTATTTTCTTAGAACTATTAAGGGTACATTGAACATTTGTACCTTATTAGATAGCTATTGAAATAAGGCAGTTTTTATAATAATTTATACGCGTGTTACGTTAATATTTTTTTGAAAAAACCATAATAGATAAATTTCATAGCTGATTTAAAAAAAAAATTTTTAAAGTTTTTATTTCAGATGTTCATATGATCGAAATGTTTCCAGATATTTTTCATTCCAAACGGATATCTATAATATTGGACAAGTAATCCAGTAAAAAAATTTTTTTAAATGTCAAATAGATTTTTCGAAAATTAACTTTTAGGACATTAAGATCTACTTTTTGAGAAAAACAAAATAAATTAAATATCTCAAAAACTATTGAGTTTTGCATAATATATGTAAGGGCTAAATTTACTTCTTAGATCATGCCCCATCACATCTCCAAAGGAATGTATCGAATTACTAGTAACCCTGTATAATATTGACGTTGCAATGAGTATAACATCATCCCGGTATTATAAAAATATGACCAAAAATTATACATTTACAGTTTTTCCTTGATTCATTGCATTGTCTATTATGCGTCTTTTTCTAGTGCCTTACATACATGAGGACGCGCAAACCACCATAAACTAGTTTCCTGTCACATAGATAAACTGATACCGAACTATCTAACAAAGGTATAAAGTCCTGATAAACAATTTGATTACCGGCTAATAGAATTCTGCCTATAAGCTCGTTCCTCCCTATGTTGTCAAAGTCCATGACCATCACGTCTAGGGAGCATTCCCTGATTTTCTCCCAAGGGACGTTAAAGGAGAAGGTGTCGTTGAAAACGGGATTCAGCGTGCACTTGAATATCGCCGTCTTGCGTTTCTCTATGCGCTTGTCGCCGAACTGTAGCCACACTTTGACGTAAGGATCTGAAAACAAAAAAACCGTTGATTAAAGCCGATTGTCATTTCATCAGGAACAATTGAATTTCGCGTGAGTTGTAGGGACACATGAGCTAAAATTTGATATAATGTATTTTCCTAGTGATTATAATCCTCCCATTAAAAAAGCGTTTTTCTTCAAGCCTCAAAAACAAACCATAATTTTTATGACAAATTTCGGCGACTTAAGTTGTCATTTCTCTGACGCTTCATTGAGAGGCAGTAAAAGTCTTTCACTGCCGCTCACGAGCGGCACTAAAATTGTTTAAAGAAATAATAATAGTATTTTTATTCAAACGTCATCAAATCATGACATTTCCTACTCATTTCATGACAATAAAGTTTAACATCTCAGACGGCCGTGCGTTGTCATTAGCAGCGGAAGTAAAAGTGCATTTTCTTCTCCTCGAGTGGATTTTTACTCCCGTTGTTTTGGCAACGCATAGCAAAAAATTTTTTCTTTTTTTTTATAGATAATCGACATTTGAAAAAAAATAACATGTCTTATTGGAGTAAAAGCCACTTGTACTTACTAATAAAATAATATACTATTACTTAATTCTTAATCAGTCTCACATCCATCCTCTTGAAAACATTGGAAAGGATAGTGGACAGATACCTGATGGAAGGGGTGTTAACCAGATACCCAATACATCAGAATCAACATGCATATAGGCAAGGGAGGTCCACAGAGACAGCCCTGCATGCCGTCGTGCACAAGGTAGAAAGGGCCCTCCACTACAAGGAAATATCCCTAGTAGTATTTTTCGATATAGAAGGAGCCTTTGATAAGGCAAGTACGAGGACTATCTGTAGGGCCCTACAGGCCAGGGATACAACCCCTATACTGGTCAGATGGGTACAGTCTGCGTTGGAGGAAAGAAGAGTCAGTGCAGCTCTGGGGGACTGCCTGGTTGACATCGGGGTGAAGGGAGGCTGCCCTCAAGGCGCTGCCTTTCGCCTCATCTATGGTGTCTAATAATGGATGGTCTCCTGGAGCGGCTGGCGTCAGAAGGCTTCTATGCGCAGGCATATGCAGACGACGGGCTAGTTCTTGCAACTGGCCGGTTCCTAAGCGTCGTCTGCGACAGAATGCAGATAGTCTGCAGAATTATTGAAAGATGGTGCGGTGAGACGAACCTTTCAGTCAATCCATCCAAGACTGAATTGATCCTCTTCACCAAAAGGAGGAAAATAGAGAATTTCAGAGCACCAATAATGTACGAAAGACCTCTAGCATTATCGCAAGAAGTGAAGTACTTAGGGGTGATCCTGGATAAAAAACTGTCATGGGGAGCACAGGTCGACAGAATCATAGAGAAGTCGACGGCAACCTTCTGGCAGTTGCGCCAGGTGGTGGGCAGGAACTGGATATTTATTCCACGGATCCTGCACTGGGTCGACACGGCGGTAATCAGACCTAGACTCCAATACGGGTCGGTGGTCTGGTGGCCGAGTGTGAACCGCATCACCACGTCTCGAAGACTGGCAAAAGTTCAAAGACTTGCCTGTCTTGGGATTACTGGCGCAATGAAGACGACACCTACAGCTGCCTTGGAAGTAATGCTAGGGCCGCCAACGCTTCCAGCCTGCATCAAAAAGAAAGCCATGGCGGCCCATCTAAGAATGCGAGACTCGGGTAGCTGGCGATGTAGTGGAAGGACAGAGGGTCATGCAGCCATCGCCAGATTGGCGGAGGCGGAGATTCCAATCTCCGGCCTTAAGGTGAGGGAGGCAACTGACCGCTTGAGATTAGAAAGAAAGTACACTCTAACCCTACCTAGTAGAGAAGAGTGGGCAGAAGGAAAGATTAATTTCCCTCCGAACTCCCTGGTGTGCTACACAGATTGTTCCCTTCTAGTAGATGGACAGAGGCAGTCATCGGAGGCAGGAATATTCGTGGAAGGCAGGGAAGTACAGGAGAGCTTTGCTCTAGGATCGTACACTACTGTCTTTCAGGCAGAGGTATGTGCCATCCTAAAAGTGGCATATAAGGAAGAAACGAGGAACGGTACGGAACAAAATATTTGTATCTGTTCCGACAGCCAGGCAGCACTTCGGGCGGTCTGCTCTCCCAGGACGAGGTCCCTCTCGTCCAAGAGTGCGGAGATGCTCTAGAGGAACTTGCCAGGCACAAGGAAGTGAGCCTGATATGAGTTCCGGGACATACCGGGGTCCCAGGAAACGAGAGAGCCGATGAATTGGCTAGGCTCGGAGCCAGGGAGCCCTGTCTTGGTCCGGAACCCATGTTGGGAATTACAAGGAAACATGTCACTACGGCCCTTAATGAGTGGGCACATGCAACATTGAGGGAACATTGGAGGCTGAGCAGTGGCTGCAGACAGGCTCGAGACTTCGTAACGGGGTCGAACAAGTCAAGGGCGGCCTGGTTGCTAGGCAGAAGCCGGAGGTCGGAGTCCTAACTGGTCCCCCCCATTACACCCCCCTAACTGGCCACTGCAGGCTCAGAAGACACCTATTACAGATAGGGGTTGAGGAAGATCCCACCTGCCCAAGATGCGGAAGTGATGAAGAAACATCGTTTGTTTCACTTCTTGGGACAATGTGAAGCGTTCGGGCGCCTTCGGCGCTACAACGCTCCCAAAAGAGGAAATGGACTCTCTCGAATGGAAACATGTCCTGACCTTCATTGGAAGATCAGGAAAGTTTCAAGAGGGAGTAGGAGGCCGAGTAGAAGTGAACGGTTGAGGGGTCGTCAGGGGGTAGGTAAAAAGGGCCCATTTGTGGCCTACTTGCCAGGCACCAGGCCTCCCCCATCAATTACTACTACTAATTCGTATTCAATGTTTGAAAAACAAAATAGCATGTTATATGTGAAGTAAAGTGATTTTTTTGTATCTCGTTTATTGTTGTCGTTCGCCCTCGATACATATCACTTTTATGCCATATAAAACTTTGCCTTCCATCGTGCTAATGAACGGCAAAAAAGTTCGATGACTTTAAAGACAAGTTTTGTGAGCATACAACATTTCTCTTCCGCTCTCGCCATTCCGAACGGTAGTAAAAGTGTTTTACTGTCGCTCACGAGCGGCACTAAAAGTATTTGAAGAAAAATAAAAGTATTTTTCTTCAAACGTCAGAAAAGATGACATTTCTTAATCATTTCATGACATTAAAGTTTGACATTTCAGACGGCTGTGCGTAAGTAAAAGTACTTTTTCTTCCGCTCGAGGGAACTTTTATTTCCGTTATTAGCAACGGAAACCATTCCATTAGGAAACCCACAGTTAAATTTTTTATCTTTATTTTTTTAGACCTAATCGACGTTTGAAGAAAAAATTATATCATATTCGGAGTAAAAGCCACTTTTACTACTAATAAAACAATATACTATTATTTAATCCATATTCGACGTTCGAGGAAAAAATAACATGTTTCATGAGGTGTAAAGTGATTTTTTGTGTTTCGGGTGTTTTTGCCGAACGGGCTTATAATATCTTCGACACAAAAAGTGTCACTTTTACTCCATATAAAACAATGTACTATTTTTTTTCTAATCACTTTTACTCCACATGGAACATACTGTTGTATGTTCTATAATTTAATTTTTCTTGTCTTAGCTGTGGTTGTCAAATTTTTTTTATTCCAAAATCTTGATCGTCTTTAAGGTTTCTAATTTTTTATTTTCTGTTTCAGAAGATGCTAGAAACAATTGGATATCATTCACCCTTCAAATTGTTTGGACACAGGGAGCATCATCATTATTCAAGGAGAGGAAATCTAACCATTTGCATTGGTGTGATCTGATCAAAACATATTTATTTTTGTATGTATATGTAGTATGCATTAATTCTTTGTAATATTCCACTATTATTGTACTTTTACTAAAAATGTTATAATAAAGAATTTTAAATGTAATTTGTTCTGTTTTAATATTCTTAGTTCTAAAATACATACTAATTGTTTTACTCTGCCAGTTGTCAATAGATGGTGCCACGTTAGTGGCCCCAGGACGTCTTCCAGAAATCTTGCTGACAGAATTTTTTTTATAAAATACCTTCTCACGTTTCTGTTATCCTAATACTCTTGATACATTTTAAAATCTACAAATTTTGCATTCAGATTATACAAAACTGCTTTTCATTTCACAGATCCATTAAAGCACAATAGGAGCACACAAAAATCTCGTCGTTCTTTATGCCTGATACTATACGCAGTCTAGTCTCATTTTAGTGATCTGTGGAATGAAAAGCAATTCTGTATGATTCAAAGCAAAAGTGTAGATTTTGAAACATATCAGGAGTATTAGGATAACAGAAACACGAGGTGGTGTTTAAAGAAGTTATTAGGAGCACAGATATTAAATCTCTTCGGTCTTATGCGCTCCTGATATTAAACGCAATCTGGCCTGATTTTAATGATCTATGGAATGAAAGGCAGTTTTGTACGAATTCAAAGCAAAAGTGTAGATTTTTAAATATATCAGGAGTATTAAAATACCAGAAACACGAGGTGTTGTTTAACGAAATTATTAGGAGCACAGATATTAAATTTCTTCGGTCTTATGTGCTCCTGATATTATACGCAGTCTAGTTTCATTTTAATGATCCGTGGAATGAAAAGCAGTTTTGTACGAATTCTAAGCAATAGTGTAGATTTTGAAATATATCAGGAGTATTAGGATAACAGAAACGCGAGGAGGTATTTAACGAAATTATTAGGAGCACAGATATTAAATATCTTCGGTCTCATGCGCTCCTGATACTAAACGCAATCTAGTCTGATTTTAATGATCTGTGGAATAAGAAGCAGTTTTGTATGGATTCAAAGCAAAATTTGTAGATTTGGAAATGTATCAGGAGTATTAGGATAACAGAAACGCGAGGAGGTGTCTAATGAAATTATTAGGAGCACGGATATTAAATCTCTTCGGTCTTAATACTAAACGCAGTCTAGTCTGATTTTAATGATCTGTGAAATAAGAAACAGTTTTATATGAATTGAAAGCAAAATTTGTAGATTTTGAAATGTATCAGGAGTATTAGGATAACAGAAACGCGAGGAGGTGTCTAATGAAATTATTAGGAGCACGGATATTAAATCTCTTCGGTCTTAATACTAAACGCAGTCTAGTCTGATTTTAATGATCTGTGAAATAAGAAGCAGTTTTATATGGATTCAAAGCAAAATTTGTAGATTTTGAAATGTATCAGGAGTATTAGGATAACAGAAACGCGAGGAGGTATTTAACGAAATTATTAGGAGCACAGATTAAATATTTTCTGTTTCATGCGCTCCTGATATTATACGTAGTCTAGTCTCATTTTAGTGATCCGTGGAATGAAAAGCAGTTTTGTACGAATTCTAAGCAATAGTGTGTAGATTTTGAAATATATCAGGAGTATTAGGATAACCGAAACGCGAGGAGGTATTTAACGAAATTATTAGGAGCACAGATATTAAATATCTTCGGTCTCATGCGCTCCTGATACTAAACGCAATCTAGTCTGATTTTAATGATCTGTGGAATGAACAGCAGTCTTGTACGATTTCAAAGCAAAAGTGTAAATTTTGGAAATATATCAGGAGTATTAGGATAACAGAAACACGAGGAGGTGTTTAACGAAATTATTAGAAGCACAGATATTAAATCTTCTGTATTATGCGCTCCTGATACTATACGCAGTCTAGCCTCATTTTAGTGATCTGTGAAATGAAGAGCAGTTTTGTACGAATTCAGAGCAAAACTGTAGATTTTGAAATGTCTCAGGAGTATTAGGATACCAGAAATGCAAGGACCTCTTCAAAGAAGGATTATCTTGAGAAATTATTAAAGACCGGAATTGCTTTTCGAATATATACTTACCCATATATTCTTTCTTTAAGAACAGATTACTGTCATTTACTTACCCAATTGATTAAGCTACTATATATTTCCGAATATATATAAACAGCGCCATCTGACGGCAACTATTCAGCCAAAGCCACAAAACACAGAAAGCACTTTTTTATTAAGTTTTTTTCAAATTCACTGAATTTGCTTCTAAAGCAGTTTCCACATGCACCAAAATATTTGAACACTACACTCGAATACTCTACTCAATACGCGTTTCGTTTATCAAGTTCAATCATCTGGAGATGATTAAATCTGGTTTAATCGGCTCAAAATAATTTCGCCAATCATGTTGCCACCAACTGGCGCTGACTAGTTTTAAACACCCGATAGGGTCTATTTGATTGGAGAAACGAGCGCCTAGTGAAGTATTCGAATGCTCTACGCAACGGGCATTTCGCTAATCGTGTTGGCATCATTTGAAGATTAATAAAATGCTTTAATCGTCTCCAGATGATGGCAACGTGGTTGGCGAAATGTCGTTTTGGTGTTTGTGGATACTACACTAGAGGTAGTGTTACCCAGAGGTTCCAACCCCCTCCAGGTATTCACTGATTACTTCACATTTTAGACAGACAATTGTGTAAAGGTGCCTTTAGAGACGTTAACGTGTGTTTGCAATAGGGTAACTGCACGTGACGTAACATTTTTCAAGGTCATTGCTTGGAGAAAAGCAAATAACACATTAGTTTCGCACTATTAGGGAATACAACACAAATGGCCGCAGAGGTCAAGAAGGAATTGTCATAGGTCAACGGTCTCATCTCGTCTGAGCCGGCGGCCAAAAGTGTTGCGATGGATCAAGGTTGTAAATGATACTTACTTGTTTTCCCTGCGCCGCCATATTTGACAGGTTGTTGGATTGCCTAATGTAAATATCAAAAACCACAACCAAACGTTTTGAGGTTAGGATCCTTGATTCATATTAGTCAATTCAATTCAAATATGGCGACGCAGGGCAAACAAGCAAGTGTCGTTTGGAACCTTGACCAATCGAAGGGCTGATGACCATGAGCGCAGAGGGAGATAGTCGACCTAGCATAAATCGACAATTTCTTCCCGACAGAGGATGTTTACCTTCTGCCGCCATTTGTATTTGATTGCCTAATTACCTGCAGACAATTAACTAACTAAAGTAAGGTTATATATTATTTGTTTTCCCTTAAAGCAACGACCTTGAAAAACGTGTAGATGCCCTACGTGTAACAACGCCAACTAGCCTTAGTTGGTAATCTTGATATGCAAGAGAGAAAAAAGAAAATGTACAATAACAAATAAAAGACTATTTACGACGTAATTACAAGTATATTTCATAAGCATTAAGCATAGTAAAGCATAACAAAATAAAGTTGAAAACGTGCATGCCTTAAAAATAAATAAAACATAAATAATTCCCTAACTATTATTTTACAAAATATAACAAATACACAATACTCGCTATGAATCATTATGGTTATCTAACACAGCAATGTGGTGACAGGTTTTGTATGAAATATCTCTGTCGCTTATATAAATCAAACGGTTTGGCAGTTACAATATGTCCATAAATTATGCTGATGTAGGCACATCAAGTGGTTGTCGGACATCCTGTTTGCTGGATGATTTAATTGTGACGAGATTATTCCGATGCAATCCGATGAAAAATATCGCTAATTTTTATACATATAAAAGGTTTATTAAACTTCTCTGCCTTTCAACATAATTTATGGAGGAGGTCTCCTTTTTCTATAATTTAAAATTAATTTAAAATGGAGGATTGACAAAGTACGAAAACATAATTCAAATTTTCCAATCTCTGATTTTGCAACATTTTCTGCCATGGTCTACCTGGAAAAGCAACAGACCAAGTTCATTAAGCCGTGCATTGAGTAAAAAGATTGGTAGAAAATAAAGAAGAAGTAGGGAAGAAAAAATGTCGAGAAAGAAGAAGAAGCGGATGTGAAATGATAAAAAGTACAATCTGTGAACTCGCATTAAAAAATATACAAACGAAAATTTAAAAAATGATGTGGACAAATTGAAAGGGGGGGCTTAACCGCAGTTATAAGAAAATTGTTCTAGTTTTTATGATCAAGAGAGAAAGGAAAAATGAAGTGAATAGTGTACCTAGCCTAATGTAACAAAGAAATAGGTGTGAGGTAACCTGCTAAGTCAGTGTCCCATTCTGCGAACCACTAAACATACTAAAGTGGCTAAAGTTACAAACAAGGTGAGGAAAGGAGACAAAATTTTCAAAAACTAAGGCATACACGACGAAACATACACTATACGTATATGTTAATTTTTCAAAATCGATAAACAATAATTCAAATATTAGAAATGTAAAATAAATTTAAGAAAATGTTTTCGTACTTTTTAGTCACCCTTTTATGCCTAAAAGAACAAATGCAGACATCTCGCGTGACAAGACGGAGTAAACTATACAAAACTCATTCCCTACCTACTACTATATTCACATGTTCATACAGTTTACAGTTTCGAAGTGTAAAGAGGCCAAAAACAAAACAAGCTTATTATGCGTCTTTCAGGAGTATTTGCACAGACACACACATGACAAGATACATCAAAAAATAATTTTCAAACTCACCAGACTTCCCATTGATGTCTTTGGCTTTGAGATTTCTAGCTTTGAGCAAGGTTAACGTTAAGATACTGTTGCTGGGATGGTAGCACAGGGAGGTTAAAAGTTCACCGCATTTGTCCTTCGCCGGCGGCTTAAGGGCCTTCCAAAATGAGGGTTTCTCGCTTAGGTCCACCTGAAAATTAATAGAACGTTATGGCGCTGGCTGACATGAATAAGTCGGCGGGATATTCTTTATAGCCTCCCTAAGTGAACGAATAGTGAATAAAAAAAATAAAATGGTTTTTAAGTTTTTGTCGGGTCACACTTTCACGAAAGAGGCAAGCAGATAGCAAAAGGGAAACATTAAAGAGTCCGCGATAATTTTATTAAATGCTTATCGAACTATTCTGTAAATTTCTGTATCCTGTTTGTAGCTATGTTAAAAGGTAAGAACATCGTACAAAAAAAAATTACGTATATTTTCTTAATTACGTGCAGTTTCTTATTTATGAGATTTTCTTAATTCTTTGAGGAGAAACACTTTACCAAGGAAGTTTAGTTATTTCGAATGGACTTTCTTAATGTATTTCATTAAATTCATATTTTGCGCAGGATTAGATAATTTTGGGCATCCCGTCCAATTTTTCCAGTAAGTCTTGCTTCCGTTTCGTTTTCTATGTTAGGTTGATGTCTTTAAAGACCACCCGATTTCTAACTTCTGTCCTTCCAAACTATCCTTATTTTAAAACTTTCCAAAATTATATAAATTAGTACTTCAATAAAATAAATTATTATCAGTTCTAACCTCAATTATTTTGAAAGGCAATATATGTACAGGTTCACTTGTTATTAGCAAATTTATGTTGCATCTGAAATTTTATTTTACTCTAATACTGGTTCAGATATTGTTAAAATTTTAAATTATTAAATGAAGAATTACATTATTACAAGAAAATAATTGATTTCGAGAAATTTTTTCTTAAAGCCTTTGCCTCAATAAGGGCTACAATGTATTCAAAATTTAAACAAAGTTTCAAAGCATTTGAATTCTAAATAAGTGAGAGATAAAGGTGAGAAGGCATCTGCCGCAATACCTGGCGACTCCGGCATTTCTTAGAAAATTTCCAATTAATGGCAACAAGAAGTCAGTTTCTTTTTAGCCTAGTAAAAAATAACGTCAATATTTATAAATAGTGTGCTTTTATCGATTATTTAAACAATTGAAAATACGGTTTTTTGCAAATATTTATATATTATTTCGAATACTAATCACATAATTGGCGTTAATAATTTCTATGTTTGGAGATATATGATCCAATATCAATTAAAAATAAACCTTAATGAAAATTTTGTTGGCTGCTTAATACATATTTTTTTTCTTGTATATCTATTTGCTTCGCTCTCGGAATGTGAAAGTCAACTTTTGACATGCACCCGTTATCTCTTAAAGTATAAAACTCATCAGGGAAACAAATCCTGACAGTTAAGAAAGTTCCTAATTAATATTTGTGTTCGATACCAGCAAAAAATTAATTTGGATATTAATGCTTTTATTCGGTCCACCATTTTCTGATTTAATCGACCCTCTTAAACAAATTGTAGAGTCGGATAGCGCTTAAAATAATTGAGTGTGTATGTTTTATTCTTTTTAATTTCTTTTTACGATCTATTTTTGACCTTTACGTGGATGCAGGCGGTAATTTAATAAAATGGCGTGTTTTATTCTGTCAATCTTGGGGAGAAACAGGGAACGAACGTCCGTGAAGTATTTGTAAGCGTACAAAATTTAATTGTAATTTTGCACGATGGTCGCTGTTATTGTTACACTTATTTAATGTGGCCGAATAGATGTTACGGTAACGGTACGGTATTATTTAGTAAAGGCCGCAGGATAATTGTTTGCAAACCCTCGCCGCCGTCCTGGACTCGAATGAAAAGAAAATATATATTTCGTTTTTATGATTTAATTAACGTCCATTAATGGGAAGAACGGAAAGAAAGAACAGTGTACTCATTGATAATATTAAACCTCATGCAATCAATTTTTTCTTTAAATATTTTAGTGTTATAATTTTTGCTGTATTTTATATGGCAATTTCAAAGAAGTTTATTAAAATATTATTCTCCTCTTTAGAGTCACTTCTAAACGTTAATTAGTTGGTGCACTCAAATTAGATGATTGTGCAGTTTGGTTAAGAAGAATTCCTCGACGAACAAGCTGAGCAAGTCTTTCGAAACTCTTTGCATACAGAAGCTATTATATGAGATTTTGAAAGTTATAAGACTCTTATGTACGTAGCTTCCACAGCCCGCATCCTACCGACGAAAATTAAATGATCCTTTCACATGAGAAAATGAGAGCAGTAGGGCAGCTACGATGTTTAAGTGTTAACTAAAGTTGTTACAAAACATTTAATACCAAATCTACGACTGAACTTAAGGAAACAGTTCGTAGACATGTGCTGGCAAACGGTTCCTTTAGAGACAGAGACTGTTAAATATAATAAGGAATATACCTATCTGTCGGTTAGCGTAAGAGTTTAAAAATATATCTATTAGATCTGCAACTGATTTTATAATACAACTTTTTTAAATAAATGCCGGAGTCGCCGGGGATCAGTAAGCATCATGTCTCATCCTTATATCTCGCTTATATGGAACTCAAACTTTTGGTGGTAAAGGTAATCGTTTTAAAGTAACTAAATTTTATCCATAGGCGTGCGGTTGTGGGTTGAAAAAGGGGGTTAGATCTTTAAAAATATATATTAGTGTTGGTTTTGCTGCGCTGTGTTCTAGGTTCAATCCCCGCCTCCGATACTGTCATTGTTGATGGGTAATGAATGTTGTCTAAGTTTTTTCAAATATGCAACCCCCTTCCGAACAGCCCTAGGCTTTGGATTTAGGGGTTGTCTACTATATGTAGTGTGTTTTATATTATATTTTAAGATACTTTTCTAGAAGATGTCTGAATAACAAATAAAACAAAAGAAAAATTCACATTTTCTCAAACTGACATTTGTTAGAACCTTTAAGGGTATTTCCTTCAAATTTGCTGCAGAAAGATTTTTGAAAATACAAGGTCAGAATACGGTGTTAAATTGCATATAAAACAATTGTTATTATATAATTTTGAAAATCAACCCATTTCTTCCACCCTAGACACGGACTAAAATTTAAATTTAGTTACCTCAAAATAATTAACTTGTAGGTGTATTGCCATCAAATTTTCGAGGCATTGGAATTTCAGACAAAAGAGATATTATGATGGCTAAAGGTTTATCTCAATTCCTGGCGACTCCGGCATTTTATAGAAAATGGTATTTGTATAATTACAAAACGTTTTAATTTAAATATTTTAAATTCAAAATTTTTGAGAATCCAGTAACAAACATTTCCGAATAGACGATATTATGCGAAGACAAACAGCCATTGGAAATGGGAAATTTTGGGAAAAACAAGGTTTTTTAGAATTATTTATTTAGATTGATAGTTTGGGAGCTTTGTAAACTGAAAAACTATTAAAACCAAGACTAAAAAATAAACTAGCATAGCCTTAGTAACAATGCAGAGAAGTCTATGATGACAGAGAATGTAAATTAAATTGTACGTGAAGCCAACACTGATATATATTTTTGAAGAACCGACCCCCTTTTTCAACCTAGAACCGCACGCCTATGATTAAAATCAAATTCAGCTGCTTTAAATCAACTACTTTTACCACTAAAATTCCAAAACATTTGAATTCCAAATAAGCGAGATATGAGCGTGAAACATAATGCTTACTGATCCCCGGCAACTCCGGCATTTATTTAAAAAAAAAGTTAATCGTAGATTTGTTTTTGAATTCTCTGTAACAACACTAATTAATATCCTTAGCTTGTAGCTGCCCTACTGCTCTCATTTTCTCATGTAAAAGGATCATTTGATTTTTGTGGGTAGAATGCGGACTGAGAAAGCTACGTACACAAGTGTGTTATAACTTTCAAAATCTCATACAATAGCTTCTATATGCAAAGAGTTTCGGAAGACTTGCTCAGCTTGCTCGTCGAGGAATTCTTCTTAGCCAAACTTCATAATCACCTAATTTGAGTGCACCAACTAATTATCGTTTAGAAGTAACTCTAAAGAGGAGAGTAATATTTTATTAAACAATTTTGGAATTGCTATATAAAATACAGCAAAAATTATAACTCAAAAAATTGATCACAAGAGGTTTAATAATATCAACGAGTACACTGTTTTTCCTTTCCTTTCTTCCCATTAACAGACGTTAATTAATACATAAAAAACGGAATATTCATTTTATTTTCATTTGAGTTCAGGACGCTCGTGGCGAGGGTTTGCAAACATTTACCCTGCTATCGTTACTAAATAATACCGTGCCGTTACTGTAACATCTATTCGGCCACATTAAATAAGTGTAACAATAACAACGGCCATTGGGCAAAATTACAATTAAATTTTGTACACTTACAAATGCTTTTCGGACGTTCGTTCCCTGTTTCTCCCCAAGATGGACACAATAAAACCCGCCATTTTATTAAATTACCTACATCCACGTAAAGGTCAAAAAGGGATCGTAAAAAGTAATAAAAAAGAGTAAAACATACACAATCAATTATTTTAAGCGCTATCAGACTCTACAATTTGTTTAAGAGGGTCGATTAAATCAGAAAAGGTTGGAACGAGTAAAAGCATTAATTTTCAAATTAATTTTTTGCTGGTATCGAACACAAATATTAATTAGGAGCTTTCTTAAATGTCAGGATTTGTTTCCCTGATGAATTTTATACGTTAAAAGATAATGGGTGCCTGTCAAAATGTTTACCTTCACATTCTAAAAACGAGGTAAAAAATATGCAAGGAAAAAAGTATATATTAAGCAGACACTAAAATTTTGATTAAGGTTTATTCTTAATTGGTATTGGATCTTCAGACATAGAAACTATTAACACACACATTCCACATTGCACCACATTCTCATGTTATCTTCAGAATAATCTCTTCATCAAATTTAAAAGAAATATTTTAAAAAGTGCTCCAAGTATGAGCATGGAAATATGTCAATTTTTATTTAGCATCGATAGTAATTCGATAATTTTGGAAGGTAGACAAACACTTTCTGGTCTTTTTCATTTATTATTGAAATTATTGTATGAAGAACCTAAATTTTGAGCAGATTGTAGCCATTATCAAGACAAAGGGTTCAAAAGAATATTACTCTTGTTAGTTTTCCGCCGTTCATTTAATAATTTTAACATCTGAACCGGTGTTAAAGTATAATTTGCCTTAAGTTTGAAGACGTTTACATGGAATTTAATTTACTAAATATTCTTTTACATAAACAGCACTAATTTGTTAAAAATAAATGAATAACAGTAGGTAGGGAGACAATCCTTAAAAAGAATGACTGAAGCTAGAACTGGTAATATTCAAATATTTGCATAAAAGACCGTATTTCCAGTCGTTTAAATAATCATTCAAAGCACATTATTTATGAATATTAAAGTTACCTTTTATTATATTAAAAAAATACTTTTATCCACAATCACATTATAATTGGAGTTTTATCCACACTTATGAAGCGTATAAAGTACCGCTTTATTCACTAGTGAAATAATGAAATTACTTTATTACACTAATGGAATAATGAAAAATATAATCCTAAATCAATTATATATTATTTATTTTTTATTAATACTAATATTAACATTTATATTAATAGACATTTACTTATTTGTTTTATCATATTTCACTTTGTTTCCATTAATAACCAGCTTGAAGTTGTCATCGGTTTCAGAACGCATAGTGCTTGTCGAAGTTTCAACACCTTCCAAGTTTTTAAAATTAATTTCAATAATTTTTGACATTACAGCCGCTGACAGAGCGAAATGTTAAATCATTTTTTGATGAAATCTGATTCGATCAGGTGAAAATGGGTGAAATGACCGTGATTGTGGATAAAACGTTGTATTGTTAAGTGCTTTAGTCGGGTTTTATCAACTCAAGAAAATTAAACTCTCGAACATCGTTCGCGACTTTAAACTTTCTTACGTGGATAAAACGTTATCTAAAATTCCGTATACAATAAATAACTATTATTTGCTATTTTAAAATCTTGGTTTTTTCTAAAAAATGCCGGAGTCGCCAGGGATTGTGACAGATTCCTTCTCACCTTTATAACTCACTTATTCGGAGTTCAAATGTTTTCACACTTTGTCTAAATTTTGAATACATTGTAGTCCTTGTTGAGGCAAAGGCTTAAAAAAAATCTCAACATCTACTATTTTCTTGTGGGTTATTACGTTTCAATATTAATCCATTCCCCCCCCTTCGCTCTCGAGGGTGCTGAATCGATTCCCGGGGTCAAACCAATTTTTCCACTTCAACAACCCCCTCCAACTGGCCAATAACCACCCTAAAGTCCCCTTTTCCGTGAACCCGTTTATTTTCCCCAGTTTTTCGATTAATTGTTGTGCCCTTGAATAGAACTGAATGTCCCTCGAAGGATTTGACCTCAGCCACCCCTACTCCAAGCTTCCACGTCTGTAGAGAGTGGGAAAATAGATATTTTTTTATGAGAGAAAAAAATTATATTTTACAGGAGTTGTATCGTTGAACAAGATAGTAGGTGACCAGAGTTGTGTAACCACCCCCGGGGGTTATTTTCATCCATCAAGGTGTTGGAAATTTTTCCTATCTATAATTGAATCAATCCCGAGGTTGACGGCACTGAATGTCACGAAAATTGAGAAGAAAATGAAGAATGCAACCCTTCTTGTAAGCGCCTATGGTTTTGTTGATCCGCTGTCTCAAATAAAAAAATAATAAGTATTTATACGCATATGTATTTACACATGTATTCATATACCCGTGCCTGTATGTACAAAATGAATAAAAATGCTTTAATAAACATATTTTTTTATACAATTTTTCAATTATAGATGGAAAAAAATTTCCACCCCCTTGAAGGCCGAAAACAACCACCGGGATTGGTTTCACAATCCCGATCACTTACCACCTTGCTCAAAGAGACGCCTCCTACAAAATATTAATTTTTCCCCAGGAAAAAAATTCCACCCCTTTGAAGGGTGAGAATAACTCCGGGGTGGTTACACAACACTGGTCATCTACCATCTTATTAAAGAAATACCTCCTGTAAAATATTAATTTTATTCTCACAAAAAAAATATCAATTTTCTAATCATCTACGGAGGTGGAGGGGGGGTGGTTTGCCAATTTGAGGGGGTTGCCGAGGTGGTTTTACTTTGGGAATCGGTTCAGCTAACTCGAGAACGGAGGAGGATTGTCTAGTCCCAATTGCAAACATTCGGTAATTTCGTCATAAATCCCGACTCTTTAAATGGACTATGCATAGAACTAAATATACTAAATCTCATTTTATATAAACAACATTAATTTGTTATAACAAATTATTAATAACTGTAGGTAGGGACATAAACGTTGCGTCAAATTTTTTTGTATTCAAAATGACTGAAGTTAGAACTGGTAATATTCAAATATTTGCATAAAAGGCAGTATTTCTAATTGTTTAAATAATCAATAAAAGCACACTTTTTACGAACATGGAAGTTACCTTTTACTAGATTTAAAAGATACTTCTACTTGCCATTTTAAAAACCCCTATTTATATTTTGAATTTTTCTAAGAAATGCCGGAGTCGCCAGGGATTGCGATAGATTACTTCTCACTTTTATATCTCACTTATCCGCAGTTCAAATGCTTTCACACTCTGTCTAAATTTTTAATACATTGTAGCCTTTATTGAAGCAAAGGCTTTAAAAAAATTTCTCAATATCTATTATTCTTTTGCGGGTTATTACGTTTTCCACTCATTTCATAATTTTAAATTTTAACAATGTCCGAACCAGTAATAGAAGTACAATTTTGCCTTAGATTTCAAAATGCCTACACAAAATTAAAGACGCAAAATTAATTTGCTAATAACAAATTAACAAAAACAAGTAACAATATAAATTTTTCGTGAAACTGTCCATATCTGTATGCCCTTCAAAATAATAGAGGTTAGAACTGATAATATCCTATTTAATTTCTAGATACGCAAGCCTTTACTGAATATTATAAGTTCTAATTTGTATCATTTTGAAGAGATTAAAAATAGGGAAAGTTTAAGAGAGCAGACGTTAGAAATTGGGTGGTTTTTAAAAACATCAGCTTAACATTGAAGGAAAAACGGAAGTAAGACTTACTGAAAAAATTGGACGGGCTTCCCCATACTTTCTAATCTTGCGCAAGATATGAATTTAATAAAATATATTAAAGAAAATCCATTCGAAACAACCAAACTTCCTTGCCATGGGGTTTTTCCTCAATGAATTGAGAAGCTGATTTGCTGCCAAAAAAATGTTGCCAGAACAGCATAAGCAAGAAAGAGCATTATATTTAACCTTAACCGTGGTTATCCTGATTTGGAATATTAGGAAAAGATATTATATACCGACGAAAGGATATATCCATCTTATAATGGAAGTTTGAACGATCACACACGATCAATCTGATGAAGAAATTGGGAGATGTATAGGCCAGGGTTAGTTTCCAGTATGTGCTACCATTAACAAACTTAGTAATATTGAAATTTTACCGTGTCCACCACATACTCCACTTTAACCCAATAGAAATTCGGGATGATAAATTAAATGTAAATAAGGGAAGCAATTGAAAATACTTGGGAAGAAATAAATAATGAACTTTCTGTCACAAAATATGTGCTTGTTCGATTAAAAAAGGTTATTATTAGAGATGGGGCTAACAAAAAAATATAACAACAGAAAATGTCTTTTAATTTCTAGGAAAGTTGTTTTAGTTTAGGTCTGCTAAAAGTAAGCACACGCGCGGATATATCAGGATATTTAGTTTGACACGGGTGAGGTACTACTCATAAAACCTACAACTCAAGTCGTCGAAAGTTCAAATCTGATACAATTCGTGGTAATTCTGTCCACAGCGCGGTTCACCTATACACGTGCAAGTTCTAGACATAACCGCTCTATAATTCACGAATACAGTTATTACTCTTGCAATTAAGTCATTTAAACACAAATTTCCTTGTCGTAGTACATCAACTTCAGTTTATATAATTAATTGAGAACATGAAGTGCACGTGGAAGCATAAACTAATTTAAGGTTGTTAGCAATCATTTCACTTCGCTCTGTTTGGTTTCAACTGACAAAGACGCAGCGGTTGAATACAGAGAGTTGCCTTTAAAATATTAATTGGTATATTAGAAGCAAACGCTGGTAACTTCTATGTGCAACAGTGTATTAACACAGTGTTTACTGTAATTAAAAATTGCTTATTATATAACCCAATTTTAAATTTTGGAAACATCGCCTATGATTTTCATATTCGTCATATTACAAACATATCCGCCATATTAGTCACCATCGTTAATTAAGGACTTCCGATTTCCGGTAAATTTGGTTTTAGCAGTGTCTATATGTTTATATTAGGAATATTTCAAAAATAGCAGCCATCTTGGACGCCATCTTGAATGATGGGCTTTCGGTCCAATTTTTTAGCAACAGGCATTTTCCGATTCAGCGGAGTCAAAAACCCCTAAAAGCACCGCTTGCCAAATTGTTATATAAAATGCTTCTCGCAAAACACAAAAAAACCTTTTACTCAAAAATGTTCCTAGACTATAGTCAAAATTAACTACACTGACAAATTATTTAACACACTCTGTATCTGTCACCCTTTTGGCTCGTTAAATCTTTTAATAGAAACAAATACAATTCACGCTGATGTGGTCATTTTTATTTTTCCATCCAGGAAGTAATCTTGGCTTGGCCTCGACCTAGAGACTCGGGCATTTTTCAATCGATACGTGATATTGCAGTTGCTGAGGAACGTTCTTTAAACAATGTTTGCAATATTAATCATACGAAACCCAGGAGAGAAATAGTTTTCTTGGCTTGTGTAACAGGATTCAAGAAGTCGAGTACGTCTCGTGTCAAATCAACAGAAATTACACAGTAATAAAACGCAGGTAAATATACCTATCTGGGTATATAAAAAACTTTTTTTTGCGTGTTTATAAGGCAGCAAATGAAAAAATTGCTCTTACCTGGCACAGCGGCAAAAACACTTCCCCGATCGAATCATCCCTGGAGAACCTATCGTAGTCGAAAACGTGTAGATGAAGCACCCTCGACTGCAATTTCTGTATAGGGAAACCTTCGAAATAAAACGTCTCGTTCCATCTGGGATTTAACGTCCTCCTCTTGATTTTCGTTTCTAGTCTGTGTTTCTTGTCGGGCAATAGCGTCACCCGGACGTATGGATCGCTGGTACCTGAAAGGTCCTTTGCTGGCAAGTCTTTACCCTGGAAAGGAAAAAACGATTCGTTTCAAAAAGGGTTAACGTATAAATGACAAGAATTGTAGGTATAGCGGTACTTGAGATCGGATTTGGTCCTCTCAATGGAGTTGAAACCGCGCTTTGACGGATTATATGGCACTTTAATGCATATAGATATCCAATGATGTCTAAGCATGGAAACAATATTACGTGGGCGTAATTTTTTATTAAACAAAATGTGAAAAATTCCTAAAAGTTCCGTTTTTTCTTCCTATTTTTTCATCTCAGTAACTATCGCTTTTAGAGAAAAATTATACAAATGAAAAAGTCTTCTAATTAAATTTTAAATAAGATACAGTTGGTTGGGAATACAAAAATTCATTTTACTATTGCAAAAGTAAATCATAAAAAATATTTTGAAATAGCAAGTTATTTGTGGAATTTTTTTCAAATAATTATATTATACGTAGGACCTTCATACTTGGCTAAAGAAAACTTTTTAATATAATAAATCTTCCCACCAAATTTCATCAAGATCGGACTGTTAGTTTTTGCATAATAATTTTTCAATCTAAACTTCACAAAAAAATTGCAAATTTCCAAAATTTGTTTGAAGTTGAAAATTTGTTGAAATATAATATCCGTTAATTAGGAGAGCCTAGGAAACTGTTCCCAACTGCATCTTATTTAAAATTTAATTATGAAACTTTTTCGCTTCTATAACTTTCCTCTAAAAGCAATAGTTACTGAGATATAAAAAAATAATAAGAAAAAAAAACGGTATTTTTAGGACTTTTTTCACATTTTGTTTAATAAAGAATTACGCCCACGTTTTCACGCTAGCGCATAGTGAAATTATCATTTCTTAAGATTTTTAGAAGCGATTAAGCAAAAAATCTGCTACTACCCGATTCACCCTACCCAAACAAATACCGCCTGGGCTATCAGCAATATATACAGGCTGTCCATTTTATCAGGGCACTCGAGAATATCTCACTTAATATAGGTCGTACAAAAAAAAAATATTTTTACGAAAATTGTGCCGATTTATATAACCTACAAAATGGTTTAAAGACATTTGAAATCCATGGCCTACTTTAAAAGTTATGGCGGAAAATATCGAAAATGCGGAAAACGTCTAGGCCAAATATCTCCGTTATTTGAAGAGATACGAGAAAAATTCTAAGGCGAAATTTTTTTGCAAACAGAGTGTTTCAACGAAGTTTTATCTAATTTTTTTCAAAACCGCTGTATTTTGTGATTTACTTTTCAGACTGTTAAAAAAATTATTTTGAAACGGGCGGGAAATGGCGCCAATAAATAGAGTATTTTCTTCCCTTTTCAACGATATATCATATGCCATATTTATTCATTGGTACTACGTTAGTAATTATAAAAACATATTTTTAAAACCAATAATTTTTTTTTAACAAACATTATACTTGTAACACAGAACATTAATATTTATCTAATCCTCAAAATAATTTTTAAGATATCATATCAAGTGTTCAAAGTGTCCACCGCGAGTTTTTATGCACAATCGAGCGCGGCGAGGCACTGCCTTTCGGGGGTATCCGTAATACATGCCTGTTGAATTCGAGTTTTTTTAAGTCCTCTACATTTTGCGGTGTCGTCGAAAACACCTTATCTTTAATATACCCCCATAGAAAAAATCCATTGGGGTTATATCTGGAGAACGAGGGGCCATCAAATAAATCCATTGGTACCTATCCAATGTAGAGGCAAAATTTCGTCTAAATAATCTAGGCAAATCTGGAAATTGTTGGGAGGAGCTCCATCTTGTTCAAAATATTGAAAGTTGTGTCGATTCTCTAAAGGTAGGTCAACTAAGAATTCATTAAATTCATTTCTCAAAAAGTTAGGTACCTTTGACCACTGAGGTGACTATCATAAAAATAAGGACCTATTAAATTGGTGCCTAAAATACCTATCCCACATTTATTGAAAAACGATTTTGAAACCCAGTCCCATTATTGGAAAAATTTGCCTCGTCGGACCATAGTATTTTACTACATATTAATGGACCGGCACGCTTCTTTTCCAACAGCCACCCACAAAAAGAATTTGTCTCCCGATTGTAAATTGTGAACTTCTTTGGCTTTATAACGTCGGTAACCGTTTTTCTTTAAAATATTTCCAGCACTTGTTTTATTTATATGACAAGCAATTTGAATTTCTCTTAATGATGTTTCCAAGTTTTCCGTATTTTTATTTCTTACATAATTAATAACTCGGTTTACCTTATTTACATTACCAGTAACACTGTTCAACCTTGTCTTCTTCTTTAAAAATGAACCATTATTTTTCAGTTTTGTAGGTAATTTTCTGAACCTTGAGCTAATCCAGAGTTAAAATTGCATTGGCAATATGTAACGAACGTATTATAACGATCAATGTAGCACAAGAAGTAAACAGCAGGATGACATCAAAATAAAAAAATGGCAAAACGTATAGGGCAAAGATATTATGTATACATAGGTGAAACATTTTTTAATATGTTGGATAAATGTACCAGAGATGCTAGAAATATTACAAAATTCAAAAGAAACGTCAAAAAATAGATCAAACTGCAGGGTCTGAATCTATATTCGTCATTAATGTGTGTGTATTGATAGATACATATATGTGTGTAGTTTTTCATGTGTGTTGTGTTAGAAAAAGTGTGGTTTTAGGGCGTAGGTAGCTGTATATATAATTTTATTTTTAAATAGTAAATAGGAGATAGAAAATTGTTAGCATATATTCTTAAGCTCTTTTATATGTTACATATATTATAAAAATTTGTATCGTAAGGGAAACATCATCTACTTATATTATTAAGGCATCCATCAATGACTATTATAACATTGAATCGCAATCAAGTTTACAAAAAACTTAAGCGATTTCTCTTTTATTTATATTCATGATATGTGCAGCCTATTATATATGTCTAGTTTAGTTGAATCTTTGATATGAATAAATATTATTATTATTATTATTATTATTATTATTATTATTATAATGTGAGTGAAAATATTTTTGAAAATTTTAAATTCTTAAACGAGTGTGATTGAGTGAGAGTTTAAGTATTAACCGAGATGATTTGTCAAAAAATTAAATTGTCAAATTTGTTCATAGCCAACTATTTTAAAATAATTGAAATCATAGTGAAATCATGACATACAAACAAATGGATATTATACTTAAATTAATTGGAAAAGACATTTTAACTTTCTGAGCAGGGAGTGACGCTTTTATGGAGGACCTCTATACATTGGCATAACTGCGAATACTCTTTCCATAATTGCTCCATGTTGCTTTCTTGATTATTATTTTGTTTTTGTTACCTGAATTTACTTTATTCTTCTTAACTGTGTTAATGTTTTATTATAGCAAAGATTTGAACAACTTATTGAATTATTTTATCGTTTTATTTAATCATACTTCTCCATGGCAAGTATAATGCTTGTTAAAAAAAAATTTATTGGTCTTAAAATTTTTTTTTATAATTACTAACGTAGTACCAATGAATAAATATGGCATGTGACATATCGTTGAAAAGGGAGGAAAATACTCTATTTAATGGCGCCATTTTCCGCCCGTTTCAAAATATTCTTTTTAACAGCCTGAAGAGTAAATCTCAAAATACAGCGGTTTTGAAAAAAATTAGATAAAACTTCGTTGAAACGCTCTGTTTTGCAAAAAATTTTTGCCTTAGAATTTTCTTAGAACCTTCAAATAACGGAGGTATTTGGCCTAGACGTTTTCCGCATTTTCGATATTTTCCGCCATAACTCTTAAAGTAGGCCATGGATTTCAAATGTCTTTAAACCATTTTGGAGGTTATATAAATCGGCACAATTTTTGTAAAAATAATTTTTTTTGTCCGACCGATATTAAGTGAGATATTCTCGAGTGCCCTGATAAAATGGACAGACTGTATAGTGAGAGTATCTCATAAACAGTTTTTACACTACTATTTGCTGGTCTTGTGGGTTTAATTTATAGCCGTAACTTTTTTACCTGACTGTTTTACCGCTATCCATGATGTCCTCTAGCTTCATTAATCGATTTTCATGGCCCACCGAATGGGCCAACAAACGCCATTCCAGCCCGCTACTATTAATAGGGTTAATGCGACAGTAAATAATGAAAATTCTAATGGAAATTCCGCTCTATGCGTATTCGTTCCTTTTAAATTATTCATTAATATTTTAGTCACAGGTTTCCCCCTTTTTGACGTAGTCGTTATCAAATTAAAATCAATTCTTCGCTAAATGATTATAATATTTCGAAGCCCCTAATTTAACATGCAAGAAATATTCTTTTGCCGACACGTCAGTGATCACGGAACCATCGGATGTTTACTGGATGTAGGAATATAATCGTACCGATCGATAAGCCATCGTCGTAGTTTTATTTTGTGCCTCATTTCTTTGTCGTTGGACAATTGTAAAGTGGCTTATTTGTGCTGGGAAGTGGTAATTCTTTTAGTTGTCAGTTTAGGGTGATTTCGGAGAAAGGTAATTTATTTTTACAGTGTGTACCTCAAACAGGGGCGGCCGCATGAAAATATACGAGGTGTTTTATTTATTTATGTATTTATCATACACCGGGCAAACGCAATATTTTAAATAGAATGTGATTAGGTATAATAAAAGTAATAATAATAGTCTTTGTTCTTATCATAACATTTGTCATGGTAAGACTAATAAAAATGTCAAGAGAACGTTCCTTCACACCACTCAATCCTTGTATTTTTGCGAATATATAATAATACATGTGGATAAATAACCTAAATTAATGACAACAGTTAAAAGATAACCATAAATGAGGAGTAAGTGATACACAGACCAAGGGGAAAAATAACTAAACAGAGAATTAAAACACAATAAAATATCAAACAGTATCATTGTCACACATTTTAAAGAATAAGGGTCCAAGTATGGAACCCTGGAGAACACCAAGTTTCGTTAGTATTTCTTTGGAACTATAACCGTGCCATGCAAGAAATCGTTTGTAATTCAGTTTAAATTAATTGGATGGAATTTGCGGTAGGTTCTTGATGAAACATATTCAATAGAATAATTATAAATATTCAAAAGAATAGTTACAATACGCACTTGGTTTATTGTTTCATTAGTTTTATTCAGATTTCTCTGACATATCTTTCGGCCTTGCGACCATTATCAAAGAGTCTTAAAACCTGACCTGAAAGTGGTGGTTCACAGTATATATCTTACAAATCCTCTACCCACCTAGAGGGGGATAATAACTTGATTTGCTATTCCTTAAAGTTTAACAATACAGGCCGGAACTACGAACTTAATTTTAATTTTATTACTGTGTCTAGTACAGGATTGTTCATAAATTCTGTTTGTGTATTAGTAACGTTTTTATGGTTTCATAGGGCGTTCTTAATTTGTAAAATTTCAAGCATGTCTAGGATTTTTCCTTTGTTTGCATTATGCAAAAGTTTAACACTACTACCGTTAAAAACGTGATTTTGCTCAATGCAATGTTCGGCGAAACCAGTTGGTTTTTTATTATATAAAATAGACTCTTTGTGTTCTCTTAACCTCACATCTATGCTACGGCCACTCTGACCTATATATACGGCATCACAGTAGTCACACTTTATTTCATATACCCCCGGTTTTTTAATATCTTCTGTCTTTTCTTTATTATTAACCAACAAGCGACCTAAATTATTTCTATTCGTTGATATTGTATTAATGCCTAATTTATTTAATCTATTACATACTGAGTTGCTAACCTTATTTACATAATTTATACTATGCCACTTTTTGTTTTCTATATTTGGCACGTTATAAAAATGTTTTTGTAATAATTAATTTTCTCTGTTTATTTTTTACGAATTTGTCAATAAGTAACTCATCATAGCCATTGTTTTTTGCTAGCGTTTTAAAAATTCTAACTTCTTTTTCAAAGTTAGCCCTATTTAAATTTAGAGATAATAGTCTGTGTACATAGCTATGAAACAGTGACATTTTTATCTTCCAAGGTTGATTACAATTTACATGTGTAAGAGTGTCAGTAAAAGTTGGCTTTCTGTAAATATCAAGTTCTAGCCCATGTTCTTTACGTGTCAGCGTAATATCTAAAAAGTTGATTGACCGTTCTTTTTCCATTTCAACTGTAAACTGAATCTTGTTGTTTAGGGAGTTAATAAAATGGATGAAATGTGACAATTGTCTCTCAGTACCGAGCCATATACAAAATATATCGCCAACATATCTTACCCAAAAATGTATGTATTTAAGAAAATTATTGTTTGTGCTAAAAAGATTGTTTTCAAAATTTGCCATGGATATTTCAGCTAATAATGGGCTTAACGGACTACCCATAGGTAAGCCGTTTACTTGTGTATACATTTTATTATCGAATTTAAAATAATTTTCTTTGATACACATATTAATTAATGTTTGTTAATCTTTTTGTTCATTTTGATTTAATTCACTATTTGAGATAAGATGTAATATATCCTTAAGCTGATGAATAGGGATAGAGGTAAATAAACTTTTAACATCAAGGGAAACTAATTTTCGGGTAATGTTTTCCAATTTTGTCACAAGTTCTAAAGAATTTTTTATATTGTAAGGGAATTGAAACTTGATCAACTGTGGTAAAGTCGAAATGAATTTATTACATAGTCTATAAGCTGGTGCATAAATATAAGACACTACCGGTCTCATAGGAAAACCCTCCCTATGAATTTTTGGTAAACCATAAAGTATGGGGGCTATAGCATTCATTAATAGAAGGTTGTTTGTTTGGAAATTTGTTATATTGGGTGTATTTTTCTTTAGTAGTACCTGGATTTCTGACTGAAATTTTTTCGCAGAGTCATGTTTTAGTTCTTTAAAATCATTAAATCATTTAGAAATTAAATCATTAAAAATATCAAATCAAGGTATTATCCCCCTCTAAGTGGGTAGAGGATTTGTAAGATATATACTGTGAACCACCACTTCCAGGTCAGTTTTTAAGACTCTTTGGTAATGGTCGCAAGGCCGAAACATATATCAGAGAAATCTGAACAAAACTAATGAAATAATAAACCAAGCGCGTATTGTAACTATTCTTTTGAATATTTATAATTATTCAATTCAGTTTATATATCTGTTATACTTTTGTAAATAATGCATATTCTATATCATGTAATTTTTTATAGCTTTAAATCTCCATATAGGCTATTATCTACAAGATCCAGCTCTGAGTTCGGTTCGATCGCTGGCTGATGTCGCATCCCTCCATGGTGACCGTGACCCTATCATATCAGACAAGCTCCGTTGGCGCGTCTCTTTATTGCACCATTGTATCACATTACATGCACTCCAGTTCAGTTAATGACTGTACCATCGCCGTATATTGTATTTCGAATGTTATGGAGGCAACAGCAGTTGCATAACGCCATTCGACAGTCCGTGAAATTGAGTTTAAACATACTTTTATTATGTAGTGCGCTGTATGGATGCAGCTATAAGTTTAAATGCTTTTATGTGAGGCACAACGGCTACCTATAATGCAAAACTACTGCACAAGTTTCGTGAAGAGCTCGGAACCGGACTGGAATTGCCACAAAAGAAAAGACTAAGTTTATACGTGATAGAATGAGCGTATATGTAAATGCGAAGTGCATCGCAGATGGTAAAAATAAATTATAATTAGCAATAATAGATGAAAATTAATCAATATCAATAAATTAATTGGTTAATCAGTATTAAATATTGTATTGTCATCGAAAATATCTCATTGTGCCACATTTTAAAGCTCTAGGTACGCGGAGACTGGGTATAAGATTTGGCCCAAGCAAGGAAACAAGCCGAGAAAGTGATTTGTAATAATTGTATCATCATATGTTTTGATAATTATTATAAAAAATAACCCAGCTCGAACGGTGCAAGGTATTAAACAAAAGGTATTTTTTCTCATATATCAATGTGATATTTTACTTGGCCATTAGTCAATTGAGCCATTTTTAAGTTATGCGAAAAAAACGGGCCAACAAAAACACCAAAGTATCCAGAATTAAATTAAATCAATGCGACGCTTTTATTTGATTTACCCTATGTCTGGCCTAAGATTGTAGAGTTATAAGTGACGACAGCAACTCGTGATATTTTTTCTTTTCGTCGCGCGGCAATTTCGCGTTATCTACAAAGAAAATTTAAATGAATTCTATTACCCACGTCCTGCCCGTTGGCAGCGTTATTCTTTACAAAGCCACGTTTAATTATTCCGAGTGGCGTTTTTATTTTAGCGGTTTTTTATGCATTAAGAATACTTGATGTAAATAGTTCATGGCTGGAACGGAGGGTGGGTCAATAAAGGTGGTATAAGAGCTATTTGCGTTAAATAAACACAACAGCGAGGGAAGCATCGAACGTGTAGTTCTATTTACTGTGATATACCGGGTATCCCAGAAAGTACATACCCCCTCGCTTTTCTCTGCAGTTTTAAAAATAAAATTCTGAAATTTGAGCATTCAAATATGGCCCCATTTTGATCATTCGGTGGTAAAAAAATCACTTCCAGTATGGACAAATTGCCACAACTTTCTTATTTGGGTAAGGGTAAGGTTTATTTCACTAAACCGCGTGATTTGGAAGAGGTGAGGCAACGCATAATAAACAGTTTTGCAGAAATACTACCTGAAATGATAAGAAGTGCCATTGAAATTTTTTACGTTCGTCTGGGACAATGCCAAGAAGTCAATGGACACCATTTTGAACACCTGCTATAATCTTGAAATTAAAACCTGCTAGTGTAGCAGTTAAGCTGTAAACTAATTGCCTCAACTGGCCGAAATCCTCACCTTGCCTTAAATGGCTGAGTTACCTCCTTGCCTTCACTGGCTGGGATCAAGAACTTGTCTGAAGTGGCTGAATTAAGAGGTAAAACCCCTGTTAGTTCTTTTTTTAAATCGAGTTTTTTATTGCCCTGTAAAAAATGTAAATTGAAAATTACTAGCTGCTAATAAATTTACAGAATGTTAATAGTTGTTGTAATTTCCGCACGACCGTGTAAAATCACTGTTCTCAAAACAGCTCGGGAAATCATTCACTCTGAGTATCAGTAGTTTTACTTTTCGTATTTCTTTAAGTATGCGTTCAAAACTTTTATGTTTCCACTCAATATTTTGCGATTGCAGCGACACCTTGCGAGAATCGAAAAAAATGCCCGATATATTCGCGTATTTTTGGCCGTAGAATCCGAATCCGCTATAAAAAATAGGAATTTTCATTACAAATTTCAAAGTTGCCCCCACCTCACCCACTGGGTTAGGGGTGGGAGAGTCGAATCCAATGTCATTGGATAGATTTCGTAAAAATAACAAATACATGTTTTTTCAGTTTTTGAATTGGACGTTTTTTTATGGGCACAAGACTTTACTCTTGAAACAGTAATGTTTTCTATTCATTTTTTACGATTACAGCGACACCATGCAAGAATCGAAAAAAATGCCCGGAATAAAATGTACGTATTTTTTATCGTAGAATCCGATTCCGCAATTTTAAAGCACCACACACAGGGTGGTGGGTGGGGAGGTCATTTTGGTATCAGTAGATAATTTTTTGAAAAATTTTTGACACGTATTTTTTTATTTTTCGATTTGATGCAAACTGTTCGAGATTTTCCACCGTTCCTATACTTTTCTAACACCCGATATAAAAAATGTTGGTTTTTTGATGCCTACATCATATGGCGGAAAAATATATAGTATGTTTCGTTTGAAAAAATCGAGAAAATACAATTCAAAAAGTTCTAAATTGAATAAGTGAAAATGATTAAAAAGCATCACACAGATATCTCGTAACCGGTGTTTACAAATTATTTTCTTAAAATCCATAATGGTGACTAGTGATTTTTTTCAAAATGCATCTGCAGATGGTATTATTTCAATAACAAAAAATCACTACATCCAAACGATTGGGAGATAGTCAATAATATATAGTAGTCAAATGAGTTTAGAGATAGGCTTCTAAAGATATACTGATATGTATAGCATTCCATTTAAAAAATTGCACTTGGTTCTGTACAATCGTCTTCCGTCCACCCAGTATATTCAAAAATAATGTCCAGTTATTAGTTGTAATGTTGGATGGTGTGATTATGTAATTTTTCCACTGTCTCTAATGAACCTCAGGATACGCTCGACGTCTCCTCGGGAGTGACAACAAAAATAATTATCATTTAAATCCCCATTATGAATTGATAAAGTTTAATGATCTGTCACTAATCAAGTCGCCAGACTCATAAAGCTCCGGGATTATGCAATTTGAATTAAAATTTAATGAAGCGCTGAAACGTAATGCAATTTTCATAGAAGTCACTTACTCAGCGGTTTACCGTCTTTGAATAACAATTCATTTATTCAAATTAATTCTGCAACGAAGTGAAACATGGCCACCATCTAGTAACAAGTAAATAAGCAAACACTTGCATATACTGCAATTTGGGTGAACATAAATTCGCGGGGAAATTCCGTGTTGGTGGCTTTGAGGGAATCGTAAAATGGTGCTTTATTCGTTTCGTTGCTGCCCATCTCGAGTCCAGGCTCCTTTATTTGTGGCTTTAGTTACACATGCAGTTTCATGTTACCTTTACAATGTGTGTAAGCTTCTTCCGGATAGGCTTTGGATTTGGGGGTTGTCTAATATAAGTGGTGTGTTTTATGTTTTAAGAAAAAAAAAACTAATTCCCGTTTGGCAGAATTTCGTAGTGTAGGTGTGACGATAAATTATAAAAATAATGTTGCAAATTTCAATAAATCTAATGTCTTTATAGCTCAATAAAATGGGACGACGGAATTTGTCGATTTGGATGAAATAATTCAGAGCGGGCCAAAATTTTGGGAACAGTTGGTACTTTTTAACATATCAAAAGTCCTCACCCGTAGACGCCGGCGGAGTGGAGGGGGAGAAAATAGGTAACGAAAATTGGTTTTTTGCAAAAAATTCGGAAAGTATCAATTTTACTGTAAAATATGTAAACATGAAAATTATAGATAAAAAAAATCCGCGCAATTTCGTTTGTTTTTTTAATTATGATATTATAATATAATAAGCGGCACTTTTTGTCGTACTTTCGATTTTTAAACAAAACACCCTGTATTTTATTGCATTTTTGAAGTCTGCATAATTTTCTGAATCCAACGATGCCAAATAAGTGACATTTCAAACATCAATTTTTTTTATAATATAATTTTTAGTTTTCCATTTAAGTGTGCCATGACGGTTCCGATTTATTCTAAATGACCCGTGTAATGCTACAAAAATCGAAATCCCGTTAAAAACACTAAATTACGTCATTTATGAGCAAATAAAATTCGCCAAAATTGTTTTTGGGGCAAAACTCAATTTTTTCAAATGGAACCATATCGGTACCGTGGTACCATTTATTAGTACTATTAATAAGGAATTTATTCATATGTCGTATTAAAATGTACGATAAATACAAACAAAATTACAGCTTAAGGGAAATACAATTTTGTTCTAATTAAATGTTAAGAAGTAACTGAGGTGGCTTTGAAAACAATGAAATATTTAGCTTGTCAGATATTTGTTGGTTTAACGGTGCTTTTATTGAGTCTTTAAAAATTGTTTAAAATTCTTATTAATTGTGCTCAAAATATCACAAATTTACACAAGAGATGAAAAACTGGACATGTCAATTTTTCGCTGGACATTATCTATCAGGATATCGTTCGGCATAAAGGTCGGTAGTCGCAATTGCATTTCTTTACATTTCCCGTAATTAATTATCTGTGGGCACTTTGATGTTCTTCTTTGTGATCAAAGTGATCTACAACGCATAACGAAAAATTGGACAACATTTTTCTAAATACGATTCACCAGAGAGCTCGATTCACCAGGAGTTTATAGCATTCTATATTCATGTGGAGAAGTTTACATAGGAGAGACCAAGATACATATTAATACCAGGCTTAAAGAACATATCAGGCACACGGAGAGGAAAAGCATCACTAAGTCTGCAGTTGCGGAACACTCTAAGGGAACCGGCCATTGGATAGAATTTGACGAGACCAAAAGATTGGCGAGCACGAGACACTACTGGCCCAGAGAAGCCATAGAAATAGACAAAAATCCAAATAATTTCAATCGTGACGCCGGACTACAGCTACCATTGACATGGAAATCAATATTCCGGTCTACTGGCCATGTGACATCACCGGAACCAAGCCACGCCTCATGACGATACACATAAATAGAGGAGCTCAGTCCACCAGAGCTCACTTCGCTTCAGAAGAAGACCACGACAAGATGGTCGAAACGTCAAGTATTTAAAACTGTCAACGCGGAAGAGAACCCAGAAACCTAACTATGCTCCGCGAAAGCCTTAGAACCAAAATTTTCGTCACGTTTGAATTCCAAAAGTACATTTAATAATATTTTTTCACTTTTTGAAGTATCTGAAGTTATTCTGTGGGCATTTCTGAGTCGTTTCATATTGGGCCTATATTTTTGGGCTTATATTTTTACACACAAAGAAGGTTGGCACGTGGCGCAGCGGGAGCTCACCCGACTGTTGTACATTGTGACTCGGTAGCACTCTGCATTTTCACATACGTAAAAAATTGCGAATGTTGAATCATTATTCCTAAAAGTGGTGGTGGAGAGTGCTGATAATGACGACATTGAAGAAAATGAAGATGAAAGTGAAGAACAAGAAGATGGCAAATTGTAATACATGTGTACTTTCAATGTCATTAAATGACTTTAAATTTTAATAGTGATTTACGAAGTTTAATATAATTTCGTCCATATCTTTAAATTTCATCCGCCATATGTATCCGCCATTTTGAATTTAAAAATTATGCGTTCACATTCAGGTTCGGTGACCTCGAAAACGTCAGAGTTACAATTGTCAAACGAACGGGAAGGTTTAAACATATTGCGAGAGAAAGGATTAAATTAATAATATTTTAATAATCTGTTAATGCCTTTTCATATTTTGAATTATACTTCATTCCATATCTGTTACATACTATTATCCATTATCCATTATCCATTTTCCGTTATTATTAATTTTCACCGCTATAACTCATCTAAGTACCACTGATTGCACATTCAAAAAATTCATATCTCTGCCAATAAATATTGATCGAATGGAAATGAAAAATGAACGGAAATTGTTCGTAATCGAATTCTCTACAACTTTCATTTGAAACATTCTGCGATCCGAATGGCCATTTTTGAGATTTTAGCTAAAAACTCGCGCATTTCCGCTGCGTCGCAAAACTGTCAAAATTTCAAAAAATCTATGTTGGCTCCAATAGGTCGTATGAAGATTAAAAAAAACGAAATTGTGCGGATTTTTATTACCTATAATTGTCATGTATGTGTACATATTTTACAGTAAAATTGATACTTTTTGCGAAAAAACAATTTTTGTTACCTATGTTCTCCCAACCTCCCACCCTCCCCTCCGCCTGTTTCTACGGGTGAGGACTTTTGATATGTTAGAAAGTACCACAAAATAAGCCTGTTCTCAAAATTTCAGTCCGCTTTAAATTATTTCATCCAATTTTTCCCATTTTACTGGGCAATTATAACTACCTGACTACCGACAATAGCCTGTATATTTGCATTTATGTAACGAGCTCTAGTCAATAGTACTATTTGCGATAAACCTAATTTACCAAAGATGTATGTCATGAGAGCCGAACGTTCACGATCGCGGTGGAAACGGGTGCGTGTATTTACCCTCAAATTTCGCACCTTATTTGATAATGTCATCTAGAAAACTTATTACGTGAAATTGAAATGTATCCGGGTAAGTGCCGCAATACCCCATATCCATATCAATTATTCGAACTCTAGATATTAACAGTATTATTGTATCGCAGAGCGTGACGATAATTGAAGGCGATAGAGGGCGCAGTTGCGTAAAATTTAATTAACCAGTCACGTGTGGAAAAAAGCGGCAAAGGGCCTCCGCCACACCTGATTACTCAATGATTGGTTTATAACGACATGTTGCCCTTTCTCGACTTAACCCTCGACGCAAGATTATCAAGGAGAGCCGGAGAATCGACAAAAATAAAATTCAATTACTGATGATACTATCAGGGCTCTCTACTTTCGCGAGCGGGAATTAGGTTTAAGGGAAACGACTGACGTTGCATTTTGGTTTATGTAAATAGTTCGTCCTCCGAATTGAAATTCAGTAGCTTTTGCAGTGTCAGAGACTACTTGATTTTAGGGCTATTTTTATTTTTGCATCTAGAGTGCAGTGAATGCACTCAAAGCACTCAGTTGGACCAAAACGATAATAGTTCATGCAAGTTAAACATAAAAGCATCGAATAGAAGAAATAATTTATAAAGTTTTTATATTACGTATTCCTTACGTTCCTAATGGTGTTAAGAACAAAACCCAAAATGTTACCATCTAACCAGTGTCCGCAACATCCCCTATTTTGGTAAAAACCTCCCCCCGGTGCTACATCCTGGCGGTTTTTCTTAATTTTCTCGTAAAAATTGTTCAAACGTAAAAAACGTATAGTCAAAAATTTTGCCCATTAAATTCTACACAGAAACTGTTATATCAATATTTAGCTATTTCTTATGGGGACCAATCCAAGCCAGTTCCTAATATATCCAATAGATGACGCCATGCGCACTCGGTTTAATTTCTTTCGTCACTTGTATCATATATAACATTTAAATAGTTCAAATGTGCTTTTAGAGGGCGGAATATTAAAACATAATATTTTTAGTCGCAAACTCCTCTATAAAATCCTTATTTTACTATAAGGAACGTAACCAGACTGCAACCAACAGCTACTTTCCGGGCTATGTGCCCTGCCGAGCGCTATATTACAAGTTACAAGCCTGGCGCGTTAAGTGTAATAATTGCATATTACCGTCAAAACGCTAACGCTTCGATTGCAACAAACACCAGCCGAAAGACTGATCCTACTTAAATTTGCAACAGACACTGGACCGCTAGATGGCACCTGCTGACTATTTTACATGTCGCTATTGTAAAAATACCGGGATGTACCAAATGGTCAAAGGATCCTCGTGCCGGTCGTCACATGCCTACCTTGCACTGACGAGAGCCAACAGCTCGAAACTGCAGTCTGCAGGTGGTATGTGACGGCTGGCAAGAGAGCTCCTTTAAGTAGGATCATCATCATCAAAATACTGTTATATCTTTTTCATATACTTTTAGTGGCGCTCGCGAGCGGCAGTAAAAGACTTTTATTGTTGCTTAGACGAAGTTTTAGAGACAGTTTAAGTTCACAAAATTTGTCATAAAAGTCATGCTTTTCTTGACGTTTGAAGAAAAAGAAAATATTTAACTGTCCGATTTAAGTACGCCGTGGTTTGATGAATATGGCTTCAAATACGTTGGTGGCACGGGGAAAAAATTAAAGCACTCAAATAATTCTTACGCACGGACTGTATTATTCACAGCTCTCGTCGTTCTATTAAAACATAATAAAGTGTCACTTTTCATTTTGTCACCGGCTTTATGAACGTCACGTCACGTATGCTTTGCTTTTGATGCGTGGGCCGCCGCGCCGTAATAAAAACCGTTTCATGTCGACAAAATTTTATTCCGCCGAGTTAATGCACCCGGGCAAAAACTATTTCCATTTTCCCCGGTGTAATGAAATTAGGTAAATATACGCTAACAGAGCCAGCTTGTGTCCAATTTCTAGTACGTGATTAAAAAGCCATTTAATTTGCATATTTGCACCAATACAGTATCTACATACAAAGTTTTTTTAACATTTTCAGCCTAGTTATCGTTACACATAGCAACTATAAAATGAAACAAAAAACTCACCTGTATAATTCTGAGTATGAGCGTTGTGTTCTGAAAGTCGTACTCCAACGAAAAGTGTATCTGCCCAACATTTTCTGACGGTTCCGAATTGTCAATGTACATATCCACCAGAGATATTGAGCGGTTCTGCAGGAAGGCCATCTGAAAGGAAAAGACGCCAACCGAGTGGTAATTACAAAAACAACAATGGAGTCGGAATAGTTTGAGACCGCTACGCTTTTTTGAGAAACAACAACCGCGATTTCATCTGGCAACGGCTTGAATTCAAGTACATTTAAGAAATCGGTTCTAAAATAAAATAAATTTGATATTCATAAACATCGTCTGTAAATATTTTTCGATAACTGGCTTGATATTGTTTGAAATAAAAAAAACTAATGGACTATGATCTGGTCAACGAAGTGGTCTGTAAATATTAGATCCTTGTGGAACAGTATAAGGTATACAAGCTTTGTTTGGGCGAGTTTCATGTCAGATCGAAGTATTTTATTAATCTAAAGCCTACAAAATTACATAGGCGTGTTCCTTATAATTATTTACGCTATTACCAGAAATTCTTACACACTACAATTTAATTAATTAAGAATAATTACCTTTATATTTGCACTGTATGAGAAAACTTGTTAATAAAAGACAAAGCAGCGAAAAACTCCCCGACTCGAAAAACCTTGTTCTACTGATTATGAGAAAGTCAACTGGGACTCTTTCCTCGCTAAGTAATTAAATACTAATTTGTAATTAGGAGGTAATTTAATTCATTTACAGAGAATGCCAATTTTAAACTCGTCTGTGCCTTAAACGGACTTCAAAAAGGAAATTAAAAATAACAAATGTCCTAATCAGGATAAAAATAAAACATTCAGCTTCTCAAAATAAATACCCTTGAACTTGTAGCCGATCTCAATATGAGGACGCTAATTTTATAATGGGTTTTAATGGAACGTTTTACTAAAGAGATTTATTACTTTATTTTTCTTTGAAGACGCTTAATGATCGAGGAGTGAGAAAAACAAAATACTAATAAAAGCGTAAACAGCTTCCAAAGAGTGCGATTTAGATAATTTTTGGTTTATTCGGTCGTGACTTTTAAAAAGAAAGTCGAGTCCACCCTGTTTATCGTACCGAGTAGAGAATTGAACGGGGAATGGTTCAAACCGGAAGTCTCTACCTCTGTCGGTTCTCTAGATATGGCTACCTGAAAATTAATTCAGGTTTATTTTGCACAATCTCCTAGCGTTCTCGTCTTTATATCTTGAAAACTAATCGAGATATCGCATGACGGTTTACTGTGGAAAATTCATCAGGCTCCAATAATGGCGGAGCAAATTTAAAACGTATTATATCCTAATCAGCACAATTTTAAAACCTAATTTCTCTCTTGTCTTCGTCAGTGACTTAAAATTCGTAAAACAGACATGAATCTCCTGCTATTTGATACCCATGGCAAATGCATCGGGCTCCAAAATGGCAGAAGCAGATTTAAAACACCGTCCTATTCGGTATTTGACACTTCGATCTTGAAACTTAATTTCACACATAACTTGATCGAGTGTTCCACAAGGATATAATATGGACCCACTCCTCTCCCTTACTTCCATTAATGCCATGTTATAATTGTGAAGTTATTTATTAATTTAAACGGCTTTAGTTCTTACTGTACAATTAACTTCTACCTTCAAAGACTACCTCACAATTAATTTTTTGAAAAGCCAAACATTAAATTACATGGAGTCAAAATGAGTAATGATTTTCATCGATAAATTTACATATAATAATTATAACATTTACACATTAAACACTGACACGACATAAAACAACGACAACATCAATTTGGTCCATACACGACTCAACAGTTAACATATACAGGCACATTTTTCAACAGTTACGGGTTACATGGTACATTACAGGTACGTGGTACATTACATGGTTTCGGCTGCATTCGTCTCCAACACAATTAGGCTGCTTTTGTGACATATTATTAATTGGTGTATTTTAATGAATTTATGTGAACGTGTCCTCGTTGTATACAAAATTAAGGTAAATTTCAAGCATGTTCAATGGGGTATAAATCTGGAGAAAAATTTGGTCATTGTAATCGTTGAACATCTTTTTTACTGCTCCAAGATCGGCATCTAGATTTTTCTACTGTGTGTATTTTCAAAAATATCAAAAACTTTTAAAATCAAAAACTATATCTACCAACTTATATTATTTGTATAAGATGTTTGAAGTTTCGATTAAGCAGTCAAATTGTGTGTAGCGAGCTGTTTTACTACTTTGTACACACTTATATGGCTTAAGTAACATTAAATAAATCTTAGACCAACCAGTCTATGATACAGTCTCAAGGCAATACAATACGGCACCACTTTACGAACATGGATACACGATACAAACAATTACATATAATAGATAGAGATGGATAACAGCGATCGAGCAATTTTATCTTTACAAAAATGTGTGGCAGCTTCGAAAAGTCCTTAATGGAAGCTTTACTTTATGTGAATTATGTACGTGTGTGGTTTGCTACTACCCCAGGGTGTGCTTAACTCGATGCTAGGGCAACGAATTTCTCCGAAAAATGTGTATTCTATGAAACAAAAATTAATTTAAGCAAAATAACAAAAATCAATTCTCTAGTTAACTTTACGTTTGCGTTAAGGACTTTTCGATGACACACGGAGTCTTACAAGCTAATAATAATAAGAAACAGATCATGCTTACATCCTGGCTTACCGATGGATGGTCCCCCTTGACATTCTGTAGGGCCTTGTTGGCAGGAGCAGTCGGAGTGCGAGCTTCCGAGGGGATTGCTCCTTGACTGCTTCCTGCGGGGGATTTTGCCTGGGGGCTCCCAGTTGTCCTGGAATAAACGCACATCGTTTTATTTGTTTGTTTGCCTTGTGGCTGCTGCTGCTTGAGAAACGATAATGGAGCAAACAGATGTACATTTGACACTTTTGGAATTCGTATTATATACAGCTGCGCTCAAAGGAGCCAGAAGTGGGTTTAAATTAGGAGGATGTGCTTGCTTTATTACGAAAATACGTTGTAGAATCATAACATTGCATATAATATGAGACACTTAGCTAGGCTGGTTTTCAATTTTGCATTAAAAGTAACATTTTTATAAATACGAAACTTTGAATCAAAATTATGTTAGTTTAATAGAAAATAATTTGTTAAAAAAGCTGAGACAATAATCAAAATAATAAATAATAATTTCTATCAACATGACTTCAGTCTGGCCCGAGGTTTAACCAGTGACTAATTTTAAACAGCATCCCTACAGGAGATTTTCAAAGACAAAGAGTAACGTGTACAACTATTATTGTTTTTGCAAAATTGGTTGAAAATATACTGGAAGGTTCTTAATGATGTCAAAATAGATAATTTCCAACAAAAGCTTCTTTTATTGTTTGTTAAAACAATTCATAAACTTTGAAATTAAAACTCTGCGATATAATTAATCTCATAATAAGGGACTGAAGGTTTAAGTACCAAGTTATATTCAAAATACATCCTGTATAGTATAAAAATTATATAAATTACAAAGGATATTTCAGGAACTTTAGAATATAAGCTGGTATTTAACCATTTTATTACAAAACTAAGTAATTAGTTTGAAAACTCCAAGTTGAAAGGACTTTCCGTCTCTTCACAACAAATTTGATTCGGCAACTTGGGCGATGAGCCCGGATAAGTTTGGAATTTCATAAAAAATGCTAAATATGTATATCCGTCTTCGTGAAATTCAGACAGCTAAGACTGAAATTAACCATTTCTATCAAATTTTATGTTTTCTTTTATGGCTGAATTTAAATTTTGCAAAGCCTTTTTATTACACCGATTGTCTCCAGACATGATTTGCAGAATTGTTTCTTGTAAAATTTTATTGTCGCGCCTGTGGATTGTACGAAAAGGGAATATTGCGCAAAACAAACGTAAAATTTGGATTAATTCGCTTACTTGGAAAAAAATTATGCTCTAGATTTTCCAACTTTGTATTGTCGATGAAAGCAATAGTTGTTGATTTTGTACGTTCTCTGCGGCAATTTTTTTAGAAAACATTCTTTCTGACATCTTATACGATGTTCCGATTTAAGAAGCAGTATGTGGAACATACACCGGCAGAGGTACGTAACCACTTAAATATACACTATCCGCATTACTGGATCGGTCGGAGAAATAAATTTCCTTGGCCGTCTCGCAGTCCGAACCTCAATCCTTTGACTTACTTCCACGTCCAGAGGTAGTAACGCAACATATATATATATATATATATATATATATATATATATATATATATATATATATATATATATTGCGAAATAGGTTTAAAATGTCATGAAACGTCGAGATTTTAAATTTGAGCGAAACAATTATTTTGTCTATCTGTCTGTCGGACTGTCTGTAACTTTTTTTGTGCGCAGGTAAGAGTCCATAAAATTGCAATTTAGTTCATATACGAAAAGTCAAGGTCTCAAAATTTTTTTTGGCATTAGCCACCCTCCACTATCACCCCCAATACCACCTCCACACTATTATGAAAGGGAGTAAAAAAAATTAAAATGTTATTTAGTGCGCATATAAGAACGAAACGTCTCAAAAAATTTTTTTGGTTTCAGCTAGTCCCTCTACTACCCCTATTGCCACCCCCGTCCTATTATTAAAGGGAGTAAAAAATTAAATTGGGATTTAGTGTGTGTACGAGAACCAAAAGCCTTTAAAATTTATTTTGACCCCCTCTGTCACCTCCACCCTATTGTTAAAGGTAGTAAAACATTACATTGGGATTTAGTGTGTATAAGACTTGGACACAAAATCTGGATGTGGAAGTAGTAATTCCTTGGACAGCGGTTTTTTATTATCAGGACTACAGTAAGTCACAATATATATATACAAAGATACTATAAATATGTGCAAGCAACTATAGAGAAAAATTTGTGGAAATTATAGGAATGAAAGAGAATCACTTAAAGTTAGATAGTCTCTAAGTAAACGTTTACAAAAATGTATTGAAGTTAATGGTGGTCGTAGATAGACAAAGGGAGTTCTGGCTCGCTCAGTAGAGAAACACTGGGGATTCTCAGTGACGTCAGATGACACGTGTCCATCATAATATAAAGCAGATTTTAAACAGCTATAGGCAGGTCTTAAACAGATATAAACAGGTCTTAAATCACAAAGACTCCTGATGGACACATGCCATCTAGTTCATGACGCCGTTGAGAACCCCAGTGTTTCTCTGCTGAGTGAGCCAGAACCCTCTGGCCTATCTACTACCACCATTAACTTCAATACATTTTTGTAAAGGTTTATTTAAAGACTATCTACCTTTAAGTGACTCTCAGCCATCCCTATAATTTCCACAGCTCCACAAATTTTTCACCGTAATCCCTCGCGCATATTTATGGTATATTTGTATACTATGACTTACAGTGGTCCCGATAATAAAAATCCAAGCGGTCAAGGAAATTTACTTCCCCAAGTTAGCCAGAACCCGCTTTGCCTATCTACTGGTGGTGACTCCTACTATCCAGTTAAGTGTTGTACCATTACATAAGGATCACCCTGTATATTCTACAAACCCTGTGGATTCAAGACTTATATCACACTAGTAGTAGTTTATTTTTCTCTCCGTGTAGAGCCCCAAGCTCGCAGTTTTGATTGACATTGTGACCCCGAAGCACTAATTACAAAGCATACCATGGTATTTCACTGTGGCACCCACCTCTCTGTACCGCTACCCTGCGATGTGTCTTCGTCCTTCAAACACGCAGCAACACACGCCGCAAAAAATGACAAGAAATTTATGTTTACGCAACAGCGAACAAACAAAGGAACACCGCAAGCACGCACACACAAAAACCATCCCAACCACCGTTAGAGCGTTTATAGGGCAACTAGATAAAGCGAGACGTATATCGCGTAGAACCGGGATTTATACCTAAATCCCTAAATTACCCCAAATTCCTGAAAGGCGGCTTATAATTTACCTTTTCGCAGATATGAACGGATATGAATACTTTATCTTTACGTTTTGCAGGAGGTTTTATAAGTTGTCACATAAATTAGGGGTGTAGCTGAATGTTTGGTCTCCGGAGGATTTATTGCTGTTTAAAAATAAACAGGTGAAACTTTACCGATAATTCGGTTACTAAGTAAAGAGGTACGTACGGGATATGAATTTTAATGAGGCAAAATTCATTTCCGTCGATGAATATTTACTTCATTGGAATGGCGAGGATAAAACGTGGAGGTATTGGGGCAGCCTGCGGTGCTTAAGTAGGACGGACCAAAGTGGAAACTCAACTTGTGAAGTTTGAATTTTGACCTGAGAAACGAACCTATCCTGTCGTCTGGCTTGCATTTTTTATACCTTAAGAATACGCTTTAGGTTACTTTGTTATTAACATTTTGTTTTTGCCTATTGCCAAAAATATTTTTAAATAAAAAAAAATGAACAAGTCTTATAAAAAATATAATATAAAATCCTTAATTTTCTATAAGGAACGTAACGAAAGACTGATCCTACTTAAAGAAGCTCTCGTGCTAACCGCCCCACACCACTTGCAGCCTGCAGTTTCGAACTGTTGGCTCTCGTCAGTGCAAGGTAGGTATGTGACGACCGACACGAGGACCCTTTGACTATTTGGTACATCTCGGTATCTTTAGGATAGCGACATGCAAAATAGTCAGCAGGCACCATCTAGCGGTCCAGTGTCTGTTGCAATCGAAAAATAAATAACCTGACTGGGCTTTGCATAGTTCAAGAAGAAGATTTTCCTGTGTAAAGGAGATTGCTCGCGACAAGCTTTTATATCATAAAAAAAAGTTATATAATGTAACAAAATGATGGGTTTGATTTACTTCAAAGTTTATTTTCTACTTTTTAGAGCATTTAAATAATTTGTTTCTGAAATATATTTTTATATAATTTTATTTTTTACTTTTTAGCTTTTTGATAGGCTTGTAATCCCCAGATATCAATTTTGAATCGAATCGGATCACAAAAGGTAAAATCGTCTACCATCTTGAGCTAAATTTTTGACTAGAAATTCGTAGTCCACGACCCCGAAAACCCCCAGATATCGATTTTGATCGATTTGGACTTAAATGACAAAAGTCGTTCGTCACATTGGCGCCGCCATTTTGAATTTCTAAATTTTGACCAAGAATTCATAATTGGCGATCTCGAAAACCCCCAGATTTCGATTTGAGTCGAATCGGATCATAAACGGTAAAGTCGTCCGCCATCTTGAAGCCGCCATCTTGTTTTTTTTTACCGGACTTATACACGTGCAAAATTTCAAAGCTCTAGATTAATTAGAACTAATCGAATTTTTGATTGCAAGATTTGATCTAAACAAACTAATTAACAAACAAACAAACATTGCAAGTTAAATAAAAGCTTTTAAAAAAGTAGTTAATGGTTCTTTTCGAACATCTTCTACATTTCCTTTATCATATTTTGTTGGAATAAATTTCTGAAACTAAATAAACGATTTTAAATTTTGGGAAAGTTTCACAAATATTTCGAAATTTATTTGTCTTCTTTCGGGGTATTTTCCCAAATACTTTTCAGATGATGTGATTCTTATCACATTTAGGCATATTTTATTTGTAAACTATGGCACCTGTTATTTTTGTCATTCATATACGTTTTCTTTAAATAGTTATTTATCAAAAATTTACATTTTATTACTTCAATTTGATTCTCTGAATGGGTATTATGAATGCCGATTAGAAGACCATACAATCATATACACCAGCATGCCTTAAAATAAAAAATACTCCATAACTTAATAATTAACTAAATACCGATAAATGTCACATCCTCCTCCTAAGATCTAAGGTGCTAATTTATTTCCAACATAGCATATTATACTTACTCTAGCTGCGCTCTGTTTGATTATCCAACATCCAGATGTAGCAGACGAGGCGGAACATGAAAAGAAAAAGAAAATCCTCATTAGTAAGGGGCAGATTATACGTCGCTTTATCTAGTTAGAAATTAAGTTCCTTTTCCAATTGAAAGGAAACTTTTCTCGACAGCGACCCGGCTTAGAAGTACACCACATAAAATACGTTTACAAAAGGCTATACGTATCTTTCTGAAATAGGTTTCAAACATTATTGATTCATTTGCTATTTTTAGGGTTTAAAGTAATACTATGTTTATGATTATTTCGAGTTATGAGTGATGAAAATGTTTTTAAAATGCGCATATTAAAATTCTGACAATGAATTTTCAGGAGCAGTTATGCAATGCCTCGTAATTTCTTATTGGAATACGCTGAATTATTTTTGGGTACGGGGCTGTCCGAAGACGAACATAATGAACATAATGAACGTAATGAACGTAATGAACGTAATGAACATAATGAACATAATGAACGTATTGAACATAATGAACGTAAGGAACGTAACGAACATAACGAACATAATGAGCATAAACTTTACGTTTGTATGTTCGTTATGCGTCATATTCCTTATTACTTAGTAATAATTGTGATGGCTCTACAGCATCTATAGTTGAGTTTGTGTAACTAAATAAAAATAGATTTATACATGTGGCATTTTTGTACTTTGATAAAGCCAAACTGCTTGTAAATATATACAGCCCTCGACTACATCTAAACTCACGTTAAATGTGAAAAGTTCATAGCAAATTTTTATTATTAAATGTATAATGCATTCTAAAAAAACCACAAAGGCAAAAAGATAAAACTCGATAGTTAATTTCTTACTATATGTACCAGTTCAAATTGCACGATATTAAACTCCTAACTCTTAAGAACATCTAAGTATACTGTATACGGAAAATTCCGGAGAACATTACCCGATTGCGTCACATAGCAAGGAAACTGCTTTCAATGCAACTATCAGCTCGAACGCTGGAATATGTAGGGCGTCTAGAAAGATATCAACACCACCTGCATTTCTAGTTCCACAAAGCGCATTTCAAAGTTTCTCTGCATCTACTTGTTTATGAATATGCCATTGTTATTTCTATCGCGTGTATCTAGACAGTGACTTGATGTATCACTACAAGTCTAACTAGTAATACAACAATGCAGTTAGTTTAACCGATATCAGAAACTTTTTGCCTTTCCAAAGAGGACAAGTTGTGTATTTGTTGTACTATAGTTATTCACAAGCTCCTGCTATAGAAGAAAGCTGCCAATCCATCGGATCGACTAGTAAATTTTGGTCTAACGAGTTTGACAACTTGCAAGTCATTACTTATATTACATTAGTTAAAGTGTACTTATATTACATCAGTTAAAGTGTATACGACCGGAATTGAAACCGTATAAAAACTAAAAGCCAGCAAAAACAGTCGGTATCTCTTTATTGTACATGGGCGGAGGTAATAGGAATAGAATAAGAAAATGTTAAAATTGTGTTCATTTTTATTATTTTTTGTTTATTAGGTTCATTTCGCCAATAACATATTTTTGAGGTATTATATCAGTTTTAGATATAAAGTCTAAATATTTAAATTTTTTGGTTTTAGTTTTAAAGTTAACCCATATTATATTGAAATATGTTATTGCTCAGTCAGGACCAAGGAGAAGGTATGAATATATCTTGCCAGGAGGGGATGGGACAGGTTAGACTAACGAGGGGCAACGATTTTAGTCAAAAATAAAATAAAAATTTAAGTTTCTTCTGAAATAAGAACGTAAGTTTCTTGAACAAAGCAAAGTATTATTATATGAAAACAAAAATAAATATTTGTATATATAAAACATAAATAAAAACAAAATTAAAATATTTCTCTAGAATGAAGTAACTTAAATTAAAACTTCTTGTCAACTAAATAAAATATATTCCACGAAATGTAACAATAAAAAAGTGAATGAAAAAAAGAAGAAAAGTTCAATGTTAATTGACGCGTCCGAATCTTCACTTTCTGAGGAGGAATCATTATCCAGTTGAATTAAAATCAGCGCACTAGGGGGTAGCGTTGGATATCGATTTTCTACTCCAATTACATGCCTAACGCAATTTTTCCATAAATCAGTATTATTGTCAATGTCATTTATTACTTCTCTTATATCATCAACTATACTATCGCGCTTAACGTTGGAGAGTTATTACATTTTCGAAAACGTACTTTGAGTGTTCCCCAAACCACCTCGATAGGATTAAATATGCAATAGTATGGAGGTAACCGCAAAAGTGTATGACCGTGTATATTGGATAAGTTATCAATAATATATTCCTTTTTGAAATTCTGTTCTTTTATTCTTTTCAGTAATTCGCGTTTTATTGGAACTTTTACAGGAATTTTCATGTTTTTTTTTCTCATGAATTTTAAAATGTCTTCCTTTTTTGTGCTGTTATTTGGTATTTTATTTAATATACGCGAGTGATAAAAAGCATTATCTAATACAATTACCGAATTTGGCGGAATATTTGGTAGAAGCTGTTGAGAAAACCATTTTTCGATTAGATCGGCTGTCATGTCTTCGTGATAGTCTGCAGAAGACTGCGATATTTTTTTGGCCGACAAGAGCAACGCATTGGGTACAAACCCATTTTCACTTCCCGCATGAAGTATGATAACGCGTTTTCCTCTAGAACACGGAGTATTTAAAACACAATTGTGCGAACTATCTACCCAACCATACTGAATAACATCATGCGTGTCAATTTTTTCCAAATAATCTACTCGAAATTAAACTATACGTCGCGATTCCATAATTACCATACGACTGTCAAGTTTTTTATGTTTAAAACTGCATTCTAATAAGACATTTCGTAGTGTATCTAAAGACCTATAATTATAATCAGGATAATCGTTAATTTTTTCTTGAATCATTTTTAACGTAGGAACTATATTTTCTTCATACATATTATAATTTATACGCCGTATTAAATCTCTAGTGGCATCATCAATATTTTTTAATTTCGTATTTTTCCGTTTCCTCTTTGCGCTGTGATCTATAACATCGCCTTCTTGAATTACGCGATAAATTGTTGATTTTGATATTTTAGTTAATTCGTTAATACGTCGTATTATTTTTTTCTCACATTGTTCAGGATTTTCGCTTTTCAAACATTCATATATATTTAAAATAATACGTTGGCTTTGTACGTGTAAATCTTGGTTTTTAAACTCTAAATTTATTTCGGCTTTTTCGACAATAACCGGTTCACCTATTTCGGGATTTTCGGGCGTTATTATATTATCCTCTGTTTCAAATGGTCTCCAGAAAGCCATGGTAAATTAGTAAATAATTAAAATATTTTACCTTTTATACAATAGTAAATATTTATAAATATGAACAGTAACTAACTAAACTCCTACGCTTGATATTATAATAGGTATTTATGCACTGCACTGGTACATAGACAGCACGTTGTTAGACTTCCACGTTGACTGATAAGAAACAATTTACGAGTTTTTTGTGCTAGTAGGCCTGTCCGTTTTATTACCTTTAAACCAGTGCAGCCGTAGATAGTTCATTCAGGCTGATCACATTGCCAGTCTCGGACTCGCCTGCACAGTTTCAACCAATGTTCGAATCTTGATACCATTGCCAAATATATAGGACAAAATATCAAGTTCAGTGCGCACGGTCCTGTGCTTTAAAACTGACCAGTTTCAATTTTGGCCGTATTTACTATACAACATTGTTATTTTCCCACAATAATTTATTGAATGAATTGTTATAAATAAAGCCTGTCTTTTCTGTATAATGAAAATCCATACACAGCACCTACGTCACGTTCTTGTTAACGATTTGGGCTGTTGCGGTTATAAACTAGGGCCTAGTATTAATTTTTTACCTACAAAGTTTTACTTTGAGGCAGTAAACTTTGTAAACGTGGCACCTTGGAAATGTGCCCTGGGGACACGAAATACGCCCAAGGTGCTTTAGGTTTATTACATTCTTAAATTCATTCCAGGGCTTAAATTCGTATAGCGTCAAAGCTACTCATCATTCACAGCGACGGCGTATTACGGTTATTTTTTTTAAACGATTTATCTCTGTTGGTCACAGGAGATAAGCGTATACGAGGAAAAAATCTTGCGAACACTGAGAATATAGAAGGAAAAATAAACGTTGTCCAGAAATCCTAATCAGTATACGTTATATTTACGGGGGCCACATCACATATCCCGCTTAATATCTATTGTAGAAGTATAAAGTTTTAGAAACAGTAATTACTGTATACATTTTTTCACTAATTATGGCACAGTTGTAGTTTTCGTAAAATATTAAATATTGACACCATCAGTTAAAATTTTTGTGATATGTCTTATATCGTTGGAAAGAGACAAGATAAACGGAATTAATGGTGTCATGGCCAACTTTGAGATTTGTTCTTTTCATTTTTGCACAAGAGCGTATGTCAAAACGAACTATATTTTTCGAATTTTTTGTTACACATTACTATTCTTATTGTCATTGCCGTCAACTTTCATCCCTTTAATTTTTCTCGTATCTCCTCAAATAAGGAAGCTATAACCATTTGTGGTTTTCCTATTTTTCAGGTTTTCGTAATATATCTCACAAAGTAGGCTATGGATTTCAAATTTCTTTTCACTAAAATATAGCTCACAAAAACTGGGAATATTATTCTTCCACAATAATAAGCAAGATATTTAGGGTGGCCCTCTTAAAATAGACAGACGGTATATGTTCCGGATTCGGGATAGATAAAGTTTATTTCTGCAACAAGACCATTTGAAACGAAACAATAAACGTGACTGATGCAACTTCGCACTTTGCCAATGTTAGAAAACAGGTCAAAATATACCGAAAACTTTGTTCGCGAGACAGGAATACACTTTTTAAAGTTTCCGTTCGCGATACACATCCGAGGCAGAACAATAGAGCTTTGTTTACCTCAAAAATTTAATTTACTGCACTTGGCGAACGTGTCGTTTGTCTGAGAGGGAAGTATGGATTTTCTAATCCACTTCTGCTTCGATGAATAATGCATAATAACGAGGAAATATTAAAACGATGTAGATTATTCTTAAGTGGGTGGCTTTATATTGCTTTATGTATAGTTTAGTCAATACCGTTTTGTCAAATGGATACAGGTGGTGGCAAAAAATAGACTAATAAAATGAATGAAATATATAACAGTATGTTAAAATAAGTATTAATGACATGAATTTAGTTGAAAATAATACATCTTAAATGTTTTTCTAAAATTATTTCCGCCATATTTTATTAATATTGGAATAGCTATTAATATGTTCATTATATGTAATAGTTCTGCTCACACAAAAAAGATTTTATTTAAAATAACTCATGTAGGTGACTACAATTAATGCATTATAAATATTTAATTAAAATGTAGAATACTTTGTATGATTTTTAAAATGGTTCTTATTAAGGCATTAATAATAACGTTAAAAATGTTGAGTTTAACAATTCGTTTAAGTCGATGTGATCAAACCGGAAATTTTCGAATTATGCCATATGTTTGAAAAATATTGTAAGTAGGGAATATCGTAATGAATAATGCATAAAATAAAAGCCATCTCATATCTCGCGTTATTTTATGATAATTTAGGAAAACTATTATTTGTATTTGCGCTATTTATATACATCTTGGCGTGGCCAGTTAAAAATTCATTGTAGCCGATTCCAGAGGACGACAAAATCGTAACAATTAAACCTGTTTTTCGAATGAAATAATCTTCTATACTTTTATGACACTAGGTTTATTTTTAAATGAAAATGAGGACATAAAACTGACGTGTCACGTTTGCTTTGCATGTCTGGAATTACATAAATTATACTATAAATTATGTAGGATATAGAAGTTGGCGAAAATTATTATGAACGCTGGAAAAAAAAACAGCGGAATTGGAAATGAAGCACATTTCTTTAGGGATAGTTTCTTGCAATAATGTCACGGCATTAGATTTATCACAGGCACACTCCAAAGATAATGTCATTAACCCTAGCAATATAACATACATTTTTTGTTTTACTTGAGGCAAATATATTTTTTTATTGCGAAAAAGGTCAAACTACGACTATTTATTTAAATTCGGTAGCTTGTTGCAGCTGTAATAAATTTGCTGGAAGAAGCATGTGACCCGCATCACATAATTTAATAAATCCGCAACAAATTTTCCACATTTGCAAAACATATGTTCAAAAATATATCATTTAAATATGACGGAATAATGAAATTCAAATTGAACAATTCCATTCTCCTTTGTGGCAGCTTTATTCTGCGCAAATTTAGAAATTCAGGTTAATCTATTATGAAATGAGATTGTTTTATATTTATTAAATCAGTTAAACATCAGTGTGCTGTTTTGTTGGCAATTTCCGACGCAATTAAAAATTAACAACGAATAATAATGAAACTGGGTAAATAAGGAAAATCAATGTTCATTTTTATTCATATGCGTCCATATACATCGCATTCAGCAAATCTGGAAACGCAATTACACAAATTTATACACAATGTAATCACAAAAAACAAATGGACCTCAAACATTTCCAATTAAAAACATTTAACCAAACAATTCGTTTATTTTGCTGCATTTCAAGGTCCAATGCAGGTTTCGTTTTACAGTTCACTTTTGGGACATTCTGTATACAAAGTTGTTTGCTATGATATTTCTTCATGCCTTTATAAACGGCCAAGCAGTGTTTTCATCAGCAAATTAAAGCTTGCGATAGAAATGACACCCACCGGCATGGCACTGTATTGTTATCATCGAATTACTCAAATTAATGCTTTGTTTTGCAATTTAATTGTGGTCTGTGGACGTGCTGCAGCTCGTGCATCATCAATTATAACTATTTGGCTTAAACAGATACAGCTAACTACGGCAATCTACGCGGATTGAAATCGTAACAAATGTAAGGATTGTACAACCTAGCTACACGCTGAACTCGTTGCCGTTAAAACAACGTCGACGACGTCATTGTAAAATGGGTTAGTCCATTAGTACAATATATTGAAATTGTGTACACATTGTTGTATATGTAATGTGGTTTATGAGCTATATGTTATATGTAGAATCGATTCACAGAACCCTTAAACTTCTTTATCGATTTTGAGTATATAGTTTTAGTTAGAATGAGTTATTTTAGATAGGTGCTAGAGCCAATATAGGATTGAAAGCTGTAAAAAAAAACAAACGGCGGGAGCTTTGCGTCCTTCTGTACAGCGAGTAATTTTTATAGAATTTTCTTGAAAAAATTTATACATTCCTAATTCAATAAAGCCCCCACCGGATTTAATTGCAAATATGGAAAGAAAATTAAAGATATTATACCATCTGTCTATTTAAAAAAAGTTAGAGAGGTAAGACTGATTTTTTCTGTGCTTTTACTTTGCTTTTAATATGCTCTATCGCCTGGACTATATGACCTAAATAAAAATAATTTCGAAGCAAAATCAGGACATTACGAACAACAAGCGAGTAAAAATTAATTTGTCATATAAAGCGAACTCCTTCTGGCTGAACTATATATTCGAGGAGACTTGAAAGTTTTGTAAGTAATATTCTCTGTTATACCTTCCACGGTTTGATTAATGGCTGGCCGAGTCTAATTTATTTCGGTGTACTGTAAAAACAATCCAACTTTTAAAACTCGTTAAGCAGTTGGGTCCGTATTTTATAAGGACGCGGGATGCAATGCTGAGGAAAATTGTGAAAAATTCACTGCATTCAGGATGATAAAATTGCATCAACAAATATATCATGTTGAAGATCTGTAATGGGCGAATCCGCCTCGAGTGTAATTTTCATTAAATTCCGTAAGAAAATTAGTTATTACAAAAGATTTTATGTGGAGAACGATTTACCATTTCAAAAACAACATCTATAATAATATACGAAACTTTAATACTTTTGTAATTTTGAAAAGGTACAATAGTATGCAAGTCAACTGACAAGAAAAATACATAAATTTGCGCTCTTATTTTAACATATATGATCGTTTTTATTTTTATAAACCCTTTGTCATAAATTTTGATAACTTTCTAGAGCATTGAAATCTGGTGAGTTGCTAGGCCATTCCATCTTATTAATTACGCGATTTTACTGTAACTATTTCCCAATGTTGATAACGATTTCTTGCCTACTACTACCTGGAACTAATCAGCACACCCATTTTCTCGAACGGACGGTTTATGGATAATTGTACATAACCTTCTCGAAAAGGGCTAAAAATGATTTTTTTTTCTATTCTAGAGCCACTCTCCTTTTCCGATGCCAATCAAAATACTTATTTTCAAATTGACTGATCCTCTCGGATCTTTCCGTCTGCTTTTATGTTTACAAATTTCGATAGTTTAATAAACTATATATCTATCTTGACTCCACTATTGTGGTTTACTTCACGTGCTGTCGTTATGTACCTAATTAGAAATGCCCTATGGCCCGTGACGTCCGTCCATACATCATAGTTAAACACAGCCATCAACAGGTATGCGCTGTAGCTTGGTATCTTCGAGACACGCCATGTTCGACATGTACATACATAAATCGAATAGGCATTGTAAACTTCATGCTAATCGATTGAAGAGCTCGTCATTATGACTTGATGCATAGATAGAGAGCGCTAAATCTGCTTGCAAGGTGCACTGAATGCGTGATTCTGACATAGAGAGTGGCAACGGACGAATCAATTTGAATAATATTAATTTATATGGATGTGTTATTTAGATTCATGGATTTAGTCTGATCTTACAGTTCTGACGTCGCTTAATGGACTTATAAAGTGCCGCATTTTGGGTAATATACACTGTCTTTGTTACTATTAGAGATAAATAATGGGGACTGTTTTGAAGAATTTTGTGACCGTTTCGATACCGTTTTTAAAATCGGATTATTTTAAAATAAATTTTCTTCACAGTCTACTTAGAAAACTTGATTTTTTCATATTTTACACCAGTAAATAGATTTTTCCTGACATCGTGATACATTATTGAAAAGGGAATTAAGAGCACTAGTGAACATAGAAAAAATCCAATATAGCGTTCACGAGAAAAACAAAGTTAGTGGCATTAACTGAGAAACAAATGACGGTAGGAATTTTTTGGTAATGTCAAGGAAAACACCTTTAAAAAGTGTGTTCTAACAATGTACTTATTAAAATATCACCAGTCATCAGTTTTTTGAAAATATTTCGGAAACGGAGATAGCTAGGCCAAATTTAAAAATGGCATCGAAACGGTCACAAAATTCTTCAAAAAAGTCCCTATTTAACCGTTTCTCTATCTCTAATAATAACACAGATAGCAATGCATGCACCCCCAATTTGGGACAAAGTGTATGTTTAATAGATTTATATTCTCATTCTGAGAACGCGCATTTTTTTAACACATTTAGAACTGCAATAGTATTCGGTATTAAGGGTGGCGGATATTCGGATTTGACTCCGTCCTGGCACAACCTAAGATTACGAGATAATCCACCTACTATATACAATGTATAATTTCTATGAATGTGAAGAAAACTAACAGTACGCCCCATGGCTGGTCCGAATTTAATCGCTTTGTTAGTCTCCCCCTTTTCCAAATAGATTTGTAATTATCGCTATTGGAAATGGTTTTTCCTGTTTTATTGCCTCTAAAAAATATCAGCCTATTTGATGAGTCCGCTCATTATAACATTTAGTAATGCTAGGTCTATCTAGCATCATTTTCATTAGTAAATTAAAGTTTACAGGGAGATAATACACCTTGATAAGGCTGTCGTTTTTGTTATCGACGAATTAATCAAATTAAACTTTCTGTTTTGCCTTTAAATTATTGCTCTATAACAATTTGTATAACACAAATTAAAAACTACATTTTGTTGATATCAGTATATAGCCAATATGATTTAAGATTTCTTATATTAACAGGAGTATTTTTCGCAAGAAAATAAGTATAAATAATGTCTTAAGATCGTCACATCCAAGAGAGAGAGATAGAGAGAGATCCGATAGGGAAATATTTATTGTTTTTGACCATAACCTCTAGTTCTAAAACACATATTGCAAACAAACTATAAGAAATAGGTAGATTTAGAAAATACGAAGATTGACATAATTTTTAAAATTAAACCTAACTATTTTGCAAACAACTGAAATTATTGAGTGAAAATTCATATCACTACACCTGTCATAGTACTACTTAGGTGTCCTATACTTTTTTACCAATATAAGTATTAACCTAGAATTCGACCTTCCACATTCCGGTTATATTAATAATGCAATCTCATCAATATTCATCATAATTGTAGATAATCTGTAATGATTCCCCCTTTTTCCTTGGAGCGATCCGTAACAACGTAAACAATATAAAAATTGTGTGCTTTTGCTTGTGAAAAATCAATACAATACATCCATATAATTGTAAGTGGGTAGACCACAACGACATAATACATAATGTATAAACGACTAAAGTTGTTATAATTTATACATAATTTCTTTCACAGATACAATTTATGGCTGGCTATAACGGTAATACATTCTGAAACGCCGAAGGCAGGTATTTATTCCCAGCTATTTATATATTTTGAGAACATTAAGCTATATACTCCGACTAGTTGTTACATATTTAATTATCGATTAAAAAATGTATTAAAGAAATTACCATGAAAAGTTATGCGGAAAAAACTCTGACGAGCTTGAAACTTCCAAGTGAAAATTTACGCTGTAGTTGTACGTAGAAAATGACTGACATATTTAGGGCGCTTGGCGTGACAGTGCGCAAATATACAAGTAGCTTCAAATTTGATTGTTCAACAGCAAGCTGTACAGATTTATTTAAAAGATAAGTTCAAATAAAAACAATTTTAATGAAAAGTATCTGTATACATATTTTATTGTTCATTTACATTCTGTAAAGTTTCGACTTTAAAATTGTGCTGCAAATTTAATTTTTACCTGGCAAACACTAAGTAAAATACGATGGGGGTTTATGAGGCTAAATAATTAAATAAAGAAACAAGTTATTGCCTTATACCTCAAGAGAAAAAACAATGCAGCTACGGACACGTGTTTCGGAGTTATTGCTCCTCATCAGCGTAGCGTCACTTAGCGAATATATCTTATACATCGAGCAAAACCAATAAATTATTATTTGCCAGGTGGAAATAGAGCAGTACACATAGAGCTCGTCGTACTGATTGCTCTCATTTGAGGCCCTAAATGTAGCACGTGAAGTATGAAAGTACAAATCGAGTACTGAGCATTGTACTTTCCGACCTTTGTTGGTTTTGTTCGATTTATAAGATATATTCGCTAAGCTACGCTACGCTGATGAGGAGCAATAACTCCGAAACACGTCGTAGCTGCAATGTTGTTTCTCTTGAGGTATAAGGCAATAACTTGTTCCTTTATTTAATTTTTACCTCTGTTGTAGAATCCACAAATCGCGTTTCAGCCTGTAATCGCATATAGAAAAATCACAGGCTATCAAAATGTTCAAGCAGGCGAGTCAACACGTTAGAAATTATTTAAAACTGAAATTATATGTAAGTAGGTAAGCAAAGTCGACTCTGGTTCACTTTATAGTAGATGGAATGTGTCCAACGAAACGAAGTGAGCTCCTGGTCGTTGTCGTCAGAATATAAAACCTGATCAACTGAAAACACCTTGCGGCAGCCTCTGGTTATTGTCGTCAGAGCTTAAAATACTTCTTTCTAACAGAGATAGCTACCTCTAGCATATAACGACACTTGAAGTATATAAGAAACACATAGTTGGCTTTTCCAAAAATTCTTCAGCTTTACTGAACTCAAGATCTGCTAGAACAGATTGTGGAAGCTTTTGAGGGTAGGGAATATGTGTGCACTATATTTTGCGACCTAAGTAAAGCATTTGACTGCGTCTCACATGAAATACTGCTAGAAAACTTAAATAGATATAAGTTTTGCCATAACAGAGTTACACTATTAAGATCATATTTAACCAATAGATATCAAACCGTTAAAATAAATAATTAATATTCAAATAAAACAACAACAAAAATAAATAAAAATAATACATGGGCTGCCCCAAGGTTCAGTACTTGGGCCCGTTCTATTTTTAATATATGTAAATAATTTCCCAAATTCAAGTGAACACTCTAGTGACATACTTTTTGCAGATGACATAACACATAACTATTTCGGTTCAAAATAATAGCATTGAACAACTTTCCGCAGTGGCATGTGAGGTAGAGTCAAGGGCAGAGCTTTGGTTCAAAGCAAATAAACTCACATTAAATCTCTGCGTGATAAAATAGGACACAGTGTTCCTGATCCTCAGGAATCAACAAAGTTCTTGGGAGTTTATGTTGATAATAAATTGACCTGGCATGTACATATAGAAAATTTATCAAAAAAATTGTCAAAAAATACATTTATTTTGAGAAATCTAGCTAACGAAGTAGGTAAAGAGGCTCTAAAAAATGCATACTTTGCACTATGCCACTCTGTGCTTTCTTACGCTGTTCTAGTATGTGGACAAGCGTCAAATTGGAACAGAATTTTTGCTCTACAAAGACCAGCAATACGTATAGTAGCCAACTTAAATTATAGGGCTGATTGTAGAGAACAGTTTCGTGGGTTAAATATACTTACATTTCCATCAATATATTTATATATGAGTTGCTTTTGTATGCTATAAAGAATTTATATACTCAGGGTTTAAACAGAGAAGAACGTGACTATCATTACAATACAAGACATAAAAATATGTTAACAATACCTTACGTAAGACTAACAAAAAGTCAAAAGGGAATTCAAATTTTAGCACCCAAATTTCTCAATAAACTACCAGACGATATAAAGTGCTTACCAGATCCGAGTTTCAAGGAAAAAATAAGGTCCATCTTGCTCGAGAAAGCTTTTTACTTGTATGATGAATTTCTATCATATAAGTTCAATGATGATTTAAAATGATTAAAAATGTTTGTCTAAATCTGAAGTTTGTTCTATATTTCTATGTTTTATTGTGGTATATATGATATCTGTATATATTTTTATATTGTTATTTTTTTTCTCTTATTGTAAATATTGACTTGTGCAAATACTGCTTTTGTATATAGCATAAATAAAATGATTTGATTTGATTTTGATTTGATTTATTGTCCTGTAAAGGTTTTAGTATTTTACATTTAAAAAAAGTTATTAAAATCCGAGCACCTAGAGTAGACTCCGAAATAGAAACATATATTCCCCCACTATGTCTTTGATCACAAAATTAGTAATGATTTTTTTAAATGAAACTCCTGTAACCACCTTTCTAATTCCTCACTGACCCGGCCTGTGCTATGTCAGCCATCTTAGAAAAATGGTGAATCGTAGGTATGCTCGTTCGGTCTTTTAAATTAGATAAGAAGAGATTTATTAATTAGGTTAACAAGCTCATCACAGTAACAAATATAAAATTGACGATTAGGCAATTTTTTTTGTCAAATAAACCAGACTTACATACGTACTCGTGTGTCCCTTCTAAATACACGCAATACAGTATTTATAAATTTCGACGTGACCATAATATTCCGTACTATATTAACTTTAAAAGCTCATACAAATTAACGACTTTGTAGATTCTAATCAAGGTAACATACATCATGTAAATAGTAAATTGTAATGTGTTTTTCCAAAGCGTTTGCACATTTGCGTTTTCCTTTATCGCCTTATGCAGTGTTAACGATTCAATAGCTCGGTTTATTTTTAACATATTTGCATGTGCAAAGGAAAGCAATTATAGCAATCAATAGTATCCAGCCATCAATAATTCAATCGACTTCATCGTGGTGTTAAAGGTCGTTATTGTCTGATGTACACATATAGGTCACTCAAATATTGATGGCGAGGCGGCCCTTTATTTTATCGGCGTTGTTTTGGCAATGTAAGCGGGAGATTAATCGGTTTTCGTGTAAAAACACCTCTTAGTCGACGAAATTTTAACTTTTTCCGTGATATTCTCGTCCATCGTCCACTATGAGAGAAAGTCGCGTCCTTTTCACAAATTAGTTTTAATTACATTGCTTGTAAAATTAGCACATTCTTTAAATTTATGTTTTTGCATCACGGTGTTATTTATTGAACTAATTTTAAAAACTTTGAATCTTTCGTTCGATGCTTTGAATGCGGAGAATTACAAAAATCAGGTTTACACCTCTCTGATATTATTCTTCCCATCATTTTCATTAAATAGAGAGCAATGTCTTGTATAGCGGTTACGGATTGGAGGTTTTCTTGGCCAATTCTCTTCCACAAGATTCCAATCTTAGACCTGTATTGTTTTTACTTTTTATCAATGATTTGTGTTGTTAAGTTATAGCAAACTACCTTTGCAGATGACCTTAATATACAGGGTGAACCATTAATAATAGGCCATAGTTCAGAGGTAGATTCTATGGGCCAAAATATGAGGATATAACCCAATATGCTTCAGTAAAATGTTGCTGTGGAAAAAGATACAGGATGTCAAAGTTCAAATTATTTTTTCGTTTCTTTGCAAAAACTCAACAGCCTCTCGACTGATCTTCCCCAAATTTGCTAGAGCAACTTTTTTATTCTAAAAAACAATAATTTATGTATTACATCACGTTAGATCATAGAAGGTGCCGCAGGACCTGTATCTGATGATGAATTTTTTTCATATTTTTTTTGACGAAACGTTGTGGTACTTCTGACCAGAGAAAATCTGATGAGGGCGTCATTTCCACGTACAAAGGTATACTTGGTAGAACTTGATAACTCCTAAATATTTCAATAATTTTTTGAAAGACAAATTCAAATTTAATAAAACAGTGTGTATTTGTTGAAAAGTATGCTTTGGTTACTTTTTAGTTCTGTCATTTACGTCATTTAATCATTTTATTTTGTTCTTGTGTTCCTCGAGTAAATTTTTTTAACTACTTTCTTGTAAATCCTTTCTTGAAATTATTAAGTTTATAGTCTGCGATTTTCCTTTCCCAAAAAAGGCAGAAGTGGTGTCGCAGCCACTAAAGGCATGGGCAAATAAAATATTATCTTTGCAACCCTTTAAAACTTCCGAAATTTGTAAGTCATGGGAACTATACGTAGCCAACAATTATGAAAAACCTGTTGTTGTTGGGCAAGATATTGATTTGCTAACACTCTTCATCGCTCTTTCTCCATCGGGCAAAGACATTCGCTTTTTGAGAGATGCTCAAGGAAATATTAAGAAAAGGGCGTATATATATAAGGTCGCGACGGTAAATAGGTGTTTTCGATGTATTTTTTCATGCTGAATCCAAATATGTAAGTCAATTTTACGGAATCATGCAAGAAGAATTGTTATTAACATTTTAATTGTTTATAAGGCTATAACTTCAAAGTTAACAATGGAAGGGAGAGTTTTCAATTTTTTTATGATTTCTGATACAAAAACAAAGAAAACCCTTTTTGAAAAATTAAAATCGGCTGATTAGAACCGAAGATGTTGCACATTTATTATTAACAAATGGCATAATTACGATTTTTCCGCACTATTTCACTCATAACTCGGCTCCTATTCAACGTAGAAAGTTCTATCAGGTCTCATTTTAAAGCTAAAGCTTCAAGCTTTAAAATCTTTTGTAGTGAAATATCCCACCATACTCTTGAAAAATTTTAAAAGTGATGAAAGCCCGAAATTTTTGCGGAAAAAAAATAAGTAATTTGTTTATACGCATTTTGAGGAAAGTTAATCTATAAATATCAGCAATTGAGTTATACATTATTATTGTACATCTCAAAACGAACATTTTTTGACTTGCTGAATGTATTTTGATTGATTTTTCGCCGAGTAATATTAATTTGTAGTTGAAGCGCTTTCGCGCGCAACGCGCGCACTGAGTACGCGTTACATGTAGCAACGTACCGTTTTATTCCTGGCTTTACTTAATAAATAATTTTTGAAATATTTGCATTAATAAATAATTTGTAAATAATAATAAACAAATGCATAATTTTTTCTAAAGTGTAATAATGAAAAAAAAGTTAATTCATTCTCTCATACAATGACTTTCTAGAGACTTTCTTTTCTATATAGAGCAAACTTCATTAGTGTAAGAAATTACAGCAAGTGAAACTCAACGGATAATTGACCTTGCACGAGAACGAAATTATCCGATTTCTTCTCTTCTTAAATATGAGCTGACTGAACAAAATATTTTATTTCATAATGATGGTTTTTTCAATAAAGCAGATAAAAACTCGCTCGTACGAGAAATGGAAAGTAGTGAATTGAAAAGCTCTTATGGTAAATTTTCTAAAACCGAAGTTCCTACTGTGTTGTTGGTCGATGTAATGCTTATTGTACGTAAATTTGAGCTGGGATCATCTAAAAATTTCAATGATTTGGATAAAAATTTTTTCAATTATGTGAAACACAAAGTTTCACTGCAAAATATTACGAGAGTTGATCTCGTTTTTGATTGATACTCTAGTTCTTCTATAAAATCGTCTGAACATTTAAGAAGAAAAAAAAACGGAAAGTCTGTCAATGTACAAAATTATAAATGGAGAAAGTCCAGTTCCAAAGCAAACTGATAAATTTTGGAATTCTGATAGGAATAAAATTTTGCTTCAAGAATTTTTACGTAATGTTGCCTTCGATAAATCTGATATTTTCAATAACATTCAATTGGTGTGCAGTACTATCAACGAATTACCTTGCATTATCAACAAAGATACTGACTTGGAATATTTACAAGGACCAGATGTTGAGGAAGCAGATCTCAAATTAATGATCCACATAATGCATGCTGTAAAGAACGGATATAAAAATGTGTATCTCATCTCATTGGATACTGATGTATTTGTATTGTCGTTATACTTTTTCAAGCAATTTGACAACAGTAGATCACAGGTAGGAAAATAAGTGCTTTTTTCAAGAAGTATTATTCTGCGAAAATTTTTAACAATATATTTTATGACTTTTTCAGACGCTTTGGATTCAAACAGGAGTCAAAAATTCAAAACGAGATATTCCTATGCACATTATTCATAACTATTATGGCGAAAAATTTTGCTCCGTCCTACCAGCTTTGCACCATTTGACGGGAGCAGATTATTCTAGTAAAGTGGGTACAAAACCAGCAGCTTTACAAGCAGATCCTACAAGATATTTAATTAATTTCGGGCGAGGTAATTGTTTATTATTATTATTATTATTAATTTTTGAAATATAATACATCACTTGCATCAATACTTGCTAGTAAAGATTACGTGAATTTTTCAATATCGCCCTATCAATTTTCAGCATTTTTGAATACATCAAAACATTTTTTAGATGTAATAATAATTACTCTTCACTATTCAGTTCTTTCAGATGAAACAATTCACATTGATTTGAGAAGAGGAGAGGAATATTTAGTGGAAGTTATGAAAAAAAATGCAGGCTGTAAAACATTTGATGAATTAAGATTTAAAATATATTCCCATTCCAGTAAACACCTCATCGAGCAGTTACATTACATATTTTAAGATGTTTATATATAACTTTTGTACAGACTAACATTTTATCGGTTAATATTAGCCTTGTAAATCCAGAAAAAATTGGATGGATCAAGGAACAAGATTTACTTTTGCCCCAAAAAATGCATGATTTGTTGCCCCCGATGAGTGAACTTGTACCAAATTGTACATGTAAGATGTGCACAACTAAATGGTGTCGCTGTAAAAAAGCTAATTTATCCTGCTACATGTTTTGCACATGCAAAAAAGACAATACATGCAAAAACAATCAATAAACAGTTAGTATTAGTAGAAAATGAATTAACTTTTTTTTCATTATTACACTTTGGAAAAAATTATGTATTTGTTTATTATTATTTACAAATTATTTATTATTGTAAATATTTCAAAAATTATTTATTAAGTAAAGCCAGGAATAAAACGGTAGTTGCTACATGTAACGCGTACTCAGTGCGCGCATTGCGCGCGAAAGCGCTTCAACTACAAATTAATATTACTCGGCGAAAAATCAATCAAAATACATTCAGCAAGTCAAAAAATGTTCGTTTTGAGATGTACAATAATAATGTATAACTCAATTGCTGATATTTATAGATTAACTTTCTTCAAAATGCGTATAAACAAATTACTTATTTTTTTTCCGCAAAAATTTCAGGCTTTCATCACTTGTAAAATTTTTCAAGAGCATGGTGGGATATTTCACTACAAAATTTTGAAGCTTGAAGCTTTAGCTTTAAAATGAGACCTGGTAGAACTTTCTACGTTGAATAGGAGCCGAGTTATGAGTGAAATAGTGCGGAAAAATCGTAATTATGCAATTTGTTAATAATAAATGTGCAATATCTCCGGTTCTAATCAGTTGATTTTAATTTTTCAAAAAGAGTTTTCTTTGTTTTTGTATCAGAAATCATAAAAAATTTGAAAATTAAAATGTTAATAACAATTTTTCTTGCATGATTCCGTAAAATTGAGTTGCATATTTGGATTCAGCATGAAAAAATACGTCGAAAACACCTATTTACTCGTCGCGACCTCAAAGGGCCACGGGAAGATTCATGGCCCCCGTACTATCAATTGAACATGATGGTTTAGTTTCACAGTTAGCGTATGATTATACAGGGTGTTGCATCATGAGAGGGACATAGCTTAATAGGAGGTAGAGAACGTCAGTGGTAACCGGACCCTCCCATAGAACTGACTCATTGGGCCTTCATTACGTTACAGGGTGTTAAATAATTTTTGACCAAACCTGTTTTTTGTCATAACTTTGACAGGGAATGAAATAACGGATTCATATTTGGTACGGCTAATGTACTAACGAGCCCCAAGAGGTACATGTATAAAAAAAAAAATATCCAGGTCCGGACTCACTATAATTTATGTTTCTTCTTTGCATCAATAAAACATCACCCTGTATATATTTTTTTGAAATTTCGATACGATATTCGAAAAGAGCAAGAAAAAGCAAACAAAATGGCCTATTTAATTTTTTTGTTACACCTTCGTGGTTATTTAAATACGTTGTTAAATGTGCAAGAAAATGGATTACAGAACCCTATTAAATGAGAGGCACGTGAAATAAATAGTTTTATAACTAAAATTTGCAAAAATTCTATTGAGCCTAGGTGGTCTGGGTGAATCCTAATTCCGGCACGTTTTAAAGGTCCATTTTGGTAAAAAACTGTGGTCCTAATAAGTAATCGGGTATGAAATAACAAAATTTTTAATCAATCACAGTAGGCTTGTTCAAAGAATAAAAGTGACAGATAATTTAAACCATTTAGGCCTAAGCAACCAGTTACTTTGATCAAGAAAATCATCAACATTTTATACTTAATAAAAATTGGAAAAGAGAACAAACTAAAATCTAAATAAATAAAATATTTTCCATTCAATTAACAATAAATAACAAAACAATAACTAAATGTGTTTAAAAATAAAACGTAATTGACGCTAAAGTAAATTTTCAAAATGTCCTCCCCCACATTCTGTGCATTTTCTTGCGCGTTTAGAAAGGTCACCAATTGCTCGACGTATTATTTCTGGATTATTCCGTATTTCGTCGCAGGTTGTAACGATGCGCTGGATTAAATGTTGTCTACTTTCAATTTCAATGTTATAAACCTCGTTTTTTAAGTGGCCCCATAAAAAGTAATCACAAGGGTTACAATCAGGAGATCTTGGTGGCCATTCATGTGGACCCCCGCGTCCAATTCATCTATTAGGATACACATTGTTTAAGTGTTCTCTTATTTGAAGGTTAAAATGTGGTGGGGCCCCATTATGCTGAAACAACATGCCTCTTATACCGATATTTTCTAACATATTCGGTCAAATGTTTTGAAGAAAATCAAAGTAAATTTCACCATTCAATCTTTCTTCAAAAAAATGTGGCCCTATCAAATGTCTATTCAAAGTCCGACCCAAACATTTACAGAAAACCTGTGTTGCGAACGGCGTTGGCGTACCGCATGTGGGTTTTCCTGTGCCCATTTATGATTATTTCGTGAATTGTTTACTCCATCCCTTGTAAATTGTGCCTCATCCGTAAATAAGGTTCTGTAAATGACTGGGCGATGGTTAGACAACCAATGACAAAATGCCAGGCGGGGGATATCGTCGCCTTGTTGAAGACGCTGTACCTGCTGGATATGATATGGATGGTAACGTTCTCTTTTTAGGGTTCTCCATACTCGCCAATGAGGAATACCAGTTGCCAAACTGATTCGTCTAGTGCTCATATTTGGGTTTTCTTGAACTACGTTTATAATATTGTTTTGTTCCTGGACACCTTGTTGTAAAACACGCTCCACAACTGCAGAATTAGGAAACTTTCCGTGTTGTCTTGCATACTGGAACACCGTACTAAAGGTTTTATGATTAGGGCATCGACGACCAGGAAAACGCAGCCGATATTCTCTTTCCGCCGACCTACCATTTCCATTACAGAAACCATAGATGAATATTATGTCAGCATATTCCACGTTTGTAAATTTTACTGGCATAGTTAAAATATTTTCACAAGTTTTCACTAACTAAATGCGGATTATTGACACATTAATTACTAACAAACAATTATTCAACTGTTTAGGAGATTTCTTTTTATTATCTGTCACTTTGAACAAGCCTACTGTGATTGATTAAAAATTTTGTTATTTCATACCCGATTACTTATTAGGACCACAGTTTTTTACCAAAATGGACCTTTAAAACGTGCCGGAATTAGGATTCACCCAGACCACCTAGGCTCAATAGAATTTTTGCAAATTTTAGTTATAAAACTATTTATTTCACGTGCCTCTCATTTAATAGGGTTCTGTAATCCATTTTCTTGCACATTTAACAACGTATTTAAATAATCACGAAGGTGTAACAAAAAACTGAAATAGGCCATTTTGTTTGTTTTTTCTTGCTCTTTTCGAATATCGTATCGAAATTTCAAAAAAATATATACAGGGTGATGTTTTATTGATGCAAAGAAGAAACATAAATTATAGTGAGTCCGGACCTGGATATATTTTTTTTTATACATGTACCTCTTGGGGCTCGTTAGTACATTAGCCGTACCAAATATGAATCCGTTATTTCATTCCCTGTCAAAGTTATGACAAAAAACAGGTTTGGCCAAAAATTATTTAACACCCTGTAACTTCGTAATGAAGGCCCAATGAGACATTTCTATGGGAGGTTCCGGTTACCACTGATGTTCTCTACCTCCTATTAAGCTATGTCCCTCTCATGATGCAACACCCTGTATAAACAATTAAGTTTATGTTTTTACAGTGTGTTTCCTATTGGAATATTTTAAATATCTACGGAAACTAACAAAAAATGGAAGATGTTTGATATAAGTTAATACAACAAATGTAAACAAACTAGAAGTCATTCCAATTATTGTTATGTAACAAAAAGGAATATCGCAAAATTACGTATTTTTTACTTAGAGAAATTGCAACTCTTACAGAATTCGATTTTTCTAAAATCTCAATTCAAAATATTTCTTGAAACGGCTAGAAAACGTAATTGTTACACAAATGTTTACAACAACAATTATAATAAACTGACCAGGAGTACATTTACATCTAATTACTACCAACATTATTAGCATCTAAAAACAAATGAATAAAATTACCTTGCAGAGTAATACTCGAAGAAGGCAACGAGTATCTCGATAGACCTTGAGAACGCCTGCCACATTGTTCATCATGATTTACACACGATCGTCACCAATACGGCTGTTCCCGAAACGGCTGCTCCCTACCGAAGTTTGCCTGCAGGAAATCTCTGGACGCCTTCCGCACTTTTCGCTGGAATAACACTCTCGCACTGGAGGGAACATTGAAAAGCTCTATATGTTAGGGCGCCAAACGGAGACACTGACTTATTTACATATTTCGAAGGAATCCTCCTTCGGTATTTTGTACTTTAATTCGTTTATAATAATAAAGCTTAGTTCGGCAGACCGGGCGTATTTATTATCGTTAAATTAAATGGTACTTTATTATCTCTTAATAAGCACAGCCTTTTAATGGTAATTGTGTTTTAGAATATCTGAAACAAGGGAACAGGGATGTCTTATAATCTCGCAGCTGAAATGAAATATATAGGACAGTTTCTAGACCGATTAATTTTCCGATTTTAATGTAATTTTGTTTGTAATAAAAGGCAGACTTAAATTATCCTCATTCTTTATAGGCTTCTATTTCCAATGTAACTGGATAGTTTATAGACTCTGACATCAAGAGCTCTATGAAGTTTACTTAGTAACTAAACACCACTTAGAACTGAGATTATACGAAGTGGATACGATTTTATTCGAGCAACAGTTGTATGCTAGACCATGCTTTATTATTTTATGGAAAAATCGATTCTGTTGAGTTTTTTTTTTGCAATAAGGTTCTACAAATCATAGAATAGATTTCTGGCATAATAATTAATAACCCAAACTTGCGAAATTTTAAAATACCACTAGGTAAGTTATACAATCACCTACTTTATAGGTGGGACCTCTTCTTCAATTGGTTTAAATAATACTTAAATAAATCATTAAGTGGTTCGTTATGCATAAAGACGATATAATCGTTTGTCGTACAAAATAATAAGTAGATGATGCAATCGAGCGTTGCCGCCTGCAAATATCAACCGCATAATCTTTTTGCTCATTGTCCGGGATTCCACGCCCCTTTTTTAAAGTAATTACTAACAAGCTGAATTTTCTTGAGGGCTTCGATTTGATGTGTTTAACGGCTGCGTAGAACTTTATCTACCTCTACCGAGAATTTTTGCAGAGCGAAAAGTTGAAAGACTCGTCAAAACGAAGCCACTCACGAAAATTCGGCCTATTAGTAATCACTTTAAAAAAGGGACATGGGACCTCAAACTGTCAAATACAGCATTTACTTTTACCTGGGCCAGTCGTATTCGCAATTGTATGCACGAGGGCAATTTAACCACAATAATAATAGTAATAATAACAATCAATATAATTATGCACGACTATAAAGTAGTTCTTTACATCACTAGTGAAATAAAAGTAACTTATTTTACAACTACATAATATACAAATATACTTTATTTTATTTTGTGATAGTATTAAGTTTCTACATACAGGCTGTCCATTTTATCAGGGCCCTCGAGAATATCTCACTTAATATCGGTCGTACAAAAAAAAATATTTTTATGAAAATTGTTTCGATTTATACAACCTACAAAGTGGTTTAAAGACATTTGAAATCTATAGCCTACTTATGGCGGAAAATATCGAAAATGCTGAAAACACCTAGGCCAAATATCTCCGTTATTTGAAGAGATACGAGAAAAATTCTAAGGCAAACATTTTTTGCAAATCAGAATGTTTCAACGAGGTTTTATCTAATTTTTTTTCAAAATCGCTGTATTTTGAGATTTACTCTTCAGGCTATTAAATTATTTTGAAACGGGCGGGAAATGGCGCCATTAAATAGAGTATTTTCCTCCCTTTTCGACGATATATCTTATGCCATATTTATTCATTGGTACTACGTTAGTAATTACAAAAATACTTTTTTAAAACTAATAAATTTTTTTGAACAAGCATTATACTTGTCGTGGAGAAGTATGATTAAATAAAACGATAAAATAATTCAATAAGTTGTTGAAATCTTTGCTGTAATAAAACATTAACACAATTAAGAAGAATAAAGTAAATTCAGGTAACAAAAATAAATTAATAATAAAAAGAATATAGCACACAGAAAATTAATATTTATCTAATCCTTAAAATAATTTTTAAGATATCATATCAAGTGTTCAAAGTGTCCACCGCGATTTCTTATGCACAATCGAGCGCGGCGAGGCACTGCATTTAAAACATTACTCAGCATTTCGGAGGTAACTGTAATACATGCCTGTTGAATTCGAGCTTTTAGGTCCTCTAAATTTTGCGGTGTCGTCAACACCTTATTTTTAATATACCTCCATAGAAAATAATCCATTGGGGTTATATCTGGACAACGAAGGAGCCATCGAATAAATCCATTGGTACCTATCCAATATTGAGGCAAAATTTCGTCTAAATAATCTAGGCAAATCTGGGAATTGTGGGGAGGAGCTCCATCTTGTTGAAAATATTAAAACTTGTGTCGATTATCTAAAGGTAGGTCATCTAAGAATTCATTAAATTCATTTCTCAAAAAATTTAGGTAAATTTGACCACTGAGGTGACCATCATAAAAATAAGGACCTATTAAATTGGTGCCTAAAATACCTATCCAAACATTTATTGAAAAACGATTTTGAAACCCAGTCGGTTTATGCCAGTGTGTATTTTCAGAAGTCCATTTGTAATGAACATTGCGATTAAAATATCCATTATTGGATTTGCCTCGTCGGCCCAAAGTATTTTACTACACATTAATGGATCGGCACGCTTCTTATCCAACAGCCACCTACAAAATTCGTCCTCCTTGGTTTGTCCCCCGCTTGTACATTGTGAACTTTTTTGGCTTTATAACACCGGTAACCATTTTTCTTTAAAATTTTTCTAGCACTTGTTTTATTTATATGACAAGCAATTTGAATTTCTCTTAATGATGTTTCCAAATTTTCTGTATTTTTATTTCTTACATAATGAATAACTCGGTTTACCTTATTTACATGATCAGTAACACTGTTCAACCTTGTCTTCTTCTTTAAAAATGAAGCATTATTTTTCAGTTTCGTAGCAAATTTTCTGAACAGAGTTTTCGGCTGTAGTGCTTGTGGAAATCTGTTTCTATATTCTACTTGAGCTAATCCAGAGTTGAAATTGCATTGGCAACATGTAACGAACATATTATAACGATCAATGTGAGTGAAAATCATTTTTGAAAATTCTAAATTCTCAAACGAGTGTGACTGAATGAGAGTTTAAATATTAACTGAGATGATCTGTCAAAAAATTAAATGGTCAAGTTTGTTCATAGCCAACTATTTTAAAATAATTGAAATAATAGTGAAATCATGAAATACAAATAAAAGGATATTATACTTAGACTAATTGGTAAAGACATTTTAACTTTCTGAGCAAGAAGTAACGCTTTTATGGAGGACCTGTATACATTGGCATAACTTCGAATACTCTTTCCATAATTGCTCCATGTTGCTTTCTTGATTATTGTTTTGTTTTTGTTACCTGAATTTACTTTATTCTTCTTAATTGTGTTAATGTTTTATTATAGCAAAGATTTGAACAATTCATTGAATTATTTTATCGTTTTATTTAATCATACTTCTCCACGGCAAGTATAATGCTTATTAAAAAAAAATTTATTGGTTTAAAAAAATGTTTTTATAATTACTAACGTAGTACCAATGAATAAATATGGCATGTGATATATCGTTGAAAAGGGAGGCAAATACTCTATTTAATGGCACCATTTCCCGGCAATTTCAAAATAATTGTTTTACAAGCCTGAAGAGTAAATCTCAAAAAAAAAATTAGATAAAACCTCGTTGAAACACTTTGTTTTGCAAAAAAATTTCGCCTTAGAATTTTTCTCGTATCTCTTCAAATAACGGAGATATTTGGCCTAGACTTTTTCTGCATTTTTGATATTTTCCGGCATAACTCTTAAAGTAGGATTTCAAATGTCTTTAAACCATTTTGTAGGTTATAAATCGGCACAATTAGCGTAAAAATATTTTATTTTGTACGACCGATATTAAGTTAGATATTCTCGAGTGTCCTGATAAAATGGACAGCCTGTATATTCCGAATTTTAAAATAATTGGTTCAGAAACACAGAAACTATAGCCTAAACCGAACCTCGTGGCTACCAGCTATACCAGAGAATCGAGAAAATGGCGGAGTTTCCGGTGTGAAAGTTGATCTATTATGTCGAAGTTTGGATGTTTTTCTAAGGTACCGTGCCCATTTGTTAACGTAAACTGTACTATAGTGAATGTTTAATATGGAAAAATTACATAAAAAATCTAACTGCCATAATAGTGTAAAAGACAAGTAACCACGAAAGAAAGTGTATCCATTGCATAGCCTATAGTAAGATAGGGAGGCTTGTAAAAAAATGTACAGGAATTTATTTCATAATTATAACACGTTAGAACATGACAATTTCCAAGTCTGCAGTGATCAAAAATATCAGCCAATTTCGACAATGAAGTACATTTACAATGGGCAACTTTTGAGTTCCTTTTTACACACTTGTCATAAATAATTCAAGACAGACCTTTTATGTCAGTATTTATAGCCACCGTATTCTGTAGGTGCTGTAACATTCTCTCGGAATATAACGACAATTTTCATGAATATTCTCTGCAAAGTCCGGCACTCCCCAACACCCAAATAGTAAATTGCGTGGAAGAACATTTTATTTTGTTGTCGTTTTAGACAGGGCAATATTTATTCTGGAATTTGAGGTAATACCCGCAGTATATCAAGAGATTTTGCATAAGTTATGCCAACCGCTTGTCGAAAACGTATTCTACGATGCAGCTGCTTCGTTGCGGGACACGACAGTAGACACATCAGCTCATTATTAATGTGTCCCAACTTGACGCAAAACGAAAAGAAGTTATGCCTGTCAGCTGAGAAAAAACAGAGTTATTATATTGTTGCAAATAACGAGAACTTACCTTAAACTTTGCAGGTATAATGAATTTTCATATTTCCTCATGTTTAAAAAATTACTTAATTACTTGTTTTAAAATAGGATACAATCCTATAGATGCTTTATAAACATACCCGTTCTTCCTATCTTGTTTTCATTAATAACGATCGTTGGGAAATCGCGATATTCCTGAGTATATTAAAATGAAACCTAAATTAAAGTCTCCTCAATTCATTGTGCTCTCTGGGGCGAAATTTTATATTTCTCCTCTCGAACGGCGAGAATCTACAAAACATTTTACAAAAGTTTTCACGTAATTAATTGGGTGGCTTCATGCATTTCATTTGTTAAGGGGATTAATTATTTCACAGCAAAGCAGACTAAGGAATTTTGAGGAACTATACGGCGATGAAAATTATAAAAAGAGTCGTCGGGAGTGAGGCAGATTCTTGCAATGTAAATAAATAATTAAATTAATAAATAATGCATCTATTTCCAACAGGTAAACACCCAATTACAGGAAACATAGAATTGTTACAGAGAACATGAAAATATAAATTATGAAAATATAAATTACGAAAATATGAGAAAATATTCAAATGCAGAGTAAGACTAAAATTATGGAATAGTATACAAAAAAAAAAATGAGAAAAACATTAAAATACACAAGTGAGCAGAACATTGTGAAATAATAGAAATAGAATTCCAAATAATATGACGAACTGGACCTTAACATTCTATGCATTGGAGATAACAAAAATCTAAATAGGTGGCTTTTAAAATGCAGTAAGCTGAACATGAGGCAGTAAAGGTATATAAATTGAAAAAATAAGGTAAAAAACATAGTATCAGGGTAGGTGTACATATATTATGAGTTGCTTCTTAGATATAAGTCAATTATACTATTTAAACTGTCGTGATTAATATCACAAAGACCGGAAATTGAATTGAATACCTTACACATATTAAACATTGGTGATTTACACATAAGGTTGGTACGACTAAAGGGGGTATAAAAATAATCACTATCACGAGAATGCAATCGAGGAACCAAAAAGCAAAGCTTATTAACAAGGGATGAACAATTGATATTGTTGTTAACTAGATTGTACAAAAATGAAAGAGCAGCGCAGTTCCTTCTTTCACTTAGTGAAATCATATTAAACATATCTAGTAGGAGGTTATTATTAGTGCCTCGCTGTGGAAAAAAACCATTAGTTTTAAAAAACATCAGCTTTACCAATTTTCTCTGGACAGATTCAGTTAATAAAATCAAATATTGGTATATAGGAGACCATATGAGAGCGGCATATTCCAGCTTGGATCTAATGTATGTGAAATATAGTATTTTCAAACTTTCAACACTAGAGAAACAGCTCCAGTTTCTGACAAAGAACCCGAGAGACTTAGACGCTGACTTTGTCATCTGATTAATATGGCTAGAAAAACTAAGTTTGCAGTCAAAAATCACACCGAGATCTTTGAATTCCAAACAACGCTCGAGTGGAAAATTGTTTATGTTGTAGTCAAATTGTGTAGAATTGTGCCTACGAGTAAAAGTCACGATTTTGTATTTGGAGATGTTTAATTTAAGAAAGTTGTTGGAACACCACGTAGAAACTTTGTCTATTTCTGTTTGTAAGTAAATACAGTCACTGAGACTATTTATATTTGTAAAAATTTTGAGATCATCTGCAAAAAGTAGATGCTCATAACTAATTACTGATGTTATGTCATTTATGAAAATCAAAAACAGCAGGGGTCCCAAGTTGGAACCCTCAGGGACGCCTGACGTTGCTGTATAATTAAGAGATTTGTGACCGCCGTGTTCCACAAATTGCTTCCTTGAGAACAAGTAAGATGTGAAAAGCAAGGTTAATGTATCCGAAAATCCAAAAGCTCTTAACTTGGACAATAACAAATAATGATCTATCTGATTGAAGGCTTTTTGGATGTCCGTATATATGACATCCACTTGCCCCCTGAATCCAGGCTGTCACATATGAATTAGGAAATATAAGCTAGATTTGTCACTGTGGATCTTTGTGCCATGAATCCATGTTGCATGGGTGATATGGACGATTTTATTGTGCTATAAATATGGTTATACAAAATTATTTCCAGTTCTTTCGCAAAATTGCATAAAACGGCAATGGGTCTGTAATTGATTATGGACGATGGATCGCCAGCTGTTAAAATAGGACATATTTGGTAATTTTACAGATATCATATTAAAAATACTATGCAGCGGAGTAACAAACACCGCAGCATAGTCTCTAACTACGAAGCTGGGAACACCGTCAATGTGTTTGTAATTTTCTGTCGTAAAAATGAAGTAATCAAATTTTTTTTTAAAAACTATGCAGTTGTACTTAAAATCGTCTCCGAAATTTAAAAATGTAAGAATATACAGGGTGTTCCATTTAACATTGCAAAGTTGAGGTCAAATGAAAAGAGTCAAATAATGAAAAATTGACAGATTTTGTTATACATTACTCCTGCCATTATTTGGCACTACCTAGAGATGTAGTTTATCCACAAATTACTGATATATTAGCAAACGACGAGGCTTTCTGAAAGTCTCCTTACATTTCAACTGAACACCCCCACATTTTGCTCTGCGTAAAGAGGACGGCAATTTGTTATTTAAGAATAAACTGCGCCTCCCCCACTGTTTACTCAAACAACATTGTAGTTGATTTTCGACTTATTTTTGTGTATCTCAAGCTCTCAGACTCCCTTAAATTATTAAAATCTTAAGTAAACCTTTTTCAGCATCGGCTTAAACCAAATTTCATCTAAATTCATTTCATAATCCTCTTTTATGTATTATCCTTAAAGCTTCCATCAGTCTAGCTAGAGGGCCATTAGTCATCTTTTCAGGTGAAAGAAATACAAAATCGATAGCTAATGGACAAACATTAATCGTTTATCGCAGCTAACCACTGGTAGAAAATAATTTATTACCTTTAAATGCCAACTACTGGTTGTTCCCAGTAAGTAAGATAGTAATATAGACTATAAAGATTTCGATAGAAACTCTTTAAAATTTAAAACTAAAACCATGTTTGTACCAATTACGTTTTAATAATAAATAGTTATCTGAGATATAGCTTAGTTGCCAGGGGTTTTAAGCCGGAATAAATTTACTCCAGTGCAATTAGGAAAAATTTACTGATGTGACCCAAAAATTTTGGGTACATTTTTTCTTTTGTTCCTTATTCGAAAGGGGGGTCAATGAAAACCTTAAGTCTGAATTTGCGCATTCCTACCTCCCCCCCCCCTTTCGCCGCCATCTTGGATTTTTTTTTTTTCAATCGCTCATAACTCGACTTCTATTTATCGCCCAGTAATGAAAAAAATATCGTTGTACTCGTGAGGATTTACTCTTTATGTCATCACGAATGCATTTTTGCCGTAAAAGTTATTGCAAAAAAGTTATTAGAGCTGAAAGTTGAGAAAAGATTTAAAAAAAAATAATTTTTCACTTTCTTGGTTCGCCACTCTTTTGCAGTGCATCTGACACTCTCTGCCAACAAAATGTTATTTAAAGTAGACGCGATTTCCAGGATTTAAAAAAAAAATTAAGTCCGTAAGTGGATTCCTCGCCCGCCAATCCACGCTCAAAGTTGACATGTTCAAATAAGCGCGGACCGTTTTCAATCAGTCATAGTATTTTAACTTGTACATTTTGTAAACTCATTTCCACACCACCTTTGAGGTAGAGTCGACGGCGCGTTTTTTTTATCGTGATTTCCCCCCCAGGCCTAATCCATGATTTCTTTGCTTGATGTTCGATTTCTTGCCACTTTTCTATAGGAAATTAATAGTTTTCGTCAGTTTCCTGGGATACTTCAGACGCTTTTCTTTTCGTCGCTCTGGGTAATGGTACCATAGTAGGAAGGTCGTAGCAATCCTTGTCTTCATCATCCAAAATTTCTGCAACTTCCTTGACGTTTGTGCAATTTTCGCCGCAGCAAATTTTGCATAAGATGGAACACTTTAATCCGGCCTTTCGGCAGCCACAAGCTTTACCGCAGTTTTTGGCGGATCCACAGGATATAATGTCCAATAGAATTTGTGGAATCGGGTCTTGTTCGCTGGTCACAGGCTCTAAACCGCGGTAGCCATTTTTCCAGCCCCAAGAATGCTGACGTGTTGCGGAACTCGTTGGGGGCAAGCGCGACAAATCCGTTTTCTTTTTAAGACCCAATCGTGTAAACATTTTAAATCGCAATCGATCGATGGACACACCGGATTCATTTCCTCCGTCCAATGCGATTAACACACTCTCTCCAGCTGCAGCGATGACCTTTTGTCCAGGAGTGGTTGTTTGAAATAATTTTATATCCTCTTGAAGGTGAACATTTTTTTTGATGACGTCAATTATTTTTTTCTTTCCCATTCCGCAGATTGCTGACACAGTGTCACATCCTGAAAAGGCATGTATGAAAAGCAAATGCTCCAGCAGAAGTGCGTGTTTGAAGCTGCTTGTAGAATACGTCTTCGATGCCGTTGTTCCCCTTCCTATTTTACGGAAATAGACATTTTTTTAATTTTTCCCGAGTGCACACAGCAACACAAGCAGGTCCGTATCCTCTCCTACGATGACGACAGCATCAAATTGTGGACTTAAATCAATTGCAGTTTTCACGATATCCACGTCCGCATCTTCCCATGATTGTTTCACTGTGAATCAAAGGTGGTGTGAAAATGAGTTTACAAAATGTACAAGTTAAAATACTATGACTGATTGAAAACGCTCCCCATTTATTTGAACATGTCAACTTTGAGCGTGGATTGGCGGGCGAGGAATCCACTTACGGACTTAATTTTTTTTTTTAAATCCTAGAAATCGTGTCTAGTTTAAATAACATTTTGTTGGCAGAGAGTGTCAGATGCACTGCAAAAGAGTGGCGAGCCAAGAAAGCGAAAAAAAATTTTTTTGAAATCATTTCTCAACTTTGAGCTCTAATAACTTTTTTGCAATAACTTTTACGGCAAAAATGCATTCGTGATGACATAAAGAGTAAATCCTCACGAGTACAACGATATTTTTCTCATTACTGTGCGATAAATAGAAATCGAGTTATGAGCGATTGAAAAAAAAAACAAATCCAAGATGGCGGCGAAAGGGGGGGGAGGTAGGAATGCGCAAATTCAGACTTAAGGTTTTCATTGACCCCCCTTTCGAATAAGGAACAAAAGAAAAAATGTACCCAAAATTTTTGGGTCAATTCCTAATTGCACTGGACTAATTGTTTTGCTAGTAAAAAGTGACTCAACAAATGTTTTTGTAAAATTTCCCGCTCTTTCACGTGGTGCTATCCTTTTTTTTCTCATTATTTTTCGAGATATTAGCATAAAGCTGTATTTTCTAGTTTTAGAGGGCTGTTTATAAGGGTTCGCGGAGGTAAATTTTGTCGCCAAACACTAGTAGGGATTATCAATGATTCCAATCTTGACCTAAATTTACTTACTGAGTTATGTGAAAGCAAAAGTTAGTATTCAAATTTTTACTGAAATTTATAACAAATTTATTATTCTTAGCCTTTACTTTCGGACTTTATATGTTTTTATTTGAGCCATGATTGTATTTTTTGCATTTTTTTTCAAGTAAATTTTGTTAAACGCTATTTGCTTCCTTTATACCGAAATTATCTGACTTCACTCGATGTGGTTTCAGATTCAAAATTGTTAATACACCATAGTATCTTTACGTTGATCAGTAAATCGTTTGTTGGTTAACTGAAACGAAAATAAATTAAAAAAATCGTATTCTGCTTATCAAGTGCCTATCCGCTTTAATTTTAACACCCACGGATGCATCTCCTTTAAATCACTTATCAACTAGACACCCGCGTTATGTCTGCCTTTAAAAATTAAAAAAGCACTTTTCTTCTCCGTTCACAACTAGAGTGGACGTTTTTACAGACGCCCCAGCGCATAGTCCTGCATCCTTGCATTGAAAAGATTTTAAATAACACATTGCGGACATGCTTTTGAAATTTAACAAATACAACGGAACTGGGACAGTCATTAGTACATTTTTTGGTACTTCTTAATTTAGGTTTTGTTCATCGTTTCCTGGACTAGGGGCTTCGGGCCCATAGTCCCTCATTCGTGTTTAATCTAACATTTCTCTAAATGTAATTTATTCGTACCAGCAGGTGCATAAACATCTGATTTTAAGGTAAATTTAAGCCATACACATATGCTCATAAACTCAACCTTGAAATATAAATATATTCTATATAAGCATATCAAAAATACAAAGGATCCCTCTCACACGTAACGCCTAAATTTGCATTAAGAAAAGGAACGTCGGGAATTTTCCCGTATTTGACGACAATACATCTGATACCAACTCACTATGATAATAGCCAAGTTATAGCCGAACCTCATAAATAAATTTTCACTTTTAAGTGGTTATAACTTTTGCAAGTTTCTGGTGTGGATCCTAGCAGAAACGAAATATATAGGGTGGCCACAAGCTACGACTGTTTACAAACGAATTATTTTTAAATCTAGATCATATATTCATTTATATATTGATACATTTCCCAACAGAAAAACCAATCACAGTTAAGGGATATACAATTAAATGTATATAAATATATACGTACGTGAATACACACATATATATATATATATATATATATATATATATATATATATATATATATATATATATATATATATATATAAGGTGTCTCACCGGGAACTGAATCGATCGATATAGAGAAAAGTACGCATCAGAAAATTTTGAAAATTCCAACTAAAATAATTACAAGCAGCTAGCACTTCCGCTTATACCGGAAGTCGATACCAACTTGCTTATTTCAAATCGAACACCCTATATATTTTAAAGTTTTCGAAAAGAGCAAAAAATTCTGAGTCGAAAATATGTAGCATATGCTATACCTAAACCTAGCCGTTTCAGAGATATTTGACATTTTATAGAAAATTTGACAGGTGCAACGATTTGCAAGAACCGTTATAACTTTCTTCGTGTAAAAGATCCTCATTTGCTTCTTGTCAAGTTAAAAGAACTCAACGAGGACTACGTTCTACAACTGAAATAAATTCAATAATATCATACCAAGTGTTCCGTTCCTCGCGTTACATTTTGTCAACTTCAAACCGCGAGAACTTGTTTAGGTCAAATGGAAAACCCTGTATTTTTTTACGTCAAGTTGTGTAAAATTGAATTCCCTTTTTTCTTATATTAGCATTGTGGGGGTTAAAGTTACAACTTTTCGAAATATTCATCAAAATAGCCATGATTAGAAACAATCAGTCATTATCTTATGTCAAAAAATGCCAGCACGTTTAAATTATACCAACGAAAACTTTTTAAATTTGTTTATTATTTATGGTCAATGTGATAAAGTAATATCAAGAACTTGCAGCACATTTGCTACTCGATATCCAGAAAAACGAAAACCGTCACCAAGCACTGTAAAACGCATACTGGAAAATTTTAAAAATTACGGCTCTGTCAAGGCAAAAATGCAAAGAAGAAAGCCTATTGTTGATGACGAAAACATTGAAATAGTCATTCTGGGATATTTTCATATATTTCCAAGGATGTCATTAAGACAAGCTGCTCTGGAATCGGGACTAACCAAGGATTCAATTCACAGAATCTTATTAAAACATAAGTTTCACTCGTTTTCATTCCATATGGTTCAAGGACTAAAAGAAACAGATTTCCTAAGAAAACAGAATTTTTGTGAGTTTATTCTAATAAGGTCTGGGTCACGAATCTTATTTGGGAAATATTATATGGACAGATGAAGCAAAATTTACTAAAAATTGACTTTTTAATAGACACAATTCGCATTATTGGAGTGACTCAAATCCTCATATGTTCAGAGAGCGAAACTTTCAGGAAAGTTGGCAGTTTAATGTTTATTGTGCCATAAGAAACGATAGAGTGGTGGCATTACAATTTTATCAGGAAAATTTAAACGGTAAATTAAATTTTCTCTTCTTCCTATATGTATAGGTAAATTTTTTTTTTTAGGTGAAAGATATCTGAATATCTTACAAAATTTGAATAATAACTATTTAGAAAATTTACCTCTCGCCGAACAAAGAAACATTTTTAATCAGCACGACGGTGCTCCCCCCACATAACACATATTTAATTAATAATTATTTACAAGAAACTTTTTATGATCACTGGATTGCCAATAACGGACCTTTCTTAAGGCCTCCTCGCTCGCCCGATTTATCAGTTCTGGATTATTTCATTTGGGGAACTATTAAAAATAAAGTTTATGAGTGCCCATTAACTACCATTGAAGATTATGTGCAAAGAGTAAGAAATGCATTTCAAAACATATCACAGGATTCAATTAGAAGAGCTACCCATGAGGAACAAATCCGAAGGTGCGAAAAATGTGTCGAGGTTCGAGGGCGGAATTTTGAGCAATTATTAAATTAAAATAAAATCATATTTTAAATTGATCTTATCTCTGCTATTTTAGTTCATGCCATATCTTCAATTCGATTAATACGCATGTTACAGTGTTAGTGTTATTTTGCGTTTTTGGATATCGAGTAGCAAATGTGCTGCAAGTTCTTGATATTACTTTATCACATTCTTCATAAATAATAAACAAATTTAAAAAGTCTTCGTGGGTTTTGACATAAGATAATGACTGATTGTTTCTAATCATGGCTATTTTGATGAAATGTTTACAACAATTTATGAATTTCTAATAAAATCGCAAATATTTCAAAAAGTTGTAACTTTAACCCCCACAATACTATATCAGAAAAAAGGGAATTCAATTTTACACAACTTGACGTAAAAAAATACAGGGTGTTCTATTTGACCTAAACAAGTTTTCGCGGTTTGAAGTTGACAAAATGTAATGCGAAAAACGGAACACTTGGTATGATATTATTGAATACATATCAGTTGTAGAACGTAGTTCTCCTTGTGTTCTTTTTATGTGACAAGAAGCAAATGAGGATCTTTTACACGAAGAAAGTTATAACGGTTCTTGCAAACCGTTGCACCTGTCAAATTTTCTATAAAATGTCAAATATCTCTGGAACTGCTAGGTTTAGGTATAGGATATGCTACATATTTTCGACTCAGAATTTTATACTCTTTTCGAAAACCCTAAAATATATAGGGTGTTCCATTTGAAATAAGCAAGTTGTTATCAACTTCCGGTATAAGCGGAAGTGCCAGCTGCTTGTAATCATTTTAGTTCGATTGGCCACATCGACATTAGTAATTATCTAAATTTTCAAAATTTTCTAATGCGTACTTTTCTCTATATCGATCGATTCAGTTCCCGGTGAGACACCCTGTATAAATACAAAGCATTAATACATACAATAATATACATAACATATAATCCAACACAATAGTAAAAAGAATATATACTTAATAATAGTAGTAGTAACAAAATAAATTTGTTATTTAAAATTGCTTGCTTAAGAACCTTAATTTTACAATTGAATATGTAAGTATTACAGGGTAGTAAAACAGGGTAGTTAAAATTAGAACATATTACATGTAGGGAAGGGTGTTTGAATAAACTTGTTTAAGGTGTGCCTAAATAAAATAAATTATATGATCTAGTCTCGAAAGTCGGTATATGAAACCTAATCATTTCTAAAATGTGGGAGGAACCAAATTTGAAATTAGTATAGTTCAAGTAATAAGTTCCTGATACATAAAAAACGCAACAAAAACTTTACGACATAATTATTATCGCCGCGGGCTATGGCGCAATGCTGCTGCATCAAACGACCCGACGCACATTAAAAACCTATAAAGCTAAGCGAGCTGATTTTCGGTCGGGGTAGCACAAAGAGTAATGGTATTTTAATGAGGTAGTAAAGTTCTTGTTGCGTTTCTATGTCTCGGGATATTCCTACTTGAATTATAAGTTTGTGTAAAAATACCGAGGAACTAAGTATTCTACGGATTTTTAAGTCAGGTACATGAAATTTAGAGGGCAATTCCCTAGGTGGATAAATACCTTTATATATTTTAGAAAGCGCCTTTGAGCACTTTCAATGTTGTTTTGGTCTGTTAGATAAGCTGGATTCCAGATGGTCGATGCGTATTCCAATTTAGATCTTACAAAGGCATTAAATAGGAGAAATAAGGTGTTGGAGTTCTCAAAACCTTTAGAATTTTTTATAATGAAACCTAATTTTTTTATATGCACTAGCTGTTGTTTCAGAGATATGATCATTAAATGTGAGTTTAGTGTCAAAGGTAACGCCAAGGTCTTTCAATTTGTCGCATCTCTGTATTTTAGTATTATTGGTAACATATTCATTTATGTGAAAGATTTGGTTTCCTGTTAAAACTCATAGTGTAGCATTTGTCTTTATTAAAGGGTAACTCGTTTTTGTCACACCATGAGTGAAGGTTTGCTAATTCATCTTGTAATCTCTTGGTGTCGTCCGCGCTATTAATACTAGTGAAAATGTTCATGTCATCGGCGTACAACTATGAATTGCCATTACGTTGGGAGACGATATCGTTTACAAATATGTTAAAAAGTAAAGGCTCAAGCACCGAACCTTGAGGTGTCCCAGATTTTGCATGAAATACGTTGGACTTAAAGACTGTAGAGGACAAATTGATGCCTTTCAGTCAGATATGATTTAAAAAATTCAATCAATCTGGGACCAAAACCAAAGAAACTTAGTTTATTAAGCAATATGTCATGGTTTAGACGATCAAACGCTTTAGAAAAATCTGTATATACGATATCAACTTGTTTTCCCATATCTAACACTTCAGCGATGTACTGCGTTAAATAAAATAGGTTGGTGTATGTAAGATATCATCGATAATTTCCTAAAACTCCGATGTTCTTCTATTTAGCAAGTCTTCTAATGTTGTTGGTGGTCTGGAGTAAACTTTATTTTTAAGATACCCCCCACAAATAAATATCGAGGAGAGTCATATCAGGTGACCTTATTGGTCACCTTACTGGACCATTGATCGTTCCCAGGTAATTACGAACAATATGAGCATTGTCCTACCCCATCTTGGTGAAATTACATATAATTTGTTAAATTCTGGTGTAGGTTGTTAATTTTATCTTGGATTTCATTTTGTGGGAATCCAAGATACCGTTATTAGAAAATTTTGTTTCGTCCGAGAAGTAGTACATTTCTCGGAGTGGTTAAGCCCTGTAAGCGACTAACGCTTGTTAATTGATTATACATTTTATATTTTCTTTATTTAAGGAAAACGATTAAAGCCTTTTTGAGCAGACTGATGGAGGCTTCTAGGATAATACATACAAGGAAAAGGATCATAAAGTGAGTTTAGACAAAACCGGGAGGGATTCTAATTATTCTGATAATTAGTCCTTATAATAACACACTAATTATAAATTTCACCCACTATAGACGCACTACTATAATTCACAACTTATTACTGTTCTTTATCTTATCTGATCACTTGGCTTGTCTCAGAATTGTACTGAACTGACTGTCCGATGCGCTGGCTCCGCTTCTTATATATCCATGGCGCTTATTCTCGATTCATCCAGTCTGTCATTGGAGACGTTTCTACTCCTGGTATATTATATGAGGCAGCGCCACCTGTGAGCCGACCGGTGAACTATTATCCTATGGTAGCTAATTAGAGAGGCACATTACAGTATACTACGAGTTAGAAACCTTGGCAAAATCGGAACTATTAAATTGCCTTTGAAACAGGCTTCTTATTTTAGATTGTTTTACGTAACCTTATAATTTTCTTCCTTCCTGAATAAATCACAAAATGTATACGGATGGGTTCCCTCACTACGTTTGTAATTTAACCGATATACCAAAGACGAGGCTCTGGAATTTAGAAATAAAAGAAATTTGAACATCCGTTCTAAAATTTGTAGATTAAATTCTACTGCAAATTAGGAAAGTATTTCTTGTCATGAAACGGAATTATCACAGGACTAATTCGAAAATTGTCCTTCCGAACATAAAGATTGGAAGAACGCGGCGAGAAGGTTTTATATGTAAAAATGGCGAGCGATCGTTACAGAATGAAATATAGTCGTTTTATCCAAACTTTAACCAGCCGCAATTTTGCAAGATATATTTGCATCCCACAGGGAGAGTCATTATGTCTGCATGAGTTTGTTATAAGCGAGGATATTTTTTATGTAATCAAGACAAAGAACGCATTTGGAACATTGAGCTGAACATAGTTTATTTACTTTGGTTACCACTGTCCAGACAGAAATCCAATTATAGGGCAGGAATTTTAGAAACATAAAAATAAAACTAAATAATAATTAAAACTAAATAACTTAGGTAAAGTAAACAATTAAATGATAATAAAAATTTAAAAAAATACATCTATGATTACTATAATCCTAAAAATCGTAATCTAATATTTGAGAGGCTACAGTTATTGTGCAGAAATGAGAACAACATTTCGCGTTTTGGATATACTAGTATTAGAAAAATATCTATATTATTATATAAAGAATCATGGTAAAGAATTGTAGTTGAAGACCACTTGTGTTGAATCTATGTAATAAGTCACAATGTGGAAAACCTCTCTCTGGATAATTTCCAGAACTTTTGAACCAAAGGTATTTAAGAAAACGTCTCTGAGGTTTCTCAATGCTATATTTATGATTTTCATAACCAGAACATACTATTGAAGCATATTCAAGCTTGACATCACAAATGAATTAAAGAGAAGTTTTACTGTGGTTTTGTTAATTTCTTTACATTTACGGATAATGTAGCCTAAATTATTGAGGGAATTAGCTAGTCGAGGAAATAAAGCACTAAAAACGTCTCAACCTCCGAAATTTCCGCAGCAAGACGGATTTTAATGCGGTTTTTGCATTCGATTCGTGAGAGCATCAGAAAATTTTGTGAACTAATCTGATGAATAGCAAATGAAAAATTGCATATTTAAAAATTGATTGAAATGAGTCCAAATTCATTACTCGGGGGGTTTTCGGGGTCGCTGAACACGAATATCATGGCGGCAACGACCTCCGAGGTACCTGGAGCCCAGGGTGGACACTATCTATCTCATCTCCTGGAATTATCTTGAGTATAGCATCATTTTTAAACGAATTTGTATATGTTACTCTAAATTATTTATTTAAATATTATAATACTACCAACTTTGTCTACTGGAGCCTGAATTTTTTTTTTTGAGTTTGGCGCACTTAGTGTCGGTAGCATCGATACCTCGATCGATACGATGAGAATTCAGGCAAGGCGTCAGCGTCTCATTCTAGTTCCACACGTGGCGTCAGTTGGCCGAATTATACAGTGCTACAGAGTTGTTTACTCAATTGTAACAGAGCATCGAAAGAACCGTTATTAAAAGCTTTTTGAAAAATATTGTTTGAATCTACATCTTCATTACAATATATAAATAAATAATTTTGAGTAATATATGCAAATTTGTATAAAAATGATGCTATACTCAAGGTAACTCCAGGAGATAAGATCCACCTTGGGCTCCAGCTACATCGGTGGCCGTTGCCGCCGTGATATTCGTGTTCAGCGATCCCGAAAACCCCAGAGTAACGAATTTCAGCTAAATATATTACAAATTCACAAGAAGTTCCAGGAGATGAGGTCCACCCTGGGCTCCAGGTACCTCGGAGATCGTTGAAACCGTGATATTCGTGTTCAGCGACCCCGAAAACCTCCGAGTAATGAGTTTCAATTAAATATATTACAAATTCACATGAAACTCCAGAAGATGAGGTAGATAGTATCCACCCTGGGCTCCAGGCACCTCGGAGGCCATTACCGCCGTGATATTCGCGTTCAGCGACCCCGAAGATCTCCGAGTAACAAATTTGAACTCATTTCAATCAATTTTTACCGAGTTGCAAATTAATTATTCTAAATGCACTTTGAACAATGCATTTTTATAATGCAAATATGCAATTTTGATTTGCTATTCATCAGATTAGTTCACAAAATTTCCTGATGCTCTCACGAATCGAATGCAAAAATCCGTCTTGATGCGGAAATTTCGGAGGTTCAGTGCTTTATTTCCTCGACTAAGCGGTGATTTGGTCGATATGGCTAACAAAAGATAACTTTGGGTCGAATATAACTCCTAGATCTTTGAAATGACTACAGCTCTTCAGCTCTTCATTATTAATTTTACAGATAAATTTTATTGGATTTTGTGCACGAGAGTATGTCATCGAGTTACAATTTGAGATATTTAAGTGTAAATTGTTTACACTACACCAAGACCATGGTCGTACAAGATCGTTTTGCAAATCAGCGCAGTCTTCTACATTAGTGATAGATGTGAAAATTTTTAGGTCATCGGCATAAAGTAATGTTTTGGAATGACGATATCATTTATAAAACTGTTAATAGCAAAGGCTCAAGCACAGAACCTTGGGAACACCTGATGACGATGAGATATCTATAGACCAAAATCCACGGTATTGTACATTTAGTCGTTTATTTACTAAGTAGGATTCAAAAAGTTTAAGAAGTGTCAGTTAGTCCAAATTCGGATAGTTGCTGTAACCATTCATCATTTAAAAGTGGTGATGTTTCAGATGTAACAAATTATCGTGAAATCGCCTTTCAGCCTTCTGTCCCGCTTCAAATTTCTCCATCGCAACATGGCTTTGTTAATAATAAATCAACTGTCACCAATTTAGCTGTCTTTACATAATTTGTCTCACAGACTATTGACAAGCTGGGCCATGTGGATGTGATTTATACAGACTTCTCGAAGGCTTTTGATCGCATAGGCCATCACATAATCATACCTAAACTAGATCGCTGCGGTTTTTCTATGTCTATAATACACTTTTTTCGGTCGTACCTCGCTAATAGAAGACAATTTATTTCCTATAACGGTTATAATTCCACAATCATTAATGCACCCTCAGGAGTGCCTCAAGCTCTAACCTTGGGCCCCTCCTGTTCACGACATTTATGAATGACATTACTTACATGATTGAGTGTGAAAAACTCATTTTTGCGGACGATTTTAAAATTTTTATGAGCATCAACACTTTACAGGATTGTGTAAAACTGCAAAGCAATTTACAGCAAGTACTTAATTAGAGTGTTTCCAATAAACTTAGTCTTAATATTTCTGAATGTAAGGTTTTATCTTTTACAAGAAAACAATCTAATTTGGCATTCGCTTACAAGATCGATGGAAGCATACTGGCACGCTCTGAATTAGTCAAAGATCTTGGAATTACATTTAACACAAAGTTAAGCTTTTCAGAGCATATCGACAACATATCAATTAAAGCTATTCAAATGTTAGGATTTATTGTCAGAAACTGTAGAAATTTGAATAATATTCAAGCCATAAAATGACTGTACTTTTCATACATTCGTCCGAAACTTGAATATGGATCTCTTATTTGGTGCCCATATTACATTTGTCATATATTATCCTCTCTTGAAAATATACAGAGAAAATTCTTAAAATTGTTAATATATAAAGAGGACGGCTTGTATCCTGCGAGAGGATAAATCACTCCTTACAAGGATTGACGTTAAAGTCTAGAATCCAGAAGGAAATGTAACTCGGTTTTATTTTTATATAAATTAATTTATACCCTAATAGATGTTCCGAGTTTATTATCTCAATTAAGCTTTCTAATACCACGGCAGAATTCAAGGCACAATTTCACATTTTACTGTTTCTATTCTAGAACCAATGTATTATTAAATAGTCCCGTAAATGTAATGTGCGACAATTATAACAAAATATGTCATATCTGTGATATCAATTGTGATTCGTATGGTGAGATAATGAAAGTTGCTATTGATAGTTTTCAGTAATATCTTCTTGTTTTTCTTATATTGTTATTGGTTGATACGAAACTTTTTTTTACTGCCAACAATTGCGCTACATAGGTGGATGGAAATGTATATGTATGCATGTACGTCACGTCTATTATTATTATTATTCTTTCATCACTGGAAACGTCCTAGAACCTGTCAGGTTGCTTATCCTTAATAAACATTAAAGTTACGCCCATTTAAGGAATGTAATTACCAAAGTAAAGAAATATTAAACTAAGTGGGAGAATAGTGATTTAAAAGTATTAGGAAATTTCTTTGATAATTCTCTATAACTTAGCAGTTTAATGAAATCTGAAAACAAAAGACTTTAAGTTTCAGTTTGAGTTAATTCAGCAGAGTGGTCAACGAAACTTTTTCGTTTGATCAAGTTCGATGTAACGCCGGAAGTTGGGATGAGTTACAAAGAACGGGGTAATTTTGAATATTAAAGTAAAAGATGTGACGTTTGTGGAAGGTGGGGAATTTTCATTTGAAGTGTTCCATAGCCAACATTCACACTGTCTAAACGTGGATTTACTAACAATATAAGCATTAGAGTTGCGCGAAATTACTTACATTATACAGGTCATAATTTTACGCCTCTATAGCGATTTATTTTTTATAAATTGGTACTACCTATTAGTCCGGGAGGCGGGGGTATTTTTACCTAATCATCGCATGCCGGCTTATTTGAACAGATATAGCAGACACTATGTAGCTAATAATCGAAATGATCGTCAGCTGCTCCAGTAGAAGTGGATGCGCTTGTGGGGGGTGTGGAACTACTCGTAGTAAAAAAAAATATTTTTAAAGTTTCAGGAAAGCTGATTTAAAAAAGAATAAATTATTGATGTCGGGTAGTGTCCAAAAAAATATTCAGTTGCATCGTGGAGGGGAGATTGTACGTCAGCTGGTTCTATAAACTTGCAAAAAAAAAAAAAATTCATTCGACCTGAAATGATTTTACTTTTTTTGCAAGTTCATAGGAGCAGCAAACGTACAATCCCCCCTCCACGATGCAGTTGGCTATTTTTTTGGATGCTACCTGACATAATAATTAATTTTTTTTAAATCAGCTTTCCTGCCATAATTTTAAAAATAATTTTTTCGACAAGTTACACACCCCTCACAAGAGCCTCCACCCCTACTGGGGCAGCTGACGGTCGTTTCGGTTATTAGCTACATAGTACCTGCTATGTCTATTAAAATAAACCGACATGCGATGACTAGGTAAAAATATCCCTGCTTCCCGGGCTATATGTTTGTATCATTTGGCGAGATATAAATCTGCGGATAGATTCGTAAAACAAATATTTATCCACTTTTGTGTAATAAAATCACAAATATCAAATAACTTACCAAAAGCCGATAAATCCTGAAGGGGAGTATTTACATTTTCCCAACATTTAAATCAGTTAAGTGATTTATTGATAAAGGTTCTCGTAACCAAAACCGTATCTGATTTATTTTAGTTTTAGGACATAGGGCTGTCTCTTTGTATGTAAAAGGACCTAAGCAAACAACGTCGATAATTTAACATGGAAATCAACTAGCCACCTTCCTACAGGATCGGTCCAAAAAAATGTGCGATAATTGAAAAATTAATATCCGAAATTAGCTAAACAGGAAATTAAAACGGTTTCATGATAATAAATAAATAAATAAACGCCACAGAAATTAGACAACCCCCAATTCCAGAAGCCAGGGTTTGTGCGGAAGGGGGTTACACATTGAAAAAACGTGGACATACAACCATTTCCTCCGACAGTGCCAGTGCCGGAGCCAGGATTCGAACCCGGTGGTGCGACATTCCACATGAAACCTCGGCAGCAAAATAATTTTATATTCAACTAACGCATTTCGATAGAGTTAGCTACACCCAACTTCTCAGTACATCGAATTAATGTCGAGTTATTTAGAATACCGTAAGCAATGTACTCAAATCGCTGATACAGTAAGTATTGTAAGGACTGTGGAATATGGGGCGCCTCAAGGCACTGTTCTAGGACCAATACCGTGTAGTATATACCTAAACGGTCTATCTAATGTAGAAACTAAGGGTGAAGTGGTAAGTTTTGCTGATGATACAGCCATATTTTATGAAGCTGAAAATTGGGATATATTAAAGGATAGAATAGAAGCTGATCTAGCTACCATCTTTACCTGGCTCAGTAATAATTTATTAATAGTAAACTTTAGTAAAACTTGCTACATACCGTTTACCTGCTACTCGAAATATCTACCAACTTATAAACAATTATGTGTAAAACTTGGCAGCATAAATATAGAAATCTCATATACAGATAAAGTTATGTATTTGGAGATTTACATAGATAAGAATTTAAAATGGGACATACACATAAACTTTATATTTAAAAAATTAATAACAATTGTCTATAAATTTAAATACTTATATTTAACTATTAATAAATGCTTAAAGTTTGTTCAAAAATAGAGTAAAAACTTGGATTAAATGCATTCCCAGACTAGATATACATAGATTAATAGATGTAAAAAATCTATAAACACAAAAAAAATACTCATTCCACTTAGTTTCAATAATTCGCTTTCTAGTGCTTATTTCATATGTGATTTTTTATTGTTAATTAATAGGTTAATGGTTATTTCAGGGCCTCTTGCGGATTACCTTATGTGAATTTTTATACATAATTCTTAGACTATTTGTAAAATGAAAAAAAAGCAATAAACTGTCAAAATATCTAAACTACGTAAACCATGGTTAACAGATAATATTAGACTTCTTATATCGCTTAGAGATAAAGCTAAAGTGAAATTCAAAAAATCTAAATTGAATGTTGATTGGGATTACTATAAACAAATTCGTAATTATACAGAGGTGGCGATAAGAAATGGAAAAAGGGCATATTATAATTCAAAATTTGCAACAAATGACACTAAAGTTATGTGGAAAGAATTAAAATCTTTAAATGTGAATAAACAAAAATATACTGAAATACCTGTGCAACTAAGAGAACTTAGTATGATTAATAATTTTATAAATAACATACCGATATCAAATTATAGAAATGATCATTTAGTAAACTATCATGCAACCAACACTTTTAAAAATATTCCAGCTGATTTTGATTTTAGTTTAGTAAATGAAGATACCGTTTCAAAAATTTTGCACAGTATTAAAACGCACGCTGTAGGGTCAGATGGTATAAATCTCGTTATGTTAAAGCACTGCGGTTATCATATTATTCCATACATTACTCACATAACAAACAGTTGCTTATTGTCTAATACCTTTCCTGCTCAATAGAAACAAGCTTATGTAATCCCAGTCCCAAAAATTGCAAACCCCGAGTCTGCCAAAGATTTACGTCCAATTAGCATATTGCCTACTTTATCTAAAATTTTACAGAGGGTTATTTATCTTCAATTAACGGAACATTTAAAAAAATATGAAATTATCCCTTGTTATCAGTCAGGCTTTAGATAAAATTACAGTTGCACTACTACACTATTGAAAGTGTCTGATGATATTTTGAAAGCTTCTGATGACAATAAAATTAGTACTCTAGTACTATTAGATTTTACTAAGGCATTTGACACCTTGCAACATCAACTTCTCACAAGTATTTTTCACTTTATTGGTTTAGGTGCACATGCAGTTAGTTTACTAACAAACTACATGGAAAATCGTACTCAGCGAGTAAAAATAGAAAACAAACTATCAAACAGTAGTCATTTTAAAGTCGGAGTGCCTCAAGGTTCAATTTTGGGACCTTTGTTATTTTGTATTTATACACGTAATCTTTGTAGTAATTTGGAATACTGTGACTCACATATGTATGCAGATGACACGCAACTGTATTTATCGTTCAGTAGGAATAATGTTGATGATGCTGTAATAAAAATGAACTCAGATCTGAAAGTTATCGAAAGGGCGTCAATGGAGCATTCTTTATTTTTGAATCCTAATAAGTCAAAATTAATTTTATTTGGTAATAAAGGTGCTATTTCTGATATGTCTGAACATTTTCACATAACAAGTAATGGCACAACTATTCCAATTGTTCAAGATGCATGTAATTTGGGCTTACTTCTTGACAATACTTTTAGATTCTCCGCACACATTAGTAAGTACATACAAAGGTCTTATTCAGCTCTAAAGTTGCTCTATCCACACAGAAATTATTTATCTATAAAAATAAAAACATTATTGTGTGAAAGTCTTGTCCTGTCAAATTTCCTATATTGCGCCCCTGTTTACTATCCATGTCTTGATGTATTAACAAAAAACAGAATACAAAGGACTCAAAATGCATGTATAAGGTATATATATGGAATACGGCGTAGGGAGCATATCTCACATAAACTTAAATATTAAATAATTTGTAGGAAAACTCCTAATTATCTTTATGATGAAATATCCTTTCAGTCAGATGTGCACAACTTTCAAACTAGGAGTAGAAATCATATAATACAACCGACCCACAAATCTAGTGTCTATGAACGATCTTTTTCTTGTAATGTTTCAAAACTTTATAATGCAGTCCCAGATAATTTTAAAATAATGTCCACTAAACAGTTTAAAAGTAATTTTTCGAAGTACTTATATAGTAACCAGTAACAGATTAGTGACGGATTTCCGTTGGGTCGTTTGGTCGATGTTTTTGCGCGCGGTTTGGATCGCTATGCATTCCGCGCGTGGAGACGTTGCCCGGATGACCTGGTGGAAAAACAGTCACTGTAACAAACTTGTAAATAAAAATTAATTATGTTGTAGTGTTGTACAAAAAAATTATTGTAAGTCTTGTTTGTTTGTTTGGCTGTATATCACAACTTAGAAATTTAATATAGAATTAGGGCATGTGCATTATAGAATTGGAGTTATAGTAAACCAGGTTAGTGTATTAATCCGGGGGGCAGTAAACTGTACTGCTTGCTTGAACACAGCCTAGTGGTTTTAAATTATTGTTACATGTTACTTATTTGAATGGAAATAAATTATTATTATTATTGTTATTTGTGCCATATGCTGATGGCCGCTACCAGATTCCAACAAACTGATCGAAAAGTTTTTGGAGCGACGCATCCCCCGAAACAGATATCAAGTAATTTTCAAAGGCTTTCAGGCATGGTTAGGTTATTTTATCCCAGACTGGCCGGTATAATGTATCGGAATATCGATGCTGTCCAATACAAATACGGACCGCTCCCACGGGGCGACCGGCAGAGATAGCAGAAAAATAAATAAACACCGGACTATAACAGTTGTTCAGGTATTAGGTTTTTATGTTTCTTTTTGAATATTGGAAACATCACCATATATACCGGATGGCCACAAGCCCCGATCCAGGTTTATAGCTTCTGCATTTATGATCCAATTATATTCTTGTAAATTTTGTTATTTTTGATTTTCCGAGAAAAAATCATTCGTTATAAAAAAAAATTTGCTTGTCTTAGGAAGGTATAAACAGTTGCCAAACTTAAGATAAATTATACAGGGTATAAAAATGAGAGAATATGAAATCGACCAACACCAGTTCATTACCGCTGCCGATGTAGAGACAGCATGTTTAATAAGAAAGGTCAAATGGATCGGTAATAGAGTTGGAGGCGCTCAGAGTCACCTCCTATATATATAATAATAATGTCTTTATTTTATACTGATATACAACTTTGAAACATATATTACAAAGAGGGGGCGGCGTTCAACTAGGTTTTACTCTTCCACATATCTAGTGGTGGCAGAGACAGCACCTCTATAGCTCCAGTTGGGGTTGTTTGCGTAGCTCCGGTTATGCTTAAGCGAGCAACTCTCTGCACTTGATTGAACTTGTCTTTAGCTGTAGTCTGTTTGTTCTTAGACCACCAGACCACAGCTCCATAAGTTATCATTGGTCTTATAACGGCAGTGTAAAAACCGACAACCTGCCTTCTGAGAGGAATTTCTTTAGCTCCATCTGAGGCGAGCGCTTCTGATCTCCGCATTTACAGCAGGTTCTTGACAGAGTGCCTTATATTTGAGTGATGATTATACGCGTATCCATCACGGCGCAGTATCAATTAGTATATTCAACAATATTCTGTAGAGAGTCCGTTGTTTAGTTAATGAGGTATTATCATTTTTTAAGTATTCTTAGTAGTTTGGGTATGGCAACGTTTTCTTCATATACAGTAATTTAGCGAATGTTTGTATTTGTTGACAATGGGCAAGTCTATTTATAAATTACCTAGAATCTTATTGTGAACGATTTCTTGTCAAAATCGTCGGACTCTGCCCCTAGCTCGATATTGCAACTGCTTTAAGTTACGTAGATCATCAATTTCTGGTAATCCCATAAAAGTAAGTGTATGATTTAAAGATCTTACTAACATTCGCAATGGAAAGATGGATAAAAGCCAATACGTTATGCAAATGAAAGTTACCCCTATGTTATCTATCACTTCAAGACCATTATTTTACGACTATCCGTTGATATTATTTATGCGATGCGGTAGAGCGAGTTTAAGTTTGCCACTTAAAATTATTGTCATGGATATACCCTATTTTGGAGGTTTCATTTTGCAGGCTTCAATTATACTTTTGCCAGTTTAATTAAAAGTTGAATTGCGATATATTTGAAATACTATACATAAAGTTATTTCGTTATATTAAATGACATCCGTGGAAATTTTCGTATGCTAATTTGTATGAAATTGCAAGAACAACATTTCGTACTGTAAGTTATATAATAAACAGGCCTAATCTCATTATGGACCATTGAGAAGGGTCTCGCAGATGGCCTTTATGTGCAATTTCACGGACAGTTGGACTGCTGATGGTTTTCTTTTATAAGGTGGACTAGCAATTTATTTTATTTAAAAATACTAAAAACTGTTATAATTGATAGTTTTCATAAAATTAAAGGATTTTTAGAAAATGAGAAAATTATGCTGATCTCTAGTACCTCAAATATTATGGTGGAAAGCAAAAAAACAAAATGGCCACAACTTTTTTTCAAGCCAAATATAAGTGATCATAATATTATAGAAATAAGTATTCCTAAAATAAATAAAAATAAATCTGTATAATTAAAAGTAAACGTCAAGATGTAGTATTGTTTCAAGCTGAAATGAACAAAGCTGTAGGCAATTTTGACTATAGAGTTAGCGATATTAATCAGAAATATGATTTATTCTTGACGAATTTGAAAAAAATTGTTCTGGTACATAAGAGAGACAAAGGATGGTTTAATGATAACGTTTTTGAAACCATAAAGCAAAAAGACTAAAGTCATAAAATATATAAACCAACAGATAATCAAAATGATTGGAAGATCTATAAGTTGAATCGAAACAAAGTAGTAGACGTTATAAGAACTGAAAAATGTAGATACTTTGAATATAAGATTGATCTTTCTAGAGGCAACTCAAAAGTTATGTGGAAATCTTTAAAAAATGTATCATGTAAAGATAAGGAGGTTCAATTCAAGAATTGGTGTATTAAAAAGAGTTGGCTGGTATCTGTCTACTACAAGTAGAAAATTGGTATATAATACTATTATATTACCTCATTTTAATTATTGTAGCACTGTTCCCTATCTTGCAATCGATGGTGACTGGACTAAACACATACAATAATCTCAGTAAAGAAGCTAAGGAGGCTCGTAAAATAACTTCTTTCTAATTAAAAATATGTATATATATATATATATATATATATATATATATATATATATATATATATATAAAATAGATTAATGAGAAACTGTGTTAGTTATTTTATGTGTAAATTAGAATATGTAAATTTATATCATTTCTTCTTTTCTCTTTTGGTATTGTATGTATGTATGTATTGTGTGTAACAAAGTGTTAAATAAAGGGTTATTATTATTATTATAAATGATTAAATGATCTTTAACTATCAAAATCCCTTGTAAAATTATTTTTGAGTTAAATTAGTATGTTTATGTGATGCAAAGCACTACACCCTAAATCACACACCGCCATACCTTTTTATAAAAAAAGAATTAAGCGCTAACAACACTTCTCCATTATTTTCCTCAGTTCCCACCCGATTTAAGCCGGTTTACATAATTCTTTCATTAGAATCAATGTTCCCAGGCTCTTCGGCGAGCACTTTGTCTTGCCTCCAACCTGGTTCCAGCGGCCCAGATGTACTTAAAGTTATCTCCGAGAAGAGTCATTGAACTTAAATATTTCATTTAGATTTGGATCTGGATTTAGTGGGTCGTCCCAGAGCCAGTAACTGCGACATAAACTTTGCCGTGCTACATTAAATCTATCTCTAACTTGTTGCCTAATGTTTATATGCATTTGAGCCAATTAATTGCTCGAACTTCTGCAAAGATATGTGTCTGTGGAAATGGGACAAAGGCAAACTGAGAAAACTAGATTTTCTGGCATTAAAATAAATGGATATTTTAAGAGCCCTCGTTATATGTTTTAATTTTGATGAGAAAGGTGTAACCAGGCAGCAAACATACCTGGGCTAATAAAAAAATAACCCGTATAATATGAGTTAGGTTGATAATAGGCATTTGATAGTTAAATTATTAAGCTGTTCAACAAGCTTCTTTTTGGTAATACGTTATTTTAGTTGCTTAACAACTCTCTAATACCTTCCTCGCTGGTTTTAATAGCACGTAAAACAGCGCAGACGCCCTCGCATCGGTTATTGTTAATTGCATAAGGATGTGAGCATAAACCTTGTTATCTTTAATTGCTATACTCAAACAAAATCCAAGCACCACCCTGCGGGCACTACGGCACTCTAAAATTCATTTCTCACACGGCCGACCCGAAAGGCTGCTATAATACATATAAATGAGCAGCATAATACCCTGAAGATATTATAAAGGATTAAGTAATAAGAAAAGAAAGGCGGCGTAATTACCAAGGAAAATGGCGGCAGAGCATGCTATTACCTTAATGTTGATCGATAAATAAACAATAGTGGGTAATAACTGGGACTGTTATTAAATTTTACTGAAGTTCTCCAAATACAGGCCATTGTGGTTTAATGGCCTATTTTATTGTTCGATATGGGGCATTGAATTTAAGGAATAAATATCATTGTCTAGATCCGGCTCATTACCTTAAATGAAAAGCGTTTACCGTACTGGATTCAGCTGTAACAACAGAAAGAGTAATTTTGTTGGTTCTAGTTAAAGTGGTTTATTATACTCTAGTTCGTTCATTTGGTTAGCGAATTCTTATTTTGTTCTAGTGAGATACTGACAGGGTGCTACACGAGAAAGCGGATATGGTGTAATGGAAGACAGACGACCCGAAGGTAATCAGAGTCACCCATAGAGAAAGCTGTATATGTTGTTTTTTAGGTTTTCGCGGGTGTTGAATGAAGTGTTATTGTACTTCGGGGTGCTCTCCCGCGTCGATGGTCGACTCCTTCTGGAGTCACGGTTGTCTAAACGACGTTTCGGCAGAATCTCATCTGCCATCTTCAGGTTCTCACTGAAAGTTGCCTACTGCTGCTCCTCGTTGCTCGAACTGAACTGAGTTCAGAGTTCAATAGAAGCATTAGCGTTTTGTTGGTAATATGTGATGATTACACTTAACGCGCCAGGCTTGTAACTTGTAATTCAGCGCTCGGCAGGGCATATAGCCCGGAGAGTAGCTGTTGGTTGCAGTCTGGTTACATTCCTTATAGTAAAATAAGGATCTCAGTTATTAATAATGCGATTTTCTTAAAATTTGGGTGGTAATTATATGTTGGAAAAATGAACTATTTGGCATAGTAAACATTTTCATTTTTCATTAGAGTGCGGTTTTAGGGGGTAAAATGGGGTATAGGAATCAGAATGTTCAAAAACCCCTTAATCCATATGGCATATACGAATTGTGGCAGAAACGAAAAATTGATGAATTTCATAAAAACGCTTTTTAAATTTTTTTATAACTTTATTTAATGGCTATAACAAACTAAAAGCAACTTTTTTTTAAAATTCTGGTCTCTTCAACATAACCACCTTCCAACAAAATACACTTTTCAACAACCCTTCTTAACCGTTCAATCGCTTTTCTTAAAGTTCTTGTCTTTTACGCGGCCGAGTAGCATACATTTTATTTTTCAAGTACCCCCATAGAAAAAAGTCACAAGGGGTAATATCAGGCGATCTAGGGGGGCACGGTTCTAAAGGGCAATTTCTACCTATCCATTTCATAGGGAAATTTGCATTAAAAAAAATTCTAACTATCAGAGAATTGTGCGCGGGGGCACCATCTAACTGAAAGTATACATTTTATCTCTGTGCTAAAGTCATTTCCATAAAAAAATCATGTAAATCTTTTTGTAAAAAATTTAGAAAATTCTCTGCGTTGAGGTTATCCAGGAAAAAGGGCCCAACAATTTGTTCGTTTAATATGCCACACCACATGTTAACTTTTTCACTGTATTGGCTTTTAGAGTTAATTACAAAATTGGGATTTTCGGCTGCCCAATATCTACAATTTTGACTAGATACCACACCGTTTGTCGTAAATGTTGCCTCGTCACAAAACAAGTATGTTTAAAAAAAACAATCTGTCCTGTTATTTTGATTATTAATAGCAAACATGCAGCTTAATATTCCTCTTGTTCGTCATCGTCTTCCTCTTCTGGTCCCCCAACATGAATTTCCAATTAATTGTCATTTTGAATGTCGTCACTACACATGTCGCGTTTGTGATGTAAACTTCCTACTCGATCAAAATAGTGTCACTTTATACTCTAGGTAAATAATGTATATTATCATTTGAAATAAACAGCCGGTCATTTGAAATGAAATTCTATAAATTGCTTTGATAACATTTAACGCTAACAAAGCGCTTCACACCAACACAGTGAAAGACATTATATAAAATTTTGCATACCAAACAAGTTTATACTTTAAGTGAATTAATCTCGGCCATAAAAAAAGTGAAAAAAGTACAATAAACGCATTGTGTAAGATCAAACTTAACTTCACCCCATCCCTGTACAAGTTGTTTGCATGTCTCAACGTTTTTTAAAGCTTAATTTTCCATTGTGAAACTTTTCCCTGTTTTCCTTAAGTTTGGGTATATAACATAAAAGTATAATTAAAAATCCACCACAAAATCCCGAGTGCCCCGCGTTGTTTACCAATAAAGCGTTACTTGATACATTATGGCATTTTTTAACTTGACAAAGGCCTTATAGCAGCCATTGAAAGGGGTAGCCGAGTACGGCGAAGACCCCGGCCGACTAGATCGATCGCACTTAAGGGTGCCAGATAAATGGTGTTTTGGGGTGGATGCCTTTATGCTCCACCATTCTTGTATGTACCGGCCGTGGCCCAAGCAAGCTGGGGCAGTGCGTACGCTGTTTTTCTTCTCGACGTATAAAATGAAGGAGAATTTGATGTATTATAGCGGATACACGTTATACAAAACTTGCTATATAAGTGGTTTCTTCTTATACATCGTTAAAGTTTACTAATTTCAGTGTTTCAAAAACACTACAACTACATCTAGAATAGTTTCCCGCCCAATAATTGCATTTCTTATTTTTGTAATGAGAGTGATACTGTACCAGTAAACAACTTACTGAATAAATATCAGTTACTAACAAAATAATAACGATCTTTTTGAGCCTGTTTTACCTCACCCCCGCACGTCTATCACTATATATCACGTAAATTGTCGCCCGATATGTTGCCGGCCAAAACGGGGGCTGCGCTCTTCGTGCGGTTTTTGGTTTAGCCGCAAATTTTAGCAATTTATCACGAACCGGATACGTGTTAAAGCTAATGGACAATATATTTGATAAATAATCCGTGGATATTATATAAAATAGTTACACTGGAGTTGTTTATTGTCGAAAAATGACAATACGATTTGGTCAATGTCGTGCCTGGGCCATTTATTACGATTATCAAATCGATGCACGTGAGGAATTTATCCGAATTATTGGAGCTGTTACACGACCTATGTCCATTTAATAATTTTATATAATAACTGGTAGTTTACTTATATTTAGCACGATTTGTATAGCATTTTGATTCAGTTTTGTAAGTGAGACTGTTTAAAATCTCAGAAATTCTCTTTGTATAACCGCCAAATTATTTCACATTGTTTTATGTACCTATTTTTGTATCTTAGGGACTCAGTCATTTTTCTTTAACACTAATATTATGTACCTCTTACACCTTTTGAACATCGCCAGGTTACATGCTAGAGAACCAATATTTGTGAATTCTGTAATATAGTGCATTTCATGTTTAAAGAAAGTGTCATTATTTCGTCTGCGACCACTACGTATGGAACCCTCAGTGATTTGTGTAAGTAAGCAAACTAATAATTTGTCATAGTTTATGTAAACTTGGGCTTAACGCCCTGAGATAGTCTGAGCTGGAGAAATTTTATCGTGGGCACGTTACATCACTTATCCGGGGTAAGTTATGTCTGCGATATCTGCTACGCTACAGTAGCCCAAGTGAGTTTCTTTATATAATATCTTATAACCATCACTATCCAACGTATTAATTTGTTTATGTACGTGTAAATCGTAGCACTTTCAATTTATGTAATATTATATTCCCTTTAATGATAGAGTGTGGTAGAGGGGGTGGCTAATGTAAAAAAAATTTAGAAGTCCTTGTTTCCCCTATACACACTAAACCCCAATTTAATTTTCTATTCCTTTAAACAATAGGGTGGAGGTGGCAATGTGGATGATGGAGGGGGTAGCTAACGCCGAAAATTTTTTTTCAGACGTTTCGTTCTTGTATACACACTAAATCGCATTTTAATATTTTTTACCCACTTTAATAGGGTGGGGCTGGAAATGGGGTGGTAGAGGGGTAGCTAACGTTAAAAAAATTTTTTAGACGTTTTGTTTTTGTATATACACTAAATCACATTTTAATTTTTTTCACCCACTTTAATAATAGGATGGGGCTGGCAACGGGGTGGTAGAGGGGGTAGGTATACTTTAACTCACTAGTGACTCATGGGCCACTTTATACCTTTAAAATCTCATCAATAAAGATCACTTTATATGAAAGTGTTATATAAACTTATTTTTCTGCATTTATTTACTTCTAAGTACTAAGCAGACTCTTATTTAGCAGTCCTTAAGCAGTCTTTACACATCAACTTTCTTTGGAATAAACTCCGTCTTGCAAGGATAAATTGCCAAATTATTTAGATTGGGTGCTCTACCAGACAATGGGGTCCTGAACTGCAGTACCAGAGCTTCCCATTCAACTATACCGACTGAAAATCCAGGAGATTGGTATCATATCAAATTCTCTATCTCGAGAACGGTTAATTATATAAAATATTATCGAATTTGTAGAGAATTTTATGCTCTACAACATTTCTAATAACTCAAAATGTTATTTAGATCAAGGAAACAAGATATTTACAAAAAACAGATTTTTGTGACCTCTGACCTTGAATATATTGACTCGTATATACGAGATTCTATGAGACTTTTGAGCTAAATTATAAAATGCCACAATAAAGATTTATACTAGTTTGTAGCTTATTATCTTTCATTCCGAGGTTTCCCCTTTTTTCACCTTACATGACTATTAAAATACAATTCTGATTGTTTTGATTTTCAAACCTAAAAATCGCAATTAATTTAAAAATCTTGGCCAATAACGCCAATCAAAACAACGGTTTGAAATTATATAATGCCAACAGAAAAAAATGCGGCTAATATTTAACAGTCGCCAAACATGTTGAATAAAATTGAACGGTAAAACTAAATTCAGTTTTACCAATACCAAATTACATATTAATCTGTACCAATTTGTATTTTGCGATTTACACGGCAATATAACAAAGTATAATTAATTTTAAACCAGCCGTCTGTTTACATTGAACAGTTAAAATATACGTTTCAGATTTAATTAAAAAGATTCACAGATGCTGCACGAAATTTGCACTCTAGTTTAAAGTTTAGATTAAAGCCGTATTCGGTAGTGCATGTATATTCGCGTCATATAAATTGATTATTATCTTGGCTAAGTGAGACGTTAGTGGAATGTAATATATTCCAATTTCTCAGTTGATTTTTGGGATAAAATTTTGATGTGTTGGCAAATCATTTGTTACACAAGAAGCCTAATTTTACCCTCAATAACTAAAAAATATCACTTCCAGTCCAACTAGAAGTAGCAACAACTTTTGATTTTTAAACAGCACCCTATACATTTTCGCACATTTAGATTCCGCATATAACGATGTATCACAAGTAGGAACATTTATTTTCAAAATGGCGTCATAAATTCGAAAAGCGAAAGAGCTACTCCAACTCTGTTTTCAAAGAATTTACTCAGTAGGCCTTGATTAAGATATATCACCTTACCATTTTTATTGTCGAATTTCAATAATAGTTTACTTCGCGTAAAAATCACCTTTTGAACTAAAATACAATTTTTCGAAAAGACATAAAAAGCAAATGGATCTTATTAAATTTTTTTAAATGGTAACAATATTTTCTTACTTACACCAACCAAGCCCAGAATGTTAACCTTTCAGCTCAAATGTGTACAGAAATTGAAGGAATGCATTTTGAATAATTGCTATAATTTTGTTTTCCCTTATCTTATAAATAATTATTAATACATTCTATCAATTTTGTTTAATCCCTATGAGTTTTTTCTTAAAATACCAATCGGTAAATATCATTTCGTCATGGTTCACTTGTAAAATTTAATATATACACCGATTTTGGCAAAAATTTTTGAAACGCTCTTAAAAAATCAAATGACGTACTTTGTTGAGGAAAATAATTTATTTCATTAGTCAATTTGGTTTTAGAAACAAGCTCTCAACGACGTTGTCGATGAATAACTGGACACAGATCATGCAAAATTTTGAATTACGTAACATAACCATAGAAATCTTTTATTACCTAACTAAAGCTATCGATTGTGTATCTCACAACATTCTCTTGGACAAACTATATCACTATAATTTTGAGCACAGTAATATATCTCTTATTCAATCTTATCTAACAGACAGAAGAGAAAATATGTATCTTACAATAAGAGTGATTCGGAGCTAACCAAGATAAAACATGGTGCTCCGCAGGGTTCAGTTCTTGACCCACTATATTTATCATGTTTGTAAATGACTTGGCATATTATGATGATAATACTTCATTTATTTCACTTGCTGATGACACCGCAGCTCTCAATTTTGGCAGTGACCCTAATCAACTTACCAAGAGTGGTGTGAGTACACAATCGAACATCAGACAGTGGTTCCTAGCCAATAACTTGACATTGAATAAGGAAAAAACACAAACTATAACATTTACTCTTCGCCATACAAATGTATATATGTTTTGTACTGCCATGAATAAATGATTATTATTATTAAATTAGTACCGAAGCTAGAAGCATTATACATAGAATGAAAGGTAAATGTTTTGGGCATTGCTGTTGTAAGTAAAAAAGTATGATTATCATTTAAAAAAAAATGATTTTATCATCATTTGCTTTTTGTGATTTATCGAAAAATTGTATTTCAATTCAAAATGGCGATTTCTACACGAAATAAACTTGTATTGTCGCATTTCAATGAATTGGCATAATTTTGGTAACTTTGCTACGCTGGTTGTCCTATCCAAACATTTGTTCCACACATTAGTAGTATTTACTAAATAATTTCGCGTACTCTCTCATTTATGTTTGATATTTGAAAACTAACAAAGGTTAGCATTGTTTAATTTATAATTATTGCCTTGATTTAATTACGGAATCAAAGAGAAGCACAAATAAGCTAATTTGAATTTGAAAACACATGCTAATTGAATAATTTATATTCCATTACACAGTTATGTTAAATTATATTGAGGGAATCTAAATGATTCTACGAAAATAATTTAAAATTTCATAGCAGGTTGCATATTTTATTATCCACCTATTTGTGTACAATACTGCTGCGATAAAGAGCATGCCAAGCCAGTTATTCTTTTTTCTTAAGATTTAAAACTCTCTCATATTACTATACAAATATTCACATCTCTTGGAATTTGTGGCGTGTCAGGATCCTACTCATTGATGCTGAATTACTGAAGCAACAGGCACTTGTTTGATATATTTCTAAATGGGCACGACCTAGATCATTTTGCTTGTGATCCATCTAGTGTAAAATTTTCTACCACGATTTCCATATATGTGTCAGGAACATTTCAGTCTGGGAGGATTTCTTACCACGCCATAGTAGATGCATCATAATACCCTTCTGCATTATAATTCTCCATTAAATGAAATTGCCTGGAGAATATTCAGGTAAAGCACTGTAAAACATAATTCGGCTTGCATAAGTTGCATAGAATCTAGGAGTCCAACGCCGTCAGAAATGCTTGAATAATGTTATAAACAAATTTTATTTATCTGCGTAAGGTATTTTAAAACGGGAAGGTGTAAAGTTTTCTGTGTAAGAGACAAACCGATTTATTTTTGAGGATGCAGCGGTTATTTGAGAAATAGCGATCATTACGTTGAACGATCCCTGCCACAGCCAGCTTTCTCTTCAAAGCCATTAGGGCTTCGGGTTTCTATTAATCAGCGGTAGTTAGTTCTACACAATCTGCAGATACGCGAAACTAGCTAGGGCTGCAATGGCGTCTGTCACAAAGAATAATCGACTGCGTTTGTGTCCGTATCTGTGTTGGGAATCTAGTTGGTTCTATAGGACTGGTAAGGATGGCATGTGCCTCAGGTAATAATCCCTGGGATAAAAACTATGTAATTTGTTTAGTTGCTTATAGATGCATTGCCTGCATTTCTGTACATTCAGTATATAGTCATTTTTCATTAACATATGTTCACATATGTACAAAATCCAACTACATAAATATAATAAATCTGAGTAAAAAGGTTCTAAAGAAGGAGTAAAAAGACAAATATAGAATCAAGTAGTAAGAAACTAACACAGATATAAATGCACATAATATATATTATGGCAATAAATAAAAAATATATAAAATATAAAAGATATGTTTGAGTGAGCAATTCTTCGATTGCTGAGGTTTTTTAAGTAAAACATTTCCTGCAATTCAGTTTGTGGAAATCCTCTGGGTGGATGTTAACCGTTAAATGTTAAGAACCTACGCTGAATTTTTTCTAGTTCTAGAATATTGGAATTGTAAATTGAACTCCAGACAATAGAAGCATATTCAAGGCGAGATCCAACAAAAGTTACATAAAGTAGCCGATGAGTGGAGACATTTTTAAAACCATTGCAGTTACGTATCACGAAACCAGGGCTTTTGAAAGCAGAAGCACTTGTCATTTCTACATATTTATTGGAAGATAATGCCCCCCAGGCCAGAGTCCCTATAGAGTCTGGCCACTCGAGTGGGAGGCACTGATTGGTCCGTATGAAAAGTGGATGCATAATGGCGGCGCCAATAGGAGTGTAACAGGTTAAAATTAAAATAAGTCTGTGTTGGTAACGATACAATTAATGGTAACGTTGTTACTTACATATATTTTTCCACTTTGTCAAAACAATGCTGCAACCTGCTTTTGACACTTGCGATACGCTGTAAACATACTGATGCACACGCGCACACACAAACCATAGCCGCCATTGGCATCCACTTGGGTGGAATGGGAGCCGAGTGGCCAGACTCAACTTTATTGGGACTCTACCCCGGGCGGGCCAAATGCGTCACCTAGCGGGCAACTTCGGAACTACGAGAAAATAGAGAACTAAAGGTTTCTGTCCAGGCTAAAGGTAGGTGCTATTGGGATACGTTTAGGTGATATCGGGGTACTTTTAGATGCTATTGGGATATATCGAGTGATATTGGGGTATTTTTAGGTGCTATTGGGCTATATACGAGTGATATTGGGGTATTTTAGGTACTATTGGGATATATTAATATATATTAATCAAAATACTATGAGCTAGCTTGTCAAAAGCCTTGGAGAAATCCGTATAGATAATATCAACTTGACCACCTCTATCCAGATTTACAGAGAGAAATTGTGGTTTGCACGCAAGGTTTGTACCAGTTGACGTACCTTTCATAAAACCATGTTGATCGACAGATATTGTGTCAGAGACATGAGAATATATGGAGGAATGAAGAATTACTTCAAAAATGATAGTAATTGGTCTATATAAGTAATAATTCATAAATCGATGACAATAAATTGAAGTTTAGCAGTTCTAATAAAGATACACTTAATTATTTAATCATTTATTTACTAAAATAATAGAGACCTAAAGCAGTGCAAAATAATGTAGGATGAAAACTACCTTTCTAACTGGTCACTGCCATCGGGTTTTAAAAATATTTTATATGTTTTTTTGTTAATATATCTATATATTTCTTATGAATATAATTTTTCTATACTTTTCGGCCCTGTAATTGGTTTATTACCGTTAGATGAATGTAAATCAAATAAGTGTGGCTATAAGAGGATAAATTTCACGAATTAATATTCCGTTGTGTTTTTGTCTTTGTTAGTAAATTAAGTTCATGTTTGATATAAATGATAACTTATAATTGTAAAGTAGGGTGACTTTAATGATTGAAGTGGGCAATTTACAAAAGAACGCTTTGTGTCTCGAGAGCTTCGAACTTTTTCAAACCCGTGTATGTAGTCGTTGATTACAGAGTTCTTATTTTTTTTAAATGCTTCTAAAAATACTTTGTCTTCATACTCCCTTCATCAAGATCATGATTATTGTAATATATACACCTTTGGCATTATAAGCAGCTGTTAGCGAATATGACCCCCACGTACAGAACCAAAGTAAATTGATTTTTTTTCAACCCACGTTAAGCTGTTATTCTGAAATTGACACGTATATCAAAAGGTTAAGAATGATTTATTATGTAAGTACGAAAAACTTTTTTCACTTACGGGAATCCATTAGTAAGTCGAAATAGTCAGTTGGGTTTTTATTTTATATAATACCAGGTCTAACAGGATCATGGTATACCCCCCTTTTCTCATTTAATTTTGAAGATAATTGATTGATATACTACATACATTTTAAGCGGAACTTTTGACATACAACTGATTTTATTCACTTCCGGTTGCGCCGGATACCACGATCCTGTTATACCCAATGATAATATAAAGTCATGTAATTTTCAGTGAATCATTAGGCAAATAACTTAACCAACTAAAATGGGGTATAATTTGAGGAACAGTCACTATATCCCGAGAATGACTACTTGAATGGCGAAATCTTCGGCAACTTTTCATTATCTATTCATTCGTTTTTCAGCTTTGTCTTTAATTAAAAAAAGGGGAACGTTTAGCCAAATTTAAAAATACTGACAAAGCGTATTTCTAATCTTTGCTGTCAAACTTTGGGAGACGATTTTTCGTTAGAAATATTAATGCTTTAATTTCCTATCCTTAAATTTCAAATATGTGTGAGACAATAAAAAATGTGATTTAACTCGGTTGATGCTCTTTCAGTCTTATCCTATTCTCCGAAATTTAAAACCAATATCCTTCTCATCTAGATGGCCTGAATCGCTGAGATCTTTAAACGCAAGGACGCGAACCGTTAAAGAAAATGGACAAAATCCGTTGTAAATCATGGCAGGCCTGGGTATATAGTGTTTTATTAATCTGCTGGCTGTTTCCAACGTACGCCTATACATCTGAAATTTGTCTTTGTGATGTATTTAATATCTACCGACATATTTCAAGAACAGGTTGTGTAAGAGACAGTTCACGTAGTGATGATATCGCAGTTTCGTCCTTACTTGCCTTCGCTTAGACATATAGTGTGGTAATATCCTAGCAGATACTGTCGTATACAAAATTCTCCAACAGGTACTTTTAAACTAATGTATTTTTTATGTAATTAACTGCTTTAAAATTAATTAAATTTAAAATCGATCCCTATGTTTACAAATAATATTTATAGTGCAGTATTCCATACAATTCAACACATGATATTTTTCCAAAGCAATTGCTTAAAGAGTATCACATTTTTCTCCTCTAAAATGATTTACAAGTGTCAAAGTTTTACTTCATCAAATAAAATTAACTAAAAAAGTTCAAATAATATCGAGACCAAATAAGTTGGTGCCTAAAAAATAAACAGTATCACCGGACGAAAGGTAATTTTTTTATTTATAAGAAACGAAAAATTCGTATAATTTCTCAGTTTAAATGGGGCAAGCGATACCCCTGTGAGTTCATATTTAATAACTTTGAAATTAGAATATGGAGAACAGGTATATAGGCGTAGAGATAGAGGGAAATATGGAATGGAAGAAGGTCACTTGCGGTGTTCCACAGGGGTCGGTTCTTGGCCCGACTCTGTGGAACCTGTTATTCGACGGTGTCTTCCAAATTCGACAGTCGCATAATACCACGGTGATTGGGTACGCAGATGACCTGGCGGTAACGGTCACAGGTAGCTTCGTGCCACTTATAGTGGATGAGGCAAATACTGCAATAAGGAAAATTGGGGAGTGGTTAACGGGACATAGGTTGGAACTCGCCACGGAAAAGACAGAGGTGGTGGTAATAACGAGGAAGCGAAATCTCCCTCCAGTCATGATAAGAGTGGGACAGCTATACCATATGTTACCCCTACCATATACCGTTTTCGAGTTATTAGACGCCGAATATCTTTGTTAAACTAGTTACTGTAAATATGGAAAAGTTAACATTATTCAAGTGAGCTATGGAAATGACTAATATTATGTTTGATAAGTGACATTTCTTTAATGAAATAATCAAAATAGTTTACAGTGAGGAAGAAAAAAACAAATATTTACGCAAAATAGATAAGGACTTATTTAGGAAATTTAAATATAAATAAATGATATGTCATAAAAGATGTTCGATGTGTCCACCATTATTGTCAATGCATAATTGATAAGACTAGCAACATTTCAGATTTAACTGATCTTAGGCCAATCAGCATATTACCGACTATGTCTAAAATAATCATCATGAATGAACAAATTAGGGAGCACGTGAAAATAAATAATATCTTACCAATTAATCAGTCTGGCTTCCGTAAGGGACATAGCACAACAAGTGCACTGCTTGAGGTAGTTGATGACATTGTACGATCATCGGACAATAATGAGGCTACAATTTAAATGTTATTAGACTACAGTAAATCGTTTGATCGTATACATCATCGACTGCTTCTGGCAATTTTACATTATTTTGGATTTTGTTCTAGATCTATAGAGTTGATGAGACAGTATATAACTGGCAGACACCAGAAAGTCGGTGTTAATGGGGAGAATTCTGATATACTACCAATAAATCAAGGTGCACCACAAGGTTCAATATTGGGCCCTCTTATGTTTACATTGTACAACACAGAGTTTCAAAATGTTTTTCAAAACTTTAAGTCACATTTTTATTCTGATGATACTCAGCTCTATTCGTTTAAAGATTAGATAAATATTGAAAATTCTTACAGATTCATTAACCAAGATATCATCTCTTATTAAAATATCGAATGCTTTCTGTCTGTCCATAAATGCAATAAAATCTAAAGTTATATTATTTGGTAGGAGAGACACAAAAGGCAGGTGTGAGGAAAACGTTAGCATACAAATTAACAACGAAAAACTTGAGTTCACAAACGTATAAAAAAATCTAGGTTTATATATTGATTCGAGTTTAAAATATACTGAGCATACTAATTATATTATTAATAAACCTTTTACTAACCTAAAATTAATATATGCAAGTGTTTACTTGCTTTACTTGTTTTTTTGTTGGCATATCTTTATATACTGACAAAAAAAATCTAAGACAATGTTATGTGACGCTCTTGTTCCCTCTCATTTCAACTATGCTTCGGTTGTGTATTTCCCTTTCTTACGCCAAGTTGATGCCCAATTACAAAATAGTTGTGTTAGATTAATTTGCGGTATAAGAAAATATGATCCTGTATCCTCGAGTTTGAAGGAAATTGGCTGGCTCCACATTAAAAACAGAAACGTTTTCCATAGCTGCTCATTTTTTCATAATAATAATAATATTAAGTAAGTCACCGTCTTATTTGTGTAATAAAATTACTTATAGAACAGATGTACATACTTAAATATTAGGCACAAATCAATTATCACCATCCCAAGACATAAAACTGTCGAATTTCGCTGTGTATTCTCATATCGGATGGCTTCTCTTTACAATAACATTCCTGAAGATCTCAAACTATTGCCATATACAAATTTTAAAACACGGTTTAAAAAATTATTTATTTAAAATATGTAGTCAAACCTTCTCACATTAGGCTCGCTGTTTATGTTTAGTTAAAATGCTATGTGTATGTAAAATAATAGTTTATGTTTATTTCCAATTTTTCCTCTCTGGGTTGAGTGGAAGAGCAGAGGATTTATTCTAAATTCACCGAACTCTGCCCTTTATAATCCAACTATACACTAATGATTTATTGTGTTGCAATATTCTATTTGGTGGGTTATAATAAAAATGATTATTATTATAAGGCCTACTTATATTTATAATTGCACCAGAAATGGCTACATTATTTACATTTAGATTGTTTATTTTAAGTCGAATGACTTGAATACTATCATTGGTATTATTATTATTGACTGTCTTTTAGAAATCCCAAAAAAATGAATCCATAGGGGTCAAATCCTGACTGTTAGGTGGCCATTTAATAGTTCCATTATTCCCTATCCATATGGGGAATACATTATTCAAATGATCTCGAACAGGTAGGAGTTGCTTCATCATGCATCCAAATCATATCATCAAGTTCGGCTTCTGAAAAATTCTGCAAAAGAATATTGTCTGCTTCTGGGATAATTATTTCCAGATAGGTAACTCCGGTTGAAGTATAATCATAAAATATAAGCCCAACAATTTTGTTTCTGGAAATTCCACACCAAACGTTGACAATTTTAACCTCTCCACAATAAAATTGTGAGAGGTTACTAAAATTGGTTCAAAAACGAATATTGAGATAACATCAAATCTTTACGTTTTGAGGTCCTAGGAACCCAAAAAAGTGGTTTTTCAAAAATGTCTGTGTGTGTGTATGCGTGTTAGCACGATAGCGCCGAAAGTGCTGAACGGATTTGAATGAAACTTTGTGTGTGCGTTTCTTTAGTGCCCCAGAAGATCTGAAAAGGTTTTGGTTGAGATCGGATTACGTTTAGTGCTATTTTGACGCAACAAGTTGTTTATTTTATAATTACTTTCAATTTGCAATGGAACCATTGAAAAGCAGTTACAATTCTGATTTCAACGATATATCACACTTCCACCCTTTGGATTTGGTTTCCGTGAAAAAAATTTAAAACAAAGCAAATATGGCATAGATCGCATTTCGCATGACATGATCGATGCGCGTAGCCGTTACGTCGTGAAACTCGTCACATCACGTGTCAATTCACGTTGAGGGTTTCTTCACTGCTCTAGAAGTAGAGCGGATTACGTTTAGTGCCGTTTTTAAATATATATACAGACAAATCGAAGAATTAAACTACAAATATTCCTCTAAAATCTAGTAAAATTACTGAAATGCTAATGTTTCATTTAACAAAGACAGCCGCGAGCGATCGGATTGCAATGAGCAAATTTTGACGATTGTCATTGTCATCGTTTGTCATCCGATAACGTTGGTGTCATGTCATATTAATAAGATTTCGGCATATTTGTAACTTTTAGTGGATTGTCACAAACTTTAAAGGTAGATGTAACAATATCAATATCATATGCTTCTGTACCTTCGTTGGTGAATTTATTATAGATTATCACTTTACCAATTTTCAGTTTGTTGATTTACAAATCTGTAGTATTTAGGATAACTAACTAGACTTTCTTAGTCGTTCAAGTGATGTTAGAGTTGTTAATATCCTAATAGTATATTATTCAACGAACGTTAATTTAGGTAATAACTCGCATAGATGATTGTAAATCCATTAAGTTGAGGGTTTTTTTTAGTGCCCCAGAAGATCTGAAAAGGTTTTGGATGAGATCGCATTACGTTTAATGCCGTTTTGTCACACAATTTAATGCTCTTTTCGGCTTCAAAGATCCACCAAGTGGGGAGGTTCCAGCCGCATCCAGTAGCTGCCGATTTTCTTTTGTTTCATCAATCTTTTTCTGTTGTGCTTGTTTTCCCACGACCCTCGATTTTCCCTATTAAAAACTCCTGCCGTAGAAAAGGGTGATTCATCAGTCCATAATACTTTAATAAAAAAATCGGAATCTTCATACAACTTTTGAATCATCTGGCGGCAAAAGTTCACCCTTTTTTGTAGTTATTATTTTTTAACGTACGGTGGATTTTGGAATAACTTTTACCTAATTGTTCGACTGCATTATTTATACATTCAGAATTTTCTAAAAAATAATATAATGTTTCAAAAAGTCTATTCGCGAATAAATATGGACGGGCTTACCTTCGAAATAAAGCAGTATATCCAGCTGTTCTTCCTGATTTGCTTGAACCACAAGCTTTTTTTCTACTCAAACTGGGAGTGTTATTTACTTTTCGGTAAATATTTTTGAACGTAATTTCTGATGGTGCTGGACGATTTGTATACAATGCTTTTTTGCTACATGTTTATTTTTGTTATTTTGTATATTATAACAAATACATATTTGAACTTTTTCTTCCTCACTGTAAACCGTTTTGAAGGAAATTTCAATAGTTGTTTGTCATTTTCATAGCTCACTTTAATAATGTAAATTTTTCCATATTTACAGTAACTAGTTTAACAAAGATATTCGGCTTTTAATAACTCGAAAACGGTATATGGTAGGGGTAACATATGGTATATTTTTGAAACACCCTGGGTCTGATTTCGATGCAGTTAAACAAGATAATTGTTCAAAGTGAAGCTCCACACCCACTATCCCAGAAAATGATATTAATATCATTCAGGGGACCTTAGACCAATAAAAAAAAATAGATGCGACAATTTTTTAAAAGTTTCCTTCAGTAATAGACAACTTCAGAATTGCCTTCAATGCCATGTTATATAATACCAAAACAACAATTAAATATATATATTTACATATCGTATACCATGCGAATATCATCCTTATGCATAAAACCCATAATAAATTGATTTTTTTCTAACCTACTTTAACAGTCCATTCTGCAACTGACACTTACATTAAAAAACGCTTTTCAGGGAGTGAGTAATGATATTTAATACACGGAAAAGCGTAAATTTATACCTAGTTCAGAATATATCTAGGTCAACCTCTATTCTACTAAAACAAAAATAGAACCTTTTTTCCAGTAATGGTCTAACAGTTTTTCTAGAGAGTGCATGTACGTATTTTATTGCTTTGTCTTGACAAAGTTGCAAGAAGCCAAGTACAAACAGCACAGAGCTTCTCTTGTCTAATGATCTACGTAATTAATTACTATAAGTCACTAGGATAATTAGCATCGGATCATTAATTAAGAAAATTCAAACTGAGATTCAGCTCAGTTTCAAACTAAAGTAATTATGAATCTGTTGATGCATGCTAAAGATTAAAAATTAAATTAATAAACGCTGCCACAAAGAGACTAAATTATGTCAAATCGTTTCTCATAACCCAATCATTTATAATTAAATCGCTTGCTCTGAATTGTATCGACAATTCAACGAATATTTAATAATAATAAAAGCTCGTCCACCATTTATCCAATTTACTTCTTTTTCTTCACTATGTTTTAAAGTAATTATTAACTTAAGATTTACGATTTACTGGGACACATAACACGTTGCACAAAGTATCAAAAATTAGGTGAATCGAGTGAGTCTGTAAAATCGAAAGTGGGAAAACAACACCCTCGCGACGTACTGCAGGGTCGAGCGCAACTGTCAGGCATGGCCTGCTACCACTTGTGGCTCGACGAAGTGTAGAAGAAGGGATCATGGAAATACGAGGTGGCACAAGCCAGCGTCGGTCGATTCGGAGGACCGTTCCCAAGGCTTGGATACTGCTTTTAAATTTTTAACCATTGTGGTTCCCTACCGGATTGATATTGCGCCTATTTTTACACGAGCTCTGTTGTGCATCGATTCCATCAACCGCTGAAATGCATCTTAAATGAATAGGTTCGTTAAACGACAAAGTTTTATTACAACCAAATCTATCACTTGAACCATTTATTTTTCGTTAGCTAGGGTTTCATACAAAAAACAATTAGTATTGGGTATGTTGTTCACCAAATACGTAAACTGAGCAGCAGTCAGTTTTTGCATTAAGGAACACAAATCATTGTGTAATTATTGATCCAATTACATACAACCGCTGAAATTTATAACCGAGAAGGTATGTTTATTTTACCACTGGCACTGGTTTGAGTGTACCTAGACAACAGACCTAGAAAGACATACAATGCAAAACCAGTATTCAACAGATTTACTTAAATTATAAATTTAAACAAGGCAAAAGAATTGAGGTACTCAGTAGTCTCTAAGTACCATGGACTTATTTCTAAATAAGTGATACTTGTTACTTAAAAAAGTACTCCAAGTACTTTCTGATATAAAAAGTACTCCAAGCACTTTTAATATGCAGTATTTATTATGAAATTTAAAAGATTACTACTCTATTTTGAATAATTTTTTAAAATAAATTCATCACACATGCAGTCTCATTATTTATTGGGTTTGGATTACGATTATGCCACATAAAGTGGCAAGTGGCACTTGTAAGCAATCCAATTAATTCAAAAATGTACTTCAACAATATAAAAGAAACTGAGCAAAAAGAAACAAAGTTTAGTTTATACTTTAAATTTACTGAGACAAGACTTTGTTGTTTTTGCTTAGTGTGAACAACTCACTTGGGGTCTACTCTATTTTGAAAAACTTGTGTTGTTTAAGAGCAACACATTGCACATGCATATTTAGTTTGTGCTTATGGATATGTAATTGCAAATGTTTGGGGGATAAACTGGACATAAACTAATGATTTTTGTACATATCCTATTCGCCATATACGAGGCAGATGAAAATGAAAGTGAGATTAGTGCGAAAAATTATATTTTAAATAAAATCTTACTAAATGTAAATCTACGAAGTATGCCACGAGTGGCAGTAGTTATACAATTAATTTTTTTCAGTACGTATGAGGTAGGTCTAAACGAAAATATGAGGAATATATAAAATTTGAAATAAACGCGACATAATAAACATAAAAGGAGCATTCTTGTACAAACAAAATAAGTATTTACGATATATACCAAATACGACGAAACAGAATTGTGATAATATGATGGTTCTAGAAATAGATATGAAACGAGATTTCTTCTTTAAAACTTGAATATCAGGATGTTTAAGTACCGTTTAATTTGTTCTTATTCTTCTATTATATTTAACACACTATACAGGGTGTCTCACCGAGAACTGAATTGATCGATATAGAGAAAAGTACGCATCAGAAACTTTTGAAAATTTAGATAAATACTAATGTCGGTGTGGCCAATCCAACTAAAATAATTACAAGCAGCTGGCACTTCCGTTTATACCGGAAGTCGATAGCAACTTGCTTATTTCAAATGGAACACCCTATATATTTTAGGGGTTTCGAAAAGATCATAAAATTCTGAGTCGAAAATATCCTATACCTAAACTTAACCGTTTCAGAGATATTTGACATTTTATAGAAAATTTGACAGGTGCAACGGTTTGCACGAACCGTTATAACTTTCTTCGTGTAAAAGATCCTCATTTGCTTCTTGTCATGTAAAAAGAATACAAGGAGAACTACGTTTTACAACTGAAATAAATTCAATAATATCATACCAAGTGTTCCGTTTTTCGCATTACATTTTGTCAACTTCAAACCGCGAAAACTTGTTTAGGTCAAATGGAATACCCTGTATTTTCTTACGTCAAGTTGTGTAAAATTGAATTCCCTTTTTTCTGATATTAGCATTGTGGGGGTTAAAGTTACAACTTTTTGAAATATTTGCGATTTTATTAGAAATTCATGAGATGTTGTTATCTTATGTCAAAAAATGTCAGCACGTTTAAATTATACCAATGAAAACTTTTTAAATTTGTTTATTATTTATGGAGAGTTTGATAAAGTAATATCAAGAACTTGCAGCACCTTTGCTACTCGATATCCACAAAAACGCAAAGTAACACTAACACTGTAACATGCGTATTAATCGAATTGAAGATATGGCATGAACTAAAATAGCAGAGATAAGATCAAGATTGTAAAGAGGGAGTACTGCAGCATAAGCCACTGCTTAATTTAAAAATTATTGGTATCGAATACCCAAAAAGTACATTCAAAATACTTCAAGTAACAAAAATTACTTTAAGTTCTTATAATACTTTTAGTTGTACTTGGAGTATTTTTAAGGTACTCTAAGTATTTTAAGTACTTAGAGTACTTCACGGAGTATTTTGTACTGGTCACTTAAATTTTAAAATTTTTAAATAAAAAAAATACTGTGGAGTACTTTTTAAAAGTACTTGTCTCAACAGTATTCTTTTATGCATGATTGTGTTCCACCTCATATTTCCTTGGTCATCAAAGGATATCTCAGTGAAACTTATCCCAATCAATAAGTCGACCTATAGCATGGCCATCCTATTCTCCAGATCTTAATCAACTTGATTTTGTTTATGGGGCCATTTCAAATGTTATGTTATGCTGTTGCTAACCCCGATGAATAGTTTTAAAAAAGCGTTAAAAAATTCTTGTTTCGTTTGTATTCTATTTATTACTTTCTCTTGGGAACATGTGTGTATTTAGAGGAAAAGTTAATAAACCACACTACAATTGAGTTGGATATTGTTATGTGCTGCCCTCTAACAGAGAGGAGAGTGTAATTACTCCCTGGCTAGTAGGGTGGCGCCATCTATGAGCCAATTGACGAACAGTCACCAAGCACATAGTAGGAAACTCTGGAGGATTCTAGAATGTTATGGAATAGGATTCTGGTACATCCTATGGATGTATATAAAGACGTGGTCTTAAAAGCTTATGGCGGCCTGAGGTTGTTACTAATACCGGTCACGCTTTTGGAACCATTGAAGTACTGTAAACGTTTTGTAAAGGGTGGAAATTTCTTACTTCATTCTTGACGAGATCACTGTGGACCATGTAATTACATGTTCCTAAAAATATAACTCTAAGTAGCATTTTCCGTAATTTGGAGAATTATGATCTGGTTCTCTATGATGAAAAATTGCTATTGTGACATATGTAAAAAATTTGACAAGAACCCTACTAACGACTTTCATTTAGAAATTGTTTCTAATTTAAAGAATTGTCCTACAGTTATTGAAAACATCGAGTTGTATTGTATATATTGAAAATAATAAACCCTTCTATGGTATATGATTTTACTTATGAGTTATGTAAAGAACTATATTAAATTTTACCAAAGCCAAGTCTAAATATTCTAAAAAAGTCGGTTTTATATTTATTGAGAATACAAAAAAAAATATTTATTTATTTGATAAACATGTCTAAAGGATGAAAATCCCATTTATAGAGCGTCGATTAGGTACAATAAATTTAAACTAAGAATAAGTAACTTCGAAAATTAAACTAAACATATGTGTGCTACAGAATTAAATAATCATAAGTACATTGTAAGCATACATACATATATACACATATAATGAGCATAAATACATAGAGAGTACATAAAATAGAAGAAAAACAAAGCGAACAATAAAGCAAAAAAGAAGAAAAAAAATACTCAACACTTTATGCAAATATTACATCTAGCATACTACAACGAGTACAATTCACACGATTTAATGATAAATATCAATATTATTTGAAACTTCGTACAGCCTGTTTTTAATTTTCTTTCAAATGATTGAAAAACATCCCCAAAAATATCACAATATTGTTGAAAGTTATTATGATTACTCATCATAGTGTAGATAGGTGATCTCATTACATAATTCTTTCTTTCATAATGTCCTATCAAACCTTGTTTGTAAATTAGGAGCGCCAATACTAATCTTCTCTAGTGGGGGGCGAGCGTAGGTGCGTCTTTACTATGTACATACTTCGGTATGCGATGTAAAGCAACGACAGGCGCGGTTAGTACTTGGATGGTGACCATTCCAACGGAAACCGCGTTCTCGCCTCACACATCTTCCAGCGGCTTGTATATCAGTGTATGCGCGGAAGCTATACAACCTTAGGCGAGGGTTGTATAGGAGATATACCATCCTTCGGAGGGGATGTAAAGCCGTCGGTCCCTTGTCTATTAAATGTTAGGCAAGTAAAAGATCCCTACTCTTCTTAAGGGAAGAGGTTCGGCAAAATTCCTGGTTGGGGGTAGCTCGTCTACAGGCGTCGGTGTTAGGCCTCAGTAGCGGAAATAGACCGACGTTAAATAAATGTAAAAAAAAAAAAAAAAAATCTTCTCTAGTGTGTCAGAGTCGTAAGATAAATTGTTAACTATCTTGTAAAGATAAACTATACTATAATAAACCCGCCTGTTATAAAGTCTCATTAGATTTTAACGTGTTAAATTAAGCAATGACTCGGAACTACACTCCATTAAAAATGAAATTTGAGTGTTAAATAAATTTTTTTTGTATATTCTCTAAAGCCTCTATATATTTTGTATAAAAGGGACACCAAACTATAGAACAATATTCAAGCCTGGATCGAACAAAATTTTTATAAAGTGTTAATAACGTTGCAATATTAAAAGATTTAGAATTGCGTATCATGAAACCAAGGTTTCTGTAAGCAAGATTAGCAATATGGAGAACATGTTCATTAAATGATAACTTAGAATCAAATTTGATGCCTAAATCGGTTTTTAATTCCACTTTTTCCAGAAATAAATTGTCCATCGAATACGGGAAGTCTATAATTTGTTTATTACGAGAGAAGGTCATGATTTTACATTTTTGAGTATTAAAAGGTAAGCGGTTATCTATTGACCATTTGAATATATTATTAATATCAATCTGCATGATCATCATTGCGAATAGTTTTGTACATTTTTAAATCATCCGGAAAAAGTAAAATTTTACAATTCTTTACGGAATAGATAATATCATTTATGAACAATAAAAATATTAAGGGTCCCAAGCGGGACCCTTGAGGGACGCCAGAATTTGCAAAATAATTATTTGATTCATAATCATTGACCCTAGCAAACTGAACTCGGTTGGATAAGAATGAAAAAATAAATTGCAGCAACCCATCGGAAAATGAAAATTGTCTCAATTTATTTATGACCACATAATGGTTGACTTTGTCAAGTGCCTTGGCAAAATCTGTGTAGATAACGTCAACTTGGTTATTATTCGCCAAGGCATTAGTTATGAAGTCAACAAAACTTATTAGATTGCCACAAGTTGGCTTTTTCTCCTAAAGCCGTGCTAAAAATTGAACAATTTATTTTCTACGTGAGCATAAGTATAGTCATACAATACAAGTTCAAACACCTTAGATGTATTTGAACGAATCGCAATGGGACGATAATTCATAATGTCTCGACGATTACCGGTTTTAAAGATTGAAGTAATAGTCAAGTAATAGTCCCCCTCACAGAAATTACCTTAATTTTAAACAATTTAATAGATTTTTCACAAAACAGTTTAAATGAAAAAAACAGAATTAAAAAATATTACTGAAGTTTGTATTGAACAAAATCGCTTTCAGCTTAATAGTGAAATATTTAGGCAAAAAGATGCTTGATCTGAGGTAAATAAACAAGGGTAGTATGACAAGACCTTGATAAATAGTCAGCTATTCTATTACCATTAATTTTTTGAGAGTGCGATGGTGTCAATTTATCGAGACCATATTTGGCGTTAAATAATCAAATACCAGTTGAAATAAAAAAAACTAATTGCCAAAAAAAGAAAAGCAAGGTCAACATGGCAACGAACTCACACACCGGACGATAGAAGAAAATACACGCAAAAAAGTAACGAACTAAAATCCTAACTCAACGAAATTAGAAACAGGTCCTTCGAAATATACGTATCAAACCTCACTAGACAAGACAATTCAATCTGGAAACCTATAAAGAATGCTAAAAAGCCAAAAACCACATCTCCTCCAATCCGTAAATATTGTACTCCCCCTGGATCTTGGGCAAAAAGTGATGAACAAAAAGCTAATCTCTTTGCAGAACATTTATCAAAAGTTTTCACCCCACATGTTGACAATGAAGATTTAGAAATAGAAGAACAAGTAAATGCAGCCGCCCATGTGCAACAACGCATTAAAGCAATCTCTTTAAGTGAAATCAAAGAAGAAATTAAGATACTCAATCCAAAAAAATCACCAGGACTCGATCTTATTACCGCTAAAATGCTTAAAGAACTACCAGAAGAAGGTTTAAGACAACTTATGTATTTATACAATGCTTAAGATTGGAGTATTGGCCCAAAGCACTAAAGATTGCACAAATAATTATGATCCCTAAGCCTGGTAAAGACGCTACTAATGTTGCATCCTATCGCCCAATAAGCTTGCTATCAACATTATAAAAGTTGCTTGAGAAAATAATCCTTAAACGAATTAACAGAGATATTGATACACAGCACTGGATGCCAGATCATCAATTTGGATTTAGACAGTCACACTCTACGATTCAACAATGCCATAGAATTGTAGACGTAATAAACAAATCCATGGAGAATCGTCAATACTGCACCGCTACATTCCTAGATGCCAGCCAGGCTTTCGACAAAGTCTGGCACCCAGGTCTGCTATTTAAGATTAAAGGAACCTCCCCAATAAAAATTTCAACCTTCTGAAATCGTACCTAAATGAACGAGAATTCCTAGCCAAAGTCAATGGAGAAATTTCCAACCGTTTTCCTATCCTTTTTGAAGTACCCCAAGGAAGTATACTTGGCCCACTCTTGTATATATTATATACATCTGACTTACTAACATCAGAAGATATAACCACCGGTGCATTCGCAGACGAAACAGCGTTGATATCAACAAATACAAACCCAATTACCGCATCACACAATCTTCAAGAACACTTGAAACCTGGTTAAAAAAGTGGAAGATAAAGGTAAATGAATCAAAATCAACACACATAACTTTCACTCTTAGAAAAGAACGCTGCCCTACAGTCACTCTTAATCAAGAGACGATACCACAAGCATACATAGTAAAATACCTTGGACTCCACCTAGATAGTAAACTTAATTGGAAAGAACATATAACCAAAAAAAGAAAACAAATTTATCTAAAAGTGAAAGAAATATATTGGCTTATTGGGCGTAAATCAAAACTATCCATAGAAAATAAATTGCTATTATATAAAACTATTCACCACACACTACTAGAGACGCTACTACAACCGTTGATGAATAACAGAAGGCTGAAGAGATCCTGGCCATCAGACTTAAATGGACACTGAGGTGACTTCGTTGGATTTTCACCTCTTCACGCCACCAGTGCAAGCAACCACAAACATTTGCACATGTTAACACATTAGCTAAAAGATGTATCTGATTGTTAATAAAAAAATTTATATATAAAAAAAATATATATTTGGCGTTAATAATCTGACTAAAGCGTTTACTGTAAAGCCTCTACTACACCGTCATCCAGTACAGTTCACAACAGCTGTGGCAAGATAAATTTTCACCTTTTCATACACGGACTTATGAACCTCCCTTTAAACAAAAATGATTTCAATTTAGGATTGAATATAATTAATATTTAAACATGAACAATGTCAAATGTTTCAAAAATAATTTTCCACTGTACCTAAATATCTACAAATATAATTTTGTTAATTATATACTAAATTATAAGGGTAAAATTTCTGGAAAATTAAATAATTCAAGTATTTCTACGGCAAGCGTGAATAAAACAAAGTTAGGAAGAACTTTAATCGATAATAAAGAAAAAATAAACAAACTTAATAAATCTAATGTATATGAAATCAAAAGTAAAGACTGCAATGCCGTATATATTAGTCAGAGCGATGGAAGTATTGAAAACAGGCTAAAAGAACATAAAATAAATTAATTTTATATAACAATGAAAGCATGGATATGGCAGCACACAGATAATATAAATTTATTTCACACAGAAAGGAAAGGTAAACTTATTGAACATTTCAATTAGAAATTTGAATGAAACAATGTAACTGTTATACATAACATAATAAATAAAATTAGAAATAACAAATATGACAAAAAGTCAACACACAAAACTTCAGTAATATTACTATTAAAAATCCAAAATAATACCAAAATCAATTGAGTTTTGAGAGTTCAACTGCTAAGTAGCTTCTAATTTCTTAATTATTGTCCAATTATTTATCCAAACTGACGCCCGTTCTCTCTAATGCAAAGTTCAGTCCTATTTACAATACACCGAGCAACATTTCTTGACTCATAGTTGGTAATTTTCTGGAATGCTTCCCAACCCTTCTAATGTTGTTGATGATACGGAGTAAACTTAATTTTTAAGATATCCCCAATAATAAAAATCGAGGGGAGTCAGATTAGGTGACCTAGGTGTCCACTTTACTGGACCATTGGCACCAATCCATCGTTCCCCGTAAGTTTAATTTAGGTAATTGCGAGCGATACGAGCATCGTGAGATCCTGCCACATTTTGATGAAAGCACAAATCATTTTTTAATTTCTGGGGTGGCTTGCCAAATCCGTCTTGAATTTCATTTTGGAGGAATTCAAGATACCTTTCGCCAGTTAAAGAACCATAAAAAAATATATGTGGCTAATAATTCTGCCTCCAATTATCCCAGGCCAAACGTTAAAACCGGGGTGTCGTGGCCACCAGGTATATGGTGGAATTTTGGTAGCAACTGGACATTTTTTAGCTCCTATTAAGTCGATTCATAATTTTCCGTGTAGTTTACGCACGGATGATACACGATAAATCGATTTTTAATAAGGCCAATATTACAATACCTCATGATCTCGATAAACGCTTTGAGAGAGTTATTACCTAGTAACATTGTATAGCTGCGCGGTTTTCAAATTACCATATGCTTTCGGCAGATACTGCTCCATAATTTGACGCAAATAGTAATGTTTGTTACGTTGCTTTATAACAAGCCAAGCGAAATTTATGAGCTCATAAACTAGTATATAACATCAGGTTGTTTTGGCATCACCACTTTGATGGGAGATACGAAGCTTGTACTAGTACAGAATGAGGACAAAATCTTAAAATTACACAAAAATACATAAAAATTGCAGTATAAATAATGGATAAGATGAACAAAGTTCGCTATGCAAGATGGTGGTGTAATATTTGCGCGGTGAATTCCATAAATGTAACTTATAGAAATTCTAAATCTAAATCTAAATTTTCTTCAATTCCAGATACAATTTTTTTTATGTATATAAAGTTAGCGATACACTTTTAACTAATCGAGTTGGATATAGGCGGATAATTTCATGTTTTCTTGTAGCTAACGAGTTTTGTTAATGACGACTTTGTCGTTTTGAATCAATCGTCATTATCACAACCAATTAGCGACAAAAAATGGCAACTTATCTGCTTATGCCTCGATTAGCCAAAAGTGTTTTCCTATCATTATACAGGGTGTTTACTAATTGGTGGTAGTTCTTATAATGCTGGATATAGTGGAGCTAGAAAACTACATAGTAGAGCCAAAAATCAGCGGCATATTCATCAAAGTATTTACCTGTTATTTAATACTGAAGCGGCGCCTCGTTCTACCATAGAAATATATTATATTTTATCCGTTTTTGCCTCCTATCAGAAATGAAAACCACGACTAGGACATCCTGTGTAATCGCCATAGTCGACCAAAAGGGTTGTATGTGTGAACGTGCCGCATTGATACCTAATAATTTGTTGACTGCTGTGAAATATGCGGAGCTTTTATAGACGAAGGTCAATCATTCGGATAGCTCGTCATCCAGTGGCGCCACACATATATTTATATACAATGTGTTTCACTTTTCATGTAGCCACCCTCATATCTCGCTCACCTGATATCCGAATATTTTGAAACGTTGGTGGTGAATATATACCTATACAGTGAGTCTTTAGACATAACTACATTCGACTATAGTCAGAGGCGTTCGATTCTATGATGGGAAAAGGGGTAGATTTTAGAAAAAAAGTATTCGTGCTCTTTTCAGAGAAAACTAGAAAGATATTCTTAATAAGCACATTTAGAAACCCCTTTGTACAAAATTACATCGTTGTGAGTTCAGAGGTTTTTAAGATATGGGCCGTCAAAAAACAATTTTTTCAACTTAAAATAATTTATATCTGTAAAAGGGATTCTCATATGAAAAAAATGTTTTCGTTCAGAATAATGTATTGTAATAGTATGAAATAATTCTACAACCAAAATTACCATTTATTTAATAAGGCTAAAATTCTAATTTGTACATACTTACCATGTTTTTAACAATTAATCTACACAAATAATTTAATTATATAATTCTTTGCGTTTCTATGTAACCACCACATTCCGAATACATTGCTCAATCCGTTTTCTTACATGGCGTACAACTTTTCTAATGTCAGCTGGAGAGATCTCTACACATGCCTGTCTAATTCTGATCAACTCATCTTGGCTGCGTGGTCTGTTCTTAAAAACTATATTTTTTAGACGACCCCACAAATAGAAATCAAGTGGGGTCAGGTCCAGAGACCTCGGGGGAAACTCATACACTTGACTTCTTAAACCTATCCATCTACCTGGAACGTTACCTTCTAGCCAACCCCTTGCAACGTTATGAGCCGCGGCACCATCAAGTTGATAATACAAGTCTCTTCTGACACCTTGAGGCAGATTATTGAGAAAGAGTTGAATTTCTCTTTGCAACAAATTTAAATACGTTTCTCATCCATTCAATATGGGAATGAAAAAAATCCCAATAATCTGGTCATTCCATAAACCACAAAAACTTTTGACACATATATACATACATTGACACTTGCAATAACTTTTGTTTTCATGGCTTACTTAGATCTTTATTGAAGATTATTTGTTAGAAACATGGTAGATACGTACAAATTAGAATTTTAGTCTCATTAAATAAATAGTAATTTTGTTGTAGAATCGTTTCATACTATATTCTGAACAAAAACATTTTTTTCATATGAGACTCCGTTTTACAGATATAAATTATTTTAAGTTGAAAAAGTTGTTTTTTGACGGCCCGTATCTCAAACACCTTTGAACCCACAACGATGTAATCTTTACAAAGGGGTTTCTAAAGGTGCTGATTAAGACTATCTTATTAGTTTTTCTCTAAAAAAATCACTAATGCTTATTTTAAAAAATCGACCCCCCTTTTCCATCATAGAATCGAACGCCTCTGGCTACAGTCGAATGCGGTTATGTATAAAGACTTACTTTATAGGTGTATATTTACCACCAAAATTACAAAATATTCGGATATCAGGTGAGCAAAATATGAGGGTGGCTCCATGAAAAGTGGGACACATTGTATATATTTATATATACAGAATTTGTTTTTACACTCAACTCAGCCAAAAAGGAAAACTCGAGTTCTTTTAAGAACATTTTTGATGGCAAGCGTAACTTTCGTCGAAAGATTATGGAATTTACGAAATTTGTAAAGCCGTACGTCCCTGGCTCTACTATTTACTCTCTTCGGCCAGACTTTATATTGCATTTTTCTTAAAAATGCATTTGAAAGCGAGGGCTAAGATTAGAAAATTATTAATGTGGCAACATAGCTAAAATTAAAGCCAATACTGTTGTATTATCTAAATGAATATTTATTTTCTATATTTTTTTAACATACCATTAAACATTCGACTTTTTATTTAAAAGAAATGCACAGTAAATATGTGATAAAATAATGGACCTACCCATTCTGCCTTCGTCTCTACGAGAGCCATTTGTCCTGGCTTCACAATAAATAATAACACGTCGTGATATTCACGCACAGTGAATTCGTCCATTTTTATCTTAGACCGCGCTTATCGAAAAACTGCACTGTTTTATAACGTAAATAAGCTAATAAACACTGATCCACCAACATCGAGCGCTTACTGCGAGCGATGACAAATGTACTGTGCAACATTGCCGGCTTGTGTCAGTTTTCCATGTATCTTAGAACGTAACTAATTATTTTTTTCGGTTATTTGGCATAGCAGACAAAAATGTTAAATAGAAAAGTTACTCCATTTTATGAGCACAACTATTCTTTAAAAGGACTACCGTCAATGAGCACACACCCTGCATGCATATTAAATTTTGACTCATTATTTCTCCAAACTCGAGACGGCGCGGCATCAGGATCATCCACATGCAATTTATGTATTGATTTTATTTGTATAAATTAAATTTGTTTGGATGTAAAATTCTAAAACTACTGTTGTTAAAAACATTCATTGCTCTAGATAATTGAGACAAAGTGTTCTGAAAATTAAGCAGTATCAACTATCTTTTGATTACCCACAACAAAAGCCGCACCACGTAAAAATCTCGGCAATAATTAAGCCTAATTAACATCAGCGGATTAGTGGATTCTGTCCCATCCACCCGGAACTTCATCGAATTCAGTGCTCTACTGACTAGTTCGGGGGTAAACAAATTCAGTTATCTCCCTATTTATATACAGCTGAAACGCAAACAGTGAGCAAACGAAACATTTTCCGGCACTAAAACAGACATGCCCACTGTTATTGTACACACACAACGGGTACAGATTTATCTATTATTTCGACTGAAAAAGGGATTGCTATCTGACAGTAGTGTATGAAAATGTAATCGTTTACAACGTGATCGTTGTTTATTGGGAAAACATTTGTAAACCGTTACAAACAGTGGCGGGTTATCAAAAGAGGGGGCACATGAATTCCATAAAACTGACGATATAGTCTGGTCGATAGCCGAGTGGGTTAAGGCGCGAGGTGGCGGCAATCGCGATTAATCACACGAACATCGCACCACCGGGTTCGAATTCTGGCTCCGGCACTGTCGGAGGAAATGGTTGTATGTCCGCGCTTTCTCAATGTATAACCCCCTTCCTCACAAGCCCTGGCTTCTGGAATTGGGGGTTGTCTAATTTCTGTGGTGTTTATTATACGAGCAGTAGAAAATGTATTAAAATTGTGTAGAGGAAGAGTTAGAATTTATTATACGCTAAAATTTGCAAATAGAGAAATAAAATCACATAATTCTTGTAACAAAATTATAAAAATTTAAAAATTTATAATATGTTTGCACTTCTATACATTTTATTGAAATATAATTAAGATGTTTTTGTATTTTTATTACCGTTATCTAAATACTTAGATTTATAATGTAGATATCGAATAAGCTGGTGTTGTATAAAAAATGCAAATAAAAATTTATATTTTACCCAGCAATCTTAATGATCGACCCCCGTAGAACCACCAACTAGTTATCATTATAATTTGACCCTCGTATACAGCAATTCAGCGCGCGTTGACATTAATTTAAGACCGGCTGCAAAAAACTCCGGCATTTCCAGCGAGATGAAAGAAGTGAGCCGACTTCTTCATGCTAAACGTCATAATGGCTGTCCAAAAATTGTATTTGTTGATAATCAAAACAATTTAGTTCGTATTTCTACATCATTGATGAAAGTGAATTTCCCTGTCCAACACGAAGCCCCGATTTAAATCCTGTAAGCTTTTCTATTGAGAAAAGTCGAAAACAATATTATTCACTATTCTAATGCGTTTTAAAAGAGTACATCGTTATTTAAATGGTCAGACAAAAGTTTTTTTTATGTTTCTTTTACAATAAGGAACTGCAGCCATAGGACATTTAGAAAAACGTTGTTGTACATTTGTATTCATCGCAAACAAATACAAATTTTCCCGCGTGACAAGTTAATTCGTCTCTTTCCCGATCGCTGCCCGCTGTCCATTTTTTATGCCTGTCCAACGGAACCAGCAAAATTAATGATGACCCTGTCCGAATCACATCCACAATCATCCAACTTTTACTCTTTCTTCGGATTAACCGGCGATAAGGCAAGCGATTGCCCGCCCTTGAACGATAATATAAAACAAAAGACACTCGCCTGTTACTGCTTTCCCGAACAGGCTAATTCCGCAGGCACATTTTGAAGATGCCCCCTCCACCAACGCGTAATTATGAGTAGTGTGTTAGAGATATAGTATAAACGTGTAAAATGAGGCATTAAAAGGAAATAGAAGCGTGAGTACTATGTTGCCATGGCAACATCGACCTGGTGGTCCGGGCCTCGTGTGCACCAGTGCTGGGGCCAGGGGCGTGGGGCACGATTTTTCCCTGACACCTGCAAAATTTCGTGTCCCTTGCCGAGGCAGAAAGAATTTTACAACTGACTCTATTTTGGAATAATTTTTTTTGTAATAATTATTTTAAAATCATTTCTCTTAGCAAAAAAATACCTTATTTTAAAGAATTGGTAGTCTCAGGTAATGCCCTGTCAAAACATATACGTTTGTTAAAACATAATATTTTTGTCGCAGATTCCTCTATAAACTCCTTATTTTACTATAAGGAACGTAACCAGACTGCAACCAATAGCTACTCTCCGGGCTATGTGCCCCGCCGAGCGCTGAATTACAAGTTTGGCGCGTTAAGTGTAATAATTGCATATTACCATCAAAACGCTAATGCTTTGATTGTAACAAACACCAGCCGAAAGACTGATCCTACTTAAAGGAGCTCTCGTGCCAGCCGTCACACACCACTTGCAGACTGCAGTTTCGAGCTGTTGGCCAGAGTTGTAACTTGTAATTCAGCGCTCGCCGGGACACGTAGCCCGGAGAGTAGCTGTTGGTTGCAGTCTGGTTACGTTCCTTATAGTAAAATAAGGCTTTTATAGAGGAGTTTGCGACTAAAAATATTATGTTTTAATATTCTGCCCTCTAAAAGCACATTATGCCTATATCGAGCAGTTTCAGAGATATTTGACATTAAAAAAAAATTGACAAGTGTAATGAATTACAATAATCCTTATAACTTTCTTCCTGTATAAGATACTCATTTGCTATTTGGCATGTACGAAGAACACAGGGAGAGTTACATTCTACAATTGAATTATATTTAATAATAGTATACCAAGTGTTCCATGTGTGACGTTACATATTGTAGACTTCAAACCGCGAAAACTTGTTTAAGCCTATATTTTTTTACAACTTATGAAAAATTAAATTGTTGGGGTTTAAGTTACAACTTTTTGAAATATCTGTGATTTTCTTCGAAATTCAAGAATTGTTAATAAAAATTTTATCATATTAGCCATGATTAGAAACAGCCAGTAATGTCAGTCATTCCCTTTTGTGAAAAAATGCCAGGACCTTTTAATCGACACAAATCGCATTATTGGAGTGACTCGAATCCTCAATATCCCAGTTGTCAGAAGTTTTTTTTTACCTGCAAGCCTTTTTTGACCATTTTAGACAGGTTTTCAAGTAGAAATTTCCTAACCCTACAAACTTAATTTTTTTACCGTGGATACATTCGAGCATAAAAATTAATCTTAGATTGAAGTTTAAGATATAGACAAGTTATATCTACAAGGATTTTTTTTAATTAGTAGTATTTTGTTTAATATTTATATTTTAATACAGAGTTGAAAAAAATGATAAAGCTTAACTTTCACGTGCAATTTATAAGAAATAAAAATTATAAAAATTAAAAGTAAGTGTACTGTTTGAAAGCTGAATTCTTCCTCTTTAAATGTTATCTTTGTTTTTTTTCCATTTTTAATGGGTGCAAATTGTCTTTATTATTAGCGGCGGTCGAGAATATCTAAGTATTATTTATAATTTTTTGATCAAAAAATACATAACAATGAAAAAAACCTTGATATCGTATTTCTTATTGAATTTTTTTATCGCATAAGGAGTTTCTGACGTTCATGGCATAGTGTTGTGTTGTCTGAAGACATCACACAATTGAAATATTCCCATAAGAAAATAATGAATTATTGTTGTATTTTAAATGTATTGTTACACCTTCTTTTATTATTTTAAATTGACAATAAGTGACAGGTGGCTTGCAAAAGGAATGTCATACTAGGTGAGTGACGCGAGGTTGTGTTTGTGTTTATAATAATAGACTTTTACTAAAGATGTGTTTACATCATTAATCCATATTTTGGATATTTTATATTCTATATTATGCAATTTTTACAATGTTGTTTCTAAGTTGTTCTATATTGTAATTATTTATTGTAGTCCTGAAGACGTTTTTAGCATAAAGCGAAATGTCGACGTAGTGTGAAATTCAATAGCTTTATTTTATTCTATACCGACGAGGAGAAATTTGATTGAATATCATGAATACGATTTAAATAACAAATATAATTAGGTAGTGTATTTAAGATACTTTGGAATTAATTATGTTCGTCCCTTTATTAGGAATAGGTCTTTTTGGCCGTAGGTCGACTTACATAAAAAAAATGTTCGAATCTCAATATCAGCTTAATGTATTTTCTCTATACATCTACCATGTAATCGTCCACACACGCAACCAATCGATTTTCGTTCTGATTAGCCTTTTAAATTGTAATAATTCAGTTGCAAATTCGAAGCTCAAGTTTATTTTTACATAATACATTCATTTATAAACTTATGCATAAATATCGCCTACTATTTTATTTACCTACAAATTGTTCGTTTTATCAACAATTTCCCTCCTCCAAACAAGTTATTAACCGTGAAGGGTGCAATATATAAAAAGAATTTAATAAATCCCCGGCACGAACACGAAAAGGCATTCATTGACCCTTTTACGTTCTCTGTGTTGCTTTTTCCGCAATATCATATATCAACATTATTATTTAATGCCAGCCCATATCAGTACACGATGTTGAACACGAAGCCTTCGGATTAGAATTATTTCTGAAGAGGAACCGGTGGTGTAAGGAAGCGAACAGGGGTTTGTAGGAAGGTTCGTTTTGTACAAGGTATTAAGTAATATGGAAGAACTGATTTAGATGCTAATCTAGATCTGTTTAATCCTCTGCTATTTCTTAAAGCCTGTTAATCCTTATTCAAAGGTAATGTGTACACCGGCTGGTCACGAGATGCGGCTCAAGCTTATACCGGGTGAACCATTAATAATGGGCCGTAGTTCCGGAGTAGATTTTTTGGGCCAAAATATGAAGACGTAACAAAGTATGCTTTAGTAAAATGTTTCTGTGGAAAAAGATACAGGGTGTCAAAGTTCAATAGTTTTTTTGCAATAACTCAACAGCCTCTTGACTGATATATTACAATCAATGAACCGATTCACCTCCGAAATCTGATCAACTCAATCGATTTGTTTGAAATTTTGACAGTAGCTCAAAAATGATTCAAATAACAAACCTGACTTAGTGCCGATATCTGCTTCCACCCCGGGGGTGAATGCCACCCTTTCTCGTGGGTGGAAATTTAAAAATTCAAAATGACACCGGAGGGTCAAATTTTAAGGAGAAAATGTAGAATAAAGTTTTTTCTACAACCTAATAATTTCTGAGTTATTCGCGATTGGAAATTCCAATAAAAAACACGTTTTTCAACAGTTTTTCGTGAATAACTCGAAAATTAAACGTTTTCTGGAAAAAACTATTCTTATCAAAATTGAAGCTTATAAAGAAACAAAGCGATTCGTCGGTGTTTATTTAATGTTTTAGGTCATATTAAGCGACTTATGAGTCATTGAAGAAGAATTTTTGTTTGTTGTAAATTTATCTAAAGATTTAAACTCAAATAACGGAATAATGAGTAATTTTTCAGAGAAAATATTCATAACCTTTTTTAAAGTGCTTTATAAGACCTTTAAAATAAGCTTTTATAAAAGCCTCTAGCATGAAAATTAAGGAAGTTATGATGAAAATAAGTTAAGTCTCTGGAATTTTTGAAAAAAAATTGACAACAAAATTGGCACCATGAGCGGCAAAATTAAAATTAATCGTATCCCATGAAAAATTAACTTTATTTGTGTTCCAATAACACGTTCCAAAAGTTTGAATGGTTTAGAGAATGTACATTTTGAAAAAAGTTGTTTTAAGTAAATTTTTTTTTCAATTTTTCAAAAAATACGTTGTTTTTTCAAAATAACTCAAAAAATAATGGTTTTACGAAAAAAAGTGCTCTTAACAAAAATTTTGCTTTCTTTTTACTGAAAATTTTGCTTTTTTTTTAAATTCACGTAACTTAAAAATTAAGCGAGATATGGGCATTTAAAGCTTTGATTTTTATGCGAAGGAAACCTCTTTTTAGCCCTTCAACCTTAAAATTATCTGAACGAAAGGGTGTAGAAATATTGCAATCATCATGACTTTATAGCTTATGAAATTCCCTACAAAATGATGTGTGGGTGAATGCAAAAAGCTTAAAAGGAAGCCGAGTAATCGTTAAAAAACTAAATACATTTTTCTAGAGATAACGTAGGAAAATTACGGAGCGCCTAAATTTTGAACGTTTTGGAGCATTTGTTCTTTTGTACATGCTGTGTCTTCTTGATACATACATATCTGGATTTCCACATGTATAAACAGTACAGTATGTATTGTTTGGCCTCGCAAGAGATATACAACCAAAAACATTAAATAATGTCGAAGATTATGCCGCATTTCTCTAAAAGATGCGCTACGAATCTTTTGTGAAAGCCACAACAAAAAAAATGCAGTTAAATTGGCATCCCTAGTACCAACTGTAAGTGCTCTAGATGAACATATCAAAGGGTTTACTTACAAATGCAAATCTGGTTGGGAAACAAAACTCTTCATTTTACTGATTGGGGATGGACAAGTCGATGGTACATTAGTACCTAACAAAATGAAGGATATGCCTGCACCAGAAGAACTTTTAAAAATGATATTTTGCAATTGCAAAAAAGGGTGTGGCTCTACTTGTGGGTGTCGCAAACTTTTAGAAAAATTTCATTATATCATAAGCAGCAATTTATTTTCATTTTTTACGCATTCCACTACTTGGAGCTTTCAAAAGGATTTTTTCCCTAATTTTTATTGTAAGGGGTGGTTTTTAGGGGTTGAATCATATTGAAAAATGATGTATCAGGTCGTTTACATTTAAAGAATATATTTTTTCTATTCAAGATCGAAAATAAAAAGATTTTATGCTTTTTAAACTGTTTTTTTAATAATTGTGTTAGGGGTAGTTTTTAAGGGTAGTTACATAGTAAAATATCGAAATATTAGTTACATTATAAAAAACAACAAATATTTAACATATTTGAACATAATGATAACCTATCACTGCTTCCATCTATTAGTTTTCAATTTTTCCTAAGTTTTATTGTTAGGGGTGGCTTTTAGGGGTTGCATCATTAAAAAAATGAAGTATCAGATTTCTTATACTTAAAGGGAAAAATTGTCTTATTACGATCCAAAATAAAGAGGTTTCATGCTTTTTAAACACATTTTTTTATTAATCACAAGTGTAAAACAGAAATAAAGACAAGATAGTGTTTAAATGGGGTTTAAGTAAATGTTCTTTAGATCAGCAATATTACAGTTAAATATATCCAGGCTGGCCTAAATACTATTATAATTTAAACACATTTGATGTAGGGGAGATGATTCTAATATATTAGTGCGTGGAGTAGGAAGCATGAGTACATTATTTGTTCGAGAATTTAATCTCGGAATTCGATACCTAAGAAGTGAGGTGAGACAGGTGCAGCTGATTTTATTATTGATAATTTTCTGTAAGAACATTATTGAATGCATTACACGTCTCCTTATTAAGCTACTCATACTAAATTTATTTAAAAAAAATTCTTGTTGTGTCCCTCTTATTGGATATGTGCCCTCCAGAATAAAAGTTGCGGACTTAAAAAATCTTCGTTGTACCTTTTCCAAGGACGCTATGTGAATGTTGTAAGTTATTCCACAAAGTGTCTTCTTTGTCATATAATACATCTACCAAGTTTCATACTGATATTCTAAAAAGTAAGGAAAAAGGGGGTTTACCATGATCCCTTGACACGCGGTATATGCGGCATTATGATATCATTACCTTCTATCTGACAATTAAAATTAAATCTCCTTTCCTCTTAGAACACTGTTCAATCGTTAGGAGCTTAACAATAAGTATAAAACATGATTGTACTTATAAGCGATGACAGTTTAGAAGGACTAAGTCCACGATAAATGTGGAAGCTTTGGCCCCAATCTCCATCTACTTTCTTCACTTCAACGTGTCCACTGCACAGTCACTGTTCTGTGAACAAAGTGTTTGACAATTTGTCGATTTGAAAACACTGATCATCCCTTTATTCGAACCCTTTCAAAATAGCTTAGCCGACGATAATTTCACGCACATGAACGCTGGATATGTCATGGCAAGTTTTCCAATCAATCGGTGACAAATAAATTCTGTCGATGTCCATGGACTTTAATGTAATTTGATAGAATAGGAAAAGAGGCTTTTACCAGTGGAATCATAATATTAATTATTATTAACGAATGCTATCGAACTAATCTAAAGCTGATTTTTTGCTTTATGCTATCGGGACAAGGTCAAAGCGGCTTATTTTGTTCCTTGCTAGACGACAATGAAAAATTTTAGCAATTATCTATTGGGGTTGCTGAGTTAGGAAGCGATATATCAGCAATGATTCTAAAAATATGAGTGAATTCACCATTAAAGCAAAGAAAAAGCTTTGGTGTTTTGTAGATATTTTGGTGTAAATAATCATAATCTTGTTGGCCGAAATTTTCATACTTGAAAAGAAGACAGACTCAGTAAATGTGTAAAAAATTCGATTCCACAATGCGGTAAGCTCTTTATCTGAAGTTTTACATATATAGAAATAGCCTATCAACTAAAAGAAAACACAACATAAGAATTGCTTACAAAACAAATAGTGCCTCTACAAGCTGACATGTGATACTTGTGTTAAAATGTATATAAGACAAACAGGAGGAATTTTTTAGATAAGGATCAAAGAACATATAATATAACCACAGATTTCAACCACTTAATAGAAGCAAACCACATAGGTCAAGACCTATTGAATTTTTCAATGAGCGTCTGAGAATCTTCTTCAATTTCTATGGTGCGTAGTTCTGTTTAGGAAGGATTTTTGAGGTGGGGACGTTTTTGTATGAGAGCTATTTTTCACAAATTAATATCTTTGTTGTCTAGAAACCACGCACTACTCGATTTTGCTAACCATGTCAACATCATCAGAAGAAGAATAAGAGTGGTTCTCAGCTTTAATCATCTTCTGATGATGCTTGATTCTTTGTGCAATAAAAATTATGATTATTTATGAATCTCCACAGCAACCACAGTAGTACATGATTACGTAGATTTTATCTGTCACCTCTGTCATGAACAAAATAAGAAACCTTTAAGATTTTTGTCGTAATGACGGACGTGAGCAAAAATTCAACTAGCTAATAGCATCCTAACATAAATACATAACTAAATTTAAATGTTGAAAATATGTATAGTTCGAGTAGGAAGAAACTGAGACATAAAAAACATAACAAAAACTTTACGACCTCATTAAAATACCGGTACTCTTTTTTTGTGCTGTTCGCAAATTGACTCGCTTACGTTTATAGGTTTTTAATGTGCGTCGGGAATGTTTCATGTCAGGCTTGGCGCCATGGCCTGTGGCGATATAATTATGTAGTAAAGTTTTTGTTGCGTTTTTTATTTATTGGGATCTATTTATTTCAACTAGCGCCATGGCCCGTGGCGATAATAATTATGCCGTAAAGTTTTTGTTAGGCTTTTTCTGTCGCGGGAATTTATTACTTGAACTATACCTATGTATTTAAAAATAAACTACGGGAGACATGGCGATAAAAGTTCATGTTGTATAGCTGTATATTAAGAATTGCTAATATTATATTATTAGATATTATATTACCTTTTATAAGACCCATGCCTGTCGACACCATTATTAGTGATATCAATGGCTCTCATTCAGACACCGGTTTTGTTAAACATACACTTTCTTGCCGATTTTAATTTCCTCACAAATCTTTTGTACACCAATTTCTCTATATACCTATCATTCTGTAAATAGTTTATTAGTTTGATCGATAATCCGTCTTTCATTGATATTTTATTGTTATACTTATGGCATTGTACGGTTCGCCATTCGTTTATAAAAAACTAATTTGTTTGCAGAATTAACGAATCGGTTATTAGAAATTTATTGTAAACGGAGTGATTATTGTGGAAAAGCTTTGTGTGTGTTGATGGGAAAGTAATTCTGTTTTTCATTACACAACATTTGTTAAATATATTGCAAGTCATTTTATACAGAAATTTTAATGAAAATACGTAAGAAAAATGGCTCGGGCTTAAAAATAATTGAGACAGGGTGGAGTGGAGATACTTAGAGAATTGTTAACTGAAGTTGAGAAATTGTTTAAGAGTAGGCACATACAGGGTTTCAAAGATTCATAGAGATATGTGTCAATCAAAATGGGCAAAATGTGCAGCACTTGTTATAATTTTTTCTGTTCAATTATTTGGAAAACGTCTAATTTTTTTAAAAGTTTATTCTTGAATTTTGTACTTATTGTTCAATGAATTGAAAATGGTTACAAACAGCCATAGAGATGTACAAGGTTATTTACTATACAGAGTGTCCCACGACGAACTGCGGCGATCGATATCTCGAAAAGTAGACATCGGAAAATTTTGAAAATATGGTAGTAAACTAATGTCGATGGGGGCAACTCGGCTAAAATATTTTCAAGATGGTGGCACTTCCGGTTATACCGGAAGTCGATACCAACTTGCTTATATTAAATGGGACACCCTATATATTATTACATTTTTGGATTGTACGGGAAATTCTACGCCGATTTTGTGTATCATGTCCTATACCTAGGTCTCTCCGTTTTTGATATATTTCAATTTTTATGTCAAAAATGACGTTAGCGGGCACTAAAAGAATTATCAATTTTTCCTATAAGGAAGCCTTTATTATATAATTTGGGTTCGATTCTTTGTTGAAAGAGACCTACTTAAATAAAGTTTTTGTAATATTTTGATAAGTATTAATACAGAGTGTTCAAAAAATAAGAATAAAGATGAAATTGAGAAAACTGTCAAAAATCAATTTTTTCAAATGGGAACCCCCAATTTTTATAATCTTATCTTATTCGCCATTAAAAATAAGGGTAAGTTTGTATGTGGATGTCTATTCCGAAAATTTTTAGTTTTCGAGATATTCCCAATTCAATATTTCTATATGGGTATTTTGTTATGGATATTAAGTTAAATTACTCTTAGTTGGCTATGACGGCGTTGAGTGTTAAACAAATGTATGTAGCTGTCACTTACCATTTGACATATATCATTTATCATGCCGGGGCACTTAAATTATACGCACGAGGATTACTTAAATTTGTTTATAATCTATGGAGAATGTAACAAAGTTTTATCAAGAACGTGTGAAATATTTGCTAATAGATATCCAGATAAACAAAAACCGTCTCCGAACAGTATTAAACGAATAATGGAGAATTTCAAAAATTTTGGCACCATTAAGGCAACAGTTCATAAAATAAAACCAATTGTCGATGATGAAAATATCGAAATTGCTATTTTGGGATATTTTGCGGCATATCCTATGACATCCTTAACACAAGTGGCCTTACAAACAGGAATCTCCAATAACTCTATTCATAGAATTCTTTTGAAACACAAATTCCATCCCTATTCCATTTCTATGGTTCAACACCTAAAGGACACCGATTTGATCAGAAGAGTTCACTTTTGCGAATTTATTTTAACAATATTACAAAGCGACTTTCGATTTTTGGACAACATAATTTGGACTGACGAGGCAAAATTTACGAAAAATGGATTTTTCAACAGACATAATTCCCAATTTTGGTGTGATTCAAATCCCCATGCCGTGAGATTGCGAAATTATCAAGAAACCTAGCAATTTAATGTGTACTGTGCTGTGAGAAATGATGGAGTCGTAAAACTTAATTTTTATGAAGAAAACTTAAATGGTAATGAATTAATACTTAAATAGTTTCTGTTTTTCAAATTATGTATCAACTTTTTTTTTAGGTGAAAGATATTTGAATATATTACAAGATTTAGATAATGAATATTTGAACAATTTACCGCTAGCTGAACGTAGGCAAATATTTTACCAACACGATGGCGCGCCACCACACAGCAGCTTCATAGTTAACAACTTCTTGGAAGAAACTTTTTACGATAAGTGAATTGCTAACAATGGACCTTTTCTGTGGCCTCCCCGTTCTCCTGATCTGTCTGTCTTAGACTATTTTATATGGGGAACAATAAAAGATATGATTTATTTTAATCCAGTCATGGAAGATTATCAGGCAAGAGTAAGGAATGCTTTTGAAAGATTATCTCCAGGTTCTATTAGAGCGGCCACCCATGAAGAACAAATCAAGAGGTGCGAAAAATGTTTGGAAGTTCAGGGTGGACACTTTGAACACTTATTAAAATAAAATATTTTCCTGAGTATAAGTAGTTATACTGTTAGTATTTTATGTAAGAACCTTTTGTATCTAAGTTACATTTGTTTAATTATTTTATGAACTGTTGCAGTGCCAAATTCTTTGAAATTCTCCATTATTCATTAAATACTGTTCGGAGACGGTTTTTGTTTCTCTGGATATCTATTAGCAAATATTTCACATGTGTAACATTCTCCATAGATTATAAACAAGTTTAAGTAATCCTCATGTGCATAATTTAAGTGCCCCAGCACGATAATTAATACTTGTCAATTGGTAAGTGACAGCTACATACATTTGTTTAGCACTCAACGCCGTAATAGCCAACTAACAGTAATTGAACTTAAAATCCATAACAAAATACCCATATAGAAATATTGAATTGGGAATATCTCGAAAACTAAAAATTTTCGGAATAAACATCCATATACAAACTTACCCTTATTTTTAATGGCGAATAAGGTAAGATTATAAAAATTGGGGATTTCCATTTGAAAACAATTGATTTTTGACAGTTTTCTCAATTTCATCTTTATTCTTATTTTTTGAACATTCTGTATTAATACTTATCAAAATATTATAAAAACTCAATTAAAGTAGGTCTCTTTCAACAACGAATCGAACCCAACTTAGATAATAAAGGCTTCCTTATAGGAAAAATTGATAATTCTTTTAGGGCCCGCAAACGTCATTTTTGACATAAAAATTGAAATATCTCAAAAACGGAGAGACCTAGGTATAGGACATGATACACAAAATCGGCCTAGAATTTTGCGTACAATCCAAAAATATAATAATATATAGGGTGTCTCATTTAAAATAAGCAAGTTGGTATCGACTTCCGGTATAACCGGAAGTGCCACCATCTTGAAAATATTTTAGCCGAGTTACCCCCCATCGACATTAGTTTACTACCAAATTTTCAAAATTTTCCGATGTCTACTTTTCGAAATATCAATCGCCGCAGTTCGTCGTGGGACACCCTGTATATTGACCCCCCCTTTATTTCTGTTATTATTGAAAATAGAAAAAGAATTTCATATAAAAGTTGTAGGTTTAAAAAAGCGGCGTAACGTTACAGCAAACGAGGAAGAACATCTAGATATATTGTTATGTTTTGAAGGTAAAAAAATAATTTATTATAAAAATAGATCGATACCTTATTTTAATATTCGTTTTAGAAAATTCGGTTAATAGTTTATTAAATGCTTGTGGTTAATTGGAAAAAAGTTATTCCGCCATTCAAAGAACTTTGAAAAAGCATCAATATATGCCTTACAAAATATTACCCATCCTGGAGCTGAATGAAGACCAAAAACGTAGAAAATTGAAGTTTTGTCAGATCATGCTCCATGAATTAGATGAAAATCCTGATTTTTTAAAAGAAAATATGTGGACAGATGAGTCAAGTTTTTTCACGGCGGGAGTTTTTAATAGAAGAAGCAGACGTTCTTGAGAGAATAAAAACCACAAAGTAAGGTTAAACAAATAAAAAAATCGGGTAGAAAATCAATCCACGTTTGGTGCGGAGTTTTTCAAAACAAAGTAGTTGAGCCTATATTTTATGATTTTACTTTGACACGACAAATATATCTCGAAATAATTTTACCAGAGGAAGATCCTCTAATTCAAGAATTTCCTATGGACGTATGGTCTAGAATGATTTGGCATCAGGACGGAGAGACTTCGCATAGCGTTAACAATTAAATAATCAATTTCCCATTTGGATAGGCAATGCTGGGACCATTCGATGGCCACGAAATAGCCCTGATTTGTCGCCATTAGATAGCTTTTTATGGGGGTTTTTAAAAGACAAAGTCAATTTTAATCATAACCACAATCTTCAGGCCATTAAAGCAAAAATTCAAGAAAACATTAATATCTTAAATAGAAACCATAATAAGGTTATTTGCAATATTTTCCTAAACTTAAGAAGACTATGAGCTTTGCATTGAAAATAATGGTAGCCACTTTAAACAATTACTTATGTAGTATCATTTTAATATAAAGAGTTTTCTCTTGCTTCGTTAAATCTGTTTTTTAATAAATTAAATATGATGTTAATTCTAATATCATATTAATTATTTACACGTGATTATAATTAGGTTATATATAATTTAAATGTTGAAAATAGCACTTTTCATACGCGAAAGTGTTTTCACATACTGTTAGCGTGTGTTCCATTAAAAAAAACAACATATATTTATTTCGCATCACGTGATCTATACGTGATATTGTTTTTTTTTTATCATGTTAAACATAACATAGATAAGATCCTACAACTGCCTACAACCAAAAATCAACGTCTCTTCCCTCGTCTTGCATGTGAAACAGTTATTGCGAATTTGTGACTAACAAATCACCCCGTTACAAACAACGGAACGACTGTTTTTTTTAAGGATTCCGAAACGTCGACCAGGCGCTAATATGTTTTTGAAGAACAAGGGATATATAGTACATGCTCAGGCTCAAGCTAGGACACACATACCTTTTTTTAAAAAACAATGATTCAGTTGCTGATAACAGGTTAATTGTTAGTAACAAATCGTAAATAGTTATTTTACATGCAATTCGAGAGGGGGACTATATAAATCCTTAACAACAAATTCAGGGATACGCAGAATCTATTGTTCCCTTCCCCTTGCATACCTATATTAAAGTAAAATCGTCGCCTTCTCTCCATATTTTCAAGTCGCTTGTGTTTATTTTTCAACGACCATATTATGAAAGAGCACAATTTTTTGCATAAAAATCAAGCCGTACATTTTTTGGACGATGTTTAACCTTTCAATTAATAATTTTACATTTTCAACTTTAATTAATACTACCCTATTAAATAGATGATATACGAATATGCAGCCATAATAATAGTTATCTGTTGCAATATTAAAATACTCACAAATGTTAAAATACAAGTTAATTATCAGGTGATATGTTATGTTGTTGAAGGTATATGTAGCCGTTTTGATAAAACACATAGAATAACAGTAGTTTTGATAATAAATTGAGTAGTTCAATGACAAAAATACATTATTTTGAAGTGATCAGAGAATAACTCGTGTTTCAAGACATTTAAAAACTGTTTTCTTAGACTCGCACGATTGGAAATAGCCCCACTTGATAACAGCAAATAACTTTTTCACGTAAAATGCCTATATTAAAATGTCAAAGATAAGCAACCGTAAATATAAGGTTATCTATTATAAAATTTAACTACTTACATCGAGTGTATTCTTACGTTTCCCCATACTCCTTCAAAAAAGGCACACAAGGAACAATGAAACACAAAATTATACGCAAAAACCACTATTCATCGTTTCGAATTGCTAAATATTTACACAATCACAATCACAACTCACAACAATCCACTAAAGCGATTAAGTTTCGTTGTACTGACACCGATTCTTTTTTGTTTCGATTTAAACAGCAAGCGCTGATACTGGTTTTACTATTCCAACTCTCTAGTTTTACTAGGAGTTTTTGCAGCTCGCTAACAGAGACGGTCTTCACTTATTTCAATTAAAGAATTATTTTTTTTTTGCTTTTAGCACCTGATTTATTTATTTATTTATTTACGGAATAAACCAGTTTACAAAAAAATTACACAGCATTATGTATATCTAACCTAATTCTAATCATTATATACTTAGAATATTTTATTTTCGGGTGCAAATATTATATTATTAGTCAAATATCTCCGTGTGATTTTTACGTATTCCGACGGTACTAAAATATTTATTTACCAAAAAGAGAATATGTTTTTTGACTTGGTTCAAGAAAATTAAGTGTCCTAACATGTCTCGTTCGTAATATACAGGGTGTTATTTTTTAACGTAGAATCTGTCTTTAAATTCAGAATGGGATGCTATTTCAGTTCAACAACTACGTGTATAGTCGAGCTCAGTTTTACGGTACACTTAAAAAAGGTAACAAACCTTAACGACCTCATTATTATCGCCATTGGACCATTCGGCACGGTGTCATCAAACAAGCAGAAACACCAAAAAACAGAACAATGCGTATAGTCGAGTTCAATTTTACTGTGCAAATAAAAAACGCAATAAAAACTTTACGACCTCATTAAAATACTGTGCTATCGACCGCAAATTGAATTACTTACCTTTATGGGTAAGGTCGATTTATTTGATAACGCCATACGGACTGACTCGCCGGCACTAATAATGAGCTCGTAAAGTTTTTGTTGCTGTTTTTATTTGCACGGTAAAATTGAACTCGACTGTACTAATTTAGGGGGAGATTGATAATTGAGGATAAGAAGTCCATTACGAATGCCCCCGAACCGATCCGAGCACACCCGAACTGGCTACTTCTACTTTCAATGCGGGAGGAAGAAATTTAGAAAGGGATTACTGTTCGGAGAGTTAATTAACATCCACATTCCGTACAAAAAAACCCGAAGCCAGCCGAACATATCCGACATCACCCGAAGATACCTGAACACCAGGGGGCCTTTCTTAAATAGATAATCGAGGGTTACGGACACTTTCGAACCGATCCGAGCAGGCTCGTAGTGGTTATATCCACTTTTGATACGGAAATTTGAAATTGAAGATTCATTTTTGGAGAGTTAACATCCGTGGAGTTTACATCCCGGACAACAAAACTCAAACCCAAGCCGAACATAACCGAAGTCACCCGAAGGTACCCGAACACAAGATGGCCTTGGAGGGTGTCATTTTTGGGGTAACCGCACCGAAGGAATCGATTGGAAGCATATACTGCACGATCCGACTAACCGTTCTGGAAAACGCTATGCTTTAATCAAATTAAGGGTCCAAATATACGATTCAAATTCGATTTGATCGTTTGACAATGAGTGTCTGTCTGTCCATCTGTCTGCCTGTAGCTCTTTGTCTACCCAAGACACACTTCTTTACAAATTTGATAGCTAACATTTTCAATAATGTTAAATCTGTAAAGTATAGTACCAAAAAAAATGAGACTTCACAATTCTATATCGTTGCATATCGGCAGATATTTTAACGCCATATTGATTACGTCACACATAAGCCCCGCCCACGCATGAGATTCCGATAAAACAGTTAAGCCAAATGGGATTTTTATTCAAATTTTTTATTCCTCATAAAAGCTGCTAAGTGTCGGTGATTACAAAAAAGTTTCTCTCAGTTTCATAAAACATAAATCATCTCGACCGAACGATATCCCCACACGCCCCGCTTCGAAAATCGTTGTTATTAAAGACGCTACGCAACTCGCAGTATTAGAAGTCTATAACACGTGACACCTAGGAAATTTTTTCCTAATATAATATTGATAAGCTCCCTAATCGGTAACATCGCAAATTATTTTCCGATCGCTTACGAAAGAGTCCTTTGTTCGCCGCTTGCGAGGGATGCGGCGCGACGTTTGGGAAATCAAATTACACCAGTCTTCCACAGCGTAACAGGTTACAAAGCACATATTTTCATTTTCTGATGCGAAGCGCGTCAGATATCATTAATCAAAAAGTATACAAGCCATAAGGGCCTTAATAACTCCATGTAACAGACACGGGCGCAGCAGAGGGGGGGGTCCGCGTCTGAGAATGGACGTAAAAGAGGTACTAATTATTGTACTTGCCTGTTCGATGCTATTAAATTCTCTGTAAATTGATAGTTTTTGCGTAAATGTAATCTGTGCAATTTTTTTTATAGGTATTTAATGAAGAAAAAATGAGAAGTAACAATAAATTACCTAGATGAGTATTGAAATCGTGAAAAAATCGGTCCTAGCTTTTCCACTCTGTCAGTCTGTCTGTTGGTATTATATCCGGAGGAGAAAAAATATTTAAGATGTAATTAATGTTACTGCCAAAGTAGACTATGTTATATTTTAATGATAAATATAGAAGGTGTCACTCAAAATAATGGACAAGCTACAGATGAAAATTTTATAATTTAAATAGAAAAATTTGTAATGTAGCTGACACAATTGCCAAGGAAGAAAAGTAATACTAGAAATGTAATTGAGATTAGAAAATAACATACATATTTTTATTCTAATAGGTGATTTGGACATTAATATATTAATTAACAGTCCTGCTTCTGTGTATCTAATAACTTATTACATGTTTTTGATTGTAAGCAAATAATTAATGGTCCCACTAGAATAACTGCTCAAAGCGAAACATCACTAGATTTAATTATAACCAGCTCTGACCTGGAAAGTAGAGATGTAGAAGTCTGTTGTATTGGATTGGATTGGATTGTATTGTGTTGTTTTGTATTGTATCGTATTGTATTGTTTGATCGACGAGCATATTAGCTTCAAACACTTTATTTTACCCTGAGGCATACCTATATATTGTAATTACTAATTACTATCATAGATGCAGCACTTCAGGTGCTCTACACCATCTCCGCGGCATTGAAATGTCTATTAGTTGTTCATTTTCAAAGAATTCTTTCGTCTCACCATATGTATTGTATTATATTGCATTGCATTACATTACATTGCATTGTATTGTATGGATATAGAAAGGGAAATTTGGTATAGATATATTCACTGATATTTTATAACAAAATTTAATTCTTTACAATGCGTAGAGATTTTTTACACATTAGGCAATTATAATAATTGCCACTGGTTCATATGCCAAGTTTCGTTGAAATCCAATCTCATGAACTCGAAGGAAATATTCGCATGATTATTTATAACACGGCACATTATCTTATAGAACATATCATCTATGTGAAGCTTAATTGAAAGCAGTATAATAAGTGAATCTAGAGCTAGGGAGATCTGCATATCGCTCAGACGGCGCCTTCATACACACACGCCGGTCAGATCTGCTGCATGTCGCTCTATTTTCATATTGATAGGTCCCATTGAACGCGCCAAGAAGCATTCTCAATACTAAAAAAAACTATTTTAGGACATCGGATTCAAAGGATTCTAGCACTCTTAAGGAACATTTCCGGGCACATGCCTATAAGAACTATTTTTCATATTTTATCATTACTACTTAAAAGGGATTATAACTTAAGTTCCATGAATATCTCATCGAATATTGACATGTATCTGGCTTGAAACGCTTTTTACACCAAAAAAAAACCAACATGACCATATTCCTCGTCACGCCTATGGCCTTGCGGCTCTTATGTAACTTTATACACATTTACAGATTGCCTCTGATCTCATATGGAAAACGAAAGAGGGAAACAGTGCATCATCTCTTTTACAGCCTCATGGAAATAGGGCTATTTTTCATCTGTGGAACGCAATCATATCGGTAGTTCTGTCCCACTTTATGTCATTTTCTTGCTTAAAAGGGATCTCGGGTTAGGCCGTGCGCCTGTGGGAGAAGTTTCTTAATTAACTGCTAAAGTTGTATAACACAATGTACAAACTGTCCATTCTAGTTGATTAAGACGAATGGGTACGTATGTACTACAGTACAAGGCAGTAACAAAGGAAAAATCTTTGTTCCTTAAACCTTACATGCATTTCGGTAATTAAACTAGGCTGGTAATTATTATGAAGGATTTTCTGGATAGCGATTGTGTTTGTTGCAATTACTATTAGTTTTCATTTTATTTTTTTGTGGTATCTGTTCAGTAAAAGGATTAAAACAGTTATTAGTGGAGCAGGTAGACTTCAAATGTGTAAGCAAATTGAGGAGTCGACAACCCTACTTTTGAAATTAATTAAATACAAACAGAATAATAACTATAATTGAGAACAGTCATTTTACTGACGTGTATAGTTTTTGAAATATTAGTAAAAAGTTTATTTTGCAACATTTTTTGGAAAATGCCGTCTCGGGTTGATACATCAACATAATTTATAGATTACACTTATATACCTTACGATATCAGAAATAAGGGATATTGTTAGCTTAGCTTAAACTGCAAATGTTTTAAATCGTGTCTTATTTTCAAGCACTACATAATGAAGCAACATAATAAATTCACTTTCTTGCTTACAATATCTTTTTTTATGAACGAGATAACATTAAATTTAAACAGCAGTAATATTTCTGCGCAGGGAATTTATTTTCATTATTATTGCTTTTTTTCGGTCGTTTTTGTTTCTTTCTTTTGTGAGTCATTAACTGGATAAAACGTCCATTTTTACTCAGAAGTTGCGGCATTTAGATGTTTCTTTGTGCCCTTTCTAAGCGATAGAAAGTCACATTGCTTATATTTATAGACATTACAACTAATTTATGCACAAGATAAAAACCTAAGACGTAATATAATGAAATTGGCATTTATTAATGACACTATTTTGCAATAAAATTCTCCCTATGAAACTAATGGGTATTATTTATAATTTGGACCTCGCTTAACCCACAATCGACACTGAAATCGCTGTATCACGCACCAAATGTGAGAGAACGTAGATGGGCAGACGTCGCATCAACCATGCTTGTCTCAACTAAATATCAGTCTTTCCATGTTCTATACATGAAAAAAAAACACACTGTTAACACCACACAGCAGATTTATTGACATTATTTGTTTTCAAGGGGCTATAAACATTCCATTATTCGTAACATGCCCTCGTCTTACAACTTTTTTTGCAAAATTGGCAAAAAAAGTTTTTAAGAGAAGAATTGTTAAATTTCATAGAAGACGTTCCATTACATATTAGGCATAACATGATATTACAGCAAGCTGGAGCACCGCCACATAGTGCTATAATTGTAACAAATTATTTAAATACAGGTAGATGGATCGGAAATCATAGTGAGAGAATTAAGTGGCCTGCCAGATCTCCGGATTTTACACCGTTGGACTTTTCTTGCGGCCCTATCTAAGAGAAAGAGTTTACGCCTCTTTTTTTAATTGTTATTTAAATATTATTATTGAGTATTATTATCATTAACTAACAAAAGATAAGATTTAATTGTTTGTTTTTGTAAAAATGAATTACAGAATTATTTAAAAACAAAACTTTCTTTAGTTAAAACATCAAACTGTTTCGAAATTTTTACTTCTCATCAGTGCCGTATACGATCCTGACGAAAGATCTCTTTCGAGTCGTCGGATTTGGCTAGGTGGTACTAGTTACATTACTCACAATGTCAAATTGCAGTTGTTTCCATGGCCAACTATGCTGATTCAGAAACAAAACTTTTGAATGTAGTTTTATCGTATTTTATTAATTTTCTCGAAATTTTTCTTATGGAAATGTATACTTATTTTACACAGTTGCATGCAGAAATAACTTCTCTACAATAATCGGCAAAAAAAAGTATAGCATACCATTTGGAAAAAAAAGTTGACCATCGCTACTTTGGTATATGTGATCACATGGATCATTCAATTACATCATTTGATAGAGCTTGACAAGCGGTTTACAAATATATATGGTTTGTTGTCGTTTATTGTTGAAATAAAAAAGATACAGGGGCGCGAATACCAAACCGAATCATCAGGTATATTATTCTATAACCCGCGCCTCCGGCAAAATATAGAATGCAGAAGGTTTCCTCCTAAGTTCACGGACCTCTCTCAAAATTAGCGACAATACCATGCAAATATAGATATACTATGAACTAAAAACTAATATCCATCAGACGCCCTGAATATTCGCTGACGATGTCCTGCAAATATCCATAGAACAAAGTTGAGCTATTAAGTAATTGATGTTCCTGGTAAATCTTCTATATAGCGATATTTTCTAAACACCTTCTCACCGAAATCATTTTATAATACAATACATCGGCTCTACATTACCCGAAAAATTTCACACTTTATCTGGAAGCTCCTACAAACAACCCATCCTCAACTTTACGGCGAGACGTAAATTAGAATCGGGGGAGCCTGGAAACTCGACTGAAATGAAAAATGTACGTACTTTGTGCTCGATAACGTTTTTACAACTTGAATTTAAAACTCGACTGCTTGTTCTAAAGCAAACACGTTTTTTTAGATGGACCTCAGCTCAGATGCCTCATCATTTTTAAAACTCCGCTTTTATTGATGAGCTTTCAATATATTACTTGTGTAAATACGAATCTGAGATGAAACCCGTCTGAAATTTATCGTAAGAAAGATGTGATACGAATTCTTATGACTAGCAATGTACGATTTATTTGACAATGTAACTTCTTCAAGGTGATCTAGGACGCGTACTCTATTGCTGGAGTTAAAATTCTGTATCGAAGTCGGAGGCGGTTTGGAGATTACTTAATAGGTGTCGCTAACGGCAAAAGCTGCAATTTATTGCTTTCTTTCATGGTCAGTTTTTGTTCTAACGAATCTTTTACGATTACAATGCAAACAGTGAGTGCAAACAAAAATTAATTAGAACGAGTGCACTAGCAATATGTTGAAAGAATATTAATATACCTGCCCCAGCCCACTTTGTAGCTGGGAATAACAAAATGATATTAGCACGTATTATGGCGAGTTTTATATTTTCAACTTATGAAACAATCATGATACTGGGCCAGATTGAAATATCGTCCTTCAACACACATATGGTAATTTGTCTGAGGATGATGAAGAAATATTTTCGAGACGTTGGAAGACATAAAATATATTCCTGTATCGGAAACATAGTGATATAATGATACCCAAACAAATTCTTAACATTTATCTTATAAAATTTGTGACACTTATGATATGCCGTGTAACACTGATCACTTGCTTGTACCTAGGTGGACTTCCTATTATAACATATGATTTGCAGGAAACAACTACTTAGCGGGCACATACCCCGACATCCATTGAATTATACCTTACAAATCATGAAAATTGGTAGCCAATGTCATTTGTCAACTCCCTGACCAGACATAGACCAGTTTCGAACTTATTAGTTTTCATCAGTATGCCATAGGTCATGGAACAGACAAATGACAGTGGACAACCTGCTAGTTTTATATAAACTGTAGTAAGTGAAGTAGTGGTGAGAGGTAAGTGAATCTTCTCATGTGGTCAATTGCTATACAATACATCATATATGTCTCCATGGTGTATAGCGACTTGCGATAATACAAGTACCGAGAACGGCGACCTTTTATCCATAGGTGGACGTAACCTACTGTTGTAATATATGATTTGCAGGAAACAACTACTCAGCGGGCAAATACAATAATGCAGGTCGGGGTATTTGCCTGCGATGTTTTGAGTGTTCAACTAATACTATCATACTATTTCTTCTAAAATAATAGTTCTATAGAAAAAAATTGTCATTCTGATAAAATAAATCAGTACCTGAATTAATTGACTAGAAAGAAACATAATATACAGGGTGAGCCAAAATGATTCGATCACACTCTTACAGTACGTAGTGGGCCTTAAATCCATTTGTATGTGATGCAAAGGGAATTCCAACAGCAGCACTTCTATATTACTTTATATAGCGATTTAGTATAGTAGTGGGTCAATTTGTACTCTATCCTAAAGAGCACACGTACTTTTAATAAACGTTTTAAAAACGTCTTAATCGTTAATCTAAGTTCTGATGTGTTTTTGACTATAACAATATGACATATTCTATATAATCTGCAAATATTAAACAAAAAAAAAATAAAAAATTTGGGCTTTCTATTCAATTTGGACTACGATAAGACTCCAGTAGAGGAATCTATTTATAAATCACTAATTTATGGCTAGTTTAAGTTGCTTGAGTAACTTACTAAGTCATAACAAAAATAAATTTGTTTACGTCGTTGAAAGCAAATAACCAGCGTTCCACAAATGATATTTGATTATTTTATCAGCATGGAGGTTTCCTCTTTTTATGCTTTGTCGTTTAATTAATTGAAACGTTGATAATAAACTAATATTCATCGTTCTCCACATTATTCAAATGTTATGTTTAAAGATGTTAAGTTTGATTTAAAAAAAAAATCGGCCGACACTTTTTCGTCAAATTAATGTGTTTTTAAAAACAGCGTAACAACACGTGGTTATCACTATTTTTTAAACGTTATTTAAACGTATGTGTGCTTAAAGCGCAAAAGAAACTTTATATCTCTGTTAAATACACTTCAACAACCGCTAAGTTCATTTAACGTGGTTCCTCTCTAAGTTGTCACCCTGTACATTAGCGGCAACCGCACAACAAACAATAAAGTGTCAATTTTACTAGCAAATAGGTAGGTAAAGGCTGGGTTCCCAGCAACAGGTTCATGATGAAATCAATAGCGAGTATCAGTTTCGTAGATCTCACCCAACCCGCTTTTTGTAGTCACGATCCGGGTATGACGGCCAAGGCTGTTTCCCCTTGAAAATCATACGGGAATGGAATGTGTAACGCGATGAAATGCCCAGTACTGACAGAGGCGTGCTGTCGGGGAGACACCGGGGTTCTACAAATCGATTTAATGGAGTAAAAATATTTGTCCAAATTTTCTTCCTGAAATTAGTCATATAATAGTCACAACGTCTACGTTAAATGTTAAGTCTTTTTGTGCTATACCCATTTTCACTTAAGTAAGTAATTTTTAAATTATAACACACCGAGCGACAGAAAGTAGGGGCCACCCCTATAATTTTTTTATTTCTGTACATATCGAAATGAAAGTAGAGGTCTAGAATCCTTCAGAAAACTGCATTTTTTGACATAAGAAGTAATTTTATACCACTTCCGGTTACGTCGGAAATAACCCTATATAACTATTGGTTTTGTAAGCGGAACTCCCTGTATAGCATTACATTCTTGAATTCAGGATGAATTTTTGAATATTTGTGGAGATTTTCATAAATTTCTGATTACTTGTAATTTTTATATGGGCAATTATAAATTTTGATTTAGACTGCTATAAAATAATTTTAAAAAAACGTATTGTGACCTGCGGATTTACGGTGCAAGTAAAAACACAACAAAACTTTACGAGCTCATTATTAACGCCGGTGAACCAGTTGGCATGGTATCATCAAACAAGCCGACGTACATATATATAAAACCTATAAAGGCAAGCGATTCAATTTGCCGGCGGAATAGTACAGAGAGTAACGGTATTTTAATGAGGTCGTAAAATTTTTGTTGCGTTTTTTGCCTGCACGGTTAAATTGCAAATGACTATACTCTGTTATAATCGAACTCAGATTTTCGGTGCACTCAAAAAAGGCAACAAAACTTTACGATCCCATTATTATCGCCGTTGGACCATTTGGCCTGGTGTCATCAAACAAGCCGACGCACATTAAAAACCTATAAAGGTAAGCGAGTCAATTTACAAACGAAATAGTACAGAGCCGTACTTAAAATTTGTATGTATTAGAATGTACATATTAATAATACTAGACCGTAACGCGCTATTAAAACTTAACGGCTGAGTTGCTGGTCTAAATATTTCAAGTACGTACCTGAGCGCAATTATTTTTGCGACTGATTTAACGGTATTTTAATGAGGTCGTAAAGTTTTTATTGCCACTTTTTAGTGCACCATAAATCTGAGCTCGTCCCCTAATTTCTTTTTGATATGTATAAAAGTAAAAAAAATATAGGGATGAGCCACTACATTGTCGATATACGAGCTGTAAAACCCACAATGTTACCTTAAACAGGCTAGAAATGGGAGCAAAATTTGATACCAATCATTTAAAGTCAGCTGTAAAAGTTTAGAATTTTTTATAATACATTCTCAACATTTGACATAAAAGAGATATTAAATTTTTTGTTTAATGAAGGCAGTGAAGTAGTGCAACTGAAGTATATTGCTACAAAACCATGAAACAATATGTTGTAATAAATATTAATGTATCAAATTCTTACAAACCGGCCTCACGTGTACCACAAGGACCTAACCTAGGTCCTTTACTTGTGCCATGCTTTATAGGTGACATAAAAGCATAATAGGTTATACTGAACTGCAAGAAGATATGCATAAAACTTATCCTGGTTAATAAATAGTAAACAATCTTTCATCACAATAAATTTCAATTAATTTAGACACAGTATTGACAATGGAGACTGTGGAAAAACTAAGAACTTAGGCAATAGGTTTGACATTAAACTAGAATTCAATAATTGCGCCGCACACGTTCCTAAAATCCAAAAGATCAAGCACTATCGGCTAAAACATTTTCTTTTCTATACGTTCTTCTATGAAAGAATATTTGACTCTTATAGTTAAATATATGTGGTGTACTTACGCCTTTTCCGATCAGTGCACAAAGAAAGTAGGAACTTACCTGAAAACAAAAAAAAACAATTTATTAAAAAACTGATCTTGAATTTTATTAAATTATTTTTAAATAAATGACTGTCAGTACGCCTCTGAGATTGAGATATCGTGATAATGTATACATATCCACCCCAAAACGACATAATGGCTATGTGACATACATACAAAATACACGCTCCTCAGTCGGTTTAATATTACCGAAAATTAACGGGGATTGTAAATGGAACCCACGTTTTGTTATTATGTTAATTACAGGTCTAAATTTATATGAAAAAAAGGGGCAGTAAAAAAATAGTAGCTGACCGTCGCGGAGATTAAAATACTTTTTGTCATGACCAAGCTTAATCATTACAAAAAGAAATACGTAAAATATTTGTACATTAAACAATAATAATAGATTTTTATTGCCCAACATAATATTCCAATTACAGGACAACATAGGTAACAATAACAATAATAGTAATAAAAAGTTTAAGACCTTATTAAAATACCGTTAAACCAGTTGCAAAACTAATTGGGCATACATACGAATTTTAAGTGCGGCTCTGTACTATTTCGTTCGCAAATTGATCCGCTTGCCTTTATAGGTTTTTAATGTGCGTCGGCTTGTTTAATGAAACCAGGCCGAATGGCCCAACAGCGATAATAATGATGTCGTTTTTGTTGCCTTTTTTGAGTGCACCGGCGTCTATACACGGCGGACGATTAATAATAGGCCATAGTTCACAGGGGTAGATGCTTTGGGCCAAAATATGAGGATATAACCAAATATGCTTTGGTAAAATGTTGCTGTGGAAAAAGATACAGGATGTCAAAGTTCAAATTATTTCTGCTAGAGGAACTTATTTTATTCTAAGAAACAATAATTTATGTATTACATCACGTTAGATCATAGAGGGCGCCGCAGGAGTTGTATCTGATGATGAATTTTTTTTAATATTCTTTTTACGAAACGTTGTGGTACTTCTGACCAGAAAATATGATGAGGGCATCATTTCCACGTATAAAATGTACACTTGGTAGAACTCGATAACTCCAACCGTTCTCGAGGAAAGTTCAGTTAAACATTTCAATAATTTTTTGAAAGACAAATTCAAATTTAATGAAACAAAGTGTATTCATTGAAAAGTGTCCTTTGGTTACATTTTAATTCTATCAGTTACGTCATTTAATCATTTTATTTTGTTCCTGTGTTCCTCGGGCTAATTTTTTTAACTTACTTATTTACAATGCCTAGATATAATTGTTTCTCTTTCATATATCTCATTTTTTGTTCATTCATCTCTCAAAGGATTATCTATAGACATTCCATTGTTTAAATATTTTCAGAACGTGGTGGATTTATTTTATTATTTTACAGTTTCGCAATACACCTTGTAAACTTATTACAAGAAGTAGAACATGTATCTTTCCCAATATAAAATATTACCCAGACCGTTTTAATAAAATTTTACTGCCCTCGACCCAACCCAATATCAATAAAATACATGATCCTTTTCATAGTAAAATCCTGGATTTATGGCCATACTCTCAGAAAGAATTGTATGATTTTTTATGCTTTTTGAGTAGAAATTGTTTATCTCTTGAATGCTGGCCGGTGTGGTAAAAGTGATTATACTAGAATTCTGTATCACATTACGTCCATTTATATACATTCTAACTCTGAAACGATTTGCACATATATCGAGTCACCACTACCATCAGCGTTTGTAAATCATACCAAGTTCAACGGCAGGTAATTTAATAGTTTAAATTTGATAAGTGTCTAGATGTTCCAGCAGCTGTCAATTTTGTGCACATTACGTAGCAAATTTTTAATACGTCTTCACTGTCCTCGCTTAAATATAATATTCACTTCTTATATAGTAACATAAATTTTTATTTCGCGTTTGAAAAAAATTCCCCTGGATAGCGATATCTACTTTCCATGCATATCTCTCCATCCGTCTAGCAACAGCGCTATCAGTTTCGCCCTCTAGCAGCCACTTCGAGTAACTCTCCTTCGAATGTAATGCCACCGACTAAACGGCAACGTAGATTACGGCGATATCTGGTAACGATACGTTATGTAGCCATATTGATCGGTGTGTATATATTTTTTAAAGGCATTCAGAGGGAGGAAGCGAATGGTCGGTATCAGGTGGATTGAAGGGCTCTCTTTCATAAATTTTAAATGGAGATAAGAAGCTGAGTTACAGTGAGAGATGTACGTGGCGTGTCAATTACACGGTGGACTAAAAAATAACACTAACAAAAGCTGGTATTGTTCAAATGTGCTTTTAGAGGGCGGAATATTAAATATAATATTTTTTGTCGCAAACTCCTTTGCCTTATTATTATTATAAAGAACGTAACCATACTGCAACCAACAGCTACTCTCCGGGCTATGTGCCCCGCCGAGCGCTGAATTACAAGTTACAAGTCTGGCGCGTTAAGTGTAATAATTGCATATTACCATCAAAACGCTAATTCTTCGATTGCAACAAACACCAGCCGAAAGACTGATCCTACTTAAAGGACCTCTCTTGCCAGCCGTCACACACCACTTGCAGACTGCAGTTTCGAGCTGTTGGCTCTCGTCAGTGCAAGGGAGGCATGTGACGACCGGCACGAGGATCCTTTGACTATTTGGTACATCCCGGTATTTTTATAATAGCGACATGTAAAATAGTCAGTAGGCGCCATCTAGCGGTCCAGTGTCTGTTGCAATCGAAAAATAAATAGCCTGACTGGGCTTAGCATAGTTCAAATGTGCTTTTAGAGGGCGGAATATTAAACATAATATTTTTAGTCGCAATCTCCTCTATAAAGTCCTTATTTTACTATAAGGCGCTCGGCGGGGCACTTAGCCCGGAGAGTAGCTGTTGGTTGCAGTCTGGTCACGTTCCTTATAGTAAAATAAAGACTTTATAGAGGAGCTTGTGACTAAAAATATTATGTTTAATATTCCGCCCTCTAAAAGCACATTTGAACTATGCTAAGCCCAGTGTTACAGTTCAATTTAACATTTATACGTCATTATAAAAAAATCTCTAAATCATTACTTTATCTCTTACATTTAATGTCTAACGAATTCGTGTTATCCGTCGTCACGCGTAATATTTATTATTTAGTTGTCTATATGAACCCGCAATTGTAAGGAATCTGTTGCACTTAAGTGTAGGCATGGCATTATACATTTTGTTGTGTAGCGTGTTGCATATACTTAGCCTTTCTATTTCTGTAATTCTTATAAGCTAGGCAACCAATAACTTTTAATTAGTTTATAGGTCGATTCCTATAACCGTACTGACGATCGGTAACACAGATTTATTTCTTCACGATAGTTTTGGCTTAGGTTTCGTCTTCCGGTATTCTGTTACTTTTTCACGTGTAAGTTCGTTTGAACGCTTGGCAATTATTAACTGGTATTTTACGTGCTCTTTGCGATTTTTGAAATGAGTAATTTCACCATTCTGGGATATATTCGCAACGTTACATTTTTCGATTATCCATTTATGTTTGGACGAGTGCATATTTTTATGGTATTGGAAATCGATTATCTTCATTGGAAGGGTCTATACGTAAAAGCCATTTTTGCCAAATTTACAAGAGGCCAAGGACATCCAAGGTCAACAACATTTTTCTAAGAAAACCCTCCAAAACGAGATAATTATTTTATTTTTATATTCAAACTAACAAAATTTTACTTATAGTAAATTGTTCAATGGTAAAAATTTATTTTTAGGTTTTTTTTTTCACCTACGGTTTCGCCTAGGATTTCGTAGTTTTTCATAGGTTTTTTTTGTCTCCCCTGATACGAATAACTTTCTTTTCCACTGGTCTACACGTGCTTATGTTATTTCTCCTTGCTGGACTAGAATTTCTTTTTTTGTGGAGGAGCCATCCATCTTCTGGGTTAATTGATAGGCTGGAAGTTGCCCATTCCTGAAGTTTGAGCCGAAGCTGAAGCCCTGCTGCCTGCAAGTTTATATCCTTCTTGCGCCATCTATATATTGATTTTTTTTAAAATATATTGTATATTTTGCTTAAAAAAATGTCACCACTGTATGTATATATATTTTTTAAATTTTGCTAAACGTTCCATGAAAATATTCTGTTAATTAATTAAAACATCTATGATATTTGTTGGGGGTTTAAGCACTTACGTAAGACGCGTATACCCAGTCAGATACATTTTTTTAGTGCTGAATTTGTTTGCTATACCATACCGTACGTTATTGTACTGTTGAATATTATATAAGTTAACCTACCCCGTTTATTGTCATTAAAAGATAAAACTGAATTTGAATTTTTCATTATCGTCTCGCTAAGTAATTTATTTAGTAAATTTAAAGTTACATTGTACTTGAGCTGGTATTTGATACATCAAAGAAGTTTGGAACCCCGACCATCTCCACTGTCAGTCGGCCGGCAAATACCGTTAGTCAACAGACGACGACCAACTAGGTACGTGAGATTGCAGTTTTAAAATTTGACGTAGCACCAGTCAGGCTATTTATTTTTCGATTGCAACAGACACTGGACCGCTAGATGGCGCCTGCTGACTATTTTACATGTCGCTATTGTAAAAATACCGGGATGTACCAAATGGTCAAAGGATCCTCGTGCCGGTCGTCACATGCCTACCTTGCACTGACGAGAGCCAACAGCTCGAAACTGCAGTCTGCAAGTGGTGTGTGACGGCTGGCAAGAGAGCTCATTTAAGTAGGATCAGTCTTTCGGCTGGTGTTTGTTGCAATCGAAGCATTAGCGTTTTGATGGTATTATGCAATTATTACACTTAACGCGCCAGATTTGTAACTTATAATTCAGCGCTCGGCGGGGCACATAGCCCGGAGAGTAGCTGTTGGTTGCAGTCTGGTTACGTTCCTTATAGTAAAATAAGGGCTTTATAGAGGAGTTTGCGACTAAAAATATTATGTTTAATATTCCGCCCTCTAAAAGCACATTTGAACTATGCTAAGCCCAGTCAGGCTATTTATTTTTCGATTGCAACAAACACTGGACCGCTAGATGGCGCCTGCTGACTATTTTACATGTCGCTATTGTAAAAATCCCGGAATGTACCAAATAGTTAAAGGATCCTCGTGCCAGTCGTCACATACCTGCCTTGCACTGACGAGAGCCAACAGCTCGAAATTGCAGTCTGCAAGTGGTGTGTGACGGCTGGCAAGAGAGCTCCTTTAAGTAGAATCAGTCTTTCGGCTGGTGTTTGTTGCAATCGAAGCATTAGCGTTTGGATGGTAATATGCAATTATTACACTTAACGCGCCAGACTTGTAACTTGTAATTCAGCGCTCGGCGGGGCACATAGCCCGGAGAGTAGCTGTTGGCTGCAGTCTGGTTATGTTCCTTATAGTAAAATAAGAACTTTGCGACTAAAAGTATTAATAGCTGATATTGTAATTTATCATTTAAATTCTATTTATAGATAGATTCCTGTTATTATGTACATTGTTAATTGATAGCTTGAACACCACTATAAAACATTGACTTGTCATCCAATGTACATCTAACTTTGATACACAATATACAAGATATACAAGAAATGTGTTGTGGATGAAACGGGTAAAGCTGGAGGTATTGAGGTATTATGACTGCCGCCTTACCACTGTGAACTGAGCCCCATTGAGCTTATTTGGGATGAAGTAAAGGGGAATGCTGCACGGAAAAAAGGGAACCTTTAAATTAGAACCGGTAAAAGGCCTTCTATATAGTGCATTAAAAATAGTTACAGCTGATTATTGGCGAAAATGCATAGAACATGTTAAAGAAGTTGAAATAAAAATGTGGGATACGGATATTCATATTGACGCAGTAATTGAGTCAATAATTAGGAGGCAGCTGCGATAGTGACAGTGATCAGTGAATGGTAACCTGTGATAGTGTTATGTAGTGATTGTGATAAGAAGAATTATTTATTCTGAAAAATTATTGTTGGTAGGATTTTTTTCTAATTAAGTATGTTATTTTAACAAGAAAGTTTATTTATGTTGTTAGAACAGTTATTTATTTTTAACTTTGGTAAGTTTTGTTACTGTTGTGTTATTTTAACAATAAAGTTTATATATGTTGTTAACAGTTATTTCAGTTATTTATATTTAACTTCCAGGTATATTTATTTATTTTCTATTTTAATTTGTTATTTCCTAATTAACAACAACCCTGCCACCATCCTTTCCCGGTAAGGAATATGTTCACGCTTCCACGTTGGTCCTTGCTAAGAACAACTGGCATGGCTGAAGTTTGTGTAAATTTTTATAAACATCAAACATTCGACAGTTTTGATGTCAGATTTCGTAGGTATTCCACTCTAAGGCGCTCCCTGACGGGTCGGTACGATGCGGTATGCACGAGGTATGGATTCCACATGTTTTCGAAATGCAGACAATCTGCAAATTTCACAGTCGACTGCCTGTATTTACCGAGAGTAGTTGGTGCTTGCTATACAATTACTGACTGCGAGGCGAAATTTTGCAGGACCGTGAGGGTATTCAATGCAGTAAAACATGTGTTGTACCATGATGCACCGATTCCATACCGATACCATTCCAGTCCGCCAAGGAGGGCGCTCAAACAAAATTATGCCTGCCATTAAAAATGTCCTTAAAAGAACTCCAGTTTTTCTTTTTGGCTGAGTTGAGTATAAAAACAAATCTTATTATATTTATTACTGCCACGTCCAGTGGAAGTATAGTAACGCAAAAAAATATTTTTTTTGTTGATATAGGCTTAAAATGTCATGAAACGTTGAGATTTTAAATTTGAGCGAAAAAAAAAATTCTGTCTGTCGGTCTGTCTGTCTGTCTGTCTGTCTGTCTGTCTGTCTGTCTGTCTGTCGATCTGTCTGTCTGTAACTTTTCTGTGCTCACGTTTACTCTGGAATTGTTTATAATATTGATTTGAAATTTGGTATTATAACGAGATCTGGAACTGGATTATACTTTGATCTATTTCCGTTGAAGGGTTCGGGGTTAAATGGGGTAAATAAGAGTAAATAAGCAAAGCAAGCAGATAAGAGTCCATAAAATTGCAATTTAGGGTATGTGCCCCCCATTATCACCCCCACTACTGTAAAAGGGAGTAAAAAAAATAAAATTCGATTTAGTGTGTATACAAGAAAGAAACGTTCCAAAAATTTTTTTGGCATTAGCCACCCTCTACTACATCCATTACCACCACCGCCCTATTATTAAAGGGAGTAAAAAATTAAATTGGGATTTAGTGTGTGTACGAGAACCAAGGGCCTCTAAAAATTTTTTGGCATTAGCCACGTTGGACCCCTGAGCCGGCATTGCGGCATGTGGCACGTTCACACATTCAACCCATTTGGCCGACTATGGCAATACATAGAATGTCTTAGTTGTGATTTTCAGTTCTGGTAGGAGGTAAAAACGGATAAAATTGAATATATTACTATGATAGAACGAGATGCCGCTTCATTATATACCCATTGTACCATTTTTTCAGGAAACGTCCACGGACAAAATTATATGGATTATTCCATACTTTTGCCCGGACCTGTATAACAAATACCAGAATACTATCCGAAAATAAATATTGTGTCAGAATACATTTTAAAATAGTGATAATAAAAATCAATAAAAAAAACACGTCATGAAAAATGTAAGCCGTGGATTTTGCCGTAAGATTTAGCTTTGATGCTTTAAAAAAACTCGGTCTAAATTGGATGTCAAACAAAGTTTCACGGAGCTGTCCGAGTTCCTAGTCCTAAAAAAGTTAATACGAAAAACAGTAAATATTTCTTTATCAAATCTCTCGAGTTATGATATACAGCAATAAAATACTTCTGACAACTGACAGTCCTCTCCTTTGAATTATGAGAAATATATTTCTATTTTTGTAGTTCAATGTCTTTCAAACACTACCTCCTAAAACTATAATCGAACTCTGAGAGACCCTTCAGCATTGAATATAAATATTGTATGAAATTTTTTCGGACGGGCCGAAATAGATGTAATAAAATGGCTGGTCCTACAATTTCCCAGTAAATTTTCTACTCGACGACCTCACCAGAGCCCTTCCGAACCCTCCAATATGAAACCAATCAGAACATAAATTTGATCTCTCGGAAAAAAACGGTGATTAATAAAACAAGAGCCGCCACAGAATGTAGATTTAACACGAGTTTATAAATCACAATTTTGTTCACCTTGCTGTGAAAGTTCACGTGATTTACGCATCTCTAACGCGTTCCATACCCAGAAGAGGGAATGTGATGGGCAATCCGTCAGAACGACGATTAGACAAAGGGAGAAAACGTTAATCGCGATCTTTTATCAGGATCCAGCACATAGGGTCGCATCGACTGGGGTTCGCAATTTATTTAAACGATTCCTTCATTTTTTATTTGTTACATTTTTGTTCCAGGAAGTGCTTACTTTAGGCGGATTTTATATAAATTTAGAACACGGTTAATCATCTCTCTTTATCAGAATTCAGCGTGAGAGTGGGTGAGGTATGGTTTGTAATTTAATTATAAATTCGTTCATTTTTTATCATATATTTATTAAGCGAAATTCCACATTTAATAAATACCGAGATAAATGCGCTAGGGAGGCATCTCGTTAAGGTTAACCACGTGGTTGTTCTTCAATTCAATTCAATGCAACACTCTTTAATTGTCTATCTGAGGAAGACTCGGGCAATAAAAATTAAGTAAACATAATAAATAATGATCATGATAATGATAATAATTTGGAAACTAGAACTAAATTAAGTGTAAATAGCATAATGGAACTCTTAAAACTGTGTATAAAAACAACCTATTTTCAATTGGACAATGAGTTCTATCAGCAGGATTTTGGTTTGGCTATGGGGTCTGCATTATCACCAATTTTAAGCAACATATTTATGGAGAACTTTGAGAACACACATATTCAAAATTGTATAAACAAACCGGTTGTCTGGTGGAGATATGTTGACGACATCTTTGCAATTTGGCCTCATGGTGTCGATTTACTAGATAGTTTTTTTAGAAAATATAAATAGTAAGGAACCGTCTATTAAATTCACATTAGAAGTAGAAAGTAGGAATGAACTACCGTTTTTAGATGTTTTAATTAGAAGGGTAAATAATACAATTGAAACAAGCGTTTATAGAAAACCAACACATACTAATAGATATCTAAATTTTAACTCAAATCAGTCAATAAATGTTAAAAGGAGTGTTGTAAAATGTTTATACGATAGGACCAAAATAATTTCATCTAATAATGAAATATTAAATAATGAGAAAAAATGTATCAAAGAGGTTCTAGTACAAAATCAATATCCTGAAGCCTTTGTTGATACAGTTTTCATAAATGTTGAAAATAGGGACAATCAGGTACAACAAAAACCTGAACGTCATTATACAGCAATAATTCCTTATGTATACGGACTATCGGAAAAGCTACGCCGTATAGGTGACAAATTTGATGTTAGGACGATATTTCAAACGGGGAACACTTTAGGATCTATTTTAACAAAAACAAAACCGATAAACAGGGAGCTGAATTCAAAAAACTGTATTTACAATATCCCGTGCGAATGTGATAAATGTTATGTGGGTGAGTCATCCAGACCTTTCAGTGTAAGGTTGGATGAGCACAAGAATTACATTAGAAAGAATGAAATTCAGAAATCAAAGATTTGTGAACATGCCTGGGAAAACGGACATAGAATAAACTGGGACTCGGCAAAAATTTTAACAAAAGAAACAGATACCAAAAAAAGAAAAATTAAAGAATCAGCAATAATCTTATTAAATGAAGATAAGTGCATATCGAATTGTTCTGTAGATATTTGTACAACCTGGCTACCAATGTTAAAAGAAGAACTTAACAAACATTATCTAAAAGAAGATATCATCAGTTCTATGTTCTGTGTAAGAGGTAAGTATCTATGGAAATAACATAAACAGAATCTTAAAGCTGTGTATTTGACATACACAGCAAAATAAGAGTTCTTCCAAAAAAAGCTTTGAAAACGGAAAGAGATTACTTTCCGAAATGTCAGCAAAATACATTATTTCTGTGTTTATTCCGATTTATATTATTTGCAAAACATAACCTCTGACTTTTCCTTTGGCGTAAACGTCACGGGCGCAGAGGCTTTTTTCCAATAATTCTATTATTTTGTAGATTGATTTGTTTTGAAGAGGATAATAATACATGTGGTAGAAAATCCAAATAATAGGAAAGAATATTCGTAGAATGCCACAAATAACTTTCAGACAATAATAAGATTAGAAGAATTTTGTATATATTTCTAACCAAATAACAAATAAGTCCACCTATTTTGCATATATTTCCCTTAGATTAGATTTATTGATGGCAAAATACACTACAAACAGTAAAAAAATCCTAGCTGGAAAATTTTATTAACTAAACGTCTGCAGACTGGCCTATTGCGGCTATTTTTAAGGTCCTACACTAGAAATTATTCCAAGGTGTTTCCTAGTTATGAATATATTTATTTAAGAAACAAACTTTATAAAACTTTGTTTTGCTATTGCATTTATTCCAACGAAAATATACTTTTAAATAAATATGTTGTGCTCGCTTACACAGTAATACATTCGGAAGGAACGTTGTTGTTATGATTCTCTTTGTGTAAAAATCCGGCTAAACCACTTGGGCTGCTTGCTGTGAAAAATTAAGTGAAATATTGTTTTATTAGAATTCAACTAAAGTTTTCACGTTCCTTACTTTTTGAACGAAAACAACAAACTTTGAAAGTGGAGAACATGAAACTTTTCTTTCCAGTTTCTTTTTGTTTCGTTGAGACCCTAGCAGGGGCGTAGCCAAGGCAATCCGCAAAGGTAACTGACCCCTTTCTACCCAGAGAACATAAAATATGGATAGTGCTAATAAAATATCACAGATTGAAGACAAATCAGGCCTTACAGGCCAGTAAATTTGGTATCAACAAGACGGAGCATCACCAGTTACCCTCGGTCGGTGCGTGATTACCTGGTCATTGAGTTTCCAGCCGGAAGGATTGGAAAGCGGGAAGCAATAGAATAGCCAGCGACACCACCGGATTTAACTTCACTCGATTTTCTTGGGGCTACTTGAAAAGAGCATTTATATCAGAAAATCAGACAACATTGGAGAGCTAAAGGTAAGAATCAGACAAAGAAATCAGTTGATACAACCCGCAGCAATAATTAAAGTTTTAAATAAATTGTCATATAGAGTAGAATATTATGTCTAAGTAAATAGCGAACAGTTTGAGCATTTACCAATTTTAATTAGATGAATTTACGTGTCAAAAAGTGATGTTTGTCAAGTACTGACGATGTACCAAGTTTCAATAACATATATGCAAAAATAGAGAGATATTGAGGTGTGTTACATCAATAAAATAAAAAATGTTTCAAAACAGAAATGATACCATCTTGATAGGCGGAAGTGACCTCAAGTATGTAAGTAAGTAAGTAAGTAAGTAAGTTTTTTCATTAAATAATTACAAATCGCAACAAAAAAATTACAGTAAGAAAGGGATTTTAAGTTAGACACAGTTTTTTAAATTTCCTTTCAGATAATTTTAAATTTGGAGCAGATTTAACTGCATGTGGTAGGTCTATCTAATAACAAAGTTTTTTGTAAATTACTGGTTCTTACAAAATTAATGGTAAAATTATCTTTAGATATATTATATGAATGGACTTCTGACCTTGTCACTAGAAACTTTTGCAGATGCTGCAGCAATAGTTTATTTTTAATTTTGTAAATAAGAAATTTGACTTTTTAATAATGTCTTCAAGTATTTATGACAATGTTGTTTTGAACCTAGAATCATACAATTAGTTTTATGTGCATTTCACTTTAATTTATTATTACATAACCACTTATAGCTTGTTAAGCTTGTCGTTTATTGTATTGGTTATTTCTGCATGATCTGTTCCTGAGACCGATAATAAGGTGTCATCAGCATATACATTTATAAAAAAAATATTCTTATTTAACATTTTCCTTAAGTCATTTATATAAATTATAAACAGCAAGGGCCCAAGGACACTACCCAGTGCAACCCCAATATCGCTCTTAATTTTTTAGGATTTATCTCCGTCCACTTTAGTTCTATGATACCTTTTAACTAAATAGTTGCCTATCCACTTCAGTGCCTTAGCTTTAATTAATTATAAGCTAAGTTTCGTCAAAAGTCTTTGGCGGTCAATCGTCTCAAAGGCACGCTGAATGTCAATAAAAACAGTTATCGCCTTTCCATCATGTATATCCTACTACATCAAAAATATCATTCAGTAGTTTTATTGTTATATCTTCTGGAAATTAAAAATGTGTCACTGTACCCAATTTCAAGGCTTTAGATGAAGAGGAGTGGGTGAAAAATCGATTACAAAGTTTGATCCCAACACACAGAGAAAGTAAATTGAATAAAAGCATATAAAAAATAATAATGATCCTGAGGACTTGGCTAATGCTGCACCTGCGCCGCTAATCAGTAAACCGCCATATATAATATAATATTACATTAAGGGGGCGTTAGCACAGTGGTTGGCGCGTCTAGTTTTCACTCTGAGCATACCTAGCGAAGTGGGTTCGAGTACCATCTACTGGAAAGTAGTGTTCTATTATAAGTTAATAATTTTTTTTAATACATTTATTTAACGTCTGCCTATTACCGCTACTGAGGCCTATCACCGACGCCTGTAGACGAGCTACCCACAACCAGGAATTTTTGCCGAAGGGATCTTTTACTTGCCTAACATTTAATAGACAAGGGACCGACGGCTTTACATCCCCTCCGAAGGATGGTATATCCCCTATACAACCCTCGCCTAAGGTTGTATAGCTTTCGCGCATACACTGATATACAAGCCGCTGGAAGATGTGTGAGGCGAGGACGCGGTGTTCGTTGGAACGGTCACCCATCCAACTACTAACTGCGCCTGACGTTGCTTTACATCGCATATCAAAGTATGTACATAGTAAAGACGCACCTACGCTCGCCCCTCAATTATAAGTTACCGCCAAGCAGTGGTTCGGATTTCACTGTAAACTGTAGGACCCCATCTCCTTTAAGAGGATCATTCAACTGATCCGGAACGCGGTTAAAACAGTTAATATTTATTTATAACATTTATTTACAGCCTGGTTAATAATAATAATAATAATAATAAACGTCTTTATTACACTAAGATACAGGTATAACATACACAGTAACTTGAGTAAAGGGCGAAGTTTAGCTAGTATATCTAGCTATTCTTACACTTAACCTACTGTGTGTTACTGTGATAATAAACTGTGATAATAAACAGTTTCTATATGCTATTAAGAATTCAGATGGGAAATTTGAACTTAAACGGAAAATAATTCCTCGCAGGCATAAAAAGAGCTGAACCCATAAAATGGACGGCATAGATGGTAAAAAGTTATATTTTACATCATATCAGAAAACGTTCGTCCCCGTCGCTGGGCATGAAAAAGTCAACCCCGCAATATATTTACTTCCCAAACGACCAACTATTTATCCAGTCGGCCGAAAAAGTTTGTCAGTTTCGTTCGGCGTAACGTTTTTATCCAGATTACATCATCCCGGCTTCGTGTAAAATACGTTTGGATTCAGGTAATTATCAGGACTGGATAATTAAAATTTTGTTCATGTAGTGGGAGGTTCTTTTTCGTAATTTATAATTAACTTAGCTAGCGTAGTGTTTAATGTTGATTACCATGTTTTCTGAGGTGGCTAATTGATTTTTTTAAAGTTTTATTAATTGATATACTAATTAATTCTGGAGCTTGGAGTTTAGAGAGGATAATGAAGAGAGACATGAAGAAAATTACCTTTATGTTTCAATTATACAGGATAATTCATAAGTAATGATACAACACTTAACTGCCTTAATGAAATGTTTATAGGTAAAAAGATAAAGGGTGTTATAATTAAAATTAAATTTTTTATTTTCCTTTGTAATTTAATGATTTTTTTATAATTTTATCATGAAAATTGCTGGGTGGGGGTTATTTATAGCGGGAAATCATAACGCATCTTAAGCTTTCGTCTAGCTCCTAGAGGGCGCTACGTACGCTATGTTTAATGTGTTAAAAGGGTTAACTTTTCCACCCGCACCTTTATAATTTCGCATGCAGTTTGTATTCCTCTATCATTTCTTAATAAAAAAGGTATTACTTGTTTCCAGTCTCCTAAGTATAACAGGCTTTGAGAAAAGTGCAAATGTTGATGCATGCAAATTTACAATTTGAAAAACTATTTTGGCGGCAAAATTCGACACTCTTTAGTGTGTTCTTTTAGTATTTTTTTCTGTGTAGCTAATGTGGTAATTGTTTGTATGGCGTTTAACAACTTCAAAATTTCAACATTAAAACAAAACAAATAAAGACACGCTTTTAACTAGTAGGCATAAATAATTTAATTTAAAATGGTAAGCAATGTATCACAAATAATAAGAACTAGAACGATAATAAGAACAACTTTAAAATGTATAATACCTAACTACAATAAATGTTGTTCAACATGACCACCATTAACCTCATTTTTTAAACCGAGTGCCTATTTGTACATGCAGGATGTGTGAATAGCGTCAGGACTTTTCGTGCATGGAGTATGTATCAATAGCGCCAGGACTATTCGTACATGCAGTATGTGACCTATTGATATAGTAAGAAGTATGTAGGTTTCTCATCAGCAGTCCGTGGTGTAGTGGCTAGGTTTGACTGACTTTTACAATACTTGGAAGATACGCATAAACGAGAACAAGACGGAGACTATCACGCTACACCCTAAATTTACCAACATAAAAACCATCACAAAACTTAAAATAAATGACAAGACGATTGGGGAACGGAACACGGTCAAATATCTGGGGGTAACCCTAGATAAGAGGCTGTGTTTCGGACCCCATATCACACAGACACAGACCATCAGCAAGACCTACGCGACGCTAGGCAAACTGTACCCTCTTGTAAACCGACGAATCAAACTTACGACAGACAATAAGATAACCTTATACAAGGTTTACTTACCTTTACTTTACAAATATTTCATTATTGACATTATTGGCTAAATCTTAATATTTTGACACCTACTATCTACAGTTAAGTGTTGTACCTTTACTTATGTATCATCCTGTAATATTTTTTGAGACATTTTACATTTTTTAGTGTATACGATTCTTTTACATCTCCCAATATATCAAGTCAATTTAGTAAATGCTTTTAACCGATACTGCTTTTTTATAGACCCATGTCCTGGTTAATCCTTAATTTATACCTGATCAATAACACACCTTTATGGCGTTTAAATTTAAATCGTATCATTCTTTACGTTCACAGCCGGCCAGATTGGACTATATAATTTCTAAAGCACGTACTCTTGCCCCAGTAATCCCCTTAAAATTTATATTAAAGTTAAAGGTTTAGATAAATCATAGATAGACTGCGCATAGGCATTAGGGAGATGGCAGGAAGATTATCGTAATCCAAAAAGTTGATTTACGGGGCGCCGATAGCCTTGACCGCTTAACGAAAAACACTTGAAAAGAAGGAACCACTGGTTAAAAAGTGGAGGGTAATATAACCAGATGTGGTTATACAGGGTGTTTTGTCATTTTGTTAACTATTTTCACATATATCTGAAATAATAAAGTAGAAATGTTAGACGTACGTAATATGATGAGTTGTTTATTATTAATAAACACTCCGACAACTTTGCCTTATAATTTTGTGGGAAAAAAGATAATGATGCTTTCTCTTTCTACCTAAAATAGGTTGGTTCATTCGTATTAATTCAAAAGCTATTACCTCCTTAAAATACGATTACTTAAAAATGAAAAACTATTTTATTGAGGAACTAAGCTTAAGGATTCTTCACAACGGTCAATCTCCAACAGGGTATAAAGCCGTAGCCGCGATCACTTTGCTTGTCTACTACCGCGATGAAAAATACTAAACTTACCTCTTTATAGGTATATTATTTTCAACAGCTGTAACACAGTTTCTATAAGAGATGTCAATATCGTTCTTAACTTTTCTTCTAAGATGTATTATAAATTGTAAACGTTCATTATACGAAATATAAAACGATCAACAGAAAACATTACCGATGGACACTTTTCAGTTACCCCAGCAAAGAATTCTCCCCATTCAATATCATCAATAATAAGCTATTACACAAATCCTAAAAAAATCTTCTCCGACAATGTTTATTATTAACTACATAATAACCGAAAGGGGATAACACAAATAAGCGGTATAAGGATACCCAACACCGCCCAACCCTTACCGACTGAAGTACTTAATAGATTTGGGTAGTAAACCACATCGGCGAGGCGGTTGGAAGTTGATGAGTAATTAGAGAACCCTTTATAAGTAGCTGGGCCCCTTGTCAAGATATTGTTTGAGCTTTGAAATTTTGCATCTCGAATATATCATATTGGTAACAATAAATTGTAAAGTTCCTCGAGAAGAGACAACAAAGCCTGTAACGTTTGAACAGAAAAAAAGCTGTTCTCTAATTTTTTGTACCTTGACTGCTTACCAGAGACAAACATTTTCGTCCTTACAATAAAATAAATATAATTAGTGAAAATTTCGAGAGTATGCTTGTGTTATATGAGCTCTATTTTCAGTGCTCACTTTCAGTTTCTCGAGAGTATAAAACTCAAATTTTGCACATATTTATATGACAATGAATTTGGCTGGTAGAGGCGTCTCATATTATGAAATGCTTAATGTATGTGACCTCAGAATAGAAATGACATGCAGAAATTGCCAGGTCACTTATTTTCTCTCTCAGGTAGAGCTTCACGTGCCAAGATTTTCTGATAAAGATTGTCTTACTTATAAAGTGCCTGGTACTGCCGTGAGCAGAAAAAAATAAGACAATATTTTTTTCTAATGTAAATCTCTCTCTATTTGAATATGTAATGAGTAGCCGAAATAAAACAGATATCACTTTTAATTTATTTTTTATTTTAATGCTGTAGTTATTGCTATAGTAAATGATGGATGGTTAATGAGACAAATTGCACTGCGTTATAACATTAACAAAAATTTGGTGTGTAACATTTTAAGAAAGTGGAGAATAAACGGTACGATTAGTAGAAATCCTGGATTAAAGGACAAAGGATATCCTACTTAACAACAAACTAACTATTAATATTTCGTTATTGCACCATTTCTATTTATAACTTCTATAGGTCGTTTGGCATAGAATTAAATAACCTAATATAATAATCATTAGTAATAATATTTTCCCATGCATTATTTACTGTTTCCAGTAATTCATCGGCATTCCGTGGTCTCACATTTCGTTTTTGGATACTTCTTACGAGTAGTCCCCATACTTCTTCCACAGGGTTAAGATCTGGACTATAACTGGGCCAGTTAAGATCATTGATGTTGTTATCTTGAAACCAGTTAGTTACGCTATGTGCAGTATGAACGGAACAATTGTCTTGTTGAAATATGAACTCATTATTAGGAAATAATTGTGACACAGAAGGGAGCATAATATTGTCCAAAATCCTAATATACGTTTCACTATTAAATCGTTCCTCAATATGCCACAAAACACCAGGACCACGTGCCGATATCCAAATCCACATATTGACGGAAAATCTACCACTTTTATCATTGTTAGATATATATTTCTCATCGAACCGAGTATTCGGATTGCGGTAAACACGAATACGACCGCTGTGTGTTGACTGAAAAGCTTTTTCGCCTGTAAAGATTACATTGTTCCAAAAATTTACATCATGCGCTAAAAATAATATACAGAGTGTTTCATTTGAAAAATTTAGAAAGTTTACTTTACTTACTTTTACATAATCGTAAAATAAATCTTGTTAATTAATAGTAATACACACACAGCCAATTAATTTGTTAAACCTTGTTCTGACCAAAATTTTCATATTTTTTCTCTAAAAACTCGGCAACGTCACGTCAAAAACCAAAAATCTGGAGGTAGTTGAAAAGGTAATTTTACACTGAATTAATAATTGTAAAAATATATAGGGTAAAAAATTAATTTTCAGAAGACGTCTAATAAGGCATTATTGGTACACCCTGTATGTAATTGAAATGTCTATTATTCATATGGAGTATGCCTGTTCAATTAATATTATTATTATTAGGAAATTCAGCGCTAGATTTTCATAACAGATTGTGCTATATCACAACCTAACATAGACATGCTTCAGAATTTCTCTTTAAAAATGTTAATTATGCAAAACCATTACGTATGAACCACTCTGTATAATACTATGTTATACTGACACTAATAATAGTATATTTTACATTTACAGCCAAAATAAATACAACATTGTTCAGATTCGCCAGACAATAGTAGGAAAGTTGCCAAATAACAATAAAACCCTCTCGAGTTGTATATCCACACAACAAAACCCGTTTGGGGTTGACTTTAATTGAACAATATAAACGGTGGTAGGCAGAGACAGCGTTTTTCTTGTGGCTCGCAAAACGTGATGTCTGTGTACGATAAATAGAGGCCACATTTAGAGTCACTAAGTACTTTTTTAACGTATAAAGGAAATTTAATGAAAGATTTTACCTGAAGCAAGTAAAAAAATCACTGCTAAAGCTTCAGCAATTTTTTAACTACTAGTGTCACTTATAAATATTTATAGTACAGGTAAACTGAATTTCAATAAGGAATAGAAGGAGTAGTGTATTTTTTTTTTTGGAAATAACAATAAAAGTCCATTGAAGAAAACGATTTTGAGAAGACCTAAACAACTAGAATGTCAATGGTTTGACATATAATCATCTTCTACAACATCACTTTTTTAAAGAATTTTGTGCCAAGTATAATAAGATGCTCTGTTCCTGATAATACCATTAAATATTTTTAAAACGTTTATTACTTATTTTATATTCCTAAAATATATAAAACTTGTAACAACTTTCTTCATCAAACAAAACAATGAAAATATCACGTTTATTTTATAAGTATATTCATTGTTCGTAATTTATTAAAATACTGTTAAAGTTTCTACAGTAATATCTAGAACTTTCATGCACGATACAGGTTGTATAAGTCGTGCAAGTCGTTTTGATCTTACAAACTTATACGAAGGTAGTGCATCTACGTGCGAAAATATAATTTGATATATCATAAAGTATGAAATATATAGAAAGTATCTGCTTTTAGCGACTGATCAGACTTGTCGAAGGTACACTTAGGTTCCATGAAGTAAGTATTATTGTATTTATTTTGCAAGTAGCGGATATACATACTCTTATTTCTTAGATTCAATAAATTCGTCCCAATCTGCATTGGCGTACAAACTGCTTTTAGCAGATAAAAATAATTACTATGATAACCAGAAATCAAAGGAAAATTGAAGAAGACATATTTTGGGATTCCGTCGTTCTATCTAGTATATATATGGTGGCAATCAGTCTCACAGCAAAAGCATAATAATGATATTCAAACATCTACGAAGTGGTTCAAAGATCGCCACTGGAGCCATTACGATTGATATTGTGTGACACTGAATGTTTGCTAAATTTCTTAAATAATGTAGATACGCTTACATCGCTAGAAATTTTTCTTTAACAAAATAAGTAGTTAAGCTAGGGCGTTCTGGCTCAAAATTCCATGTTATTTCTTATGGAGGTTCATTCCGGTTTTTCAAGGTCACTTCTCGCCAGGCTCCGCCCACCCACGACTTGCATGCGCAGGAATTGGTAGGAAATTCAAACGTTGCGCCCAATATTAAACATATCTGTACGAATAAACAGGTCTTAAATACGAGTGATTCCTGGGGTGTCATAGGTGGTTTAAGGGGGTATCATGACCTAATTGAAAGCTGTGCAGACCGGTTTCTTATTCGTACGGACCTGTCTAATATTCGAACAGATCCTGTTTGAAAGCTGTATAGACCTGTTTGACAATCGCACAGACCTGTTTGAAAATCATACAGACCCTATTTGAAAGCTGTACCAACCTGTTTAATATTGGGCGCAAAATTTGAATTTTCCATCAATTCCTGCGCGTGCAAGTCCTTGAAAAACCAGAATGAACCTCTATAAAAAATAACGTGGGATTTTGAACCGCCCATAGCTTTCTACTCGAATAATAAACAGGTCTGTGCAGCTTTCAAACAGGGTCTGTACGATTTTAAAACAGGTCTGTACGGTTTCCAAATAAGTTTGTACTGTTTTCAAACAGATCTATATAGCTTTCAAACAGGGTCTGTATGAATATTAGACAGGTCTAAGAATTAGAAACACGTCTGCAAAGCTTTCAATTAGGTCATGATACCCATATGAACCAATCACCCGTATATAAGACATGTTTATTATTCATACAGATCTGTCTAATATTCGAACAGACCCTTTTTGAAAGCTATACAGATTTGTTTGAAAATCGTACAAACCTGTTTGAAAACCGTACAGACCTGTTTGAAAATCGTACAGACCCTGTTTGAAAGCTGTACAGACCTGATTAATAGCGGGCGCAACGTTTGAATTTCCTCCTGAATCTCCCAATCTCAATCCTCTTGGCTAATATTAAAGAGTAGGATAATGCACAGGCTAGTGTCTCATTTCTATATTTCCTTTATTTTTCAACATTTTCATTTGAAATTTGGAGTGGATTTTTTGACATACAAAACAGTTTGAGACTTTCCGGTTTACCTGGAAATGACCGCAACTTTCGATTTTTAAATGGAATACCCTGTATGCTTTTATATATTTGGATTCAAGACAACATTATTTTTAAAACATTCGTCTAGAGTGCTTTGGAAAGCCAAATTTTGTTCTACGGCAGGTACAGTCCATGGGAAAAATATAATTTTTTGTTTAATTTCATTAATCTATTTACGAAGCTTATCGAACATATTACGTTATTATCGAAAACTTGTTTTTCAAATGGGAAGATGGTGGTTCATAGTGTACAAAAAATTATAGATTTTTGCTACTTGTGTTTCCATTTTATTTAATTTATTTAAAAATAAAACTTTCACTTTCAAAATAATTTTTATTGAGCTTTAACATAGTTGCATTTGCACTACGATTTGATACAATATTATAAAACAAAAAAAAGGTGACATTTGTAAACAATTATTGTTAGTGAAAGATTTGTGTCCGCAGAGCACTGCCCCATAACAGCCACATTGTTATGGATTATTTGAATGAAACTTATGGCCCAAAACTTATTTCAAATCAGGGTTTATTATTCGTACAGATCTGTCTAATATTCGAACAGACCCTGTTTGAAAGCTATGCAGATCTGTTTGAAAATCGTACAAATCTGTTTGAAAATCGTACAGACCTGTTTGAAAATCGTACAGACTCTGTTTGAAAGCTGTACACACCTGATTAATAGGGGGCGCAACGTTTAAATTTCATACCAACATCTGCGCGCGCAAGTCGTGGTTGGACGGAGTATGGCGAAAAGTGACCTTGAAAAACAAGAATGAACCCTCATAAGAAATAACATGGGATTTTGAACCAGAACTGCATTAGCTTATCTACTAAAATATGAGGCCAACGCGAAGTCGATTAATTACTAAAATACATACTACGATAGACCCAAAAATTCCACTATTTCCTATAAAAGGAACTAAATTCATTGCCACCTTGCAAGGTGTACAATTGCGTTTCCAAAATGATTGAAAATAATGTCTTAAAATTGTTCATTCGTTATTTTGAGTTTGAGTTAATTTATTGGCAAGAAATGTTTGATCTCCTGTAAAATATAAACCGGAGGAAACTCCGAAGTATTTTTTAAATATAATTAATATCTTTGACCCAAAACTAACAAAAACAAATGAACAAAAAATTGCTATAAGTAAATCCCTAGAAGGTGTAATTTCTTTTAGCTCAAGCTCTACAGTATCATTTATAAATCGCTGTGGCATTTTGCGACGCCTCACTTTCCTTGAGACTAATCCACTGTGAAGGCATATGAAATAAAGATCAGAATCTTGATGTTAAATGATATTTGTTATGAAAATAACATGACAAATGGTAATTTCATGCATTTTTTACAATACAAAACAGTTTCAGCACATTGTTATCTTCCTAAGCCTCCGTTATTTGTAGCTACAAATTCGAAATTTGTGATGAAAGGAAAATTACAGAACTCAAACTTGCAAATCCATATAATTGTGCATATTCTCAGTAATTGTTTCTGACTGAAAAGAAATTAAGCTTAAGCAACGGAGACTGCGAACAATTTAAATATTTTAATATTTTACCTCCGAACCATTAACATACATTTCATTTAATCCGCGACCCAAAGCCCTAGAATTATCATGCAAATTCGGTCTGGCTCGCTATTCATTCTCCCTTCCACCTACAGGGAGACAAAGCCGCCAAGATTTTCCCTAATTGACCATAGCCGGCGACATATTTATTTTACGTAAGTCGAATATTAGTCGAGTTGCCTACGTAAAAATTTGTTTGTTACTGTGCCTTGTATCTTTAGAAAACGGCAGAACGAACTTTTAAACCCTCACCACTGTTAGTTAATTCGACTATACGACATGTGGACCAATTTATACTATTTAGTAGAATGCCAGAATGGAGTATAAAGATGCTTAGGCAAGGTAATACAGAATGCTCCAAATTAGTAAATTAAAGCCTCCTGAATCTCCCAATCTCAATCCTCTTGACTAATATTAAAGAGCAGGATAATGCACAGGTTAGTGGCTCACTCCTATATTTCCATTATTTTTAACATTTTCGTTTGAAATTTGGAGTGTACAAACGGATTTTTGGACAGACAAAACAGTATGAGACTTTCCGGTTTACCCGGAAATGACCGCAACTTTCGATTTTTAAATGGAACACCCTGTATATTTTTACATATTTGGATTCAAGACAACATTAGTTTTAAAACATTCGTCTAGAGTGCTTTGGAATGCCAAATTTTGTTCTACGGCAGGTAAAGTCCATGGGAAAAATATAATTTTTTGTTTAATTTCATTAATAACTATTTACGAAGCCTATAAAGTCGAACATATTACGTTATTATCGAAAACTTTTTTTTCAAATGGGAAGGTGGTTCAAATGGGAATAGTGTTAATAAGATAGATTTTTGCTATTTGGTTTCCATTTTATTTAATTTATTTAAAAATAAAACTTTCACTTTCAAAATATTTTTTATTGAACTTTAACATAGTTGGCATTTGCACTACGATTAGATACAATATTAATAAAAAAAAAGGTGACATTTGTAAATAATTATTGTTAGTGAAAGATTTGTGTCCGCAGAGCACTGCCCCATAACAGCCACGTTGCTATGGATTATTTGAATGAAACTTATGGCCCAAAACTTATTTCAAACCAGGGTTTCATAAGGTGGCCTGCAAGGTCACCTGATCTAACCCCATTAAACTTCTTTCTTTGGGATCTTATCAATGGACAGGTCTACAAAATTCCCGTTATGACCATTGAGGATCCCCAATTGAGAACCAGAAGAGCTTTTAATAGCGTCACTCCACAAATGTTAAGGTATGCAATGAGTTACACAATTGTGCGAGCAAAAAATGTATTGATTGTGATGAGGGTTATTCTAAACAATATTTGTAAAATTCAAATGCCCTTCACCTTTTCTAAAAATTTAACACTTATAATTGTGTGATTTGTATAATTGAAAAAAATCATATGTCTAATAATCAATAATTGAATAAGTGACTTTTTGTGAATAATAGCCTTTTAATGAAGTAGTTTCTTTCGGGTCTGGCCGTGGTCATCGAACTTGACTTGACGTTTCGCTGATCATTCTGTCAGCTTCTTCAGAAGGATTCTAAAGACTGAAGTTGTTGTTACACTCCTCGTTATATACCTAGGCGCCGCTTCGCTTCGCTAGTCATTGGTCGTGCTTGGTTCTCGTTGTGTTTGGCTGACCGTGACTTACTACGGTGCTGGTACTTGGCAATACCGGTCTCCACTTGTTACTAAGGCGATACCCATCCTCTCTGTTAAAGTTGTTCCCGTTTTTTATAATTTCCAGTGAGTCTAATATATTAGACAGGAATACGCGTTATTATCCGCGAATCATTAGGGAATCATTGGAAATTATGAAAAAGGTGAACAACTTTAACAGAGAGGATGGGTATCGACTTAGTAGCACGTGGAAACCAAACACGACGAATGAGCAGCGTAGCGAACCAAGCACGACCAATGACCTGCACTCTACTAATAGCCTTTTAGTTCTCTGTGTCACTTGGTATACAGTAGTCTGTTAATTTGTGAAGTTAATCAACGATGGCATTCAAGAATTATTTCTTCAGTTTTATAATTTTTAGAGAATTACATGTATTTGATGATCCTACAAATAAATGTCTTATGAGATTTAATAATTGATCTACAGCTGTAGATATTAGTCTGGATACTGGCACATCCCGTATAAGTACGGCAAAAATGCCTGGTATAATTAAAACCGCAAAGGTCTATTCTGCGGGCGTCTTTTCGAAGGGTCGCGGTCGGTCGAACGTCAAGATGGCCTGCTGTAGCGGCGACTGCCTGCATTGGTTTGAATAAATTAACGTGTGGCATTGCTGCAATTCTGGTTACGTCGACGGGTCGACATTTTACATACAAAGTAGCAAATTACTTTAGCGGACTTGAGGTTTAACCTAGAAATTAACCGGCGGATTATTTGCAGATGGATCGATGGTATTGGTAGCCGTTCTAGCATAAAGTTGTCTTAGTGTAAAATTACACAGTTTAGGGCCAGTATATCCACCTTCTGTTCAATTTATCTGGTAAATAAACCTCATGGAAACAATTACCGATGCAATTGTGACCGAGAAAATTATCTATAAAGGGCCGGTTTTATAATATCGGATTAAACTGCAGAGTACAGGTTGAACTACGGATTTGAAAAAAAGTCTGTTTTATAATGTCAGTAATCTTTAGTTTACAGATTAATTACGTCACAGTAAAGTTAAACTTCAAACGGTGGATGGGAATAGTTTAAACCGTGGATTATCAAATGTCAGAATATTCATAACCTCAGAATATAAAATTCGGTGTATATTTGATGGATGTATTCGAAATACGTGATTATTTACAATCTGATGATGACAAAAATTAATAATTAATACGCTCACGCTCAAATAGTTCTAGGAATTTTAGAATCAGACCTATAGTTACATGGAAGAATGTAATGAGAAAACTTTGAGTTGATTTAGATTATCTAAATTTATTATCTGACAGAAAGATGAAGATTTATTTTTGATTACCTCACAGTTCTATGCATATTTATTTGCTTTATTGTTACCAGCGTTTTTGGAAGTGTTCACAAATCAACTGCCTCGTGTATAATTAAAAATGTTTCTCTAATAAAATTATCTCGTATTCAGTATTTGTCGTTCTATTGTAATCCATTTTTACAAAAATAACTTGAAAAGCATGTCAAAATGTCATAATAGGTTAGAATCAAACTAAGTGAAGTTGTAATTTCTGGTGAACAGTAATACCAACTATATAAATTTCAGTTTATTGTTATAAAACAGGTATTTGTAAAGTAAAGTTTAAATCATGATTTAATCCTAAGTTTAAACTTCAGATAACCGTAGCGTTAATCTAACATTATAAAACTGGACCTAAGTAAAGGAAAAAACATTCGTGTTTCGATTAAACTTTCTAAAGTCAGAAAACATCAACTTTAGCCTGGTTTCTGGTTAGGTTAGGTTAGTAGTCTCCAACAATAGTTGACAGGCACTTGCACATCAACTCGAGACAAGTTATTTAAGTCGCCTCAAAATAGATATGAGTTATTGACTTATAAGTGGCTCCACCTACCGGAGGCTTTTTGTACTTATAGTTATTAGAAATATTCCTTCAGAAAAGTGCGTTTTTCGCAAACAGATTTACCTAATATTGTAATGGGAATTAACACATTTGTTTTAAATTTAGTTATAAATTTATCAAGAACAAGGAACAAAGCGAAAATAGTGAAAATTTTCCAACTAAAATAAAAAACGCTATTTAAGTCATACTTTTTACTCAGATATCTCGTTATTAATTTGCTAGACGTAAGATATTATAAACGGCAAACTTAAATGGAATTTCGAACTACGTGATTTCTTATTTTACTTTAACTCTATGGTATAAAGATGGATTGTAGAAGTTAATTTCCTCGATTGTTGTCTGATTTATCCTTGTATACCTACCTAGCAAAGTTTTTCAATTAATTTCCTCTTAACCTGAATTATATTTTTAAGATGCAATCTTGAGATTAATGTGGATTTATTAGGACGACAAGAGGATTATTTCTTGTACGCTGGTTCAAGAGTAATATAACGAATTAATTAAAAGTGTAGGTTATGGTTGTAACACAATATAAGGATTATTATCAAAATGTTACCTTGACATAGCTTTCTTTGTAAAAATTTCAGTTTCTTATATCAAAATTGTCTTCAATCGTGTGTTTGTTAGCCGCATTGGATTCCTGGCAAAAACCGTATCAAAATAACTTAAAAAAAATATGTCAAACACTATCGAGAAAATCAAATATAACGCGCTAAGACTATCCACTTTCTGTCATTTCATTTCTTTCCCTATAGGAAGGATATGTTTGAAATAATTTCTTGGCTAACTGACGAACTTTTTAACAAATATGTTATAATAAAATACATATTATCGTGTATTAATTAATTTTCAGTAAAATACTGATCTGCTACTTGCTCCGCGTCGTGAAAATACACCACCAAACCAAGCGGAATTCGTGGCATTTCGCTTCATGAACCTCGACATGACGCTACATCGCCTGCTGCATATATTCGAATTACGCCCTCCCATCTCTGTGCCATGCCAAGCGAGTTTCCACAATAAATAAGCATCAGCCCCTCATTACCCAATTACGATGTTACCGATGCTTTGCTATCTAGAGAGATGTCTCAACTCGCAAGTTAATCGAGTCAAACCTCTTTCGGTTGTCGTTGTCGAAATTACAGAACAGTAATGCAAAGCCTTTTCTGGCTCACCAAGTAGAGTAACACTGTGGGTTCTTGTGAGGCATGTGACGACCGACACGAGGATCACTTGACCATTTAGTACATTTGCGTATCTTTGGGATAGCGACATGTAAAATAGTCAGCAGGCGCCATCTAGCCGTCCAGTGTCTGTTGCAATCGAAAAATAAATAGCCTGACTGGACTTAGCATAGTTCATTGGTTGCAGTCTGGTGACGTTCCTTATAGTAAAATAAGGATTTTATAGAGGAGTTTGCGACTAAAAATATTATGTTTTAGTATTCCGCCCTCTAAAAGCACATTTGAACTATGGATGTCATGTGCCCATCAGGATTTAAAAAGATTTTTAACCAGCTATAAACAGATCTCAAACAGACCTAAACAGGTTTTAAACAGTTATAAACAGGTCTGTACAGCTTTCAAACAGGTCTAAACAAGTATTAAACAGACCTTAAACCCCCGATGGACACATGCCATCCAATTCATGACGTCATTAAGAAGCCCCAATGTTACTCTACTTGGTGAGCCAGAAACGGCTTTGCATTACTACTCACCAATGATACTATCAGACCTTAAAAAACGACCTACGGCTAAAGCTGGAAATAGACATTGCGTCGATGGTGAGATCTTGCCTGTAATGGTAATAAGGCACTGCAGAGTGAGTAGAGAATATATAGCAGAGGAAAATTATCCCCTATTCTAATTAGGCTACGCCCTTTATGACGTCACGGAAAGTGATGGGGAGGTTCATCTCCGCCATATATTCCCTACTATTTTGCTATTCGATGATTGTAGACTAATGAACTACCGGTGAGTGATCTGTTTTTTGCATAATTACAAAATCTTTTTTTTTTTTTATTAATTTATTTATTAGCAATCAGATACATCTTTTAGCTAATGTGTTAACATGTGCAAGTGTTTGTGGTTGCTTGCACTGGTGGCGTGAAGAGGTGAAAATCCAACGAAGTCACCTCAGTGTCCATTTAAGTCTGATGGCCAGCATCTCTTCAGCCTTCTGTTATTCATCAACGGTTGTAGTAACGTCTCCAGTAGTGGGTTGGTGTGAACTTCTAGTTTATTGTGATGCTTGTGAAATTTGTCCTGGATGACTTCCCTTATGTAGGGAATGTTCAAGTCTGTATGTAATGTATGGTTAGGTACATACCATGGTGCATCTGTTATGATACAGAGGATTTTTGATTGGGCTCTTTGCATAATGGCAATATGAGACTTAGCCGCACAGCCCCAAAGTTCTATTCCATAGGTCCAAACGGGTCTAATAATAGTTTTATATAATAGCAATTTATTTTCTATGGATAGTTTTGATTTACGCCGATAAGCCAATATATTTCTTTCACTTTTAGATCAATTTGTTTTCTCTTTTTGGTTATATGTTCTTTCCAATTAAGTTTACTATCTAGGTGGAGTCCAAGGTATTTTACTGTCTGCTTGTGGTATCGTCTCTTGATTAAGAGTGACTGTAGGGCAGCGTTCTTTTCTAAGAGTGAAAGTTATGTGTGTTGATTTTGATTCATTTACCTTTATCTTCCATTTTTTTAACCAGGTTTCAAGTCTTCTTAAGTGTTCTTGAAGATTGTGTGATGCGGTAATTGGGTTTGTATTTGTTGATATCAACGCTGTGTCGTCTGCGAATGTACCGGTGGTTATATCTTCTGATGTTGGTAAGTCAGATGTATATAATATATACAAGGGTGGGCCAAGTATACTTCCTTGGGGTACTCCAGAAAGGATAGGAAAACGGTTGGAAGTTTCTCCATTGACTTTGGCTAGGAATTCTCGTTGATTTAGGTACGATTTCAGAAGGTTGAAGTATTTAATGGGGAGGTTCCTTTTGATCTTAAATAGCAGACCTGGATGCCAGACTTTGTCGAAAGCCTGGCTGACATCTAGGAATGTAGCGGTGCAGTATTGACGATTCTCCATGGATTTGTTTATTACGTCTACAATTCTATGGCATTGTTGAATCGTGGAGTGTGTGACTGTCTAAATCCAAATTGATGATCTGGCATCCAGTGCTGTGTATCAATATCTCTGTTAATTCATTTAAGGATTATTTTCTCAAGCAACTTTGATAATGTTGATAGCAAGCTTATTGGGCGATAGGATGCAACATTAGTAGCGTCTTTACCAGGCTTAGGGATCATAATTATTTGTGCAATCTTTAGTGCTTTGGGCCAATACTCCAATCTTATTATTGCATTGTATAAATACATAAGTAATCTTAAACCTTCTTCTGGTAGTTCTTTAAGCATTTTAGCGGTAATATGATCGAGTCCTGGTGATTTTCTTGGATTGAGTATCTTAATTTCTTCTTTGATTTCACTTAAAGAGATTGCTTTAATGCGTTGTTGCACATGGGCGGCTGCATTTACTTGTTCTTCTATTTCTAAATCTTCATCGTCATCATGTGGGGTGAAATCTTTTGATAGATGTTCTGCAAAGAGATTAGCTTTTTGTTTATCACTTTTTCACGTCACGTCCACACTCATGTCATCGTATAAAGTTTACAAACAATCTAGACCCTCTCGAAAATCTTTTAGCCATATCTGCAAATACCTGTATACACTCCAGATTTTTATTCAATTGAGTATGTGCCGGATGTTCTGGATACGCAACTATGAATGTTTCAGTCCTCATCTGCTCAATGAAGCTCAACAAAGGTCAGCAGAATAACGCTATGCAGGACAAAATAATAGGAATAACCGTTATTGCCTCCAAAACATCTGTCCTGGACTCAGTAGTATTTTGAGCTTACTTGACCCGATCCTTTGTTATGGTCTTCTGCCGCCCATCCTTTGAAATTCGCTGGCTATTGTGGTTTAAACAAAGTGGATAAATACAAGACAAACGTTAGAATTAAGTTGCTTTCTTCGATATGAACTTATTAAATAAAAATGTGTAAGATAAAAAGGCATTGGACAGAAAACCGGAAAATAAATCGTTCTAATAATACAAAATACTCAGGTAGATACTATTTTTTTATATATGTTTGATAACCGTCTTTATATTAATTACACACAGGCATGCTTACGCGTGTTAAGATCACTTTTGTTACGTCTTATTCATTTACTGGGATTTTAAAGATACATCCCCTGACATAATAGCCCTGTTGACGACGATCACGCTCAAATCCTTATATCTCAGTCTGCAAAACTAATAAAATATTTATAGGTCTGTTAACTTTATTGGACTTGGCCTTATACGATCTGATAAATGTGATTTTACAAACTCATCATTCTGAGTTTAACGCGGCGTTATGTCTGAATAAGCGTCATAAAATTTGTACGTTGTGCAACGTGGGTATGCAGGTATCAATTTTAAATTTAAAATTTTATTGGTGCAGAAAACATCGTTTTATGGCAAAGTGGGCATTTGGAAAATAATGGTGATATTTTCTCGGTGAATGTTATTTTTAAAGATACATTACTCTACGTCTACTCTCAAACACTTGAAATCTTAAAAATCGTATCTACGAAGTTTTTGTAAGTATAACTGCTGCTATGCTGCGAAATATTATGCGAATATCATTGAATATTTATTAACTTTTAATTAATCTTTTACTATCCTTCTTATTGTTTTTTTATAGATTTATTTAACGTCGGCCTATTTCCGCTACTGAGGTCTAACACCGACGCCTGTAGACGAGCTACCCCCAACCAGGAATTTTGACGAACCTATTCCCTTAAGAAGAGTAGGGATCTTTTACTTGTCTAACATTTAATAGACAAGGGACCGACGGCTTTACATCCCCTCCGAAGGATGGCATATCTCCTATACAACCCTCGCCTAAGGGTGCTTCCGCGCATACACTGATATACAAGCCGCTGGAAGATGTGTGAGGCGAGGACGCGGTCTTCGTTGGAACGGTCACCCAGCCAACTACTAACCACGCCTAACGTTGCTTTACATCGCATATCGAAGTATGTACACAGTAAAGACGCACCTACGGTCGCCCCTTTCTTATTGTTAAAATAAATCATTTCGGACACTTGGTTATTTCTAGCGTTGTTTGTCGACAAAGTAAATGTTCTGGATTTAGTTTTATTTAATTTCCACTGCGTACTTGATAAGCGTATTTCCCCATAATTTAATTATTACCTACCAAAAAACTTGTATATTTGGGTTCATATAAAACCGATTTTCGATTTGAAGTTGTATTCCTGATAATGCTCAAACTCACATACCAGTGGATCATATATTTGGAGTAAATTTTCCAAATTTTAATTTAAAATCGCTGAGCGATGAACAAATTGGAGACGTGGAACTAAAAACATTAATAAAAGATCAATTATCCAAGAAATATAATATTAAATATGTATTACAGAAAGTTAAAGTTCCAAATTTGCAAGATGAGATTTGGCGTGATGTTTCTAATTGAGACGCGCTATTTTTGAAATTTTTCATAATTTAACTCATTCAGGAATTCGGACAACTAGAATAAATCGAAACCGCCATGGCATACTTAAATGGAAAACTAAAAATTATATTATAAAAAAAATCGATGTTTAAAATGTCACTTATTTGGCATAGTTTAATTCAGAAAATTATACAGAATTCAAAAATGCAATAATATACAGAGTATTCCATTTAAAAATCGAAAGTTAGTGTCACTTCCGGCGAAACCGGAAGTGAAAAAAAATCAATTGTATGTCAAAAAATGCCACTTATTATGTATGTAGTTTATCCTGAATTTCAATCAATTTTCGAAACTAAAGAGAAAAGGAGGTATACTATGTTCCTGTTACATCCGGTATGTATAGATACTTATATATCCTGGTCACCTACCACCTTCCTCAAAGAGACGACTCCTATAAAATATTAATTTTTTCTACAAAAGAAAAAAAAATTCTCCCCTTTGAAGGGCGAAAACAATCCCCTGGTCGCATACCATCTTATTCAAAGAAACACCTGTAAAACATCATTTTTTTTCTCACAAAAAAATATCAATTTTCCAACTCCCCACAGGGGTGAAAGCCTGGGGTAGGGGTGGCTGAGGTCAAATACCTCGAGAAACCTTCCGTTCTACTCTAGGGAATAACAAATAGTAAAAAAACTGGGGAAAATAAACGGGTTCACGGAAAAGGGGACTTTGGGGATGTTTTTTTGGACAATTTAAGGGGGTTGTCGAGGTGCAAAAATTGGTTTGACCCCGTGAATCGATTCAGCACCCTTGAAAACGTTGAGACGTTGTCTAGTCCCAGTCGCAAATATTCGGTAGTTAGTCCGACTCCTTCAATGGACTATAATAGTCCATAATAATAATAATAATAATAATAATATAATAGTTATTGTATGCGTGTGTCCTGATCGAGTGGAGTAATGAGGGTGTTAATCTAAATGAAACGATAAAAGTATTCACCAAAGCGTGTCCGCGGGCACAGTTTGAAAATATATATAAGGTCGCAAAATTCTAATATATGAGAATATCTTTAGCATATAACGACAAATATTTCTATAGAAGTTCGTCTTTGTAGTAAGCCACTTCGTTTCATACATAATTCATCTTAATTTGTTGTCGTCTTGCATGAAGTGGCATTTTAATATTATCGCGGTACGTCGTACGTACTCATTAAATTTTACTGCCAGCTGAGATAAGATTTATAATAAAGCGAACGGAATAGCACATTAAATTTTACATTTTATACCAGTACACGCATGAACCCCCGAGAAAGTACCTTTTGAATATGTAACATAGGCGTGTGCACGAATTTATTTATATGAGACGCTGAGTTGAAAACAAAACTATGTAACATTCTGCTTTTAAGAAATCATATGTTTTAAATTTTATTATTAACCACTTCGGAAGTTAACGCCCTCAAAGTAAAACTAATTTAAGAGTCTCTGATAAATTACTGTTTGTTTTAATTATTTGCTGACGATCTGAAAGATATCTAACCCTCAAACCAACTGTATTTGAAAAACCATACGTTTTCAAATAATAATAATATTTGCCTATTAAACCGTTCAAAGTCCCTTTAGCATTCATAAATGGTGTACATATCCGATTTATTTAATATTTGTATCCGTCAGGGATTATAAAGTATAAAGTCGAATGTTTACCTCTGAACCAAGATTGATATGTTCTAGAATTCATATATTTGATGATTATTTGATCGAAAATTTTATTATTTCATATAATTTTCCACTAAACGAAAGCATAAATTTATTTAGCTTGCTGGAGTATTCTCCGTCTTTAAGGACGCCCTAATCTACCTTCCATATCATTTAATTGGCCTTTTTTGAAAGTATCCCTTTATTGAAAATTATACGTTACTAGATGAGAGTCACTGTGACTTCCAAACAAATAACGTCGACAAATAATACAAGTATTGTCGAATATCACCAGACTTTGAAAGGGGTAAACAACTTCACAAAGTGTATTTTTTTAAAGATCATACGTCTAATTCAATGGTACCTCGGGGAATCGTCCCGAGCCCGCTACTTTATATTATCTGTAATAATGATATTTTTTCATCTCTCTTCAAACACTTGTCTATCTTTCATAATAACCGAGTTATTCCACAAGCGATATTATTGTAGCCACCCGGTGTACAAATCTTTATACCTATTTATTAAGGGGTAGGAATAGGCGTAGGAGGGCCTAAATGTAGGCTATCCAGAGCCCTCGGGAACACTCCAACCATCTCCCAGGCAGAAATTGACGCTATAGATCTATGTGACCAGGAATGTCTAAATAAAGGCATTCAAAGGGCAAAGATCTATATAATCCAATCAATAGGTGTCAAAAAAGGCCTTTGCTGTACAAAAGGTGAGGTAGTAATAATTTTTAAATATGTTGTCCAGGTCTGGGAATGAACAAAAATCCAAGTTTTCGACCGAAAAATTAGTTTTTTGAAAATAACTCCGCAGCGGTTGATCCAGCGACGAAAATGTCTTCAACAAAGTTAAAGAAGAAAAAATTCCTCACGTTTTGTATAATTTTTCTTGTAAGTCTAATATGTAATGAGTAAAAAAACAATGTTACAATCATTGTAATTAGAGATTATTATTTACGAAAATATATATTGTGAAATCAAAAGTCATATATCGTCGTATCAGCATGGTTTTATAGAAAAAAGATCGACCACCTCGAATCTGACCTGTATTACACAGTATATCTCGGACATATTGGACACACAAGGCCATGTTATTTATACTGACATTCAAAAAGCTTTCGACAAAATCGATCATTATCTACTCCTTCCTAAACTCAATGCAATTGGAGTGTCAGATATCTTGCTATCCCTAATTGAATCCTATTTATTTAATAGAACACAATTCGTGGAATACGGTGGATAGTCCCTCAAGGATCCAACCTAGGGCCACTTTTATTCTTAGTATTTATTAATGATTTATCCCTAACTATGAGTTCTACACATTTATTTTTCGCGGACGATTTGAAAATCTACTCTGAAGTAAGTAAGCCAAACTACTGTTCTGATTTGCAAATAGCGTTAAACTCAGTTAACGAATGGTGCGAGAAAAACTACTTAAAACTAAATACAAAATGTAAGATAATGTCCTTCTACAATAACAAAAGGCCAGTATTATTCGTATATACGATTAATGATACCGTTCTCGACCGATGTACAAATTTTAAGGATCTTGGAGTAACATTCAATTCCAAGCTCAGTTTTTCTACTCATATAAGCACAATTGTTACTTCGGCTTCTAAAGTACTCGGGTATTGTATAAGACACTGGGGCAGCTTTACGGATATCAACACTCTGAAATCAATATACATATCATTTATACGAAGCAAACTTGATGCTTCTGTCATCTGGTCACCTGTTTATCAAAACTCTAAAATGCAAGTTGAGTCCGTACAAAGACGATTTCTTAAATATATATATTTCAAATCCAATTGGTCCTATCCTGTTAGGGGCTTTGATCACAATACACTACTAAATTCATTCAATTTTGACTCACTTGAACTTAGAAGAAATTGCACAGCACTACAATTGTTATATAAAATACTGCATAACCAATTAGTTGTATTCACTTAAATAGAATTAACTTTCATGTACCAAGGCAGAACGTTCGTCTGCACAATGCATTTTACGTCAATACCAGCAGAACTAACATTCGGGTTAAGTCTCCAATATTCAACATGTGCAAGATATTAAATGATGTCGCTCATATGTGCGACCTCAAATATGATACTCTAAACCACATTATTCATATGTACAAGGATTCTTTTAACTAATTAAGTCTAGTTATCTAATATCTATATAATCTTTTTTATAAATAATAAATAATAAATTAATGTAATTATGTAATGTAATGTATGTATGTATGCATGTATGTATTATGTAATCTAATGTAAATTAATGTAATTTTGTAAATTTTTATCTCATTATTGTTATATATATATATATATATATATATATATATATATATATATATATATATATATATAACAGTTTAAAATTTCAATACGAAATAACTTTGTTTATTATAGTTTTAATCAAATTTTAGTCGATTTTAAGTTTTTAGATAGATTTTTAATGTATACACCATAAGTTATATTAATTACGTAATTATTTATTGCATTCACAGAATCCTGAGGATGAGCTAATAATAAATCGAAACGTTGAAAATTATCAGAAATTGGTTCCATTAACACAACCCCTATATAATGACAAGGCTATTATTATACTCAACATTAAAAATATACTTAGCTTAATTCCAGATTAACACAAGAACTTCTTTTGGTGGGTATATATGATGGTTAAATCCCCATCCCAGGATTACTGATGTTTAAAGGGGATATCTCATTATATGATTGATATTTACTCGCGGCGATTACAAAAATTACAAAAAGGCGCAATTCATTAGACCAATATTTTAGATTTGGAGCTTGACTAGCTTATTTCTCCCAGGCAAAATAAATCCAACAGTTAGCACGTACTCGAATTACGTTCTTTCAACTGTTCTATTTAATTTTGGCTTCAAGTATAACGAGAAAACTGAGATGGAGTTAGCATTCACCGATGATAAAGGTTCGTACGTGATCATGTCGCTTCCAATGAAATGCTGGCCACTGATCTTCAATGGCCGCAAATTGGGGTTGAATAGTAGCGGTTCATGAAAATAAAAACTGACATAAGTTGAACTTCCGCAATTTCCACTTTCTTATACGCTTCAGCAACTTTTGTATAATATACGGGCACATATATATCTACGGAACAGGTAGATAGTACTGTGACAAGCAACCGTCATAAAATTTAATTTATTTAAGATAATTGTAATTGTACCTAAAGTTATTTGAATATTTTCTAACTTTGGTTAGAGCAACTTCAAGTTTGGCGAGTAACTGCGGTGAAAAGTCCTTGTGACATTGCTTTAACTTTGTTGTCACTAGTATAGAGACATACAAACTTTATTAGGTATTATTATTATTATTATTAGCCGTTACTCGAGTCCGAGTATAAAAATGTTACAGTCGATAGATTGTGTACAATAAAAAACAAGTAAAAGGTGAAGTCTATTGTAATTCCCATTCATCTACGGTGCACACGACTATGGCTATAGAGGCCAATTCGGGAGAGCACATGTCGACCGCAGTCAGGACAAACATAGACCTGGTTAGGTCTTGGATTCGGCCTTCTTGCAGCAACATTTCCTTGATAGCTGGCCACAACCCCTCGCCATTCGGTTCTGTCCGCTGCAAGTTGTTCCCATTGCTCGTCTGGAATACCGCAGGATTTTAGATTTTCATGGAGAACGTCTTTGAACCTCTTTCGTTGACCGCCACGCCTTCTTCTACCGCTTAGCAATTCACCATAAAGTGTACATTTAGGAAGGCGGTTATCATGCATACGATGAACGTGACCTGCCCATCTTAGGCGTGCTCTTGAAATAAGCACCTCAATTGGAAGGCTGTTTGCTCTCCTGAGTACTTCCACGTTTGATATGTGATGGAACCAATGGATTTTCATCATACTTCTGAGGTGTCTTTGCTGAAAAGGTTCTAATTCTTTCACATGACGACGGTAAGTGACCCAGCTTTCACATCCATATAGCAGTGTTGGAGTGACAACTGCTCTGTAGACAGCCATTTTCGTTGACAAAGCAAGGTCGTGGTTGTCAAATACTCTCTCTCTAAGTCCCCAGAGTGCTCTAGATGCAGCGTTAATTCTATTGCGAATCTCGCTGTCCATGTTTGCTTTGTCATTAACAACGTCGCCTAAGTAATTGAACTGATCCACCACTTCAAGAGAATTTCCGTTAAGTGTAATGTCTATTTGGTTCACTTGATGAGGAGTTGACATAATCTTAGTCTTTCCAATGTTGATTTTAAGTCCCAAGGAATCATAGCTCTGGGCATACACATCTAAAAGTTCTTGAAGCTCTTCAGGCGTAGAGGCTAAAAGTGCACAGTCATCCGCATACTGGAGATCACAAATGAATCGTGTGCGTGTCTTCGTGAAAGCTCTAAAGCGCCCTATGTTAAAGAGACCGCCATCAAAACGGTATCTGAGACCTATTCCTCTGACTGTCAGTTTGTTGTCAACAATAATTGTTAGAGCAGTGGTAAACAAATTAAAAAGTAGGGGTGCCAGGACACATCCCTGCCTAACTCCAGTGAGGGTTTGGAAAGGTTCGGTTGCCTCATTATTATACATAACCTGGGCGTTGTTGTTTGTATGTAGACTGCGACATACTTCCACAAATTTTCTAGGGATACCTAAGCGGAACATAATTTTCCAGAGCACTTCCCTGTCCACCGAGTCAAACGCCTTGGTTAAATCAATGAAGGCCATGTGAATTTCTCCTTGATGTTCGAGTGCTTTTTCTTGGAGCTGTTTAAGTGTGAAGATTAAATCCGATGTGCCTCGGTTTGGTCTAAAGCCACTCTGTGTTTCAGGAAGTAACTTTTCCATAACAGGTGTTAGCCTATTTGCCATTGCTTTAGTGAGTATCTTCCCTCCAACAGCCAGGAGAGCTATACCCCTGTAATTTCCACAGTCCGCAGCGCTCCCTTTGTTTTTGAAGAGGTTGATTAAAAGCGTATCACGAAACTCTTGCGGAGCTTGACCACTTTCCCACACGACATCAAACAGTTTTTTGAGGTAGGGTATGAGCTCTGACGACACAGCTTTAAAGATCTCAGCTGGGAGTGAGTCGGCGCCGGGAGATTTGTTATTTTTTAGCTGCCCAATGGCGGTTAAGATCTCTTCCGTTGTTAGTGGTTTATCTAAGTCTTCGAAAGTGTCATATTGAGGGATAAGATTTATAATATCGTGATCGGCTTGACTTTGCTGGTTAAGAATGTTAGAGTAGTGTTCTTTCCATCGGGCTCTTATTTCCTGGTCTTCTTTGAGGAGATTTCCATTTAAATCTTTAATAGGGCACATATTTTTCCGACTGGGGCCGTACACTGCTTTTACTCCTTGAAAGAAATTCCTGTAGTCGTGTGAGTCTGGTGTAGGTATTATACGAGTAGTAGGACAAGACTGTTTTTAAAATTACCGATGAGATCGGTTATTATTCTTTCCTTCATATTTTGAATTATAGAACAGTAGAAACATCATTTTAAAGGTGCATAGATATGTGTGTTAATCAAAATGAGCAACATATGGAACACATAATTTTTTTTGTCAAATTAGATAGATAGATAGATACATATTTACAAAATTTAAAATATTTAAAATACAATTAAAACATGTAGGTTTAAATAAACCGGGTCCACACTTTAAGTGCCATAAAAACACTTATATGTGTATAGGACAAGATAAAATAAAACACAGTAATAATAAATTAGGATGTGGCTATTTATACATACTGTATGTATACGCAATTGGCTATTTATACATACAGTATGTATACGCAATTGGCTATTTATACATACAGTATGTATAAGAAATTGGCTATTTATACATACAGTATAGCCGTCGAGGGCAAGGGACATTATCTATCATAAACAACTATACTACATCAAAAAATATTAACATATTTAACCCAACGAACTAACCTAAAGAAATATTCGTATTACGTATTTTAGTTAACAAAATGTGGTAAAAAAAAAACTGTAGCAAGCGGATTCGAACCGTCGACCTCACGTGTGAGAATCGGGAACACTAAGTATTACACCACAGACTGCTGATGGTTAACCTTATAATTCTTACTATATCAATATGTTTGAACGTCATCGCGCATGTGCGGCGTGAATTGCCTGGACAGTATGTATAAATAGCCACATCCAATAAATTAATCAACTCGCTATAACAGTTACAAGGGTATACAAAATATAATACTAGTACCATCTAAATATGCTTATTAAACACTTTTTTGTATCCTTGAGACCGACCAGTATCAATCGATCTATTTATTTTCAGAATTTAGGCATACTGGCGTGCTTAGACGTATGTACCTACATACATAATATTTTTAGATTTATTTATTTTTAATTGTTTTTCATATCAATTATTTTATGTATTTCTACTTTCGGTATATGGCGCATAAATAGTTTTTGATTTACATGAATATGTTTAGTGTCTCTAACTTCCGTTGGAAGTTTGTTGTAGGCCTTTGCGTGTCTGAATGTGATGTTGTGGTATATCTTTTTTGTTTAAAAATTCATTTGTACACAGCGCCAAGAAATTTAGTTGTTTAGCGTCGAACAGAGATGCTTCTATAAACAGCAAATCTGAAGGGAAAGTAGTTTTCTTATTTAACATGAGTTTGAGGAGTCTTTTTTGTATTATATCTAGGTTATTTAAGTGATCATTTAGAAATTCCTCCTCAATCGATAATGCTATAAGATATGTGCGACTCTACAAGTGGGTAGTAAGCTATTTTTAAGTTCTTTTGGTCTAGGTATTATAAATAAACACCAAAGGAATTAGACAACCTCCAATTCCAGAAGCCAGAGCTTGTGCGGAAGGGGGTTACACATTGAAAAAGCGCGGACATACAACCGTTTCCTCCGACAGTGCCGGAGCCAGGATTCGAACCTGATGGTGCGATGTCCGTGCGATTAATCGCGATTGCCACCTCGCGCTTTAACCCACTCGGCCATCGACCAGACAAGGGGGTAAATGTAATGTGCGGATGTCCACCCAAGTCAGAAATACTTACAAGACACCTACTAAGTATTCCTGAAAAAAAATCTCCCTACTCAAAATATCCTACAGAAGTAAATATAGAAACAGGACTAATGTTCATTCCAAGTAAGGTGTTGGTCGATAATAATGCCTAGGTATTTCATTTTGAATATATCGCAATCTTGTTTGTCTCACCTATTTTCAGATGTTTAAATTTTGGCAAGGATGTTTGATAGGAACAGAAAGGATCAAAATAAATTTTCTCATACCTGTTGGTTAATAATTTATAATCGAACCATTCTATTATATTCACTAGGTCATTTTCACCTTTAATCTTTAGCTGTGTCCAGTTTTCAGTAGAATAGAATATGGCTGTGTCATCTGCGAAGGTAATAATGGATCCACATGTTTCGGTATCGAATAAACTATTGAAATATGAAATAAAAAGTAGGGGTCCCAATATTGTTCCCTGCGAGACACCGTATTTAATATTAGTAAAATAGCTGCAGTTGTTACCGATCTTGACGTATTGTTTTCAGTTTGATAGGTAGCTTTCTATTAATTTGAGTGGTTCATTTATTATCCCTATATTTTCTAGGTAGTATAATAACTGCTGATGTGAGACCATAAAGGCTTTGCATAAATCTAAAAATACGCAAATGGTATAGTAAATACGGCCAAAATTGAAACTAGTCAGTTTTGAAGCACAGGACCGTGCGCACTGAACTTGATATTTTGTCCTATATATTTGGTAATGGTATCGAGATTCGAACGGTAGTTGAAACTGTGCAAGCGAGTCCGAGACTGGTAATGTAATCAGCCTGAATGAACCATCTACGAATGCACTGGTTTAAAGGTAATAAAACGGACAGGCCTACTAGCACAAAAAACTCGTAAATCTTTTCTTTATCAGTCAACCTGGAAGTCTAACAACGTGCTGTCTATGTGCCAGTGCAGTGCATAAATACCTATTATAATATCAAGCGTAGGAGTTTAGTTAGTTACTGTTCATATTTATAAATATTTACTACTGTATAAAAGGTAAAATATTTTAATTATTTACTAATTTACCATGGCTTTCTGGAGACCATTTGAAACAGAGGATAATATAATAACGCCCGAAAATCCCGAAATAGTTGAACCGGTTATTGCCGAAAAAGCCGAAATAAATTTAGAGTTTAAAAACCAAGATTTACACCTACAAAGTCAACGTATTATTTTAAATATACATGAATGTTTGAAAAGCGAAAATCCTGAACAATGTGAGAAAGAAATAATACGACGTATTAACGAATTAACTAAAATATCAAAATCAACAATTTATCGCGTAATTCAAAAAGGCGATGTTATAGATCACAGCGCAAAGAGGAAACGGAAAAATACGAAATTAAAAAATATTGATGATGCCACTAGAGACGTAATACGGCGTATAATTTATAATATGTATGAAGAAAATATAGTTCCTACGTTAAAAATGATTCAAGAAAAATTGAGTGATTATCCTGATCATAATTATAGGTCTTTAGATACACTACAAAAGTCTTATTAGAATGCGGTTTTAAACATAAAAAACTTGACAGTCGCATGGTAATTATGGAATCACGACGTATAGTTTCACTTCGAGTAGATTATTTGGAAAAAATTAGAGAATATCGTAAACTAAACAGGCATATAGTGTATCTAGACGAGACGTGGTTTGACACGCATGATGTTGTTCAGTATGGTTGGGTAGATAGTTCGCACAATTGTGTTTTAAATACTCCGTGTTCTAGAGGAAAACGCATTATCATACTTCATGCGGAAAGTGAAAATGGGTTTGTACCCAATGCGTTGCTCTTGTCGGCCAAAAAAATATCGCAGTCTTCTGCAGACTATCACAAAGACATGACAGTCGATCTATTCGAAAAATGGTTTTCTCAACAGCTTCTACCAAATATTCCGCCAAATTCGGTAATTGTATTAGATAATGCTTCTTATCACTCGCGTATATTAAATAAAATACCAAATAACAGCACAAAAAAGGAAGACATTAAAATTCATGAGAAACAAAATATGGGTAAATTCCTGTAAAAGTTCCAATAAAATGCGAATTACTGAAAAGAATAAAAGAATAGAATTTCAAAAAGGAATATGTTATTGATAACTTATCCAATATACACGGTCATACACTTTTGCGGTTAGCTCCGTACTATTGCATATTTAATCCTATCGAGATGGTTTGGGGAACACTAAAAGTACGTTTACGAAAATGTAATAACTCTCCAACGTTAAGCGCGATAGTAGTTGATCATATAAGAGAAGTAATAAATGACATTGACAATAATATTGATTTATGGAAAAATTGCGTTAGGCATGTAATTGGAGAAGAAAATCGATATCCAACGCTACCCCCTAGTGCGCCGATTTTAATTCAACTGGATAATGATTCCTCCTCAGACAGTGAAGATTCGGACGCGTCAATTAACATTTAACTTTTCTTCATTTTTTCATTCACTTTTTTATTGTTACATTTCGTGGAATATATTTTGTTTAGTTGACAAGAAATTTTAATTTAAGTTACTTCATTCTAGAGAAATAATTTAATTTTGTTTTTATTTATGTTTTATATAATATATAATAATTCTTTGCTTTGTTCAAGAAACTTAAATTTTTATTTTATTTTTGATTGAAAGCGTTGCCCCTCGTTAATCTGACCTGTCCCATCCCCTCCTGGCAAGATATGTTCATACCTTCTCGTTGGTCCTTGCTGAGCAATAACATATTTCAATATAATATGGGTTAACTTTAAAACTAAAACCAATAAATTTAAATATTTAGACTTTATATCTACAACTGATATAATACTTCAAAAATATGTTATTGGCGAAATGAACCTAATAAACAAAAAATAATAAAAATGAATACAATTTTAACATTTTATTGTGACAATCATTTCCATTTACCTCCGCCCATGTACAATAAAGAGATACCGACTGTTTTTGCCGGCTTTTAGTTTTTATACGGTTTCAATTCCAGTCGTATATACTTTAGGTTTTTTTACTGTCGATGTATTTTGTGGTTATTTAATCATTTTTAATTGTAATTTGTTTCTAGTGTGAATAGAGGTTTTTATTCCTTTTGTTATGCAATTGTTACTGTAGCCACTTATCAGAAACGGTCAAATTTCTGTCCTCTGATAACAGCTCAATAAACTTACACTATAAATACGAAAAATAGCATGGAAGTTAAAATATTCTCAAATATTTTTTCATTGTATCGTTCAAGAGTACCTTCAGTAGGGTAATATATTCTGCTGGCCACTCGGTAGAATCGGACCTAAAATCAGTAGGGCTGTTCACTTCGTCCATAGCATGAAAATCCTCCGCTGTCCAGTACCCTTCCGCCAATTGTCTATATATATTCATGATTTATTCATGTACGGTCCAAAACAACCCGCAATATTAAATTATAGCGCGCAATTGTTTAACAGTTAATTGAATCTCGCACAATATAAAAATGCCTATCCGTCAAATCTCATTGTTTCCCATCTGGTCGGGCCGGGCTTTATCGCCTTCAATAAATATCACAATATTAAATAGTCGACATCGATTTTCCATCACCGGGGCCCACATCCATCAAATTAATAATATCTCGAAGGTTAATAAATAATGTATTTGGTCGAATTATTAATATCTGAGTCCCTGCGGTCGGTACACGGCATCGCCTCGAGTAAATCGCTGGCTGAATACTTTTCCCTAGTCTTATTTATAGGGCTCTGTTTTGCAACAATGGCAGGATTATGATAACTTAGGCCTGTCCCATTTATTAGACGTTCCGTTTCAGGTTGCAGGATAATTTGGGTGCGTGCAATTCGTGCTGAAATATCGGCAAAGTGGCGTTTTAAATGTCAAACGTCATGTCTTGTCTTAGCGAACAAGGATACGATATACAAATCACCCTATTACGATAAGTTTTAAGAGTTTAAAATAAAAGTAGAATTATAATTTACTAGAAGATGGACATATATTACAATATAATATTTTAAAAGCTACAGTTATTTACTCCAGTCGAATTGCGGGGTTGACGTTAGTACAATCAATGAACCGATTCACCTCCGAAATCTGATCAACTCAACTGATTTGTTTGAAATTTTGACAGTAGCTCAAAAATGATGCAAATAACAAATCTGACTTAGTGCGGATATGTGCTTCCACCCCGGAGGTGAATGCCAACCTTTCTCGGGGGGTGGAAATTTAAAAATTCAATATGACACGATAGAGGATCACATTTTAAGAAGAAAGTTTTTTCTACAACCTAGTAAGTTCTGAGTTATTCGCGATTGAAAATTCCAATAAAAAACACGTTTCTCAACAGTTTTTTGTGAATAACTCGAAAATTAAACGTTTTCTGGAAAAAACTATTCTTATCAAAATTGAAGCTTATAAAAAAACAAAGCGAATTGTTGGTTTTTCTTTAATGTTTTAGGTCATATTAAGCGACTTATGAGTCATTGAAGACGAATTTTTGTTTGTCGAAAATTTATCTAAAGATTTAAACTCAAATAACGGAAAAATTAGTAATTTTTCAGAGAAAATGTTCATAACCTTTTTTAAAGTGCTTTATTAGACCTTTAAAATAAGTTTTTATAAAAGCCTCCAGCATGAAAATTAAGGAAGTTATGACGAAAATAAGTTAAGTCTCTGGAATTTTTGAAAAAAAATTGACAATAAAATTGGCGCCATGAGCGGCAAAATTAAAATTAATCGTAGCCCATGAAAAATTAACTTTATTTATATCCCAATAACACGTTCCAAATGTTTGTTTAGAGAATGTACATTTTGAAAAAAGTTGTTTTCAGTAAATTTTTTTCAATTTTTCAAAAAATACGTTGTTTTTTCAAAATAACTCAAAAAATAATGGTTTAACGAAAAAAAGTGTTCTTAATAAAAATTTAGCTTTCTTTTTACTGAAAATTTTGTTTTTTTAAAATTCATGTAGCTTAAAAATTAAGCGAGATATGGGCATTTAAAGCTTTGATTTCTATGCGAAGGAAACCTCTTTTTAGCCCTTCAGCATTAAAATTCTCTGAACGAAAGGGTGTAGAAATATTACAATCATCATGACTTTATAGCTTATGAAATTCCCTACAAAATGATGTGTGGGTGAATGCAAAAAGCTTAAAAGGAAGCCGAGTTATCGTTAAAAAACTAAATACATTTTTCTAGATATAACGTAGGAAAATTACGGAGCGCCTAAATTTTGAACGTTTTGGAGCATTTGTTTTTTTGTACATGCTGTGTCTTCTTGATACATACATATCTGGATTTCCACATGTATAAACAGTACAGTATGTATTGTTTGGCCTCGCAAAAGATATACAACCAAAAACATTAAATAATGTCGAAGATTATGCCGCATTTCTCGAAAAGATGCGCTACGAATCTTTTGTGAAAGCCACAACAACAAAAAATGCAGTTAAATTGGCATCCCTAGTACCAACTGTAAGTGCTCTAGATGAACATATCAAAGGGTTTACTTACAAATGCAAATCTGGTTGGGAAACAAAACTCTTCATTTTCTGATTGGGGATGAACAAAAGTCGATGGTACATTAGTACCTAACAAAATGAAGGATATGCCTGCACCAGAAGAACTTTTAAAAATGATATTTTGCAATTGCAAAAAAGGGTGTGGCTCTACCTGTGGGTGTCGCAAACTTGTGTTATATAGCAATGAAACTTGCGGCACTTGCTCAGGTGACAGTTGCCAAAATTGTCCTCCAGTCGATCAAGAAGAAAAGGAAGTTGATAGTGAAGAAATGGATGAATTGGAAAATTAAAATTAAATTATTAATATTCACTTTAAAAACCATCTTAATATTGTAAAATAAATATTTTTATTACAATTACAATGTGAAGTTTTAAGAGTTTAATTTCCTTGAAAGGGATGTTTTTAAGGGATGAAAATTTTAGAAAAATTTCATTATATCATAAGCAGCAATTTATTTTCATTTTTTTACGCATTCGACTACTTGGAGCTTTCAAAAGGATTTTTTCCCTAATTTTTATTGTAAGGGGTGGTTTTTAGGGGTTGAATCATATTGAAAAATGATGTATCAGGTCGTTTACATTTAAAGAATATATTTTTTCTATTCAAGATCCAAAATAAAAAGATTTTATGCATTTTAAACCGTTTTTTAATAATTGTGTGAGGGGTAGTTTTTAAGGGTAGTTAGATAGTAAAATATCGAAATATTAGTTACATTATAAAAAACAACAAATATTTAACATATTTGAACATAATGATAACCTATCACTGCTTCCATCTATTAGTTTTCAATTTTTCCTAAGTTTTATTGTTAGGGGTGGCTTTTGGGGGTTGCATCATTAAAAAAATGAAGTATTAGATTTCTTATACTTAAAGGGAAAAATTCTCCTATTACGATCCAAAATAGAAAGGTTTCATGCTTTTTAAACACATTTTTTTATTTATTTTCGTGTGAGGGGTTGTTTTTAAGGGTAGTTAAATAGTAAGATATTGCAATATTACATCCATGATTAAAAGCAATTGATATTTAACATATTTGAACATAATTATAGGCCATCACTGCGTTCATTTATTAGTTTTCAATTTATTGGAGTAAGGGGTAGTTTTCACCCCTTAAAAACAAAAAGCACACTTTGCAACCAAGTCAGGTTTGAAGAGGAGGGTAAGATGAACTTAACTCTAAATTTTCAAGAAGATCGGAGTAGTACTTCAGATTTCGGAGATTTGGCCCCTTTTTAACGTTGAATGACTGTACTATATGAGTTTATGAGTTACCGGAACAAAATATATTTTAAACCAAGTCTTTTTGGTCCCTGATTAAGATCCAAAAGTTTCGCCCGGTGGAAATTCCGGAAACACCCCTTTTGGGGCAAAAACACCCCTTTCATTATTAATCTTCTTCTATATTTCTGTAAATATAGAAGAAGACTAATGACCTTCAACGTACAAATTATCATAAACTATAAACAAAAAAAGCATTATTTTTGTAATATGAAAATTATTTTTGTATATTGAAAAATAAAATAAACAAGCTTCCATTATAATTCTGACTAAAAATAGTTACCAAAAAATCGTACTCAATTTATTTAATTTATATACATATTTATCCGTGTATTATTTATTTTACAGGACAATGTTTTAAAAAAGTAAATGAATAAATTTTTACTAACTTTCTGTCAACCTTATTCCGAAACTAAGGCACTCTTCTAAACCCGGGCTGGATATTTTTTTATCGCCTGTTGTATACTGGCGAGTCTTTTTTGTATGTAGCCAACTTGGAATTATTGATATCTTATGGAAATATAGAAAAAGTATCTTGCTTTTCCACGTTCGCTAAAGTATAATATATTATTCTCCTTAAATGTGCAAGCGGAATACTAAATATAAAAATACAGAGGGGATTGAAGGGATATGTGAAAAATCGCATGCTACATGTGAAAAAGCTTAGCCGAATGTGAGGTCGGTAAGAGCGTTAGAAAACTAGAAATTCAATCTGAAAATATTGATAGGATTTTGTCTTTTAAAATATTTAAGTCATTGATATACCGACTTGATGCTTAAAATATATTTTTTGCGTGGCAATTTTTTAATCTAAACATGGGAAATTTGCCATATCAATTTCTTAGAGTTTAGACGGCGTCAAACGTCACGTATAGCTGATTTAGTAAAATTGATCATTTATATATAGCGGAGATAGATTGATCCCATGTGAGTGGTAATTCATTTTTGGTAGGAAAAAAGAATCATATCTCTCTCTCTGTGTAATTGTCTCTCTCTGTGTGTGTGTAATTGTTTACACAATAAAAAGAATTTTGTGAGATATGATTCTTTTTTCCCACCAAAAATCATTTATATATATTTTGTTAAATATAAATTAGTCCGAGTTTTCCGCCAACTTTGATTGCAATAAGTCACCGCCAGATGGAGCTATCGACAAGTTGCAGACACCTCTTGTCTGTAAGTTGATGACTAGAGGAATAGTCAAGTGTTGTTGTGCATTCGCCTATGTCGTACTGATCAGAGCTAATAAGCTCGAAATTAGTCTACGGTTGGCGATGCACAGCAGCCCTGCACTGTAGTCCTTTCTTTAGGGTTAATCTACCTGCTGTGGGCTTTTGGAGTTAGATTTTATTTTGCGTTTTCCGATTGAAGACGTAGCATGTCGCAAGTTATAGGATATTATTTTCAATTGATTTAGAAACGCACATTGTGCACCTTGATTGGTGGCGTTGAATCGATTTCTTTTCATAGGAAACAGTGGAATACTGGACTTGAGTAGTAGGTATTTTTACTTTACTACACATTTATAATTTTTGTAATAATGTATCCATTTTGTGGTCTATATATATTTTGTTTTCAAATTCTAGCACATAAATTGCAAAATAACCAATGTATTTTTAATAGAAAATCCTAAATTTTATATGTACAATTATTTTTATTCCGCGTCACTTCATAACGAGTTATTTATTTTCATTAATGAATTTCATGCAATTATTGACAAAAGTAAACAAACTGCAATGAGAGTATGCAAACACCGCTGTTAGTATTACCTGGTTTTTATGCTTTGTCGTTCAGGAACAACACAATGTCTCCATTAGCCGCGCGATATTTTAATTAAACCACGTTGGATGAAGGTGGGCTGTAGGAAGGGAAGTAAATTGTCTTGCGAAGATGAATTTTTGTAATGAAAATGTAATTAGTGTGAAATTCAATTAAAAACAAAATGACTAGATGGATTTTAAGTTAATACGCTTTTGGATGCTAAATAAGTCATAAAAAATTCGAAGTGTCTAGCAGTGTGTTTGACAAGTCAATTATTCTCTAGAAAACAGGATCATAATGGTAATTCTACAGGATGAGACGGTCTCAAGAGGTTCCCACAAGGTGAGGTTTTAAGTCATGAGTAGGCACGGAGTCGGTTGAAAATTCTTCATATAAGGGCGTACGAGAACAGAGGAGATGGACTCCTCTGTTAATGGAGAAAAATGGAACCAGAAGCAATTTTCGGTACGACTATCGCTCATGCAACAAAAACATATTGACGATAATGCATCGTTGGAAAAGAGAATATTCAACTGGATAAGGATTTCCGGCGAATCAATTTTGTTATGCATGATTTTATATAAGAATACCAGAAAGAAGCAAATCCTTCAAAATTCAAGGCTCTCGAAATTAAATGTGCTTAATAAATTGCTGTTATTTACACTTATTTCTGAACACTGTCCTGTTGATTAAATATTATTAACTTTAAAAATTTTCTCTCTATTTGTTCTATACTGCTTTTGTGATTTTGGTAATGTAGGTTCCAAATTATTACTCAATATTCAAATTTGAACCTTACATAAGATGAATAGTGAAGCCTCCAGATTGGTAAATGACTTGCAATTTCTCAAAATGAAACCAAGCAATCTAATTACATCGTTACACTTAATTCTTATATGTTCTCCAAAACTAAGTTCAGGATGGAAGTAGATACCCAAATCTTTAATCAATGTATCGCGCTCTAGAATCGTTCCCATTATAGAATAGCCGTACTGAAATCTGATCTTCTTTTTCGTATATGATACAACTTTACATTTGTCGATATTCAGATCTAGCTCATTCTAAGTTCCTTTTGAAGTTCTCTGCAGTCATCTACATATTTTAATTTTTAAAGAGTTTCAGATCGTCTGCATAAATTAGTTTGTCACATTCAAGTGTTTCTCATAAGTCATTAATAAGTAATAGTAATAGAAAAGGTCCAAAATTACTACCCTGTGGTACTCCAGATGTCGATGAGTATATAGATGATTTGAAACCACTTAGAATACAAACTGATACCAAGTTTGCAGGTATTATCCAAAAAACATTAACAGCTGATTATTAACACCAAATTCTCTAATTTGTTCAGTAATATTTTATGGTCTAATCTATCGAAAGCCTTAGAGAAGTCAGTGTACAACGCATCAACCTGTCTTTGATCATCGATGACATTTCACACATTTTGAGTGAACAGAACTAAATTTTTGATGGTCGACCTATTAGCATAAAATCATGCTGATATAACTGTTTTGATAGGTAAATAGATGTGGTTATACAAGATCATCTCAAAAACCTTCGTGAAGTTACTCAGAATAGAGGTACGTCTGTAGTTATTTACATTAGCTGGATCTCCCGCTTTAAAAATTGAACATGCCTTAGCTATTTTTCAGTCTTTCGGGAATGTTGATGTTTTTAACGATCCATCTGTAGTTAACAGTATAAAAATACTTCCAATTGTTCTAACAGCTAATTTTACGGATCATTACTCTATAATAGAGAAAAATGCATTTGCATGTATTATTTAGGGCTGCGATATGACTTTAGGTGTTCACTCTTTCGATTTTGTTCACCAGACCAATACACATTAGAACCTGTAATAGAACTAAATGTGTTGTTCGTATCAAATGAATCATCTCAGTGTCTAACATAATCTAGACGTTCTGCTGGCCATATTTCTTTGAAGAAAGTCGAGCTTTAAGCATATACAGATGATTCTAGTTAGAATTTTCATGCCTTTCAAGAGGTGTGAGATAAAGTAAATATCACTTTTTACTAGGAAGAGAAAGCTGAATAACTTAGATCGACTTTCCTTATTAGGTGAAACTAGTCCATTTGCGGCGGAAGTAAAATAACTGTGTATAACCCTTGATAACAGGGTTTGATATTAATACAGTGGGTAACAAAAGAAATTGAACAAAAGGATTGCAGATTATCTTAATAATATAAAATTCTCACGAAAATTTGTGATTATGAGCCCAAAGGAGTTGTGAGTCTAATACCCTTTTAGTTGATTACCTAATACTATTACAGAATACTTTCCTTTTTAAAGATATTATTACAAATGCTTTCTTACTTATTTTCTTTATATTTCAGTACATCACGAGATATTATTAATGTTGTAATGTCAACTATATCTTGGAGATCAAACAACAGTTATTTTAAAAAGATATAAATGAACACACAATCTTGTACGTTTGTAAATTTCACACACATCGCCTTAGAAAAAAAAATACATTTACCTAATACTAGCCCATAGGACTGCTTTAAATTTCAAATTCTTTTTTATCAGGCACGTGTATATACTTTTTTCACTATCATATTTGCACATATTTCAGCCGTCTCGTAGCTATGAAGAATTGTGCGTTTCGTAAGCCTCTGTCGCTTAAATCCCCGGGACGCACAATTGCAGGTTGAAACGATGACGAGGCCCATTTATTTTCACCTCTTTTGTACATTTATCCGTCCACTTGAATTTTATAACCCTCCAGAAGTTTGATGCCTTCCATAACAGTCTGAACTTCTTTAACTTATCGCTGTTTATTGTCTGGCTCACTTAAGATAGTTCGACGGTTACGGGTAATGACATCCGTCAAAGAATAGCCCGGCTAAGACATGATAGGTAATGAAAAAAAGTTTATAACGTTCTATGTTACCATTATATGGTGCAAATTTTATAAAGAGCATGGCTTGGCAGCAAGCGTTTTGTGTTTGTGCCCGTAGAAAATAATCGAAGGGAGTAAGATCGGGTGATCGTGCATGCTACTCACTTCGACCTCTTCTGCCAATCTAATGTCCGACGAAATATTCATTTAAGAATTATTTTACATGAGCCGCAAAGTGTGAAAGGTCAACATCGTGATGAACAAATACGTCCGTCTTCTGAATGGAACTCATAATGGTTCGACAATATAGTTTAATAAAATACCCCGAGTTTGTATATGTGTCTCTGTAAAGTTTGGGATTAATTTCATCTCCAAAAACACAGTTATGTCGATTCATTGCCCCGTTTAACATAAACACGCTATTATTATCATCGTTTTTTTTAGTGCTCCTTAATTATTAGATACGGCGAGCAAAAATAAATCTGTGACTTGACAATAAAAAGAATATGATTCAATAGAAATATTTCAGATGCCAAAACTTTTTTAAGTACAGAACGTCGACTTAGGGAAACCGGAAGTCCTCAAGAGAAAAACAGAGGCGCTGGCCATCCAAGAAACGCAAAAACTGTTGACGTTGAAGAAGAAATTTTAGACATTGTAATGTAAGATCCTACGATAGGTACTAGAAGATTAAGATTGAGAATAGATATATCTCACCAAAGCTATTTAAGAGTACTATATGAACAACAATTGCACTCGTTTCATCGGGCAGCAACTCTAGAAAATCAGTTAATTGGATATCATATATTTCCTGGAAATTTAAATGGCGATATTTATTATGATTTTTTAGAAAGCACCTTGCATTAAATGTTAGGTAATATTTCATTGCGAAGAAGAAGAAATGTGTTTTATGCATGCCGGCGTGACATCGCATTGCATCAGAACATGTAGAACATGGTTACACAACTACCATCCTAATAGATGGATTCGCTGCGATGCAGATTCACCGACCAAATGGCCTGCTCGGTCTCCTGACCTAACTCGTATTGATTTCACAGTGCGCAGTTATCTAAAATCACGAGTTTATAATAATCAAATTGACATGATTGAACAGTTGAGAGAAAAAATCGATCAAGAGTTTACAATGCTAAAATTTAATTGGATTATTGTGATCCCCAACACCAAGTTGTCTATTGATTGTGATAATTTACTGTCATTAACATCTTTATTTTGTCCATTCTTGTGTGATTTTTAAACGAAATTTATTTTTACGGTACGCAAGAAAGGCGTGCATGTTTACCTCACTTCGACAAGACTAAAACACAAACGGAAATCGTTGTGTAAATATTTAATTAAAAACGAGCATCCAACGCTTAGGTTCGTAAAATAAGACATTTATGTAGATTACTTTTTCAGCCTCAACTTTATCTGAAATCGTTTTCGTCAGTAGGCCACCCTAAATTATTATGCTCGTTTCTCCTGTAACACTTATTTTTTCAAGTACCTTTAGTCGCACCGAAGGGCCTTACATTATAGTGGGCGAAGACGGTTAATTTATTTTTTATATTAGGACTAACCGGCGACTCCACCATTTAATCGACTACAATTTAGGCGTATTACTCTAGGCATACAGTGGATCTAGAGAATACATGAAATCTAAACATAAAGTGGGGGCGAGCGTAGGTGCGTCTTTACTATGTACATACTTCGGTATGCGATGTAAAGCAACGACAGGTGCAGTTAGTACTTGGATGGGTGACCATTCCAACGGAAACCGCGTTCTCGCCTCACACATCTTCCAGCGGCTTGTATATCAGTGTATGCGCGGAAGCTATACAACCTTAGGGCGAGGGTTGTATAGGAGATATACCATCCTTCGGAGGGGATGTAAAGCCGTCGGTCCCTTGTCTATTAAATGTTAGTCGAGTAAAAGATCCCTACTCTTCTTAAGGGAAGAGGTTCGGCAAAATTCCTGGTTGGGGGTAGCTCGTCTACAGGCGTCGGTGTTAGGCCTCAGTAGCGGAAATAGGCCGACGTTAAATAAATGTAAAAAAAACATACAGTGAAACATAAAGTGAATCAACTGGTTTAACTTACTTAATATGCGTTATAGGAAGTAGCAACCTCACATCAGGTATTTAGACGCAAGTAAGAACAAAGAATATTGTCTGAAAGTTATTTGTGGCATTCTACGAATATTATTTCCATTTATCGTTACTCGAACTGAGCTTCAGTTCGAGCAACGAGGAGCAGCAGTAGGAAGCTTTCAGCGAGAACCTGAAGATGGCAGATGAGATTCTGCCGAAACGTCGTTTAGACAACCGTGACTCCTGGAGGAGTCGACCATCGACGCGGGAGAGCACCCGGAAGTACAACAACACTTCATTTAACACCCGCAAAACCTAAAAAATAACATATATATTTTTTAATAGATAGTTTTAGGACCATATGATTTTTTGTTGTACGATAAATTGATGCATTATTCCAAGGACAGTCAATAAAACTACCCCCACAGAACTCTCTCACCTTGTACTTAAAACTGATCATACTAGAATCACTCCGCACAGCAAAAAATAATTGAAGGCTACAGCCCCGGGACATTCCTGCTTTGTTTAACCTCGTATAATCTGTCAAGCTTTATCCAGTTTTTGTTGTTCTTCTACCTTCCATTTTAAGATACGAAGCTTACGGCCCGGTAAATCCAGTAAAACATTTAATCCGTTAGAATAACTTAACTGGCCGGCATTAAATTATTTATCTCCTTGCTAGGGTTTCTTTCAGTAACGTCAAACAGAAGTTGCGTTCCATGTAGGCCGTTAGTTTGGTGGTTGAAAATTTAAATTTTTACGTAAATGGACGTTCTCGAGATTACATAACAAGGTTCGGTTTTATATGAAACTGCGATAAAAAACAAACAACCTATTGAAGGTTAGAAAGAGTGAACAGAGCAACATATCTCTCTAAATATTTATAAAATATAGAACTTTTTAGAAACGCAGCAAGTTCGTACGACAACTAACGTATGAGAATACAAAAAATACAATTTACCCCATAGTAAGGATACCTAGTGTTGAATACCTACTATAATATTTCAGCGAAAGAGTTATAATTCTTTAATACGACCGCTACATGTAGTAGACAGAGTTAAGACAAATGGTAAATCTAGGCACTTGTAGGCTCTCTTCATCATTTGTCTCTTCACTGCTTCATATGATCCCTAAAAAAGATTCAAACGATTGGCGACATTGCGGCGATTACAGACAATTAAATACTACTACTGTACTAGACAGATATCCGCTACCTCATATTCATTATTTCAATTCCCAACTACACGGTTGTGTATTTTTTTTTTAAGATAGACCTAGTCCGTGTATATCATCAAATAACCGATATTCATAAACATGCTTCACTTTTATCACCGTTTTTTCCTAATATTGCTGAAATTTTAAACCCATTACATCAGTTCATGGTTATATAAAGGCAAAAGAAACACTTGCCAATTCAACCGTTCTTACACACCCTAACAGTGGTAATGTAACTTTGTCCCTTACAACAGATTGTTCAAATATTTCAATGGGTGCAGTGTTGGAACAAGTATACGATGGAGAATGTAAGCCTTTAGTTTTTTTCACGAAAACTTAATAATGCTCAAAAACGATATTCTACTTTTGATAAATAACTTAGTCCTTATATTCAGCCAGTAAACATTTCAGATACCTTTTGGAGGGAAGAAAGTTTTTTTTATTTGTTTTATATATCACAAACCTTTAACAACAGCTTTATTCTCCATGGTGGAGAGAAGTCCCAGACAAATGCGATATATAGAGTTTATAGCGCAATTTACAAACAACATAAAGGTAAAGATACTGTCATTACTGATACGCTTTCACGTACAGATGATTTATCTTCACTGGAACAATGTATTCCTAACAATGTTCAACTCACACACTAGGAGATCATGTATCTGCAGTAAATTATCCAGGTTTTAGTTTAAAATCGATGAGCGATGAACAAATTGGAGATGTGGGACTAGAAACTTTAATATAATTATCCAAGAAAAATAATATTAAATATGTATTGCAGAAAGTTAAAATTCCAAATTCTCAAGATGAGATTTGGTGTGATGTTTCTAATTCCAAATTGCGATATTATATATACTCGCCAAAATGAGACGCGCTATTCTTGAAATTTTTCATAATTTTACTCATTCAGGAATTCGAGCAACAAAAAATTTAATTAACAATAAATATTTCTGGTCTAAAATGAATACAGACTGCACCTTATGGACAAAAACATGTATCAGTTGTCAGACAGTTAAAATAAATAACCATTCAAAAACTCCAATTGGTAAATTCGAAGTCCCTAGAGGACGTTTTCAACATATTCACATAGATATTGTAGGTCCATTATATTTTTCCGGAGGTTGTTCTTACATTTTTACTGTAGTTGAACATTTTACTCGTTTGTCAGAGGCATATCTTTTGCATAACATTACAGCAGAAACAGTTGCTGACCCCCAAATCCAAAGCAGAGTATATTCGGAAAGAGGTTACGCATTTGGAAAAACTCAGACCACACTTATTCATTTACCGACATTGCCAGAGTCGAACCCAGAACACAACAGACAGTCTGCCCGAGCATTCTCGCCAAACAGCACGTTCTAGCGAACTGCACCACCTAGAGAACAATGGTTTATTGACTACAACGCTAGCTGAAAAACGATATCAATTTTGAATCAGGCTTTATACAAATAAAATATGCAGTCCTTAATATTCTATTCGCTTATGCTGTCTAGTTTCTTGACTAAAGTGATTTATGGAAGTTTTCTACTAAAAGTTTTTGTACATTTAAAAATTTCATTTCGCTTCATAGACACGTTTTTATACCAGTTGCTAGACGTGTTTTATCCACATCGGATTTAAACTTAAAAATAATGCAAAGTATGTTTTATTGTCTTCTTTTACAAGGCACGTGATGCTTTCAAACACTTTATGTGTTAATATAATAACGATATCAAAAGCTGTCATCACGTATTTTATTTTAGTCGGAACATATTCATTTCTGTTTGCCCATATCCGCTACTAACGAAAAATCTAAATAACAATATTATATAAAATCTGCGCATTACATTGTTGTTGTCTTCAATGTGCAGCATTTCGGAATAAAATTTGTTAAATGGCCATGGTTATTTCCACGAACTTGCTGACTTAATTTCCAAATTAGGTAAATATTTACTTTGTGAGACGACTAACGTCAGGGTCGTAGAAGCCGTCCTAATATGAAAACAAATACTCCTGATTATGATTGATTAGCTCGTGATGCTTTAATATGGAATGGTAATATGAAATTATTCCGTAATTTTCGTTTATTTATCTGAAAAAACCACAAAAAACTGTGGTTGATATACTTTTGGTTTCTTATTTGGTTAAATATCAAATCGGGGATAGTAAAGATATATCGGTATAAAAATGATGTAATTTGTGTGCGGTTTTCTTCGTTTTAAAAGAATATTTATAGTAAACGACATGGCCTGAGATTATTGAATTAAATTTTACTTATAATTTTTAAGTCCTACTGTCTACGATTAATTATTTTTGTATCAATAAACTGCGGATTTACCTTATTTTTTTTCTTTTCTGAAGCCAAAAAAGTGGTTTTTAAAATTATGTCTGTCTGTCGCCCGGTGACTGCCGTCTATGGTTGCACTTAGAGACCAAACGATGTTGCTTAAATTTTGTTTACGTATTCAGGACGGCCGCACTTCGAAGTGAAATTGCAAAGATTTTGTTCAAATATTAAGTCTTTTTAAGTAATAACAATAATTTTATTTATTTGAAAGTAATTGACATTAGTTATATATTGTTGTACCAGTTCTTATAATTGTGTTTGTTAATTTATTCATAAAAAACATTTAAACAAAGTTATTTATTTAGTATCAAATATTTATATACTAAGTAATACAAGGTTCAAATGTAACACCTAAGCTCACAGGGAGCTTGTCTTGTATCTAACTATTCCTAATTATTTAATGTGTTTAATTATCGAGCACTGAAAATATATATATTTGTACATCATATTAATACATCTAAATACGATAGAGAAAAAAGAAAATAAAAAGTATCTATACTATTGGAATTAATCGAGTACAGAGGGCAACGAATAATATTATTTTCTCAAAATTTGTTTAAATTTATCTATTCTCATTTACATATATTTTAGTTCTTTTCTTTTATTTTTTAACATATTTTATGTCTTTTATCGGTACAGGTAAAACGTTATGCAATTAAAATTCCCGTATGATCTATATACCTTTAGAATTCTGTGTTTGTTGATTTAGTATCTCTGTTTGCTATTGAGCGAGTTAAGTAGTTATGATCTGATTCATTCTTTATCTTGGAATTTTTTTGTACATAATTCAGAATATCTATAATATACTGGGTGACACAAGAGACATGTAACACCCTGTAGCATGTTTATTTAGAAAGGTGTTATTTTGAACTTTGGTACACTTATATAATGCGTGATTGTCCTTTCTTAAGTACAAACATTTTTCCCCACCACTTCCGGTTTCACCGGAAGTGTTATTTTAAATGGCACCCTGTATATTTTTTCTACCTATCTGATTCGTCTCTAGATTCTTTTTTCAACCATGTATCGGAACACGGCATTTGTTTTTAAAATAACAGTTAATATCAATTTTAGTTTGTTAAGTCTAGGTGGCCCTGATATGAACCTTGGCAGATATTGATGCGTAGTGTGCCGTGATATCGAAAGACCTCTGGTATGCAACTTTGTGCCTCATATTTTTTTGGGAATAACCAGTAGCTGAACAGACTAATAAGATCTAACTTATTTAAAGAAAATATCTTTAAACAACCCACGATATAATACAAACCAAGATAGGAACCCAATTTTTTTATTTCACCTAGTAAAAAAATACTTATTCATCTTTTATTTTTGTCCAATACAATTGCTGTGCCTATCCTATTTTACATTCTTCATTAAAGTTAGTATCGAATGTTATTGCATAGTAATGAATATTGTACTGCAACAAAAATAGTAAGCAGGCGGTGGAAACAAAAGAAGGTAAAACGAGGCGTCATTTTGGTTTGACAATTAAGAATTGTTTATTTGGCAACAATTAAAGTATTTTTCATTAAATTATACCTAAGTTATCACGTTTTTAACTCTGTTTTGCCATGTATTCACGAAATGAAAAAGTAGATATGCTACTAATCTATGGCGAATGTAAGAAAAATAGCAGGCGGGCTGCTGACTTATATCAAGAAAGATTTCCCGAAAAAATTCATCCACCAAACAACTATTTTGTAAGAGTTGAACAGCAATTCAGAAGTGAACCAGAGTACCGGAAAATAATTTCATTATCGATGAAGAGTCGGAAATCAATGTACTTGCAATTGTCGAGGCGGATCCCACGATTTCGATAAGACAGATTGACGACCAAACCGGTGTAAATCGGGAATCAGCTCGACGCATTTTGAAAAAACACAAATTTAAATCAAACAAGTACCAAATACACCAGCATTTATACGAAAATGATTTTCAAAGAAGATTTAACTATTGCAATTGGCTTCTGAACAGACACAATTTGGACAATAATTTTGATGAACAAATTTTATTTTCCGACGAGTCCAGGTTCACTAATTTGGGATTATTTAACGTAACAACACCCGTTATTGGGCACAAGAAAATCCCAGAAATATGAGAGAAAGTGCATATCAGGAGCGATTTAGTTTTAATGTATGGTTAGGAGTAATTGGCACAAGAATTATTGGGCCAATAATTTTTGATAGTCCATTAAATGGAGAAAGATATTTGGGATTTTTGCAAAACCAGATACAAGATTTTTTGGAAGAACTGCCACCTAATAGTAACCCAATAATTTTTCAACAGGATGGGGCTCCACCACATAACAGCAGAGTTGTGGTGAATTATTTAAATGAAAGGTTTGGAGAAAACTGGATGGGAACAAATGGGCCCGTTCGATGGCCTGCAAGGTCACCAGACCTTACGCCGCTTGATTTTTTTGTATGGGGCTACCTCAAGGAAAACGTTTATAGAACTCCACCAACAAACAGAGAAGACATGGAAATGCGAGTCAGAAAAGCAATTGATGGGATTACTGAATTACAGTGCTTAGGGCTACCGTCACAAAAACACGATTGTGCAGAGATAATAACAGACAACATTTTGAGCATCTGCAGTAAGAAATGCTTTTGTATGTGGTACTTCAGTAAATATTTCATTTTAATTTCATTCATTCGTTGTAAAAATGTATTACGTAGTGTAATGGTTTTTCATCAATTTTGTTCAAATGTGTTTTACTGATGTTTCTTATTTATTAAAAAAATCGTTTTACCTACTTTTATTTTGTTTCCACCGTCTGCTTACTAAATATTTTTGTTGAAGTACAATATTCATTACTATGCAATAACATTCGTTATTAATTTTAATGAAGAAAGTAAAATAGGATAGGTACAGCAATTGTATTGGACAAAAATAAAAGATAAATAAGTATTTTTTAACTAGGTGAAATAAAAAATGGGGTTCCTATCTTGGTTTTTATGATATCGTGGGTTGTTTAAAGATATTTCTTTTTAAATAAGTTAGATCTTATTAGTCTGTTCAGCTACTGGTTATTTCCAAAAAAATATGAGGCACAAAGTCGCATACCAGAGGTCTTTCGATATCACGGCACACTAAGCATCAATATTTGCCAAGGTTCATATCAGGGCCACCTAGACTTAACAAACTAAAATTGATATTAACTGTCATTTTAAAAACAAATGCCGTGTTCCGATACATGGTTGAAAAGAGAATCTAGAGACGAATCAGATAGGTAAAGGAAATATACAGGGTGCCATTTAAAATAACAGAGTAGATGTCACTTCCAGTGGAACCGGAAGTGGTGGGAAAAAAATTATTTTACTTAAAAAAGGACAATCACGCATTATATAAGTGTACCAAATTTCAAAATAATATCTTTTAAATAAACATGCTACGGGGTGTTACATGTCTCCTGTGTCACCCGGTATAAACTGTCAACATCCAATACTTTAATATTTTCAACTACTGATTGTGTTGAATAATATCTAAGTTTGTTTAAAATAAATTTAAAGTGCATTTTTGAATTATTTTAAGGTTATTTAGAGTACTTTCATATGCCCCTCCCCAAATTATTAAACCGTACTTGATACTACTAAGGCTTTATAAATATTTATGAGAGAATGTATATCCATGTATTGTCTAAGATGATAAAATTTATGTAGTAACTTTCGAATTTTTCCTGTTAACATTTCCACGTGTTTGTCTCACTTCAAAAACTGGTCAATATATAAGCCTAAGTATTTGATGTTTTCAGTTGATTCAATATAATCTTCACAGCTGTAGCAAGAAACGAGGTTTTTACATTTATGACATTTTAATGTACTAATATGGGATTCTCCTGCTGAATTTAAAGAAAATGTTAAAAATTCCCTTTTTGTTTTATTGAGAGTTAATAAAAGTCCCTTTTCCGCTTTAAATTTAACTTCCTTTCAGCTGACATCGGAAAATAATAACACTGTGATCGGTATCAGAGTTGATTTCCCCAGGAATATTTAAATTGAGCATGTCATTTATGTAAGTTTGAAAAAGAATTGGACCCATAAGTGTTCCTTGAGGTATTCCATAAGTAATTAGTTTTTCCTTACTTTTTTCGGAGTCTATGCCGACAATCTGTCTTCAATTTGTTAAATAGTCTCTAAGTAAATCACCGCATATGGCTTTGAAACCATATGTATCTAATTTTTTTTAGTAGCTTTTTATGAGAAATCGTCCTTCTTCCCTAAATCCAAATTGGAAATTTGATATTATATTATACTTGTTATAAAAGCTTCTTAATGCATTTTTCTATTATTTTTGCAATATTATTAATAAGATATATGGGACGGTAATTTGAGATAATATTTGCGTTGCCTTATTTAAATAATGGCTTTATTATAGTTTTTTTTAATGCTAATCATAATCAAATATTTGTATTAATATTTTTAAACTGATTATTTTGGAAAAATTCACCATGTCTTTTAATGACCAACTTTTTTCTTCATTATTTTTGATAATCTAACGTCTTGTGAAAAACAAAGTAACATTAAAAATTGTTAAAATTAAAAAAATAAAATTATTAAATGTATTTAATAATGATTTTTTTAAAATTTATTTCATTAATGATATTTGACATAAAATTTTTTTATTAATTTTTCATAATACATTAAATACTCGAAAATAATGAAGACAAATTTGTATTTCGTATGTGCTTGTCTTGAACTTTCTTTTACTGTGTATCATGGTTGGACGATCCCTATTATCATAATAACTTAGCTACTTTCAACGGCAAAAACAGTTGCGTAGTTCCAATAGACTTTTTAAACAAAGGACACAAAAACAACATACATATCGCATTAGGAATCCTTTTTTAGGGAACTTGTTATTTCAACTCATTATATCATTCCATGCAAATCGCAAAAATAACGAGTCTAAAATTCAAACGAAATAACGTTGTTTTAGCCATTGGCTCTGCCGAATGAAGTTTATATAGGTAGGCAAATAAATGGAAAACTCCGTTACCGGAATTATCCCTCTCATCCATAAATTAGGTAACTGGTTAGGTGGTGCGTTCGGCTCGGACAGAAATAACTAACTTTTTCTCTGCTGTGCAGTCGACGTTTATCATTTCCCGCAATAACAACTCTGTTCAAATGTCCAATAAATTCGCCCTTGACTGATTTAAACGCCTAATACAACGCCAGACCCTCTTGTATTCATAACAAACAAGACGTGGCAGAAATATAGCGGCATAGGCCCAAGAAAATTTAGGAATAATACTCCGTGTTTGCGTAAACGATTTGTGTCTGCGATCGGCTTAGCCGGAATCACCGTTGTAAATACAGTTTTGATATAAACTCAACACTGACACGACCAGATAACAAAGAAAAAATTGAATCATAACTTTATTCTCTACGTATAGACATTAGGGTAGCTCGTATTTTCGACTCTCAAATTTTCATCCCTGGTCTTTGAAATATATTAGTGTAAGGAAACGTTTTTGCGATATTGCGGCATTTATAATATTTTCTATCTACTCTCTTTATATATACACAAAAATATGATACATATTTCAATGTTGTAATGACGTTGTTTATAGCACTAATGCGATATATATTTATTGCACGCATTTTATAAGAAAAGCACGCAATTGTATGCTGCAATAAAACTAAATCCACACTTGTTGACTTAGAAATCAGTACTAGCTACATTGCAAGTAATTAAATTAATTAGAGTTTCACTAAATATTTCACTTATATTGCAAAAAAGTAATAATATCGGTGATTATTTCTTTCATGTGTCAAATAGAATTTTTTCAACCAATAACAATATTTGAAATTCCTTAGAAAATTTGTTGAGTCCTTATTTATATAAGGCACTTGCAGATAGGTTGGAATATAATAATTCCTATATTTTATATTTTTATAAAATTTCCTTCTGCTATAAAATTGCTTATTCAGTGAGGAATATCAGTGTCGCTGATATTTAATATAACATATAATAATTGTGTGATTAATTTTAATTAAATTTGTTTTTTGTTTACTTACTCCTATTTGTTAATTTGATTTAATAAACACATATTATATAGCTGTCTCTTATGTTCATTAAACAGGTAGAAATGTATATATCTCCAATTATTAACTCATTCAAGAAATAATCTAATAAAATATAACTCAATCTTGATAAATTAGCGACTATTATATTGTCACAATTTTTCTCGAGTGCTCTCCAATTTGCCTCGACACACATTTGGTGTTAATAATCAAAGACTAAATCCCTCGAGCTAAAGCTCTCGGGCTTTAATCAGATTAGTAACGCCAAATATGGTCTCGTCAAATTGACAATCATCGCACACGAAAAATTGATGGCAATATAATAGCCGACTATTTATCAAGGTCTTGTTATATTACCCTTGATTATTTGATTCTCTAACCCAACACTGACAAACGTCATTAATTATGATGTCTGTCACTGTTGGCTTAGACGTTACACTCCTCGACATAGTTGGCTGGTCGATGAAGCGGCTGACACCACCGGTTGCTAAGGAGATATCAACAAACAGCTATTGTTATTAACTTAGTTATTACCAAAAACGTATTAAACACTTTTTTTTTTATACATTTATTTAACCTCGGCCTATTTCCGCTACTGAGGCCTAACACCGACGCCTGTAGGCGAGCTACCCCCAACCGGGAATTTTGCCGAACCTCTTTCCTTAAGAAGAGTAGGAATCTTTTACTTGCCTAACATTTAATAGACAAGGGACCGACGTCTTTACATCCCCGCCGAAGGATGGTATATCCCCTATACAACCCTCGCCTAAGGTTGTATAGCTTCCGCGCATACACTGATATACAAGCCGCTGGAAGATGTGTGAGGCGAGGATGCGGTTTTCGTTGGAACGGTCACCCATCCAACTACTAACCGCGCCCTACGTTGCTTTACATCGCATATCGAAGTATGTACATAGTAAAGACGCACCCACGCTCGCCCCCTATTAAAAACGTTGAAATCAAAATAAATTTTATAAAATGTTGTTTTCCCAATCTGGAATTGATCTCATAGATTGTCAAAATTGTGTGATTAATATTTACAATAAGTAGTGTTGATTATTTAGTGTTGATTATTTATTATTTGTACATATTGTGTGTTGACAACAAATAATATTGATTAATTAGTAGTTTTTTATGTATAAAAAAGTTAATAAGTCGAGAGTAGATAAAATCTTGTATATTATACGTGCTATATAAAGTATTTCATAGCACTCGTCTGTATACAGAACGAACCGAAGGTGAAATTGCAGACGCGTGCTATAAAATACTTCATATAGCACTTATAGTTGGTAGTTTATTATCGAAAGACATTTGCACGTCCCCCTGTAGACAGCTGGTATTTAGAAGCAGCAATGATAGATATTAAGCAAAGTGACAGCAATAAAGTACAAGCAAAAATAAAATGAAATATATATATATATATATATATATATATATATATATATAAAGAGGGTGCTCAGAATGACCTAATGACTATCATTCATCTGCAGACTCATGCGGGATGCTTTTATCAAACCTTACTCTTTAGTATTTTAGGCCTAAGTGTGTTCAAAATGGTTTATTATATTTTCTTTGTTAGAATGTACACTGAATTGTTAGTAATTAATTATCTTAAGGTGGACATATCCAAGAGAGAGACAGTGATCCGATGAGCAAATATTTATTATTTTTGGCCATAACTTTTTTTTAAAAACATATTTCAGTAAAAAAAGTATAAGACTACCTAAGTAGAACTGTGTCAGGTGTAGTGATATGAATTTTCACTCAATAATTTCAGATGTTTGCAAAATTTGTTAATTTAAAACTACATGATATGAACATTAGCACAATTTTTTAAAATATAGGACTATTTGTACTGATATTTTATAAGTTGTTCATATACAGGCGAAAGTATTAAGTTTCAAGTATTAGCTTTATAAAATATTATATTTTAAATATTAAGTATTAAGCTTCAATTACTAAGTATTAAGTAATAAGATAAATATGTTATGACCTGGCACGTGCAACCTCGTCCAGTGCACTTCCTTGCGGCACTTGCATGATATGAATTTTAGGAGGGTTGAGCTGGGTCCTTTGTGGAAGTCAAGGGTAACAGCCCCTGACGGTTACTGGTCCATCCCCAGTTGGTTGGTTCTTTTTCTACACCTAACCACTCCTGAACTTGATGGTATGTTCGATATGCATGTTGAGCTTGTAACACCCCTTGGCTTAAAACCAGGAAGTGTTTCAATTATGCGAACGGCAGCTCTGGGTTATGGGAAAGCGTGGTCGTGGTTCGATATTTACTCGTTTGTTAACTTGCAAAAAAAATATATAAAATAGTGAATATATATATAAACAAAAAAAATAGATGTTCAGGGCGCCACCTTAACTTACTATATGAACCATGAGTATTGTGAAAGCTAAGGAAAACAATACTGAGTACCTAAGTTATGTAATAAGCTCACCAATAATATATATCCAGCTAAATGAGTAGAAGAAAGGAAACACACATGTTAATAATAAGTTGACTTTAATATTTGACAATGGGACAGTTGAATAATTTATTTAGCAATAGCAAAAAAAATTTAGTTAAGTTGAAATTTGAATGATTGATAAAAAAAATATTAATGTATGACAAGGTTTAACAAGTATTATTTAAGAAAATTTTATGTAAAAATATTTATGTGAAAATGTATGAATATTTGAAAAATGTTAAAATTTAATTAAAATGGTACCATTTCTTACAAGTAAAAAAAAATATATGAAAAGTAATAATTTAAATCAAACAAAATGTTATAAATAATACCACAAAACAGAAGGCCCTGGTGTAACTTTGTTCCAGAATCAGGTATGACTGCAGGGACCCCTCTACAACACGCTGCCTCCACTCTCAAATTATCTCCACTGTCTACGTGGTCCAAAAAAAAATCGACGACTCGGATTCTTTCGCTTATTGACCTCTTGCTTCTTAAAATAATACCATCTGTGTGTGGCCGCTACATCGGAAAGATGATATACCAATAATGATATCACACCAAAGAAAATTGCCTCATATGAGGGATACTGGCAACCCTAAGATATAAAAGAAATACACCTTACAAAAATGAAATTCAAACGAATTCGCAAGACTTACCCCAAGTGACCTGTGGGGGCTCAGTATCGATTATAAGCCTAAGCTTATGGCGTGAATAAAAATTATGGCTTGACCAAATTTACTAGTTAGGCTACTGCCCCAAGCCTAAGCACTACCGGCTCCTTCAATGGATCACGCTTAAAAGGGCTGCTAAGATGGCTTAGCTCTCTAACGCGGTCTTGCGAATTTAAAAAAACTAACGATCCCTACACGCAGGTCTTAATTACCAACTCAAATCACAGAATTGTGCTCTTGGCAAAATCGAACTATAAGAAGAAGAAGATGAATTTAAAATATCCAAAATTTAACCTTAAAATAGAGAGTGTGCTACTATGTGCTTCTGAAGAAATAAATAAAACAAGTCCATAAGAAACATGCTGTTAAACCAGCCAGGAAGAGAAGACGTCGTGTGTTTACTATATTTTGGTGTTAACTCAAAATGAGGTGTCAAGTGCTTTTCAACCTGAACAAGTTATAATTGCAGTGTTAATTGTCTGAAACGGTGCCGCATTATTTTCATTATTATTTACTTATATATTTAACTGCATGTGGAGCATGTTTTTGCAGGAAAGAAAGAATAAAAAAAATATTTATATTTGTCTAATAAATTCCTTTTCAGGAGATTTTTCACTGCAACCAGTAATACATTTATCCACATACTGGGTGGCCTAACTCACTATGCACCAGTTTACTTTTTAAATTAATTACTATGAAAAATGTAGCATATGCAATGCTACAAGCTGCAGCCTCTTCAGTTGGGGGCAGGCGAGCCAGGTGGACCTTGGCGTTGGCAGCTGATTGCACGAAGATTTCACAACGGAGAATGTAAAGAGTGCTGATGACTCCTCCTCCATGCAGAGACACAAGAAGTTTATTTCCAGCAGCGGCTATTTCTTTGTGCGTGGCATCAAGCTGCAGGACAACGGTAGCCACATCAACCAGCCGTGAATGTTTCTGGAGAACGCCTAAATCTTCTCTAAATCAGACCCATTGTGGCCGATGTGTAGCTACATGAGGCATTTTATTAATGTTATAACTTATTAATCAAGAAATTTGCCACACCTTGTGAACATCGCCAGGTTACATGCTAGAGAACCAATATTTGTAAATTCCGAAATATAGTGCATTTCATTTTTAAAGAAAGTGTCATTATTTCGTCTGCGACCACTAGGCATGGAACCCTCAGTGATTTGTTAAGTAAGTAAACTAATAATTTGTCGTAGTTTATGTAAACTTGGGCTTAACGCCCTGAGATAGTCTGAGCTAGAGAAATTTTATCGTGGGCACGTTCATCACCTATCCGGGTTAAGTTTGTGCCTGCGATATCTGCTACGCTACAGTAGCCCAAGTGAGTTTCTTTATGTAATATCTTATAACCACTAATATCCAACGTATTCATTTGTTTATGTACGTGTAAATCATAGCAGAACGTAGATCGCACTTCCCTAACAAATCCAAATAACATACCAAAAATTCAGCTTTACATCGTATTTTGCGTTTTTGAAGTTTTTACTTGTGAGATATGATTGGCCTATATTGGTAATGGATAAATGTATTTTAAATTACGAAATTGAACTTTTTATTAGATTCAATAGCCCTGCGATAACAAAACCGACAATAATGTTACTTCAACATCACTTCAATGCTATTATTCAGAGATATATCAGTTGTGGATATACTCACTGATGGATTTAATACGGCCTGTTCGTTCCATTGAAAATAGTGGTGTTAATTTTGAACGTTTTCATGTGAATAGACATTGTTGCCTTTGCCAGATCATAAATTTAGTCGGTTCTTACGTTACGTTATACACGCATATGTGATTAATCAGTACAACTGGAAATGTCTTCTATTGTTCAATTCGATGTGAAATTCTCAGGAAAATAATTGAGGCTCATTTAGATTTAAATTCTTTTTAAGGGAATGCATGGAATTGTCGAGAAAAGTTAAATTAAATGATAAATGTGATAGCAAGCGAGCGAGAAATTTTACATTTATGAATGGAAGCAATAGCTATTTATATTTTTTGCAGTTCGACATTTTCTTGCATAATTGTACAAATTGGTCCCGTGTACGAAATTAATTAATTTATAAATATCTTGGCGTTATCTTCCACAATCATTTAAAATGGAAAAAGCATATTAAATGGGAAATTAAGGAAACTAATCTACAAATTTTGCAGTAGAGATAGCTGCAGTAATACATTTGTAGCTGATGTAGTCTATACACTACACACAACAAGAAATATACATTCGGCTCGGCTGTAAGTCGCCAATACGAGACAGAAGGTGGAACCAAAAGTACATATTAAACTCAAAAGTATAGCAAAAGAGTATGTCAAAACAGATCAAATACAATGAAGTCAAGCTATGGAACCAGCTGCCAGAAAATATAAAATCTCTAAATGTAAAGGGGGAGAATGTAAAAATTCAAATTTATATTGCATGAATAATAAACAATACCTCGTTGCGAGGAGCAGCAGTAGGCAGCTTTCAGTGAGAACCTGAAGATGGCAGATGAGATTCTGCCGAAACGTCGATTCGACAACCGTGACTTCTGGAGGAGTGCCATAGCAATGATTAATAATATACTATTTAGCTTCTGTGTGCTTAAGTATAAATTAGTAAGTTGAAATGATGAAATAACATACGAACATTGTATATTCTATTTATTAGTGTATAGCGTTTGTCGAATGTAGCCTATTTCCTTTAAAATAATTTTCAGGATTGTATTTTGTGCTAACAATAGCGATTTTAATGTTGTTATATAGGCCACCCCATACTATTATGTCATAACGAATAAGATACTCAACCAATGCTTGACACATTTTTAATAATAGGTTTTGGCTTAAGAATTACCTTAAAAGATAAAATTTGTCTATGAAGTACCTAATTTGAGGTAGATTTCTAATCTAACTATTGCAAAGTGCAGCATGTCACGACTTCGGGAAAATTTCACTATAGTTCCTTAGATTATGGTTCCCAGACCCCAAAAATGTCCTCCCCCCCGCCCCTCCAAAAGTTTATATATATGCTATATAACGAAAATTGTAAACACTCTAGAGGGCGCATTTCTCAGCGGATCAGAACGAAATTTGGTAGGCATATACTTTGGTCTATATCTTGGTTACCAAATGGACCAAATCGCCTTTTTCAAAATGGCGGCCGTTCAAAATTTTAAAAAATTCTCAAAATTTTATTTCGAGCGTAGGTGCGTCTTTTTTATGTACCTACTTCGATATGTGATGTAAAAAAACGTCAGGCGCGGTTAGCAGTTGAATGAGTGACCGTTCCAACGAAGACCGCGTCCTCGCCTCACACATCTTCCAGCGGCTTGTATATCAGTGTATGCGCGGAAGCTATATAATCTTAGGCGAGGGTTGTATAGGGGATATACCATTCTTCGGAGATATGTAAAGCCGTCGGTCCTTTATCTATTAAATGTTAGGCAAGTAAATCATCCCTACTCTTCTTAAGGGAAGAGGTTCGGTAAAATTCTTTGTTGGGGGTAGCTCGTCTACAAGCGTCGGTGTTAGGCCTCAGTAGCGGAAATAGGCCGACGTTAAATAAATGTATAAAAACAAATTTGTACATATGGTATATCGTTGGATAGTTGCTCATCTAGCCCTACAACTTTTGTCTAAAACATTTTTTGCTAAAACAAATAGAATTTTTTTTAAAAAAAGCGTGACTTATTTATATTTTGAAGACTACCTACATGCTAATAGTTCATAAATCGATGACAATAAATTGAAGTGGGGCAGTTCTAATAAAGATATACTTAATTATTTACTTCATCACTGATTTACTGAAATAATAGAGACATAAAGCTGTGCAAAATAATATAGGACCAAATTTACCTTTCCGACTGGCCCCTTCTATCGGTTTTTTTTTGTTGTTACATAACTGTCAAATTTTAGGTTCTTGTCAATTACAATACCTAAGTACTTAATAATTGTAATCTCCTTTATTGTATCATTTAAGTTGTCTACTTTATGTTGTTATAAACAGGATAATTCGCAGATGTTATATAAAAAGCAATATAATTTGTTTTACTTATGTTTAACAATTTCTAGATATCCAGCCAATTTTCAATTTTTTTGACCACTGATTTCACTCGATTTATTGTGGCATCCCAGAAGTTCCACTAAAAATTAGTACAAGATCATCTGCATACGAGATGACTTTACCATTAATGTTTATATTGGTTAAATAATTAATATATACATTAAAATGTATTGGTCTTAATACTGTACCCTGCGGCATACCAATCTGTATATTTTTTAGAACACTTAAATATATTTTTAATGTCAACACACTGGGATTTAAAACACGTGTCAGAAAAATTTTAACTGATAGTACCAAAATTTTAACTTTTTCGTCGAATCGTAAAAATCAGCTTATAAAGTGAATTTTTACTATTATAGGATAGCTGATTTTTACAATTCAATGGTATGTATTATGGTTTTCAATAAATTTTAAATTTTGGCACTATCAGTTAAAATTTTTATAGCGTGTTCTAATCTATATTATTGGGAAGAGAAAAAAGTAACGAATTTATTAGTGTCATGGCCTACTTTGAGGTTTTTTCTTTCCATTTTTATACATGAGCGTAAGCCAAAAAAATACTGCGTTTTGGTTGCCTCAAACAAAAATTACTTTTTGCTCTCTAAGGTCGTATATTTAGAGCAGGCACTAAATTTGCCACCTTAGTAGATCCATTAGCTCTGTACCCAGATTATAAGTAAATTCTGTTAGCAATCGCTTTTTCTGGAATTATATATTTTCAAGGGTATAAATAGTTGAACGGCCGAAAACCTAAATTTTCCCCTTAAATCTTTATCTATTTTTGATATAATGACTAGTTGAAAATAACATTGTCTTATATCCTTTATAAATATCTAAGGACAAAAGGGGAACTATTACCGCCTACCACGATATAAATATATAATGAAAACATTTCCGCATATAGCCACATATATTTTTCATCTCAAATGATCCGAACAAAATATTCATCCCCCATAATCGATTGAATACGAATTAATAAAAAAAAATCTGTCAGCGTACACCTGAAAGTTCATTAGAATTTCGCAGCGCAACCCCAGCGCCGTTTAACAAAAACATAAACAAAATATAGGCCAAAGGTAAATGAACTTATGCCCCATGTTGCAACTGCACACAACTGCACTGCAACATAATTAAAATTACATATTTCAAACGGAGGATTTGCGAGAGAGCTGTAATAAAATCTGTCCAATGGAAATTTTTTTTAAGCATATAAACAAATTGAACTAGATTGGGATCGATGTACCAGATTTTCTAAACCAATTTCACTAATAAATATATTAAAGTATTCCCGTGTTTCATCCCAGCTAGGCACATGCTGGGCAGTTATTATCAAATAAACTTTTTTTTTATTATAATAATGTATTTTTAGATGGGTTTTGGGATCATAAAAATGAATTTCCTTTTTATAACTTGTCGACGTTTCGTTAAATTTATTAACTTCTTCAGGACAGGCTAAATTAAAAAAAATTTGTCATTAACTTTTTAAAATCACGAGACATATTAGGTATGTGGCTTTTGTAAGAAATGTTTCTTGTACAATATAATATAAATCTATAACTATGGTACATCTCGTTCCGGCGAATAGGAGAGCAATAATTCTTTTTTATACATAAACTTAGCAAAGTCGTCGCGGGTAAAGTGCAAGCATTTACCTTAGGATTTGCTCGCAGTTCTGTACCACGCCGGTCATAAAATAGTACATCTTGATTTTTCAATAGTTCATTATCCACCACGTGACAACTTTTCAAATTCAAAACAGCCGCGTTTTCGTTAAGCGTCTAATAGCCCGCCAGTTAAAACGGCACATACCTCTAAAACCTACCCGAACAACTGAGTCTGAGTCTCGTCCATATCTAGATTGGGAGGGCGCTCCTAGCCGCGACGTACGTCCGCCCATCTCGCGCGGTTGTGGAAGAGGATGTCTGAGTTTTCCGCCGCCGCGTGCGGGGCTAGTTACGACATGGCTGTTATCTGTGCCTGCTGCACCGAGGGATAATAACACGGGGAGGATGTGGGGCAAATGCTGTTGCGTTTCGGGTTTCATGTGGCATATGGGGTGGGCGCCGGAGAACGTTCTGTACCCCACAATGCTAGTTCGAGATGTGTGATTCTCTTGGAGGGAGCTTATCGATAAGGAACCGGGCGCTGGAGTGTGTTTTAGTTAAGTATGGCACAACGCGTCGAGAGCCAGACATAATGTTCCTGCCTCCAATGTTATCAACCCTTAGATGATACTGTTCCCATTAGTTTAATTTACGTGGTAGTTCTAATGTATTTTTTCAGCGAGGGCTATTTCGAATTGTTTTAGAGCATTGTTATCCTTGATTCTCATTTGTTCTCTGTCTATGTACAAGGTGGGTATCTAAGAACGGAGGTCAGTCATAATTTTTTTTATATACATTGTGTCCCAAATTGGGGGTGCTTGCATTGTTACCTCCGTTATTATTAGAGATAGAGAAACGGTTAAATGGGGACTTTTTTTAAGAATTTTGTGTCCGTCTCGATACCGTCTTTAAATTTGGCCTAGTTATCTTCGTTTCTGAAATACTTTCAAAAAACTGAAAAGGTGCATTTTAAACATTTCCCGTATCTGCCTAATTTGATAACAGGTGTTATTTTAATAAGTACATTGTTAGGACACTTTTTTAAGGTGGTTTCGTTGATGTTACCAAAAAATTTCTACGGTCATTTTCTTATGGGCGCCATATTGATTTTTTTGTATGTTCAATAATAGTGCTCTTAATTCCCCTTTCAATGATGTATCAAAATGTCAGGAAACATTATTTACTGGTGTAAAATATGAAAAAAATTAAGTTTTCTGAGTAGGCCATGAAGAAAATTTATTTTAAAATAATCCGATTTTATTAGCTTCAACTTAAAATTAAAACACATTTAAATGAAACATATTTTTAGTCCTCTATAAAATCTTTATTTTACTATAAGGAACTTAACCAAATTGCAACCAACAGCTACTCTCCGGGCTATGTGCCCCGCCGAGCGCAGAATTACAAGTTACAAGCATGGCGCGTTAAGTGTAATAATTGCATATTACCATCAAAAGGCTAATGCTTCGATTGCAACAAACACCAGCCGAAAGATTGATCCTACTAAGAGGAGCTCTCGTGCCAGTCGTCACACACTACTTCTGCAGGTTCGAGCTGTTGGCTCTCATCAGTGCAAGGTAGGCATGTGACGACCGACACGAGGATCACTTGATCATTTAGTACATTTCGGTATCTTTGGGATAGCGACATGTAAAATAGTCAGCAGGCGCCATCTGTTGCATGCCTTAATATTCCGCCCTCTAAAGGCTAAAGGCACATTTGAACATTAAAATTAGTTGTTAAATTGATTTGTACCGTCCAAATAAAAGAAAATAATGGTATTAATTTTTCTAATAGTAGGTGTGATGGACACAGCGCAGATTCGTTTCAGAACCAAGCAACTTTTATTGGAAAGTTTATTAATTATTTTTAAGTTTGGTTGTCTTTTGTTCCAGACAGTTTCAAATATCATTTATCTGCCATAATAAAACCTTCATTACAATGCAAATTTATTTTAAACAGGTTTTTTTAAATATTTGAATAAACTCCGGTCATTATAATGACTTTAAATGATGTAAACTTATGGAAATGAGAACGTCAAAATCTTTCTCGGTAAGTTAAATTAGTTAAGTCAAATAAGTTTGGCATATCTAATAACTTGTGCCTGGCTGCGTGGTTTTTTACCTAATGCCATTAAAAAAAAAAAAAAAAAAAAGTCAAATAAGTTATCACAGCCAGCTACGCTTATGTGTTGTGATTACATTATCATTTTTAAAGCTTGTCAGGACATTAACCAATACCCTAGTAGTTAAGTGTAGAGAGCAACAACACTTCAAAGGGTTCTGCGTCGAGAGACGTACCCTCAGAAAGGGTCGCCCTAACCCACGGTAATATGTCACGAAGTATCTGTTTAATGTTGCCATGGACCTTAAACTTAAGACGTAGTCAGAGACTTGGCCTTGTCATGTGATTATATCCCGCTGTGGAAATTTCGACTTCTGCAAAAGTTGACGAAAAGCCTGAAGTGGGTCAGAACAATCGACCACACAACGTTGAATTTATTTCTATAAATGCCGAAACGCAGAGCAAAATATTGGTGTCGCATTTCGCTAATGTAGTGGGTATTATCTGGAGATTAAACTTAAATTATAACAGCAGACCAGTTGTAACTTTTAATAACTTTGAAATTATGATCGAATTGGGTGGGAGAATAGACTGTATATTAAATAGAAATTGACAACTTATATTAAGAATAAATAATTGTATATTATATGGTCAACATATGATTTATGTACTACGATTATTAGCTGTCAAGTGTGATGTTGAATACAAATTAAACTTCCCAAAATTCATTTATGTTGAAGGTTAAACCACTAAAATGTTCGTTAAAAGTTCAGCAGAAAGATGAGATGATAATGTCACGTAGAAGTACGTCCGTAATGTGGAGTCAAAAATTTCTCATCGCTAATTATGGAAGTTGATAAATGAAATAATGAATTTTTTGCTTGTAGATGTTAGAAAATATAATAGGCTTCAAATAGCGTCGCAGTATATTATATTTTACTTAAACATTAATGTTACAATTTAACACCGGGTGTTAGAAAAGTATGAGAACGGTGGAAAATCTCGAACAGTTTGCATCAAATCGAAAAATAAAAAATTATGTGTCAAAAATTTTTCAAAAAACTATCTACTGATACCAAAATGAGCTCCCACCTTGTGGGCGGGGCGAGGGGCAACTTTAAAATTTCAAATGGAAACCTCTATATTGTATTGCGGAATCGGATTCTACGGTAAAAAATACGTAAATTTTTTTCGATTCTTGCATGGTGTCGCTGTAATCGCAAAAAATTAATAGAAAACATTACTGTTTCAAGAGTAGCGTCTTGTGCTCCTAAAAAAACGTCCAATTCAAAAACACGTATTTGTTATTTTTACGAAATCTATCCAATGACATTTGATTGGACACTCCCACCTCTAATCCAGTGGGTGGGGCGGGAGGCAACTTTGAAATATGTAATGAAAATCCCTATTTTTTTATAGCGGATTTGAATTCTACGGCCAAAAATACGTGAATTTTATATCGGGCATTTTTTCGATTATCGCAAGGTGTCGCTGCAATCGCACAAAATTGACATAAGCCTTAAGCGTCCATAAGTTTGTAAATATTTACAAACTCTAGCTGTTCGTGTTGACAAAAAACCATTCAGTTTAAAAAACAATATCTGTAATATCTTGGTTTTTATGAATGTTTTTTTAAAGTGTGCTTAATAACAGTATTTATTTTGTGAAATTTCTACGAGAACGTTCAGTTCCTTCCAACTTTTGTAGAGGCAGGAGCGCACTTTTGTACGGAAAAAGTTATTACATTTTTCATTAGTTCTCGCGTTTTTTTCTGCATAATGGCTACTTTAACAGAGGAAGAGGCAGTTTCTCTTTTAATGATGCGAGGGTGGGGTGATGAAGTTGTGATTTTATTCAACCAAACTTACCGTGTTGATCAAGTGGGAATTTCGAAATCTACTGTGTCCCGTACCATCAAACGTTTTCTAGGCGCAAGGACAAATAAAAATTGCCCAAAATCTGGAAGACCAAAATCTGAAACATCGGAAGCTCGACAAATGGAAGTGGCCCAGGCATTTGTTGAAAATCGAAGGTTATCATCAATCAGAAAAGCCAGCCAACAGCTTGATATGAGTACATTTTCAGTTCATACGAATTTGAAATTTTTGAAATTTCATCCTTACAAAATTCACCATCACCAAGAGTTAAATGAAGATGATTTTGATGGGCGACTTGAATTTAGTGAATTAATGATGGAAAGGAGTAACTAAAACCCAAACTTTTTGTCATCTCTACTTATCTTCTCAGATGAAGCAACTTTCGAACTCAGTGGAAAAGTTAATCGCCATAATTTCAGATATTGGAGTGACGAAAACTCTCACTGGATGCTTGAAACACATACGCAGTATCCACAAAAATTAAATGTTTGGGCAGGAGTTTTCAAGGATCGAATCATATGACCGTTTTTCATAGATGGAAATTTGAATGGAGATAAATACCTGGAAATGTTGACAAATTAAATAGTTCCCGCAATACAAGAGATTGCTGGTGATGAGTTCGATAATGTTTGGTTCCACCAAGATGGGGCTCCTCCACACTATCGGGATATTATTAGGGACTATTTGAATGGTACTTTCGAAAATCGATGGATAGCTCGAAGAGGAACTATTGAATGGCCAGCAAGATCTCCCGACCTCGCGCCACTTGATTATTTTGTTTGGGGCTACGTGAAGGATAGATAAGGTTTATTTTACTAAACTTCGTGATCTGGAAGAGCTGAGGCAACGCATAATACACATTTCTGCAGAAATACCACCTCAAATGATTAGAAGTGCTATTGAAAATTTTTACGTTTGTTTCGGACAATGCCAAGAAGTCAATGGGCACCATTTTGAACACCTGCTATAATCTTGAAATTAAAACCTGCTAGTGTAGCAGATAAGCTGTAAACTAATTGCCTCAACTGGCTGAAATCCTTGCCTTCACTGGTTGGGATCAAGAACTTGTCTGAAGTGGCTGAATTAAGAGGTAAAACCACTGTTAGTTTTTTTTTAAAATCGAGTTCTTTATTGCCTTGTAAAAAATGTAAAATGAAAATTACTAGCTGTTAATAAATTTACATAATGTTAATAGTTGTTGTAATTTCCGCACGACCGTGTAAAATCACTGTTCTCAAAACAGCTCGGGAAATCATTCACTCTGAGATCAGTAGTTTTACTTTTCGTATTTTTTTAAGTATGCGTTCAAAACTTTCATGTTTCCACTCAATTTCTTGCGATTGCAGCGACACCTTGCGAGAATCGAAAAAAATGCCCGATATTAAATAAACGTATTTTTGGCCGTAAAATCCGAATCCGCTATAAAAAATTAGGATTTTCATTACAAATTTCAAAGTTGCTCTCCGCCCCACCCACTGGGTTAGGGGTGGGAGAGTCGAATCTAATGTGATTGGATAGATTTCGTAAAAATAACAAATACGTGTTTTTCAGTTTTTGAATTGGACGTTTTTTTTGTGGGCACATGACGCTACTCTTGAAACAATAATGTTTTCTTTTCATTTTTTGACATTACAGCGACACCAATCGAAAATAATGTCCGGAATAAAATTTACGTATTTTTTGCCGTAGAATCCGATTCCGCAATAAAAAATAGGGGTTTCTATTTGAAATTTTAAAGTTGTCCCTCGGGAGGTCATTTTGGTATCAGTAGATAGTTTTTTGAAAAATTTTATTTTTCGATTTGACGCAAACTGTTCGAGATTTTCCACCGTGCCCATACTTTTCTAACACCCGGTATAATAACTAAGATGATTACTATGGTATAATATAATCTAATAAAGGATTTAAAAGACGCATAACAATCATTGAATTAGTGAATAATGATGAATAATTGACAATAGATGCATGCTTTTAGAGAAGCAATGTTGCAGATAAAAATATCGATAAGGTCATGAACGTAATTTACTTCTTTATAACTTGATCGTGTAATTTGATGTCACCTAACACCCTAAAATTTCTTAACACTACAAATAATTTATTCTCATACTAAGACGGATCACTTCTTGAACATAAACCCCGTCCCGTGTTTTATGTGATTATTTTCGCGTCCAAAGGAGCTTTTTGTGGTTTCCAAGGACAAATATTTGGTTTTTGTAGATCAGGTGAAGTCTGTGATGGAATACTTGCCAGTTCTGCTCCTGGGTGTTTTGGGTAATATTGAAATTGGCTCTGCTTTGTCCCTTAAAGTTTTACCATTATTTCTTATCGAGCCGAGACGTGTTCACTCACTTAAAAATTGCCTTGTTATATGCTCGCCTATAGGGAGAAATCCTTGACGTCGGATGGATGTATCTCCGCATAATAGTATTTTCTTATGTGTGAAACCATGCTCAGTGATTTGACAGTTTTATTAACGCGCAGTCGACACGTCTCGCGGAGTTTTTTCCTCAAAAAATATGTATTTCTTATTCTATTGTGTATCTTTGATTTATGGTTGTTGAATTTTTTCACAGAATTCCTCTGATAAATCTCCCGGTCTCGCGTCGATCGAGTGTTCTTTGTATTTATCACCAAGTAAAATATAGAAATTTCAAATCTCAAGCGCTTGATTAACGACGCTTTTGCATTGTGACCATCAAATTTTATTTAAATTGCAAATCAGTTAGAGAATCATTCTTCCAAATTTCAGTGTATCTTACGCAATCCAGAGTATCTTGAAATTATTATTTTTCTACAAATATGTTGTAAGTTGTGGCAGTTACAAAAAAAATTTAAGTTATAAGAAAAATTCTCTACAAAAAGGTATTTAATTTATCATTTGTTTTGTCGCAGCAATTCTCATCCCTTAAAATTTAGAGGAAGGATATTTCCTTCAGAGAAAAACAGCGGTGACGAAACCATTTAGAAACATGTCAATACCTTAATAATGATATTAGGAGGGAACATAAGAAAATGAAAAGTTGTAATTCTTAGTATATAATTCTATAACTATGGAATAACTATTACAAAAATTTCCGCTGAGGGAGATTAAGTAACAAGGAACAATAACTATTATTTCAAAAATAGGGGATCATATATAAATGTATGCAACAGAAATTCGATAACACCATAATTAAGAATAATTTAAGCAAACTTCGTAATTGAATATTCTGGCGAAGGCGCCGGGAAATGAAACGCTATTATTATATATATTTTAAGCGTAAAAATACTGCAATGTTACAGTGTTACCGATATGGATACCCTTTTAAAATCTAGACAGTGCATTTTTAGATAACAGGAACATTTGATTTGCACTGTGTTAGTAAAGCTAGTCCATTGAATTCATCTTATTTAATTCCAGATAATCGACTTTCAGTCCGGTTCGCTATTAATATATATCCTCTATTCGCCCGGTGGAAAATGGAATACGATCATGCAGATTATATGAATAAAATATCAGCGGCATTTAAGCGTTTTAAACCACTAGGAAGTTGATTTATATGAGTGGTAAACTAAAAAGGTTTCATTCCAGCAAGAGTGAATTTGGCAATGGGGTTGCTGGCACACGATCGAGTTAATATTCCTGTTGCTTCTCGAGATATTTTCCGGAAAAATTAAGGTTAATAATTTATTTTGGACAGAAAATACTTCAGGAAATCACCATGCAATTTTTAAACGAAATCAGAGCTAATCTTCCTGTCTCTAAAAATACAACATTGCAGCAAAGTTATTTAGTAACCACGCGACACTAAAAGTCCAGCAAATGTTAAAATGTAACGTTGTAGTAGTATCTCTCGATAACGTTATAAATACAATAGGACACCTATATAATAATAATAATCCAAAGAAAATAGATACAATAATATGAGAATAAAAACACAAGTTACACAAGGTAAATAGAGGGCTAAATGGTTCAGAATTCTGAATAAATCCAGATTCTGTTCTTCCACCAATGCCCACACAAAATAATATAAATAACTATTAACTAGACATCACAATAATCAATATTACAAGTCAGATCAGTTTCTTCGTTCTTTCTCTCCCCCGCCAAATCCACCTAGTGGACAATATTTCTGGATGCAGTTTGTTAATAAATAAATAAATAGTATGATATTTCCATGGAAATCATCCGCCAAGCGAATGCAGCGAGAAATGAAACGAAGAAGAAGGAAATGGTACTCTAACCTAAATAGTTTAAACTAATTATACACATGCTATTGAAAAAAAATTCGAGATTGTAATGTAATAAATTAACAGAATATGATGAACGCACAAAAAATAACACAGTTACGATTTTACTGAGAATTTAGTAAATAATTTTTGTAATTAAGCTTAAATGTCAGAAATGATGAATTGAAATTTAATAAATTTAATCTAATCAAACCGTTAACGCAAGCAACAATATTGTAAGAATATGACCTCTTAAAAATTTCCTTATGATGGCGTGGGATGGTAAGTAAATTTCTTCAACGAATATGTACATCTGTTCTGTAAGTTAGTTTATTGCATAAATAAGAAGGAGTGTTTGATTTAATTATTTTAAAGAAAAAGCATAACATATGGAGTCTCCGTCGATTGTACATATTTAGCCATGAAGAGTCTTTGAGTTTATGAGTTATCCTTTGCCGCCGCCTAATGCCATAAATTAAACGAATACATGAATTTTGCGCCTTTTGTATACGCCGGACATCGTCGTTGTCTAAGCAGGGTCCATAAACGCAATCACAATGATCAAAATGGGAAAGGACAAGTGAGTCACATAACATTTTCTTGACGTCACGATCTAAATACTGTCTTTGACTATAAATTAATATCAAAGAGCTGTATGCTCTCTGCAGTTTGTACGTGATATGTTCTTTAAATCTAATTTTTGTGTCGATGATCAAACCCAAACTTTTACAATGATTTTTCAGTAATATATTTTCAAAGCCTATCTTTAATTTAATAATATTACTTACGTAATTTCTAATGTTTCCTTTACAAAATAAAATAGCTGATGATTTGTTAGGGTTAATTTTTAACATACGTTCAGTCAAAATTTTATGAAGGCAGCTTAAATCACGGTTTATTAATACATTTGCTTGTACCATTTCTTCACTTTTAAAAGAGCAATAAAGTTGTGTGTCATCAGCGTAGAAATGATAACTGCAAAATTTTAAAGATTCTGTGAAATTGGACGCGTAGATTGTATATAAGAGGGGTCCTAATATGCTTCCCTGCGGAACGCCGGTCGTGACTCTAAGTAAAGTAGAAACCTGATTATTTATTTTTACTTGCTGAAATCTGTCACTTAAAAATGAAGATAAGAATGTATTGGCACTTTCACTAAAACCTACGAAGTATAATATGGATAATAGTACTTTATGGTTAATCATATCGAATGCCTTCGAATAGTCCAATAATATTAATATTGATATTTTGTCATTATCATATGCTGTAATAGTATCATCCACTATATCTGCTAATGCTGTTGCACAACTGTGACCTTGCCTGAACCCAGATTGTTTTATTGGTAATATATTGTTAAAATTTAAATATGATCTAAATCTGTAGTGCCATAATTTTTTCTAGAACTTTTAATAGAGTTGGCAATAAACTAATTGATCTAAGATGGTTAAATTCCGTAGGTTGTTTTATCTTTGGAAGAGGTATAACTTCGGCTTCTTTCCATTTAGTGGGAAAATATGATATATTTTAGATACGCCCTTTTTTCGGATTTGATTGCAGTATTTGTAAAATTTCTTAGTTCTTTGTAATATGACCAATGTTCGGGTAAACGAGACTTTTTAAATTTCTGTAATGCTTTGTTTCTTAATTTTTGCATGAGTTTAATGTTGTCCGTTATCCAAGGAGCATAATTATACTTTTTTGAATTGAATGTTTTTATGGGCGCATGGATATTAAATAAATGAATAATATTGTGATTAAGAATTGAAATTTTTAATCAATATTATCTGTATCATAAATTAAATTCCCTTTGAAATTGAAAGCGGTTGATATTTTTTAGAGATCTGTATGATATTTCTTTTTTTAATACATTTTCCGAGGTATTTAGATTAAATTTACATTTTACTAAATAATAATCTGAAATTTGGGCATCCTCAACGGCAGATAGCAATAATTTTATTGTGGAGAATTATTTTTAACCAAAGATGTTCCAAAGTATCATTACATTCACTCAGTATAAATTGAGATTTTAAGCTGTTTTTCACGTATATACCGACTCCGCCCCCTCTAGTTGGACGATCCTGTCGATAATAGGTATATTGATCAAGTCTTACAATGTCACTGCTAAGGTTTGAATGCATCCAAGTTTCAATTACTCCAATTATATCATAACGACAATTAATTATTTGATCGCGAAATTGATTAAAATTTGCAACAAGTGATCTCCCGTTAATATGTGCAACGTTTAATGCCATCCTAAATAAAAAAATTTATAAGATTATCAGGCCAAAAGAGCAAGAAAAACTACAAAAATGAAGCCAATGTAAAAACTTAAATAATATAAATAAGAAAGAAAAGCTGTGTGTAAAGACAATGATATAGTTGGGCAGTATATACTGCAATAACATAGAAACATGTAAATAAATATATACACACATATATAAAAAGGAAACAGAAACAACGTAGGAATCATATGATGGAATATGATCATAAACATTACATTACAGCTTCCATATTAATGGAATCCCCATTGGTTTTTTAAAATTATACAGAAATTTTGCATACACATCAACAGAGAACAGCTTTTCATAGCCAGTAGTAGATGAAGGAGTAAATAACCATGGCAACAGGTGACAACAAACCATAATATAACTAATATAACGAGGAAGATAATGGCTTTAATGACTAGAGCTAATGAACTTGGTTATCTCCGACCTAATTGAGGTCGTTTGCGCGTTTCCAATTCATAAAGGGAAAATAATGAGGGACACATAATACGGTATAAAATCTGAAGTCTCATTTTTATCACAAAATAACAATATTAAACGTTCACCTTAATTATAATTATAAATAATTGTTTATCTGTATATGCACATGGGCTAATAATAATATTAATTAAATATTTACCTAATTTTATCTACTGATAAATGTGCATTTGATTAATACATGAAGTTTTATTAAAATCGTTTGCAGTTTAATTGAGGCAAATACGGAATTAGTGGAAGCAGCAATAAAGCCATGCCTTCCAGATAACCACCGAAAGTAGCCCCTTCCACCACCATAAATCAGCTGTACGACTGTAACTGATAAACTAACTTTATTTTCTAGCTTTGTAAACCAACATATTATCGCGCTTCCATGTCGTGCAGCGAGAATTGGTATCGCCTAAAGGTTTTTGTATAGAGTTAAAGTTAGTTCTGAATGCATTACGATTTGACACATTAAGGGATGCTGCGGGCAGAAAATATACACTTTTGTCCAAGAGAGACGATAGGTTGTTAGGGAATCACTTGAATTTAAGTGAGAAAACAGAACGAGGAATAAGCAGAAGTCGATTTTGATTTTATTTCATAAAAATACAACTGTTTATACCGAATTCAATTATCATCATTTTAAAAAAGTTTGTTTATAATTTTAATTAACTTGCTGTAAATAGCACTCGCTGTCTGAATTCTGAATGGTAAAGGAAAGATGGGGGTTTGGCGTTCAGATGCACTTAAACTTCGAAAGTAAAAACCTATAGTGCATGGTAATAACGGTTTACTGTATACCGGGTGCAACAGGATCATGGTATACCCCCTTTTCTCTTTTAGTTTTGAAGATAGTTGATTGAAATTTAGGATATACTACATACATAATTAGAAGCACTTTTTGATATACAATTGAATTTTTCACTTCCGGTTTCGCTTTAGATTTTTTAAATGGAACACCCTGTATATTATTGCATTTTTGAATTCTGCATAATTTTCTGAATCCAACGATGCCAAATAAGTGACATTTCAAACATCAATTTTTTTTATAATATAATTTTTAGTTTTCCGTTTAAGTGTGCCATGACGGTTCCGATTTATTCTAAATGGCCCATGTAATGCGACAAAAATCGAAATCCCGTTAAAAACACTAAATTACGTGATTTATGAGCAAATAAAATTCACCAAAATTGTTTTCGGGGCAAAACTCAATTTTTTCAAATTGAAAAATAGCGGCACCGTGGTACCATTTATTAGTACTATTAATAAGGAATTTATTCATATGTCGTATTAAAATGTGCGATAAATACAAATAAAATTACAGCTAAAAGAAAATGCAATTTTTATTTTTATTAACGTCAATGCACTTCTGAACTCGCATAACTGTTTCCCGAAGAACGTTCACCAATTTCTAGACCGTTATGCTATTAATTGCTCGTCTTACTCGTAGCTCCAGGTTTTCACGGGTTGTAACGGCATATACAATATTTTTTAAATGACTCCAACCAAAGAAGTCAAGGGGCGTTAAATTAGGTGACCTTGGAGGCCATACGTCAAAATTACGTTTTCTCCGAATCTCCGTTGAAGGTAATCAATTACTATCCTTAAATTACGGGGAGAAGCGCCATCTTGTTGAAAATACATTCCCTGTCCTAAATCTAAACCTAACTCATCTGAAATGTCCTCAATCTCATTTTCCAGAAATCTCAAGTATCTGGCACCAGTCAGAGGTCTTTCAAATATTATTGGACCAATGATTCTACTACCGATTATTCCAAGCCAAAAATTGAACCGCATTTGAAAGTTACCCTCCCGTAATAAATTTTCATTTTCTTGTGAGCAATATTTTGCATTTTGTCTGTTAAATAATCCCCCGAATTTGTCTGGACTCGTCCGACAATAAAATCAGTCCCAAAAAATCTTTGTTTGGCTGCACGTGATTATACAAAATCTAATTGCAATATTCCATCCTACGTTCGTAATCACTTTCGTACAAATGCTGGTGCAATTGGTATTTAAAAGATTTATAGTGGTATTTGTGTAAAATTCGGCTTACTGTTTGGTGACTGATGTCCAATTCAAACCCAACTTGCCTTAAAGAAACAGTCTTATCAACTTATATTCGAGCCAAAACATTAATTTCCGCTCCTTCGTCAATAAAGAAGTTTTCTCCGGGATCATTGTTGGGTTCTCTTCGGAATTGGTTTTCAACACGTTTAAAATAATTTTTCGCTGGACATTGTCTATCAGGATATCGTTGGGCATAAAGGTCAGTAGCTGCAACTGCATTTCTTTTACATTCCCCATAAATAATTAACATGTGCACTTTTTCATCTCTTGTATAAATTTGTGGCATTTTGAACACAATTAACAAGAATTTTTATGTAATTAGAACATAACAGCAGTAAATTAAAGAAAAAGTATATTAATTAACATATGTGGGGTCTACTTACATTTAGTTTGAAGGATCAGACATGAAATTGACTTACCTAAAACAAAAGAAAAAATTATTAATACATTTGAAGGAAAGTTGTTAAAAAATAAGGGGTCGCGATGTAACCACTGTTCTATTTCTCTTTTCAATCCCTTTCTGACTTAGCACACAATTCTGCTGATACTGATTTCAATATGTCTTTCCCTGTTCATAGCCTATGTATCCCATCAAATTTTCTTGGCTCAGCTTTATTTGACTTTTTAACTTTATTATTGAATTCTCAGCTACCAAGCTAAACCCCCTTATATCTTTCATAATGGAGAACTTTCAATATGTCATTGGAAAACGACATTAACAAAATTTACTTTGTTACGTTAAAGTTTCCGAAGTTTTTATCAGCCCGGAGCAAGTTTATAATAAAATATATCAAATCTGCTTTGGAAAAGTTTCCAGCCCCGAACTGAAATCATTACAATATTCAATTTTTGCCATTTCAACGCCAGATCGTAATGCAAAGATTTGAGGCAAATGCAATTCTATATTAAATATTAAACTAGACATTAAAACTGCTATCAGAAACTATTATTATTAGCCGTTACTCGAGTCCGAGTATAAAAATGTTACAGTCGATAAATTGTGTACAATAAAAAACAAGTAAAAGGTGTAGTCTATTGTAATTCCCATTCATCTACGGTGCACACGACTATGGCTATAGAGGCCAATTCGGGAGAGCACATGTCGACCGCAGTCAGGACAAACATAGACCTGGTTAGGTCTTGGATTCGGCCTTCTTGCAGCAACATTTCCTTGATAGCTGGCCACAACCCCTCGCCATTCGGTTCTGTCCGCTGCAAGTTGTTCCCATTGCTCGTCTGCAATACCGCAGGATTTTAGATTTTCATGGAGAGCGTCTTTGAACCTCTTTCGTTGACCGCCACGCCTTCTTCTACCGCTTAGCAATTCACCATAAAGTGTACATTTAGGAAGGCGGTTATCATGCATACGATGAACGTGACCTGCCCATCTTAGGCGTGCTCTTGAAATAAGCACCTCAATTGGAAGGCTGTTTGCTCTCCTGAGTACTTCCACGTTTGATATGTGATGGAACCAACGGATTTTCATCATACTTCTGAGGTGTCTTTGCTGAAAACGTTCTAATTCTTTCACATGATGACGGTAAGTGACCCAGCTTTCACATCCATATAGCAGTGTTGGGATGACAACTGCTCTGTAGACAGCCATTTTCGTTGACAAAGCAAGGTCGTGGTTGTCAAATACTCTCTCTCTAAGTCCCCAGAGTGCTCTAGATGCAGCGTTAATTCTATTGCGAATCTCGCTGTCCATGTTTGCGTTGTCATTAACAACGTTGCCTAAGTAATTGAACTGATCCACCACTTCAAGAGAATTTCCGTTAAGTGTAATATCTATTTGGTTCACTTGATGAGGAGTTGACATAATCTTAGTCTTTCCAATGTTGATTTTAAGTCCTAAGGAATCGTAGCTCTGGGCATACACATCTAAAAGTTCTTGAAGCTCTTCCGGCGTAGAGACTAAAAGTGCACAGTCATCCGCATACTGGAGATCACAAATGAATCGCGTGCGTGTCTTCGTGAAAGCTCTAAAGCGCCCTATGTTAAAGAGACCGCCATCAAAACGGTATATGAGACCTATTCCTCTGACTGTCAGTTTGTTGTCAACAATAATTGTTAGAGCAGTGGTAAACAAATTAAAGAGTAGGGGTGCCAGGACACATCCCTGCCTAACTCCAGTGAGGGTTTGGAAAGGTTCGGTTGCCTCATTATTATACATAACCTGGGCGTTGTTGTTTGTATGTAGACTGCGACATACTTCCACAAATTTTTTAGGGATACCTAAGCGGAACATAATTTTCCAGAGCACTTCCCTGTCCACCGAGTCAAACGCCTTGGTTAAATCAATGAAGGCCATGTGAATTTCTCCTTGATGTTCGAGTGCTTTTTCTTGAAGCTGTTTAAGTGTGAAGATTAAATCCGATGTGCCTCGGTTTGGTCTAAAGCCACTCTGTGTTTCAGGAAGTAACTTTTCCATAACAGGTGTTAGCGTATTTGCCATCGCTTTAGTGAGTATCTTCCCTCCAACAGCCAGGAGAGCTATACCCCTGTAATTTCCACAGTCCGCAGCGCTCCCTTTGTTTTTGAAGAGGTTGATTAAAAGTGTACCACGAAACTCCTGCGGAGCTTGACCACTTTCCCACACGACATCAAACAGTTTTTTGAGGTAGGGTATGAGCTCTGACGACACAGCTTTAAAGATCTCAGCTGGGAGTGAGTCAGCGCCGGGAGATTTGTTACTTTTTAGCTGCCCAATGGCGGTTAAGATCTCTTCCGTTGTTAGTGGTTTATCTAAGTCTTCGAAGGTGTCATATTGAGGGATAAGATTTATAATATCGTGATCGGCTTGACTTTGCTGGTTAAGAATGTTAGAGTAGTGTTCTTTCCATCGGGCTCTTATTTCCTGGTCTTCTTTGAGGAGATTTCCATTTAAATCTTTAATAGGGCACATATTTTTCCGACTGGGGCCGTACACTGCTTTTACTTCTTGAAAGAAATTCCTGTAGTCGTGTGAATCGGCGTACCTTTGAATTTCTCTAGCCTTGCTTGCCCACCACTCGTTCTTTATTCTTCTGATTTCGCGTTGCGTTTCATACTTAGATTGGGTAAAAGCTTCTGCTTTTGATGGGTCATTGGGGTGGTTGATAGCGTTTTGGAAGGCAGTATGTTTGCGGTCAAGAAGTTCTTGTATAAAAGCTTCATTGTCATTGAACCAGTCCTCCTGTTTTTTACTTGCTGCAGTGCCAAGAATTTCCTCACTCGCACTTTTTAAACTGTCTTTAATTTGTGTCCAGGTAGCAGCGACATCTACAGAATTGGTTTCCTCTAGTGCACTCAAATTCTCTTGAACTTTTTGCTTTAGCTGTTCGACGGTTTGTTGGTCACGCAATTTACTAATACAGAGACGGAGTCTACGTTTTACTTGAGTTCTTCGGTGTTTGGGTCTCATAACAATTTTCATTTTAGAGACAACAGGACGATGATCGGTCCAACATTCGCTATCAATGCGCGCCTTTGTAATTTGGACGTCCTTGAGATGCTTCCTACGTACGATAACATAGTCCAGTAGATGCCAGTGACCTGATCTGGGGTGACGCCAGGTGCCTTTAAATTTATCCTTTTGTCGGAAAATGGTGTTTGTTATAACTAGATCATGTTCGGCGCATTTAGTTAGGAGTAGTTGACCGTTAGCGTTCATGTTGCCCAAACCGTTCTTGCCTATGATGCCTGGCCAGGTGTCTGCATCTCTCCCTACTCTAGCGTTAAAATCGCCAAGAATAACGAGTCGTTCCGTTTTAGGTATTCTACAGAGGGTTTCTTCCAACTGTTGATAGAAGCTTTCCTTGGTTTCGTGACTTGCATCCAGAGTGGGAGCGTAGGCGCTTATTAGATTTACAGCGTTGCCATCTGATACCTCATAGCGTAGCAGCATTAGACGCTCGGATAGGCCTTGTGGTACTTGTGTTAAGTTGGATACAAGTTGATTCCGAACGGCAAATCCTACTCCATGTTGTCTTCTTGAATTGGTGGGAAGACCTTTCCAATAGAAGGTGTAGTACTTTTCTGTGAGAGAGCCTTCCTCCAAAAATCGAGTTTCGCTGAGAGCTGCAACGTCAACATTGAGTCGGTGAAGTTCTCTATCTATTAGAGCAGTTCTTCTTTCAGGCCGATCGGTGCGAGTGCTGTCGTTCAAAGTACGAACATTCCAAGCGCCGTAGATGAAAGAATTAGTTGTGTTGGATTTAACTTGTCGGTGTTTTTTCGACATTCGATGAGGTGTCCCTGTGGGCACCCTCCCCCGGAGATCCGATCGGGAGGGTATTTTACCTCCGGATGATTTTGTCCCACATGAACGCTCCATCATTTTTTTAAAGCCTTAATCGACTGAAAACGAAGCTGCATTTGAAGTTTTAGCTGGAGCAGGTATGCAACTGACCAGCTCGGTTGCGGAAGACGAGTGGTGTGGTCCCATGGCACAGAAGAAGCCTGCGACGATGGGGTAACCAAACGATTCCAAAAGCAACCTTTGTGCGCGGTGGGTTATTTTTACCGCACTCTTCGTGAGAAGGTGGATGTGCTCACAGCAAAAGGTAAGGGTTATTCCGCCCTTACTCGGTCGTTAGAGCCTCGTTAGTGAAAACAGGGTGCACCAAGTTCAAATTGAACTCATCGCGAAGGTGAGGTTAACAATTGAGTAGGAGAGGCTATAACTTGCGCTTCACTACCCCATTACACCCTACTATATACTTCTGGCTGAAAATAATACTAACAGCGACCCAAACAAGTGTTGGGCTTACATTAATAACAAAAAAGGGGGGCTAACATCAGTAAAAATATGTTTGACAAGGGAGAGCGTTTGAATGATCCAGATGATGTTGTAAATGCCTATGCCGACTTCTTTGAACAATCATTTTCATCTTTAGAACCAGAAAACATCTCGTCAGATGATTTTTGTAACAATAACATCAACAGTATTAATATAAAGAAACAAGTTATTGCCTTATAACAATGCAGCTACGGACATGTGTTTCGGAGTTACTGCTCCTCATCAGCGTAGCGTTTCATTTTCAGCAAATGAAGTGTTATTGGCAGTATAAAATTAAAATAAAACCTAAGCTCACCATGGATCCTGATGGGATCCCCGTATTTCTACTGAGATACTGTGCTACTATCTTTGCTCACCCATTCACGATATTATTTAATTTATCTATTAAATGCTGCTGTTCTCCTGATATTTGGAAATAATTCAAAGTCTGTCCAGTGTACAAAAAGGGAAATAAATACGAAATAATAAACTTCCGCCCAATAACTATAATCTGTAACTTTGACAAATCCTTTGAAATCTTACTGCATAATTCTGTGTACTCCCATGTTAAAAATATCATTTCTAGTCGGCAACACGGATTTATGAAACTTCGCGCTACTACTACCAATCTTATATGTGTTACACAATTCATATCTGAATCTATCGACATGCAGATGCAAACGGACATAATATACTTCGACTTCAGAAAAGCTTTTGATAAGCTTAACCATAATATGTTGATTGCAAAACTTTCCAATTTTGGTATTCCGGACCAGCTCATAACCTATTTTAGATCTTGTCTAACTGACAGACTTCAATATGTCGCGTATAATGAGTTTAATAGCTATGATTATGCCTCATCCTCGGTTGTTCCCCAAGGGTCTGTTCTTGGCCCACTGCTTTTCAATATATTTACAAATGACATAGCCAATACTTTAGACATCCACTTCTTAACTAGTTCTATATACAAACTAATGTAAATGGTGTAATGGTGAGAGGTAAGTGAATGAATATACATAATATTTGCTCCTGTTACAATAACCCATGCAATATACAGGCTTCTTAGCTATCTTTTATGAGTTCTTTATTTCTCTAGTACTAGTCAGTTTAAATGTTAGACTCATCTTGTTACATGGCCCATGTCCATTTAACAGTTTTATATAAAAACTAGTGTTTTGGTTATACTTAACACGATCTGTATAACATTTTTGATTCAGTTTTTGTAAGTGAAACTGTTTTCAACTAACAGAATTTTACTTGTATAACTGCTAAACCATTTCACACTGTTTTATGTACTTGGTTTTATATCTTAGAAACTCAGTCATGTTCTAATAACTATTATGTATCTCTGTTTCGTTGTAATACAGCATTATTCCAGGAAACAATTTGTCTACAAAATTTAGTTACATCAGATACCTATATTTCAATTTTTATATTTTTGTTTACTATGTAAGTACATATGGTTATTTTCCTTACATTTTCTCGTTACTATATATAATATATCCTACAAGATGTAATATATTTACTGAGTTATAACAATACGTTTTTAATATTTATTTACAGTTGTTCATATTGTTGGTTATATACAAAATAGGAATTACAAGGCAAATCTGCTGTGGTACGGAAGTAATAAAAACTATTATTATAGATTCCTTTTATCGATCATATGCCACTAATTTAGTTGTGAGTGCGGGAATCTACAAGGCAGGTTGTTGCGCTTAACTCAACCATTGACAGATGGCCATACCTGTACTATTTTATATTTTATAACTTTCAATTTAATTAGGGAATTAGATTTCTCAAGTTTATTCGGGCATTATTTTCCAGTAAGTAGGACAAAAAAGTTTACCTTATCAGTAAAACTCAATAGGAAATCATTTGCTTGCAGCCTTTGTACTGATCCGAACGTACATAAATTTTAACTGTGGACTTCAGTAATTAATATTATTACATTTTACATTCGCGTTAAAAACAGCATCCAGGTAAATTTCATTTATTACCCGTTTAAAAATTTAATTAATCTTCAATTTTTGCCTTTGATGTAATTTCAATTATTTTTAAAATAAATTTAAATTCAAGGTCAATTCTTTCTAATTTAATAAGTAGTTAAAATACTATATGTACCACATGGTTTTAAAAATATTTTTTTCCTTTCCTTTTCATTTTTTGGCAATTTATAGTTTTGATGATGAAATCAGCTTAGATGCTTATATTTGTATATACTTATATATTTAGATATTTAAATTCTTAAATACTTATTTATTTCTATATATTTATATGTACTTATGTACTTATATGTTTATGCACATATATATACTTATACATTTCTGTATACGTTTCTGCATAGCTTCTTCATTCCTGCATAGTTTTTGCACAGCTTATCTTACATATAGCATATTAGATAAAATTTCGTTATCTTTTCATAAACCACATAGTTGGTTAATTTTCCTACAACTTTCACTCCATTTCATTAAGAGACGTAAATTGCCAAGGAAACTTTAGAATTAATTCTCGCAACAAGAGACAATTGTGGGCCTGTATTGCTGTTCCAGAACCAGTCACCTCAACAATAATCAATCTAGGACACTGGTATAAATTTGTTATATATATATATATTTTTTAATTTCAATTTGTCTTTACTATCCGATTTATCTATTATTCATGATATATATCTTTTTATTTCTCTTACCAACAATTTCAGTCTAATCTGTAGTAGACTGGTTATTCGAGAAAAAGAGACAATTCTACTTATTTTCACTATAGATGGTGCCCAATTTAACATCAATTTTTCTTTGTCTCCTTTTCTCGAAATAAACAGAAATCTGTCGCTTATGCTGTACATATCAGAAACGGTAAGTTTCTCCACTTTTGCGAATACTCTGAACCCACGGCTCTCTGCTCCGACTTAAACCAGCTAGTCGTCTGCATATGTTGCCTCAATTATTTCTCAAAAATAAATAACAAGGGAAAGGAGGTAACAATCTTAATTATTTCTCTCCCACTTTATCGCATATAATTATATAAGTTACTTACTATGTATACTGTACTTTAAATATGTGTTGTTTCCCATCTTGTAAATGGTCTTTGTACTGCTAGATGATGTATAAATAAATATTAGTAATAATAATAGCAATAAAAATAATAGTTTTGGCCAATCTCCCCTTTGTTAGCTAACATATTCTTGTCAAATTTAGAAATCATAATTTTTAACAATAACCTAAATACACACGTTTGCTATCGGACTTGCTATGTAGATAACATTTATAGTATTCAAAGTACTTCTATTTCTACATATGAGACCCATCTACACAAATACTAAAGTGGAGCGACATGCAACAGATGTTAGTCGGACTATCCGCCATAAAAATTGACGGAGGTTCTCGACGCAATTGAAAAATTCAGTAGCTGTGCTTGGTCTAATATTTAAACATTTAATTTTTATTGCATATTGTATAATATCTCGCCTTTTGCTTTGCTACACCCATGGCAGCTCGCCTATCCACAGGCTACTTCTTCATATTTTCCAGGACTGGGCAACTATACCCCTATTTTGATTACCTACCTATTGTGCTCAGGCTCATAACTTGTTGCATGCAGAATTTTTTATCATTCCAGATGAGAGCTGTCCGGCTTTTGTGTGTACACTCTCGTAAAAAGGGTTATTCATACAAAGGCTGCAAACACACGGCCAATGTTAATTACAGCAACAAAAGAATTTCAGAGCAGGGGAAAAGAGCGAATCAATAACAAAAAATATGAATAATAATCTAAGTAAGCCGAATAATTTGGAAAATTGACTCATTCTCAGAGAAATTTTTCTTTGTCATAATGTTTGATTGAGCGAGTATAAAGAAAGAAATATATTTATTATCATTCAACATGAAATTAAAGCTGACATTGTATAGTCAATTTTTTCCATTCCAATCCAATTCCATTATGCAGACATTACTTTTCTTATGATGAATACAAAGGAACTTTTCAAGGCGTGAGGATAACAATTATTACGTTTAAATCAGAGAAAATCATAAACGTACATTTGTGCACTATCTAGGCATTAACTACTGAAAATATTTTCTATAGCAGAATGTGTTTACAGACCTAGAAAACGATAGAAACTCATTCAACAATATTATATGCAAAATAATAATCGAGAATCGAACATCAAGAACAAAGCTAAGACTTTGTACATTGATATTTGCCATTAGTGTTAACAACACTATCATGATCGCGGAACAAAACGTCCTTTGAAGCATAAGGCAACTGGAACTTTATATTTTACAATGCATTTTTATGAGATCGGTTATACGATATGAATGATTATTATTATTATGATAAATTTGAGATTTATAAAATCACAAAGACTGGCTGAACTATGATTCCTATTTGTGAATCGAAGTTGATAGAATACTAAAGAAAATACCGGAAGGAAACTCGACAATAAGAAAGCGAGATGAGAAAATAGAAGGATAAGTAATGTGGAAATAAGCGAGGAAGTAAGAAACTAGAAAAAATAGTGGACGGTAAAACAAGTGAATAATGACCATAAAGGCTAATAGGAATTAAACGTTACTAGCTGAAAAAGAAAAGAAGAAGCATATGAAGGAAGGGTAAAAAAGAGGAAGAAGTGGAAAAAGAAGAAAGTGGAAGAAGAAGTTTGCACAGACGTAAAAAATAAAAATTTATAATTTTTTCTGATATATAAAAGGAAAATTAATTAGAAAAGTCAGTTTGATAGATATTTGGTACATAAAATAGTTTAGGATACATTTGATTGTACACATTTCAAATACATTTCAAAATTTCCAAATTTAACATTCTTAATGAAGAATATACAAAATTCAAAAACAAAAAATAGTGAATTAAAAGCCCTTTTCAAATGAGCTATTACACCCACCCTCGTTCCATTAGGGGGTGGTATAAAATTATGCTCAAAAATGCCATTTTAAAATTAAAAATTGACGTGTTTTAGAATTTCACTCATAAGTTGTTAATTACGTAGATAACGAATTTATCCGTTATTTATGGACCTTACTGTATGAAATTCATGTGTTTAATAAATCTTTTTTACACTCTTAGAATTCACGGAATAACCCCTGGCTTATCCAATTTTTCCCGAACAATCGTTCACACTTCAATCAACATTTCGCTCAAATAGAATCCGCCCGTGACCCATCACCGAGAGGATCTTAGGAAAACTTAACGATAATAAAAAAAAAATAAAAAGTGCCGAAAAGTCAAGTAAACAGTAAGACATAAGTTTCTCTGTCTGCGAACATCGGACGAACAAAAGACGATCATCAGCACCAAAAATATGCAGTTCACCGCTTGGATTGTTGACGCGATTTCAAACGACGAAAATGAGGACTCTCACGTCTTTTTAGTGTCAGTATTTGAGACGTATCTTATGAAAACGTTCAGAGGCCTTTCATATCTCTTATTAGTTCTGACGAGCTTTAAAGCCGTAATTTGTAAAAATGTCTGGGTGTGTGATGTTCAGATTTGCATTGAAAAATAACAAAGAATGTCGACGAGAATATCAAAATAAATGTTTGTAACCGTAATGTTAGACAGATTAGTACCGTGAAAGAACATTCAGTCATATCTAAGAGCTTTGGAATGTCAGTAGCATAAAAACATGTATTTACGGTAAAAAAATGTGATAACCGAAGTTTGAAAAATTCATATCCCAGCTAACATGTATAATCAGGATTGCTTCGCTTTGACTTACCCTACCTATATTAGAAAGTCGTTTTGTAACGTCCAAACACCATTTAAAGAAAACATTTTTTTACGCGCAATAAATTTTTTATTGCATTTATTTAACGTCGAATTATGTCTGCAAATAAGACCGATGTCTTGAGACGAGCTACCCCCAATTCAAATAATAGAGATTGCTTATTTGACTAAGGTTTAAAAGGCAAGGCAAAAGGATAATATATTCACTATGTTATCCTCACCAATTTTTTTATAGTTTCTGCCAAGGCTTTTGCATATATACTTACACTAATATACAAACGCTAGAAGGGGTATTTCTTTGAATGTCATCCATTCAATTACTAGCCGCAATACTTTTCACAAAGGTAGGAGGAATATCGTAAACCAGTCTTCGCCCCTAGATCAACTAATGAAATCTAAATTATAACTGCCTTAATATATGCACAATGGATTGTACCGGCTAATGAATGCCAGTTCTTTGGTGGTTGGAAGCAAATATTCACATAATTTCTTCTTGTACCCAAAGTAAAGGTAGGAAAAAATTCGACTGTGTTATATTCTATAAAACTGTACCTACGTTATTTAAAAAATGTGTCAGCCATAATAATAATTATTATTATTATTAGCCGTTACTCGAGTCCGAGTATAAAAATGTTACAGTCGATAAATTGTGTACAATAAAAAACAAGTAAAAGGTGTAGTCTATTGTAATTCCCATTCATCTACGGTGCACACGACTATGGCTATAGAGGCCAATTCGGGAGAGCACATGTCGACCGCAGTCAGGACAAACATAGACCTGGTTAGGTCTCGGATTCGGCCTCCTTGCAGCAACATTTCCTTGATAGCTGGCCACAACCCCTCGCCATTCGGTTCTGTCCGCTGCAAGTTGTTCCCATTGCTCGTCTGCAATACCGCAGGATTTTAGATTTTCATGGAGAGCGTCTTTGAACCTCTTTCGTTGACCGCCACGCCTTCTTCTACCGCTTAGCAATTCACCATAAAGTGTACATTTAGGAAGGCGGTTATCATGCATACGATGAACGTGACCTGCCCATCTTAGGCGTGCTCTTGAAATAAGCACCTCAATTGGAAGGCTGTTTGCTCTCCTGAGTACTTCCACGTTTGATATGTGATGGAACCAACGGATTTTCATCATACTTCTGAGGTGTCTTTGCTGAAAACGTTCTAATTCTTTCACATGACGACGGTAAGTGACCCAGCTTTCACATCCATATAGCAGTGTTGGAATGACAACTGCTCTGTAGACAGCCATTTTCGTTGACAAAGCAAGGTCGTGGTTGTCAAATACTCTCTCTCTAAGTCCCCAGAGTGCTCTAGACGCAGCGTTAATTCTATTGCGAATCTCGCTGTCCATGTTTGCTTTGTCATTAACAACGTTGCCTAAGTAATTGAACTGATCCACCACTTCAAGAGAATTTCCGTTAAGTGTAATGTCTATTTGGTTCACTTGATGAGGAGTTGACATAATCTTAGTCTTTCCAATGTTGATTTTAAGTCCCAAGGAATCATAGCTCTGGGCATACACATCTAAAAGTTCTTGAAGCTCTTCCGGTGTAGAGGCTAAAAGTGCACAGTCATCCGCATACTGGAGATCACAAATGAATCGTGTGCGTGTCTTCGTGAAAGCTCTAAAGCGTCCTATGTTAAAGAGACCGCCATCAAAACGGTATCTGAGACCTATTCCTCTGACTGTCAGTTTGTTGTCAACAATAATTGTTAGAGCAGTGGTAAACAAATTAAAGAGTAGGGGTGCCAGGACACTTCCCTGCCTAACTCCAGTGATGGTTTGGAAATTGTTACATAATTACAATTTTCCCTAATTTCATATATTTTTTGGAAAACAGAATGGAACATTTCCATCTTCCAAGGCGTATTCTACTTTGCTGTACGATTTAATCATTTATTTTGGATAAATTATTTAGTTTAGCGATTCTTCATACGTGACATTTTCAAGCTAAATATCACCAGCATATCAAGTAACTATTTGCCTTCGGAATGGAAAAAATATTAATATTTATCCTTGGATACGCATCTGCGACTCATACGCGTAATCACGAAAATGAAACATCGCGGAAATATCCCAAATCGTAATTTATGTTCCCCTCGACATTTCCAGTCGGGACATAAATGTAAAGGAAATTAAAAATAGATGAAACATTGGAAAGTAAACGTCGAAAATAATAAATTCATTGTCATTTCAATATTAAACGAGTAGGGGACGGATTCCATGAATTTTCATGGTACTTTTTTAGATCAAATCCTCTTGAAATTCAAAAGACAGCAAGACAAATAAATTGAATTGAATATGTAGCAGAGAGAGCATCGTATTGATTGCTTCTGAAATAAAATAAACAACTCCCTTCTTTGTCTTAGACGGATTTTATGATGTAGCTGTAAAAAAGGGGACTTGTCGATGGTTCATTGATTGGTTAACAAGCCACAGGAATGCAAGAATTACTAACATTGGCATTAAATAGTTACATGTCACGAAAAAACATTTTAGTTGTCATAATCTTTTCTTTTCCTCTGTCCAGAAACTCGGGCAAGTTGCGCAAAAATATATTTTTGCACAAAAATGATTCAATATACAGGGTAGGGCAAGAGTGCATCGGACCTCGATATCTCGAGTTCTATGATACCTAGAAATTTTTTAAAAAAATTCAAGTAAACTAGATAAGAAAGTCTATAACTACAAATTATTTTCGAACATACAGGGTGAGCCAAGACGAAATTACAGGACCATGTGCTTTTTCTTTAAAGGGAATGCTACGTATATCAGTACATTTTTTGAAGCCTCTGTCTAGGCTCTATTCATTCCTATATTACATTGAATATCTCCCAACCACTTGGATGTAATGATTTTTTTGTTGAAATAGTGCAATCTGCAGATGGATATTAAAAAAAATCACCACAGTCACAATTATGGGTTTTAAGAAAAACTTATGTGAATACCAGTTACGAGACATCTAATTAATATTTTCGAATCATTTTCATTTCCTAAAAAGGTACAGGGTGGCCAAAAATTATTTTTCAATTAAGAACATTTTAAATTGAATTTTCTCATTTTTTTCAAATGGAACACCCTGTATATTTGTCGATGATGTGATGTAGAAATGAAAAACAAAACTTTTTTGCAAGTACTTCCCTATGGCTAATTGCAACCATTTTCGTTTTATAAATAAATAAGTGTCAAATTCAAGAATAAACTTAAAAAATGAGGTTTCCTCAAATAATTCATTAGAAAAATTTATAATAGGTGTTCGACGTGTTTCACATTTTAATTGACACACGTCTTTATGCAATTTTGAAATCCCATGTTACGGCATTATTTATCACTGATTGTCAAGTTGATCATTATTTTAACAATGAGTCTTTCGGTTACCCAAAGAACTGAAATTTTGATATTATTAGGATGTGGTGATAAAACAAGAACGCAGAAGCAGATATGCGAAATCTTCAATACTAAGTATCCTAACCGGCGCATTTCTCAGTCTACGGTTAGTAGAACAGAAAACCTGAATTTGGAAATGTCACAGATATTCCTAAATCTGCTAGGAAACGTATTTTGGACGATAAAAAGAGATTGAATATATTATTACATATTCAAGATAATCCAAATAAACCTACAAGGCAAATTGTCGTCGATAATGATGTTAGTAAAACTTCCATATTGCCCCGGATGAAATTGGTAGAAATATTTGGTATCAGCAGGAAGGAGCTACATCGCATTTTGCACTGGAAATAAGAGCCTAGCCTAATCAACTTTTTTCCCAATAGGTGAATCAGCAGACGCGGTGAAATTGAGTGACCTGCTCGTTTTCCCGATTTGACATCGCTTGACTATTTTTATGGGGCTCCTTAAAATCGAAAGTCTACTTCAACAGACCAAATAACATCGATTATTTAAAAGGCAGAATCACTCCGGAAACGATACAAAATGTTTTAGAAGGATTTCAGCAACGCCTGTATTATTGTCAAGGAGCTACGGGCGCCCAGTTTGAACATTTGATTTAAACTTTTTCATGTTCTTTTGCTTATTTAGTAAAATTAAAAGTGTAATATTTTTCAGTAAAAAAAATTAGAGAAATTCAAAATCTCATATAGCTGGATAGAGTATTAAAAACCCTTTCAAATGGGCTATTACATGCACTCTCGTTCCATAAAAAAATTTCAAAGGGGTAGCTGTCACTCACAAAGAGGTTTGAAGGGGAAGGTATAAAATTATGCTCAAAAAACGTCATTTTAGAATTAAAAATTGACGCATTTTAGATTTAGTATTACATAAATGAGTATAGATTTGTTAGAAAACATTTGAACCTTCGGGTTAATGTGGTTTTAATACTGAATGGCATTAAGGCCGAAGTCATTCAGCCAGCCCCCTATTTAAACTATTGCAAGCACTAGGACACACAAAAAAGAAAACCTACTCCAACCTAGACACACACCAGAGAAAAGAAAAAAAAAAAAGAAACATGATGTAATAATCAGCTAAACAAAGGATATGACAAGCGTCACAAACTTCTCATCCAGGGACCCTTCAGGACATTTTCAGAACGCACAACACTAGACCACGGCTAGATAATAACACACAGGTATAAAACAAAGGCTGGATGTACTTGATTTTCTAATGAGTCTAAATATATTTTCGAAAGAAGTGGACTAGGAGAGTTTCCCATAATTAAGCCTTCATTTCTTTTTATACATTTATTTAACGTCGGTCTATTTCCGCTACTGAGGCCTAACACCGACGCCTGTAGACGAGCTACCCCCAACCAGGAATTTTGCCGAACCTCTTCCCTTAAGAAGAGTAGGGATCTTTTACTTGCCTAACATTTAATAGAGAAGGGACGACGGCTTTACATCCTTCCGAAGGATGGTATATCCCCTATACAACCCTCGCCTAAGATTGTATAGCTTCCCCGCATACACTGATATACAAGCCGCTGGAAGATGTGTGAGGCCAGGACGCGGTTTCCGTTGGAATGGTCACCCATCCAACTACTAACTGCGCCTGACGTTGCTTTACATCGCATATCGAAGTATGTACATAGTAAAGACGCACCTATGCTCGCCCCCTTATGAGCCTTCATTACTCGTACCAGTATTACTATTTAACAGAAAATAATTCTGTTTTAAACAAATGGTTAAATTTATAATTTCTTGTTTTTTAACAATGTTTGTATTCTTTTTGTCTAAAATATTTTCGACTAGGCTCATTGTTTCATTTGGAAGTATGCTAGGAAACAAATTATGTACGTATTAATTAATTCTGCGTTACCTGGTAAAGAAATATCTTTAATTTTTTCTATTAAATCATAAGAGCTTATAATACTATATTTTGCGGTGAATTTAGTGTTCTCTATTGTTATATTTACTAGTATATGAGAAATATTAAATGACGGTGTTGTTATAAACGAAACTACAGGTTTAATGGGGAGATTTTATTTAGATAACATTACTAATGAATAAATTTTAGATGTTTCAGCGTTTATTGTTGCTAATTTGTATTTCATAATCATCAAATATAGTGATACAGTATCTAAGAATGAGGACTTTGGGCCTCCTTGAGGATATTTTATCATTAGTGATATAAGCATTGTATAATGTAGAGTAAATGAAATGTAAAACTTAATTGATTTATGCCCGGGCCTGGGGCGGAGGCTGCCGAGTAACAATCACGCGAACTTCTGAATCTTGGTAAGTGGTTAGAAAATTACCAGCCTGTGCTGACCTAACTAAAGGATGAATGCATTAGGTATACGTCTGGAATTTTGATTATACAGGCAAAATTTAACTCAATTATTTGTACCTGGATTGCCGGTCAACGGTAATAAAGTCGTGTGTTGTACACTAATGGCATGCGGCATGCACCGGAGGTTCTTTAATCAAATTACTGGCAACAGGAATATAAATTGGCTCGTGCACTAGACTGCTTTGTGAATTCTGTGATGGGGAACTCTATGAAATGGAGCTTAGAGTTAGAGTTTAGACATTTTCTTAACTGAACGGGAAACAACAATAACAACTCAACATATTTTGGAAATAAAAAAAAAGAGGTTGTTAAAGTACCTCGGGTAGAATGTAATATTTGCATTTTATAGCTTATAGAAACACTGATTTCAGATTGCCCAGAAAAACATAGTAGGCTGCTCACATCCGCCTCACAGGCAGTGGCAATTTTCTCTGTTCGTTGAGATGGCAGTCACGGTTTACGGAGATAGATTTCCAGATGCTCCACAGCCAAATTGAACTATGTTTAGGAAGTTAGTTCAAAATCTAAAAACAGTTCATTTTCAAAAAAAATAGTACAGTGAGGGCATGTTACGGATAATATAAGAAAAGTGAATAGAGTACTTAATTATGTTAACCAAAATGAAGAGACCTCTTTGAAACAAATTCAGAGAACGTGTCGCATAAAAAAGACAGTGCAAGAAAAATATTTTTAAAACAATCTGATTTCGATACTACAAAATGAAGAAAGTCCAACATTTAAATGAGGGAGATAAACCGAGGAGAGTAAGATTTTGTAGATGGTTGTTCAATAAAAAAAGGAATGACCCGCTGATATGTAGCAAAATTCTTTGATCGGACGAATCAAATTTTTCTAATAATGCATTTTTCAATAGAAATATGAAAATACACATTGGTGCAGAGAGACTGCTTTCCAAGAAAGATTTTCTACGAATGTTTGGGTGGGTCTTTTAGAGACTAGCGTAATTGAACTTTATTTTTATGATGGCAAATTAACCGCTCATAGTTACCTTAATTTCCTGCAAAACGAATTTCAAGATTTTCTTTATGAATTAACAATGGCAGAGAGATTAAATTATTCATATTTTCAACAAGATGGGGCTCCACCTCACGCTGCTGTAATAAGTACGAATTATTTAAATCAAGTTATACCAGATAGCCGGATAGGTACACATGGACCCATTCTATGGCCAGCTCGATCACCAGATATTACTCCCTTGAATTTTTTCGTCTGGGGTTACATTAAAGAAAAAGTATTTCAGACTGCCCTTGAAAATATTGAGGACATCAAAACCAGACTTAGAAACACATGTGAGGCAATTACTCCTGAAATGCTCAAAATGTAATGCGTGAGGTGTCTCGTAGAGCACGTTTGTGCATTAAAATGCACGGTGTACAATTTGAGCATTTGTAGTTAGTAAAATAAATAGACAAATCTGTTTCAGTATGGTATTTGGCGTGGCCCTCGTAAAATGGACAGTCTGTATATGTAGATGACGTTTTAACAATCACAGGCACAAAAGGACACCTCAACAACTAAATGGTGTTCCCCAGGGCTCTGTTCTGGGCTGTTGCTATTTCTATTATACGTGAATGATCTCCCTAACCATCTTTCTCATTTCCATGTAACAATGTTCGCTGATGACCTTACAGTAACCCTATCAGCGAATACACCTGAGGAACTTCATGAATTAGTCAGTCTTGCACTGGAAGAAGTTGGTTCATGGGCCCAAAGAGATAAACTGAACTTAAATAATAAATAAACTGTGTTTATTAATTTTCATTTACAAAGACCGCTGCCACATAATATGCAACTGATTGACGATATTAACTTATCGAGCAGCACGAAGCTGCTCGGTACTTTTTTAGATAGTAAACTGTCCTGGGATCTTCATATAGAACATGTCTGCAACCAATTGAATAAAGCCTACTTCGGTATTTTGCAACTGAAAAGCACACTTGATGAGTCTGGACTTTTAAATACTTATTATGCACTAGCATACTCGCATTTGTCTTACAACATAATATGCTGGGGAAATGCAAAAACAGAGACAGAGTATTTATATGTCAAAAGAGAATTTTGAGATTAATATTGAATATATTGAGAGTTGTAGAATTGTGTTCAAAAATAAAAAAATACTCACCACACCATGTATATCTATGCTCAAATGCCTTTGTTACATTTAAAAAAATATGGACCTATTTATAAAAAGAAACAACTATCACCTGTATAACACAAGGCATGGCGATTTGTTGAGCATACCAAAACATTTGACAACTGCATTCAAAAACGCTCCGCATTAACAACACTATCATATTGTACAATAACTTACCACAAGAAATTAGAAGAAATAATTTCTTTTAAACTGTTTGCTTACAATGTAACTAGTAGTACTATTTGCGTGCTTTATAGTATTTGTAAAGTTTTATAGTGTTTGTAAAGTTTTATATTATTGGTAAAGTGTGTCCACACATTTTAAATCTTATGTTTCTGTATGGAATGACTTGTTTGTTTTGTTTTATATAATATTTATACATTTATATTAATATAACATTATACACAATTGACTTACTATATATACATTTGTATCTTAGTGGTGAATAAATTATTATTATTATTATTATTATTATTTTAATACAAAAAAACCAGTCACCCTACTCTGTGGCTCCGACCCTCACAGAGGGGAGCTGGTAATACCAATAGCTACTCCCCACGCCCGTGACTACCGGGTCCGCGAATTGTGTGCCCTGAGTAGACGCAATGAACCGAGGATGATAGCCTTCTGCATTCTGCCGGCTAAGATCTCTGCCGAATCTCGGCATGCCGGTATGATCTTTAGTTCCGAAAGCAGCGTCTGTCTCATTCCACCGAGGGCTCCTATAATCAGTACCACTATTTTGACAGAATGGCCCGGATAAAGCCTGCGGAGTTTGAAGAGCAAATCTCGATATTTTGTCCGTTTTTCCTCCTCTTTCAAGACAATGTTGCTCTCAGCGGGAGCTGAGAATTCCACGACATACATTGTCTTGAGTTGGTGGTCGAGGAGGCTGGTAGTCAGGCTTGTTGGCTTGTATTTGAGTGGCGGTGGGAAACGAGTAGTTCCAATAAATTAGGCACTTCTCTTTCTCCACAACGGACTCAATATCCCCCGGGGCATAAGGCAGCACTGGTGTTTCGTCGATTCCATACGAGTGCCTTAGATGATAGTAAACCACTCGTAATGCTGCGTCGTGTCTGTGAATATAGGCCGAGACTGCGTATGTCGGGCAAGCCGACAGTAAGTGCATTACAGTCTCCGGCGCCCTGCGGCAGGCCCTGCAGCTGACATCAGGGACCTCCATACCCACGACACGACGTCGATAGACGAGGGTGTTATATTTAACACCCTCGTCTATCGACCATCCTGGCAAGCCATTATGAATCCCTCGGTCTCGGACTTCAGCCCAGCTGACATTAAGAAGGTGAAGGTCAGCCTTTCGGATAAGCCGAGGTCTTCTATATTTTTATAGAAGACCCCGTGCAATGGCTTATCCTTATGGAGCTGCAGAAGGATGTTGTGTTCTGCAGCTCTAATGTGGGCTTTTAGTCGAACGGGTTCCAACTCGGTGACAGAGTCGGGGTTTATCCGCTCGACGTCGAAGATGAGACCAAGTTCATCGGCTGCTTTCCGTGCTGCCTTAAAGAGAAAAGCTCCTACCTCTGCATTTTCATGGTCTCGGGCCATGCAGAGGAAGGGAATTATTATTATTATTATTACTATCTAAATTTTGCTTACTCATTGCACAAAATATAGAACGCACTCTCGAAACAGAAACTGAAAATAGTATAACATTTTAGATTTGATTATTAAATGAGTCAAAAATAATTTCCTTTTTAGGAAAATATATAAAAATGCAGAAGATAGAAAAATAAATCGGATGTCTATGAGTCAACCTGCGGCACTTGCCCCAGGGTATATATTGAAGAAACTGGTTGGAATTAGAGCACAAGAGCAGTTACACCATTAAAAAACAGACTACATGTGCCAACCAGCTAATAGAGGAGGATCGCGTGTTCCATGAAGACTTCTACATGCAGGAAGAAAATAATAGAAACTTATTTTATTAGAATCTTTAGAAATCAGAAGTGAAAATCAAAAACTAGAGAAGTTCCTCATTATTCTCTCGTTATTTGCATTATTATCAATATTTGTAATTCATACAACTACCCTACTCCCCAGATTTCACTCCGTCCGACTTATTTGTTTACGAACCTGGACTCGTTTTCAAATGAGAGAAGTGTTAAATAAAATACGGCAGATTTTACTGCAATTCCCTTAAGTGTCTACCAGGAGTGCTTTCTGAAAGGGACAAGACGTTGGCAGCATTGGATACCCTCCCAAGGAGACCACTTTGAAGAGGATCGTATTAGAAGGTAACAATTTTTAGGAAACCAGTCCGTGTACTATTCGATACTTCGTAAGTATTTGATTTGACTATTACTTCAGATGTAAATGTGTAATATTTTGCTTGAGAGAAAAGTTAAGTACATTTCTTACTACTATGATAGCTGCAAGAGCATAATGATTGACCATGTTAGGAAATGGAACAAAGTTTGTAGAAGATATCTACATCAGTTGACTTTTGAGCATTAAGTTAAGGTTCTAAATAAGGCATCAGCGCCCTCTAATAGTCATAAACGAAAGCATCACATACCGATCAATAAAACGAGCCATCTATTCCTCGGATGTAGCACTCACTATTCTGTTTCGCAGGCAGACAAGTCAATGCTGGCTTCGCAATGTGGAATAAAATCAATACGCCGACGAAATACAAAATCCATACCAGATACATCTACTTTACTGAAGCGACCTAGATGTTTAAGTTTCAAAATATCCTCAGCCGTACACTGTTTTGCCAACTCGGAAAATCGTTAGTCTGGGACTGGACGCGCCATCTGGGTAGAATTTTCGTTAACAGATCTGCAAACAGCATCTGGCTCACGATTTCTACTTGAAAAGTTGACGGCTCGATACTACTAGAGGTTCCACTGGCATTGATTAAACCTATGGGATATATTATGATATGTTATATTATACAAAGTTGGGCGAATTTTAAGCGCTTGCCGTGGTTTTCTCTGACGCAGTTTCTACAAATACCAAAAGACTTAATTGCTTTTAAGTAAACACTGGTTTTAGATGTATCAAATTATTATGTTTAAAATTCTCTACAAATGTTTCGGCTTTTCAGGCCTTTATCGAGAGTACAAAGTGTATACTAAAGTAACAAAAATGGTTATTCTAAATATATACCTAAAAACATTTATGACTTAATATCTTTATGACTTAAGCTTTAGTTATGGGAATTATTCGCGTAGACCTAACGTAAGAATGTAAATCGACGAATAATTGTTGACATTTTATCTAGTATAGGAGTATTTAAGAAATTTTGCTGGCCATTCGTCGTAAAAGGATTGTGTTTAAAGGATTTTTAATTTCCAATAATTGTTCAGGAAGATTTAGACGTTGTATGAAGCAAATTTATATTAACTGTGTTCAATGCAGTGTGTTGACATTATTATTTAAAATTGATTTTTTATGTTCTTTTACCCTGTTCTCAATGCTTATACTAATCTGACCTATATAGACGGCATTACAATGTTTTCATTTGATTTCATATACACCTGATTTATTAAGTTTAGTTAATTTTTCCTTATTATTGACCATATTTTTCCTGAATTCCTTTTATTCACACTTATTGTAGAGATACCTAAATTATTCAATTTCCTAGAAATTTTGTCACTATATTTTGGGGTATAATTAATAAAATTATATTTTGTTGATTTATTAGGTACGTTGAAAAATTCCTTTTGAAGCATTTTGCGTTGTTTGTTTTCATAGTGGAGTCAGACAAGCAAAACATAAGGAATTGTTTCTAGTCTCAATTTTTTTTAACATCTTAGTTACATCGAATACTATACGAAATGGAGATTTTCTACTTCTAGCAACCCCCGCTACGCAAGTTATCGGCCATTTTGTGAAATATCGACCATTTTGGTCGTTCTTTCTAAATATAAATGAGTATATCTCGGTATGTGTAGGCCCAAAAAAGCGTAAAAAATTGAGGCTATCAACGGTTACAATATTAGATTTTTATCTGCACACATAACCTCAAAAAAAAAAATTGAAAAACCACTAAATGTTGGTTTTTTGATTATAACTTCGGATGTTTTAAGTGAAATTTTCAGAAATTATACTTTATAATGTGAACAGTAACTGGTTAAAATTTCAAGTCAAAATATCTAATACGACTCAAAAATTGACTTCAAATTTTAAAATTGATTGGCCAATAACTTTTGTGCATCGCATCGTATGAGGTTCTTTTTTTAAATGTAGGTTTTTTATACACTTTATAATGGTGAACAACAAAAAATGTTTAAACTTGAAAAAAAAATGAAAAAACCGATTATTTGTATTTTTTCGTCAATTTTTTCGAAAAGTTTCACTTTTTTTTTTATAAAACTCAATTTTCATTTATCAATAGTTTCAAAAAATCAATTAATTATAAAGAAAATTATACGTATACATATTTATATTTAGTTTTAGATCAATAAAAGCACTATTTGTTATGCAAATACTGTATACAAAAATTTTACTCGAATATCTGCGAGCAATTATATTAATCGCATTCGTTTTGTCTTACTTGACAAAGAATCAGCAGACTGATTTTTAGTATCGCATGAAGCATAATTATAAAATGTATCATCATTTTCATTTCTATCAATTTCTTGATCAATCGACCTATCAGTAAATGATAATGAAGAAGCTTCGCTAACACTGTCCTCTATCTCTGTATCGATTTCATATGTACTTAGACCTTCAGTTACAGAAAATGTTCCAGAATTATTTTCCAATTCTTCATCTAACTCATCAATTTCTTCTATTTCAGATACCAAATTTTTATCTTCACAGTTAAAGCAACTTAAGCCTTTCTAGTACTTACATGGTACAGTACATTTTAACCCAAGTTTTTTACAAGAACATGCTCTAGTCTTGCACTTACTACCAATTGATTTGCAACTGCATGCAATTGATTTGGTAGTGATTTAACGTTTCCCGGAAGGGTCACAGGTAATAAGACACTGGACGTCATGTATCCGTAGTTGCATGCAGGCTTACTATTTTCTGGGAACAACCATTTCTGGATTTTTCAAAAAAATTGGCGAAAAGAAAACAAAAAAATCGATTTTTTTTCACTTTTTTCAAGTTTAAATTTGTTTTTCTTGTTTGCTATCATAAAGTGCATAAAAAAGCTACATTAAAAAAAAAGAACCTCATACGATGCGATGCACAAAAGTTACTGGCCAATCAATTTTAAAATTTGAAGCCAATATTTGACACTTCTATTGCATATTTTGACTTGAAATTTTAACCAGCTATTGTTCACATTATAAAGTATAATTTCTGAAAACTTCATCAAATTTCACTTAAAATATCCGAATTTATAACCAAAAAACCAAAATATTGCAGTTTTTTCAGTTTTTAATTTTTTCTTGAGGTTATGTGTGCAGATAAAAATTTCATATTGTAGCCGATGATAGCCTATATCATAACGAACAGCCTCACATAAAATGGCCGATAACTTGCGTAGCGGCGGTATCTAGAGGTAGAAAATGTCAATTTTGTATAATATTCGAATGTAACTAACATGTTAAAAAAAAATTTGAGACTGGAAACAATTCCTTTTTCACAAAAATTTGATGCTTGTCTGACTATTTCTTGTTATTTATTTAATTGTATTCAATTTCATACAAAATCGTTTTCATCTAAAGAAAATTTGTAAGTCTATATTAGACAATGAACAAATGTGTATTTACAGACATACAGATATTATTGTGATATTTGTTTACTGTACCTATCTCCCTATTGTATTTCCTAAAAATTGTTTTACTTTTATTGTATTTATATGTATAGTATTTAGTATTATTGTATTTATTTATTAGCTGTTCTTTGACTTGTTCTATGCAATGTAATTGGTCTTACGGATAAATAAATTATTATTAAAAGGTAAGAGCTTAATTTGCCACGATTGTTGTGAATGATAATGGATGTCTGTATCTGTGGTAGTAGGTTTACGGTAAAGACTGAATTATAAATGATTATTATGTTTTCTAATATTAATATCTAAAAAGTTTAGTTGGCTATTCTGTTCAAACTCCATTATGAACTGAATTTTACTATTATAGGAATTCAAGAAATTAAGGTAGTTACTTATGTTTTTTTCTGTGGCGGTAAATATGCAAGAAATATCGTCCACATAACGAGTCCAATAGAAAATATGTGTATTTAAATTATTATTACTGTTGAAAATTAAGTTTTCTAAATTCGCTATAAATATCTCAGCTAACAAAGGAGAAATAGGTAAACCCATTGATGCCGACTTTTTGTCTATAAAACTCGCCATTAAACTGAAAATAATTCTATTCAATACAAACCTTTGACAGATTTTTTTATTCTATTTTTTCGTTTGTGCTAATTTCTGAGTTATCTATTAAATTATTTAAAATTAATTTTAGTTGTGTGAGCGGGACTGAGGTGAGCACTCTTTTAACGTCAAATGAAACTAATTTTGCGTTATTTAGTACTATTAAACTTTTTGCATTTTCTATAAATTCGAAAGAGTTTTTTATAGAATATTTAGATTTAATATTGGTCAATATTGGTAAGATGTAATTTAGTTCTTTGCGCAACTTATACGATGGAGCATTAATATCGGATACCATGGGACGTAGTCAATAATTTTAGTCATGTGGTTTTTTCTTATTTCTTCAAGCAAAAAGATATGGTCTTGCTAAAACGAATCCCCTGTATATTGCCATAAAATTTGAATAAAACACTTGGTATAAAATATAAAAATAATTGTATATATTTCTATCCAATGACAATGATGTCATACACTGGGGCGAGTTAATGGTAATGACTTTTATCATTACAATTATATAAAATTGATGTCAGAAACTGATTAGATATAACCGATTAGATATAAGAAAAAGAATGGATGTAAGTAAACCTTGGATTTAGCGTCGTTCAGGGGTTAACGAACAGCATATGGGGACACATCGCATCCTGAGAGCAACATCAATCACAACTCCTCGGTGAACTACTCTTCGATTTCAGACGGTAAACAATAGGAACACCGCTTCTCTAAGTGGGATTATCATTGACGTATTAAGCCCTTGTGTCATGGAGGATGGAAAGCCAACTTTGCTTCAGAAAAAGTTAATCAAATGTCAATGAAATGGAAAATAATCACATAGGAAAATTTTCATGATATTATTAGTAAACAAATATGTATTTACAGACATACAGGCTGAGAATATCTCACTTAATATCGGTCGTACAAAAAAAATTATTTTTACGAAAATTGTGCCGATTTATATAACCTACAAAATGGTTTAAAGACATTTGAAATCCATGGCCTACTTTAAGAGTTATGGCGGAAAATATCGAAAATGCGGAAAACGTCGAGGCCAAATATCTCCGTTATTTATAGAGATACGAGAAAAATTCTAAGGCGAAATTTTTTTGCAAAACAGAGTGTTTCAACAAGGTTTTATCTATTTTTTTTCAAAAATTTTGAGATTTACTCTTCAGGCTGTTAAAAAAATTATTTTGAAACGGGCGGGAAATGGCGCCATTAAATAGAGCATTTTCCTCCCTTTTCAACGATATTATCACATGCCATATTTATTCATTGGTACTACGTTAGTAGTTATAAAAACATTTTCTTAAAACCAATAAAAAAATTTTTAACAAGCATTATACTTGCCGTGGAGAAGTATGATTAAATAAAACGATAAAATAATTCAATAAGTTGTTCAAATCTTTGCTATAATAAAACATTAACACAATTAAGAAGAATAAAGTAAATTCAGGTAACAAAAACAAATTAATAATAAAAAGAATATAGCACACAGAACATTAATATTTTTCTAATCCTCAAAATAATTTTTAAGATATCATATCAAGTGTTCAAAGTGTCCACCGTGATTTCTTATGCACAATCAAGCGCGACGAGGCACTGTATTTAAAACATTACTCGGCATTTCGGGGGTAACTGCAATACATGCCTGTTGAATTCGAGCTTTTAGGTTTTCTACATTTTGCGGTGTCGTCGAAAACACCTTATCTTTAATATACCCCCATAGAAAAAAATCCATTGGGGTTATATCTGGAGAACGAGGGGCCCATCGAATAAATCCATTGGTACCTATCCAATGTTGAGGCAAAATTTCGTCTAAATAATCTAGGCAAATCTGGGAATTGTGGGGAGGAGCTCCATCTTGTTGAAAATATTGAAAGTTGTGTCGATTCTTTAAAGGTGGGTCATCTAAGAATTCATTAAATTCATTTCTCAAAAAGTTTAGGTACCTTTGACCACTGAAGTGACCATCATAAAAATAAGGACATATCAAATTGGTGCCTAAAATACCCATCCACACAAATACTGAAAAACGATTTTGAAACACAGTCGGTCTATGCCAGTGTGTATTTTCAGAAGTCCATTTGTAATGAATATTGCGATTAAAAATTCCATTATTGGAAAAATTTGCCTCGTCTGACCAAAGTATTATACTACATATTAATGGATCGGCACGCCACCTACAAAAAGTCGTCCTCCTTGGTTTGTCTCCCGCTTGTAAATTGTGAGTTTTTTTGGCTTTATAACACCAGCAACCATTTTCCTTTAACATTTTTCTAGGACTTGTTTTATTTATATAACAAGCAATTTGAATTTCTCTTAATGATGTTTCCAAATTTTCTGTATTTTTATTTCTTACGTAATTAATAACTCGGTTTACCTTATTTACATTATAAGTAATACTGTTCAACCTTGTCTTCTTCTTTAAAAATGAACCATTAATTTTCAGTTTGTGGAAATCTGTTTCTATATTCTACTTGAGCTAATCCAGAGTTAAAATTGCATTGGCAATATGTAACGAACATATTACAATGATCAATGTGAGTGAAAGTCATTTTTGAAAATTTTAAATTCTTAAACGAGTGTGATTGAGTGAGCGTTTAGGTATTAACTGAGATGATCTGCCAAAAAATTAAATTGTCAAGTTTGGTCATAGCCAAGTATTTTAAAATAATTGAAATAATAGTGAAATCATGAAATACAAACAAATGGATATTATACTTAAATTAATTGATAAAGACATTTTAATTTTCTGAGCAAGGAGTGATGCTTTTATGGAGGACCTCTATACATTGGCATAACTGCGAATACTCCAAAGAGAGATATTTGGCCTAGACATTTTCCGCATTTTCGATATTTTCCGCCATAACTCTTAAAGTAGGCCATGGATTTCAAATGTCTTTAAACCATTTTGTAGGTTATAAAAATCGGCACAATTTTCGTAAAAATATTTTTTTTTTGTACGACCGACATTAAGTGAGATATTCTCGAGTGCCCTGATAAAATGGACAGCCTGTATATTGATCTAGATATAATATTTGAAAGCTAATCAATATAAGGATTATAAAATAGAAATTACTACATACTAGAAGAAATTAATTTTACATCTCAAAACTAGCAACTACCATTAGATAGACATCTGCTTTAGAAAGAATCAAATCATGAAGGCAAATACACTGCCTCTATATCCGCCATTACATGGAACAAAAACGAAAATTACAAAATGCTCTTAAAACTTTTATTCCCTCTGAAATTTATTAAAAGACAAAACGAATACTTCGAAGATAAGTTTTTGTTTATCGATCCTATTAGGGTAGCCCCTATTGTTCCTGGCATCCTTTGTAAATTGGTGGATGTCTGAGAAAAGGCTGAAAATCGTGATGGGTTGTAATGTTTTGTTTTGACTTTGATAGGGCGAGTGCGTTACCGAATTAATTAGGATAATTAAGAAGGGAAAATATCGGTGCTCTTTGTGCAGATTTCCTTTGGGAAAAAATAAAGCTGGCCCGGTTTTGTTGCTTTAAGTATATTAATTAAAATGTAAATAATATTTCCAGCGGGTGGAGCATGATGTTTTGTTCTGTGGTAATTTTCCTCGGTAGATTTCACATAACGACAAAGAAGCGGGAAAAACGTAGACGATAAAATGTTATAAATATAATTGAAAAGGTAATATTGAGGGTACAACGTAGAATTCTGTTCGTGTTTATAACATTCATAAAAGAAGCATCCTCTTTTTCGCCTTCAAACAGCGCCAGCGGTGTTGGCGATTAAAGATTGATGGTTGTGTTGCTGTTTTTTAATTGACAGGAATTTTGAAAGCTTATTATTCTAGCAGTGGATTCAATTCTAAGCCTTTTGTTTAAGTAGTATTTAAATTTTAACAACATATAATGTAAAATTCAAACATAATATTTTTAGTCGCATACTCCTCTATAAAATTCTTATTTTATTATAAGGAATGTAACCAGACTGCAACCGACAACTACTCTCCGGACTATGTGCCCCGCCGAGCGCTGAATTACAAGTTACAAGCCTGGCGCGTTAAGAGAAATAATTGCATGTTACCATCAAAACGCTAATGCTTCGATTGCAACAAACACCAGCCGGAAGACTGATCCTACTTAAAGGAGCTCTCTTGCCAGTCGCCACACACCACTTGCAGACTGCAATTTCGAGGTGTTGGCTCTCGAAAGTTTGCTTAAGTTTCATTTGATTTAAAGTCAAGTTTCACAATGTATTAAATTATTTCCGCACAATGCGCCAGTAACATAATAAGGGATTAAAAAACAGCACAACGAAAACATGTTAATGTACACCATTCTCATACACACCATTCCGCTTGAACTGGGTCAACCGTGCCTTCACATATCACACTTCTTTCGACGTCTGAAAGTTCCGCGTCCTTAAGAATTCTCCACGTTAAGGTAATTTGAATTTAAATCACGTGTATTTTTTACGGAACGGCGGCACGGCTACACGTTAGACGGGAAATTATTATCTAAATTATTTAGGTGGATCTCTTCCTGGGTCGGGGCAAATTTAAGTGGATCAATCCGCATAACGAATAGAATGATTCGGTTGTTATATCACAGTATCACACTGGGGTGGTAACTTTTTCAGTTTTGACAACCATTACCTGTGGTGTATTTATTTATTATGATTATCATTATTATTATTATTATTCAAAAAACTATACAGGGCGTCTCACCGTGTGGCCAATCCAACTAAAATAACTACATGCATCTGACACTTCCGGTTATACCAGATGTCGATACCAACTTGCTTATTATAAATGGAATACCCTATATATTTTATGGTTTTCGAAGAGTATAAAATTCGGAGTCAAAATGAGTCAATTGAAAAATAAAATGACATCAGGTCATGACCAAATTCCTAGTTTTTTAGTGAAGGATTGTAAATAACTCTTCTATTATTTATCTTTAATCTTATTCTTAAAACCTCTGTGTTTCGTGATACGTGGAAAATCGCGAGAGAGAGAGAGAGAGAGAGAGTCGCGAATGTCCGGTTCTCAAATCTGACGATCCTGCGCAAATGACCAATTATAGGCCCATTTCTATCCTTTGTAACTTTGCAAAGCTTTTCTACATATTCTTTCCTATTATTTGGGTTTTCTACCACATGTATTGTTATCCTCTTCAAAACAAATCACCGAATCTACAAAATAATAGAATTATTGGAAAAAAACCTCTGCGCCCGTGACGTTTACGCCAAAGGCAAAGTTAGAGATTATGTTTTGCAAATAATATAAATCGGAATAAACACAGAAATAATGTATTTTGCTGACGTTTCGGAAAGTAATCCCGTTTTCAAAGCTTTTTTTGCAAGAACTCTTATTTTACTGTGTATGTCAAATACACAGCTGTAAGATTCTGTTTATGTTATTTCCATAGATACTTACTACTTACACAGAACACAGAACTGATGATATTTCCTTTAGATAATGTTGAGGTTGTTAAGTTCTTCTTTTAACATTGGTAGCCAGGTTGTACAAATATCTACAGCTCTGTGTAAGTAGTAAGTATCTATCGAAATAACATAAACAGAATCTTAAAGCTGTGTATTTGACATACACAGCAAAATAAGAGTTCTTCCAAAAAAAGCTTTGAAAAAGGAAAGAGACTACTTTTCGGAACGTCAGCAAAATACATTATTTCTGTGTTTATTTCGATTTATATTATTTGCAAAACATAACCTCTGACTATTTCTTTGACGTAAATGTGACGGGCGCAGAGGCTTTTTTCCAATAATTCTATTATTTTGTAGATTCGGTGATTTGTTTTTGAAGAAGATAATAATACATGTGGTAGAAAACCCAAATAATAGGAAAGAATATTCGTAGAATGCCACAAATAACTTTCAGACAATATTTAAAATTTTATCAATTTTTACAATAAACTCTAGGCCAGTGTTTTAAAGTTAAAAGAAACTCTCTAACAAACTAGTTTCCCAGTTAAGATATTTGCTCCATTAACTTTTTGTGTCTTAAAATGCACACAAGTTATCCATTATTAATTGAGATTTATCAGAAATTCGCCAAGTGAAATATTTACAAACGACAAAACTTTCCAGTCATTTATTTCAGCATCCCTTTGTTTTCGGAACTCAAAGACAAAACACTTTGAAAGCTTATGTAAGCGGGATTACTTTGAATTAAATTAGCTTGGACACTTCATTAATTTTGATAAAGACGCTGAAACTTAAACTTCAAACTAGTTTTAACTTTTAATTTGTATTTAGTGTCCAATTTGGGGCTATGGAATGTTTTGGCATTACTATGGCTGAAAATGTCTACACGATTGGACGGTGGGTAAGATATTCTACAGCGAGGGAACTACATATCAATTTCTTTCTTATATTCAGACATTTTACAGGCGTTGGATGGGACAAGCGTGACTGAACTCATTCCAAACTCTAAATAAAACGGACTTTATGTAACAAAACTGATAAGTACATTAATTACTTTCGTTCAGCAAAGTACACGTGGCATTATTAGAGACACTCATACTGTACATACAAAAGTTATTCTCTTGTACTTTTGTATTTAAAAATCTCCCTATGCATGACCTACATTTGTAATACCAATTTCAAGCTCTGCCAATTGAAATTAGTGGTTCTTGTCTCTTTTCATACAATTTGCGTCTGTCTAGACTAAGCGTCGTTTTACTATCTCAGATCGAGACAAGATACACTAATTATTAAATTTAATCTTTAGTAAACCGTTCACGTGCGACGATGTACAATTATCCTTGTAAGAGTGATATATAGCATTAACAAGTGGAAAAGCTATGTTTCAGCAAATTTCATGGAATTTTTTTATAGAAGGGGTAATTTATCACGCACGCCAGGCTTCGGAATGATTTTTTTTAATACACACGCTGTCCATTTTGTCAGAGCTCGAGGATATAGCATTTACAGATCAGTCATTAGAGCCACAAAAAGTTCTGAAGCAGGAAAAGAATTAGACACTAACAATTTATTTGATAAGAAGTTTTATTTACCTAGACAGAAAATTCACCACGTTGTTGAGCTAAAAATCTCGACCAATCGAGGCATGCACTTCCGGGTGCTCTCTCGCGTCGATAGTCACGGTTGTCTGAACGACGTTTCGGCAGAATCTGATTTGGTACATCTCGGCATCTTTACGATAGTGATATGCGACCTGTAAAATAGTAAGCAGGAGCCATCTAGCAGTCCAGCGAGAGCGAGAGCGCCTTTAAGTGGGATCAGTCTTTCGGCTGGCGTTTGCTGCAATCGAAGCATTGGCGTTTGTTGGTAATATGCGATTATTACACTTAACGCGCCGGGCTTGTAACTTGTAATTCAGTGCTCGGCTGGGTACATAGCCCGAAGAGTAGCTGTTGGTTGCAGTCTGGTAACATTCCTTATAGTAAATCCTCCAGGAGTCACGGTTGTCTAAATGACGTCTCGGCAGAATCTCATCTGCCATCTTCAGATTCTCACTTGCTGCTGCCGACTGCTGCTGCTCGTTGCTCGGACTGAACTGACGTTCTCCGCGTTGTGCGGCTCTTTATATATGCTGCCGTCTAGGGCGCACCTGTACGTTTGGTTACGTGTTACCGGTCTCCCACCGATTTTGGTAAGCGTAGCGGGCACCTGAGTCAATCCGACAAGTGGCCTCGCTGAAGCGTCATGCTCCACGTGACTTCTTACTGGTGGTCGGGCATCCTCGTATCCAATCGGTGCCGCAGAATGCCGTGGTTCTCTTTGATTGGTCAGCGCTCGGCTCTGACTTCTCGTGATATGTCCATTTCGGGCAGGTCGCTGTGTTTCTTCACTATTTGACAATACTTGAACGTACCTCCTCATCGTGATTGGTTCGCCCACGGTGGATCGTCGTGTGTTTTCGGTTATGTATCTTCCCACAAGAGTGGGCTTCCAAACACTGGGCAATCTCTGCGTATCATCTCGTTTATTAAGATTTTGTGGTCTTTTTTAATATGAAAAAAATTCATCATCAGATACAGGTCCTGCGGCGCCGTCTATGATCTAACGTGATGAAATACATAAATTATTGTTTCTTAGAATAAAAAAAGTTCCTCTAGCAAATTTGGTGAAGATTAGTCAAGAGGTTGTTGAGTTATTGCAAAAAAAACGAAAAAATAATTTGAACTTTTACACCCTGTATCTTTTCCAGAGCAACATCTTACTAAAGCATACTTGGTTAAATCCTCGTGTTTTGGCCCAAAGGATCTACCCCTGAACCATGGCCTATTATTAATGGTCCACCCTGTATATTAAAATAAAATGTGTTTTCTGTTGACCTACAAGGCACGAGATTCCAGCTGGATTGCTTAATTGCAATTTTAAGCATGTTGCCATCCCTACCGCAACCGAATTTTCGCTTTCCAATCCGGCAACACGTTTAAAATAATTTTCTAAAGATACTGTTAAATCGGCAAGCATGTCTTACCGGTTTATTTTTTGAGAAAAAAATGCAACTTCAACCTTGTTTGCCACCCCTTTCGTAACCGAATTTTCGCTTGCCATTTTGACACGATTTTATTTCTAACACAAATTAATCTTTTCGAAGAAAATTAACCTTGAGACTTGCCAACAAGTTTTTTTGGTGCCGGCCCATGGTCTATTCTGTTGGTCTTGCAAATTCACAATCTGAAACCAAACGACACTTTGTTACAGAAAACGAGGCAAAAAGTAGACTTTTTGTAAAACCTGTCGTATGGGGAATTTACGGTAAGAAATCGGGAGCAAAACGCTTAAACTCTTCCGCAATTTGTTATTTCGATTTTCTCCTTGCCTCGTTAATAATCTCCTTTGGCAGGATTCCTCGGCAGAGACATTTATACGCTTTTAAATGCAATCCTTCCTAGGCGCTGGTCTAGGATAACTGAACCGGAACTAAAATACAGTGTCAAGTAAGGCTTAGAACGATCCGTTTTATGAGCTCTAAAAATCAACGGTTTTAAGATATTTCTTACGGGATCGGAGTATCTTTTATAGAAGATTGTGATGTTATTGATGACACAGCGTAGCAAAGTCAACTATGATAAGAGGAGATATACCAGGATTACTGTGTTAAATTACCGAATTGAATTACATTTTATTATTACAGGCGAATGAAATAAGGTTTTCAAATCGATTTAAATTTAAGCGCAATAAAATGCACACCGTTAAACAAGGGGAACGAGTCAACATGTCCTAGCAAACGTCAACGTCAGTTATTTGAACCAAGTTTCCGTATTTATACAAGCCGCGTTTATATTTAATTAAAAGTTATAAAATGAAACTGCAAGCTCTTTTCATGAAAGTAAAGTCAAGGGTCTCTGCGTAAACTTTGATGGGGTCCAAATTTTTTATTTCATCTTAGTTAATAAGAATTCAAAAACGCTGTCGCTAAATATGAGGGAACGGCATTCAGGATGCAAAGTGCATGGGTATTTTAAAAGTGACCCGTACTACCGTATATAATATTAAGTTACACCAGTAAATAATTCATTTCAAACATTTGAAATACTTGGTTGCCGATTTGATTAGTTTTAGCTCACGAAACTCCTATATCTCCGAATTCCAAACAATAAATCCCTACTCCGTCGACCCTTTTCGTTTGACAAAAACAATATTTATATTACCACAAAGCATCGGAATTAAACTAGCGAAGGGTGGTACATTAAAACGGCTTTTATTAAGCTTTCGAAAGTTTAAACGTAATATTCATTCATGCCATGTACAAATTCCGCTGCGAATATAACCAACAATTGAACAAATGTATGCTCCCAAGCGGCAATTATTAGTGCTCGTGAGCATTTTCAAGATTACATAATTGTTTCGAAATAATTACATTAGACTTTATTGCTGAGTATAAGAGTATGTGCTCCCTAGGGCGTAATAAATAAAACGTGTATCATTTGTTCCATACGCACCGTTTCTGTGCTTCTTGCTGGTGTATGTATATATTTGAAAGTTTATTTCCAGATATTTAGTAGCATTTTTGTGCCAGTTCCTATAATCCCAATTTTAGTAAGTTAAATAAGAAGAAATTGCCACATCTACTTGTAATAAAATTTGACTAAGATAGACCATCTGGAAGTTACGACGTTTTACCTAATACATTGTAGTTAACCGTAGGTGTGTCGTTAAAATTATCGGTGCCGAAATTGGAAGGTGTGAAGAAATTTGAGAAGGAATCAGCAAAACCATCAACAATTAATTGCGGGTCTTCGATAATTTGATTTTCATATTTTAAAGATGAAGGGACGAATTATTTTTTGTTTTAATAAAACTCCAGAAGTTGTTTGGGTTGACCTGAATATTATTTTCAATATTGGCTATATACAGGGTGGGGCAATAATGAGTCGGACTTCGATATCTCGAGTTCTACGATGGCTAGAGATTTTTTAAAAAATTGCAAGCAAACTAGATAAAAAGCTATAATTGAAAATTGTTTTCGAACATACAGGGCGAGCCAAGACGAAATTACAGGACCAAGTGCCTTTTTTTAAAATGGAATGCTATGTATATCAGTACATTTTTTGAAGCATCTTTCTAGGCTCTATTCATTTCTATATTAGCATTGAATATCTTCCAACCACTTGGATGTAATGATTTTTTTTGTTGAAATAATGCAATCTGCAGATGGATATTAAAAAAATCACCACAGTCACAATTATTATTATTATTATTATTATTATTATTAGCCGTTACTCGAGTCCGAGTATAAAAATGTTACAGTCGATAGATTGTGTACAATAAAAAACAAGTAAAAGGTGTAGTCTATTGTAATTCCCATTCATCTACGGTGCACACGACTATGGCTATAGAGGCCAATTCGGGAGAGCACATGTCGACCGCAGTCAGGACAAACATAGACCTGGTTAGGTCTTGGATTCGGCCTTCTTGCAGCAACATTTCCTTGATACCTGGCCACAACCCCTCGCCATTCGGTTCTGTCCGCTGCAAGTTGTTCCCATTGCTCGTCTGCAATACCGCAGGATTTTAGATTTTCATGGAGAGCGTCTTTGAACCTCTTTCGTTGACCGCCACGCCTTCTTCTACCGCTTAGCAATTCACCATAAAGTGTACATTTAGTAAGGCGGTTATCATGCATACGATGAACGTGACCTGCCCATCTTAGGCGTGCTCTTGAAATAAGCACCTCAATTGGAAGGCTGTTTGCTCTCCTGAGTACTTCCACGTTTGATATGTGATGGAACCAACGGATTTTCATCATACTTCTGAGGTGTCTTTGCTGAAAACGTTCTAATTCGTTCACATGACGACGGTAAGTGACCCAGCTTTCACATCCATATAGCAGTGTTGGAATGACAACTGCTCTGTAGACAGCCATTTTCGTTGACAAAGCAAGGTCGTGGTTGTCAAATACTCTCTCTCTAAGTCCCCAGAGCGCTCTAGATGCAGCGTTAATTCTATTGCGAATCTCGCTGTCCATGTTTGCTTTGTCATTAACAACGTTGCCTAAGTAATTGAACTGATCCACCACTTCAAGAGAATTTCCGTTAAGTGTAATGTCTATTTGGTTCACTTGATGAGAAGTTGACATAATCTTAGTCTTTCTAATGTTGATTTTAAGTCCCAAGGAATCATAGCTCTGGGCATACACATCTAAAAGTTCTTGAAGCTCTTCCGGCGTAGAGGCTAAAAGTGCACAGTCATCCGCATACTGGAGATCACAAATGAATCGTGTGCGTGTCTTCGTGAAAGCTCTAAAGCGCCCTATGTTAAAGAGACCGCCATCAAAACGGTATCTGAGACCTATTACTCTGACTGTCAGTTTGTTGTCAACAATAATTGTTAGAGCAGTGGTAAACAAATTAAAGAGTAGGGGTGCCAGGACACATCCCTGCCTAACTCCAGTGAGGGTTTGGAAAGGTTCGGTTGCCTCATTATTATACATAACCTGGGCGTTGTTGTTTGTATGTAGACTGCGACATACTTCCACAAATTTTCTAGGGATACCTAAGCGTAGCATAATTTTCCAGAGCACTTCCCTGTCCACCGAGTCAAACGCCTTGGTTAAATCAATGAAGGCCATGTGAATTTCTCCTTGATGTTCGAGTGCTTTTTCTTGAAGCTGTTTAAGTGTGAAGAATAGGTCCGATGTGCCTAGGTTTGGTCTAAAGCCACTCTGTGTTTCAGGAAGTAACTTTTCCATAACAGGTGTTAGCCTATTTGCCACCGCTTTAGTGAGTATCTTCCCTCCAACAGCCAGGAGAGCTATACCCCTGTAATTTCCACAGTCCGCAGCGCTCCCTTTGTTTTTGAAGAGGTTGATTAAAAGTGTATCACGAAACTCCTGCGGAGCTTGACCACTTTCCCACACGACATCAAACAGTTTTTTGAGGTAGGGTATGAGCTCTGACGACACAGCTTTAAAGATCTTAGCTGGGAGCGAGCCGGCGCCGGGAGATTTGTTATTTTTTAGCTGCCCAATGGCGGTTAAGATCTCTTCCGTTGTTAGTGGTTTATCCAAGTCTTCGAAGGTGCCATATTGAGGGCCCCAGTCGGAAAAATATGTGCCCTATTAAAGAGTTAAATGGAAATCTCCTCAAAGAAGACCAGGAAATAAGAGCCCGATGGAAAGAACACTACTCTAACATTCTTAACCAGCAAAGTCAAGCCGATCACGATATTATAAATCTTATCCCTCAATATAAGTCACAATTATGGGTTTTAAGAAAAACTTATGTGAATACCAGTTACGAGACATCTAGTTAATGTTTTTGAATCATTTTCATTTCCTAAAAATGTACAGGGTGGCCAAAAATTATTTTTCAATTAAGAACATTTTAAGTTGAATTTTCTCATTTTTTTCAAATGGAACACCCTGTATATTTTTCGACGATGTGATGTAGAAATAAAACACGAACATTTATTTCAGTTATGGCAATGTTTAAATTTGTATCGCTTACTGATAAGAGGGTATCATCCGCGAATAAATGTATGTAATCACAATCATGGTACTCCTGAATGTCATTAATATAAATAATGAATAAAAGAGGTCCCAAGATGCTTCCCTGAGGTATTCCGTGTTTAATGACCTTAGAAGATGAAAATTCATTATTAATTTTAGTGATTTGTTTACGATCACTAAGATAATCTGTTAACCAAGTTAATACTTTACCCCTAATACCATAATTATATAGCTTCTTTAAAAGTATATCACGATTTATCGTTTCAAATGCCCGTTTTAGGTCTAGGAATACTGCAATTGTAAATAAACCTTTGTCCATATTATTTTTCCATTCAGTTATAGATAACTGTAGTGCGGATTCACATGAGTGTTTACTCCTGAATCCAGATTGATTATTAAAAAATAGGTTATGATCATTAAAATATTCCATTAGCTGCTTATAAACAGCCATTTCTAATAGTTTTTCAGCACTTGGTAAAGTGTTTATTGGTCTAAATTCTGAGAACTTATTTGTGTTAATAACTTTCTCAATAGGTGTGATTATGCTGGTTTTTAAGTCTTTTGGAAATTCACCGTACTCTAAGGATGTATTTATAAAATGCAACCAGACACGGCCAATAACCTCAAAAGAACTCTTTATGAATTTACTACTTAATATAGTTGATGACTCCTTGTTATCTAAGTCACTTACCATTTTTTTTAAATCTTGCATATTTAATAACTTAAACTCAGACAAATTCGTGTCACTTGGAATGATATTACAATCAAATATTACATTACCAATACTATTTACAATTTCCTCTACACTGTCTACAAAGCAATTATTAAAACATTCTACAATTTCTGATGGATTTCTCACAAAAACAACTTGCTCATTTATTTCAAACTGGATGCCATTTGTAAAGGAATTGTTAAAGCTTCTTGGATTTACTAACTTTTGTAATATTATTATCTATTTCGTATCCTTAGGGTTTTTTTATAATTGGATTTTCCTCGTCGGTGTAGGATAATAAACACTGAAATTTTACACTATGTCGACGTTTCGATTTATTTTTAAATCTTCTTCGGGACTGAAATGTACAGATAATGAGTAAGTAAATAAATACATTCAGTTTTTTAAAATATAACAAATACTGATTTTTTAACATACAGAATTATTAAAATATAAATATAAACCTATAAAATGTTGTAAATGTCTCGATATATAGCTCTAAATTAAAATTAAGATATAACAAAAATTATGGACAGAGAGACAAAACGGAAAAAACATACACGTGAGCATCCTTACCTAGTGTAAAATATTCTTATCAAAAGACATGGTCCTTATCGTTAAATAATATATATGAATAAACATGAAAAATATAAGACATACGTTGCCGTTTCGGAAAATAATAGTTAACTGAATATATAGCGGTACCTTATCGATACAAAACAGGGACTCGGACAACACTCCCACATTTACATCTAAAAACTAATGAAATTTTTTACTATATGATTATAAATAATACTTAAATTATCAGTGTCTGTTTTTTTATTAACTGCAATTGCCTTATGTGCTTGAATGCATATCATTTCACTGATAAGTCTTTTGTTATAATTAGTTTCTTTATCCGAAATAGATACCTCGTCAAAGTTAAAATTATGATTTTCAGTGAAATGATGTGCAGCTAGAGCAGTTTTTTCTTTTTTGTTTTTATGCTTTTCATTGCATGAATATCCATGTTCGTATACGCGGGCTTTCAAATTTTGTTTTGTTTGGCCGATATACACCAAACCGCATTCATAAGGAATTTTGTAAACCACTTCAGAATTGTAATTTATGTCCAATTTATCTTTCATTGTGTTATAAAGATTACCCACCTTTATAACACAATGAAAGATAAATTGGACATAAATTACAATTCTGAAGTGGTATACAAAATTCCTTGTGAATGCGGTTTGGTGTATATCGGCCAAACAAAACAAAATTTGAAAGCCCGCGTATACGAACATGGATATTCATGCAATGAAAAGCATAAAAACAAAAAAGAAAAAACTGCTCTAGCTGCACATCATTTCACTGAAAATCATAATTTTAACTTTGACGAGGTATCTATTTTGGATAAAGAAACTAATTATAACAAAAGACTTATCAGTGAAATGATATGCATACAAGCACATAAGGCAATTGCAGTCAATAAAAAAACAGACACTGATAATTTAAGTATTATTTATAATCATATAGTAAAAAATTTCATTAGTTTTTAGATGTAAATGTGGGAGTGTTTCTTGTCCGAGTCCCTGTTTTGTATCGATAAGGTACCGCTATATATTCAATTAACTATTATTTTCCGAAACGGCAACGTATGTCTTATATTTTTTATGTTTATTCATATATATTATTTAACGATAAGGACCATGTCTTTTGATAAGAATATTTTACACTAGGTAAGGATGCTCACGTGTATATTTTTTCCGTTTTGTCTCTCTGTCCGTAATTTTTGTTATATCTTAATTTTAATTTAGAGCTATATATCGAGACATTTACAACATTTTATAGGTTTATATTTATATTTTAATAATTCTGTATGTTAAAAAATCAGTATTTGTTATATTTAAAAAAAACTGAATGTATTTATTTACTTACTCATTATCTGTACATTTCAGTCCTGAAGAAGATTTAAAAATAAATCGAAACGTCGACATAGTGTAAAATTTCTGTGTTTATTATCCTACACCGACGAGGAAAATCCAATTATAAACTTTTGTAATGTTTTCCACATTAAACGTGGTTTATTAATTTGTTTATCAATTTGATTGAAATAAAACATATTTTTTTTTATTTTTTAGCATATTAACAACCCTATTACGTTTTTGTGTGTAATCTTGCCAATTTATATTGTTTGGTACATTTTTAAATATTTTAAATGCTTTATCTCTTTCCTTACTAATTTGTCTAAGTTCATTTCAACAAAAAAATTCATTACATCAATCAATTCATTACATTCAATGCTAATATAGGAATGAATAGAGCCTAGAAAAAGGTTTCAAAAAATGTACTGATATACATAGCATTCCATTTTAAAAAAGGACTTTTTTATCTAGTTTACTTGCAATTTCATCATCAGAAGCACCATGTAACTTGTGTATTTTTAACACTTTTTCTTTTCGCTTAATATTGTGTATTATTTGACTGTTAAACCATGCGGGGTAAGAACCGGAATTTTTGGAGTACAATGCGTCTACTGCCATATCCATGTCATTAAAATTGACGAATCAGTGAGTTGCAAGTCCCTATACAATACCACAATGTTTGCCTTTTTAAAATTGAGGAAAATTATTATTGCTAGACTTTTAAAAGCCGGTCTGAACAATTTAAAAGGTCTCTTATAGCACAGTACTTTTTATACATCCTTTATTCTTAATATGTATTACTTTGGTTTAAGCCGTACACCCTTCACGTACATACAGGAATCCCTTCTTCCGCTTTGTTGCCTATTGGTTAGTTTGACAAAAATAAGCGAACTCAACTCGGAACTCAACAGCTGGATAATTCTTTGATATATTTCAAACTGCTAAATGGTATAATCAGGTTAACGTGTAACTAGTTACAGAACGTTAAATTCTATGCTGGTGTCGGATTTTTTCCTAATTTAAATTTAATTCTGGCCATCGTTCCATTTAGGATCAAACGGGATACTGTTTCGGTCTGCCTAGTTATATATATAAATGAATGAAGTCGTGCCTGTGATCTAATTAACGCTCCGAATTAGGTCAACCTATTAACACCAGGACATATAACGGACGTAATTGGGACGAATGGGGATAGGAAATTCAGTCATCACTTAGTATGAAAGAGGAAACGAGATGGCGTTGTACCGCAAAATAATTGAGTTATAAGATCATGGATGGCTATTATTAATATTTGTTCATGTTATATGCATGAGGGGGAGGGGGAATAGGTGGAATAACTGAATAATAATTGTACACTATTCTTTAGAGATCTATGTTATTGTCACTTTGATAGTTCAATATTTTAGATTTTTATACTCAATGCCTAAATACTTCACTTCTCAAAGTACTGTCTATTTCACATTATAGTATACATTGAAGCCAAAAACAAGGCTGAAAACTAGGTTTTATCATTCTAAGTTCTTGTGTTAAATGCTATCGTTATGTTTTCAAATATGGTAGAGTCGTGAATTCTAGCTACATTCCGAAACTAAACTGTGTAGAGTTTTCATTTGTGTATACAGTATACCACTATATGAATAAGCTAGCAAGTTCTGTGACCAATCTAACTGAATTAATTAGCATTATGATATAACACATTGATCTCATTTAAATTAAATTTATCATTATCAGTAGCTATATAATGCTGAAATCAGACCCCTTTTACCATGTTAACTCTTATGGGAAATAATTTTGGAAACCGAGGCCACATGTTATTTCTTAGTACACTTTTATTAGTATACCCTCATTTTACCCTTATTTACCTCATTCCACTTCAGTTATTTCTAATTATAAACCTGGTAAGCCAGTGGCACTTATTCGCCATTATTATACTCATTAATCGCTCATATCAACTGAGTGAATAATGAACATAACGAGCACCACTAATTGATCGTACAATTCGACAGTTAGCCATTTGTTCGAACTGTTTCTTATGCCTATTGTTGACTCAGTTGACAGAAGTTTAATAAATATCGTAGTGAGTAAGTGTCACTGACAGATCCATAAACGAGAATAATTGAAGGTATAACGGTGTAAATGAAGGTAAAATGAAGGTGAGTGAAGGTAAAATAAGGGTAATTGAGGGTGTCAGGACACCTAGGACTGTTCTGGATACATCGAAATGAACTACTAAGATGGATTTTGATTTAGTATCAGAACATGGGCTTAGAAACCTTCTAAAAACTCAAAAAAGAATTTTTCAATATTCGTAATAGCAGAAATAAAAGAAAGATTTTTTAATACATAGGTTTAAGTTCAAAGAATATTTCGATTTCATCTTAACATGGAAAAAGCAGCCTCATTTATTTGCATTTGTACAATTTTACTTTATTATTTTGTCACAACTACAGAATTAATGTTATTATAAAACACCACCACAGAAATTGGACAACCCCCAATTCCAGAAGCCAGAAGCTTTTTCAGAAGGGGGTTAGGTTAGGTTGCACATTGAAAAACGCGGACATACAACCATACCACCGATAGTGCCAGAGCTGGAGCCGGGGATCGAACCCTGCAGCCCGATACCCGTTTGATTAATCGCGATTGCCACCTAGCGCCTTAACTAACGCGGCTATCGGCAAGACATTATGTTTTTTATTATCTATTATATTTTGTCCTGTAAATCACAGTAGACTGAACAACTCGACAGTTAGCCAATTGTTCGAGCTGTTTCGTATGTCCATTGTTCACTCAGTTGGCAGAAGTTTAATAAATATAGTACTTAGTAAGTATCACTGACAGATTCGTAAATGAGGGTAACTGAAGGTAAAATGGTGGTTAATGAAGGTAAAATGAGGGCGAGTGAAGGTAAACTGCTCTGGATACGTTGAAATGAACTTCTAAGATGGATTTTGATTTAGTCTCATAAGGGGTAACATGGGCTTAGAAACTTGCTAGAAACCCAAGAAAGAATTCTTCAATAATTCATTTCTTTCTATAAGAGTTAACATGGAAAAAGTATTTTATTTGTATTTGTACAATTTTACTTTATTATTTTGTTACAACTACTGAATTAATGTTATTATGTTTATTATTATTAAGTTACTATTATTATTAATATTACTATTAATAAATTTATGGTACAACTTTGTCAAATGTAAAACATGAAACAACATAGATTTTTTTTAAATCCTTTACGCAAGATCTCCGGTAGGACATCCGAGAAAGTCAGATGGTCAAAAAGGCCAAACCTTTCACCTATATTTTATCTTAAGTGGGCGATAAAACAGGAAAGCATCTCTAAGCGTGACACAGCAGAAAATAAATTAACTAATACCTAAAAAATTAAAAACATATATGTATGCGAGCGTGTAGCTGAACCTACAGTATGTTGTTAGGTTAAACTAAGATGAAACTTGTTTTGGCAGGTCGCACTGAAGTAATACAGAACCAAAATAAAGTTTGCGGCACAAATTATCTACACTTCAATAAGCAGTTTCTTGTTACCGATAAAATTCTCAACCAGTCGAAATTTATTTTATAACAAAACTTATTGTCGTGTTTTCTACATTCTCTGAACGAACATCGATCAAGTTCCCATCAACCAATAAACCATATTGGTTAATAAATAGGAAAAATGGTAAATTCCACTACCCATTTCGTTATCTGAACACTCAACATTTTATATATTATATCTCGCAATCAGATCAGAGGGTGTCGAAGGAAATAAATCGCCACACCACGAATGAATTCGATTTTCTAAATTGTCAATATCGGATGAAAGAAGTGAACACTGAATGTTGCATGTTGCACTTGGTTAGAAATGCCTTGAAATTCGATTTGGCTGGAATATACCCGTAGCCGCTGTAATATTTTCAAGCGTGGTACATCGAGCTGAAGCAACTTCAATAAACTTGTTCATGGAGTTAAAACACGGAAAATTTATATATTAGGTTTCCAACTTCGTCATGCGATACGTCGCATAAGTTTGAAATATTACTCGAACTTCAAAGTTGCGGATGCATGTATGAGTCGAGCGAAGCATCTGCATACTCGTGCACATAGTTACAGTAATCCACCGCTATTTTGTATAATGAATGTGAAAGTTATTTTTTCAAAAAATAAAGTTTCAAAATAACGAGTCTTCTCACTGAATATATATTCCTTAATATATTTAAATTTGGAGCAGGCTTTAGTTTGTAATGGATTCTGAACTTCACGTAATATAATCATAGAAAATTGATCGAGCGGAAATATTAAAATGCATTTTGAAGCTTAAAATGGCCTCCTTCATATAATAGGTATAAACAGATTTAGATATTAGATATTTTAGTCGCAAAACTCCTCTATAAAATCCTAATTTTACTATAAGGAACATAACCGGACTACTGCCAACAGCTACTCTCCGGGCTATGTGCCCCGCCGAGCGTTGAATTACAAGTTACAAGCCTGGCGCGTTAAGTGTAATAACTCTGTATTACCAACAAAACGCTAATGCTTCGATTGCAACAAACACCAGCCGAAAGACTGATCCTACTTAAAGGAGCTCTCATGCTAGTCATCCCACACCATTTACAGACTGCAGTTTCGAGCTGTTGGCTCTCGTCGGTGCAAGGTAGGCATATGACGAACGACACGAGGATCTTTTGACTATTTGGTACATCTTGGTATTGTTAGGATAGCGACATGCAAAATAGTCAGTCAGTCAAAACTCCTCTATAAAATCCTTATTTTACTATAAGGAACAACCAGACTGCAACCAACAGCTACTCTCCGGGTTATGTCTTATAACTACTGCAGGTACGAACAGTCACAACATTTGCAAGTTCATCGGTAGTCGTATCATTTTTGAAGCAGTAATGCTTTTCTTTGCATATAGCATTTTTTGTGTTTCTTGTTTTAATTGGAACACTTTCATTGATAACTTCGCTAATATTTTCTTGTGAAACATCACCAAATCGCTTTTTCTCATTCATTTTGTGTACAAAAATCAAGATGAAAACGCGAAATATCAGACTTTAATAATTTTTATGACTTTTTAGATTGATACATGGCTACTACGAAACAGACAACATTTTTCTCGATTTTTTCCACTAGTCGATAGCCGATTTTCTCACTTTAAAAAAAATTCTATTGGTCGATACTGATTGGCTAATAAAGTAAGAATATATTGTTCGACAAAAAACAGTTTGTTGAATTTAATGAATTCATCTTAATTTTTTACACCTATTTAGCTGGGAGTAACTAAAGAAATATCTCCCATTTCCAGCTCGGCTTCCAAAGAAAGATGAAAATAAGTTGGATTTATGACTTCCCGATTACACTAAAAATACGAGTGTCAGCGCATTTTGTATCATTCATCGAACTCGCTGGGCACACTGCCAGCGAACACTAGCCGAGGTGAAATCCGCTTGAATTATGCTTGTTGCTCCTCAACAGGTCTTCGTATTGTTAATTCTTGTCTACTTACAATCGTCAGATGTTTTGGACGTCCTCCAATTCCGCCCAGATGGTCCTGAGCTACGCACAATGATTGTTTTGTGGTAAGTGAGGGGATGTCAGCGAGAAGGATTTGGATACGAGGATGGCGCCGTGACAGGGAGGATTCGAGCGGAAGATTCTGGATAAGGTCCCGACGTGCGGGTCGTGGGAGAGAGTATAGCGCATTTGGCAAATTAATATGCGATTCGGTATGCCTTTCTCTAAATGGACATCATCAGTAACAATATAGTAGTAGTTTGCTTTGTATAATAGCACTATGTTTACTCTATTGTAATAGGGTTTTCCCAGAAAAAAAATTATTGCTGAAATACTTAACTCCCGTAAAAAAATAATTTATGGCATATTTATTATCTAATTAATTTTACTAATAGTAACAAAAAAAAAACTTGAAGTTTGAAAAATATTGGGTTCATTTTAAACAGCCATAAATTGGCGCGTTATGACGTCCACACCCCGAAATCCAATCACAGAGGTTGTCTCTGTTCAAGATTGTTTATTAATCTTGGTCTCTGTTATACTTTATACGAGGATAATTGGAACTGGTCAGTGTTAAAATACAGGACCGTGCGCACTGAAATTGATATTTTGTCCTGTATATTTAGCAATGGTATCGAGATTCGAATGGTAGTTGAAACTGTGCAGGCGAGTCCGAGACTGGCAATGTAATCAGCCTGAATGAACCATCTACGACTGCACTGGTTTAAAGTTAATAAAACGGACAGGCCTACTAGCATAAAAAAACTCGTAAATCGCTTCTCAATAGTCAAAGGTGGACTTCTGCTGTGCTGTTAATGTGCCAGTGCAGTGCGTAAATACCTGTTATAATATCAAACGTATGAGTTTAGTTAGCTATTGTTCATATTTATAAATATTTACTACTATATAAAAGGTAAAATATTTTAATTATTTACTAATTTACCATGGCTTTCTGGAGACCATAGCATTGTAATAGTAGCCTGATTAATACTGTATATACAATATGTAAACTACTGCCTATTATGCGTCTGAATTTGTGACTTATTTCAAAAATGAAAAATGGAGCCAAGTATTGCACGTCACGTATTATTTTCATTACTTCTTTGTTCTTCCAACACTTTTCTAAGGTCTCCAGAACTGCGATATGTATTAATCCTAGAAAAAGCGTTGACATATATAAATTGCCTGAGTAAAATATCCAAACACATATTGAAAGCATAGCCACTGTTTCTCCAGAATTTAATTTTAATCCAATGTTGGAGACGCATGCCGATGATATGAGCAAGAGTATTAGACGTTTTCTTCCACTGTAAATTATCTTGCTGCGATAAATCCTGCTGCCTGTTTACAATTGCATTTTTTTTATATAGAGTGGCACTTGAAGGACTGGTCGGAGCATGGCAGGACTCGGGAAAGAGAAATCCCTATTCAATGTGAGGATAGCACTTGAAAAGATCAGGCGGTGGACGCGGTAAACATTGCTGCAAGATGGATTCCAAGAGCTTACGCAATTTGTGGTAGAAAGTAACTTTAATCAAGCGGTAGAATGTAATAAACAACGACTATAAATTGTAAATTAATGTGAAAAGACTCGTAGAGGATAATAAATTGGGCAATAAACACATCGCAACTCATAAATTACGCAATGGTTATAAACAGGACAAAGTCTCTGAAGCCAATTTTTAATTGCTTAAGTATACTTATCAAATCCTTCCATTTAAATGAAACAGAATAAAGTGAAATCTTATTAATTCGGCCTTGGATAGATAGAAGAAACGAAGAAATTATAGAGAACTCGAAGAAAAGAGATTCAAGGTATAAAAGAGCAGTGTTAAACAGGTGATAATGAAGATTGAGAATCAATAAAAAAGAAATAGTTACTAGAAGAAAAGGAAAGAAAAATATAATAACAATATAATTACATCTAAATCAGACAAATATCTCCTGATAAAAATACTGCTTGTAGCGAATGCATAGAATTTTCGAACATACAAGAAAGAATATATTTTATTTTTAAATACTACCACCCAAACAAGTATCGGTTACATGGTGGGGAAATTACTTTAATAATACACTAATAGTGCAAATACTTACATCAAATGTACAGTACATTATTGGTATATATGAATATAAATGTATAAAATGTATTAGTCAAAGCAATGACGCGTTGATGTAGCCCTCAAGAGGCAACCGGATGGCTCTTGGTATTTGCTGCATTATCCGATTCAGCCCGAAATAGACAGGGCCGGAGACTGGGGTAGGGGTTTAAAAAAAAGAATGATCACTTGGCAACTGAATAAAATTACCCTCAACTCATTGTCAAAAATTGCCGTCCGTGTTTGCCGGGCAGTTTCCGAGAAATAACCGTTTAAAGTTGTCCAAAAATCGCAATTTTCGAAATTTTAAAAGAAAATTCTGCTAAATACGGTTAAAATCGGATGGTATTCACACTCTGGGCTCTTATGGGTATGAGAAATGATATGTATCAATGCCATCCGTTTTCAATGAAATTCCACCCCATTTTCGCCACCCCAAAAATCGTCAAAATTAAAATATTCGAATACGCGTCAAAAAATGTTTCGAAGTCAATATTAATGATGAATTCCAGGGAAAATAAACATTCATCAAGATAATTCTCTGCCCATTTGCTAATCATACTACCACAAGCCCTGTTGAGGCATGTTACGTCATGGAGAAGGGGATGGGTTTAAAAAAAAGTCAACAAAAAAAACAAATCACGTCTCATAAAATGTACTTTAATTGGATTGGACGAATTTAAATATTTATTTCTCGGAAATAAGTGGAGGTACAGATCAGTACGCTCTCAAATTTTCAAGAGGTTGCCTGACAATTTTTTCTTTTTTTTAAATTCGCGTGTGCGAAAACGGCCCGTACGTATCGGATGACATTAAAATTTCATCATATAAACTGGGTATGAACTTTCAGGCAACCACAATTTTATTCGGTTGCGAAGTGATCATTCTTTTTTAAAATCCCTAGCCCAATCGCCGCCCCTGTCCATTTCGGGCCGAATCGGGTAATGCAGCAGGGTTCTGAATCATTGCTTTAAATATATAAGAAGAGGAAAACAGAAAAAAATACTAAAACAGAATATTTCAATCGCAGACTTCCCTATAAAATCCTTATTTTACTATAGGGAACGTAACCAGACTGGAACCAACAGCTACTCTTCGGGCTATGTGTCCCACCGAGCGCTTAATTACAAGTCACAAGTCTGGCGCGTTAAGTGTAATAATTGTATATTACCATCAAAACGCTAATGCTTCGATTGCAACAAACACTAGCCGAAAGACTGATCCCACTTAAAGGAGCTCTCGTGCTAGTCGTCCCACACCACTTGCACACTACAGTTTCGAACTGTCGGCTCTCGTCAGTCCAAGGTAGGCATGTGACGACCGATAGGAGGATCCTTCGACTACATCTCGGTATCCTTGGGATAGCGACATGCAAAATAGTCATCAGACGCCATCTAGCGGTCCAGTGTTTATTGCAATCGAAAAATAAATAGGCGCGAGTAGCTGATGGTTGCAGTCTGGTTACGTTCCTTATAGTCAAATAAGGATTTTATAGAGGAGTCTGCGATTGAAATATTGTTTTAATAGAAAAAACTAAAATTCTTAAAAGTATTCATCAAAATGGAAGCTTTCACTAATTTCAACCACTGCGTGTGCCAAAACCACATACGCGAACTCTAAAGCCGTCAGTTTACGTCGGTCAACGAGCCCGGCTTAATCTGTGCTCTAAGGAATTCACGTCGTCAACTCCATTCAGGTATTTGTCATCCCCGTGTTTCTTTCATATTTGCTGCAGTTTTGTTGCACCCTCGTTCAATGTCGTGGCATTTTCCACAAAATATTACTTTTGTTTTATACAACGAAGGTATGTGTAATGTAATGTGACAATTTTCTTTGAAATGTACGACAACCATACAAATAATAAAAAATATTATGACTTTTACTGCTGTTCTTCAAGTCTGTTCTGGTTTTGTAATCATGTACCGCCTCTGTACGTCAGTCTTTTCATCGTTTAACTGCTCGACATGTTTGTTTACAGGCCCTGAGATTGTTAGATTGTTTGTTTGCTCAGCATGAATGTAGGAGATATACGGTTGCCGTTTTATTTATGTAATGAATACCGGGACGTTATATGCTCGGTATCTCGTTCGGGAATAAAATGTAAAGGCTCTACGGTGTGTTATAGCTTAACTTTTATGATGGAAATAGTTTATTTCTAGGTTAATATTCATATATCAACTGATAACAGGAGAATAATATAAGGAAAGTTTAACTTTTATCTAGTAGTATATACGAAATATAGGGCATTGTTTACAGCATTAAGTATTATTTAACTGCAACGACGTAATTAAAAACCCTTAAGGTAAATGTATGAAAGCGTACTCGCATTTATCATGAAATGTTTTTCATATTTAAGGATTGTAGTTTCAGGGGTCGCTTGGCTCCGAACAGCCTTACTTCATCTCGACCTAAAAGATCTTCTGTGATTTACCCTACACCTAGTTGTTGCCCAGGATTCCAAGACTTTTTACAAAGCTTGTGATTTTCCTAGGGGCTGATTTCCCTATGTATTCAGGCGTTAATTCCGCCTGCACTAGGATCTTCAGCCTACTTTCTACCCATATTTTTGAAAAGATATCTCAAGAGACAGTGGCCAATTAGAAGGCCTATTACTAGCCTTAATTCGAATTTTCAAAACTTCGAGAAGCTGTGTGGCATCCTTACCGAAGAACTTATAAACTGTTTCGCTTGTCTTTGGCCTGGAGTATTCCTCCAGTAGGACTTTTTCTGATCTTTTCCCCTTTTCTGAATCTCCTCCGTTATGTTTCCCTTGGCCAGGCCCAAAACGATTCACGTCCAGTGAATAGTGCTTTAGTTCCTTTTATCGCAAGGCTGTCAGCAGTTTCTTTACCTTGTACTCCCTCATGCTCTGGCACCCACATCAAATTAACTTTGTTGTTGGCCAGTTGCTTCAGGGATTGTTTACATTCCCAGATAATTTTAGACTCGAAGGTATAGGACCTTAGAGCTTTTAATGCTGCCTGACTATCTGTATATATATCTTTGCCCTTCGAATGCCTTTAGTCATTCCTGGGCATACAGATCGATAGCATACATTTATGCCTGAAAGATGGATGGGGTGTTATCGAGGAGGGCTCTGGATAGTCTACACTTATGCCTTGCTACACTCACTCCTACCCCTTCAGCCTTCTTAGATCCATCTGTATACCCTTGCTTCACTAGCAGTGCCTCAATCTTGCTCGTCTGGCGGCTTTCGATCAGCACGTCAAACGGACAGTCAAATTCCTGTTATATTGGTATCGAGTCAGTGGGTTTGTTCATGGACTCCGAATGGACTAACTCCAGAATCTTTAAGTGACCAACCAGATCGCCTGGTTTAAATTTATGTGCCTGATACAGTCGTAGGGCACTAAGTGCTACTGCCTTCCTCACATGCAAGTGCAAAGGGAGTAGGTCAAACATTGCCTCCATAGCCGTTGTGGGACACGAATACATTGCTCTTGTAGGCCCTACACAGGCAAGGCGTTGCAGTTTCTGCAACCTTCCTTATGCTATTTTTTCCTCTAATTTTGGGCACCATAGGTCTGACAACCGAAAGAAAAGACTAATATGTCATTTTCGGCCTCAGACCTCAAGTCTCACCGAACAGTCTTCGGCACGTCCATATTGCCGCTCTTGCTTTAGTAAGTATCCTTTCCAGATGTGAGTTCCAGGTAAGTCTTTGATACAGGATTACTCCTAGATACTTGATTCTATTGGAAAAATTTAGCATCGTTCCATTCAGATTAAGTCTTCTCCTTTTGATGAACTGTTTTATTCGGATCGACATTAAGCTCCTCTGACGAACACCATTTGGATATTATGTTAAAAGCAATTTGCATGAGGTTTGAGATCATAACCTCATTTCTGTCTTTCACAGTCACGATCAGGTCATCTGCATAACCTTGAACGTTACAACCTCAATTACTCATTTTATGGAGATCATCGACCACCATTGACCACAGCATAGGACTCCACCTTGTGAGCAACCCCTGACTGCAGTTCAAATTCAAATGTTTCCATGGCTAATTATGCTGATTCAGAAACAAAACCTTTGAATGTAGTTTTATCATATTTTATTAATTTTCTCAAAATTTTTCTTACGGAAGTGTAAACTTTTTTACACAGTTGCATGCACAAATAAAATCTCTTCGATGATCGGCAAAAAGAGTATAGCATACCATTTGAAAAAAAAAAAAAGTTGACTGTCGCTACTTTGGTATACGTGATCACAGAGATGATTGAAAGACGTCATTTGATAGAGCTTAACAAGCGGTTTACAAATATATATGGTTTGTTGTACTTTATGTTGAAATAAAAAAGATATATCGTATAGTCACACGGTATAAAGAGGGAGAGGCACATTAAACCCATTTAGGCTTGGATACCACCGGAATTGAAGTCGGTGAAAGACCCTGATTGAAAAAAAACTATCTTTTTTATGCAATAGTTCTGATTTACAATTATTGCTTAGAGCTTTAGAAATCTTGGGAGATCTAGTATATTATTAGTGTTCACATAATTTTCCAGACTTACAATATTTTTCCAGGTCATACCCTAAAAGTCGTGTCCTATAAAAGGTTTAACATACAACAAAATTATCGCAATTTCCCCCAATAGAAGCTCACGCAAAATCCTCAAACAAACCAAAATAAAATAATACAGCTGTTACAAGCTTAAGGCTTCTTTTTCGTTAATCGCCTCAGCCCTTACGTCCGTCTCTACATACAGATAATCTAACGGGAGCTTTTTATAAACCATTTAAAACTTTGAACCAGCGCTGCGCTCGGAATAATTTTCACGAGTCAAGTGGAGATTTCCCCTTCTCGTTTAACTCTACCCGTAACTATATTCCCTAGAATTGGGTATATAAACGCTAATTCAATTGTAGTTCATTTGTTCGACCCCTCCGGCTGCGGAATCCCTCTAGTTACCTATCGAAGTTTCGCTACTAGATTACCATCAGTTTTAACCCCGTTGCAATGTTTCGGCGTCGTTTTTCGAGTACCTCGCCTGAATTGAGTCAATTAGCTTTTAGATTTATCTGCAAATGAATGCAGTATTAAATTTAATTAACGGTGAAATCACTGGAAAGTTCATTTGGCGATGAAATTACAAACTCCATAACGGTCAAATATAATGCTAACATTATTGAAATTAGAACTGTGCGCTTTATCGATATATTAAAAAATTAGTCTATAGATTTTTAAAAGTTTATATTTAAATCAGAACAACAAAATGTGACGTTCAGTTTCTACAATTAAAATTGCATATTCATTCGGTTGATGATCCGCGAAAGACAAATTATTTTGCAAAAGTGGTCCGCGAGTAATATTTTTTTTTATTGACCAGTAACGTATTTTCAACAACCTTTGCGTTTAACAAATCCTTAAATGTCACAAGTGTGGGGGATGAGTCGGCTATGGTGAGTGCAGTCAGGGATTGTCCACAAGGTGGAGTCCTATCACCCTTGCTGTGGTCAATAGTGGTCGTTGATCATTAGGGCAGGGCAGAATTGAGGTTATGATCTCAAACCTCATGCAAATTGCTTTACAGTATATCATTTGAAAAAAAAAGTTGACTGTCGCTACTTTAATGATTCAAAGACGTTATTCGATAGAGCTGGACACACGATTAACAAATATATATGGTTTATTGTTGAAACAAAAAAGACACAGTGGCGCGAATACCAAACTGAATCACCCGGCATAGAGTGACAAGAGCTGCATATGTACCCGAAGGCACGCATGATAGCAATTCCGCAGTTGGATGTGCACTATTTCAAATCCAAAATGGAGAGAAAAAAGTGATTACAATACTCGATTAGTATTTCAGTAAGGTGGTGTTCAAACCTGAGAGAAATTATTGTTGTGTAACAAGAAAGGAGCTATTGGCCATTTTTAAATCCGTGGACCATTTTCACCAATATCTTTACGGACATCACACTTCAAAATCAGGACTGACCATGCTGCGCTAAAATGGCAATTGCAGTTGAAAACCCCAGAAGGTCAACTGGCTCGTTGGATAGATAGATTGCAGCAGTATGACCTCGAAATCGAACACTGACCTGGAAAATCTCATAACAATGCAGATGCTCTATCAAGAAGACCGTCCAAAGATGACTGCAAGCACCTCTATCGGGTTGAAAAAGCAAAGGATATGGTAACAGTGCCCGAAGGTCTTTTAATCATAGTATAGAGCAAGTGCACCATACTAGACTTGTCCTCAGAGTTTTCCATAGACTCATGTAACTACAGTCCAATTTCAATTTTATAATGTCAATGGCATTGTTAGTTCTTCACCTGAGGGTCTTAGAAATATTAATCTGTCTTTCTCCATCCATGTTTGACTGACTTAGAGCTTTATACATAAAATCACTAACCGTATTTTAAATTTACCCCTTACTATGGTAACTGTCTCTGAGAAGCTCCTCCACAAGGTTCCATAGGAGAGTGAAGAATACTTATTGACACCCTTTCGCTAATAGACCATCTAAGGTCTCGCCAAGTATAGATTTCATGTCACCCTACCTTTGAATATGCGCTCGATGCACTTGTAGCAGGTGGAATAAATTATGTTCTCTGGCGGCGCTGGTATTGGAATAAAACTCGAATAAAACGAAGTATTGTCGAAGGCCTCCCTCTCTCAAGGAAGGTCCCCAGCCAAACCCCGTTTTTTTAGCATCTCCTCAATTCTCTTTATGAGATTATGGGATTATGAGGCGCTAGATTTTCCTGTCTGGCACGCAAATTGATCCGTATTAATTTCGTTTAAGACCAGAACACTACCCCTAATATACCTGTAACAATCTTTTCGTAGTTTCATATACAGCGGACAAAAAACTACTGATTTTAGGTAATTTGTTTTTCCAGCCTTAAATATAAACACCATCCAATTCAAACCATGTTTCTGTGTAGAGGGAATTTGTATTGTGGATAGGCTACCTGTATAACTGAAACAATTAAGGAACTCAAGGTATTGGAATAACAAATTTATGCACCTTATCTCAAATTCTGACAGGTACACCTCCCTCAGAGAGATACACGTTGTCGATCTACATCGATGGTTCAAAAATGGAATGTGGATCGGGCCCTGAGGTTTACTCAGAAGAACTAGATCTACATTCGATAATACCCCTGAATACACACACCACTATATTCCAGATAAAGCTAGTGAGAATCATGCAAGCTGTAATAGAAACCATCAATGCGGATAGCAGGGCGATTCTGCTTTCCTAAAGCGATTGCAGGATTGACGCAGGATGTTCTCGCACAAAAAAACAGCATCCAACTCTGTTGGGTAAAAGGATAAAGGCTTTCAGATATCTAACAGTCCAGATCCAGATATTATCACTAGGAGTATTGAATTATAGATAACCAAAAAGGCAATTTCTATAGCAGGAGGAAGTACGAGATCTACCCTACAATGGATTGTTATACTTTGTGGAGGGCAATCGGTTTCTAAGAAACCTCTCTGACCTAAATACTACGGATCTTGGGATCTGCCTACATAGATAATAATATTAAAATACCAATAGCCCTTATCAAGGCTTACATCTGGCAATGATGCAGAATAAATCTGAATATGTTTTCCAAGTGAGTAAGGCAAACTGGCAGAATAATGCCAATTATATTACAGCAGCAATGAAGGGAAATTCATTGTCATAAATTTAAAGAAATATTCCCATATTTATGTAAATCAAAGAGTAGTTTCTTTATTATTTCAAATAAACTTCTTTGGAGATACTCAAATTTCTGTCAAATAATTTCTCTATACACCAAACTAGAGTAATGCGAGTTCTATTGTCTCTAGAAACATCGGTTTTGATTCTCAAAAAACTATTTATTAATTTATTTTTTACAGAGATAAATAGTATTGCTTGAAAGTGTTTCCTATAAAATAGAACGATGTCGCCGATAAAGTATGATTATATCGAAATATACTGGGAATATTAAAGCAAAAAGACCTTTTATAGCGATGCAATGATCCGTGGCTTTAAAAGAGACAAAATCTTTAATGCGAAGAGATAAAATTTTATTTGCAAACCAGTGGCATATAGTTGGGCATTAATCTAGGGTATTGTGCATTTTTATTTTGTTAAATGCGCTTTGAGATTGCCTGAGAGGGATTTACATTTGGATTTGATCTTAGCATGCTGTCGTTTGGCTCAGAAACGTAATATATTTTTAGTTAAATGGTCTTTTCTATATCAGCATTTTAATAGCATTCCTTTGGATTTATCTGTAAGTGAAAGACATGTGACTTCATGAAAGTTCACTTTTTCATAATGTGACACGTTGAGGAAATTAGTTGACCATTCTGCCAAATAAATAAATGTAAACTTATATAAAGGTATGAGAAATTTTAGTTTGTGGTTCACTTACGATTTTAACTCTGCAAATAATGGGAAAATGCTGACTTACCTGAAAAAAAGAAAAAATTGTTAGTTGAAACAAAACAAAGTAGTAGACGTTATAAAAACTAAGAACTGTAGGTGCTTTGAGGGTAAGATTGATCTTTCTAGAGCAACTCAAAATGATATGGAAATCTCTAAAAAATATAATATATTGTAAAGATAAGAAGGTTGTGAGTGAGATAATGTTTGGTAACGAGTTGTTAGAGGATATGAATGCTACAGGAGAAAAATTTAACGAGTTTTATATAAATAGTGTGAGTGAAATAGTTAATGGTATACCTAGAAATAATAGACAATACCAATTAAGGCATAATCATAGCAAATTTTCTAATTCAAATGATTGCAAAAACGATCTTAAAAATATAATCCTTTTATTAGCAGGCAAAAGTAGTTCAGATGACATTACCATGTTTCTTTACAAAAAATGTGTCTATATATTGGCTGATCATTAATACGCCGCTGCAAATTGGTATTGAGAAAAGTTGCTAAAACCATTAAAGATGAAGAATTCTCCCCAATAAATAGGCTTTATTTGACAAAATTCTGGAAAAATTTGTATATGTACAAATCTTAGAGTTTGTGAACGAAAACAAATTACTATGCAAGTTCCAATCGGGTTTCGGAGAAGAATATTGTTGTGAAAGTGCTTTACAGTATGCTATTAACGAATGGAAAAAGCAAAAGTGATATAGGCAAAGAAACTGGTATAATTTTCTTGGATCTTAAGAGAGCTTTTGAAACCGTAGATAGAGAGAGATTGTTAGATAAATTGAAAGGATAGAGGCATAGGCTTGAGGGAGTAAACCCATATGAAAGAACTAAACACATACAATAACCTCAGTAAAGAAGCTAAGGAGGCTCGTAACATAACTTATAAGTGTAAATTAGAATATGTAAATTTATATTATTTTTTCTTTTATTTTTTTTTGGTAGTATTTTGTAAAATGTATTGTACAGCAAAGTGCTAAATAAAGGATTATTATTATTAATTTTTTGACAGATCATCTCAATTAATAGTTAAAACCTCACTCACTCACACTCTTTTAAAAATTTAGAATTTACAAAAATGATTTTCACTCACATTGATTGTTATATGTTCGTTACATATTGCTAGCGCAATTTTAACTCTGGACTAGCATTCCATTAAAAAGGCACTTGGTCCTTGGTCGTTTTGGCTCGCCCTGTATGTTCGAAAATAATTTCCAGTTATAGACTTTTTTATCTAGTTTACTTGCAATTTTTTAAAAAATTTCTAGCTACTATAGCCCCGCCCTGTAGAATTTATGTAGTAAATACCATCTGGACTGGAAGAACAAAGTGAGAAAACTATACATCGACTTGCCCACAATTTTTTTAAGTTCGTCTGAAACCAATTTCATTCATTCGAAATTCAATTTTCATAGCCACACTTGACTTGCTCTAATCGGTTTATTTTCGTAACAAAACAGAACCCAGTGCTATCTAGATTTATATTCTTGTTTCCTTTCACAAATTTCAATGTATTGTAAGGACGGGATCTTCACACCAGATAAATTCATACATTATGTATACGTAAACATTTGACACAACTGGCACCTAGTCTGACAAGATGTAACGCAATCATCTTTTTCCGCAGCACAAATACACATAATGGATTTTTTCCACGCCGATCGATCATAAAAGTTTTGATGATTGTGACGGCTGTCGGTGGGAAGCAACGTATAAGTTATTAACGAATGACGGATTTATGTTTACAATAAAAGGATGCTTTCAAAGAGGCATATCGATGTAATAAAACTGTTATTGTAATAAGGCAAGCAAAAAAGTAACACTTGGAAAATCTGACGTTTAATGTTGTTTCAGTAAGGACCATGCCGCCATCAATAAATAATTTCAGTCCCCGTAGACCTTGCGAATCCTGGCAAATGATACCCTCGAAACTCAGATTTAATCATCTCCCAATGATGCTAACATGGTTAATGAAACTCGCGTCGAGTGTAGTGCGGCAGCTTTCAATTTTTTGTAAACGGTGGTTGTTTTCTTGAGTACAATACAATACGTTTAATGAAAAAAATAAGCAGTACAATTGCAAATTTTCTCATAGGGAAGTGTATCAACAATGTTGTTTTTCAACACTTCCTGAGTAAAGAAATAAAGAAGGATATAACACGTACATAAAAAAACAGCTTATACATTTAAATATAATATATACAAATCCATAGCTATATAGGGTGTCTCAACGGGAACTGAATCGATCGATATAGAGAAAAGTACGCATAAGAAAATTTTGAAAATTTAGATAATTACTAATGTCGGTGTGGCCAATCCAACTAAAATAATTACAAGCAGCTGGCACTTCCGCTTACACCGGAAGTCGATACCAACTTGCTTATTTCAAATAGAACACCCTATATTTTTAGGGTTTTCGAGTCGAAAATATGTAGCATATTCTATATCTAAACCTAGCCGTTTCCGAGATATTTGACATATTATAGAATATTTGATAGGTGCAACGGTTTGCAAGAACCGTTATAACTATCTTCGTGTAAAAGATCTTTATTTGCTTCTTGTCGCGTAAAAAGAACACAAGTAGAACTACGTTATACAACTGAAATAAATTCAATAATATCATAACAAGTGTTCCGTTTTTAGCGTTACATTTTGTCAACTTCAAACCGCGAAAACTTGTTTAGGTCAAATGGAACACCCTGTATTTTTTTACGTCAAGTTGTGTAAAATTGCATTCCCTTTTTTCTGATTTTTTTCTGAGCATTGTGGGGGTTAAAGTTACAACTTTTTGAAACATTTGCGATTTTATTAGAAATTCATGAATTGTTGTAATCAATCAAATTATACCAACGAAAACTTTTGAAATTTGCTTATTATTTATGGACAATATGATCAGTAATATCAAGAACTTGCAGCACCACTTGCTACTCGATATCCACAAAAACACAAAATGACACTAACACTGTAACATGCGTATTAATCGAATTGAAGACATGGCATGAACTAAAATAGCAGAGATAAGATCAATTTAAAATATGATTTCATTTTAATTTAATAATTGCTCAAAATTCCGTCCTCGAACCTCGACACATTTTTCGCACCTTCGGATTAGTTCCTCATGGGTAGCTCTTCTAATTGAATCCTGTGATATGTTTTGAAATGCATTTCTTACTCTTTGCATACAATCTTCAATGGTTGTTAATGGGCTCTCATAAACTTTATTTTTAATAGTTCCCCAAATGAAATAATCCAGAACTGATAAACCGGGCGAGCGAGGAGGCCATAAGAAAGATCCATTATTGGCAATCCATTGATCATAAAAAGTTTCTTGTAAATAATTATTAATTAAATATGCGTTATGTGGGGGAGCACCGTCGTGCTGATAAAAAATGTTTCTATTTTCGGCGAGAGGTAAATTTTCTAAATAGTTATTATTCAAATTTTGTAAGATATTCAGATGTCTTTCACCTAAAAAAAAAAAAAACAAAAATTTACCTATACATATTAGCAGAAGAGAAGATTTAATTTACCGTTTAAATTTTCCTGATAAAATTGTAATGCCACCACTCTATCGTTTCTTATGTCACAGTAAACATTGAACTGCCAACTTTCCTGAAAGTTTCGCTCTCTGAACATATGAGGATTTGAGTCACTCCAATAATGCGAATTGTGTCTATTAAAAAGTCCATTTTTAGTAAATTTTACTTCATCTGTCCATATAATATTTCCCAAATAAGAATCGTGACCCTCAGACCTTATTAGAATAAACTCACAAAAATTCTGTCTTCTTAGGAGATCTGTTTCTTTTAATCCTTGAACCATATGGAATAAAAACGGGTGAAACTTATGTTTTAATAAGATTTTGTGAATTGAATCCTTGCAGAGTCCCGATTCCAGAGCAGCTTGTCTTAATGACATCCTTGGAAAAGCATGAAAATATCCCAGAATGACTATTTCAATGTTTTCGTCATCAACAATAGGCTTTGTTCTTTGCATTTTGCTGATAGAGTCATAATTTTTAAAATTTTACAGTATGTGTTTTACAGTGTATGGTGACGGTTTCCGTTTTTCTGCATATCGAGTAGCAAATGTGCTGCAAGTGCTTGGTGTTACTTTATCACATTCTCCATAAATAATAAACAAATTTAAAAAGTCTTCGTGGGTGTAATTTAAACACGCTGGCATTTTTTGACATAAGATAATGACTGATTGTTTCTAATCATGGCTATTTTGATGAAATGATTACAACAAATCATGAATTTCTAATAAAATAGCAAAGATTTCAAAAAGTTGTAACTTTAACCCCCACAATGCTAATATCAGAAAAAAGGGAATTTAATTTTACACAACTTGACGTAAAAAAATACAGGGTGTTCCATTTGACCTAAACAAGTTTTCGCGGGTTGAAGTTGACAAAATGTAACGGGAAAAACGGAACACTTGGTATGATATTATTGAATTTATTTCAGTTGTAGAACATAGTTCTCCTTGTGTTCTTTTTACGTGACAAGAAGCAAATGAGGATCGTTTACACGAAGAAAGTTATAACGGTTCTTGCAAACCGTTGCTAGGTTTAGGTATAGGATATGCTACGTATTTTCGACTCAGAATTTTATGCTCTTTTCGAAAACCCTAAAATATACAGGGTGTTCCATTTGTAATAACCAAGTTGGTATCGACTTCCGGTATAAGCGGAAGTGCCAGACGCTTGTAATTATTTTAGTTGGATTGGCCACGCCGACATTAGTAATTATCTAAATTTTCAAAATTTTCTGATGCGTACTTTTCTCTATATCGACCGATTCAGTTCCCGGTGAGACACCCTGTATAGATACAATTAAGCATACATATGTAATAATATAAGTAACGAGTGAATACGAATAAATATAGAATTCTAATTTAGAACACATGCATATCACAATTTTCTAATCATTAGAGGATTATGTTTTCTTTTAATTTACGTTTAACCGTTGCCACTGCATATTGTGAAGTCGAATCGGCAGATTATTAATAACGTGAGCTGCTATGAAGGAAAAGGATGACCTAAAAAGTGAAGCTTTATCGGAGGAATACAAACTTTATTTTCAACATGTCTACAATCTCTGCTATGAATATCCGTTCGTCTTTGTATTTCATGAAATAAATAACTAGGTTTCTTTCTTCTGAAAATATTTAAAACGGATCCCACTACGTGTATGAATCTCTTTTTCATACATATTTAATAGTTTGAAATCGCGTAAATGTGGAGTAATATAACCATATTGGGGCACAGTTATAAAATATCTTGCGCAGCAGTTTTCAATTTTTTGTTAAACGGTATATGTCTCCTTGAGTAAGACATGGACCGTATACATCTGTGTAATTTAAGTGCGATAGAGCCATAGCTCCAGAAAGCAATATTTTAGTATAGACACTTTTTAAATGTATATAACTGTTTTAAACAATAGAAAGCTTTTTTACAAATAATACTAACGTGACCAGAAAACTTAGTAAAGGATCAAAGTTAATACCAAGATTTTTTACCTATTAATTGATGTAATGATATCATTATTGATTTGAAAAATCAGCTCTGTAAAATTGTGTAACTGGTCCAAGTTCCAAAAACAATATTTTGACTTTTACTAGCATTAAGTACAAGATCATTTTGGAGTGTCCAATGGTATATAAGACATAAGTGATTATAAGTTAGTCCACATTTGTTTAGGATTATACCTAGTAGGTATTATTAATATGAAAATTGTAAAATGCAGTTCCTTCTTGAGCAACACCATTTCTCAAAAATATTGCCTGTGGGCAACACTTTTACGTTCTTATATCTTAACCAAGCTTTTCGTATAATTTTTTTAAGCTCATTTTTTTATTAGCCGTTACTCGAATCCGAGTATAAAAATGTTACAGTCGATAAATTGTGTACAATAAAAAACAAGTAACAGGTGTAGTTTATTGTAATTCCCATTCATCTACGGTGCACACGACTATGGCTATAGAGGCCAATTCGGGAGAGCACATGTCGACCGCAGTCAGGACAAACATAGACCTGGTTAGGTCTTGGATTCGGCCTTCTTGCAGCAACATTTCCTTGATAGCTGGCTACAACCCCTCGCCATTCGGTTCTGTCCGCTGCAAGTTGTTCCCATTGCTCGTCTGCAATACCGCAGGATTTTAGATTTTCATGGAGAGCGTCTTTGAACCTCTTTCGTTGACCGCCACGCCTTCTTCTACCGCTTAGCAATTCAACAAAAAGTGTACATTTAGGAAGGCGGTTATCATGCATACGATGAACGTGACCTGCCCATCTTAGGCGTGCTCTTGAAATAAGCACCTCAATTGCAAGGCTGTTTGCTCTCCTGAGTACTTCCACGTTTGATATGTGATGGAACCAACGGATTTTCATCATACTTCTGAGATGTCTTTGCTGAAAACGTTCTAATTCTTTCACATGACGACGGTAAGTGACCCATCTTTCACATCCATATAGCAGTGTTGGAATGACAACTGCTCTGTAGACAGCCATTTTCGTTGACAAAGCAAGGTCGTGGTTGTCAAATACTCTCTCTCTAAGTCCCCAGAGTGCTCTAGATGCAGCGTTAATTCTATTGCGAATCTCGCTGTCCATGTTTGCTTTGTCATTAACAACGTTGCCTAAGTAATTGAACTGATCCACCACTTCAAGAGAATTTCCGTTAAGTGTAATGTCTATTTGGTTCACTTCATGAGGAGTTGACATAATCTTAGTCTTTCCAATGTTGATTTTAAGTCCCAAGGAATCATAGCTCTGGGCATACACATCTAAAAGTTCTTGAAGCTCTTCCGGCGTAGAGGCTAAAAGTGCACAGTCATCCGCATACTGGAGATCACAAATGAATCGTGTGCGTGTCTTCGTGAAAGCTCTAAAGCGCCCTATGTTAAAGAGACCGCCATCAAAACGGTATCTGAGACCTATTCCTCTGACTGTCAGTTTGTTGTCAACAGCGACATACTTCCACAAATTTTCTAGGGATACCTAAGCGGAACATAATTTTCCAGAGCACTTCCCTGTCCACCGAGTCAAACGCCTTGGTTAAATCAATGAAGGCCATGTGAATTTCTCCTTGATGTTCGAGTGCTTTTTCTTGGAGCTGTTTAAGTGTGAAGATTAAATCCGATGTGCCTCGGTTTGGTCTAAAGCCACTCTGTGTTTCAGGAAGTAACTTTTCCATAACAGGTGTTAGCCTATTTGCCATCGCTTTAGTGAGTATCTTCCCTCCAACAGCCAGGAGAGCTATACCCCTGTAATTTCCACAGTCCGCAGCGCTCCCTTTGTTTTTGAAGAGGTTGATTAAAAGTGTATCACGAAACTCCTGCGGAGCTTGACCACTTTCCCAACACGACATCAAACAGTTTTTTGAGGTAGGGTATGAGGTCTGACGACACAGCTTTAAAGATCTCAGCTGGGAGTGAGTCGGCGCCGGGAGATTTGTTATTTTTTAGCTGCCCAATGGCGGTTAAGATCTCTTCCGTTGTTAGTGGCTTATCTAAGTCTTCGAAGGTGTCGTATTGAGGGATAAGATTTATAATATCGTGATCGGCTTGACTTTGCTGGTTAAGAATGTTAGAGTAGTGTTCTTTCCATCGGGCTCTTATTTCCTGGTCTTCTTTGAGGAGATTTCCATTTAAATCTTTAATAGGGCACATATTTTTCCGACTGGGGCCGTACACTGCTTTTACTCCTCGAAAGAAATTCCTGTAGTCGTGTGAATCGGCGTATCTTTGAATTTCTCATATACCTCATATAAATCTCTTTAAACTCTTTTTAAAGGATCATGGTGATTAAAACGATTTAACAGATTTACGGTGAGGAAATCCGCTCAAATCCTTTTCTTCTTTTTATGTATTTTTTAAAAATCATTACAAAATCTACAAATGATAACAAAATCAACCAGCGTATTGAGAAAATAATCTCCACGTCTGTGTCGTTATGTCGTTAAAGATTGCTAGAAGAACTCATAAAAAGAAGGAAGAGTATGGACAGAACACAACTATTAACATTTAGATAATTTAAATTCTCTCATTTTGAAATGATTGGAGGACGAAAAGTAACTTTTTCATAGTTCTACTGTACCTTTCACGACAACCAGGTGCTAAATTCAAATAACACAGTTAACGATGATTGTTATGCTGAGCAACTCGACTATCTACTTTTTTGCTGCGGCAGAAGCGACATACATAAATGTCAAGTTCACGGTCCAACGCCGACCTTGATCTAATTCATGAAAAATTATTCACTTCAGGTTTTCAGGCTCATCGCGAACAGATCCCTTCGGGGCGCAAGAGGGCCGATCTCTCCCGGTGCCGTTTAGAAAAAATGAAAAAAGCAATTTAATTTTTTTACATAATACTACCCGTTTTAAACTTGTTCACTGTACGACATGAATTATGATGCTATGTCCCTGGGGAAATTAATGGGAATCGTTTTAAAATGGGACAAATAGATTTTATTTTTATACGAGTGCACATAAATTACACGTGAAATATTAGCAATCAGCCGGATTGTTTTACATGTCCAGTGCAAAAAAGCTTTACGTTGTTGGGAATGCGTACACAAATATGTATATTGTGACGTAATGCTCCACCACCACCACCACCACCACAACGGCGGAATCGATATTAAAACACTGGTATCATAACACAGATTATCCGGTTTATTATCAGTGATTTACGATCCCATTAAATAATTTGGGAATGGTCGGCCAGTACACGTGAAATTTTATGAGATGTCCGCACAAGCTATTTGCATGGTAATTAAGCATCTCGCACTGGGACCGGACGGTCGGTTAATATAGGTATTTTGAGTATAGAAGGAAAAGTTTTCGTAATCCTAGGAAAATGGATACTGAATACACAAGTAGGCGTGTTGGGCTTATTACGCGTCGAAACTGGATAATAGTTATTTATGTTGCAAGTAGGATAATAAGTACAGGGGCGGACTCAGGAGGATAATTCATTTTATTACTTTCCTTCCATCCTCAGAGACTTCCTCACAAACAATCCTTAGATGAAAAATCTTTCCTTAGCAAAGTTGTTGTGTCTTCTTTTCTGATGACTATGATGGCCCGTTTAGATTTTTAGGCTTAATAATAAGCGAGATATACAAATTTATTAATTTATTTAATTATTCCGCCAATCGCTGTGCACGACTAGGCTCTTATTGTTCTCGGTCGCTTTACGTCTGGCCTACACTATACTTCAATTACTATATTATACCGTCATTAAATAATATAAAATATAATCATTTTGTTAATTACTTCTACATTACTAAGTAATATAATTGACGAAATTTCGCGAACCATTGACAACACGAAAATCACCTGTTTGACATTAATGGATATGACTAAAGCTTTTGACTTCTTAAATATTAATTGCCTAATTGCAAAATTAAATTCTTATGGCATATCTGGAAATACTTTTTTCTGGTTTCAAAATTATCTGAATGACAGACAACATTATATTAGTATTAATACAGGAAACTCTATACTTACATCACAATATAGATCAGATTTATTGGATGTTCCGCAAGGATCTATTTTCGGACCACTTCTTTTTAATATATTTCTTAATATATATCTCACTTAATATCGGTCGTAGAAAAAAAATTATTTTTACGAAAATTGTGCCGATTTATACAACCTCCAAAATGGTTTAAAGACATTTGAAATCCATGACCTACTTTAAGAAATATGGCGGAAAATATCGAAAATGCGGAAAACGTCTAAGCCAAATATCTCCGTTATTTGAAGAGATACGAGAAAAATTCTAAGGCGAAAATTTTTTGCAAAACAGAGTGTTTCAACGAAGTTTTATTTAATTTTTTTCAAAATCGCTGTATTTTGAGATTTACTCTTCAGGCTGTTAAGAAAATTATTTTGACACGGGCAGGAAATGGCGCCATTAAATAGAGTATTTTACTCCCTTTTCAGCGATATATCACATGCCATATTTATTCATTGGTACTACGTTAGTAATTATAAAAACATTTTTTTAAATCAATAAATTTTTTTCTAACAAACATTATACTTGCCGTGGAGAAGTATGATTAAATAAAACGATAAGATAATTCAATAAGTTGTTCAAATCTTTGCCATAATAAAACATTAACACAATTAAGAAGAATAAAGTAAATTCAGGTAACAAAAACAAATTAATAATAAAAAGAATATAGCACAGAGAGCATTAATATTTATCTAATCCTTAAAATAATTTTTAAGATATCATATCAAGTGTTCAAAGTGTCCACCGCGATTTCTTATGCACAATCGAGCGCGGCGAGGCACTGCATTTAAAACATTACTCAGCATTTCGGGAATAACTGTAATACATGCCTGTTGAATTCGAGCTTTTAGGTCCTCTACATTTTGCGATGTCGTCGAAAACATCTTATCTTTAATATACCCCCATAGAAAAAAATCCATTGGAGTTATATCTGGAGAACGAGAGGGCCATCGAATAAATCCATTGGTAACTATCCAATGTTGAGGCAAAATTTCGTCTAAATAATCTAGGCAAATCTGGGAATTGTGTGGAGGAGCTCCATCTTTAAAATATTCAAAGTTGTGTCGATTCTCTAAAGGTAGGTCATCTAAGAATTCATTAAATTCATTTCTCAAAAGTTTAGGTACCTTTGACCACTGAGGTGACCATCATAAAAATAAGGACCTATTAAATTGGTGCCTAAAATACCTATCCACACATTTATTGAAACACGATTTTGAAACCCAGTCGGTCTATGCCAGTGTGTATTTTCAGAAGTCCATTTGTAATGAATATTGCGATTAAAAAATCCATTATTGGAAAAATTTGCCTCTCGGACCAAAGTATTTTACTACATATTAATGGATCGGCACGCTTCTTTTCCAACAGCCACCTACAAAAAGTCGTCCTCCCTTGGTTTGTCCCCCGCTTGTAAATTGTGGTCTTTTTTGGCTTTATAACACCGGTAACCATTTTTCTTTAAAATTTTTCTAGCACTTGTTTTATTTATATGACAAGCAATTTGAATTTCTCTTAATGATGTTTCCAAATTTTCTGTATTTTTATTTCTTACATAATTAATAAGTCGGTTTACCTTATTTACATTATCAGTAACACTGTTCAACCTTGTCTTCTTTTTTAAAAATGAACCATTATTTTTCAGTTTCGTAACTAATTTTCTGAACAGAGTTTTATTCGGTTGTAGTGCTTGTGGAAATCTGTTTCTATATTCTACCTGAGCTAATCCAGAGTTAAAATTGCATTGGCAATATGTAACTAACATATTATAACGATCAATGCGGTGAAAATCATTTTTGAAAATTCTAAATTCTTAAACGAGTGTGATTGAATGAGAGTTTAAGTATTAACTGAGATGATCTGTCAAAAAATTAAATTGTCAAGTTTGTTCATAGCCAACTATTTTAAAATAATTCAAATAATAGTGAAATCATGAAATACAAACAAATCGATATTATACTTAAATTTATTGGTAAAGACATTTTAACTTTCTGAGCAAGGAGTGACGCTTTTATGGAGGACCTCTATACATTGGCATAACTGCGAATACTCTTTCCATAATTGCTCCATGTTGCTTGTTGCTTTCTTGATTATTATTTTGTTTTTATTACCTGAATTTACTTTATTCTTCTTAAATTGTGTTAATGTTTTATTAATGCTTGTTAAAAAAAAATATTTTTAAAAAGATATGTTTATAATTACTAACGTAGTACCAATGAATAAATATGGCATGTGATATATCGCTGAAAAGGAAGAAAAATACTCTATTTAATGGCGCCATTTCTCGCCCGTTTTAAAATAATTTTTCTAACAGCCAAAATACAGCGATTTTGAAAAAAATTAGATAAAACCTCGTTGAAACACTTAATTTAGTTCTATAATTTCTGCTGTTTATTATTAGTACCATTTTCATTTTATTATCATTTCTTTTTTTGTGTTATTAAAAACATTTCTTACTAACTTATTTATTATTCATAATGCACATTTTGGTTTGGTGTTAAATAGAGAATGATGTTATTTATGTAAGATGAATATGGTTAATTTATTTGAAAGCACATCCTCAAATATAACCTTCATGAATAAAATACCTTTTATTTTGATCAACTTGACTTCTTTTTGAAAGTTGTTTATATCCTAAGCAACTATTTCTTTTTATATTAAACTTGTTTTTCAACCTGAATTTATCAACGCAGATAAACTGCCTATATTGCAAGTAAATCAAAAAGGTCTCTTGCAACTCCCGATAAATTCCAGCATTACGCTTCGGGGGGTTCCTCGACGTCGTGAGTTAATTTCTGGCTATTGACTCGATCTAACCAAAATGGCTCTTTTCTGTGCTGTCATTTATTTTTACGGCTCATTTAACGGGTCTAGAAGTCGGCCAGGACTCCAGTTTAACGAATCTTTCTAATTCATTTCGGATCGAGTAAAAACGTCGTCCAATCTCACCTAAAATACGAGCTGATTGGTAAGGTATGGTCGGTGCGTTGGAAATTAATCCTCAAGGAAATACGCTTGTTGTAGGACAGCCTCAGCCATCATTAAATATTTAATATGAGTAAATGTTGTAACGAGGCTCTTCAACTAAGATTGCTTGTGTTTTTTTAACGTTCAGAATATTTTAGAGAGATATTAAGTCTAGTGACCTGGCAAACTATGCAACTGTACCGCCTCTGCCGAGCATTTTGAATAATTATTAAAATGATGTGAGGTTAGTCTTTCTTATTTCCAAAGTTAATAGTTTGTGATTAATTAAAAGAAATCAAAAGTTAAGTAATTAATATCTTACAAAGTTGAGGTAGGATAAAGAAAGTTTCGGACAAAAATTACTTCTTTTTCCTGAAAAATATGATGCTGGTTTCCAATGAAAAGAAAACAAAGTAGATCCATAAATGACCTTGAAAACGTGACCAGGGTCAAAAACCAATAAAATGATAATAATACTGATACTGATAATGATAACGACTATGATAATAATATTGGTAACCGTCATTTAAATTGGCTCCCATTTTAAGATATCAGCCATACCTTTTTGTGATATACAAGTGTTAATATAATTGAATTTAATAGATAGATTGGTGATGATATAAGGATATTTGTTCGTGGTGTACGCCCTGCAAATATGTGGTTATGTCGAGCACTAATTCTAGGTACTATATATTTAATTTGATTTCATAAGTCAATACAGTCCAGTGAATAATTTGAGATATGTTGGTCCTATCGGGACAAAAAATACGAAAATTTTTGTAATTAAATTTTCTACAAATCTACTTTTAGTGTAGGTCTTAGAAGAGCGACCATAACCTACAAAACTTTCAGAAAATCTGTCTTTTGCTCTAACAAAAACACACTGTAAATTTGGTGCAAAAATGTTAAACCCAGTGTGCGCAATTGAATTAGTTACGGATCATTTTTTTTTCAAAAGTTAAGTCTCGACGCAAGCTTTTTGATGCCGTAAAAAATGTTTTTTAAGCCTATCTTGGCCATTTTGAAAAAAATTTTGACCAAAATAAACTCTTATTTTTAATTAAAATAAAGGTATTAAAATTTTCTTTATGATTTGATAAAAGATTTTTCAATTTTCTTTTCAAAATGACCGAAAAAATCAGTTTTCTGTTTATTGGGTTTTAAACAAATGCAAAAAATAGCCAAAATAGGTTTGAAAAATTTTTTTTACTTCATCAAAAAGCTGGCATCGAGACCTAACTTTTGAAAAAAAAATGATCAGTTTTGGACTTAAATGGTGGAAGCCATAGCATTTAAAATGTTCTTATATTTATCGTCATTGGGATAACGTTGAGATTGCTTTTTCGAAAATCCATTGAGAAACTAAAAGTTTAGCTCATGTGAGTGATGTGTCACTTTAACATCGACACATTCTTAGTGGATACCTTTCCTACAAAGATATGAACCTTATCGATCCCACAGGAAGACACACTTTATATACATTGTCGATAACATTAAGTGCTTCGTTTAAAGTTGAACATTACAATGGCGTGTTTAATGCTATACACAAATAAATTACAACGAATTTCATATCCTTTCCAGTCTATTACGTCCGACAGACGCTTAGCTCCATATGGAGCATTTAAATGCATATAAACAGCAGTAAAAAACGTTGGTTCAAAATAATGACTTTTGTTTACGAGACTATAAAATAGGGGATGATGATTTTATGATGCTCGTGACTTTTTATTGCCAACAGATATTACACAACCTTTTGTTTTAAAAATAAAGCTGAAAGTTGGATTTGCTATATGGGACGATTAAAACTGACCCTCTGAAGATGATGCAAACTTGGTTAACGAAATCTACTACGAGTGTTTCCATGTTTCACTTCAATCAAATCCTGATATAATATCGTAGAAGAGGAATTAAAAAAGCAACAATTAATATTTGTAAGAGGCTAATACAGGTATCATTGTGGGAAACACTTCTGATGGTAGTCAATCAACCATAATGATGTTACAGATAAAATTCGTTAATCACAAGCATAACTCGTTTAAGAATCCTCGGTACTTTAACTACTCAACAAAGATCCTAAGGGTATCTAATGCCACTTCTTGATATAAACTCTAATAAGAAGGATGAAATATTACACTTTGTACTCTAAACCTTCGAACCTTTCGCTGATTCCTACGCAAATGTTCAAATATGAGATCATTGCGTTTAATAAGAATCATCTTGAATGTACAAGGTGCGTGACATTTGCCTCCTTGCCTAAATTGTGCACCATTAAAAATTTATGAAGCATTCTAGAAAGCTCCATTTAAAAGGTAAGGGAGTTCTCGAAGAAGGATAATTGCTTCGAGACAAATAAAAGATTGAAGAAGCCAAGTCACAAAATAATATAGATTCACGTAAACACAAGATTTATTTTGATAGAATAAATGTGAAATTAATGGATTCGAAAGAGTAAACAGAGGCGGGTTGTGATTAATTTTAAAAGGTCTCTAGGTCATTTCTACTGTTGAAAAGCAATGGTGTAGTGGTGAGTGATTCATTCTTTCTAAAGGTGTATAAGTCTATAACACTTGTTCTTTTGTAAATTGGTTTGAAGTTTACATGTGGCGTAGGAGTAGAGCTTTTGTAAAAATGTAGTCCCACAAATTTAGATGTCTGGTTAGACCTCGTACTGGTAAAAACTTGTCTAGTAAAATACTTATTGGCCGTAGATTTATGTAATTAAGACGTAATGAAGACAACAATTAATAATATAGGTAATAAATTTATCTACTCAACACTTCAACATATTTATTGAAATGTTATCAGATCCAAAGCGTTCAATTTAACATTGTGCATTATCGCGGTTGCATCTTTAACTGATAATAAAGATAACACAAACTTTTCGTTAGTATCTAAAAAATGTTCACTATTATTAAGTCCTGGTAACCGTTCTTGAAGAGTTTAGCACTGGCTATTCCACTGCTCAACCAGGACACATATGCATAGACAATACACAACAACCACTCCCTAGGACATTGCCATTTGCCGCATCTGAGACTCGAACTCTGGAGTGGTACAGCGACTGGCCGTGTTGTCTCTCCCACAACCTCATCTAATCCACTGCTACCAATTCGATAACACATGAAAAATTCACACTAAACATCAATGCCCTAGCCAGAATTTGAGCTCAGGACTTGTTCTGAAACGTATAGCGTAAGTGTTGAGCCAGAGGCTAATATGACAATGACACCGAGAGTAAAGTAATAATATTATGAATGGCACGCCGTCACTGAATAAAGCAATATTTACAACAGGAAAATCAGTCGATTACTTTGTATTGGCAGGAATAGTATTTATCTATTTTGTTCAAGAAATGAAAATTTTGGTGCAACTTTCATCTGACTGTTAACATTTTTCGGCCATTTTTCAAAGTTTCCTCTTGATTGATAAATGAATATATTTTAATACTTTTTTTAAATTTGTTTAATTAGGATTTAGTGTACACATAACAATAGTATGTTTTATATGTATATATATTTACCGTATTTTTATTTTCATCTTTAATTTTGATGGGGTCGAGTGGCAGAACATCCTATGTTAAGCTTCGCCCATGAGACATTGTATTATTTCTTTGTTTCAGTAAAGTTTATTAGTATTATTAATATTATTATTTATGGCAACAACACTAAAATTTGCTCTTAGGACTCTATCCGGTATCATCGGATCAAAGCGACTCATAGATTCTGTTTATAATTGCTACATAGACAATCGAGAAGTCACCGCATATCCCGCCACTGGGATCAGGCGCCTACAATTCCACTAATACCAGAAAGTATTACAATAAGTGTTATCTGGAAGGCACTTCACCGTGCATAAAAAGATCCTCTTAAGTATCTAAATTTGCTCTTTATTACGGTATCATCCCGTTCTCCATTCCATTGATTAGTATAAGATTTAATCTTTAACGAATTTCGGCATTTATCGACAAGTGGTTCGTACAACGTTGGCTGAAGGCCAAAGTCGCCGCTTGGTGTGTTTCCAAACACATTTAGTAGGTGGGTGTAGCTTTCGATTTAGCTAATTGAGTGTCATTCGAAACACAGTATCAACATCGACGAAGAACTCGGTCAACACGACTACGCCCCAAACGGCTCAATTAAAATACGAAGTTATTTGGCAAGGAGAAAGAATTAAGCGGTAACGATTACAAGAGCGAGGTTATAAATTTTTTTGACACACAAATAGCATAAAATTTTTATTTTATGATTTTGTTTGGATACCTGTAAAAAAATTATAAGCGGCGTGAAGTCAATATTTTTTATCAGAAATAAATCTTTTCTTTAACTTTGTTATCTATCTCAATTTCCGAATTCGTAAATAGTGTGCTTTTTACTTTTATAATTGTTTAAGCAATTAAAACACAGTTTTTCTGCAACTGTCTAAACTCTGTAAACTTTCGAAGTTGTAAAATTATTAACATGAATGAAAACACAATGAAACACAATGATTTACAAAAAAGCAATGATTTTTGCAAACTAGACAAAATAGGTATCACAGGGAAAGTATATGATTTATTTAGATTATCTAGCCAACAGACCACAGCAAGTCAAAATAGATAATGCTCACAACGGAACAAAAATAACAAGAATTGGGGTTCCCCAAAGAACTATTTTAGGTCCTGGCTTATTCCTTACAACTCTTTTTTAAATTCAAGCTTTCGAAACTTTATTATTTCTTCCTCAGGAATCCTACAAAAATTTTTGAACTTATTATATAAAAAGTATTTAATAAGAGTGAAAAGTACTTACTAAATTGAGGTTAAAAAATTGAAATTGACAAATCATCAAGACAGAAAAAACACACCTATTACAAAATAAATCACCCTTGTGAACTACATTTTTATCGAATTTAAGTTAAAAACAAAAATCTTTAATCAAAAATAGTTTCAGCCACATCGAAAACTGAACAAATAACAGTCAACTACGTTATTTCTTATTACTCCGAAAAAACATCGGAATGTGAACTTAAAAAAATGTCAAAACAAATCTGAAGCAGAGAGAGAGGAGTAATGTCAAAACCCCCCTCTCTCTGCCCCAGGTCCGTTTCCAACATAATGTCCAACCCAACAGATCAAAAACCACTAATTCTCAAAAGTATTGTACAGGGTGTTATTTCTGTCTGCCAATGGCAGGCACAGAAATAACACCCTGTACAATACTTTTGAGGAAAAAAATGAGAAAAAAGTGTTTTAGAATAGACACTAAAAAATATCTGATAGACAACTACACTACACTTCTACCCAACTTATCATCATTAGGTAGGTATTACTTACTCACTTTAGTGATTTTTTTTCTATTTTATTATTGTTATGTTAAAGATGCAACATTAATAGATAGAGAAACGAGAATATAAATACTGTTAGACACAATACGAGGTCTCCTTAGGTGTCACTTTGATTGCAAACTAGCTTAAGGCATATTACCTTCATTTTGTAAAATTTGTTACAGTAACAAATAAATGAAATAATTAAAAAAATTATTGCTATACACTAAGATATGTTTACTAAAACAGATAAAATAGGTTGTTTTTTAAAATATTTTCGTTCACTTGCAAATTTAAAAAACCATCCTCAATACTGTAAAACAAATACCTGCTACTACTTATTTTAGTTTTAAAATCATTTAAAATAAGCCTACTTACGGGAGTTAAAATCTACGTGTACTTACAGAGATTGCGACAAGAACCTGGACAGCGTTTTGTTATTCCTAAGCCCGTCCAGGAACTCCATTGGTACTGCCAACCTGGCGACGCCACAGTCATTCATTTAGAAGCACTTTAGATTTATGGATTCAGTTTAACAACGTTTCTAGTAGACTAGAGTAAGCTCACTTAAGTTAGTAGCTGTATATTTTATAAATGTCATAAGATATCTCTATTGAATATTTCGTCTGAAATCAATAAATGGCTGGTAAATTTACTAGTGGATGGGGAGGGATTAAATATTTCTTGTACACTTTTATTTTGTAAAAAAAAATGTTGGACTTTGAAGATACAACTGATATTTTTTGTTTCAGTAAAGCATATTTGTGCTGAATACCAGGACAAGGGTAAAAGCGGACATCGGCGCCGCCTCACCAACAAAAACGATACTTCCCTCAATTTAGTGTAATGAAAATGGTTTAATTAAATTCGGTACAGCAACTGAGGGATTATAGTATTGTTTTACGATATTAACACGTTATATTGCGCCTACAATGTTGATGGAATGGCCTTGCACTTAATAAAGTCGTGGACCCTGCTCTAAGCCTCAAGTTACCACCCCAGTTTGGAAGTTTCGCACTAAACGCGATCGTATATTAAATATAACTACTACAGGGACGCGCTGCAAAAAATTTTCACAGATCTTTGTAGACAAGTTTAAAATATTGTTTATATAAGTTTTTCTTATCAAGCACTTATCAAGTCTCTTTTCTGCAACGAATAGCAACTTATGCGTATTATTTAATTAAAAAATATTAACGGACTCAATTAGCTTGGAAATGGCATTTATTTGCTATTTCTAGTTGGCTTTGGAATTCAGGAAAGGAACGATTTTTTTTTTTAAATTTCGCAGTAGAGTTTGAATTTGAATAAAACGATATTTCACATTTCTCAACAAACTAAATGTAAAATTGGCCTATTTTTGCTATTTGCTTGGATTTAGAAATGTTTTTTCCATTGTTCCATTTCATAAAAATTCAATTTATCCTAACTCCAATTTTGCAAATAGTACCCTGTATGTTTTATTTTATTATCAAATAGAGTGGTAAATGCTTTAGACTGGTTTTTCCCGATTATATCTTGCAGTAAGCTATGAAAAACAGATGAGTTATTTGTAATTAGAGAAAATAGTTTGATAAATATAATAAAAATTTTGATGAATCATTAGCAAAAAAACAAAAAATCACACAATCAAAACCAATTTATAAGTTACGACACCTATTTGGACAGCAACTTATAAAGTTTATAAATATCATAATTAGAACAATACAATACAACTAAATACCAAATCTGTAGGCCGCCAGAAATAATGATTTGAGGTAGTAGATATGAATTTAAAAGCATTTAAAATTTTATTTTAGAGTTCTTCTAATGTTGCAGACGGCGTTGAGTATACTTTGTCCTTCAGATAACAACAAAGAAAAAAATCAAGTGGAGTTAGGTCTGGCGACCTAGCAGACCACCTAATGGTTCCATTAGTAGATAATACTCGGTTGTCAAACTTTGCACTAAGGTAATTTCCCACAAAATCAGCGTTATGCAACGGTGTTCCATCCTGTTGGAAGTACATATATCTGAAATCTTCCTGAAATATTATGGGACCAATAATTTTTGTACCAAATATTCCAGTCCACACATTCACTCCAAATCTATTCTGATGGTTACCTTCAAACATTTCGTGTAAATTTTTTTTAGATCAATAATGTAGATTATGTTTATTGCATATGCCATTGTTCGTAAAACGAGATTCTTCACTAAATAAAATTCTATTGTTTAAGTATACGTTTTGAGTAAACCAATTACAAAACATAAATTTTCGGCTTCCGGTCGTTTTCATATAATTTTTGGTGCATTTGGTATTTGTAGCATTTAATACCAAGTTTTTTATATATACGTCTTACTGTCCTACTGTCTTTCATTATATAGATGTGCGGCCGCATGGGCATTTTTCCGACATTCGCCATAAATTAAAAGTAAATCTACCTTTTCATTTTGTGCATATTGCATCGTAAATCGTATTTCATTTTGAGTAAAGCACCTAATTATAAATTTACAAATAATAAATACTCTATTCACTCAACAATAACGTTTTGACAGATGTGGTGTGCAATCTTGCATCTGTTTTTCATTTAAAATTTTATTTTAGAGTTCTTCTAATGTTGCAGACGGCGTTGAGTATACTTTGTCCTTCAGATAACAACAAAGAAAAAAATCAAGTGGAGTTAGGTCTGGCGACCTAGCAGACCACCTAATGGTTCCATTAGTAGATAATACTCGGTTGTCAAACTTTGCACTAAGGTAATTTCCCACAAAATCAGCGTTATGCAACGGTGTTCCATTCTGTTGGAAGTACATATATCTGAAATCTTCCTGAAATATTATGGGACCAATAATTTTTGTACCAAATATTCCAGTCCACACATTCACTCCAAATCTATTCTGATGGTTACCTTCAAACATTTCGTGTAAATTTTTTTTAGATCAATAATGTAGATTATGTTTATTGTATATGCCATTGTTCGTAAAACGAGATTCTTCACTAAATAAAATTCTATTGTTTAAGTATACGTTTTGAGTAAACCAATTACAAAACATAAATTTTCTGCTTCCGGTCGTTTTCATATAATTTTTGGTGCATTTGGTATTTGTAGCATTTAATACCAAGTTTTTTATATATACGTCTTACTGTCCTACTGTCTTTCATAATATAGATGTGCGGCAGCATGGGCATTTTTCCGACATTCGCCATAAATTAAAAGTAAATCTACCTTTTCATTTTGTGCATATTGCATCGTAAATCGTATTTCATTTTGAGTAAAGCACCTAATTATAAATTTACAAATAATAAATACTCTATTCACTCAACAATAACGTTTTGACAGATGTGGTGTGCAATCTTGCATCTGTTTTTCATGGTTTACTGCAAGATATGAACACATAATTCGAAACGCATCTACAAAAAACTATAACACCTCTTGGCTTAAAACCAGGAAGCGTTTCAATTGTGCGAACAGCAGCTCTGGGTTATGGGAAAGCGAGATCGTGGTTCGATATTTACTCAATTTGATAACTTGCTGTATATAAAAAATATATAAAATAGTGAATATAAATATGCATAAAAAAATAGATGTTCAGGGCGCCACCTTAACTTATTATATGAACCAGGAGTATTGTGAAAGCTAAGGAAAACAATACTGAGTACCTAAGTTATGTAATAAGCTCACCAATAATATATATCCAGCTAAATGAGTAAAAGAAAGGAAACACACATGTTAATAATAAGTTGACTTTAACATTTGATTATGGAACAGTTGAATAAATTTAATGAGCAATAGTAAAACAAATTGAGTTAAGTTAAAATTTGAATGACTGATAATAAAAAAAAATATATTAAATCATGACCAAGGTTTAACCAAGTATTATTTAAAAAAATTACAGGTAAAAATGTTAATGTGAAAATTTGTATGAATATTTGAAAACGTTAAATTTAATTAAAATGGTACCATTTCTTACAAGACTAAAAAAATATCTGAAAAGTGAAATTCTAAATTAAAAAAAAAATATTATAAACGATACCACCAAACAGAAGGCCCTGGTGTAGCTTCGTTTCAAAATCAGGTATTACTGCAAGGACCCCTCTACAGCACGCTGCCTCCAGTCTCAAATTCGTCTCCACTGTCTACGTGGTAAAAGAAAATCGACTCGACTCAGATTCCATCAATTATTGACCTCTCTTCTTAAAACATGACCATGCATATGTGGCCGTTACATCAGAAAGTTGATATACCAATTATCTCACACTAAAAAAATTGCCTCATATGAGGGATACTGGCAACCCTAAGATATAAAAAAATACACCTTACAAAAATGAATTTAGAACATCAATTCGCAAGACTTACCCCAAGTGACCTGTGGGGGCTCAGTTTCGACAATAAGCCTAAGCTTATGGCGCGAATAACAAAATTTAATAAATAGGCTACAGCCCCAAGCCTAAGCACAACCTGCTCCTTCAATGGATCACGCCTGAAAGGGACGCCAAGATGGCTAGACTTCCTAACGCAGTCTTCTGAATTTAAAAAAAAACTAAACGATCCGACACGCAGGTCTTAATTACAAACCCAAATCACAAACTTGTGCACTTGGCAAAATCGAAAGATAAGAAGAAGAGGAGACAATAAATTGAAATTTATAACAACAACATAACCTTAAAATAGAGAGTGTGCTACTATGTGTTTCTGAAGGAATAAATAAAACAAGTACATAAAAAACATGCTGTTAAACCAGCCAGGAAGTGTTTACCATATTTCGGTGTTAACCCAAAATAAGATGTCAAGTGCTTTTCAACCTGAACAAGTTATAATTGCAGTGTTAATTGTCTGAAACGGTGCATTATTTTCATTATTATTTATTTAGATACTTACTGCATGTGAAGCATGTTTTTGCAGGAAAGAAACAATAAAAAAATATTTATGTTTGTCTAATAAATTCCTTTTCATGTGATTTTTCACGGCAACCAGTAATACATTTATCCACATACTGGGTGGCCTAACTTACTATGCCCTAATTTAATTTTTAAATTTATTATAAATCGAAAATGTAGCATATGCACTGCTACAAAACTTAATATTTATTTTAATTTATATTCAATTTTTAATCGAGAAAAACCAGTCTAAAGGAAATTTACCACTCTAACACTCTAAACAATAAAACATATAGGGTACTGTTTGAAAAGTTGGAGTTATGACAAATTGAATCTCCATGAAATGGAAAAAACATTTTTAAACCCAAGCAAATTAACAAAATAGACCAATTTTACATTTACTTTGTTGAGAAATACCCTTTTATTCGATTTTTTTAAATTTGTTCCCGAATTCCAAACCCAACTAGAAATAGCAAATAAATGCCATTTCCAAGGTTATTTTTTTTAAATCTGAAAAAGCGTTGAAGAGAGAAATTACAGCTTTATGAGAAAAGCGACTTAAATATACAGGGTGCTATTTAATGTAGTGGCAATTTGCGGCCATACCGAAAGCGATTTTTTTACCACCGAATGATCAAATGTGGCCATTGATACATATATTTGATTTCCCAAATTTTAGAATATTATTTTTAAATCTGTAGAAAAAGTGAGAGGTTGGTACTTTCTGGGTCACCCGGTATATATAATTCCGCATACTTTACGAATGTAAATTAGTTACTGAAAGTTTATAAATATTTTCTGTGAAGTAGAAATAAAATGACAGTCTAAGCTATGTTTTAACCCTCTTGATGATAGTCTTTATTAACTAGAGCATTAAGAGTCAAGTTCCAGATTCATTTCGCGCCGTTAACATTATGACAGTAGTATGTTGGGATGCCTAATATGTGACGTCACAATAATTGAGTTCATGCGACGCTCATAAATAGAATTCAAAACGAAAAGGAGGTCTCGTTAAACTTTAGACGGTAAAGGGAAATAATTAATATACATTTTATGACGTGTACCAATCGAGATAGCAGGTGACATTCCACTTAACGTTAAGTTCAGGGTAATTTTATCGTCTAAATTACGATATTTTACGATCACTTGCCCGTCTATTAAATATACGGCAGCTTTAGCTGCAATAAACATTTGTCGAAATTTAATTAATCATCGTTAAAGTTCATTTAATAATAATATGAAATATGGCAACACAAAATTGAAAAATATCGGACAAATCCACAATAATTATTGTTTAATACACATAACATTCAAATTGAAATTGTCATGTGCAGTGCATTAATTAAATTGAATGAAAATTTAGTATGTTATTAACCTATTAGTTATTTAATAACATATTTGTATTGGATAAAAAAATGTACTCATTACTCTTAACCAATAGGTTAGATAATTCGTTAGATAAACAAGTAGGTACTTCCGGTCGGTGAGTTAGGAAGTTGTTTACTCGCTGGTTTATAAATTTCTTTATGGCGATAAATGTTCAGAGCCTTTCGATTCCTTATATGTAAAATAGACTCGAAAATATTTGTAAAAAGGAATTGCCTTGGATAGTTTTTGGCACAAATGAAAAACGAACATTTTTTATATGCAGTGTCGTGAGCAGAAAAAAATGTGGCAACTTTTTTTTCTAATGTAAATCTGTCTCTATTTGAATATGTAACGAGTAGCCGAAATAAAACAGATACCACTTTTAATTTATTTTTTATTTTAATGCTGTAGTTATTGCTATAGTAAATAATGGACAAATTGCACTGCGTTATAACATTAACAAAAATTTGGTGTGTAACATTTTAAGAAAGTGGAGAATAAACGGTACGATTAGTAGAAATCCTGGATCAAAGGACAAAGGATATCCTACTTAACAAGAAACTAACTATTAATATTTCGTTATTGCACCATTTCTATTTATAACTTCTATAAGTCTGTTTGGCATAGAATTAAATAACCTTATACAATAATCTTTAGTAATAATATTTTCCCATGCATTGTTTACTAATGCCAGTAATTCTTCGGCATTCCGTGGTTTCACATTTCGTTTTTGGATATTTCTTACGAGTAGTCCCCATATTTCTTCCACAGGGTTAAGATCTGGACTGTGACTGGGCCAGTTAAGAACATTGATGTTGTTATCCTGAAACCAGTTAGTTACGGTATGAGCAGTATGAACGGAACAATTGTCTTGTTGAAATATGAACTCACTATTAGGAAATAATTGTGACACAGAAGGGAGCATAATATTGTCTAAAATCCTAATATACGTTGCACTATTAAATCTTCCTCAATATGCCACATAACACCAGGACCACGTGCCGATATCCAAGCCCACATATTGACGCATTGTTAGATATATATTTCTCATCAAATCGAGTATTCGGAGGGCGGTAAACACGAATACGACCGCTGTGTGTTGACTAGAAGTTTTTTCGTCTGTAAAGATTACATTGTTCCAAAAATTTACATCATGCGCTAAAAATTCAAGCGCAAATCCTACTCGAGCTTCTTTATGTTCAGCTTTAAGTAAGTATTTCTGTGCTCCTGCATGACAGCGTAGCTCCGATTCTCTTACTCGCCGGCGACCAGTACTACTCGATCCAGAAACATTTGTTTCTTCAGTAGCCTGAATAACTGAGTAAAATGGATTTTCTACTAAAGAATTTACCAACTGCAAATCTTGTTGTTGAGTTGATATCCTTCGTCGCCCTGATTCAGGATTTCTACTAATCGTACCGTTTATTCTCCAATTTCTTAAAATGCTACACACCGAATTTTTGTCAATATTATAACGCAATGCAATTTATCTCATTGACCATCCATCTTCTGCTTTAGCAATAACTCCAGATTTAACTAAATCGCTTATATGAGGCATATTAGTTTTTTGCACACTTGCAATAAATTATGACAACTAACAATGTCACAAAAATTAAAGTTAGATGTACACAACTAGATTTTAGCAAAATACCGTTATAAGACTTGTCCTATTTTTTTTTCTCATGACCGTACTATTGCAACAGAAAAAAAGCAATCGATCTCTTATCAAGTCGTATGTTCCTTCGAAATTAATAGTCATAATTTTTAACATTTACATTATTTTATCATGTAAAATTGATTGGTTCTAAAACGCTATGAGCTGCTATGAGCATTCCTAGGCAGTACAAAGATGAAATACTTAAAGGGTAGGCAACCACAACCGCTCTACGTTACCTAATAGTAGTCAGGATCAGCCAACGGTTCACAAAGGATGCGGATGCCTCTCAAATTGTTTACTGCATCGCATGTTATATATTAGCATTATCTTTAAGGTATATGAGTTAGAAAATACCACTGATGTATTTACTAGCAAACATGCCGGCTGAATTCATTCTTAGCATACAAAGTAAAGCCTTTCATGAAGCGTAAAGCGATACTTAAGATGCACGCGGGATATATTTTATTTATTGGAGAACTCTCTGTCTAACAATACTCTTAAACAAATTGTATCTGATGCAGTTCCCACAGGTACCAAAACAGTTGAATACTACACTCGACGCGTGTTTGGCCCAGTTTTAACCATCTCCTGATGATGCAGACATGGTTGGCGAAATCATTCAAATGAAGTTTATCGTATAAATTCTGTTTCTATAACTAGAAATAAGGTAAAATTAATCCCCCTCCCATCCTTCACATATTTTACTGATAATTTGAACACTACATTATCCCCACGATACAATAGTTAGGGATGTGATTAAGTTATTCAATTAAGCAGCCCTCGAGGAAGTAATATCTGTCAGATGTTATTGAGAGATGCATAAACTTTCAACCACACAATTTAACACTTTAATTAACGATTACGATTTCACGCTCACTAATTTCTGCATATCTGTTTAAGCAACTTCTAAATTCCAGCAATAGTCTTGTAACATTTCACAGAGGAAAATAAAGTGTTACAAGAGTGAATTAAAATTGTTGTTAAGAAACTAGAGAATCGCAACATCAACTAAGAATGTTCTCGTACACGTTTCCAGTTGTAAACATTTTTGTATTGAATTGGACTGGCATACACAAAATTTGTGACGATTTTTTAAAAGTATTTGAAGCTCATACACTCCGAATTACTCCAGGAAGAAAATTACTTTGTTGCTTAATATCTCGACCGTCAAAATAGGGCATCAGTACGGGAATATGGAATTGGTTGGGAGGGTGGTCAATAAAAATTATTGAACCACAGCACTTACGCCCCATTGGGCCCCTTGTACATCCTCCCTGAGGCAGACCCTCGCCTAGGCCTCCAACCAACCTAATCTTGCGAAATAGGCGGTGATGCTGCCTAAGGGCATCTCCCTTACATCGGCCAAAATAGGCCAACGGTCTCCCAAAATGGATTCTCTGATTGATGAGACGGCAGAACAGTCAGAGTACATGTTGAACTGTCTCATCTTCTTGTTCATAACCTCTACAGATAGGTGTTTCGCTTAATATCATATCGCGAGCAATCTCCTTTACACAGGAAAATCTTGCGACAAGCTTTTATATCATAAAAAAAAATTATATAATGTAACAAAATGATTTGGGTTTGATTTACTTCAAAGTTTATTTTCTACATTTTAGAGCATTTAAATAAAAGCTTTTTTTAAAACATTTTTTATAGTTTTTTATAGCTACTCTTTTGAAAATAGTACAGGAATTTATAGCATTTATAATAATATTGATGAATTTGTTGGTGGCTTCATCTACATTAATTACTGAGTATATGGTGTCTTATATCACGGTACAAAAAAATTCTACCAATTTTTTATAATTGATTATCTTAATACAGCTTTCATTTTCTTGTACCGAATAACTAATACGAGTTGTTAATAGATAATATGATTAAAACAGCGTAAAATCCTTCAAGTGAATTTGGTACTGAATTGTCTACAACATTAATATACAACATGAAAACCTTAGGACATGTCTGCCCCTCTACTTTGTTGTCATAAAACCAAGTTCATTTCTGTCGACCACTATCATTAACTATTCTTTTAAGTCCAACCTACTTCAGTTTTATTTATGCCTTAATTATATCTCAACAATCTTTTATTTGCTCTTAAATACATACAATTCTGGGCGAACTGCTGTTAATAAAAAAAAATACGATTTCTATCAACACATAAAAAGGATAATAGCAACATTGTCGGCGGCACGAAACCGGAAGGAAAAAGACTTAAATTTAATAAAGTGACTTCGAGAAGTACCAAATAATGGAGTGATGTGACAATAAACGGTAAATATAGCAATATATGACGGCAAAACTGACCAAAAGTTTATTTACTGCAAATACAGACGCTATAAAAGTTTTAATTTAGTGTAGAGTAGAGATCATCTTGTAAAACATAAAACAAACCATTACCATTAACGGAATACCTACCCGAAATTAGGTATTAAAATTTTCTAGACACAGTTTGACTAGTGAAAAAAACAGCAAATTTGGAAAGACTTAAACACGTTAAATCTCAAACAGAAATAAAATTATGAAGCGCCTGAACCTTAATCTACTGTGGACGCGGTAATAGACCAAGAGCTAGCGACACTCAAACCATGCTGATTCCATTGTGAACAAAAACAATTACAGAATGTAGTACTAACATTGTATAATAAGAAATCGCGTGCCTGCCTGCTCGGATCGGTTGCGTTTATTTAAAAAAAAAAATTAGTGGCATTTTCAAAACGTATTAATGGTCACATCGCAATGTGGATTAAATTTTTCATACAGATGCTAGACACACTACTAAATACGAATTCAAGTCGGAATCGGTTGCGAAATTCCGCCTGCCAATTAAAAAGCCGATTCCAAAAACTGTATAATTTAGCTCATCGCAATGTACTAATTTTTTTTGTTCACAATGTAATCAGCACGGTTTGAGTGCCGCTAGCTCTTGGCCTATAGTAGGCGTTTTGCGAGAATTTTTAATGCATCATATAATTGCATAATTTCTGTAAGTAATTATATTGCAAGTCGATTTTACCACAATTTACATTTTCAATTTCATTTAGTGACACTTATACAATTAATGTTATACATCGAACGTCCATCTCAAGATAATATCGTGAACTTTCTAAATTTAAATTTTTTCAATATTTAGATCACGAGATTTGACTGCGTCCCAAACGACGTACTTTTTGTAGCTCGGGGCATCCTGAGTATTAAGAATAATACCCAGTTAAACTCTAAATGCACACCATAATAAGCCTAAACTTTTAACAAACTTCTCGGGTACAAGAAAGCATAAAACATTACTGCTTCTTACTTTGTTACATATTCATGTTTGAGTTCGAGAGAGGGGTAGGAAAATATGAGCAAATATACCATTAGGTGCTCCCTTAACTGCCATAAAATGCAGGGCAAGCATCATTATTTACATACATAAATATTTTTTGCGTTACTTGCCTCTTGCGACAGAAATTTTCCTTTCACTTATACAATGCGTAAAAATTGCATTTTACAGAAATCGAGAACCAAGATGTAGAAACATAATTTGGTTAGTCATAAGAAATTGCAATTAACAAATTGCGAAACCCAAACTATACATTGCCATCAACGTACATTATACGTTGGGATGAATACGAGTTAATTTCTGTTACGATTTCTGCATTAAAACAATTAAATAACAAGTCCTTAGATAGGAGGCTAATTACACCTTATACAGGGGTGTTTGATTAATAATTGTACACGAGCTAATTAAAAAAGAAGTTCAATTTATTGTTCATATTCGTATCATTTCGGCATCATTAATCATAAAACTGTATCGGTTATGTGAAACAAGTTTTACAATTAAAGCTTTGTTAAATATTTTTCGTTATACTAACTTTAATATTGGTATTTTCTGTACATGCCGAAAACATGATTTGATTCGTTTAACTTTTAAAAACGTGGAAGATAATGGCCGTTCTTTTTGTAGCGTTCTTTCGAGATATCCCTTTGACCAGGCAGTTTTTATCGTAAATATATTAATCTAAGATCTACAAATATGGATAGTTGATTAATTATTGCGTATCGCAATGGTAGGTGTTACGCTCAACAAGTAGGTTGCCATACTGTAGGTATTACAACAAAACATATTGCTGAATATCTGAACATAAAAAACCCTGAAGAATGTACTGGACACTGATTAAGGCGATCTTCAGCAAGTTGGTTGAAGGCGGAGAGGATTTTGTACATTGTCAATTAACTTCAGAGACGCCTTGTTACATGGCCTATGTCCATTTAACAGTTTTATATAAAAAATAATATTTTGTTTATATTTAGCACGATCTGTGTAACATTTTGATTAAGTTTTTGTAAGTGAAACTGTTTTCAGCTAACAGAATTTACTTGTATAACTGCTAAATCATTTCACACTGTTTTATGTACATATTTTTATATCTTGGGAACTCAGTTATGTTTTTTTTACACTATTATGTATTTTCGTTCTATACGGCATCCCAGAAAACGATTGTCTAGGAAACATTTATCTACATCAGATACCTATATTTCAATTTTTATATTTTTGTTTACTATGTAAGTACATATGGTTATTTTCCTTACCTTTCTCATTACTATATATAGTATATCCTATAAGATGTAATATATTTACTGAGTTCTCACAATAGTCACAATACGTTTTACTATTTATTACGGCATATTTTTGGTTATGTATAAAATAGAAATTACAATTTGTTGCAATTTAAATCAGCTGTGGTATGGAAGTAATAAAAATTATTATTATAGACTCCTTTTATCGATTATATGCCACTATTTTAGTTGCGAGTAAAGGAAATTGTAGAATTTGCGACCTGCAAGTTGTTGCGCTTAACTCAACAATTCACAGATGGCCATACCTGTACTATTTCTATATTTTATAGCTTTCAATTTAATTAGGGGAAACAGATTTCTCAAGTTTATCGGGTAGCATTATTTTGCAGTAAATAGGACAAAAAAAGTTTACCTTATTAGTAAAACTCACCAGGAAATCATTTCCTTGCAGCCTTTGTACTGATTCGAATATAAATAAACTTAACTGTAGACTTCAGTAATTATTGATATTATATTTTTATATCCGCGTTAACAAGTGTTTAACATCCAGGTAAATTTCATTTATCACTAATTTAAAATTTAAGTAATTTTTGTCTTTGATGTAATTTCAATGATTTTTAAAATAAATTTAAATTCAAGGTCAATTCTTTTTAATTTAATAAGTAGTTAAAATACTATATGTACCACATGGTTTTAAAAATTTTTTTCTTTCTTTTTCATTTTTTGGCAATTTATAGTTTACGAAATCAGCTTATGTACTTACATACTTATGTACTTATAGGGTTATACACATATATATATTTATACATTTCTGTATACGTTTCTGCATAGCTTCTACATTTTTGCATAGCTTTTGCACAGCTTATGCATAGTTTATCTTTCTGCATATAGATAAAACTTCATTAACTGTTCAAAAACACCACATAGTTGGTTAATTTTCCTACAATTTTCACTACATTTCATTAAGAGACGTAAATTGCCAAGGAAACTTTTAGACTCTATTCTTGCAACAAAAGACAATTGTGGGCCTGGATTGCTGTTCCAGAACCAGTCACCTCAAGAATAGTCAATCTAGTATCCTGGTATAAATGTGTTATATATATATATATATTTTTTTAATTTCAATTAGTCTTTACAAACCGATTTGTCTATTATTCATGTAATATATTTTAACATTCATTTTAAGCTATCTTTTTATTTCCCTTACCAACAATTTCAGTCTGATCTATAATAGACTGATTATTCGAGAAAAAGAGACAATTCTACTTATTTTCACTATAGATTTAACATCAATTTTTCTTTGTCTCCTTTTCTCGAACTAAACAGAAATCTGTCGCTTATGCTGTACATATCAAAAGAGGTAAGTTTCTCCACTCTTACGAATACTCTGGATCCACGGCTCTTTGCTCCGACTAAAACCAGCTAGTCGTCCGCATATGTTGCCTCAATTCTTTCCCAAAAATAAATAATAAGGGAAAGGAGGTATCTTAATAACAAAATGTATATGCTTTTCATAGAACTTTGAGGCTTAGAAGAGGATGGGTGGTTAACTTATTTAGTACATTGTGAGAGGTTGGTTTTATAATATGTTTGTTTAATTAAACTATTTTTTTACTGAAAAAATTAATGCGTAAACCTCCAGGATTTTATTCAACATCAAATAATCCTAATTATTTTTAAAATACAGAAAAGCTAATCAAAACATTCACCTAACTTTTCCCATTTATTTTTCACAGGTTGTGAACAAAATACGCAGTCTTGAATATAAAACATTATTTTGCACACGTATCAATTACCCCTAATTAAAATTCTCGTGTGTCTGTGTGTATGGAATTTCGAACGATGTGAACACAAATTGTGAAAGCTAAATTAATTGACAGATCGATCAGTCGTATTCATGGAAAACTGACATTTGAATACAAATATCTGGGTTTTATATTATTAACTCGAGTGGAATCGGGCGTATAATTGACACTGAATCTCGCAAATATGGTACAAAAATATTATTGTATACATGAAATAGCAAGGTATAAATCTCTCTTTCACAACTGGACCATATCCGTCATACAGGGTGATTGACAAGGGTGTGTAAACTGTTACGATTTATATAAACTACGTTTCATTGAATATTAGATTAAATGTTACTAAAAGTGTTCATTTAAGCACATACAAATACAGAATGTACAACGTATAGAAACTGTAATACACTGGAACTTCTTCTAATTGTATAATGTAACGGGAAAATGGCAGGAATATCGTCGGGTGCAGGACCCCTTTTCCAGGTGTCTAAAAATGTCACAGATTTGTTAAGGGTGTTCTTTGTATAGTAAGGATGGAACCCTGGTTCAATCAAGCTAAAAAAATAATTCAAAGCATTTCAAAGCAATGTAAAATTCAACATCTTGAGTTATTTATTGTGCCTTGCATTCGGTTATCAAATAAATAATTTAAACCCTCAAAACATCTCAGCTCTCTTCGCGTTAAAAGATCATCATTTGCTTTTTGGCACATAGAAGGATCAGCTACGCTCCACAATTGAAAGATATTCAATAAAACCACACCAAGTGTTCTGTTTCTTACATTGCATTTTATCAACTACAAACCGCGAAATCTTACCGGCATCATCTGATACAAGAGAATGACTGACGTCACTGATTGTTTCTATTCACAGCCAATTTGATAAAATTGTTACCAAAAATTCTTGAATTTCTGAGAAAATTGCAGGAATTTCAAAAACTCGCAAGTTAAACCCATACAACATTAGAAGTCAACATTTACATTTAATTGTATTCACGTACAGACATGCCTTTTAATGCTTTCTTAAATGAAGAAAGAGATAAACTTAAAAAAATATCTAATAAGCATTTGTTATATTGTTTTGGCAAACGCACCAATGGACTGTTATAATCCTCGATGACCAGGCCAAATACCTTGAAATCAACTTATCATAGTTTAGGTATTTGAGATTGAATTGAAACTGCACGGTGATTCTTTACATCCTCTTTTTGTTCAGATTTAGGAAAATATTTTTTCAATAATTTGGAAAAGTTGAAGTTCGCAGAGATAAGTTTAATAAAATATACAGAGGGCTAGCCAGAGTACTAACACAATTTTTCAAGAGCCAAGCAGGTAACCCATCTGGGCTGAAAGATAATTTAGATTTTAATTGACATATACCTGCATAGACACCTTGAACAGATATGTGAAAGCTATTTAGATCCATGACATTATTATTTATATAGTTGGTAGTAGCACAGTTTTCATCAGAATAAACTGAAGAAAATGTTTCTCAAAAACACGCACTGAAGAATGACCATCACTACTTTGTTCATTATCAAGATGCATATTTGAAGGATAATTTCTAAGGTTTCTTAAATTAATTACATGCCTCCAAAAAAAGAATGGACCGGAATTAAGTTATTTGTTTCCTTGAATCCCTTATGAGCTATTTTGTTATTAATTGTAATTTCACAGAATGTAACGCAAATACTACAGGGCGTTCCATTTGACTTAAACAAGTTTCCCCGATTTGAAGTTGACAAAATGTAACGTGAAAAACGAAATACTTGGTATGGCATTATTGAATTTCTTTAATTGTGGAGTGTAGCTCACATTATTGAAAGTTATAAAGATTATTGCAGAAAGCTTGTTATATTTGTACACAGAGCGTACGTTAAAATATTTTAAAGGACTTTCCTTAGTTAATTTTAAGAAAAAAATCCATATACACATATGTATATGAATTCCTCGTTTTGGAGACACGGAGTGTTGAGAAAACTATCGATATTTATTTATATTGCCATTGTTATTACTATTTAAAAAAAATTAGTATGCATGGCACTTAGATAGTATGCATTAATACGTCATTATATCATTAAGTGCCATGAATTCGGCAAAGAAAGTTATAATAACAGCGTGTAGAACATTAAAGGCGATCACATAATAAGGTAAGATATTCAATTGTAGACAAAATTTGTCTCTTCTATCTCTCATACGCGTAGTATCATGGAAAATAATTTTTCTTTAAATTTATTCTGCCCTGATTGCAAAATATTAACTTTATTAAATAATAATAACAATAAATGCCTTTATTTGCAGAAATATTCTACATAGAGGAAAGAGAACATATGCCAGATTATTGTAGAGATAAGACGGAGCCTTTATTGTAATAATCTTGTGAAAGATACAAGCCGAAAAAAGAAGATACACGCTGAATAAAAGTTCCGATCTTCCATGTTCAGCCATATGAGTTCAGGCAACTTATGTGAAAAATGTTCATTTTACGTATACCATAGATAAATCGAATACGAGAGTTTTGCACGCGCTGTATACGACTGCTTGAACCGAACAAGATTTAACAAAATTTACAAATTGAGATGCGTAAATTGTAAACTACAGGGGGTCTGAAATAGAACCTTGGGGAACGCCCTGATCGATCGCTCTTCACTGGGAAAGTCTATCGGATATTCTTACCATTTGTGAGCGTTCCTCAAGATATGACTTGAGCAGTTTACAACCTGTATTATTATCACCACATGAAATTAAAATTTCTAAGAGCAGTTCGTGATCAATGGTGTCGAACGCCTTCCGTTATATGCATTAAAGCTACAGAGCAACTATAACCAGCTCTTGTTGCGGACCTCTAGCGTATGCGACTCACCATACGCCTTAGCGTTTTGTGGGCCGCATAATAACAATCGCTGCGTCCGTAGCACAGTTTCGCTATTCTACACGGGAGGGCGATATACTTCCAGCTCGTGAAAAGCAGAGAGACGGAGAGACATTTTTGTTGGCGTATATAGTTGATAATCCTAGGAAACTCGGTTTATCCAAGGCATCCTGGCGGATTTTGGGATTATCAACACAGGAACATTTTCTCCATCTGTTGTTCCGTTTAGCGGAATACTTTGTTGTTGTGAGTAAATTTTAACTGCGGAAGCAGGATATTTAAGTATTCAAGGTAAGCTAACCTCTTCACGCCATCTTACCCGTTCTCTACCCACGTGTTTCACAAATTTGCAGGCTTTCCTTTGGAAGTATCGTGTCGACTTGAAAGGCGGACTCGACCCCATTCATCCAACTGTGACTTTCGAGGAACATTGGTAGATTGCTCCCTCATCAGTGAGGTAAATTACATTTCTTTTGTAGGTTATGTCAGATTTGAATTGCTCACATTAGGCACGCTTCACGTGCATTTCCGACTTTGCAAATTAAATCGTGATCCACGGACGGGGCATCCACACACAGTAGAAAGTTCCAAGGCTGGAGAGGCTATAATCAACCCCATCCATGGGTCAATTTCTTTTGTCCCGAAGACACATCCGTAGGGCTACAGGTTCTTCCACGTCGAAGTCGGTATCGTACCACCTTAGATAAGTGTGTTGTTTTTATTTACCGGGGACCACCTTCAGTGGTTCGGCTCGGTCATATCCATTCATACTTACTCTTGTATTTTAACTTGTACATATTTAAAGATTTATGCATTTATATCTCTTTAAGGAGGTTCTCTAAATCAGATCCATTGTGGCAGAATTTATTACCATTTATCCTCACATTGTAAACCGATGTGTAGGTACACGAGGCATTTTATTAATGTTGTAACTTAATCAAGAAATTTGCCACACCTTTTGAACATCGCCAGGTTACATGCTAGAGAACCAATATCTGTAAATTGTGTAATATAGTGCATTTCATGTTTAAAGAAAGTGTTATTATTTCATCTGCGACCACTACGTATGGAACCCTCAGTGATTTGTGTAAGTAAGTAAACTAATAATTTGTCATAGTTTAGGTAAACTTGAGCTTAACGCCCTGAGATAGTCTGAGCTAGAGAAATTTTATCGTGGGCACGTTACATCACTTATCCGGGTTAAGTTGTGCCTGCGATATCTGCTGCGCTACAGCAGCCCAAGTGAGATTCTTTATGTAAGATCTTATAACCATTAATATCCAACGTATTTATTTGTTTATGTACGTGTAAATCGTAGCACTCTAAAACCTTACTACATTGCTGGCAGTATGTTAAAGGTATCAACGTGTTCCCTAATACTAATAGGAGGTCTCAAGTCTAAAAATGCCTTTGGATCATTTTTTTTCGGGACGGGAGTTACTAGAGCAACTTTCCATGCAGAAGGAAACTGACATAATAAACTATTAATAATATGAGTTAAGAAGTTCAGTAAGCACGGACAACACAATTTAATAAAATAAATGCTCAAATCCGGATGTAGAATTTTTTAAGCTACAAAGAACACTTTGAATAATTTGAGTGGAAACTAAGCTGAAATTGAACTATGAATTAGTGAATTTATTTTCGTTATAATAATTCAAAACATTTGCAATACTATTGTTATTTTGAGGGATACTATCTACAAAATAATTATTGAGAGTATCAATAGTAAATTGCTAGGTATTTATTTATTTATATGACTGATGGTCGAGAGGTAAGCATACTTGCTTCTCACCCCAAAGGTCCGGGTTCGATTTCCGGTCGTGGCAGTGGAAAATACTGAGAGAGGGATTTTTCCACTATATACGGATATTGGGTGTGTGTCCCTTGCATCTAAATGTTAGCCCCTTCACACACAAGACTCTTCTAGAGCCTTCCGGGATAAAGGAGGTGGTGTTATTTATTATTTGTGATTCATTACTGAACGTAATATTTAGTGACTTAAGCTCACCTCAGAGCTTTTTAGAATTTTCGTTTCTAGCAATATTATTAAAATAAGCACGTTTTTCAGCGGTTTGGGCCTGGTTTCTAGCATTTCAAACTTGTTTATAACAGTTCCATTTTGCAGGTGAGAGATTTCTCTTATATTCAGATTTGGCCTTATCTCTTTGCGTCATCAACAGCTTTAGATTATGAGTCAACCAAGGAGCCTTATTTCTACTTATAAGGAGTGTACTTAAAGGGACATGTTTATGAAAAAGATATATTGTTAAATGATTTACTTTAGCTTCAATATTATTCATGTAAAACATATCTTGTAGGGGAAGCCTTTGTAAGTCGGTATAAAATTGATGTTCATTAAAATACTTAAAATCTCTATAAGTCATGTAAGTTGGTTTAAATTTAGAGCTACTCGTTATTATTTTAAACTGAACTAGTTCATGATGAGATATATCCAAACCAGGTTTGTTGTTTTTGCTTTTTTTTTTTGTTAAACCCTGTGTATTGGGCCAGTAGATTTTTAAAAGAGTTGGGCCGGCTCTAGCAGTTGCTATTACCTCTGTTAAAAAAAACCTGTTCAGAAAGTTGGTGAAAGATAACTAGAATGTCGTAAATTTCTAAGCTAGGCGCACTTTGAGAACATACCGATGGCGAACGCTTCACCTATAAAAAGCCGTGTATATCACTTCTATCAGGCCCGACAATAAAACCTTTGTAATTGGACGAAGCGGAAAAGGGCCATTAAAAAAATTTCGCAAATCCTCTCCATCTGACAAGTGCTCTTTTACTGCATGGCGACGCAATAAAAACAAAAAATCGTTGTCTGTTAAACCGAACAAAAAATTAACTGTGGTGGTGAACCGACGCTCCTGGATTAAATTTGCCTGAAAGTGTCCTGAACTTGGTCGTCGTCGGCATTACTGCGGGTGGACGGAGGGCGGCATCTAAGCCGACTTGATTTTGATAAATACAAGCGAGATAACGGCGGATTACAGAGCCGGCAATACAGGCTACTATCGTGAAATTGCGGCTACAAAGGAAATGTCATATTTGTTGTATTATACTCATTGAAGGTACAAAGTGTATGTTGTACTCTTTGAATGCGTAAATGTCTCGATTTTAAATAAATTTTTTTCAAATTACTTATACAGTTTTTAAATCCTACTGATACGGTTAGTCATTTTTATCTCTCAAAAAGTAATAATTATCCCGCATGGTATAAATAGTTTAATTGGATGGAATCTGCGGTAGGTTCTTGATGAAACATATTCAATAGAATAATTATAAATATTCAAAAGAATAGTTACAAAACGCACTTGGTTTATTATTTCATTAGTTTTTTTCCGACTTTTTTAAGACTCTTTGATAATGGTCGCAAGGCCGAAACATATGTCAGAGAAATCTGAAAAAACTAATGAAACAATAAACCAAGTGCGTATTGTAGTTCTGTTGAATATTTATAATTATGCTATTAAATAGTTTATAAACTAAAATGTACAATTCGTAACAAAGAACATTATCTTAGGCAGTACGAAAAGCATAAAAATTCTGAACATTTACACAACTTTAAACTAGTTCGCGCATCAGTGATATCACTCATTCAGGGATTATCAGAATTTTATTAGCAACACCGAAACTTCACTTAAATTCGATCCCAAGAATCTATGGAACTTTGTAAACAGCAAGAAAGGCCAATCTAGAATACCTGGAAGCATGCGCTGTAACAATACGGAGTTAAATAGTTCTGAAAAGTATGCTTTTAGTAATTATTTTAAAAATGTTCTTCTTCTTCCCAACGGCGACTCTTATATGAACATCGACGATACCCACTCCAACATACCCAGTATAAATGTGTTGCGCGAGGACGAAATAGTACTTTCAATGAAGAATTTAAAAAAAAAAATGACCTGTGGTTCGGACGGTACTACCAGCTTTTTTGTTAAAGACTGTGCACATGTCTTAGCGCAACCATTAACAACTCTCTTTAACTTATCTCTGAGGCAAGGTGTTTTCCTCAATACCTGGAAAACTGCTAGTGTCTGTCCCATTATGAAAAACGGTGATAAATCTGAGGTAACGAACTATCGGCCTACTACCTTACTGTGTAAGTTCACAAAGGCTTTTGAGTTGTCTTTATATAATCGTATTTGCCCACTCGCTAAAAATATTATCATTTGATCAGCATGGTTTTATGGAAAAACGCTCTATCAATACAAATTTAATATGTTTCATACAACTACTGTCTAAAATTGTTGATCAAAAGGGGCAAGTAGATGTGATATATACCAATTTCTCGAAAGCCTTTGATCGTACTGATCACAAAATGCTATTAATCAAACTAGAAGAACACAGTTTTTCTGCGCCGCTACTCACTTTCTTTCCCTCATACTTGGCAGGTCGTCTCCAGTACGTTACATACCGGGTGTTAGAAAAGTATGGGAACGGTGGAAAATCTCGAACAGTTTGCATCAAATCGAAAAATAAAAAAATACGTTAAAATTTTTTTCAAAAAACTATCTACTGATACCAAAAGGACCTCCCCACCCACCACCCTGTGGGTGGAGCGAAGGGCATCTTAAAAATTTCAAATGGAAACCCCTATTTTTTATTGCGGAATTAGATTCTACGCCAAAAAATACGTAAATTTTATGCCGGACATTTTTTTCGATTCTTGCATGGTGTCGCTGTAATCGCAAAAATGAAAAGAAAACATTACTGTTTCAAGAGTAGCGCCTTGTGCCCATAAATAACCGCCCACTTCAAAAACTGAAAAACACGTATTTGTTATTTTTACGAAATCTATCCAAGGACATTGGATGTGACTCTCCCACCCCTAGCCCAGTAGGTGGGGCAGGGGCAACTTTGAAATTTGTAATGAAAATCCCTATTTTTTTATAGCGGATTAGGATTCTACGGCCAAAAATACGTGAATTTGATATCGGGCATTTTTTTCGATTCTCGCAAGGTGTCGCTGCAATCGCAAAAAATTGAGTGAAAACATGAAAGTTTTGAACGCATACTTTAAAAAATACGAAAAGTAAAACTACTGATCTCAGAGTGAATGATTTCCCGAGCTGCTTTGAGAACAGTGATTTTACACGGTCGTGCGGAAATTACAACAACTATTAACATTCTGTAAATTTATTAGCAGCTAGTAATTTTCAATTTACATTTTTTACAGGGCAATAAAAAACTCGATTTAAAAAAAAAACTAACAGTGGTTTTACCTCTTAATTCAGCCATTTCAGACAAGTTCTTGATCCCAGCCAGTGAAGGCAAGGAGGTAACTCAGCCATTTAAGGCAAGGTGAGGATTTCGGCCAGTTGAGGCAATTAGTTTACAGCTTAACTGCTACACTAGCAGGTTTTAATTTCAAGATTATAGCAGGTATTCAAAATGGTGCCCATTGACTTCTTGACATTGTCCGAGACAAATGTAAAAATTTTAATAGCACTTCTTATCATTTGAGGTGGTATTTCTGCAAAAATGGTTATTATGTGTTGCCTCAGCTCTTCCAAATCACGAGGTTTAGTGAAATAAACCTTACCCTTCACGTAGCCCCAAACAAAATAATCAAGTGGCGCGAGGTCGGGAGATCTTGCTGGCCATTCAATAGTTCTTCTTCGACTTATCCATCGATTTTCGAAAGTACCATTCAAATAGTCCCTAACAATATCCCGAAAGTGTAGAGGAGCCCCATCTTGCTGGAACCAAACATTATTGAACTCATCACCAGCAATCTCTTGTATTGTGGGAACTACTTGATTTGTTAACATTTCCAGGTATTTTTCTCCATTCAAATTTCCTCTATGAAAAACGGCCCTATGATTCGATCCCTGAATTCAAGTAAACGATCAAAATCATCTTCATTCAACTCTTGGTGAAGGTGAATTTTCTAAGGATGAAATTTCAAAAGTATCAAATTCTTATGAACTGAAAATGCACTCATATCAAGCTGACTGGCTTTTCTTATTGATAACCTTCGATTTTCAACAAATGCCTGGGCCCTGGGCCACTTCCATTTGTCGAGCTTCCGATGTTTCAGATTTTGGTCTTCTAGATTTTGGGCGATTTTTATTTGTCCTTGTGTCTAGGAATTGTTTGATGGTACGGGACACAGTAGATTTCGAAATTCCCACTTGATCTACATGGAAAGTTTCGTTGAATAAAATCAAAACTTCATTATAGGACCTTCTTTATCGCCCCACCCTCGCATCATTAAAAGAGAAACTCTCTCTTCCTCTGTTAAAGTAGCCATTATGCAGAAAAAAATGCGAGAACTAATGAAAAATGAAATAACTTTTTCCGTACAACAGTGCGCTCCTGCCTCTACAGAAGTTGGAAGGAACTGAACATTCTCGTAGAAATTTCACAAAACAAATACTGTTATTAAGAACACTTTAAAAAAAAACATTCATAAAAACCAGATATTACAGATACTGTTTTTTTAAACTGAATGTTTTTTGTAAACACGAGTAGCTAGAGTTTGTAAATATTTACAAACTTATGGACGCTTAAGGTTTATTTCAATTTAGTGCGATTGCAGCGACACCTTGCGAGAATCGAAAAAATGCCCAATATAAAATTCACGTATTTTTGACCGTAGAATCCGAATCTGCTATAAAAAATAGGGATTTTCATTACAAATTTCAAAGTTTCCCCTCGCCCCACCCACTGGGTTAGGGGTGGGAGTGTCTAATCCAATGTCATTGGATAGATTTCGTAAAAATAACAAATACGTGTTTTTCAGTTTTTGAAGTAGACGTTTATTTATAGGCACAAGACGCTACTCTTGAAACAGTAATGTTTTTTTTTCATTTTTTGCGATTACAGCGACACCATGTAATAGAAAAAAATGTCCGGAATGAATTACGTATTTTTTGCCGTAGAATCCGATTCTGCAATAAAAAAAGGGGTTTCCATTTAAATTTTTAAAGTTGCCCCTCGCTCCACCCACAGGGTGGTGGGTGGGGAGGTCATTTTGGCTATCAGTAGATAGTTTTTTGAAAATTTTTTTACACGTATTTTTTTATTTTTTGATTTGCTGCAAACTGTTCGAGATTCTCCACCGTTCCCATACTTTTCTAACACCCGGTATAATTGTTTTAAACCAAGTCAATACGCTATTACCTCAGGAGGGTAACACAAGGGTCTAACTTGGGTCCTGTATTTTTTATCTTTTCATTAATGACCTGAGTAATGTAATTTATTGTCATAAATTGTTTTTCGCAGATGACTTAAAATTAAATCAGCTGACGACTGTAATGTACTGTAAGCCGAGTTAGAAAAGGGTATATATTGATGTAACAAAAATTGTCTTAATTTGAACATCTCCAAATGTAAAGACAAGACTTACTCCCGTAAAGTCCACATAGTTACATACTACTATCAAATTGAATCACAGGCTCTAGTTCGCAACGATGGCAGTGAGAGGTTTAGGAATTCATTTTGATTGTAAATTAAGTTTTCCACAAATATCGAGCAAAATGTCGTGTTCCTCCATGAGAATGTTGGGATTTGTATTTAGACTGGGTCAAGATTTTAACGATACAGATATCCGCATTACGCTGTTCTCCGCCTATGTTCGTTCCAAATTCGAATGCTACTCTCTTGTCTGGAACCCCATTTATGACTGCTATATAAAATCCATCGAGTCTGTTCAAAGGGAATTCCTAAACTATCTCATTTACCGGATTGATGGCAGGTATCTTAATGCTCACCTAAAAGCCTGTATGCGTCATTTAGGAATACTACTAATTTTTAATCATCCATTGATAGGTAATTCCTTATTAGTCAGCTTGTTTTATATTCTATTAACTGAAACTCATATTATAGCTCAATGGCTTCGTGTGCTATCCGTTAAATAGTTATAGATATAGATTTACTTATAAACAATTTTACTTTACTACTTTGTCCTGTAGTTGGTTATGTACTGATGGACAAATTAACAATTATTATTATTGTTATTATTATTATTATTACATAATATATACTGGTACAATGTATATATTTGTGGTATTTACTTGTCAAATCTATGCAATCACTTTGTCAGTAGATAAAGTATTATTATTAATTGGCCACATCGAAGGCATGACCCAAACTAATGTTTCATCTAGAGCTGTGATTATCAGCTTTGATACAACTAACAAAAACTTATAAACCTACGTCTAAGTTACTTTGCTCATATCACAAAGATCCCACATATAACTGCAGGAGGGCTGTCTGTATGTCCCTTGATATTTCTCGTTGGCAATTAAAGATGTTTTTCATTTTGTTCGTCGGGAATTGGATCGCCATGGTAACTCATTGTTGCGCCCTGACAATGCTCCACTGGGGTGATGAGTCTGTTACATATACCCCAACGAATTTTCAGTGATGCTCAACAATAGCTAGAAGAAATATTCAAAGGTCTCAAGTTTCATGATTGTTTATCAAGGGATGATTCTTGTTAATATTATTTTGTGTGAGGTATTTTGTATGTCAAGCGAATATTTAATTATATTTCTCATTAAAACTTTACCTTCAAGTTTATGAAAATGGATTTATCCCGCTTAACTAAACTCATTATAAAGATGATCCCTGCGAAACTTAGTTTCACTTTTTCGATCAATCATACAAATAAACTCTTTTAACTACGTACGTGACAGACGTGGATAAACTATGGCTCATTCTGGGTAATGGGCATCGTAAAATCAGGTGATCAGGTAGTTTTACAGTTACTTTTGAAAAGTGAAAGGTGTTTAATATAAATAACTGAATTAAGAACTGTACGTGCTAGAAATATGTGCTAAATGGGATTGGCTAGAAAACAGTAATAACCTCGAAACTTCAATTGAAGTTAATAATTTAAGGGATTGCGCTTACGGATTCATCCCAAGTCAGTCAAATATTACATGTATTTTTAACAGCAGCTGAGGGCCTCAGGATATTTTAGTGAAGTGATTAACCCGTTCAAGGTCGCAGACAATTTGTTGAAAAAGTAATGAAACTAGTGAAACCTCAACAGTGTTTGGGAGCTTACTCCCTAGATAGAACAAACAATTACGGCCTCTTTTGGGTGGTCGGGACAAGAGATGCAGAAAAAAATTTGAAAAAAAATTGTGAACTAATTCGAATAATTATTTGCTCGTTTAACTCACCCTAACTCAAAGACTGAGATTATTTTCCTAGGCCTAGTAGTTTTCGAGAAAATTGCAGGTGAAAATACGGAACGCCTGTCTACCCGAGGGAGATAGGGATTGAAGTGATATAAGTAATAGGTAAGTAAAAGGCGAAATAGTTCAGTTTACTGACACAATCAGCAACTGTTCTTCCACTACAGCCTAAACTAAATAAAAAATATAATATGGCTTTCAATTTACTTATATCTAGGCATTCATAAACTGCATAATATAATTAAATTACAGAAATACATCAAAGCAGAGAGGGAAAAAAGAGAAAGCAGATAACTAGAGCAGAGAAAGAGAAAAGAGAGGAAAGCAGAAGAACAAAGTTCTCCACGGAACTAGACAAGTGCTTAGGCTGGATACCCCCTACCAGTAGAAATGACAACAGATTTATTGGCGCTGTAATAAGTAGTGCCAAAAAGCGCATACCAAGAGGATACTACAAGGAATACATTCCCGAATGGCCCCAAAACAGTGACGAGCTATACCAAAATTTTCTTGAAACTGGCGATCAGGAAATAGCAGATGAGCTACTTCATAGCCTAGATGCAGCAAGACGGGAAAAGTGGACAGAAACGGTAGAAAGCTTGAATTTTCAGACATCGAGCAGACAAGCGTGGGCACTACTAAGGAAACTAAGAAGCGGAACCGCCGCACAAAGACAAAATACAACTGTCAGCCCAAACGTCGTCGCTTCACACATAGTAGCGACATCCAGAGCACCCAAGGATAAAGAACATACAGCTGAGGTCAAATGAGAACTTAAAACCTTAAAAGTCGAAGCCACAGAAACAGAACACTGTCGCCCTTACACTTGCGAAGAAGTCTCGAACGCTCTTAAAGATGTTAAACCAGGAAAAGCTCCAGGGTTTGACAACATCCACCCTGAATTCTTAATAAACTGTGGCAAGTACGCAAAAGCCTAGCTGGCTCACTTCTTCACAGATATCATACAAACTGGTAATAACCCAAAAGAATTTAAACGATCGAATATAATCTCCATATTAAAACCAGGCAAACCAGCAGATAGCCCTAAGAGCTACAGACCAATAGCTCTGCTGTCTGCGACCTATAAACTACTAGAACGGCTTATTTATAACAGAATTAGCACAAGCATACTTGAAGTGATTCCGATCGAACAAGTAGGCTTCCAGCCTAAACGAAGCTGTGCAGATCAAGTCTTATCACTCACCACCCACATTGAGGCAAAATTTCATAGAAAACTGAAAACCTCAGCTGTATTTATCGACTTATCGGCGGCCTACGACACAGTGTGGAGAGTAGGCATGATATACAAGCTACTACGTGTAATCCCCTGCAAACTAACAGCTCGACTAATAGACAGCATGCTAAACGACCGAGTGTTTCAAGTAGCCATGGGATCCGACATCAGCTCCGCAAGGAAACTAAAGAAGGGGCTACCACAATGATCAGTCCTTGCCCCACTCCTCTTTAGCCTGTATATTGCTGATATGCCAGAAACAAGATCAAGAAAGTTTGGCTACGCTGATAACTGGGTACTTACAACAAGGTGCAGTTCTATTGAACAGTCAGAGGGGACCCTAATGACAGACCTAGAAGCAGTGGGAAAATATTTTCGCAAGTGGAGGCTCCAACCTAATGCCACCAAAACAGAAGTTACCTGTTTTTACCTAAATAATAAACTCGCCGGACGAGAACTATATAATGGTATAATAATAATAAACACCACAGAAATTAGACAACCCCCAATTCCAGAAGCCAGGGCTTGTACGGAAGGGGGTTACACATTGAAAAAACGTGGACATACAACCATTTCCTCCGACAGTGCCGGAGACAGAATTCGAACCCGGTGGTGCGATGTCCGTGTGATTAATCGCGATTGCCACCACGCGCCTTAACTCACTCGGTTATCGCCACAAATAACTTTCAGACAATATCTTGATATGTTGGTTTTTACAAATATTCTTTTGTATTACAATAATTACAAAAACTTATATCTTAAATGAGCCGCCTTTTCAGCATTATTGGCAGTATTAGTCAAATTTAGGAGTTGTTTATAATAAGACCAAAATGACCATTTTGTCCGATTTGTTCGAATTTTGTCAGTTTCGTTACTCAGTTTCTGCATAAATTTAATATTATCCGTGATCCATGGAGCATAACCGCTTCTAGAACAATTTATAGATTTCATACGTTCACGCGTATTAGATAATTGTAAAATGTTATCAGCAAAAAAAAATATTTTATCATATAAATATTATTCCAAGGTGTAGATTCTAAATCGAATTGAAAGTTTTCAAAATTAATATGCTTTAACATTCTGTAATTAAAGGTCCTTTCCGGCAATTCAGTGATATTAAACATTATTGTACAGTGAACTAAAAAATGGTCAGAAATTTGAGCATCAACTACCCCTACATCACAAATATTTTCAAAATTTATGAGAATTAAATCTAACAATGATGTGGTAGTATTGGTAATTCGAGTGGGTTCGGTTATTAATTGTACAAAACTGAAGGTTTGATATACATGTTTAAATTGCGTAGAAAAATTTGTATCCAAGTTTTTTTTTTACACATTTATTTAACGTCGACCTATTTCCGCAACTGAGGCCTAACACCGACGCCTGTAGACGAGCTACCCCCAACCAGGAATTTTACCGAACTTCTTCCGTTAAGAAGAGTAGGGATCTTTTACTTGCCTAACATTTTATTGACAAGGGACCGACGGCTTTACATCCCCACCGAGGGATGGTATATCCCCTATACAACCCTCGCCTAAGGTTGTATAGCTTCCGCGCATACACTGATATACAAGCCGCTGGAAGATGTGTGAGGAGAGGACGCGGTCTTCGTTGGTCACCCATCCAATTACTAACCGCGCCTTACGTTGCTTTACGTCGCATATCGAAGTATGTACATAGTAAAGACGCACCCACGCTCGACCCTATATCCAAGTTTAACAAGTTAGTATTAAAGTCACCTAAACAAACTATATTGTCATGCAAAAATGTATCCTCAAAATAATTTAAAAAAGAATTGTAATTAGAATTCAGAGGTCTATATATATTTGCAATAAAAAGTGATTGATTTTCTAATAAAACTTTGACTAAAATAATCTCTATATAATCATAGCTTTCACTGAGTACAATGGTATGTTTTAGAAATCATAAGTTCAGTCATAAATATGGTAATAATTTTTGTCAAAGGTTAATTTCACTATAGTTTCGTTCAGAGTAACGAAATACATCAGAGAAATGTATTGGAATAATTTTTCAGCACGTTTAGAAGGAGGAGATTGGGGATTGAAATACAAATAACAAATTATATAATTTTGAATACAAATTATATATATAGGTTTATATGAAATATATATCTTCTTTCTTACATTATACGCTGTAATATTATTTTTAGATGCATTCTGCAATGTAAAATCTAGACCAATAGTCATATTGGCGAGGAAGAAAACAAGAAAAGACAGATATAGTCAAACTTGTTTGGTGTACAAAAAATGAAACTTCGGTACTAATATCCACTCGAAAACAATGCATCCCATCGAAGCTTCGAGAATTTATTAAAATAAAATATTGTGACAATTTTTGCAAGACCAGTAAATACATATCTTTCTCTGAAAGACTGAGATGTGATGTGTGTGACTGCCAAATATGCCACAATAAATATATCGTTGATGTCAGCGACGATGATGATGATAATTTATATCTCCAAAAAATTTTTCCCCTTTAATAAATGCCGTTATAGACCGGTTTAACGCTCCAGTATTTAGAACTGAGAATTATTGACGTAAACTAACCTCTATTGGGTAGCCCCATTTCGTTTGCTTACTCGCAGCAATCGCATCCCAGACCGCAAAACCGGTAGCAACACACGCAATCTATAATGTAATGCATTTTCCGTAGAGTTCTGAAAAACGTGACAATGCTGCTTATCGGAAAACATGGAGCATCCAGCGCTAGAAAATTGCGGAAAATACTAAATCAAGGAAATTGCGATATAAGGAAAGTCGATACGCATATATAGATACAAGCAGCGTACAGAGTGGCTGGAATGATTCGCCGAAGGCGCTTTCTGTTTTTCTAATGCTCTTCGTATCATGAAATAGATCTACTAGAGAGTTTCCTGTACTATTCGGATATTTAGTTTACACATAAGTGATATCCCACGGTAATTTAGTAGATCTTGTCTCGAGGCTACTTTCAGCGTTTCTATTTAATATACGACATTCCTGCCACCTGATCCTTTAATAAAGAGGCTTTATGGGATCAAACTATGTCAGAAATATTAGATCAAATCCCCGCAGGATTTCGAGAGAGGTAACAAGTTCAATAAGAATAAATAAAGGGATTTTCGTATATTTTCGAAATCTTTCTGCAATTTTAATAGAAAAGATATCTAGCTGATGTCATTTATTTTGCGAAATCTAATACCTTATTGTTAATATAATAAATTTAAGTGTGTCCTCGTGATCATAAATAAAAGTAAAAGTTATAATATATGAATATCTATATGTATACTGATATGAAATAATATTATAAGTTGTTAAAAAAGCATGAAAACCAGGTCAAAGTCAACAAATAATAAATAAATTTAAACTTAAATTCATTAAAAATCACATTAAAACAAAATTTAACAGTATACTAGCAACAATTGCATTGTAATGTAAAAGTGAAAGTGAATAAAGTTGGGATAAACATTCAAATTTAACATGGAACTAAATAAGAACTAGAAAAGGGATTAAATTTAGTGCTACAAGTGAAAGAGTTGAGTGAGATCCAAGTATTGGTAAAGACAATTAATTAGGAGGGTAGAGACAAACCAGTGATAGGAAAAGAATCATGAAAAAGCAGTAAACAAGAAAAGGGAAATATTCATGGCAAATTTTGAAAACAATCTTTTTACCACAAACAATAATTTCCTTAAATACATACATTTTTGGGTAAGATATATTGACGATGTATTTTGTATATGGATCGGTACTGAGAGACAATTGTCACATTTCATCCATTTTATTAACTCCCTAAACAACAAAATTCAGTTTACAGTTGAAATGGAAAAAGAACGGTCAATGAACTTTTTAGATATTACGCTGACACTTAAAGAACATGGGCTAGAACTTGATATTTACAGAAAGCCAATTTTTACTTACACTCTTACATATGCAAATTGTAATCAATCTTGGAAGATAAAAATGTCACCGTTTCATAGCTATGTACACAGACTATTATCTCTAAACGTAAATAGGGTTAACTTTGAAAAAGAAGTTCGAATTCTTAAAACGCTAGCAAAAAACAATGGCTATGATGAGTTACTTATTGACAAATTAATAAAAAATAAACAGAGAAAATGATTACAAAAACATTTTTATAGCGCGACAAATATAGAAAACAAAAAATGGCATAGTATAAATTATGTAAATAAGGTTAGCAACTCAGTATGTGATAGATTAAATAAATTAGGTATTAATACAATATCAACAAATAGAAATAATTTAGGTAGCTTGTTGGTTAATAATAAAGAAAAGGCAGAAGATATTAAAAAGTCGGAGGTATATGAAATAAAGTGTGACGACTGTGATGCCGTATATATAGGTCAGAGTGGCCGTAGCATAGATGTGAGGTTAATGAATTTCAAATTTAAAAGTAAAACAATTTGCATGTTTGATTGTTTGTGCAGAAATTTCGCTCAAACTCAATTGAAATCGGTTTTAAAACAATAGTACTTTTAGGTGTGATTTAGCTTGTGTACAATTACTTCTAAATAACGTTACTTTTTTCGTTTGGTTTATTTCAGGGACCGATTTAACGTGGGTAATGTCGCTGAAGAATAAATTTGCCGTGAGCTGGCCCTTACCGCAGCTGACAGTGCACATTTACCATCGGTATTTACGGAAAATAAAGCTCCACGTGAGGTTCTACGACATGTAAGTAGCCACAGTTTCATTCCATTGAACACTTTTCACCAGCACGTGCCCCTTTGCAAATATCAACCAGTACAGGGTTAGTCAAAAGTTTTCAGGGCCTGCCGCAGAGCGCCGGAGACGCTTATGCACTTGTTGTCGGCCTGCCCGACATATGCAGTCTCCGCCTATATCCAAAGGCACGACGGAGCACTACGAGTGCTTTACTACCATCTGAGACACTCGTATGAGATAGACGAGACACCAGTGCTGCCTTATGCTCCGGGGGATATTGAGTCCGTTGTGGAGAATGAGAGGTGTCTAATTTATTGGAACTACTCGTTTCCCACGGTCAGGCAAATACAGGCAAACAAGCCTGACATAGTCCTCATAGACCACCAACTCAAGACAATGTTCGTCATAGAGTTCTCGGCTCCCGCGGAGAACAACATTGTCTTGAAGGAGGAAGAAAAGCGGACAAAATATCGAGACCTACTCTTCGAACTCCGCAGACTGTATCCAGACCATACTGTCAAGCTGGTGGTACTGATTATAGGAGCTCTCGGTGGAACGAGACACACGCTGCTTTCAGAATTGAACATCATACCGGCATGCCGACAATCGGCGGAAGTCCTAGCCGGGAGAATGCAGAAGGCTGTCATTCTTGGTTCATTGCGTCTGCTCAGGGCACACGAGTCACGGAACCAGTGATCACTGACTCTACGGTGTAGAGAGTGGTTACTGGCGCTCCCAGCGTACCCTCTCTGGTATCGGAGGCAGGGAGAAGGACGACTGGTTTTACTTAAAAAAAAATAATAATAATAATAATATTTATTTGTTTAACTATAATATACAAATTCAAGTAAAGTATTACAACAGATAATGTGTGCTTAAACTCTTATTATGAGTTTGAGTGCGCACATGATTCTAGTAATAATAATATTATTTTATTTAAACAGCAAAACACAAATATTACTATAAGAATATGCATATAGATATATTAAGTAAACCCTAAAGATACTAAAGAAAGATATAAATTTAAGAATTTTACAACAAAAACATAAGGATGAAGATATTATGTACAATGTCCTCACGCACATACAAAAATGATCCAAAAATAAGAATAGTATTGAAACTTTAAGCAATATCCCAAAAACAGTTGTACTCATTAACTATTTAATTTCTCGAATATATTGTGCACTCTATGTCTATTTTCTTGTATCCAAACAATAGATATTTTTTTAAAAGATACCTGCTTCTTTTCTCTTATTGCTGTGGGTAACAAATTATAAAGTTTATTGGCAATATAACCATAATATTTTTGACCTACAGTTTTTGAAGTTTTTGGAATTTTCAAATCTCCTTTCTGTTTGCTCCTTGTATCATAATAATGAACGTTCAGTTGGTCTCCTTTATTTTTATATGTATAAAGTAAGGCACTACTATAATACAATTGTCTAATATCGAGTAGGGAACAGTTATTAATACAATTCATCTGTAACAAAACGAGCTGGCTTACTTAATATTATTTTTAAGATACGGTCTTGAATTCTCTGTAATAGATTTAATATTGTTTTTGCTACTCCGCTCCAACCAATAATACCATACCGCAAAATTGATTCAACTAGTGATTTGTATACTAGTATTAATTCTCTGACACGTAAAAACTTTTTTAATTGTATAAACTTGTATATTAATCACCTTAATGTTTTATGTGTTGCCTGAATATGCTCCACCCATCGCAAATGGCTATGTGAATGGCAAGGTATTTTATCATACAAGTGGATTTTATTTCAATTTCATTATTAGCACTCATTATTTTAATAGATTTGTAATTAGGTAGATTATTCTTATAAGACGTCAAAGGTAAGAACAATGTTTTATTATAATTGATGCTTAGCTTCTTATTGTCAAAATGATTTTTTATTTCTTTTATATCTAGCTCTACTATGGTTTTTAATGAATTCCACGAATCGCTTTCATAAAAAATTGCGCTGTCGTCTGCAAAAGATATTAATTTCCCAGCAAAATTTGAGGTAAGTATACTATTTATATAAATTATTAAAAATATCGGGCCAAGTACAGTACCTTGTGGTACACCATAATGCATTTGTCCCGGTTCACTCAATGTATTACTAATTTTTACATACACTTTTCTATTTTCCAAATAACTCTTGAGTAATTCGGCTGTTATCCCTCTGGATCCTATCCTTTCTAATTGTAACAAAAGCTGCCTGTGACATACTGTGTCAAATGCTTTTTCTAGATCAAGGAACATACATAACGCTGGTTTTTTTAAATCTACTGCATTATACATTAGAGATGTAAGTTCAGCTATGGCATCACTTGCAGACTTACCCTCTTGAAAACCGTATTACTTTTGTGATATTAAGTTATATTTGTTTAAATATTTTACTACACGAAATTTTATTATTTTTTCTAAAATTTTTATAATTTTGAAAATCTACCTATTTCTTCCAACCTAAAAACGGACGTCTATAATTAAAATCTAAATTTAATTACCTCAAATTAATTAGCTTGTAGGTGTACTTGCGACCAAATTTTCGAGGCATTTGTATTTCAGCCAAAGGACGACGGCAGGTTTGACGGCAGGTTTTATCGCAATCCCTGGCGACTCCGGCATTTTATAGAAAATTCTAGAGAGATTCATTATAAATAGATTCCCATCTGATTTCAAAAATTGTTTTAACTTTCGCAAAGCAAACTTTCCGCTGTTATATGATAGGCTCCTAGATTCCGATTGGTTGACCTTAAAAAGTGTAATAACGTGTATCCTCTGAAGTCTACACACTACAGTACTTTTGATAGCATTTTAACAAAATTTAGCCATAACCACACAACTTTTATTTAAAACTTTTTCTTCTACAGGCAATAATAACGATGGTAAGAGCCGCGTAATTTATAATGAATAACCCTATACAATTTTACAATCCATGATGGTATAGTAGAGATTATCAGTCCCCAGCACTCAAAAACGCAACAAAAACTTTACAACCTCATTAAAATACTGTTTACAAATTAACCCGCTTGCCTTTATAGGTTTTTAGTGCGCGTTGGCTTGTTTAATGGCAGCATGCCGCTTGACCCAACGGCGATTATAATTATGTGCAAAGTTTTTGTTGCGTTTTTTGTGTGCCGGGAACTGATGGACCCGACTATATCCCATGAAAATCTGTATTGTTTCAAGTCCCAAATCTGTTACCCCCCTCTGTCACGTTGATAAATCGGCCACTTGAACCTGCAAATGGATAAGAAAAAATGTTCATCGAGGTAAATAATTTCATCTGTCGCTTATCCGTTTAAGGAATGCCGCTTTCTCGGAGGACCATTTCCGTTAAACGATTCAAATAATTCTCCAGCGCACACCACTGCTTTGCTCGCCTACCGCAAATGTGATATAGAGGCATGGCTTGTCCACAATAGCTCATATTTTATATTAAAATACCCATCTAGCTACCTCGGCACGCGCGGTCGATCCGCGACGCCTCCCTGAGAATGACGTGTCACGGACGCAGAGAAATCCTAATTTCTCACTAATGAGAATTAATTAAGCAGATTTCAGCGTATTAAGGAAGTTGGTTTGGAAACACAAAGAATAATGCCTGGCAAATATGCGAGCGAGTGGATTGTTGAGGTTAATTGGGATGTTTGCTCGTGAAGAGTTGCATTCATCGCATAAGCTTGGTGCTAGTGATGCTTTGTGTTTCGTTACTGAAAAGAGAACAGATATCAAATAGCCGGGAGCAAGATAATTATAAAGATAAATACACATAGTGCGCTTGATGCATAAAAATTGTTTGTCATAAATATTTTTTTCATAAACTGTATATGTGGCGAAGTTTCTCTTTTAACAGTCAGTAAAAACATTCCATTGCTTATTTGATTGGATGTATACAGTAAAGTAATACCAACAATGCCGCTAACATCTTCTATAACAACATAAACTTAAAAATAAAGGGAACAACAACAATACTTAAGATTACAAATAAAAACAATAAACTTAAACCATGTCCCAAATTCTATTGCAAAACGTGACAAACTTAAACGAAAACTAATGAAAAACAAAGAATACAGACAACTAAACGAATATTATAATAACTATAGAAATACTAGTTAGAGCCACGAAAAATAATTACTATAAAGGAAAAATTCAATCCTTTGGGAATAACTATAAAAAAATGTGGTCAATGAAGTTACAAATTGTAATAAAAAATGTACCAATAGTATACACAAAATTGTTGAGAATGATAAACAAATAACCAATGCTCTCAACAATTTCTTCATTGAAGTCAGTGAACAAATCACAAAAGAAATTCCCAGTCAAGCACAAAACTTTGCAGTCAACGAAGACATAAATGGAAATCTTAATTCAATGTTTCTGGAGGACGTATGTGACCGCGAAATAGAAGAAGTAATATCCAACCTGAGAAACAACGCCTCGTCAGGGAAAGACGGTATAACAACGAAAACCTTAAAGCTCGTATGCAAACACATTAGTAAGCCCATTACCCACATTTTATATTTAAAAATTCTATAACTCCTGAAATGTTTAAAGAAAGCATACAAAAATGACGGTAAAAATTATTGCCAAAATTTTTGAAAAGTGTCTAAACAATTTAGACTTCGGTCATTCCTAGAAAAAAATAAAATAATATTAAAAAATCAATATGGATCCCAGAAGAATATTGGTACTAAAGAACCTCTTCAGCTGCCAACAGACACTATACTAAGTAACTGCGAATCGAACAAGAAAGTCTTAGCCAACTTTTTAGATTTACAAAAGGTCTTTGACACAGTATCTCATATTCATCTATTAAGCAAACTAGACAAAATATGTATCAGAGGGAAATTATACGATTTGTTAAAAAAGTATCTAGCCAACAGATCACAGAAAGTGAAAATAAATAATGCTCACGGCGCCGGCGCAAGAAGAATAATAAGAACTGGGGTTCCCCAAGGAACTATCTTAGGTCCTAGCTCATTCCTAATATATGTAAATGATCTTTTACACAAAAATTATGCATGCAATATTATATCGTATACGGACGATACGGTACTCGTTTGTGCGGAGGAAACTTGGGACAAAACAAGACAAAGAGCCAATGCGGCAATTAGAAAAGTAAAAACCTTGAATACATAATAAGATGTGGCATAACAGCATGGGGTTCGGCTTATAAAATAGTTCTACGACGCTTACAGATAACACAAAACTACACCTTTACTGAAAATCAATTATTCGTAGTGGGGGGTTTATACATGCATGCTACTATGGCCTCTGCATATAATAAGAAGGAGACTCTTGAATCTATTGCTGGACATCAATATGAAACAAAAACTAAAACAAGCAACGCGTACAAAGTATCATTTTATAATAAAAAAGATCTCTCAAAAATGCATAAAACGCAACGGAATAAAGTTATATAATTAATAAACCTACACCACATATAAAACAAAATGAGAAAAAGGCGTTTCAGGATATAAACTAAAAATTGTCTGATAGATAACTACACTACACTTCTACCCATCTTATCCTGATGTAACATAAATGCGCCACACACTAATTATACTATAGTCAAACTTTCTAGAATGTTTTATTTAATTATAGGTAATAAATAAAACTGCGTTCTTATCCTACACCGCCTCAAATTGTTTAATACACTTTGTATCCACCTTATATATATAGACTGGTATCACAAATTAGATATATATTATATACTCACTTTAGCTATTTTCTTCTATTTTATTGTTATTATATTAAGGGTGCAACATTAATAGACAGAGAAACGAAAATGTAAATACTGCTAGACACAATGCGAAGTCCCCTCAGGTGTCACTTTGATTGTGAACTAGATTAAGGCATATTGTTTTTGCAAAATTTGTTGCAGGAGTAATTATATTTTTTTAAATGTCTTCGTTGAACAAGATTTACACATGTTCGTAAATTTAAAATATATTGGCGCAGGCAATGTTACTATAAGTTTATATAATATACTCACAAAAAACAATTGAAAGAAAAATAGACAGAAAGATTTTTTTTTATACATTTATTTAACGTCGGCCTATTTCCGCTACTGAGGCATAACGCCGACGCCTGTAGACGAGCTACCCCCAACCAGGAATTTTACCGAACTTCTTACGTTAAGAAGAGTAGGGATCTTTTACTTGCCTAACATTTAATAGACAAGGGACCGACGGCTTTACATCCCCACCAAGGGATGGTATATCCCCTATACAACCCTCGCCTAAGGTTGTATAGCTTCCACGCATACACTGATATACAAGCCGCTGGAAGATGTTTGAGGCGAGGACGCGGTCTTCGTTGGAACGGTCACCCATCCGACAACTGCGCCTGGCGTTGCTTTACATCGCATATCGAAGTATGTACATAGTAAAAACGCTCCCACGCTCGCCCCCAGAGACAGAAAGGTATTTACAGAATTTCAAGAAGGGTAGTTAATTTCACCCCTTTTTATACAAGCTAGGAGGATGAAATAATGTCATTAGATGCCTTTTGATTAGTAATCGAAATGTACCAAATTTCATCTTTTTCCAATTGCGTTATTTTGAGATAGAAATTTAAAACCGTTATTTGCCACACCCCTTTCAGGGACAGTTATTTTGAAACATTTTATATCAAGAACTCACTTTCATTTTCTATAAGCAATTGGCAATTAGATTTTTTGCACGTTATTACGGGTCACCCTGTATAGATCTGGTAAGTTTAACTGTAAGAGATTATTGAAAATTTTACTAGATCTAATTTTCGATCTAATAAAAACATGGACACCTCCATCATAGTAATCCCAATTTCCAAAGTGGTGGTTAAATTTTCATGAATTGTCAACCATATCTTGGCTAATTTCTATCATAAAGAGATGCAATAACTATCAAAAATAGTCTGTTAAGATTGATTTCTCAAATTTCCATCAAAAATAGATTATAGAATTAATGAATATATCATAAATTATAATAGTATATTGTTTTATTGGGAGTAAAAGTGGCTTTTGCTCCGAGAAGAAATGTCATGATTTTCTGACGTCTGCAGAAAAAGAATATTCTTCCATTTTCTAGACACTTGCATTGGCCTTCGCTCCTCGCTACTAGAAAATAATTTGCTATTTCTTTTTGTCCTAAATAAACTATTTGTACAATTTTGTTTATTTACTTGAGTAGCGAGAGCACTACAATGCTAACTTTGAATGATATATAAGTATTACTTACGAATATTGCACAAGTGGGATTTTTATTTAAAAGAAACGTTCGCATATAAATGGTTCTTATTTCGTCTAGAAAATGGCGGCGGCGCCGATGACAGCAGAAACAGAACAGCTGGAATATATCAGTGTTTTGCGTTCTCTCATAGCTTTCCCATTTCAGCAGTTTGCAGGAAGGCTTGCATCGATCTCATGTGCATAAACTATTAGCTGGGGAATTCCAAAAAGAAAGAACTTAAATGAAAGTAATTAATAATTTCTATACTATAAGATACGTTAATTTTATACCGATTTAAATAATATTCAAATAATATCTAAATTAAGCCTGATTATCAGAAATTAACAAAGTTCCGATGCAATTAAATAAGTTAAATGAGATTTATGTGATCGGAGACAATTTTGGTTAGCTCATTTATATTGTTATAATGTGTATACAGGGTGTCTCACCAAGGTCAGTCAATATAGGGAAAAATACGTATCAGAAAATGTTCAAAATTTAGGGAGCTCCTAATAGCAGTGTGGCCAATCCAAATAAAATAATTACAAGCGTCTGGCACTTCCGGTTATACCAGAAGTCGATACCAACTTGCTTATCTTAAATGGAACACCTTATATATTTTAGGGTTTTCGAAAAGAGTATAAAATTTCAAGTAAAAAATATATAGGATACCCTATGCATAAACCAGATATTTTTGAAATAAAAAAAAGAAATTGGCAAGTGTAATAGTTTACAATACCGTATATAACTTTCTTCATGTAAAAGATACTCATTTGCTCTTTGGCACATAGAAAGAACACAAGGAGAGCCAACACAAGGTGTTCCATTTTTGACTTTACATTTTGTAAAATGGAAAAAGGTCGTTTTTTTACCTACAAGCCTTTTTTGACCGTGTTAGACAAGACAAAAAATTAATAAAATCAATAAAATAAAAAAAAATAATAAAATCAATAAAATGAATAAAATGAATGAATAAAATAAATGAAATTAATAGAATGAGTAAAATAAATAAAATTAATAAAACGAATACAATGAATGAAATGAATGAATAAAATAAATAAAATGAATGAATAAAATAAGCAAAATGAATAAAATCAATAAAATGAATAAAATCAATAAAATGAATAAAATCAATAAAATCAATAAAATCAATAAAATCAATAAAATCAATAAAATCAATAAAATCAATAAAATCAATAAAATGAATAAAATCAATAAAATGAATGAATAAATAAATATGAATAAAATAAATAAAATAAATAAAATAAATAAAATAAATAAAATAAATAAAATAAATAAAATAAATAAAATAAATAAAATAAATAAAATAAATAAAATAAATAAAATAAATAAAATAAATAAAATAAATAAAATAAATAAAATAAATAAAATAAATAAAATAAATAAAATAAATAAAATAAATAAAATAAATAAAATAAATAAAATAAATAAAATAAATAAAATAAATAAAATAAATAAAATAAATAAAATAAATAAAATAAATAAAATAAATAAAATAAATAAAATAAATAAAATAAATAAAATAAATAAAATAAATAAAATAAATAAAATAAATAAAATAAATAAAATAAATAAAATAAATAAAATAAATAAAATAAATAAAATAAATAAAATAAATAAAATAAATAAAATAAATAAAATAAATAAAATAAATAAAATAAATAAAATAAATAAAATAAATAAAATAAATAAAATAAATAAAATAAATAAGATAAATAAGATAAATAAGATAAATAAGATAAATAAGATAAATAAGATAAATAAGATAAATAAGATAAATAAAATAAATAAAATAAATAAAATAAATAAAATAAATAAAATAAATAAAATAAATAAAATAAATAAAATAAATAAAATAAATAAAATAAATAAAATAAATAAAATAAATAAAATAAATAAAATAAATAAAATAAATAAAATAAATAAAATAAATAAAATAAATAAAATAAATAAAATAAATAAAATAAATAAAATAAATAAAATAAATAAATATGTAGCCATATGCGGTGTAAACCAGTAGGTATCGGTTTCGTTAGTGCTATTACTAGGAATTTATAATAAAATTACTTCCATATTAATAAATAATGGAAATATTCAATGACCAGCCAGATCTCCTGATCTAACTCTGTTGGACTATTTTTTTGGAAACATACAAACATTTTTACGCATTTGTGCAAACATCATTTCTCTATTGCTAATAATAACTGAAGCAGCAATGCAGGCACCTGCAACTTGAGGTACGGTGTATTTCTTTGAGCTAATATGTAAACATTTAAGGCTGCAAGGACCTGATTTAACATTGTTGCATCCCTAACCCAAGCACACCGAAAATTCATGATACACAACTTCTATTTCGTCTACAGTGAGGGATTGCCTTGCATTACCAACCAATTTCTTCAACTTCTCTTTTTATTTGCGTCCATCAACAAATCCCACATTGTGCAGTCGAGCATCTCAGTTGATGAGAAAACATTTCAGGCAGATTAGGACTGTCATCGCTCGACGATGGGGTTATTTAAAGAAATTGTACGTCGTCCCATACCTATTGCGAATTGGGAGGGCTCACATTGTTGATTTATCGCAACTATTTGTAAGAAATCGTTCGGGTCTGATATTGCCGGCAAGTGCTCCGGCGTTGAGTTTAACTGCCAGAGCATGAAGGTCTTTGTGCGGAGAGCTGTCGATGGAAAATGTTCGGGTGAGGGATGCGTCTATGTTTTTTCGTTAGAGTTGCTTCAACTGGAACATTTCTGTGGGCACAGGTAAAAGCTAGTGTATTTTCTACGTCCTGTTTTTTTATCAAACAACATGACAAGGTTTCTAAATGGCGCCGACGAGAGCTTATAATAGTAGCTTATTTAGACTTGGCTTATTGAAGTAAAACAAATTAAAATTATAATATATGTACATCTAAGATTTAGAAACTTTTACGTGTATAAAAGTATTCCATTTATTAGGATATGCATTAGTTTGCAGGGACAAGTAAATAATATGAAAGATATTTATTCTAAAGAATTTTTCTACTCATCGAATATTATCATCATAAATACCCTAATTATTTCCAAATCAGATGAAAAAAGCAATTCTTTTTTATTCTCTCAGAATGCCAAGCTGTTCTAGTTTCAAAGGGTTTTGAAATTGGGCAATTACTTCAACAAAAAAAGAACGATGAATAAAAGAAAGGCTCAAACAAATAATCCATTACCGAAATTGCGTTTCACACAGACAATTTTGTAACAAACACGGGACCATTAAATGCAACTATATTATTACTTCGTTTGTGGCCTAGCTCAATAGGTAAGGATAATCGATATTCCCTTCATAACGTGTATACGCGTACAAAGTGGTAGAAACGTGAGGTAGTATACGGGCTGTCCATTTTATCAGGGCCCTCAAGAATATCTCACTTAATATCGATCGTACAAAAAAAATTATTTTTACAAAAATTGTGCCGATTTATATAACCTACAAAATGGTTTAAAGACATTTGAAATCCATGGCCTACTTTAAGAGTTATGGCGGAAAATATCGAAAATGCGGAAAACGTCTAGGCCAAATATCTCCGTTATTTGAAGAGACACGAGAAAAATTCTAAGGCGAAAATGTTTTGCAAAACAGAGTGTTTCAACGAGGTTTTATCTAACTTTTTTTTGAGATTTACTCTTCGGGCTGTTAAAAAAATTATTTTGAAACGGGCAGGAAATGGCGCCATTAACACAGTATTTTCCTCCCTTTTCAACTATATATCACATGCCATATTTATTCATTGGTACTACGTTAGTAATTATAAAAACATTTTTTAAAAATCAATAAAATTTTTTTAACAAGCATTATACTTGCCCTGGAGAAGTATGATTAAATAAAACGATAAAATAATTCAATAAGTTGTTCAAATCTTTGTTATAATAAAACATTAACACAATTAAGAAGAATAAAGTAAATTCAGGTAATAAAAACAAAATAATAATCAAGAAAGCAACATGGAGCAATGATGGAAAGAGTATTCGCAGTTATGCCAATGTATAGAGGTCCTCCATAAAAGCGTCACTCCTTGCTCAGAAAGTTAAAATGTCTTTACCAATTAATTTAAGTATATTACTTTAAAATAGTTGGCTATGAACAAACTTGACAATTTCATTTTTTGACAGATCATCCCAGTTAATACTTAAACTCTCACTCAAACACACTCGTTTAAGAATTTAGAATTTTCAAAAATGATTTTCACTCACGTTGATCGTTATAATATGTTCGATACATATTGCCAATGCAATTTTAACACTGGATTAGCTCAAGTAGAATATAGAAACAGATTTCCACAAGCACTACAACCGAATAAAACTCTGTTCAGAAAATTAGCTGCGAAACTGAAAAATAATCGTTCATTTTTAAAGAAGAAGAAAAAGTTGAACAGTGTTATTGATAATGTAAATAAGGTAAACCGAGTTCTTAATTTTGTAAGAAATAAAAATACAGAAAATTTGGAAATATCATTAAGAGAAATTCAAATTGCTTGTCATATAAATAAAACAAGTTTTAAAGAAAAATGGTTACCAGTGTTATAAAGCCAAAAAAGTTTACAATTTACAAGCGGGGGACAAACCAAGGAGGACGACTTTTTGTAGGTGGTTGTTGGAAAAGAAGCGTGCCGATCCATTAATATGTACTAAAATACTTTGGCCCGACGAGGCAAATTTTTCCAATAATGGATTTTTTAATCGCAATATGCATTACAAATGGACTACTGAAAATCACACTGGCATAGACTGGGTTTCAAAATCGTTTTTCAATAAATGTGTGGATAGGTATTTTAGGCACCAATTTAATAGGTCCTTATTTTTATGATGGTCACGTCAGTGGTCAAAAATACCTAACCTTTTTGAGAAATGAATTTAATGAATTCTTAGATGACCTACCTTTAGAGAATCGACACAACTTTCAATATTTTCAACAAGATGGAGCTCCTCACCACAATTCCCAGATTTGCCTAGATTATTTAGACGAAATTTTGCCTCAACATTGGATAGGCACCAATGAATTTATTCGATGGCCCCCTCGTTCTCCAGATATAATCCCAATGGATTTTTTTTCTATGGGGGTATATTAAAGATAAGGCGTTTTCGACGACACCACAAAATGTAGAGGACCTAAAAGTTCGAATTCAACAGGCATGTATTACAGTTACCCCCGAAATGCTGAGTAATGTTTTAAATGCAGTGCCTCGCCGCGCCCGATTGTCCATAAGAAATCGCGGTGGACACTTTGAACACTTGATATGATATCTTAAAAATTATAAATTTATATTAAAATAAAATCCCCACGGCAGTAAATCCAAATCATACGGAAATTACCAAAGTAATATTTCAAACGGACTTAGCAGTAGTCTCACACAATGGAAAAAACAATTTATATGTAGCAACAAATATTTTACTATCATCTCGTTATACATGCACAATTACAAAAAATCTTACACCGGTTATACGTCGCAGATATGAAGGAAGCAAGTCGACATTGCTGGCAAACTTTTATACCCTTTCACGGTCCATTAGCTGTCTGATATGGAGATATTGTATCGGAGCCGCGTTCGGTTCTGTTGTAGCTGCCGTGGATCTGAGACTACAACGGCAGTCACATCACCACGATCGCTCATTGTATCTAGATTAATCTTACAAACAGCACTGTACCTCTCTAACAGTCGCATATTGAACATCACAATTTTCAGTGCCGTACATCGGAATCCTTAGCTGTATTTCTCTGATTACTTTAAATTACTTACGCAAGTCCCTTAAATGAAATCTAAGTATCTGTCAAAGAACCATCATTGTCGGCTTTATGTAAATAATAATTTTAGGTTATAAAATAAATAATATTCCAGAAATTAGACAACTCCCAATCCCAGTAGCCAGAGGCATGTGCAGAAGGGGGTTACATCATCATCATATCAAATTATGTATACAATTGCCCTGCTTTTATGAAGTTTTCTATAAAATTTTCTGATAAGCTGAATAGCCAGTTTTAGATGTTTTCTCTTTGTTTTTTATTATTGGCGTTTCTTGGGTGATCTGGCATTAGGTTTTACACTACAGTTTTGGACCGAGATATGTTGAACTTTTTGTAAAGATTGATTTTTTAGCCCTAGATATGATAAGATTCGTTCTTGTTCTTGTATTATACAAGTCAATTTTTTGAGGTAACTTTTGTTTTTGAGCCTGATATTGAGAATTTTATATTTTTTAAATAAGCATCTACTTGGATATCTGAGCTCGTTTTTGAACAAAATTTTTATTAATCTTTTTTGTGCCCATATTAATGCGGATAGATGCGTTTGGTACATTCCTCCCCATGTTGTTATACCATACTGTAGGATAGACTACTAGACCATAGTATATTATGAGTAACTGATATTCCTTGAAGATATTGCTCGCTTGTTTAAACGGTGTGAAACAAATGTCTCATTTTTTGCATACATTTTCAATTTGAAAGTTCCATTTCAGGTGTGACTCAAGGATGATTCTTAGGTATTTTATGTAAACAACCTGGTCAATTTCGATGTCGGTTGTATTTTTTTTTTGTAAGCAGGTGGTGGTAGATTTTCATATGAGTAGAATAGTAGATATTTAGTTTTAGCGATGTTCATAGTAAGTAAATGTTGATCGAACCATTTTTTATCGTTTCGGGTAATTTAGATGATTTTTAGTAGACTTCTTCCCATAATATATGATTTGCAGGAAACAACTACTCAGCGCGCAAATACCTCGACCTGCATTGAATTACACCTTACAAATCATGAAAGAATGGTAACCAATATCATTTGTCAATTCCCTGACCAGACATAGACCGGTTTCGAACTTATTAGTTCTCATCAGTATGCCATAGGTCATGGAACAGACAAATGATAGTGACCAATCAGCTAGTTTTTTACAAACTATAGTAAATTGAGTAGTGGTAAGTGAAACTCATACCGCAAAATAAAATATGAAGTTCCACAAGGAACACTCATGAGCCCTTTTCGATTGATTGTATTGGTACACGATTTAATATTTACCGAACTTATATATATTTTTAATCGCTATTAGCTATTCCACCACTCAACCAGGGCACATACACACAGATAATTACAAAACGGATCATTTAGTACAACACTGCCATCTGCTGCAGTTGAGGCTCGACCTCAAAAGTGGTAAAGCCACTAGCCGGGCTGTCTCTCACACTACCTCGTCTAGTCCTAGTCCACTGTTACCAACTTGGTAACACATGAAAAACGAAACTGACCCTAGTCAGGATTCGAACCCGGGACCCCTTATCTAATACGTAAGCGTTGAGCCGATTTCTGTTACCATTACTTAAAAGATAAATTTGGTACAATGTCAAAATATAAATTACTGCAAATATCCGAGTAGATTTCAAGGCAGTGTTGTTTTAAATATGAATGGAAAGGGGAGAAATTAGTGATAAATTATTTCATTTTCAGAACTTTTATTGAGGGATTTCTCATCGGTGTTAGAATAATAAAAATTAGATTTTTTCAAAATCTTCTTCAGAACTTGTAAACCTTTACTTAACGTAAAATATTCTTAGCAAAGAGCATATAACAATACGGATTATGTTCTTTCCTAAGAATATTTTACGCTAGGTAAGGATTTTCATTTGTTTGTCTTTATGTTTTTAAGTTAGTTATTTATTCAATTTGTTTAATTTTAATCATACCTTGACCTTTTAGTTTTTATATTGATTTTAATCAGTTTGTACTAAAAAATTCAGGGTTGTCATAATTTTACATTATTATTTGTCCGTTTTAGCCCAGAAGAATATTTAGAAATGAATCGAAACGTCGACATAGTGTAAAATTTCGAAATATTATTATCGACGAAACATCAATTAATTTTAATTGAATGTTATGTGTAATTGAAGAGAACTCTGAGGGCTACTAACTGAAAAAATATCAGTTTCTAATTATTTCATGCGTCATCACTAAGATATGGGCTATTTACAATTATTTAAATAAATCGTATCTGTTTATACCCTCTTATGCTTGAACTAAATTAATTAATTGGTTTTCTATATAAAATTAAAATAAATAAATTCCGTAATAAAATAAATAACATGACAAACGTCAGTAAAGCTGCATTTTTAACAACTTTATAAAATTAGGTCTTTCTGTGATTTCACCACCGGCGATACGCCCTGTCAGACGTGTTTTTCAATTACGTTTTACAACAAATAAAACCAAAATTTTGTTTCGCCGTCTGCCTGTTATTTCGACGTTGCACCGACTTTTATCGGGCTCGAGGGTATCGCAATGGATGCGGCGCCGAAAGGAAAGATAATGTGAAATGGGGCCACATATGACGGTGTTCTATCCCATACCAACCCAGACCAAGTCCTTTTACTTTGATGATAATATAATAAGCATTTTACCGCGGCATCCGAAGAATTCACGTGGCGAAACGACAGACGGTCTACTTGTTATAGCTTCTCTGCCGCCTACTCAAAGAGGTTTAAGCCTACTCCACTCATCGACTTGGAGTTACGCTGTATACAGGTATATAGAGGGTTGCCGTATATACTGGAGAATTTTAGATCGGTAATATTGACGGCAAATGCGCAAGGTCATGACAGGAAATGAGTCTCTTTAGAAATGGCTACCAAGTCCTAGGGTGCTTTAAAATTTTTGTGTGAACTTTTCTGTTTAATTGCCGATTCTAGGCTAGGAATATTGAGAAATTCACTGTAATGTGTGTACAATATGATTATTTTAGATGTCACACCATGTTCGAGTTTGTCGGATTCTTAAAATTTGTAAGTAAGATGAAGAATATGAAGCACACGTCTTCCTTCTATTTTCTCTTTTTCCTGGTATTATAGAAAGCCATCTTATGATAATTTACTTCCAAGTTTGGTACCTTGGAGCGTTGATTTAAGCCATCCTTCATCCTTGAGCAAGAAATAAGATTCATATTTAATTCCTTTGTATACTTATGTAATTGTATTTTCAGGGCTTTACTTTCCTTTCTTTCTTTTTTTTTGTTTTCGTGTTAATTTTGGATTCCTACCAAGTTTTACAAATTCCAATTCATTTATGTATGCCTAGAATGAACCATTTCCGTACAAAAGTGATCTGGGTTTCGGACACCACTCATGTACTCCACTTGTGGAGAGTGGACTGAAATAGCATCGACAACTATGGACTACGATTCGAGGTTTGGAACAGCTGATTGGGGTAACATCGACAACTACATGCATTTAATTTGGATTACGATTCGTGGTTTAGAACACATGTACAGGGAAGAACTATACGCATCTAATCTGGACTACGATTCGGGGTTCGGAGCACATTTATGGATTGGAATAACATCGACAACATGCATTTAATTTGGATTACGATTAGTGGTTTGGAACACAGGCAACTTTCCAGTTGGCCATACAGGTTTTTATGTGTTCAGTGAGAGTTTGCGAACCTGAGTGTATTTAAAAAATCAGGAAAATTGTTCGAAATACAGAATCCCTCTAATTACTGTGTCATGTCCTTTAAGGCTATATTTATTGTAACAATATAAAAAAGTTTGGTGATTATTTGAAAGAATCCTAATAAACTTTCGGTCGACAACGAAGGTTACAAATTCTCCCACCACAGCTAACAATACTGATATTTTATAATGAGCTCTATATTTTATTTCTCAAATTAATAGGGTGGAAAGAGAGATAAAGATAATTGAGAGTTAATTGTTATTCGTGAGAATTAAAAACCAGTAAGGCATCTGCGGCCCGCGTCTGGAACGGTAATGACTTTTGGTAAAAAGGAAATGAAATCTATTCCGTTTTGTTAGTGCTTCGCGAGAAAATAGGACGCTGGCTCTTACTACAATACACAATCTTAGGAAAAACTCCGTGTTAACAAAGGCTGTGATTATAAAATGAAAAAGAGGCGAAATTTGATACAATAGCGGGTCACGGATGAGAATATTGATGGAAGTAATTTAGGGAGAATATGATGAGGATCTTCAATAATTTCTGTTAAGTTGAACATTGCGAGAATTTCCTCAGAAGCAGAGAGGTATAGTAACCTGCGCATTTACTGTGCAAATAAAAAAAGCAATAAAAACTTACGAGCTCATTATTAATGCTAGTGAACCATTCGGTATGGTGTCATCAAACAAGTCGACGTACATTAAAAACCTATAAAGGTAAGTGATTCAATTTGCCGGCGCAGTAGTTCAGAGAGTAACGGTATTTTAATGAGATCGTAAAGTTCTTGTTGCGTTTTTTATCTGCAAAAGATTAGAGATGGCATTTAGAAAAATTTCAAAGGCATCTTTTCTGTTTCAATACTTACATATAGAAAAATAATAAGCTTATGCATGTATATAATTGAACTTCGTAAAATATCTAACCGATTATCATAAACTTATCATAAGTTTTAAATATACTGTTATCTTTCAATTTGGTGTCTTAGTTGCTGTAATTATATTTTAGGTAACTGTCAAAATGCGACATTTCATATCAATTCTTAGTTGTAGAAATAAGCGTCGTTTCCTGATGGTTGCATCTGACAGAGCCCAAAGGTGCTAATTCCTAATGATCTAGCAATTTGGGGGTAGAGGAGAGCATGACGCTTCTGTGTAGACTAATATATGTCAATATTGTTCCGAATTGAATTCTCTGTATATTCCTCAGCGACTGAAGATGATTTCCATCTCCCGTGTAGCTTGATGCTTGGGATATTAGTGTCAGCAACATCAGAACCTTTGCTGATGTCCTCTAAAAGGCAGAGCTCAGTGTATTGATTATCTTTTGGTAGTCCAGATACTGAATAAAAATAGATCTTTGACTATTGTAGAAAAAACATTAATAAATGTAACTTATATACATTGAACATTGAAATGAGGTGCATGTGTGTTAAAAATTTACTGAGTAAGCAATTTGTGTCATTTAACATGTTCTGTCCCAAACAACGACGTAATAAAATGCACCTCCCCATAAATAAATTGCTACTCCTTTCATCCGGGCTTACACTTGTAGTTAGCAGAGTACAGTGTGTATAATCCCATTTCCGTGGTACATTCGCTCGACTGGCCCAGCTGGAATATCAGCCAGCCGGCATGGCAATTCCATTCAACCTCACATACAATTTGCCGCAAATATGCTTAGCATTAGCAAAACGAAGGCAGTAAAATGTCGCGAAGACGTCAGAGATAAATGTTGAGTTTCGAGCCGAGCCGCGTGCACTTCAGCCGGTCGCTAGCTGTGGAAAATTAATGGTTGTATTTCACTTGAAACAAAGCTTTCTGGATAATTCTCCGCATTACACAATGAGAAATTTCTATAAAACATTCGCGTATCCCGTCAAAGTTTCAAAATGCTGGCGATCACGTGGGTGGCTGTGAAAATATTTTCACTGATTTTAATGACGATGGGTTTTGTTACAATACGCACTTGATTTATTGCTTCATTAGTTTTGTTCAGATTTCTCTGACATATGTTTCGGTCTTGCAACCATTATCAAAGAGTCTTAAAAACTGACCTGAAAGTGGCGGTTCACAGTATATATCTTGCAAATATTTTTTCCTATTATTTGGGTTTTTTACCACATATATTATTATCCTCTTCAAAACAAATCACCGAATCTACAAAATAATAGAATTATTGGAAAAAACCTCTGCGCCCGTGACGTTTACGCCAAAGGAAAAGTCAGAGGTTATGTTTTGCAAAGAATATAAATCGGAATAAACACAGAAATAATGTATTTTGCTGACGTTTCGGAAAGTAATCTCTTTCCGTTTTCAAAGCTATTTTTTGGAAGAACTCTTATTCTGCTGTGTATGTCAAATACACAGCTGTAAGATTCTGTTTATGTTATTTCCATAGATACTTACTACTTACACAGAACATAGAACTGATGATATTTTCTTTTAGATAATGTTGAGTTTGTTAAGTTCTTCTTTTAACATTGGTAGCCAGGTTGTACAAATATCTACAGAACAATTCGATACGCACTTATCTTCATTTAATAAAATTATTGCTGATTCTTTAATTTTTCTTTTTTTTGTATCTGTTTCTTTTGTTAAAATTTTTGCCGAGTCCCAGTTTATTCTATGTCCGTTTTCCCAAGCATGTTCACAAATCTTTGATTTCTGAATTTCATTCTTTCTAATGTAATTCTTGTGCTCATCCAACCTCACACTGAAAGGTCTGGATGACTCACCCACATAACATTTATCACATTCGCACGGGATATTGTAAATACAGTTTTTTGAATTCTGCTCCCTGTTTATCGGTTTTGTTTTTGTTAAAATAGATCTTAAAGTGTTCCCCGTTTGAAATATCGTCCTAACGTCAAATTTGTCACCTATACGGCGTAGCTTTTCCGATAGTCCGTATACATAAGGAATTATTGCTGTATAATGACGTTCAGGATTTTGTCGTACCTGATTGTCCCTATTTTCAACATTTATGAAAACTCTATCAACAAAGGCTTCAGGATATTGATTTTGTACTAGAACCTCTTTGATAAATTCATCTAATAATGAAATATTAAATAACGAGAAAAAATTTATCAAAGAGGTTCTAGTACAAAATCAATATCCTGAAGCCTTTGTTGATAGAGTTTTCATAAATGTTGAAAATAGGGACAATCAGGTACGACAAAATCCTGAACGTCATTATACAGCAATAATTCCTTATGTATACGGACTATCGGAAAAGCTACGCCGTATAGGTGACAAATTTGACGTTAGGACGATATTTCAAACGGGGAACACTTTAAGATCTATTTTAACAAAAACAAAACCGATAAACAGGGAGCAGAATTCAAAAAACTGTATTTACAATATCCCGTGCGAATGTGATAAATGTTATGTGGGTGAGTCATCCAGACCTTTCAGTGTGAGGTTGGATGAGCACAAGAATTACATTAGAAAGAATGAAATTCAGAAATCAAAGATTTGTGAACATGCTTGGGAAAACGGACATAGAATAAACTGGGACTCGGCAAAAATTTTAACAAAAGAAACAGATACGAAAAAAAGAAAAATTAAAGAATCAGCAATAATTTTATTAAATGAAGATAAGTGCGTATCGAATTGTTCTGTAGATATTTGTACAACCTGGCTACCAATGTTAAAAGAAGAACTTAACAAACTCAACATTATCTAAAAGAAAATATCATCAGTTCTATGTTCTGTGTAAGTAGTAAGTATCTATGGAAATAACATAAACACAATCTTAAAGCTGTGTATTTGACATACACAGCAAAATAAGAGTTCTTCCAAAAAATAGCTTTGAAAACGGAAAGAGATTACTTTCCGAGACGTCACCAAAATACATTATTTCTGTGTTTATTCCGATTTATATTACGTGCAAAACATAACCTCTGACTTTTCCTTTGGCGTAAACGTCACGGGCGCAGAGGTTTTTTCCAATAATTCTATTATTTTGTAGATTCGGTGATTTGTTTTGAAGAGGATAATAATATATGTGGTAGAAAACCCAAATAATAGGAAAGAATATTAGTAGAATGCCACAAATAACTTTCAGACAATATATATCTTACAAATCCTCTACCTACCTAGAGGGGGATAATAACTTGATTTGCTATTTCTTAAAATTTAACAATATAGGCCGGAACTACGAACTTAATTTTAATTTTATTACTGTGTCTAGTACAGGATTGTTCATAAATTCTGTTTGTGTATTTGTAACGTTTTTATGGTTTCTTAGGGCCTTCTTAATTTCTAAAATTTCAAGCATGTCTCGGATTTTTCCTTTATTTGCATTATGCAAAAGTTTAACACTACTACCGTTAAAAACATGATTTTGCTCAATGCAATGTTCGGCGAAACCAGTTGATTTTTTATTATATAAAATAGACTGTTTGTGTTTTCTTAACCTTACCCGAAAATGCCAAGTTAGTTTCCTTTGATGGTTAAAAGTTTATTTACCTCTATCCCTATTCATGAGCTTAAGGACATATTACAACATCTTATCTCAAATAGTAAATTGAATCAAAGTGAACAAAAAGATTTACAAACATTAATTAATATGTGTATCAAACAAAATTATTTTAAATTCGTAATAAAATGTATACACGAGTAAACGGCTTACCTATGGGTAGTCCGTTAAGCCCATTATTAGCTGAAATATTCATGGCAAATTTTGAAAACAATCTTTTTACCACAAACAATAATCTCCTGAAATACATATATTTTTGGGTAAGACATGTTGACGATGTGTTTTGTATATGGATCGGTACTGAGAGACAATTGTCACATTTCATCCATTTTATTAACTCCCTAAACAACAAAATTCAGTTTACAGTTGAAATGGAAAAAGGACGGTCAATAAATATTACGCTGAAACGTAAAGAACATGAGCTAGAACTTGATATTTACAGAAAGCCAACTTTTACTGACACTCTTACACATGCAAATTGTAATCATTCTTGGAACTATTATCTCTAAATTTAAATAGAGTTAACTTTGAAAAAGAAATTAGAATTCTTAAAACGCTAGCAAAAAACAATGGCTATGATGAGTTACTTATTGACAAATTAATAAAAAATAAACAGAGAAAATTATTACAAAAACATTTTTATAACGTGCCAAATATAGAAAATAAAAAGTGGCATAGTATAAATTATGTAAATAAAGTTAGCAACTCAGTATGTGATAGATTAAATAAATTAGGTATTAATACAATATCAACGAATAGAAATAATTTAGGTCGCTTGTTGGTTAATAATAAAGAAAAGACAGAAGATATTAAAAAATCATGGGTATATGAAATAAAGTGTGACGACTGTGATGCCGTATATATAGGTCAGAGTGGCCATAGCATAGATGTGAGGTTAAGAGAACACAAATGGCCTGTGTTAAATTTTAAGAAATAGCAAATCATATATACTGTAAACCACCACTTTCAGGTCAGTTTTTAAAGCTCGTTGATAATGGTCGCAAGGCCGAAACATATGTCAGAGAAATCTGAACAAAACTAATGAAACAATTAACCAAGTGCGTATTGTAACTATTCGTTTGAATATTTATAATTATTCTATTGAATATGTTTCATCAAGAACCTACCGCAGATTCCATCCAATTAAAGTATTTTTGTTTTTGACAGATGCTGTTATCTAGTGAAATTAATATATAGGAAATTAGCAAGTCACCGTTAGGAATACGCAAAAATAATGGACATTTTTGTTACATTTGTAATATTTATGAATGTCATTCTAGTGAAAAAGAACACGTTTGTTCAGGTACAAATCAACTGATTTTCAACACTTTCTGTTTCATGAATACCATTTCTGCAGTTAACATGGCGTGAGATCTTATCATTTGAACACGGAGTATTCCCCGATATACTAAAAAGATACTAAAGTGGTTCAACTATTTAAAAAATTAGACTCTCATCTCGTTGAAAATTACAGGCCGGTGTCTATAATTTTAGAAAAAGGTTTATGTACTTAGTAACATCGTTTGCTTTCTATCAAGATTTAGTATATGATAAGGCTCAACATGGTTTTAGGAGAAACAGATCAACAAATTCAGCTATTTTTTAATTCCTAAATGACATTACGAAAATATATATAACAATAAAAAACTATAGGGTTATTTATGGACTTAACTAAAGCCTTTGGTCTGGTGGATTACTGCTTACTTCTGGACGATCTTGAAGCTTATGGACTGAGGGGTAAAGTGAATAGCACATAAAATCATATTTACGGAGCACAACAGAAATAGTAGATATTAATAAAATAAGATCTCATTCAGAAGATGTTATTAAGCAAGGGGTTTCATAAGGTTCCACAGGTATATCTAGTAGGGTTGGAATTGCAGTACTTTTGCCATATCCTCAATCACCTATCTCGCAATTTGGATTTTAAAATTTTAAAAGAGTCATATAGGCATATATTTATTTCTGAGGGGACATCCAAGTTGATACTCTCCATGGCTAAAAGGTCAATAATCTTTTTTTTTTTTTTTTAATACATTTATTTAACGTCGGCCTATTTCCGCTACTGAGGCCTAACACCGACGCCTGTAGACGAGCTACCCCCAACCAGGAATTTTGCCGAACCTCTTCCCTTAAGAAGAGTAGGGATCTTTTACTTGCCTAACATTTAATAGACAAGGGACCGACGGCTTTACATCCCCTCCGAAGGATGGTATATCTCCTATACAACCCTCGCCTAAGGTTGTATAGCTTCCGCGCATACACTGATATACAAGCCGCTGGAAGATGGGTGAGGCGAGGACGTGGTCGTCGTTGTGAACACGGACTAGACCTCTGTTCTTTGAAAAATAAAAAATATGGTAGTGGGGGGTTGAGAGCTGAGACCCCAGAGGCTTCCGTGCACTTATTTTCGATGAGTGGAGTCTCAGGGTTGGTTTAGTAAGTGCTGTTGCGGGTTGAATATTACACCCTGTATATTGTAGTTGGCACTGGCTGCTATCACTTTATTTAATTTTGCACTTAATTTATTATTAAATAGCTATTGTAGGGTCAACGGTTACACCCTAGTTGTAGTAGGTTTTTTTTATTTAAGAAAAAATAATGAGACGATGAATTAAAAGAGAATACAAAATATTTATTGAAGAGATAATGAACAAAGTTTGAATAGGTTAATTTATTTTACAAGTTTTCTTTTAAAACGTAGAAACTATTCGACACATAAATTCTGTCTGTAGTTATTATATAAATGTATTTTAAAAAGTTAATAAATCTGGGAAAATATCCGGAAGAATGTCCTTTCAACGTAGCCTGGTCGGTAAAAATTGGTGTGTCACTTTGGACGGGAATCGAAATTTAAATACTTAAAATTAGGGGCACTAAAGGCGATACTTAAAAACTAGCTCTTTTTAACCAGGTTTCGGCCTGGGAAGCTAGAATGGAACAGCTCGTCACGATAAAATTGCGAGGAATAGGGAGTAAGAAAACCTAGCCGAGCGGGTATCTACAACATAAAATTAAATAGGAACCGGACCCAGCGTCAACAGCTATTACACAAAGCTAACTTTGAAACTTAATTTCCACTAAAACACTACGCGAACTTTACACTTGATTCACTGCCAAAACTGAACTTGTCTACGGCTTTCGATGCACCGGTATTTATACTGAATTGTAAAAGTTTCGTTTTTCTCGCCCCGTCGAGTCTCGCGGAGAGCTGGAAAGGCTTGGAATCGCTCAGTGCGGGTAAGGATGAGTCATCGATTGCATCATGTTGCGCAATACTTGAAAATTTTGGAATTTTGAAATAATTTTTTATATGGGCAGATCGGCGATGTGAAGGGGAATTTATTAAAATTTGAACGAAAGCTGAATCTATTTTTGTTTGGAAGTTATGAGAAGTTTTATGGGCAAAATCTGGCTCGACCCCGTAATGTATTACAAAGGTCCGCGGTTAACAATCTGTAACTCCGTTAATAAGTTTCCAGTTAGTGCGTTAGATAAAAAGATAAGATATTAACAAGGTACAATACGGGTATGAATCGAGCTGACTGGAGATATAGTATGGGTGTCTGCTATTATACAGGGGTAATCGAAAAATGGGGAAAGAGTATAATAGCAATTTGATGGGAAAATTCGGTGAAAAGATATGGGGGACTTTTGAGACTCGAGGCACTGAACGTGATTTGATGTATACAGGGGTTGATCGGAAAGTAAGAATAGAAAAATTACGAAATTGTTTTAAGAACTTGGGGAAATGGACTCGACGGTTAATTTTAAGGGGGTTACGTATACGAGGGGTGGTCAAGAAGTTCAATATTTTAAAAGGGGAAATTGCTTATAAAATTGAGACGTGTTGAATTAAAATTATGAGAATTTGGATTCGAATGGGGAATTTGACTAGTTTGATGAATATACGGGGGCTGTATTTTTAAGTGACGTTTTTTGTGATGAATTGGTTACGGATGAGTGTAAATGAATGTTTGGCTTTAGATTTGGATGAATTTAGGTTAATTGTGAATTATCGGTGATCGGCTTAATTTCTCAGACTTTTTTGAATTGAAATGTGGTTTTTTGGTGCTAACGGTGTCTGATGGACTTTTTTTATCTAGTTTGCCAAGTGGCATGAGATTATTGAATTTTTTGATTATTTTTAGAATTTTTTGTTTTTGTATTTTGACTTGTAGGGGACATACCCTACAACAGTTGGAACGGTCACCAATCCAACTACTAACCACGCCTAACGTTGCTTTACATCGCATATCGAAGTATGTACATAGTAAAGACGCACCCACGCTCGCCCCCAGGTCAATAATCTCGTCCTTTTTTATGCTAATAGCAAGATGTTACTAGAATTTTGGAAAGCTATAACATAGGGGCGGAGAATATTACTCCATAATTCATTCAGATGTATTAAGAGTTGATACATTATCTAAAAGCAGTTGATTATTAATATGAATATTGTCAATAAACTTTTCACTAAGACCACTGAGATATTGCGGTTATTGCTAACTCTAAATGAAACGCTAGCAATCTTTAGTTTACTCAAAAATTATTCAAGGCACAAAATTAATTTTGTCTGTGCAAAATAGCAACGAAAAAGTAAGCTAGTTAACTTTATATGCGTTTAAATATGGTCATGATGACTCAAAAAATTCCGACCCTTATTTTTAGAAGAATGTAAATGATCTGCTTAACCACCTGCCTTTCCACTTTTGCTAGCTTTGATCCTGGCCTTTAGGTCGGATGCCATGTAAATATAAAAAATCACCGGCAGAGATTGCCTAGCTGATACACGAAAGTTTGTTGAATGGAAAACTTGGGAAATAAAGAATGGAGAGATTTTTCTTGTCGATTTCCAGAATGTGACGGCCGCTTCCGGCGTATTCTATGAACTGTGAAATCTCACCCCGTTTTATACCCGAAAGGTCTGTACACTATCAAAAGGGTTGGAAAGGTCGATACAAAAATAATAGCCGTACTTATTTAATAGGCTTAAACTCGTAAACTATTGATACGAATTTTTTTTTTTTTTCGAATGGCATAGTATATTATTAATAACATATATTTCTACTTAAAGCAGCTGGTATATGTTAATATACTGAATATACTTCTGAGATATATTCACATTATTTTTCATATAAAACTGTTTGGCAAAGGTACGTAAAATTATTATGCAACCCAGGAAATGGCTTTTAAAATTTAAAATAAAACTTTTAAACTCCTACAAAGATTGATGGTGTCAATAGAGTGACATAAAGTTTCGAAGAAGACTTAAAGTTCCGACCCCAAATTGGCATCACCCACGCAACAGATTATTTTCAATTTAGTTTAATAGATTTTATAATATATATATACAGCCTTATTCGACGGTACATTTAAACTAGAGATAACAAATATTGTTACTAAAAAATAGAGAAAATGCAACAAAAAGAAATAGCTGGATAAAAAGAGAAGCCTCTAATTATTGAAAAAGAAAATGAAATTTGAGGGCATTATTAAGGTTGTATCAAAATTAACCAATCAAGGACAACTAGCCATCATTCCAAATCCAATTTGAACCCAATAGATGGATCGGTAGACGCGGTGAAATTGAATGGCCTGTCCGCTCTCTCGATTTGATCCCGCTTGACTATTTTTTATGGGATTACCTAAAATCGAAAGTCTACTTCAATAGACCAAATAACGTTGATGATTTGAAATTCAGGTTCTCACTGAAAGCTGCTTACTGCTGCTCCTCGTTGCTCGAACTGAACTGACGTTCTCCGCGTTGTGCGGCTCCTTATATATGCTGTGGTCTAGGGCGCGCGTGCGCGAGGAGGTACGTTCAAGTATTGAGTGAAGAAACACAGCAACCTGCCCGAAATGGACTTATAACGAGGAGTCATAGACGAGCGCTGACCAATCAAAGTGAACCACGGCATTATGCGGCAACGATTGGATACGAGGTTGCCCAACCGCCAACGAGAAGTCACGTGGAGCATGATGTTTCAGCGAGGCCACTTATCGGGTTGACTTAGGCGCCCGCTATGCCTCCTACAAGTAGTAGGGGACCAGTGACATGTAGCCAGTCGCGCAGGTGCGCTCTAACCTCCAGCATATATAAGGAGCCGCATAACGCGGGGAATGTCAGTTTAGTTCGAGCAACGAGAAGCAGCAGTAGGCAGCTTTCAGTGAGAGCCTGAAGATGGCAGATGAGATTCTGCCGAAACGTCGTTTAGACAACCGTGACTCCTGGAGGAGTCGATCATCGACGCGGGAGAGCACCCGGAAGTACAACAACACTTTATATATATATATATATATATAAATATTCATACGCCGAATGATAATGTGGGTTTTTAATCGAAATTTGAATGCGTATTTTCAACCACGGTCAAAAATTCATTAAGAAAATATTTATAACAATTGGAACTGTAATTACACACGACTGTTTGGAATAAAGGACACTATTGTTTTCAAATATATAGAAATTTGTATTTGTAATCTATGAAAACATGATTGACAGTTCAGGCTTAAATTTAACTACCTGAACTGCGAACAAAGGGCAACAATACACGTATGGCAGCAAAAAAGTGACAATGAACCGTTATTTTGCCTCCATCCATTTGCATACACATAGGCATTGTAATATTGAATTCTGTTTGTATTTTATTTGTTGGCGTACGTATTAATCAGGGTATAATTAAGAGCTATTATGATGTGAACAACAATGGCGAATTATAGACTGAAAACGTGTCAAATCGGTGTCTGTTTTAGATATACGGAAGTCATTTATCGTGATTATGTATCTCGATAAGCAGTTGCAAATAAATCATAATTAAAACTACAAGTCACAAACTACTGATATACTTATGGACCCAGGGAAAGAGAAAATTATTATAATAATTTAAGAGTTGGATGGGGATGAAAAACCGACAAACTGAATAGTACCAAATAAAAAATCGACACTCTTACTTTTGGTCAAAAAGAAATATTTAAAAAGCTAAAAAGTTTTACTGTCTGAGGTTCTTGCCACAATTTATTCAAAAGTTATTTAAATAAAAGAACAGAAGTTGTAAAAATAGAAAATCGTAAGAGACAAGGAATATGCCCTATGGTCTTCCATAAAGCATGATTCAACATAAAATACACTCGAAAACAACATTCGTGGAGCATATTTACAATACAAAAGAGAAAACAAATAAAGGTTATAGTTACACAAAAAACTGCAGGAATTAAATATTTTATCTACTAGGAGAAAAGCTTCTTTTCTTCTACAATATATTAAAACTTCCAAGAAGTCCTATTAGGGAAAAGTGCAATTTTCAAATAATTGTTTATGGCTGGTTGGAAGAGGGTGGGGGAGAAATTAATATTACTATCATGTTGAGCACCCTCAAGAACAGGGATAAACAAAAACCGATCGGAATGCTTACGATGGAAAAAACGCGAAATAGGGGTGTTTTTTCGAGTGTACGGGTAGTTTCTGAGGAGTGGAACCTTAAAAATATCACGACATTCTAGATATACCTAATTAACCATTTGAAAAAATTAATAGTAACGACCCATATGATATGAAAATCAGAATCCTATACTCTATCAAATACATTATTCTCGTACCTCTAAACAAAATTAATAAATCTGTGTATCCAAAGTAATGTATTTCTTAAGATATTAAAACTGTCAAAAGTTGTACCTTTACACAAGAATGGCTCGATTGACGATCCTGCCAATCACAGGCCTATCGCAATTATTCATTCCTGTGTTTGCAAAAAATCTAGAAATTGTATTGAAACTACAAATTTTGAAAATTTTAATCTATTCAACAATTGCCTGTTTGGTTTTAGAGCGGGAAAAAGCACAACGTTAGCCATAATTGATAAATAAAGGTTTCGAGGACAGTGAATTTCTCCACGTTCAGTTCCTAAATTTAAGTAAAGCCTAACTAACGTTTTATAAATTCTCGATAAATAGTCAAAGTCTTCTAAATTCATATCTTGAAGATAGATCCCAGTATGTACAGTACCAAAACATTAAATCGCACTTAATCGATACAAATATTGGGATACCGCAAGGTTCGGTATTGGGTCCAATACTGTTCCTTATCTACATAAATGATTTACCCAACTGTACATCTGTACCTCATTTTACTCTCTTCGCGAACGACACAACATTAATCTACAATAATCACGATAAAAACCATCTCTTATCCAACGTCAACAACAACAAACCGACTATCCAAGACAAGACAAGACTCTCCCGACAGTGCAAAGTTTTTAGGGGTTTACTCAGACCACAAGTTGTCCTGGGAAAACATACCATCCACATCTGTAAAAAAATAGCCAGCAATATTTTTTTGCTACGCAGCCTGGCGAGTTTTGTTTCAAAGTCAACCTTAATAACAGCCTATGATGGGCTCATTCACTCAACATTTTCATATGCAATTCTGATCTGGGGTCACTCAGCGCATACCAAGAACGTTTTCTCGATGCAAAGAAAAGCGATCAGAGTTATTGCAGGTCTAGGATACAGAGACGATTGCAGTTACGTCTTTAAGGAATTATCCCTTTTAACATTGCCCTTCACATACATATTACACTGTCTCCTTGTTACGCTTTTCCTCTGAAACCATAAGGGAGAAAAAAAATAGATTAGCTACACTCATTGATAAATGTGAAACTATAAAAAAAAAATTACAGATATAATACTTTAAAAAAACGATAAAAAATATATGTTGAAATAATAGTTACTGAAATTTTAATTAATAAAAGATTTACCTCTTTCTAATGTAAGCACAGTATTAAATTTACGACCCAAAGATGTGATCTTGAAGAATTACTATATTTCGTAAATGAGTTCAAAAGTGATCTGCCAATCTCAAAAGTCGAATTGAATGATTGTTCTTTAGTTCTATTTGAATAAAGAAAACTAATTTCGTACCAGAAAAGAACTTTATAAATCTAAAGGAACTAAGTTGAAATAGCACCATTTTGGTAAATTCGCAAAAGTAAAGAAACCTAATTTTAATAGCTAGTGTTTATACCAATTGTGACTTTAAAAATGCATTCTGTAAAAGGTAGCGCCACCTGGTATCGAATTATGTAAGTACCACCCCTATACAAATAAACGACTCTGTAAACACTAAACCATTAGTTTCTATACCAGTAGAGGTCAGTGCTTTTCATTAAGTTGTTAATAAAGTCTGCTATAATAAATGTTACTTTGACAAACTGATTTGTTACGATTATTGGATAACCTATAAATCATAAAGGTAAGTAATTATTTAACATTTAAACCTAAATATTATGAATAATAGAACGTATGAATTGACATATTATATACCTGTAAAGTTTCACATTAATCATTATGTGTTAACTGTAGTTAAATAAAGTTATGTTTTAGGATGAGGCTGCCTGGAAGACTGAAACTGTACAAAAATGATAAAATGAAATATATAATAATAAAATATAACTAAACTATGATTAATATACAAGACTTATTAAAGTATGGTACTGACAATAACAGTACAAAATTGTTATACACTATATTTAACAAATAGCTGCAATCTTCAGTGAATTTCAGCTACAAAAATCCATCCATGTGTTATACAGGGCGTGTTACGCATAAGGAAACATGGGGAAATTTGAATAAATGGTAAATTTGATTATTCGAATGTTACATCCTTTATATCAAAGAAAATCAGACACATACACGAGACAAGACCTGCTGCACAACTATGCAACCAGGAACAATAAAAAAATTAAACCATAATTTTTTACTTCTACCCAAGACCAGAAATGGCACAAGTTACTATGCCATAAATTTTTTTAATGTACTACCGGATAACATACAAAGACTAGAATATAATCGTTATAAAACTGTTATAAAAAATTATTTACTAAATAATGCCTTTTTTATATCAATTATTACTTGTCTTCTGATTTGACATGTATTACCATATGAATTTGTTCATTCCCTTTGTTATTGTGGTAGTGTAGTATTTGTTTTATATGTTTTACTATTTATCTACTTGTTTTACCTCTTTTATTATTTATTCAAGTTGCCACTGTATGTTTTTATGTCCTGTGTAAATACTAATACGTATAATGCACAAATAAAGATCTATCGTTTCTCTCACAGAACTATTGGGTTTTAAAAACTTTTTCTTGGGCTACAAGGGTCCAGAAGAGGGTTAACCACCGACATTTCCAGTGTCGGATTAATAAAAAATAAACAATAATTTCAAAATAGCGGACACTTTTCCTGAGCTATAGTGAACTTTGTGTATACCACAAAGCTATGCTTCGGTCTTGATACCTGGCACATGATTTTTAATTTCAAAAAAGTTTCTACTCAGACCTTAAAACAAAAGTTCTCATTGTCATATACCGCGTCGTCTTCGTGTGCTTTCAAAGTTTCCAGAACCCGTAAATTATCCCCGTTATTCCACTTTATTTGCGCTTGAATAGTTCACCGGCGCGATAAAGAATAATAACTGTCTAAAGTTTTAGAGTATAGTGTGAAGAGATTTACCAGCATCAACAATAAATTATGACAAATCGGGTCCTTATTCCAGCATTAATTCCTCTACTGTTAAGCCACAGTTTGCGCAACTCAACAAAGAGTAAATATACAAGGACGAAGCGGTGAATTATGTACATAATAACAGCTTCGGGTTTAATATGCCCGAACGTTAATTTAGAATGTGCTAGAAAGCAGACTACATTGTAATTATTGAACACGGTATCTATTAGAGAAAATAGTTTCTAGACATTCTGCTTGTTTCTTTTGTAATAACTTTTCAATACAAACACAAAAGATTCGATCGCTTTTAATGATACAAGAGCAGCAGTTAAATGTAAAAGCTTTTGCACTGGGTTGATATAGAGCAGAATATTATTAACTTCATGCAGAGAGAATAGTTTCTTTGATGCAACGGGATTTTCTTTGAAACAAAGAATCTTTTGCTAGTGGTGAGAATTTATAATTTTTAAAGTAAGGAAACTTAAAGATTCTTTTAAAGGTGGAAGAGTATTGACTCGGATAACCTTCGTTTCTGTAACATAATGTGGACCCGGAAAATATTAATGGTTTAACGTTTCTGGCATTTGTTAATAAACAATTAAATATTTTCACTTATAATATCACAAGAACTTAAATTATTTCCAGGAATAATTTAAGCTTGGGTGGTATTTGGTAAGAAAATTTCACACCACTTAACACCATAATTTGGAAAAAAATTATTAATCCAACCTGACATTTTAAATTAATTTCACTGCTTGTCAAGTTGGCCAGGGTATTGTTGTTTTTGACATATGTTGATTTGTCATTTTTGTTTAACCGGTTCTGTCACAAAGCTTAATAATTACTAGTTTAAAAGGTCTGTACGTTGAGTTTAATAAGTGTATAGCGAAATGTCGCGATTTGGTAAAGAAAATCAACAAGTAATTAGACAAGAAATTCAAAATATAACACCAGATAACACCCGAAAATCAAAATCAAGTGTATGGAAACAGTTTGTTGAATTTTGTGACGAAAAGTTGTATAATATTCATGTGTATTAGTGTAGTACAGGTGACTGCTATATTGGAGGACTACGCATTTAATATGAAAAAGAAAAAATTTGAAGATTATAAGGAAAGTGTGGTCAAAGTGATGTGAAACTCTACTGCTAAGCAGTTACAAGAAATTTATTACGAAAAATATAAAATAAAATTTAATCCGTTTTCTGATGTGGAATTTGCGACCGCCAGAGCTGCACGCGATGCTAAGCGCAAAAAATTATAGAGAGACCCATTAAAAAGAAAAGTGAGTGCTTCAGCCTAAACCAGTGACGAATACAAAAAAAATATTGAAATGTGGGATGAAAATACTCCAGATGGATTGCAGCGTAAATTTTTTCACATGAGCTGGCATGGAGAGGAGGGGAAGGATATTCTGCATGTATCCAATACTTCAAAGAAGAAACTGATAATTTCGGAAACCCAAAAGGTCGGATAGAATATAATCCAATATTCTCCAAAACCACACAAGGTGGTTCTAAAAAACTGTCGGATAGTAAATGGTTGATTACAAATTTCGACAATCCACAAATGTGTCCGGTTTGTTTGTTTAAGAAGTTGATGGAAAAAAGGGGAAATCTTATTCAGACCGACAGATTATTCTTAACACCAAACCCATACTGAAGTCAACCCAATTCGAAAGGATGGTACAAGAATTGCCCAGTTGGTAAGAACACTGTATCTTCATGGTTTAAATCAGCACCCTCTGATATAGGAATTGACACTAAAAAAGTAAAAATAACTAATCATTCTGCAAGAGCAACAACTGTTTCAAAATTGGCCAAGGAAGGAGTTGGTGAACAACAGCTCATTAAAATTACTGATTACTGTTTAATCATGATCAGAGCACAATGTAAAATAAAACAGAAAGTACCCAGATTCAACCCACCGATTCAAGCCAGCCCACAAACATTTATAATAATTGTGTTTTTAATAGTAATAAAACCTATAATAATTAAATTTATTTCGTTATTATTTTGCTTATTAGTCGATACCATTAGAGATTTGCCAATGAAGATATTAGTTCAACATGAAATAAATTCTAAAAAAATCATATAGGTATATCCACCATATTTCGTTAAATAAAAAAAAATTACCAACTTTAGTTACACCAAATGCTAAAACTCATATGGGTATTAGTTCAGTCTATCGCCCTTTCATAATTTTAGGTTACTAAAGGTGGTAGAAATGTATCTTTTGTTAAAGTAATCCATAACACTTCTAATTTAAAAAATATAATATTAACATGGTTTGTTGCAGTAGGTGGCTGTGATATAGGCGGCCATGCTTTTGACAGATGAGGTTTATATTGGTAAATTACATTAAGTTACTGTGTAGTAAACCAGCAAACAAAGATATTTTTATGTAAAACATTTCTTGTAAGTATTTGCGTTAAACAATTTGAGAAAAATGGAATGCTTTGAAAAGTACAATTTATATAAATACTGCAAAGAGTTGAGTCAAGCGCAAATATGTCATCCAGGATTAATATATTTAACGAATTTAATGGAAGATTGCGATCAGGAAGCGTTAGAGTCGAATGGTTTGTTTACGAAAATCCAAGAAAGTCTGCTGCAGATGTCAAGTAAATATGGCCTTTTGCGTAAAAGAAATTGTTTCAAAATATTACATATATGTCTTAAAACACAGACATCTAATTAATTCGTCACCTTCCTATTCACCATTAAGAAGAGAGGATGGGTTAGAATTCAAGCAACATTTAAATCTTACTATGTTTGTACATCCTACGTTTTTTGAATTATAAATTGTTAATGCATAATAATTTAACAAATTTGTGTTTTCTGTTTAATTAAACTTTATAGCGAATAATAAATAATAATGTTAATTCAGAAATTTTGCATTATTCATAGGTACATCTACATTATTTAATGGTTGTAGATCATATGTTTACAACAACAACTGTCAAAAAAATTTCACTTAAATATCGTGGCGCCTCGAAAAAATTTCCGGAAATTTTTTTAATTGCCATGGTAACTAGTCAAAATTAAGGTATCTTATTGGTTAAAAAGTAGAGGTGTGAAATTTTCATTTAAATTTTACGTCTGGTTGTTGATAATTCTTCCAAATTTATAGATAGGTAGATAGTTTATTTACCACAGGATGGTACAAACTATTGTACATATGGTAAGTCAAATAGCATTGGAAGATAAATATATATGTCAATAGATAAAATAGATATAAAACTATATATAAAATATCTATATTAACAATTAAGCATAGTCAAATATAAACTTATACACAAATAAAGTAAAATATATATAACACACTATGTAAGTATTAAACACTTTTGCATACATACGTACCTACTACATACAAACATACTACATACATGTAGATTTGACGATGTAAAGACGAAGATCGAAGTTTTAAATTGAAGGACAGCAAAAAGTCCCTTACTGAACTATTTGCAAACACGTTCAATTTAAACATTCCATGACAATCTTTTGCCCAAGTATGTACCTACAAGTTTTACATCATTTGCAAATTTTACATTTATCACAGACAGCAAGTCCTCTCGGAGAGGTTTTTGTAGGTGAAAGTTTAAACAAACAGTCTTTTTGTTATTTAATATTAATTTATTTCTATTACATTTAATTCTTCTACCACTAATTTTGCCGCAGACTGAATATTTTCAGGGCTAGTTGCTGATACAGTTATTGCCATATCGTCTGCAAACATTGTAACTACCATTTGTTATGTTGCATGGAAGGTCATTCACGTATATACCTAATAACAGTGGACCAGAAACTGAACCCTGGAGAACAACCAACTTAATGTCACATATTTCTGAAGTAATGTCTCCCAACTTAACGATCATTTTTCTACCACTCAAATGAGATTTGATCCAATTTAAAGAGGAATTTCTAATGCTTATATTGTACAATTTTTCTATAAGAAAATGATGAGTCACAGTAACAAATAAATAATAATAATAATAAATACACCACAGGTAATGACGACCCCCTTTATCCCGGAAGGCTCTAGAAGAGCCTTGTGTGGGAGGGGGCTACACATTTAGAGACAAGGGACACACACCCAATATCCGTGTATAGTGAAAAAATCCCTCTCACAGTATTTTCCACTGCCACGGCCGGGGATCGAACCCGGGACTTTTGGGTGAGAGGCAAGTGTGCTTACCTCTCGACCATCAGTCATACATGCTGCAGATAGGTAAAAAAATAAGGAAACAACATACCGACCTTTATTAAATTTGGAATATATATATTCCATTAAGTGGCAATATGCTATTTCTGTAGATTTTTGCTTCCTGAAACCATATTGTGAGTCTATTATAACTTTATATTTCTCCAAAATTTTACAATTCTATTATAGACCACTATTTCTAAAATTTTCTATAATATGCTTAGAATTGATATTTGTCTATAATTTTCTATACTCTTTGAATCATCTTTTTTATACAAAAGTAAAACCGATGCCACGTTTAAAGTATATCAGGAAATTTACCTACTTCTAATGATAAGTTAAATAGATGTACTAAATATTGTATTATACTGTTACAATTGTGTTTTAGTACATGTGTTGTTATCTAGTCAAAATCACTAGATTTTGCGTTTCGAGCAACGTACAAAATGTACGGTACGGGGGAACAAAAAGTATATATTTTAATTTTAAATAAACTTGTCTTGCTTGCTTTTGGTTGTTTGCAAATTACTGTAAGGAACGAAAACAATTCTTGTTCTTCAAAAATTAACAACCTATATGGGAAATATGTTATATTCTATTATATTCTAAACAGACCTATCCCCAGGTAACTCTATACATTACTTTATAGGTGATTAAGTATCACATTCACTCTTCTAATCTCAAAAGTTCCTATACCAATAATTACACGACATGCATGCCTAGCCGCTCGGTAAATTATATCTGTATATGCAGTTGTTATCCTATCCAAAGCGTCTGTTAGTTGCTGTGACATGACATAATACATTGCTAAATTATAGCCAGTGCAGCCGACAATCGGCTATCCTTTCGGAGATAAATTTAATGAAGCAAAGGAAATTTATTGTAGAGAATATGACAGTTTAATAATAAATAGCAATATTAACAATTTGGAAATGATTAGAAGGAGATGAAGGAAAATAATTCCTGATAGGCCTTTGCATAATACAAAGTATAAAACATAGGATACTTGAAATGTTCTGGTATTATGCATTATATCACGTAAAAAGTGTCGGTTCAAGCACAGGTAATAGCTGTTAATCTTACTCCAATAAAGACAATTCAATTTCGGGCATTCTTCCCTAACAGCAAGGTTCATTCTTTATACATCGTTTCAAAAGGGGATAGCTGTGTATGATTCGAGAAATTTGCATATTCCGATAATCCCTCCATACTATCCGACCTCTTTCTACTAACATAAATATACGTAATGTATTTTATACAGTCAAGTATAAATAATGGCTGGAATTAAATTTCGTACTTTATAATTCACAAAATGTGAATATGTCAGGATCAGGGTCCCTGTCTGTAAATGAAATGATGGATACAAAGTTAAAAGGGGTTTGTTTAGATTGTTTTGTATAACAGAGATAGATTTAATTTCACCTTTGTTTGTGTACAAGGTGATCCAAAATCTTTTAGGTTTTGCTGACGGTAAACTAGCTCGTTAGGTAACTATCAAACAAAGTTGTAAATTACGATACAAAATGCGCCTATTAGACTTTTCTTGTATCCCCTTATTAAGAACACGCACACAGACATACAATGACTATTATCTACGACATTGCCATCTGTTTCAGCTGAGACTCGAACTCAGAAATGGTACCGCGACTAATCGTATTGTCTCACACACAACTCCGTCTAATTCACTATTGCCAACTTGATAGGTAACACATGAAAAACGCCTGTAAACATCCGTGCCCTAGCCAGGACTTGAATTCGCGACACCATGGTCACAAACCTAACGCGTAAACCGGGACGAGGCTCAGGAATACCAAAAAATATTTTGTACTTCAAAGACCTTGTGTTCAAATTGTTATTAATGATTTAATTTTTTTAACCGCGTTTTTCAACCAAAAAATGTGAATAACTCGACATATATAGATGCGATCGGGACAAAAAAAAAACAATAAAACAAAGTCTTTGTAATTAAATTTTCTACAAGTCTACGTTTAGCACAATCATAACCTACAAAAGTGAAAAAAATGGACAAAAATAGTTTTTTCCACATTTTGCTGCAATTTTATGCAATCAAGTCTCAATGCCAACTTTTTGATGCCGTAAAAAAATTTTTTTAAACCTATTTTGGCCAATTTTTTTATATTTGTTTAAAACCCAATTAACAAAAAAATAAATTTTCGGCCATTTTAAAAGAACTCAAGTATTTAATTTATTAAAACTTTGTAGTTAAAATATATTTTTTATTCGTTGCTTAAAATGTTTGAAAAAATGGGTCCTGAAAAGGTTTAGAAACAAGGCAATATTGAATTTTTAAAAGTAAGCTCGATATAAAAATAAATTCATAAATAATTTATTTTGAAATTAAATGATGGGTCATAACAAAAAAGTAAGTTGCTAATTGCATTGCTTGGGAAAAGATAACATATTTAAAAAGGAAATCCTAAAAAGGTTCAAAAACAAGGAAGTTACTGCATTGTGCAACTAAGATTGATAAATAATTGAAAAAAAGTTATTTTCAGATAAATTAACAACAACTGCATTTAAATGTATGTAAATTTGTTTTTATAGAAAAAAACTTTTTTTTTAATATGTTGTACGGTCGTGAGCAAAAAAATAGTCTTATAACGGTATTTTGCTAAAATCTAGTTGCGTACATCTAACTTTAATTTTTGTGACATTGTCAGTTAGTTGTCATAATTTATTGCAAGTGTGCAAAAAACTAATATGCCTCATATAAGCGATTTAGTTAAATCTGGAGTTATTGCTAAAGCAGAAGATGGATGGTCAATGAGACATATTGCACTGCGTTATAATATTGACAAAAATTCGGTGTGTAACATGTCAAGAAAGTGGAGAATAAACGGTACGATTAGTAGAAATCCTGGATCAGGGCGACGAAGGATATCAACTCAACAACAAGATTTGCAATTGGTAAATGCTTTAGTAGAAAATCCATTTTACTCAGTTATTCAGGCTGCTGAAGAAATGAATTTTCCTGGATCGAGTAGTACCTAGTACTGGTCGCCGGCGAGTAAGAGAATCGGAGCTACGCTGTCATGCAGCAGCACAGAAATACTTACTTAAAGCTGAACATAAAGAAGCGCGAGTAGGATTTGTGCTTGAATTTTTAGCGCATGATGTAAATTTTTGGAACAATGTAATCTTTACAGAACGAAAAAACTTTCCAGTCAACACACAGCGGTTGTATTCGTATTTACCGCCCTCCGAATACTCGATTCGATGAGAAACATATATCTAACAATGATAAAAGTGGTAGATTTTTCGTCAATATGTGGGCTTGGATATCGGCACGTGGTCCTGGTGTTTTGTGGCATATTAAGGAACGATTTAATAGTGAAACGTATATTAGGATTTTATACAATATTATGCTCCCTTCTGTATCACAATTATTTCCTAATAATGAGTTCATATTTCAATAAGACAATTATTGTTCTATTCATACTGTTCATACCGTAACTAACTGGTTTCAAGATAACAACATCAATGTTTTTAACTGGCCCAGTCATAGTCCAGATCTTAACCCCGTGGAAGAAGTTTGGTGACTACTCGTAAGAAGTATCCAAAAACGAAATTTGAGACCACGGAATGGCGAAGAATTACTGGAAATAGTAAATAATGCATGGGAAAATATTATTACTAATGATTATTGTATAAGGTTATTTAATTCTATGCCAAACAGACTTATAGAAGTTATAAATAGAAATGGTTAGTTTCTTGTTAAGTAGGATATCCTTTGTCCTTTGATCCAGGATTTCTACTAATCATACCGTTTATTCTCCACTTTTTTAAAATGTTACACACAAATTTTTGTTAATGTTATAACGCAGTGCAATTTGTCTCATTAACCATCCATCATTTACTATATAGCAATAACTACAGCATTAAAATAAAAAATACATTAAAAGTGATATCTGTTTTATTTCGGGTACTCACTACATATTCAAATAGAGACAGATTTACATTAGGAAAAAAAAGTTGTCCTATTTTTTTCTGCTCTCGACAGTATGAACTGAATATGTTTCAAAATGGTTCAAATTTTGGCCAAAAATATGCATTTGTTAATTAACAATTGGCTATAACCTTCAGTCTAGTTTGACCAATATAAACTTTTTTTAAATTAAAATAAAGGTATTAAAATTTTCTTTTTGATCTGAAAAAATTTTAAAATGGGCGAAAAAATTCATTTTTTTGTTGATTGGGTTTTAAACAAATGCAAAAAATGGCTGGCGTCGAAACCTACCTTTTGAAAAAAAATGATTCGTTTTGAACTTAAAATGGCGGCCAATTCAAATTTTAAATAACAAATTCAATTTCGCACACTGGGTTCATTATTTTTGCACCAAATTCAGGGTGTTTTCGTTAGAGCAAAAGGCAGATTTTCTGAAAGTTTGAAGCTGATCGGTTGACCCAGCGGCTCCGGGCAGCAAAATAAAAAAAAATAAAAAATTTGGCCAGCTTCTTTCTGTAGGTTACGGTTGCGTTCCTAAGACCAACACTAAACGTAGATTTTCAAGGAAGTATATCACCACAATTATGCGAATGAAATTTGGTCATGCATGTTATCCTGCACATTTATTTAAAATTAAAATTGTTAACTCAGATATCTGTGAATGCTGCAATGTCCCTGGTGATCTTAATCACATATTTTTTTCATGTAAAAATTACGTAGTAGCCACCGATAATCTGTACAATAATATAATAAAAGAGAGCAACGTTTCAACACACTTCAATTTACTTCACCTTTTATCCTTAAACAGGAAGGATATATTTAATCGCCTAATTGCATTCTTGCAAGAGACGAAAATTAAGTTATAGGCTAGATTTGTTTCCTTTGTTTTATATCTGTGTGTTATTATACCCTTCTATCCGTGGTCTAGTTTTGTGGGTGCTGAAAAAAATGTCCAGAAGGGCCCCTGGACGAGAGGGGTAGGTTGGAGTCCATCTGACAACCGTCGTCCATCCGCTCCCCCACCGACAAACTGCTATAATTCTGTGATCGTAATTTCGAATGAGATAATAAAATTTATACTTTGTCCGTGCTGAAATGGTGCCGAAAAATAATTATCGCTGCTTCTCCAATTACAATATAAGCATATAAATTGACTCAATTTCAATTTCTTAGCCTGTGATTAATTTATTTCATAGCACTTTCCATTCGACGAGATTTTTACAAAAAATTAAAAGGTATTTCTACCTATCCAAAGTTTTACTTTATTTGGCTTGAGTGATAAAGTTTCAAGTGGCGACTATCGATTAACTAATAACGAGATACTTAGTTCGCTAACGCGATAGCAATATAAAACTAAAGCAGTAATTTTGCGGACCTGCCGGCGTGTCCACAAGTTTGCTTATTAACTTGAGTGAACACTTTAGTAATTATGAAATTGATCGAAAATTACGTTCATGGAATGTTTGCGTATACCTATTGGTACATTTCGTCGTGAAGTTTGCGCAAAGACCTATAGGGATTTTGAAGAAATGAAACACAAAGCATGAAACATGAGCATGGGGCAGCCAAGTCAAGACCTAATTAGGGCCAAACGTGAAAATAGGACTTGTAAGAATTATTCATTCTGGTTACGACTGCCTAGACAAAAATCCAATTATAGGGCAGGAATTTTACAAACATAAAAAAATAGATGATAATTAAAAGTAAATAACTTAACTAAACAACTAAATGATAATAACGCCAAAAAAATTTTTTTAGACCTTGACTTTTCGTACATACCCTAAATTGTAATTGTATGGACTCTTACCTGCTTGCTTTGCTTATTTACCCCCGAACCCTTCAACGAAATTAGATCAAAATATAATCTAGTCCCAGATCTCGTTGTAATACATAAGTATACCAAATTTCAAGTCAATATTACAAACGGTCCCAAAGTAAACGTGCACACAAAAAACTTACAGAGAAACCGACAGACAGAAAATTTTTTTCGCTTAAATTTAAAATCTCGACGTTTTATGACATTTTAAGCCTATTTCTTTGCGTTACTAGATTTCCACTGGACGTGGAGGTAATTAACAAAATAAATATATGATTATGTAATGAGTAGCCGAAATAAAAAAGATATCACTTTTAATATATTTTTTATTTTAATGCTGTAGTTATTGCTATAGTAAATGATGGATGGTTAATGAGACAAATTGCACTGCATTATAACATTAACAAAAATTTGGTGTGTAACATTTTAAGAAAGTGGAGAATAAACGGCACGATTAGTAGAAATCCTGGATCAAAAGACAAAGGATATCCTACTTAACAAGAAACTAACTATTAATATTTCGTTATTGCACCATTTCTATTTAGAATTCCTATAAGTATGTTTGGCATAGAATTAAATAACCTTATACAATAATCATTAGTAATAATGTTTTCTCATGCGTTATTTACTATTTCCAGTAATTCTTCGGCATTCCGTGGTCCGTGGTCTCACATTTTGTTTTTGGATACTTCTTCCACAGGGTTAAGATCTGGGCTATGACTGGGCCAGTTAAGAACATTGATGTTATCTTGAAACCAGTTAGTTACGGCATGAGCAGTATGAACGAAACAATTGTGTTGTTGAAATATGAACTCATTATGAGGAAAGAAGGGAGCATAATATTGTCTAAAATCCTAATATACGTTTCACTATTAAATCGTTCCTCAATATGCCACAAAACACCAGGACCACGTGCCGATATCCAAGCCCACATATTGACGGAAAATCTACCACTTTTATCATTGTTAGATATATATTTCTCATCGAATCGAGTATTCGGAGGGCGGTAACCACGAATACGACCGCTGTGTGTTGACTGGAAAGTTTTTTCGTCTGTAAAGATTACATTGTTCCAAAAATTTACATCATGCGTAAAAGATTCAAGCGCAAATCCTACTCGAGCTTCTTTATGTTCAGCTTTAAGTAAGTATTTCTGTGCTGCTACATGACAGCGTGGCTCCGATTCTCTTACTCGTCGGCGGTTAGTACTACTAGATCCAGGAAAATTCGTTTCTTCAGCAGCCTCAATAACTGAGTAAAATGGATTTTCTACTAAAGCATTTACCAATTGCAAATTTTGTTGTTGAGTTGATATCCTTCGTCGCCCTGATCTAGGATTTCTACTAATCGTACCGTTTATTCTCCACTTTCTTAAAATGTTACACACCGAATTTTTGTCAATATTATAACGAAGTGCAATTTGTCTCATTGACCATCCATTTCCTGCTTTAGCAATAACTCCAGATTTAACTAAATCGCTTATATGAGGCATATTAGTTTTTTGCACACTTGCAATAAATTATGACAATTAACTGACAATGTCACAAAAATTAAAGTTAGATTTTAGCAAAAAAACCTTTATAAGACTTGTCCTATTTTTTTTTTGCTCACGACCGTACCGAATAGAGAACAAAATTCCGCATTTTGGATATACTAATATGAAAGATATCCATATCCCCATGTGTTCCTATTGGAACACATAGGGTACAGGTGAGATAATAACAGCAAATTTGTTCTTGGAACAGGCAAATACGAGCTATTCTGCAAATTAGGAACATGAAATCTAAAACTAAGAATTTCAGGACAGCCAACATTATCATTTAAAAGTTTAAAAAGGAATACAAGATACTGATACACCCGACACCGACGTAGTTGAAGATCATTTTTGTTGAATCTATGTAATAAATCACAATGTGGAAAACTTCTCTTTAGTAATTTCCAGAACTTTTGAACGAAATATATTTAAGAACACGTCTCTAAGGTTTTTCAATGCTATATTTATGATTTTCGTAACCAGGACATACTATTGAAGCATATTCAAGCTTGACCTCACAATTGAATTAAAGAGAAGTTTTACTATATTTTTGTTCATTTCTTTACAATTATGGATAATGTAGCCTAAATTTTTGAGAAATTAGTAGTGATTTGATTGATATGGCTAACAAAAGATAACTTTGGATCAAACATAACTCATAGATCTTCGAGATGACTACAGCTCTTCAGTTCTTCATTATTAATTGTATACATAAATTTCATTGGATTTTCTGCACGAGAGTATGTCACAGAGCTACACTTTGAGATATTTTACTGTAAATTGTTTACGCTACAACAAGACCATAGCTGTACAAAATCGTTTTGCAAATCAGCGCGGTATTTAACATTAGTGATAGAAGTAAATATTTTTAAGTAATCGACATAATGTAAGATTTTGCAGGTAAGCCAATGATGATATCATATATAAAAATATTAAACAGCAAAGGCCCAAGCACAGAACCTTGGGGAACACCCGACGTCGCTGAGATATCTATAGACCAAAATATGCCAAAATTTATAACATTTATTTTGAATTTTTCATTGTAAGCTAAAATAATAATAATAACAAATCAATATGTTAGGTTTTTGCTACAGTTGAATTACGAATTCACCCACCATTCTAATGCACACATTTTTTTCGGCATTGTAAAATACGTTTAGGATTCAGTGGTAAATTGAATTTCTTCAGTTATGGGTTAATTCTGAGCCGAAGTATAGTACACAAACCTCTTTACAAGATTTACGACATTGAAAGAATGGGCGTCAAACGACAAAATTCAGCCGACGACAGTGAAAACTGTCTAAGAGCGGGCTGACCCAAAAGGAATCACGTTGATATATTATAATAATGTTCTACACCGCTGAGTGCAATTTGTAAATAAATTGAATTCTCGATTGCTCGTGATATATTGGTCGATTATTTTTATTTATGCCCAATTAAACATGAGGGAATATATTCAAACAGTGTTTATTACCATAAGTACAGAGTGCCTTGTAAATTAATGAACATGCATTTATAATATAAATCAAGTAAAAATATGGTAAATTTACTTTCTTTATTGATACATTTTTAGAGGTCTGAGGAATAATTTTTTTTTAATTGCATTTAGAACAGAATTTTGGGCTACGTAGAATTTTTAGTACATTATTATAAAGTCATCCAGAGATAATAATAGAATGCCTGATTAAAGACTTAATTAGGTATTTACATAGAGTGGACACCAGCCGAAAGACTGATCCTACTTAAAGGAGCTCTCGTACCAGTCGTCTCATACCACGAGAGCTCTTTTAAGTAGGATCAGTCTTTCGGTTGGTGTTTGTTGCAATCGAAGCATTAGCGTTTTGATGGTAATATACAATTATTACACTTAACGCGCCAGGCTTGTAACTTGTAATTCAGCGCTCGGCGGGGCACATAGTACGGATAATAGCTGTTGGTTGCAGTCTGGTTACATTCGTTATAGTAAAATAAGGATTTTATAGAGGAGTTTGCGACTAAAAATATTGTTTTAATATTCCGCTCTTTAAAAGCACATTTGAACATTGAATATTTGTTATAAATTATGTTTCATTTCTGTACAATACCGGGTATTCCGGCAAAAACGTGAAAAAATCTTTGTGAGTCCTAAGAGTTATTGGCGAAAGCAGCATTTTTACTTCATTTAGTGAACATTCATTGTTAAATTGACCCGCTTTTCGGTGGTATTGCTCTGTAGTTGTGTTTATTTCAAATTGTTACTTACCTAACATAGTAAGTAAACATTCATATTAAATATGTTACAAACATTTAACTGTAAAACTTATTTCACGTAACCAATGAAGTTTTATGAATAAAGATGCCAAAATGATCAATACGAATATGAACATTAAAATCAGAATATTGTGCCGCCTAATTTTTAACTTCAATTACCTCGAAAAATAATTACTTTATCGTTATGAAGTAAGAGTCCATTATTTTTGTAAAAAATGTTTTAAAATTAAAAAAATATACTGAAAAGATGATTCCACCAGTAGCGTAGAATTTAGAAGGGGAAGCTTCTCATCTGTCCCTGCCGTACGCCTCTGGTAATAGTGAGAAGGTATATTTTACCATGGTCTGATGTTATCCAAAATATCTAAACTTTCTGCCAAATATGAAAAAGAAATATTAAGGTTTTCCCAGAAAAAAAAATTATTACTGAAATACTTAACTCACATAAAAAAATGATTTATGGCATATTTATTATCTTATTAATTTTACTAATAGTAACAAAAAAAAAACTTGAAGTTTGAAAAATATTGGGTTCATTTTAAACAGCCATAAATTGGCGCGTTGTGACGTCAACACCCTGAAATCCAATCACAGAGGTTGTCTCTGTTCAAGATTGTTTATTAATCTTGGTCTTTGTTAACATAACATAACCTCTATTTATTGACAGCACTCAGCACTTTTCTACTTTAGGTAAAATATCAGCGGCACCTTTAACATATCCCTCTTCAACTTGATTCCATTTTGATTGTAGAATTAATAAAACATAAACCAGAAACTGATAAAATAATATTTTCACTCCAAACAATACAAACATAAAAATATAAATTTGACGTTTTAGGTTAGTCATCTGATGTGTAATGTCGGTAAAGGTTAAACCTAAACTACAGTACAAAATATTAACGTCCGACGCTTTCACGAATAACTTGTGCGGCATTTATCTGGATTCTGATTGACGAATATTTACACGTCCACTGCTTTAGACCAATCACAGTACAAGCATTACAAATGGAAATTCTGAGAAGTTTTAGAGGAAAGCTTTCTTTAACACACAGTTAGAATCTATTACAAACTAATTATATCCATAATCTCATTGGTTTTCCGGGTAGATACGTAATTCTGGCGCGTAAAAATGCCCGTTTTAAAAAGCAGTGAAATTATCAGCAAGTTGTTTCAACGATATTTTCTTAGAAATAATTCTTATTAGAAAAGTAAATTGTTGTAAATTAATAAAATGTTTTATTATATCATTTTCACGACACAAATTGTTAAAATAGAATTAGAGGGAAAACCCTATTGGCGAAAATAATTTTTAAAATTTGAAATAAAACATCCTGCATCTCAGCAAGGAGGAACATTTTATCTATGTGTTTTGGGTTACATCTTCTTATTTTGGGCCAAAGATTCTTCAGTTAGCTTACCTACAATTATTAATGAAACACCTTGTATGATTCAAATTTCCGTTTTTTCGAAAATTTTGTTAGAAATCGTTGGTAAATTCTAACACTTACAGCACATTTATATAAGTCATCTTGAAGGCTAAAGTTAGACCATAATAGTGTATCTCGAATACAGTAAGTACTTAACGGATAATTGATATAAATTTATTTAAGTACCTTAATCCACATTTAGTTCTTATTTATTTTACAAAGGTTTCTCTACAGAGACTATTTAAAAAACACGCTGAATTGTACTTCTAAAAAAATTGTTGGCTGATCCCAAGAAATGTCAAATTTTCCTTTCAAGTGGTACTTCGCATACTTACGTCCGTTACAAAAAATTGTCAAGAAAAACAAAATATAAATTTAAAAATTAGGCTCACCGAATTAAAATATCAAATTATCTACAAAAAAAACTACTTGTGATTGCTTGCATATTATTGTCAAAGAAACACACCTAGAATTATTATATAATGCACAGATCACGGATTAGAAAATTCCGGATATGAATATGGCCATGGCCAAGAGCGTGAAAATTAACTTACTGAGAATATCAGCACCCTCAGAACCTATTCAGCAAACTTTTTACATCTAAAACCTAGCTTTTTAAGTGTACAAGAAATATACATATTTAACTAAATTAATAATCAAACCTTGAATACCGAAAAAATCCTCCCTCACACAGAAAACAGTACTAGTAATATTAATAACAAACTAAGTAACTTTAAATTACTTTTTAGAACCTCTGTTGCGAATTAAAGCACATATGGGGGTTATAAATTTTGATATAATAATTTCTTCACTAATTTTTCTTTTTTCAACAGCAACTATTAATATTATTTGGCACTTTTTAACAACAACTTAGATGTTATGCGATCCTCACGCCGAAAGGAGACAGTTATAGGGGAAAAGTCACAGAAAACTACAAGAGCGGGCCACGTGACAGTAATAGATCAGAAAAGAGTTCAGAAAATAGCGGGAAGGACCACGACATCCTTGTTTTTGGTCGACATTGCGATGTGCAACTGAAATTCGCGATCCAGCATCCCGCGCGGATTGGAGGCCGGGACCATGCGTTGCCGAGTGGTGGGGCAGAAAACCCAGAGTGGAACATGCTCTTCAGAGGCGTGGTATGGCTTCAGCTGTAAACCAAAAGCTGAATCGCGACGTGGTAAGACCTCCGAGAATATGTGACGGAGTTACTGGGTGAAATCGGAGAGAAATTAAGTTATATACAAAAATCTGTTGATTGGATATAATTTAAAAAAATAAACAGTGCAGCTCTAAAGTTTTTCAAAAGAAAGTGTATTAATCGACGCTGTTCCTGAGTACAGAAATATAAATCGTTGTACATACAGGGCGTTCCCTAAGTGCTTTGGCCAAAAAAAAGATGGCGATGCATGAGATAATTTATTTTTAATTGCTGCAAAAACACAGTGTGAGTGAGAGCGGCGAGAGAGTGGGCCTACTCTGTCGGCTGCTGATTGAAAAGAAATAAATTTATAAATATAACTCTCATGTGTAGCGCAAGTTACCATCTGATCTAATTTTTTTTTTTTAACAAAAAAAGAAAGTTGTTTTCTTGAAAATGAGGCTTGACAGAAGGGCGTAGGACTTTCCCTTTCCCTTCTACAGGGCTTAAACTAAAAGTTGACGTCCTGGCTCTCCTAATGAAGGTATTTCAAAATATTTTTTTCATTTTGAAGGGGATGAAAATCTCTGTCTTTTGAGGAGCATTTCTTCCCCTCTCCTCCCCCTTCAGTGAAAAAGGCGATTTTGAAGAAAATGTCATTTTTCTTTTGCTTCCCATTTTTGAATTTTTGCCAAAAATCAACTCGGACCAAATGAAAGTTGATTTTGATTTTTTAAAATCGCACGAGCAGATCCGGAGATATGGCATTTTCCCGTTATGGGCAGATGGTAGTTTTTGGGGGTAGTTGCGGATCAAATTATAAAATCTTTCCATTTCTTTCATAAATCTATTTATTTTGTTGATACCTGTCATATTTTACCCATTAACATATAAAAATTTGTTGTTTTGTGTAATTTTCGTTATTTTTTCGAGGGAGTGTTTTTTAATTATTTTTCTTCAGGGCCAAAGTAGATTTAAAAAAGTTATACTAATTTTTTGTAAAATTTCCCGCTCATTCACCTGGTGCTATCCGTTTTTTTTTAATTATTTTTCGAGATATTAGCAAAAAACTGAATTTTTCCGTTTCTTATAAGGGTTCGCGAGGGTAAATTTTGATAAACTCTTTTGGGTCACTTTCTACTAGCAAAAAAGTAGCCTTTCATGAAACAATTAGCGAGGTGACAATCAATTCTAACTTTTCATCAAAATTGGTCTCTGACAACTGGACTAAAATGCTCAATGTGTGCACCTTTTTCTGAGATAACCTACAATACACTCCTGAGCAGGATGCGTTGTTCTCCGAATTTAGAAAGCTTTCAAACGATCAAAAGCTCCAACTACCCTTATTCTCAACTCTACTAATTCTTTGACTCTAATTTGATTTTCCACCTTCATCACAATACGAGGATTTTTGTGAACCGAAAAATGTCGATTAAATACCCCTCGATGACAAAATTTTGCTTCGTCTGTCCAGATGGTTTTTTGTAAAAAATTACGATCATGAATCCTTATCAAAAATTTGTCGCAAAAGTTGATCCTGCATACGTAGTCCCTGGGATGTAGTTTTTGTAGCCTCATAAATTTATAAGGATGTAATTTATGGCGACAAAGAATTCTTTGCAACGAGGTATAAGAATTTCCGTGGGAAGCACGTGGATATCCGTGAAAATATCCCAGGGCGTTAATTTCAATATCTTCCTTTCCTGTTACAGGTTCAGTTCTCACAAAAGGCTTAACTACCTTCCTATGATCAAAAATAGTACATTATACACTAAGGGAGAGAAACGTCTTATTTTTCCTGAGGTGTAATTTGAGACCTGTAGCAGATAATTTAAAATAACTTCAGAATAAACTCAGAATTGGAAGACCAATCGAACCATGTAAAAAAATGTGGGTTTCTATTTAAAATAAGAAAGTTAATACCGACTTTGGGCACACCCTGTATAGCCGGAGGACTGAAAATATTTTAGGTAGAGCGGACATGATCGATTATGGTTGCACACCAAATTTCAAGTCTGTAATCTAACTGCAAGTTGAAAATCTAACGAACAGCCTACGTGAATCACCCTGTATGTGAAAGTAAAACATAACATATTTCCAGTGTCACTCACGATTTAGAATTCTGAGTGAAACAAATGTTTATCTATTAAGAGCGGCAAAGAGACTGAGCTTCAAATAACATTTTAGTGAAAAATTAGGTTCTAAAGAATTTGTTCGAAAAGATCACCAACAACTTCTATGCACGAATCCAAACTCCTTATCGTTGATTCACGAACTCGCTCGAAAATACCCGGAGTGTATCTTACTGTCACGTGATCCTCGTGTACTATTCTTTAAATCTTCCACATTCTAAACTGTGTCTTGTAGACGAGTAACTTCAAATTACCCTACAGAAAAATCTAGAGGATTCAGATCCGGCAATCTCGGTGGCTATTGCCGATATCCTGCAAGACCAATCCAGCGGGCAGGATATACCTGGTTTTGAATTTACAAATTGAATATGCTTAATCAATGTGAAGCATTGTATCAAAATGATTAAGTTAAGGTTACTTACACAGATTTCTCCAAGGTGCTTATCAGGCTTGACCATTGTATCCATACGATCCGTAAGGCTTCCTCAGAGGCCGCCCAGACTTATTTAAGTTAACAGTGAAAAAAGCGCAGAGGTAATCACTAACTTCCGACGCGAATTTCCAGTTCAACTTTCAGAATACTGATTGGCATTGTTAGAGGTCGTGCCAATTACTGTTGTGGGACTTTGATAATCTCCAGATGGGAAAGGTGATAAAAGGCGTAATTATGCAAAAAGGGGACGCTTTCTGTTTCCTATTTAATCGAAAATGATATTGCACGCTTAGCATCTATTAATTGGCGGGAGTGCTGATAGACAGGGGTGACTGTCGATGTTTGCAAATTTAATTAAACCCAAGATTCATTGTTAAAGATGGAAACGACAATAATGTTGGTTAACAGTTGTTTGTCGAGTTTCTTAATGTACAATATATAATTCCCGGGATAAAGGGGGTACTTGTGGTGCTATTTATTTATTTATAATTGTGTTAGTATGTTAAGTGAATCATAAATTGTGCATTCTATATGCACCAAAATACTTTGGGTGTCGTGAACAATTATCTGGAGAGGGTTAAAGTTGTTCTAATATGAATGATTTTCTCCAAGTTCAAAATTATCCCCTACGTAGCGCGCATAGACACGCACAGTGAGAAAGACACACGCAGAGAGACAGACAGACAGACATAGAGACAGACATACAGGCGGGTATACAGACGGACGGACGGAGTTATGGACAGGCAGAAGTTGTGCAACGTAAAGATAAAAGTGTTAACAGAATGTTGGTGTAATTTTTGTTCCATTATTTTGTAGCTTAAACCGTTTTCTAATTTATTACAGGATAAACATGTAAAAATTAATACTATTTGTTAATAACTATAGTATAACTGTTAACTTTATTACTAATTAGTTTATCTGTTGGTCTCGTTGAACTGATAAGATCAAAATAGCTATTAATTCTCTAGGTTGTTGCAAATGTATAGATTATCTTAAAATTTACATTGACTCTTATCTAAGAACTGCCTGGGTTTTAATCTTGTTACAAATCTGGCGCCCAACGCAACGTTGGGTACGAGTGAAACAAGATCAAAATCTTTTCAAATCAGAATCGGTAAAAATGTTATTATCAGAAGTATTCAAGGACTAACTGAATTAATTTGTTATTTTTCAGTTCATCAAGGAAAAATTTAAACGAATCGGCATAAAAAATGAAGAAAACTGTATTATCAAAATTAGTTTGAATTTATTTTTGTTACTTAATCCTCATGGAGCAATGCCAAAATAAATTTTAGGGGCCCCTGGTTCCCGTACACCCCCAAAATCCCAATTTAATTTTTTACTCCCTTTAATAATAGAGTAGTGGTGACAATGGGGGTGGTATAGAAGCTGGACAACGCCAAAAAAAATTTTTGGAACGTTTCGTTCTTGTATATACCCTAATCATATTTTAATTTTTTATACTCCTTTCAAAATAGTGTGAAGGTGGTATTGGGGGTGATAGCGGGGGGTGGCTGATGCCAAAAAATTTTTAAGACCCTGACTTTTCGCACATGCCCTAAATTGCAATTTTATGGACTCTTGCCTGCTTGCTTTGCCTATTTACTCTTATTTAACCCATTTACCCCCGAACCTCTCAACGGAATTAGATCAAAATATAATCTAGTTAGAGATGTCGTTATAATAAATAAGTGTACCAAATTTCAAGTCAATATAAACGGTTCCAAAGTAAACGTGCGTACAAAAAAAAAGTTACAGACAGACAGACACTCTTTTAGCTCAAATTTAAAATATCGACATGCCATTTTAAGCCTATTTCAACAAAAAAAATATAATATTTTTTTTGCGTTACTATACTTCCACTGGACGTAGAAGTAAAAGAACCAAAACCTACTTAAGAAATACAATGAATGAAAAACATATTAAATGGCCTAGCATATTTAAATATCCATCGAGAAACAATCGATGAGGTGATTCACGAACTTCAACTCCCAGGCCCACGTCGACTTGATTTCAATTTATGAGATTTGTAAGTTTGTATACATTGTATTCAAATAAATAAGTAAAGTTTTGTTTTTTTTTTAGGAGCATAAATTAATATTATTTCAGCCACATCCCCCCTTCCCCCAGAACGAAATCCTGGTGGCACCATTGTAAGTAGTGGAAAGATATATTTATATTCACCTCTCATTGTACCCACCAATTCACTAACAATGTAATACAGAACAATCAAACAAACCAAGTTATTCGATTAAATACAGAGGTAAATAGAGTAATGTAGTATTTTCAATAAAAGTATTAGAGCGGCTCAACTGTAACAGGAATATCTGGTAACTCGAGGCCGTATCAACGTTCTGGATTAAACAGCCAGCTTCGCTTTGTTCGACGTCTATAAAATATAAAATCTCGATGTTTAGATTACTGCTTTCCGCGTTCGCACTCTAATATTTTTCATAGTTTTCTTATCTTAAGAGACATATCCAAAGTCACGATCATTGTTTTTAAGCGGCCCTTCGGATAACCGATATTTTAAAATTTGGTAAAAATAGTGAATAAATGATGTAAAAAAAGAATATAACCATCTAGTCGCAACTACGTTCAAAAACTCTACTGCGCTATATCCGAAACAAATTTAATTAAGCAACACAGAAACATTCCTGAAATTTTTAGGAATCCCTCACATAATTACCTACCATTATAATTAAATTGTAACCCTTATTAAGCGAGCTTCATGTACTAATAGCTTTTGTTAAAGCCCGTAACTTTAGGCATTAGGACATTGGCAAGTTAGAGTGTGAAAATAATGTGATAAATTCGGGCCCGCGTGAATTTTTCATGACTTCCTAAGATTGACACCCTCGTACGGGTGTGGTGGATTAGGTCAAGGTTCGACGATGAGTTAACTGGAAAACTTTACCATCTCACGTTGTTCTAGCAGCCGAAATGAATGAAACATAATTTAAGAAAGAAATCCAAGACTCTTACTACGCACTTTTCTCGGAAAAACTCACTGCATAACTACATTTGAAAATTATGGAACTAGTATCTCTACTATCGACCCTTTGTAAAGAATTTCTACCTAAGCACCTCCACTTTAAATACACGAAGGTTGAATGCCGACGCCGAACGGCCCCAAAATCAATCACATGAGTCTATTGTCAAATGTTGCAATACATTTACATTATATTATACCGGGTGTTAGAAAAGTATGGGAACGGTGGAAAATCTCGAACAGTTTGCATCAAATCGACAAATAAAAAAATACGTGTCAAAAATTTTTCAAAAAACTATCTACTGATATCAAAATGACCTCCCCACCCACCACCCTGTGGGTGGGGCGAGGGGCAACTTTAAAATTTCAAATGGAAACCCCTATTTTTTATTGCGGAATCGGATTCTACGACAAAAAATACGTAAATTTTATTCCGGACATTTTTTAGATTCTTACATGGTGTCGCTGTAATCGCAAAAAATAAGAAAACATTACTGTTTCCAGAGTAGCGTCTTGTGCCCATAAAAAAACGTCCAATTCAAAAACTGAAAAACACGTATTTTTTCGGAATCTATCCAATGACATTGGATTCGACTCTCCCACCCCTAACCCAGTGGATGGGGCGGGGGGCAACTTTGAAATTTGTAATGAAAATTCCTATTTTTTTTTATAGCGGAGTCGGATTCTACGGCCAAAAATACGTGAATTTTATGCCGGGCATTTTTTTCGATTCTCGCAAGGTGTCGCTGCAATCGCACAAAACTTAAATAAACCTTAAGCGTCCATAAGTTTGTAAATATTTACAAACTCTAGCTACTCGTGTTGACAAAAATACATACACTTTAAAAAACAATATCTGTGATATCTTGATTTTTAGGAATGTTTTTTTTAAAGTGTTCTTAATAACAGTATTTGTTTTGTGAAATTTCTACGAGAACGTTCAGTTCCTTCCAACTTTTGTAGAGGCAGGAGCGCACTTTTGTATGGAAAAGTTATTTCATTTTTCATTAGTTTTCGCGTTTTTTTCTGCATAATGGCTACTGTAACAGAGGAAGAGAGAGTTTCTCTTTTAATGATGCGAGGGTGGGGCAATAAAGAAAGGTCCTATGATGAAATTGTGATTTTATTCAACGAAACTTTCCGTGTAGATCAAGTGGGAATTTCGAAATCTGCTGTGTCCCGTACCATCAAACGATTCCTAGAGATAAGGACAAATAAAAATCACCCAAAATCTGGAAGACCAAAATCTGAAACATCGGAAGCTCGACAAATGGGAGTGACCCAGGAATTTGTTGAAAATCGAAGGTTATCAACCACAAAAGTCAGTCAACAGCTTGATATGAGTGCATTTTCAGTTCATAAGAATTTGAAACTTTTGAAATTTCATCCTTACAAAACTCACCTTCACCAAGTGTTAAATGAAGATGATTTTGATCGGCGACTTGAATTTAGTGAATTAATGATGGAAAGAAGTAATCAAAACCCAAATTTTCTGTCATCTCTACTTGTCTTCTCAGATGAAGCAACTTTCTAACTCAGTGGAAAAGTTAATCGCCATAATTTCAGATATTAGAGTGACGAGAACCCTCACTGGATGCTTGAAACACACACGCAGTATCCACAAAAATTAAATGTTTGGGCAGGAGTTTTCAGGGATCGAATCATAGGACCGTTTTTCATAGATCGAAATTTTAATGGAGAAAAATACCTGGAAATGTTGACAAATCAAATAGTTCTCGCAATACAAGAGATTGCTGGTGATGAGTTCGATAATGTTTGGTTCCAGCAAGATGGGGCTCCTCCACACTATCGGGATATTGTTAGGGACTATTTGAAGGATACTTTCGAAAATCGATGGATAGGTCGAAGAGGAACTATTGAATGGCCAGCAAGATATCCCGACCTGGCGCCACTTGATTATTTTGTTTGGGGCTACGTGAAGGGTAAGATTTATTTCACTAAACCTTGTAATTTGGAAGAGCTGAGGCAACGCATAATAAACATTTTTGCAATAATACCACCTCAAATGATAAGAAGTGCTATTGAAAATTTTTATGTTCGTCTCGGACCACGCCAAGAAGTCAATGGGCACCATTTTGAACACTTGCTATAATCTTGAAATTAAAACCTGCTAGTGTAGCAGTTAAGCTGCAAACTAATTGCCTCAACTGGCCGAAATCCTCACCTTGCCTTAAATGGCTGAGTTACCTCCTTGCCTTCACTGGCTGGGATCAAGAACTTGTCTGAAGTGGCTGAATTAAGAGATAAAACCACTGTTAGTTTTTTTTTAAATCGAGATTTTATTGCGCTGAAAAAAATGTAAATTGAAAATTACTAGCTGCTAATAAATTTACAGAATGTTAATAGTTGATGTAATTTCCGCACGACCGTGTAAAATCACTGTTCTCAAAACAGCTCGGGAAATCATTCACTCTGAGATCAGTAGTTTTACTTTTCGTATTTTTTTAAGTATGCGTTCAAAACTTTCATGTTTCCACTCAACTTTTTGCGTCATAATTTGGCAAAATTTTTACTTAAAATTATTGATCTATTATCTGGACCGATTCAAAAATCATGAAAATTTATGAAAACGATATTCATGAATCACACCTGATGGTTAGTTTTGATGTAGTTAGTCTTTTTACCAATGTTCCGGTAGATGAAACCTTAAAAATAGTTAAAGATAATAATTTGGAAACTAGAACTAAATTAAGTGTAAATAGCATAATGGAACTCTTAACACTGTATATAAAAACAACCTATTTTCAATTGGACAATGAGTTCTCTCAGCAGGATTTTGGTATGGCTATGGGGTCTGCATTATCACCAATTTTAAGCAGCATATTTATGGAGAACACACATGTTCAAAATTGTATAAACAAACCGGTTGTCTGGTGGAGATATGTTGACGACACCTTTGCAATTTGGCCTCATGGTGTCGATTTACTAGATAGTTTTTTGGAAAATATAAATAGTAAGGAACCGTCTATTAAATTCACATTAGAAGTAGAAAGCAGGAATGAACTACCGTTTTTAGATGTTTTATTTAGAAGGGTAAATAATACAATTGAAACAAGCGTTTATAGAAAACCAACACATACTAATAGATATCTAAATTTTAACTCAAATCAGTCAATAAATGTTAAAAGGGGTGTTGTAAAATGTTTATATGATAGGGCCAAAATAGTTTCATCTAATAATAAAATATTAAATAACGAGAAAAAATTTATCAAAGGGTTTCTAGTACAAAATCAAAATCCTGAAGCCTTTGTTGATAGAGTTTTCATAAATGTTGAAAATAGGGACAATCAGGTACGACAAAAACCTGAACGTCATTATACAGCAATAATTCCTTATGTATACGGACTATCGGAAAAGCTACGCCGTATAGGTGACAAATTTGATGTTAGGACGATATTTTAAACGGGGAACACTTTAAGATCTATTTTAACAAAAACAAAACCGATCAACAGGGAGCAGAATTCAAAAAACTGTATTTACAATATCCCGTGCGAATGTGATAAATGTTATGTGGGTGAGTCATCCAGACCTTTCAGTGTGAGGTTGGATGAGCACAAGAATTACATTAGAAAGAATGAAATTCAGAAATCAAAGATTTGTGAACATGCTTGGGAAAACGGACATAGAATAAACTGGGACTCGGCAAAAATTTTAACAAAAGAAACAGATACCAAAAAAAGAAAAATTAAAGAATCAGCAATAATCTTATTTAATGAAGATAAGTGCGTATCGAATTGTTCTGTAGATATTTGTACAACCTGGCTACCAATGTTAAAAGAAGAACTTAACAAACTCAAAATTATCTAAAAGAAAATATCATCAGTTCTATGTTCTGTGTCAATAGTAAGTATCTATGGAAATAACATAAACAGAATCTTAAAGCTGTGTATTTGACATGCACAGCAAAATAAGAGTTCTTCCAAGAAAAGCTTTGAAAACGGAAAGAGATTACTTTCCGAAACGTCAGCAAAATACATTATTTCTGTGTTTATTCCGATTTATATTATTTGCAAAACATAACCTCTGACTTTTTCCTTTGGCGTAAACGCCACGGGCGCAGAGGCTTTTTTCCAATAATTCTATCATTTTGTAGATTCGGTGATTTGTTTTGAAGAGGATAACAATACATGTGGTAGAAAACCCAAATAATAGGAAAGAATATGATCGCGATATGTCTCTGAACTTCTAACCCATCGTCATCAGTCTTCTAGAAACCATACTCGACAACAATTTAAACAGTCTTTTGGTTTCTTCATTTGACAACATTGCATGATGACATTTCTGCCAAACTCATTGAGTCGACTAAAATTTGCTCGTCAACATGCTCTGGGTATTGCAAATATCCAAGAAATATGTCATTTTGTATATATTTATGGTAATACTACTACTTACTAGTAAAATTATAGTAAATGTAAAAAAAACGAATGGGGAAAGCGACTCTGAAAAATACAGGGTGCGACAATTTATAGTGAAAATTGCGGGTACACCAAAAAAGCGGGATTACGACACGTTCTTAGGGAAATGACCTACCTCTTTCCAAATTTCGATACGTAGCTAAACAAATAGAAAACAAAATGTAGATAACTTTCTTATCAAACTATAGCCAAGCTTGAGTAGCATTCAAATACTTAATAATTTAGATCCTACATACGCTCTATTTCTGATATATTCTTCGGGATATGTTTTATTCATATCTACTTTTGTAACTTTGAATTTTGTTTTAGAACTTAAGATAAACTTATCCAAGAAAGTAGGTGACTTTTCTCTATATTTAATTATACTTCTGGAAGTATCAATGGGATTGAGATAAGGATATTTAGCAGAGAGTCAAAATTCAGTTCCCATATTTTTAATGTCCATGTCTTCGTTTCTAATGCTCGACCTACGTTGAGTGAAATTTCGACAAAATTAGTCGCGGGATTTAGTTAAATATAGGTATTCGCCATTGTAGAATTAAATCAAACTAAATACACTATTTTTGGATTCAATTGTTTAATATGAAAGTGCCAAAATTCTTTATTACCCACTAATCGAAGAATATTATTTGATTCGATAGGCTTCTCAATTTAAGCCGTTGATTTCATTTGGTCACCTAATTTACCTTTAACTTTCTTTGGCGTTTATTTTAAGCACGAAACTGCTCTATTAATCATTTACTCACATAAAGTCCCTGTTATCACTTTGGGTTCGTTCACTTACCTGAAACAAGAGAAACTGTTGTTAAAAGATATATATTTATTTTTTCATTATTATTATCATCAATCATAATCGCTATTGTCATCGTAGTTAATTTCTATTTTGTTCCACATATTAAGTAATTTATTTTTTAATTATAACTTTTGCTATTCTAACAGGAGGTGATTTTAGTTCATAGTTTCTTGTTGGTGTAATATAAAAAAAGGTCTATGAAAATATATTCTTTCGCCTGGAATATTGACTATTATTTTATTTAATGTAGTTACATCATACGAAAGATTGTGTATAAGTTTATACAAATAAACAATGTCAAAGTAAGTTCTTGTGTTATTTAGTATCATTAAATTATACATAGAAAGATGATCTAAGTAAGAAAAGTTACTAGTATACCTCATCAGTAATATGAAATTAATATGCTTTATAAATTTTTTCTGCACATTTTCCAACATTTGTATATATTTGGTATAGAAAGGACTCCAAACCACGGAACAGTAATCTAGCTTGGATCTTACAAAAGAGAAGTATAACATTAAAATAGTATTCTCACATTTAAATGATCTGCAGTTACGTAGAATAAACCCTAATTTATATAGGACTTATTTGAAATACTAATTAATCATCATTAAACGATAATTTGGAGTCGAATACCACACCCAAATCAGTTTTTGTATAAACCCTCTCTAAACGTTTGTTTCCGATTTCATATTTACAATCAATCATACCTATACGCAACTTGAAAGTCATTACCTCGCATTTATCAATATTAAAGGGCAATTGATTTTCAACAGACCAATTAAATATTTCCTTGATGTCATCTTGTAATTGCAAGCAGTTTTGGTAATTTTCTATTTATCATCGGCAAATAGGCTAAGTGATGAATATTTTATGGTATCTACAATATCATTTATAAAAATTAAAAACAAAAGTGGGCCTAGGTTTGAACCCTGGGGAACTCCTGAATCTGATGTGTAGTAATCCGACTCTAAATTATTTATCATTACATACTGTTGCCGATTTATCCGGAAGGTAGACATAAATGTGATTAAATCAGTAGAGATGGAGAAATTTCTAAGCTTATTTAACAATATGGAGTGATCAACTCACAAAATTAGTACAGATCACATCCATTTGATCATTATTTGCCAAAGGATCCGGGACAGAGTTCCAAAATCCACTAGATTTCCATTTACTTATCTTTTTTCTGGAACCCTGGAATGCTTGATATTTTATCTTACTGTTCTCATAAAGGTAGTGATACATAATGGTGTCGAATATCTTAGATAAATTTGACAATATAGCAATGGGACGATAATTTATAACTTCCCTTCGATCTTCACTTTTAAAAATAGGAGTAATTCTTAAGATTTTCAATTTATCCGGAAATTTTTTATTATTAGAGCTAAATTAAATATTAATGCTAATAGCTTAGCCAATGCTTCTTCGCAACCTTTATTTACATAACTTGATTCTTTGCTCTTTGGTTTCAATTTATCTATTGCCATGATGACATCAGCATCAGAGATCTGCCTAATATTCAATAATTCTAGTTCTCATTATCGATTATACCAATTTCGGACGTAGGATCTATTACTTTAGGTATAGTCGAGTACAGCTTTACTGGGCAGTCAAAAAACGCAACAAAAACTCTACGACCTCATTCAAATACCGTCTCTACTATCTCGCCTGCAAATTGAATCATTTATCTTTATAGGTTTTTAATGTACGTCGGCCTATTTAATGAAACCATGTTTTTTGACTGCCCAGAAAAGCTGTTCTTCTTCTGCTACCATGCAATACATAGTGACATAGTTCGCCGGTGTTGGTTATTCCAGTCCATTGTTTAATGTTCCGTAACCAGGACATTTGTTTACGCCCTACTCCTCTCTTGCCTAGGATTAGTTTTGGTATTCTGTATTTCGGTCCTCTTAAGATGTGTTCCAGGTAGTTTATCTTGCGTCTTTTAATCAAGTTAAAGAGCTGCCTCTCCACATTCGCTCTTTGCAGTACGTCGTCGTTACGAATTCTATTTACCCAGGATATGCGGAGCATTCTTCTCAGTAACCACACTTCAAAAGCTTCCAATCTTTTAACTGATGTGACTTTAAGTGTCCAGGTTTCCATTCCATAGAGTAAGATTAACCACACATAGCATTTGACCATTCTGTGCCGGATCAAAACGGACAGACTTTGGTTGCATAGGAAGGGCCTCAATTTGGTGAATGCCTGCCTCGCTTGTTGTATGCGGCATTTTATTTCATGTTGTGGATCCCATTCGCCATTTAATAAGGTGCCCAGATATTTAAATGTATGTACTCGTTCTATGGGCGCATTATCGATATTTATGGCGACATTTTGCAGGGATAAGGGATTTTTGTTCACAATCATGAGTTTTGTTTTCTGAGCATTAATTTTCAGGCCATTATCCCTACCCACTATGTTTATTTTATTTACCAGCCGCTGAAGATCTTCGTAGTTATCAGTAATAATTACTGTATCGTCGGCATATCATATCTGATACCACTGTACCGTTTACTTTTATCCCGCCTCTTTCGCCTTCCAGAACGCTAGAAAATATGTCTTCAGCGTAAAGGTTAAATAGCATCGGTGCCAAAATGCACATTTGACGGACACCCTTCCTCACTTCAAATTCGTCTGTGTTGATTGAATGATCCAATTTGAGACGCGCCTTCTGATCCCAATACAAATTCTGTATGATCCTGATGTCTTTTTGGTCGATGTTAGCGTTATGCAACAATCTCAGGAGGGTGTCGTGCCTAACATTGTCGAAGGGCTTCTCGTAGTCAATGAATGCCATAAACACATCTTTTCGTTGATCTAGACAATTTTGGACTAAGGTGTTCACGCAGAATACCGCCTCTCGTGTTCTCATTCCACCTTTGAAGCCAAATTGCGTCCCTCCGCTTAGTTCTTCTAGCTTCTTGAACATTCTTGAATGTAGAATACGTAAAAATATTTTTAGTGGGTGACTCGTTAGGCTGATTAGGCGATGATCTTTACATTTTGAAGCATTTACCTTTTTCGGGGCATTATGAAGGTGGATTGCAACCAATCAGATGGAATATGACCGGTATCAAAAATATTGTTGAATAGTTTGACAATACAGTGTTCTCTTCGTCTAATAGTTTTATTGCCTCTATATTGATTTCGTCTGGACCAGGTGCTTGATGAGTTTTTGCTATTTTTATTGCATATAGTATTTCACTCCGCAATATTGGTGGTCCGGATAAGCTGTCGTCTGGGAGTGTACAAGATGGTTGAGGGGGACGCTGATCGTTGAAGATATTTGTTGCATACTCCCTCCAGGTCTTCGTCAGTTCTTCTACGGATGTTATTGGTTCATTCTGTTCGTTTCTTAACCGAACTTTATGCTGTTTCCTATGAGCTTTTGAAATTTTTTTGACTTTCTTATGTAAACCGAATGTGTCTCCTTTTTCCTGAAGTTCTTCAATTTATATGCATCTTTCTACCATCCAACATTCTTTCGCCTCTATGATCTTTTTCCGAATTTCTTTGTGCGTTTATGTATATTTATGATCCCTTTGTATTTTGTATTGCCTGCGCTGCTCCATTAGGTCCAATATTTCATCCGTCATCCATTCGTTCTTTTTCTTTTTTCTAATTCTTCCCTTAATATCCGCATTAGCCTTACTAATAGCCTCTTTTATATCCGTGCAAAGCTGTATTCAACTAAAATTAGCCTTAAAATTATTGACGAAACCTTCAGCAATATACTTTTTGAGACAAAGAAAACGTATCGCCAGCAGGATGTTTTCTAATTTTGTTATCATTTTGCTAGAAGAATATAAGCGAGCAATGGGAACAACTTGCAGCGGACAGGACCGAATGGCGAGGGGTTGTGGCCAGCTATCAAGGAAATGTTGCTGCAAGAAGGCCGAATCCAAGACCTAACCAGGTCTATGTTTGTCCTGACTGCGGTCGACATGTGCTCTCCCGAATTGGCCTCTATAGCCATAGTCGTGTGCACCGTAGATGAATGGGCATTACAATAGACTACACCTTTTACTTGTTTTTTATTGTACACAATTTATCGACTGTAACATTTTTATACTCGGACTCGAGTAACGGCTAATAATAATAATAATAATATAAGCGACAGATAAGCAATTTACGCCTCAAATAAACATTGAATAATGATATATAAATTAGTATTTATGATAGTTATGATATGTAAACTCAGGCCTTAGCACTGCAATTCAGGGACAAGTGTACGTTTTAATTTTTATTTAAATGCCATTATCCGGCGAACACGGTTCACAATGGATGGATTCCAATTTATTTTATTGCATTATTTGCCGGAGCGAAAGAAAGAGGACGTTAAACTATGTTTACGCACATCAAAATAATATAGTACTGAAGTAGACTTGCATTGATTCTAGTAAGTGCCTGAAATTACGTTGTCTCAAGATTCTACGCGCCGCTAGTTCAGCATCCGCTATTCGACATTCCAATATTGACATTCGGCAAATATTTGCATGAATATAATGGAAATAGGAGATCATTGGTGGCGGTTTGATAACGAGAAGTGGGTGCACACATTTTTATAGCAGTCGTTTCGATTTTATGTTAACTATAAAAAGTATGCTTAATATCTAAACCGATACTTCTCCAAATATGTTTCAGATTACTGAGGCAAGGCAATTTTACTCTTTGATAAATAAAGAAATTTTTTAGACTCGTGAAACCAAAGTAAATTACCTTATACTTTAGCCGTCTTATTATTAATCCGCCGTCGTTTGCTGGATATTACGTCCTTAACTTAATCAGTCTTAATTTTAATTAACAATTTAGTAAAATTAATTGTCGAGGACTGCTTGAAATTAGTGACAGATTAGCTACCGCGGATTGAAAATTTCATCAGCCCAGAGCGAGGCGAGCGGTGGAGGTTGCAGACTTGGTTTTCTTGTACGGTCTCCAGATCTTACCAAGAGTAATCTCCTAATTCTCTTTATCTAATGCGTTCATCGTACCGTATACGACGTTGTTTCTTGTTCAATGGCTTTGCGAGAAAAGTGGATTGTACACTTTAACATCAACTACAGTCCTTACTCCTGGTTATGCTCGTTCTGATTTGTTTTTCTCGATTATAGTCTGGACTGTTAGTGCTGCAGTTTGCTATATTAGTCATAAAAGTATAGTTGAGTAAAGAAATTAAATTAAAAAACCGCTGCCCAAGGAATCACTACTTCCACATCCAGATTTTATAGCCAAGTCTTATACACACTAAATCCCAATGTAATATTTTATTTCCTTTAATAATAGAGTGGGGGCGATAGAGGGGGTGGCCCTTGGTTCTCATATACCCACTAAATCACAATTTAATTTTGTATTCCCTTAAACAAAATGGTGGGGGTGGCAATGGGGGTGGTAGAAGGGGCAACTAATGCCAAAATAAATTTTAAAGGGCCTTGGTTCTCGTACACACACTAAATTCCAATTTAATAATTACTTCCTTTAATAATAGGGTGGGGGTGGCAATGGGGGTGGTAGAGGTGGCTGATGCAAAAAAAATTTTAGAGCCCCTTGATTCACGTATACACACTAAATCACATTTTAATTTTTTTTTACTCACTTTCATAATAGTGTGGGGGTGGTATTGGGGGTGACAGTGGGAGTGGGGGGGTGTGGCTGACGTCTCATGACATTTTAAGCCTATTTCAACAACAAAAAGTTTTGTTTGCGTTATTATGCTTCCACTGGACGTGAAAGTAAAACTATACAATAATAAATACATTATTGGTTATAATTTTGTTCTACTAAATAAAAGCTAAAGGATTCTCATATGCATAAAAGCCTCATATTTCAGCTACTCAATTTGTTGTACGTTCCAAATTATCCAAGATACAAGCCATGCAGAAAGTGGTGGGTGATATAGCTTAAAATTTTATTGAAGAGAAACACGCAATAACTTCTTTGTGAGATAGATCTAAAGCATTATATTCCTTAACTTGCTATTATGAATATTATCATGTTATCATATAAGAAAATTACTTCTATCTCTTTTCACATCTTGTCTAAGAAATAGCAATGTGCCAGTCTGAATATTATAAATTCAAATTCAAGTGACGTTAAACACGACGTGCCTCAAGGACCTGTATTGCTGCCAGTTCTATTAATAATATTTATTAACGATACTTACTATTTTATTCAACCTCACAAATGTGTTCTTATTTTTGATGATATAATTTTAATTACTTAAAATAGAATTTTTAAAATTTTATCAACAATCTAGAAAAAAATGAGCACTTAGAACTGAAACCAAATTAATGATAAAATATGGTTAGATTCTTTTTTTAAACAGTTTGAAACAATAACAGTACTAAATCTGACAAGTTTAAGACATATCTTGAACACTCTGGAAACCATGGTTTGTCTAATAATTCCGTCAACACCCAGTATATTTTTTTACTTCTGTTCTACTTTTACACTACCTTTACATCTATCTATTGTCAGTATTTTTCACATGACCAAATATCATGATAGGGGTCAACCGTAGGGTCAACGAATACACCTTGAAATGACAAATATATTGCTGTAGCTACATAGCTGAAAGGAGTGTACATTACAGATAAGTCGAGTTGAATAAAGTAAACAATTTGAATGTGACTGAAACAAACTAAAGTTAGAAGACAGTTGGAGGCTTGGTCAGACAGTCCACTATCGATTTTAGCTAGAGTTTCAAAATATTATGGCCATTTTGTGCACAAGCGGATCGGGAAAGGCGAGAAGCAGACAAGGACATTAGGCATCAGGAAATAGATAGAAACAAACACCGCAGTTTGCTATCACTTCAGTGAGTTTTATTAGTTCAGTAGTTTTGCTATTGGCAAAAGTTGTATGTTTTATTAGCTTCATACTGCATTTCCATCTCATACAGTAAGAACTTTTTTACTGGTAGTATTTATACCAATCTACAGGCAGTAGAAATATACTAAATTTGGAAATCTTTTGTAGGAAAGACTTTTAGGGGAAATTAAAAAAGCAAGATATATTGATTTTTTTGAGTTGCAACTATAAAGGCATGCAAAATACTCCAAGAATTTAGGGTACTCTGCACGATAAACATTTATAGAGATATTATTACGAGTCAGTTGTCAAAAATTAAAATATCACTTATCAAACTACATCATAAAATGGAAAAGGTACGACTACAAAATAGTCGCTAGGACCAGTAGAATTGAAGGTATGCAGCAGTGAAGTTGGGCATAGATCGCTATTTCGCTATGAAGAACTTGAAAAATAGCGATTTATATCCAACTTCACGACTGCATATCTCCGGTTCTACTGATCGTAGAGACATCTTTTTGGGCTCATCTTTTTCATTATGTGATGTAGTTTTATGATTGATATTTTAATTTCTGATTAAAATGCAGTTTTCTAACAGAAAATGAAAAGTGGGTATTTTTGAGCGATTTATATTATGTATTCTCTTCTTGCGGCACACGTATTTTTATTATTTTTCAAATAAAGGGAAAATATTTCGAACGCTTCAGCCTAACTATAACTAATTTTGATTAAATAAATCTTAATAATGACGGTTTGAAATGTCAAAATCGAATAAACAATAAAATAATTATTTTCGTGGCCTACCTTGTTATTTTTGTTTCACCTGTGTTTTGACACGCATGGCTCACTCTTGCAACAAAGCAGCTTATTTGCATTTTGAATGTCAAATATGTCAAGGAGTATTTAAGATAGACCTATACAATATTATTTATTTGAAATTAGGGGAAAAAGGGTTTCTCGAAAATACAATAATATAAAAAATGTATTTATAATCCTATGTTAACGCTTTTTTTTTAAATGATAAACCATCGAAAACTCCACTTTATGACAAAAATTTAGAGATAAATTTCAATTTTCAAAGCCTTCTATGATTTATTTTTAATGTCGAAAATGAACAAATTTGATTAGCGATTTTTTTATTGAAATTTTAACTACATTACTGGATTCAGTAACCTCTCAAATGGGTAAATCCCAAGTTCCATGAAAAAATATTGAAAAATGACAGATTTATGACAAAATCAATGTAAGCTCATAGTAACTTTTACTGCCCATGAAAAATAAACAAAAGAAAGATAAATTAAGTGAATAGTTTTAATAAATATTACATTTTTATTGAGTAATGGCAGATAATAATAGGGTGCCATGGAAAACAAATTTTATAGTCAAACGTCAAATCTTTAAAATTCGCATATCCTCATATTCATTGTTATTGAATTATAAAATTAATCGATAGTTATTATCAAGTATTAGTTCATTAGTTTGTAGTTAATTATGGATAATCTAAATGTACAGGAAAAAATTGAACGCGTGCGCCTTAGAGGAGATAATGACAGAACTTTGAAAGAGGTATGCGAGATATTCAACAACAGGCATCCGAATAGGATCAACATTACTAAAAGTACTGTTTATAAAATAAACAAAATCTTTAATGAGTGTGGCGCTGTGACACGGCGTATTATAAGAACAAATAATATACAAAGAAGAACCAGGTACGATCAGACAGTTTTAAATTATTTTAACAACAATCCAAACGCCAGTGTAAGAGTAGCTAGCTTAGATTTGAATTTACCTAGAGAAAATATTCGCCGATGCCTTAAGAAGAATTTGGTAAACCATTCAAACCCAAATTTGTACACACGTTGGAACCTGGTGATGATAACAGATGGATGGAGTTTTCCTTGTGGGCTCAAGGAGAGTATCTTAATAACAGAAATTTTCATAAAAATATTTTATTCAGCGATGAAGCAACTTTTACAACAAACGGGGTAGTATCGTCACAAAATTCTAGGTTTTGGGCTATAGAAAACCCACAGTTTGTCGTTAATTGTAAAAGACAATATTCCGAAAAAGTTAATGTTTGGTGTGGGTTGCTCAATGAAACAATCATTGGCCCTTTCTTTTTTGAAGGTAATATGAATAGCATGCAGTTTTTACAGTTCCTAAGAAATGAATTTTGGAATATTCTACATGAACTTCCAATACAAGAAAGAGTAAATCTACATTTTCAATTAGATGGAAGCCCTGTCCATAATGCCAGAGTGGTTACCAGATGGCTGAATGCTAACTTTCCTAATCGATGGATAGGTCGTGGTAGCCCGTTAATTGAATGGCCACCCCGGTCCCCAGACTTAACACCGATGGACTTCTTTTTATGGGGTTTAATAAAATCTAAAGTTTACAGGTCACGCCCGAGTAATAGAGAAGATTTGTGTGCAAGAATAAGACAAGCTTGTGCAGAAGTTACCCGGCAACAATTACAGAATGTCGTAAAAATATTAAAAAATGATTCGGCAAGTGCATCGAAATAAACGGCGGCCTTGTAGAGGCTACAAAAATTTAAGAAGTTTTAGTGTAATGTTGTACAATGTGTTATTTTTTTATTTAATAGGTATCTACTTAATTATTATTACTTTTAATTGTTCATACTTATGTTTTTAAATCCAATATGATTAAGTTTGTTTAAATGACAATATTTATTAAAACTATTCACTTAATTTATCTTTCTTTTGTTTATTATTCATGGGCTACTTCGATTTTTTTTAAAAATCAAGTAAAAGTTACTATGAGCCTACATTAATTTTGTCATAAATCTGTCATTTTTCAATATTTTTTCATGAAACTTGGGATTTACCCATTTGAGAGGTTACTGAATCCAGTGGTGTAGGTGGTTAAAATTTCAATAAAAAATCGCTAATCAAATTTGTCCATTTTCGACATTGAAAATAAATCATAGAAGGCTTTGAAAATTGAAATTTATCTCTAAATTTTTGTCATAAAGTGGAGTTTACGATGGTTTATCATTAAAGAAAGCGTTAACATAGGGTTCTAAATACATTTTTTACAGAGAGGTTTCCATTTGAAATGGTTCACACTGTAGAGTGTTCGATTTAAAAAAACATATATTTTATTTCGTATCACCTAACCTATACATGATATTGTATTTTTGATCACGTTTCAATAAAATATAGGAAAATATACGATCCTAGAACTTTTGTACGAAACTATTTTCTTTTCTATTTTCAATAACAACAGAAATAAAGGGAGGCGTTAATATATAGTGAATAACCCTGTATAATACATATAACAAAAAGTATATTTGTCTGTGTGTACAAGTGTTAATCTATAGAGACACATTTCGCATTTTAAATGACAGGAAGTTATAACAGCAAGATATAACACATAACACACACACACACACACACACACACGCACGCACACCATCCTTCAAATGAGATGTAAAGCTGATGAGGAATAATAATTTTGAAACAGTGGTATAGGTACGCCAAGATCTTTTAATATTAAGCTTCGTTTTTTACTTCCCTCCCACATCTGTCTCCTGCAGATGTTAAAATATTTCATCGGCGGAAATTGATGTTTCATTTAAATAAGTTACAAGTTGAGCCGTCTCTTTGATCTCTCTGATATTTAACGAACCTGACGGTATTACTCAAAATATAATAATCGTTCGGACTGCATTGAATTCATTATCTCCTGCGCGTCAATCACCGTAAGCATCCTCATTTTTTACACGATTCAAACGAATCGTAAAACAGGGAGAGAAATGATTGGCTTAATCGATTCCTACTTTTCAATTGCTGCCCGCTTCGACGTTTCTTTTTTTCAAACTCTCGTCGATATTACAAAAAAGCATTTAATGAGCCGTAATACGAGCGATGTTGAAAACTCCGCGCCGACGGAATTTTAAACGGGAAAACTGTAAAAATAAAAATTGTTTGGAATTTTAACGTCCTGCTTAGGGAAAATTGTGTAACTTTTGTGACTGAGAGCAGCATGCCATGGACAATAGCATTATCATAATGCATCTAGATACTTACAACGGATGTTTCCCGGAGAGATATAGCCATTGTGCTGTAAACTGATTTTTATTTGGAAGTTGAATTACAATGTTCATTGTCAGCTTAGAAGCGATTTAGTGTAGTAATATTCAGAAGAAATATAGAGTGCATGTAAAAACCATGGAATACATATCTGGAACCGACTATTTTTTTTTAAATTTAAACAACCACATAAATATTGCCATATTGCTTCTCTCATAATGTGACCACGGATCAGCAGTTTGGCTTTAAGAAAAATACAAGTACAAGGCATGCAGTTTTGCACTTAATTAAAGAAATTGTACTAATATTCTTTCCTATTATTTGGGTTTTCTACCACATGTATTATTATCCTCTTCAAAAACAAATCACCGAATCTACAAAATAATAGATTTATTGGAAAAAAGCCTCTGCGCCCGTGACGTTTACGCCAAAGGAAAAGTCAGAGGTTATGTTTTGTAAGTAATATAAATCGGAATAAACACAGAAATAATGTATTTTCCTGACGTTCCGGAAAGTAATCTCTTTCCGTTTTCAAAGCTATTTTTTGGAAGAACTCTTATTTTACTCTGTATGTCAAGTACACAGCTTTAAGATTCTGTTTATGTTATTTCCATAGATACTTACTATTTACCCAGAACATAGAACTGATATATTTTCTTTTAGATAATGTTGAGTTTGTTAAGTTCTTCTTTTAACATTGGTAGCCAGGTTGTACAAATATCTACAGAACAATTCGATACGCACTTATCTTCATTTAATAAGATTATTGCTGATTCTTTAATTTTTCTTTTTTTGGTATCTGTTTCTTTTGTTAAAATTTTTGCCGAGTCCCAGTTTATTCTATGTCCGTTTTCCCAAGCATGTTCACAAATTTTTGATTTCTGAATTTCATTCTTTCTAATGTAATTCTTGTGCTCATCCAACCTCACACTGAAAGGTCTGGATGACGCACCCACATAACATTTATCACATTCGCACGGGATATTGTAAATGCAAACTCTTATCAACATTCGAGGGACATATTAAATAGAAGAAATTTAATGACTATTTATAAATCCCTAATTGAGTCTATAATTTGGTATTGTATCTGGAGAGTACTTTACAATATTTTTTTAATTATAAATATTTTAATTTTGACTTAGAATTTTAAATAATAATAAACGTATATATTTTTTCCGTAAGAACTAAAAAGACAAAGGACATATTTTTTATTTCATAGCAGTCTATATCAAAATTTATAATTGCTATAAAAGAAATAACAAAACAGTATTGCACAAAATTAATTATTAATTATTTTAATTTATAACTGGAGGTATATAAAAGTTACATTAATACGTAGTACTCACAATACTCACCCTATATGACGGATACGAACTAATTTCAAGACATTTTTTTTCATCGTCAGATATTTAAATTCAGCTTGTTACGGAACCGAATTGTGTACAAAAATTTGTTACCTTCCATAATTACTAAAAAATTCTACCCAATTATAATATACCTAATTGATTAAATTAAATAGGTACAATAATGAAATTTGCTCGTTACTGTTCTACAAAATCATTAGTTGCCAGTCCCCAGATAAATCTGTTTACAAGTGAATGTGCTACAAAGTGGAGTTTCTCCTTGTTTTAATAGACTCTAGTTTTACACGTATAATTAAATTGGACCGACAAAGGGATTGGACCCATGGGGCATCAAAAGCTTTCTAGATTTGAGGCGAATTCCAATGAGTTCAAAGTTCTCGATATATAATGATAGCTATACAGAGAGAAATGTATCTCCCTCCAAGGATAGTACAGTAAGATTCCAAAGTAAGGGTGTAATATGAAAAATATTACAGATAGTTGAAATTTTCGATGAAGTATGTGACTGTACTTATCCTTATATGTAGAGATGCTTTCAGCCGGTGCAGATTGAAGGACTTGCACACTATTCTCATAGCACATTACTAGTGGTTTATTCCCTAAACCATGGAATATTCAATTATCTTAAAAGTGGCAATTTTGTCACAATTTAACTACTGCGATATGCTTTATAATTCCTGCATTATAGTAAATACGGCCAAAATTGAAACTGGTCAGTTTTAAAGCACAGGACCGTGCGCACTGAACTTGATATTTTGTCCTATATATTTGGCAATGGTATCGAGATTCGAACAGTAGTTGAAACTATGCAGGCGAGTCCGAGACTGGCAATGTAATCAGCCTGAATGAACCATCTACGACTGCACTGGTTTAAAGGTAATAAAACGGACAGGCCTACTAGCACAAAAAAACTCGTAAATCGTTTCTTATCAGTCAACGTGGAAGTCTAACAACGTGCTGTCTATGTGCCAGTGCAGTGCATAAATACCTATTATAATATCAAGCGTAGGAGTTTAGTTAGTTACTGTTCATATTTATAAATATTTACTACTGTATAAAAGGTAAAATATTTTAATTATTTACTAATTTACCATGGCTTTCTGGAGACCATTTGAAACAGAAGATAATATAATAACGCCCGAAAATCCCGAAATAGTTGAACCGGTTATTGTCGAAAAAGTCGAAATAAATTTAGAATTTAAAAACCAACATTTACTCGTACAAAGTCAACGTACTATTTTAAATATACATGAATGTTTGAAAAGCGAAAATCCTGAACAATGTGAGAAAGAAATAATACGACGTATTAACGAATTAACTAAAATATCAAAATTAACAATTTATCGCGTAATTCAAGAAGGCGATGTTATAGATCACAGCGCAAAGAGGAAACGGTAAAATACGAAATTAAGAAATATTGATGATGCCACTAGAGATACGGCGTATAATTTATAATATGTATGAAGAAAATATAGTTCCTACGTTAAAAATAATTCAAGAAAAATTGAGCGATTATCCTGATTATAATTATAGGTCTTTAGATACACTACGAAATGTCTTATTAGAATGCGGTTATAAACATAAAAAACTTGACAGTCGTATGGTAATTATGGAATCGCAACGTATAGTTTCACTTCGAGTAGATTATTTGGAAAAAATTAGAGAATATCGTAAACTAAACAGGCATATAGTGTATCTAGACGAGACGTGGTTTGACACGCATGATGCTGTTCAGTATGGTTAGGTAGATAGTTCGCACAGTTGTGTTTTAAATACTCCGTGTTCTAGAGGAAAAAAAAATCATACTTCATGCGGGAAATGAAAATGGGTTTTTTGCTCTTGTCGGCCAAAAAAATATCGCAGTCTTCTGCAGACTATCACGAAGACATGACAGCCGATCTATTCGAAAAATGGTTTTCTCAACAGCTTCTACCAAATATTCCGCCAAATTCGGTAATTGTATTAGATAATGCTTCACTCGCGTATATTAAATAAAATACCAAATAACAGCACAAAAAAGGAGGACATTTTAAAATTCATGAGAAAAAAAAAATGGAAATTCCTGTAAAAGTTCCAATAAAACGCGAATTACTGAAAAGAATAAAAGAACAGAATTTCAAAAAGGAATATGTTATTGATAACTTATCCAATATACACGGTCATACACTTTTGCGGTTACCTCCATACTATTGCATATTTAATCCTATCGAGATGGTTTGGGAACACTAAAAGTACGTTTACGAAAATGTAATAACTCTCCAACGTTAAGCGCGACAGTAGTTGATCATATAAGAGAAGTAATAAATGACATTGACAATAATACTGATTTATGGAAAAATTGTGTTAGGCATGTAATTGGAGAAGAAAATCGATATCCAACGCTACCCCCTAGTGGGCCGATTTTAATTCAACTGGATAATGGTTCCTTCTCAGAAAGTGAAGATTCGAACGCGTCAATTAACATTTAACTTTTCTTCATTTTTTGATTCACTTTTTTATTGTTACATTTCGCGGAATATATTTTATTTAGTTGACAAGAAATTTTAATTTAAGTTACTTCATTCTAGAGAAATATTTTAATTTTGTTTTTATTTATGTTTTATATAAGTATACAAATATTTATTTTTGTTTTCATATAATAATTCTTTGCTTTGTTCAAGAAACTTACGTTTTTATTTTGGAAGAAACTTAATTTTTTATTTTATTTTTGACTAAAACCGTTGCCTCTCGTTAATCTAACCTGTCCCATCCCCTCCTGGCAAGATATGTTCATACCTTCTCGTTGGTCCTTGCTGAGCAATAACATATTTCAATATAATATGGGTTAACTTTAAAACTAAAACCAATAAATTTAAATATTTAGACTTTATATCTAAAACTGATATAATACCTCAAAAATATGTTATTGGCGAGATGAACCTAATAAACAAAACATAATAAAAATGAATACAATTTTAACATTTTATTGTGACGATCATTCCTATTTAAGTCCGCCCATGTACAATAAAGAGATACCGACTGTTTTTGCCGGCTTTTAGTTTTTATACGGTTTCAATCCCGGTCGTATATACTTTAATAGTATTCACTCCGACAGAATACAAAGAATACAGATACATATGTTTTATATTTCTTAGAAAATATTGAAAAGCAACATTATTGGTACATTTCTTTTTAAAAAAGTTTGTAGTTATACTGTTTAATATCTTCATTTATTTATTTAGGACACAACTATCCAGATAGCGTAGGAAAGGATAAACATTGTTTAAGAATTTTATACATATTGAAAATTTAAAGTAGAATGACGCAAAATATGTTCCACCAAATCACTGTTATCAGCAAAATAAAACGTGTATGTGCGCCCTAAGCAGCGGCATGTAAACAAAAACATTTTATTTCAGGTTTATTTTAGCATATTTCATATCTCCAAATAAAAACAGCCTCTTTATTTATCCCATATTTACCTTTCCCCGGCATTTTATTCACAGCGGCAGTCCCACGCACTAAATGTTCGTGTGTGATTTTTTCCAAGATTCTGAGCAAATTTAAGGGGATTTATGCAAACAGAAAAACTGTTTCTTTAACGTCGCCACTTCAAAGTAACTTTTTTCGGTTCATTCAGTCGATAGGAAATATAATTAGGTCTCGGATAAACCTGTTTATTATTTACGACCTATCCAATTAATGTACAAGCCAAAATAAAGTTAAAATTGAATTAGGGGCGAGATGATGGATGATGTAGATTGCAGTATGCGAAAAAAATGTGTGGCGTACAAATTTGTAACAAAGATAACATTTTATTTATTATCGAAATTTCTCCTGAGTATTTCGCAACATGGAGATACGTTGTGCGTTGATAAATGTGTTGTGTATGGCTAAGTCTCGTTTTTGTTTTGAAATTGCATTTTACTAAGAGCTGATTATATGCATGCGCCTCTCTAGACGTATATGTACAGTGCACTGAAGTCTGTTCATTTTAAATAAATTTGAATATATTGATTTTTGTATGAAGAATGCAAAAACACATCAAAACGAAATAATAGGACACACTTTTTTATGAAAAAAAAATATAGGAGTGGCTCTGGGGGAGAGGGGGCGGACCTAATTCTAGATCTGTTCATAAAAAAGCGTGTCACCTTATTATTTGCGTTTATATATCTTAATTTTCCTATTAAAGTATGTTTTACCAAGTACCGATCCCTGAGAGTACACAATTTATCAAAATTAAACCGTTAATTGGGAAAATTGCTTAGATTATCTTCGGACAGCTAATAATTAATTACATTATCACTCCTGAGACTTGGGTACATTCGGTGACTGATAACCGATAAACTTAATCTGCTAATTGGATAATAATCTAAGCCGAAACTGGAGCTTCTACCACAAACGACTATTGTCAGCCCCATTCTGCAACAGCGGAATGGACCATAACAGCTGTCCAGTTCGGGGTCAATCGATAACGCCAAATGTTGTAAATTCTTAACATTGCCCATTAATACGGGCCGCGGCTGTAAGTAGTGGTCAAACGCTTTCGCAAAAACGTAGCAACCAACTAATTTCAATCATAGAGTGGGCGTAGTATTACACAATGTTATGGCACTAGACTGGAATATTGCGAAGAAAATGATAAATGGAATCGGATATGTTTTGTATGCAGACTCGATTTTGAGAAAAAAAACCCCGGTGTTACTTTACTAAATTATTGAAAAGTTGAATAGGCGTTCTATTGCTCACGAAACTATAGTAAAGCTAATAGTCAATGATTAAATTATCTATATAAAAGCTATACAGGCTGCCCATTTTATCAGGGCCTCGAAAATATATGTGATATATCGTTGAAAAGGGAGGAAAATACTCTATTTAATGGCGCCATTTCCCGCCCGTTTCAAAATAATTTTTTTAACAGCAGGAAGAGTAAATCTCAAAATACAGCGGTTTTGAAAAAAATTAGATAAAACCTCGTTGAAACACTCAGTTTTGCAAAAAAATTTCGCCTTAGAATTTTTCTCGCATCTCTTCAAATAACGGAGATATTTGGCCTAGACGTTTTCCGCATTTTCGATATTTTCTGCCATAACTCTTAAAGTAGGTCATGGATTTCAAATGTCTTTAAACCATTTTGTAGGTTATATAAATCAGCACAATTTTTGTAAAAATAATTTTTTTTGTACGACCGATATTAAGTGAGATATTCTCGAGGGTCCTGATAAAATGGACAGCCTGTATAAACGATATAGAGAATGCAAAGTTCCTAAGCTTATGTGTCTTATTTGCAACAGTCCTCAATGCATACTGTGAGGAGAATCTCAAAGTAGCACTTAAAAGAAACGGCTGGAATTAAACTCAATAGAAAATCAACTAACAGCATAAGATACACTGACAACACAGTAATCTTGATAGAGTCTATCGAAGATCTTCAGGACTGATGAACAGAGCGTTTGAGTGTAGTGAAGAATATGGGTTAACACTAAATATCAAGAACACTAAATTCACAGTTTCAAAGACCTACACAAACACATTGCCAGTGACCACAACATAGAACAAGTGTGTAACTGCACATACCTTAATGACTACAGTAGCCGAATCAAAGTAAGGATAGAGAAAGGGCGAGCCAATTTTACCAAAATGAAAAGAGTGCTTTGTGGAAGGGATTTGAACTTGAATTCAAGGGTTCGATTAGTCAGATACTGTATACTGAGCACTCTTCCATACGGAATGGAGGCATGGACTCTAAACGTAGCTACCCATAAGAAACTGCAGGCATTGGGAAGCGGGTATATAGAAATAGCATTAATTTTATTTATATGCAGGTATTATAAATTACAACATAAATAGCTATTTTTTTTACATTAATACAAATAATTGAAGAATAGCAAGAATCCTAAAGATAGACCGAGTAACCAATATCGAAGGTGTAAGGATAACCAGCGAAGCAAAAGTACTAATCGAAACTTTTAAAAGAATAAAATTAGAATACCTTGGTCATGTAACAAGAGGTGCAAAATACGACATGTTGCGACTGATTATGCAGGGGAAAGTACAAGGAAGGAGGAGCCTGGGAAGAAGAAGAATGCCGTGGCTACGAAACTTAAAAGAATGATTCGGCTGTTCTTCATGTCAACTTTTTAGAGCAGAAGCCTCCAAAATCAGAATAGTTATGATGATTGCTAACATTCGACGCGGAAATGGCACCTGAGGAAGAAGATCTATAAAATAAACTATTGCTATTTTAGGTTAAAATATCCTTTTGTTTATTTATAAACCGTTGAATATTTTCGGTCAATATTAACACTTCGTAATTATTTTTGCTTTTCATTACAGTCGAAAAGCCAAAGAGTAACATTAATTTGTTTATAACGGAAAAATTTGTAGCTGAAAAAATAGCGTGTTTGTTAAAAAAATGTTTATTTCATTACTATCGAAAAATATTATGTTAAAACTTAATTTAATTTCTCTACTGTCAAACTCACTAACAATATTGAGAATCGAATTATCAAATTTATACTTCGTTATACAGAAAGACAAATTTGCGAGTCGGGTAATAGATCTCTATTAAAAATATCGCCATGAAGTCCGGTCTGGTACAGTTACACCGCCTTGTCAATTTAAAATATAAGACATGTAGACTACGTGGAAGTTCAGAAATATTTTCTACCAACGAAGCCGTCACAAATATTACAATTTATTTCAAATACATGTAGCGTTGTTCAAATTCTGAACAATCGACACTCGACTGATATTACTTATGAAAATCCAATCGGATCTGGCGTCAATGCAAACTGCTCAAATACAAATATTACTTTTTTTACGTGCGCTCATATCGTGTACTTTAGATGTGATGTTTAGATTTAGAAGGTTTTAAGAATCTACATGCCAGTGTATATTTATACAAAAGTATTAAAGAATCATGATTTTGACATAAAGTGTGAATAATTGAAAGTAGTATTAATTTTTTTTTCTGGGCGCGTCTTGGTTGCCTCAGTAATATTTTTTCACAGTTTAATTAAACCACATTTGACTCTATCTTAAAAATATATATTTAAATAATCGCTTAATACTAAAAAAAAAAAATTACGTAAATAATAGGAACAGAAAATACGGTATTAGGTAAAACAAACATTGGCGCTATTTTAAAGTTATTTTGAACCTAATTTAATGGAATAATTAATACCTAGTGTTTATAGGAACTGTTCAAAGTGGCCTCCCAGTACGTCTCTGCATTTCTGTAGACGATTTTCGAATGATCTACCGACATTTATTAAAATATCTACAGTAATTTCCTGAAAAACTTCCCTTATTCTTTCTTTCATATTTTCTTTTGTAGCTATAAGAGCTTTGGACACTTGCTCCATAACATATCCCCACAAAAAGGAGTCTATTTTGGTCAAATCAGGGCTTCTGGCAGGCCAACTACGGGGTCCTCCTATGCCTATCCAACCATTTGGAAAAGCGTCGTTGAAATATTCGTGAATAGCTGCAGTATGGTGCACAGGTGCTCCATCATGGAGGTACCACATCCTTTCTTTAATATCCCTGGGCACATCCTTCAGTAATTCTTCCAAGCTGTGTTACAAAAATTCCAAATTAATTTGACCATCCACACGCTTGTGTCGTAATAATGAAAATTATGACGATTAACATGTCTATTTTTATAAAACGTTGCTTCATCGCCAAACAAAACAAAGCCAAAAAAATTTCTTTGTTGTCCTATTTTTTGTTTTGCCCACTGACAAAATTGTATTCGGTTTTCATAGTCCTAATCAGTTCCTGCATTAGTTGAACGTGGTGGGGATGAAATTTGTTTTCTTGTAGGATTCGATGGACTGAAGATTGGCTTTTATCGTTTTCTCTTACCAATTCTCTTTTCCATGATACTTTGAAAATTTCTAAAGTTATACCTATTCATAAAGGTGGGCCCATAACATCAAACAAATTCGGACCCATATCACTAACACCTATTATATCGAAGATATTTGAGACGGCATTAAAAATTCAAATTACCAAGCATTTTGAAAATAATAATTTATTCTATTGCTATCAGTTTGGGTTCAGATCACATAAATCCACAAATGACGTCATTATTCACCTTATCAATAATATAATTGATAAACAAGAAAATGGAGAGTATGCCGGAGTAGCTTTTTGTTATTTACAAAAGGCGTTTGACTGTGTGTCGCATTATATTCTACTGGACAAATTTAAGTATTACAAATTTAATAATACCAGTTGTCAACTAATATCTTCATATCTTTCCAGCAGGCAACAATATACATTTAAGGATGGAAACTGTTCTAACTTACGCAATGTTAAACACGGTGTTCCTAAAGGGTCGGTCATGGGACCTATCCTTTTCTTGGTCTATATAAATGACCTTAGAAAGAGTGTTTCCAGAGCTGAGCTAACGTTTGCCGATGACACCACACTATTAACAGGGCACAGAGAGTTGAGCAAGGTTATAGAGCTCATGTCTGTTACACAATCTGCTGCCCCGGACTGGTTTGTTGCTAACAGGCTAAATTTAAATGATAGTAAAACTTTTCATGTATTTTTCTCACATAGATCCACTTGATATTAGTAATCCGATTACTGTAAAGTTTTTAGGTGTTATGTTAGATCCGAAGTTGAATTGGAGACAGCATATTGAATTTTTATTCTAAAAGTTGTCAAAGAATATATTTGTAATAAGGAGCCTCTCGAAATTAGTTCCCAGACAGGTACTACTAACTGCTTATCATAGTTTGATAGTGTCTCAGATATCTTATGGTCTGATAAATTGTGGTCATGCCCCTTGTACCTGTAGAATTTTTGGTCTCCAACGAAGGGTCATTCGTATTATAACCAATATGGATTATCAAGCAGATGTTAGACAGACATTTATCGACCTACAATTATTTACTTTTCCTTATTTGTATATATACACCTGTCTCATGCATGTCAAAAAAGTGCATGAACAATATATTACTCAAAAATCGCTACATGACCATAATAATCGTAACAGACATGATATTAGAATGAGCTATTTAAGATTAAAATCTAGTAGGTACGGTCCTAATTATTATGGCCCCAAGTTTTTCAATAAATTACCTAATTCAATTAGATCTCTACCGGTTAATGTTATTAAGAAACGTATTAAAAAATTCTTATTATCATAAGCCTTCTACACTATTAATGAATTTTTAGACTGTAATGTACCTGATACCATTTAAGTCTAATATTTTAATGTGTTTTTACTTATTGTATGTCTTATGTTTTATATTTATATTTAGTTTAATTGTACATTATTCCGATAGAATGTATATTATTATTATTTACATTGTATATCTGACGTGTGTAAGACATTCTTGTTGCAAGCACCAATAAATTATCAATCTATCTATACTGCGACGAGAATCTTCAATCACGCTCAAAAGTTTCGTTTCGTTTTCTTCATTTGCTACACTTTTTGTTCGTTCCTTTTTCTCATATTCCACTTTTCCCGTATTGTCAAATCGTTCCATCAACTTCTCAAATGATTTTTTAGAGGGTGTCTTCTTTCCGGATATCGCTCCTTATAAATCCGAGTTGATGGCAAACAATTTTCATCACTCGCACCCAGAACATAAACCATATCGACCGATCATTTCTTCTCTCGAAAAATTCATTATTGGAGAGTGCGAATTTTAAACTAATTTATAACTTAAAATAAGTGTAAATACTTCGTCACAATTGTTAATAATTAAACGTCAATAAGATAACTTTCAATTATTTTCACTTTATGTCAAAATCATGGCTACTAGATCAGTCCGAAATGAAACGCATAATTTAACGGTTTTAAATGAAAAAGTAAAAATATCTCTGGAAATATCAATTTTAGGTATATGATATTATACCCAAAAATCGTAGAGAACTAACGTGCCAATTAAAAAATACAATCATATGCTGAGTGTCCCATTTGAAAAAATTGACAAAATTTACTTTGAAATGTCCTGAACTTGAGCTAGTATAAAATACACCATGTATAATTATAGTCAATATTTGGTGATTGTGTCTGCAAAAAGCCGTGAGAGTAACCGTTTTTTGAGAAAACGGATCTGAGCAAATTATTGCATCTCTCATCGTTCACAGTTGTCTGAACAATTGAACAAGAAGTGAACTGCAACTCTTTTAGAAATGACTGACATCCTATTTTCCAATGGATAGTGCATCGTCCTGCGCTAATATAACTTCTCGCGAATTAATCAATCCTGATTAAGGCATTGAAAGGTTTCCGGAGGCAATAACAAGTTTCCATTAATCACCATAAGATTTCGGTACACTTAATTTTGGTCTAAAAAAACAAGTTCCGCGCGGAATGAGGAAAATGATTAACGATCGTTGTTTACTATTAAAAAAAATTAGTAACCCGGATAAGTCTTTCGTTAAATTAAACGTCCATAGGCACAGTGCAGCGCGGCGGCGGCAAATGTGTTTGGAGCCAGGCTATTTTTTAAGCGGGATGTATTTTCAAGTTTTGGGAAGACTTGGATGCTTAGATAAGTGATAATAAATCAGTTTTATTCTGTCACATTAGATAGCTAATTTATGAAATTAGCATGCTAGGTAAATTTTCTTTTAACAAGTGGGAATAATAATAATAGGCTTTTATTACTCAACAGAGAAGATCCATTTACAGAGCGAAAGTGTACATAAACAGATACACCAGTAGCAACAAATACATTTACAAAACACTACATTGAGAAACAAGTTTGTATAGTCCAAGTAAGGACTTCCCGAGACATAAAAAACGCAACAAAAACTTTACGACATAATTATTATCGCCGCGGACCACGGCGGAATGCCTGCATCAAACGATTCGATGCACATTATAAACCTATAAAGGTAAGCGAGATGATTTGCGGTCGAGGTAGCACAAAGAGTAATGGTATTTTAATGAGGTAGTAAAGTTTTTGTTGCGTTTTTTATGCATCGGGAATTTATTACTTGAACTATACATATTTTTAAAGATAAATGAAATACCGTCTGTCTATTTTACGAGGGCGACACCAAATATCTCGCTTAAAATCTACTGTAGAAGATAATAATAATAATAAATATCAGAAAACTCGAAAAACGCAGTTGGATTTGACATACGCTCTTGTGCAAAAATAAAAAGAACAAATCTCAAAGTAGGCCATGACACCATTAACCATTTATTTTTTTTCTTTCCAACGATATAAAATTTGTCACAAAAATTTTAACTGATAGTGCCAATATTTAATATTCTCTAAAAGAGAACGGAAACCTCGAATTTTTGCGTCATTTTTTCAGGATACCCTAGTTTGGGGTCGTAGAACACGAATCTGAAATTAGTTTTGGGTGCTTACGAACCGTTTGTCCAAAAAAAATTTTTTAAAATTTTTCTTGTGACACGCACTTTTTTATGCGACTATTTATACGCCAACAGCACTTGTATATCGCATTTTTCCTTGTTAAGATCACACTATGGCCTTTATAGAAAATAAATCAATTCATTCATGCCGGAAAACTTACTTTCCTTTAATAAAAAAAAAAAATAGATAGTTTGTAAAACACCATAAAACAGCTACTGAAAACTGTACAACTAACAACCCAATGCGCATGCACTCACAAAGTCGTGTCGAAAGTACCGACAAATATCATGAGGCAATTTTTCACGTTTCCAATGTTCAACTGATATTCCTTGTGAAACCGGTATGGGTCTTTCTATAAAACACCCCCCTCCCTCTTCTTCGGAAAAAACAGAAATAAGTATGAGTGGATAAAAAACAGAAATACTAAATGCCCGAGTGCTCTCACATTATTAAATCTGGGGCAGACGACGTTGAGTATTATTTATAAACAACATAAATCAAGACACGTTCGCGGCCGGTCGACGCTACGAAATCCGCGCGTGCAAATTTACTTAACGCCATCTGTCCCAGATTTAATAAAGTACTGTGTACCATTATAATATATCCCTTGCCCTTCAAGATATGTTCGCGGCCGGTCGACGCTTCAAAATTCGCACGAGCGGATTTCGTAGCGTCGACCGGCCGCGAACGTGTCTTGATTTATGTTTATAAATAATACTTAACGTCGCGTCGTCGGCCCCAGATTTAATAATGTGAGTGTACTCGGGCGTTTAGTATTTCTGTTTTCCGCAGAAGAGAGGGGTGTTCTATAGAATGGCCCATACCGGTTTCACAAGAAATATTAATTTAACATTGAAAACATGCAAAATTGCCTCATGATATTGGTCGGTACTTTAGACACCACTTTGTGTATTTGACATACACAGCAAATAAGTGTTCTTCCAAAAAAAGCCTTGAAAACGGAAAGAGACTACTTTCTGAAACGTCAGCAAAATACATTATTTCTACGTTTATTCCGATTTATATTATTTGTAAAACATAACCGCTGACTGTTCCTTTAACGTAAACATCACGGGCGCAGAGGCTACTAAGTACTATATTCTGAATTATTTAATTCGGTTAGAAATACAATTATTAATAGTTGTTAAGTTCCAAATAAAATTTAAGCCCTTATTTATTTGTTCTTTAATACTGAGAATTAAAACTTAAAAGGTCTTGTTTCAACATGAAATAAAGTGGCACATAAAGCCGAGCAGCGCATTTTTGGTCGGATTTCTACAGGAAATTTATACGAGAACATTGCTACATACTAATAAATTATCGAGGAAGGAGACTTCTAATGCCGAGTGGAATATATTGCAAATAATTTCGTTGCATCTGTGTGCGGAAACCCGGACGGATAAAGTTGTGACAAACTAAAGTTGAGTTGCATTAGTTTCGGCGCGAGCCCACATTGGGGTGGGTGGTGGTTTTGATATACTCAGAAAAGTGGATATTCATGCATTTGCTATTGTTATTGAAAATATTAACGTAAAATAACAGAAATTAGTGGCTTTGCCAAGAGTATGATTATGTTTGTTGGTATAGTCAAAAAATGCAACAAAAACTTTACGACATAGTTATTATCGCCGTTGGGCCAAGCGGTATGCTGTCATCAAACAAGCCGACGCACAGTAAAAACCTATAAAGGTAAGCGAGTCAATTTGCGAACGAAATAGTACAGAGAGCACCGATATTTGAATGAGACCGTAAAGTTTTTGTTGCGTCTTTTGAGTTCCGGGAACAGGTGAACTCGACTGTAAATAGATTTTTTTTTTTAACTGAAAACTGTAAACATTGGGGATGTCGCTCTATTTTCTTGTACTCTTTGCTAGACACAATATCAATGTGTTATAATTTTTGATTCATGAAGTTCGAATATAATGGGGCACAGTTCCAAGTGAACATTTTCGCTAATAAGTGAAAACTATGAGACAAAATAAAAAACAATACTTTTATGAAATCTGTAACGAACGCCCTTTCATATGATACCCCACTTGACTGGATGAAAAAACACTTTTTTTGCCGATTGACAGCAAAGTACTAACTTTGCTGACTAATGTCAATCAGCAAAGTGTCACTTTCCCTGCCTTGAGAAGAAAATGCTCATTTTCCCTGCCTAGGCAGGGAAAGTGACACTTAGATAACCAACTAGTAACAACTGCGATTTTTAATGAATTTTTGTTGAATTTATTACAACAGAAATAAAGAGATTGAGAATTGTAATAATTTTATTATTTTAGAATATATTTAAACAATCGGCGAAAAAATTATATGTTCAACTCAGCAGCAAAATAGATTGACTGCCTTGGCAGAGTTAATTATCAGCCGCGGCAGTCAATCTACTATTTTGCTGCCTAGTTAAACAAATAACTATTCTTGACCCTCAATCTTTGGCCCACCAAAAAATAAACAATGATTTTGTCTCTTGGACTAGGTAGGGGCAAATAAGCTTTATAACTATTTCAATTTCAAGTCGATACTATATGTAGTTTCCGAGAAAATAGGCTGTGACATACAGACAGACAGATAACTAAATCTCGCCGTAAGGGTCCTTTGTACTGTTTAAAGTAAGGAACTCTAAAACTAAAAGAAATTCGTAATTTTTTTTCTAAAATCTAAATTTAATATACATATCATTTCCATTATGAAAATAGTATATTGTTTTATTAGGAGTAAAAGTGACACTTTTGCGACGAGTTTGTAGGTTTGAATTACAGACGAGTCGCAAAAGTGGCGTTTACTCCGAGTAAGATATGTTATATTTCTTCAAACGTCGATTAGCTATAAAAAAGATAGAAAATTTAGCTGTGTGTTGCCATTAGTAACGGAAGTAAAAGTCCGCTCGAGCGGAAGAAAAATTACTTTTACATCCGTCGCTAATGGCAACGCACAGCCTTCTGAAATGTCGAACTTTAATGTCATGAAAAGAGTAAGAAATGTCATGATTTTCTGACGTTTGAAGAAAAACCATCTTATCAAATTTAGAAAAATATCTTCTCTTCAAATGTCAAAAAACATGACTTTTATGACATGCTTTGCGAACGTAAACTGTCATTTCTCTGATACTCCATCTGAGCGGAAGTAGAAGTCTTTTACTTCAGCTTTCATCATTCTGAGCGGCAGTAAAAGTCTTTTACTACCACAAGCGACACTAAAAGTAATTGAAGAAAAACCGCAGTAGTTATTTAATTCATATTCGACGTTTGAAAAAAAATTTAATGTTTTATAAGAGGCAAAGTAATTATTATTGTGTCGACTGTTCTTGCAGGACACGCTTTGATTCGTCAAGTGCATCTTCGGCATAGAAAGTATCACTTTTATTCCTAATAAAACAATATACTATTTTCTTCAAACGTCAAAAAACATGACTTTTACAACTTATAATTTGAACTTAAACTGTCACTTCTCTGACCGGCTTACTTAGTTTCTTGTTGCCGCTAATGAGCCCTGAGCGGCAGTAAATATCTTTTTACTGCCGCTCACGAACGGCGCTAAAAATATTCGAAGAAAAAATAATATTATATGCGGAGTAAACTGCTCTTTTGTGTCTGGGCTGTCCTTGCGCTACTCGCTTCGCTTGTCTGTCAAGCACATCTTCGACACAACAAATGTCACTTTTACTCCATATAAAATAATTAACTATTACGTTATAATTTTAAAAATATTTGTTATTTATAGGTCTCATAAAATTTTGGTTCTTTGCAGAGGATCTTAGAACTTTAAAGTCTCTCCGATGATCAAATAAAAAAGTTTTAACCGAGTCCATGGAACATCAATAAAAGCATATTTTCTAATACATTCATAATATAAAAAAATAAATACTTGGCTTATCTAAATTGGTGCTAACTATGCAGTATTCTGACGTACGTCACTGGCTCCGTATTCAGAGCAGCTTGAACAATGTATAATGAACTTAATTGAAGACCCATTTTAGTTGCTTTAATTTAAATTTAAATGAACATAGCGTGCCCGAGTTTTATTGTTGATAATAGTATTTCATTTTTGTATGAAACTAAAATCTGTTAGTACGGTATTGAGTTTAATTAATCTGGGCAAAACAAAGCTGCAGTCCATTTTTTATTTACTTTATTAAAAAGTGATCAAATTCACGCGCGTGAAAAGAATCAAAATATTATTAACGACAATGAAAAGGAGTTGTTTAATATTCCATTGGTCAAATTCTAAATAGACTGAATTAAAAGTATTAAGTAACATAAAAACTGCTAAGGAAGTTTCAAGTTAAGGTGGGCATATCCAAGAGGGAGAGAGAGAGAGTGATCCCATAAGCAAATATTTATTATTTTTGGCCATAACTTTTTTTTAATACATATATTGGTAAAAAAATTATAAGACTACCTAAGTAGAACTATGACAGGTGGATATGAATTTTCGCTCAATAGTTTCAATTATTTGCAAAGACAGTTAATTTAAAATTACAAGACATGAGAATTGGCACTACTTTTTAATCACCATCTCAAATCCACGTTTTAAATGTGAATCGACAATTATTGGTATCACAGTTGAAAAAAATGGGCATTGGAGGGACTGTACTTAAATGAATTGAATCTTACCTAACTGAAAGAAAACAAAGAACAAAAATGTAAATAGTACATCCAATGTAATAGACAATGACTTCGGAGTACCACAAGGATCAGTTCTAGGACCTTTATTATTTATGCTGCTTATAAGTAACATAGTGAAATCAATAAAAAATTGTACGGTACATTTATTTGCAGATGACAAATTAATTTATTTTTATGGAGAAAATGTAAATCATGTTATTAATGTTGTCAATCAAGATTTAAAATATATATTTGTTTGGTTGTGTAATAATAGCTTAAAAGTAAACACCGATAAATGCAAATATATGGTTCTCGGCAAAAAATATAAACTAAATCTTCAGCAAGTTGGGCAAAGTATTGTATTAGATAATAAAATCTTAGAGAAAGTCTTGGAAATTAACTACATTGGATATATAATAGATGAATACTTGACCCTCAAATATAATACCGACTACATTATAAAAAGGGTTGCAAAAACTATTAATATACCCCCTTCTGGCGCCGTTCTCGAATTTTCTATGGTTCCAGTGGCGTAGTCATGCTCATAACAATAGATTTAAGTTAAGCTAGTAAATAGTTAATGTCCTTCTGTTCTATATATTGTTATGACTCAATTGTAGCTTTTTCATCTAATAAAGATGCATTAATGATAATAATAATAATAATATTTATTGGGCACTCGAGATACATAAAGTATATATGGCATGTCACAAAAATATGTACATGAAATGTATGTATAGAGTACAAGTCACATGGGATAAAAAATTAAATAATTATAACTACTAAATATTATAAAAAGATATGGGTATAAGTATACATATTCAATAAATAAAAAGATAATAATAAATATAAAATTATTAATGAACAGTAGTTAGTATAATAGTACAACGTATAAAATAAATAAAAAGATAATAAATATAAAATTATTAATGAACAAAGTTAGTATAATAGTACAACGTATAAATATGTCACAATCAGGTGACTTTGGGTTGTAGAAAATTTATGAATTCATTTATAGAAGAAAATGAATTGTTAACTAAAAGTTTTTTGAGACTTTTCTTAAAGCTAAATAATGATATGCTGTTTTTAATTTGGTCCGGTAAAAGATTATACATGCGACAGCCTGAGTTCATAGGTGATTTCTTAAAAAACTCATAGTTATGTTTGTTTAATGAAATTAAATTTCTGCCTCTTGCATAATAATTGTGAAAATCCCCGTTCTGAATAAATTTGTTTCTGTTCACGTAAATATATGACAGGAGCTTTATCAAATATATACAAGATTACTGGTAATTCGATACATTCCTTTGGAGATGTGATGGGGCATGATCTAAGAAGTAAATTTAGCCCTAACATATATTATGCAAAACTCAATAGTTTTTGAGATATTTAATTTTTTTGTTTTTCTCAAAAAGTAGATCTTAATGTCCTAAAAATTAGTTTTCGAAAAATCTATTTCACATTTTTAAATTTTTTTTACTGGATTACTTGTCCAATATTATAGATATCCGTTTGGAATGAAAAATATCTGGAAACATTTTGATCATGTGAACATCTGAAATAAAAACTTTTTTAAATCAGCTATGAAATTTACCTATTAGGTTTTTTCAAAAAAATATTAACGTAACACGCGTATAAATTATTATAAAAACTGCCTTATTTCAACAGCTATCTAACAAGGTACAAATGTTCAATGTACCCTTAATAGTTCTAAGAAAATACTAGTAAAAATAACACAAGTAGTACGAATTTTATTTTTAGATAAACAGTAAAAAACATTTTAAAAGTAGAGTTTAATTCTTTATTAATTTCAAAGTTGTACTTTATTTTTTATATGTCTTGCTCAAAATGGGAGCCCCTATTCCGTATACAGACACGGCAGCGTCTTCTTATTTCCGTTCTTGTTACTCTGGTTGTCAGATTATGCCTTATGTGTTGGGCAGCATCGACTATCCTTTGTCTAAGGTTTTCTATAGTATTGACTGGTGTGGCATAGACCATCTCCTTCATATGACCCCATACGTAATAATCAAGGGGTGTTAAGTCAGGGCTTCGTGCTGGCCAAGGTATTGGGCCCGCTCTTCCAATCCAACGGTTAGGGAAACGTTGATCAAGTAACTGTCGTACTGTCAGCCGATAATGTGCTGGACAACCGTCGTTCTGAAACATCATTCGCTGTCTGACGGCGAGAGGAACATCTTCTAAAATCACCGCCAGATCATTTCTTAAAAAATTTTCATAGATTTCCCCGTTTAAATTTTGAGGAAGAAAGTGTGGCGCCATTAAATAGTGGCCAATGACTCCCATCCACACATTAATAGAAAACTTCATTTGGAAACTAGTTTCACGTGTTAACTTGGAATTTTCCTCTGCCCAATAATGTAGGTTGTGGAAATTTGTTATACCCTCGCGATTAAATTTTGACTCGTCCGTCCATAAAATACTTGTTAAAAAATTTGCACTTTCTGCATCTGAATTTAACATAAAGCGGCAGAATTCCACTCTCCTTCCAGGATCACCTTTCTCCAAGCCTTGGACAGGGGTATAGTGGCAAGGATGACATCCAACTCTACGTATCGTAGACCAAACTTTCCATTGTAACCCTCCGGTTAGTCTTGCGACTTTATTAGTTGAAATAGTTGGGTCTTCCTAAAATACCTCAATATTTCTTCCTCATCATCTGGTTCATAAACGGGAGGAGCACCAGCGTCACTTCTTCTACATTTCACGGAGCCAGTTTCAGCGATATTTCGATATGCCGTACTGAATACACGTGCATTTGGTAAGCGGCGGTTAGGGTACCAAGGGCCATATTCTCGGCGAGCTTCAGCAGCGTTGCCGCCACAGTATCCATAGACAAACAAGATATCAGCGTATTCTGCGTTGGCATACGCGGCCATGGCACAGAAAATACAATAACAACAACTAATAACAACAACTACGAGCAAAATCAAAATCTTCGATAACTAATTTAACAAGACCAACAAACTTAAGGGACACGGAGATAAGAATGTCAGTTAATGACATATATGCACAAACGTCAAAGTCAAGGACTGACTGACTTAAATGAAAATGAACGATTAGTCGTTTAATAAATTCCGCCACCAGCATTATCTTTACTAATTTTTTATTAGAACTATCAAGTGTACATTAAACATTTCTACCTAGTTAGATAGCTATTGAAATAAGGAAGTCTTTATAATAATTTGTGCGCGTGCTACATTAATATTTTTTTGAAAAAACCTAATGGGTAAATTTCACAAGTGATTTAAAAAAAACATTTTTACAAGTTTTTATTTTAAATGTTCACATGATCGAAATGTTTCCAGATATTTTTCATTCCAAACGGATATCTAAAATATTGGACAAGTAATCCAGTAAAAAAAAATTTAAAAATGTCAAGTAGATTTTTCGGAAATTAACTTTTAAGACATTAAGATCTACTTTTTTGAGAAAAACAAAAAAATTGAAATATCTCAAAAACTACTGAGTTTTGCATAATGTATGTTAGGGCTAGATTTACTCCTTAGCTCATGCCCCATCACACCTCCAAAGGAATGTATCGAATTACCAGTAACCCTGTATATGTCACCGTTATTATTAAATTGGTGGTTCGTCATTCTATTTGCATTCTATTAACACCCGCTATTTTTTAATCCGGTAATTGGGTTAAATATTATAAATAAATACATAAATACAAATAACTTTGTAACGCCTTTTGCTGGGTCCATGATATATAACAACACGCCTTTCTCAATATTAGCATTCCGAAAATCGTGGCATATTTAAGACGCACCTAACACGTAAGTCTTTATTTAAACTTCCCACTTCCCCTTATCCCTTAACACACCCCACAGGACGAGTAATCCTACTAATCCCTTTACTACCTTTCGTCTGCGATGGGACCATTTGTCTTCCGCGAAATACGTGACGCCAATTTTATTTAAAAAGTTGGGGCAAATATTAAAGGAAAATTTCATATCGTCGGCTTTCGCATTCACAACAGGCGCTTGCATATTAAATTGACAGTTATTACATAAACTCCTTAAATAGTCGGGGAAGGGGTGTTTCTGACTAGAGTCTGGATATTTTTGACGCATTTGCAAATGAAATTTCAGCGACAATTTCCATCATTTTATATGGATATTTATAATAAAGCTGTCTCGTCTTGTGGCATGCGGAGACAATGCCGGTTTTAATTGAATTTGAGCAAACAAGGTGGCTTTGAGTTATCAAATTCGTGTCACTTTCATACATTAATTTACTTTACCAATAGGCTGGGATTAGTTATCAGCTACATATTTCGGCCTTTGCCTTGCGAGTAAGATTTGTATTAAATATCTTCTTGATCTTACAAGATATGAATTTCAAATTTGGGCACGTCAAGTAACGACTAAATATGCATTAAATCGACTGATTTGTCATTTTCTGTCGCCACCGATTTTGACGGAAATGATGCTAACTTTGAATTTTTAAATAGAACACCCTGTATTTTTTTACATTCTTGAATTTGGGAGGTCATTTTGCATACAACTATAGCATATTGATATAAAAGTATTAATGACTAACATTTTTATGAGCAAATCTAGGCGACCGTGGCCTCAAGATATGTTTTGTTTTACGTTAATAAATCAAGGGCGTAAATAATTTTTTTTTCTTGTAGGGGGTAATATGAAGAATTAAAAAAAATGATTTGTTTGTGTTTTTAATGTCACAGAAATCCTATGTCGTATCATTCATATCGAATAAAATAACAATATTATCCATTAAAACTAAAAAATTATAAGTATCTGCAGATCATCATCTGGTCAATAGCCGAGTGGATTAAGGCGCGAGGTGGCAATCGCGATTAATCACACGGACATCGCACCACCGGGTTCGAATCCTGGCTCCGGCATTGGCACTGTCGAAGGAAATGGTTATATGTCCGCGTTTTTTCAATGTGTAACCCCCTCCCGCACAAGCCCCTGGCTTCTGGAATTGGGGATTCTCTAATTTCTGTGGTGTTTATTATTTATTATAACTCTCACCTTACTTTTTATGTTCTTGCCCTACTTGGGGGGGGGGGGGGATTACCACCTCTATCCCACATTGCAGAAATCGTTTCTCCAGAATAAGTCATTTTTTTTAAATAACACCATATTGACTCACTACGTAATTTCAATATAACATTTTATTACCAATAACTTGAATCAAACACTATTCATTGAAACGTCTAAAATAGTGGGGTCGATCTGGATTTGCAATCCAACTCGTTTTTTCGATTTTTTTTATGATGTTATGAAGTCGGACCCCCTCTATTATCCGGAAAATTTTCCAGTCAAACTTTTCGCGAGAAGGGGAGGGGGGAATTTACATGTAAAGATAGAGAAAACCAGTTTTTCGGACACAACTCACTTAGTTTGATTCGGATCGAAAAAGCGAATATAATGAAGGGCTCGGACATAACTCACTTAGTTTAATTCGGATCGAAAAAGTGCATAAAATGAATGGTTCTCGAATGCGCGTAAACTGAATTTTCACTAGTCGAAATCGGTCCAGCTGTTCTCGAGATATTGCGATTTGAAAGTACGGATTTGTATACGGATTTTTCGCTGCGGCGGGAACGTGCCGAGAGCCGTTTTCGCGTTTTTTTCAAGGAAGAAAGTGACTTGGCACTTTCTTTTCTTCTCCCGATAGACACTAAGTACTATTTCCAAATTTCAAGTCGCGAAAGGGTAAACGTAAATGAAATTAAAACAGCTATAACTTCCGCAATTTTTTCCGCACATCGCGCAGCAAATGTGAGATTGTGTACTAATGTGCCTACTTTGAGTTCCGCTCATGTATTTTCAACTTTCGCCATACATAAACAAATGGTTGCGAAATAACCAAATTATTGTTGTTATTATTTTTAGAAAAAGCCATTTTTCGCCAAGAAGGAAAGGGGTGGGGGAAATTTTTCTTTCGCCATCGAATGAGGAATTTTTCCTGTTTGATTTGAACCCAACCAGATTACGATCGGATGATTAGGGGAGGAGAGGGGGGCCCGCAAAGTTTTTCCCTGTAGAAAGGCAAGGGAAAGTATTAGGAACTTCCGGCCAGGTTCATTTTCAAGGCCAATCAATTCTGTTTCAAGATTTTTTTACCCCGAAGCTCTAACTTCATTAGGGCCTGCACGCGCGCGTGACACATTTATAAAAACGAGCGCGGCAATTCAGCAGCCGTGCTGCCTAGCGCTCCCACTTCTCTCCCATCTCTCTCACAAATACACGTTCTATTCCGCTCGTCTGTTTACGCGCATTCGAGAGTCCTTCATTTTATCCCTATAAATTTTTCCGATACGAATCAAACTAAGCGAGTTTTGCCCGAAAAACTGATTTTAGCCTATTTTTACATGTAAAATTTCCCCACCGTCCTTGAGAAAAATTCAACCGGAATATTTTCCGGATGATAGAGAGGGTCCGACTCATAACATCACAAAAAAAATTCAAAAAAAACGAGCCCGTTTCAAGCCATTTTTAATGCCAGATCGACCCCGCTAAAATAACAATAACAAAATACGTATATTATACGAACACAAAATTTTATTGCCACATTTCCAGTTTACCGCCCTCGTATCGTTTTCCTAATGGTACTACCATAAATAGTTTACGTCTAGACATTCAATTTCGACAACAATTTTACGGTGTATTGTTTTCCATTATATTTCGCTGCTGTCGAGCAAGCTGTCCATTTGTCGCAAATTATCTATTTTTCCAGACCGCGTACAAATTGTTATTAAATGTTGACCATGAAAATAAAACAAGGGTCTCGTTTGAAACCCACGTGAATTGTACGTTATTTTAATAAAAATCAATAGAACCGTTGCATTGTCGGTAATGATTCTAATGAGTTAGAAAATTGTAGAAAAAGAGACTTGTAAAGTTTTTACAAATACGAGGAAGTTTCTTATAAAGTCGGAGCTGATTTGATTCTCTAATCTTAGATGTTCTCAAAATTAACGTACGGACGTGAAATGTGGGCGCTCTTTTTCAGTATTATTCTACTTCTAGCAAAAAATCATTTAGCGTTGTCATTTCTCACCTTGGAAAGAAAAAACCACGCTGAGAAGAAGAAAAAATGTAAGAAGAAGACGAACATAGCAGAAAATGTGACTTTTTTACAATGGTCTAACCTTTTCAATGTCGTACCTATACCCTGACAGATGCATTGGCAGAGCAGATGCAATACCTTCATATTAGCCACTGAGTTTACCAGACATGAACCCAATGGGTTATTTGTTGTTTGTTAAATGAATAATAAGTGCTGAGCTACTTCGATGAAGTGGATGTATTCATTAGTCGGTTCGGATTTTATTCTTCATCATTCAGCGCGTAGTCATGTGAAAATGAAATCACTTTCGACATTTAAATTTTTAAAACACTATTTATTTCTTGTAAAATAGCAACAATGAAGACTATGCTTGACCTACTTGCCTTGCACTTGCATATAAGGAAGGAGGCAGCACTCAGTGCCTTACGACTGTGCCAGGCACATAAATTTAAACCAGGCGATCTGGTTGGTCACTTAGGCCTCTTCACCGCAGGGCGCAATCAGATCGCGCGATACGAACGCTTGCGATCTCGTGTTATAATTATCACATTTGTACTCAGTATATCCCCTCCAAAAGATTCGAAACTGATCGTGATGATCTCGGTGGAATGAAAACGCAGATTGCGCTCGGTGTGGAGGGGATATACTGAGTACAAATGTGACAGCTATAACATGAGATCGCAAGCGTTCGGATCGTGGGTCCAGATCGCGCCCTGTGGGGAAGAGGCCTTAAGGATTCTGGAGTTATCCATTTGAAGTCCATGACCAAACCCACTGACTCAATGCCAATCAAACAAGACTTTGACTTTTGGCGTGCTAATTGAAAGTCGTCAGACGAGCAAGATAGAGGCACTGCGATTGGAACAAGGGTCACTCATCTGGTATGTAAATGGATCTAAGATGGCTGAAGGGGTAGAAGTGGGCGTAGCAGGGCCTAAATATAGGCTATCCAAAGCCCTCGGTAACACCCCAACCATCTTCCAGGCAGAAATTTACGCTATAGATCTATGTGCCCAGGAATGCCTAAATAAAGGCATCCGAAGGGCAAAGACCTATATACTATCAGATGGCCAGGCAGCACTAAAAGCTCTAAGATCCTATACTTTTGAGTCTAAAATTGCCTGGGAATGTAGACAATCCCTGAAGCAACTGGCCAACAACAACAATGTTACCTTGATGTGGGTGCCAGAGCATGAGAGGGTACAAGGAAATAAACTTTCTGACAGCCTTGCAAAAAAAGGAGCTAAAGCACCATTCATTGGCCCCGAACCGTTTTGTGGCCTGGCCAAAGGACACATAGGGAAGGAGATCCAAGAATGAGAAAAGGACCAGAAAAAGTCCTACTGGGGGAATACTCCAGGCCAAAGACAAGCGAAAAAGTTTATAACTTATTCGACAAAGAATGCCACAAGGCTTCTCAAACATGAAAAGTCCGAATTAAGGCTAACCACAGGCCTTCTAACTGGCCACTGCCCCTTGAGATATCATCTCAAAAATATGGGCAAGGCGGTATGCAGATATTGCTATACTGCAGCTGAAACTGCGGAATATATACTTTGTGAATGCAAGGTGTTAGTCCGCACTAGGCTAAAGTTCCTAGCACAGGCGGAATTAACGTCTGAAGACATAGAGAAATTAGCCCCCAGGAAAATCTCAAGCTTTGTAAAAAGTCTTGGTATCCTGGGCAACAACTAGATGTAGGGTAAATCACAAAAAATCTTTTAGGTCGAAGCGAAGTAAGGCTGTTCGAAGCCAAACGAACCCATAAAACAATCTACAATCTACAATTTCTTGTAAAATCAGCAGCTGGATAAATTTATTGTTCTTTTAAGTTTAAATTTTATAAACGTTTTTATTTTGATTTGCATCAATTTTGCAAAACCACTGTTGGTTCTTACAATTTTAATTCTATTTTGTTTAGTTTTTATCGAGTCTCTATAACAATTTGAAGTTAAGGAAGTTAAAGGATTGTTTTACAACTTACTCTATTTGCAGTTTATTTTTTTCACGAGAACTAAAAGGCAAATGAAAAATCTGGTTGAAGGGCAGCTAATAAGCAAAGTAGTAATATTTATCACCGACGCGTATTCAGTGTTTCCTCATGTTGAAAACGGCACATTACGCCCATTGTCAATCTATTAAGAACCTTTAGACTGATACACAGCATATTGTAGTTAAAAAAAAACCAACACTTCCAATAATGAGTAATGTAAAATGTAAGCTTGGAATATCTTCAACGCGGCACATGTAACAAAATTTAAAATTTAAGAGGCCACTTTAGAACAAGAAATGATAATTGATTGATTAAAATCTTAACCGTTAATATTATTGATTTCAAATTAAATCCTTAAGTATCGTATATACAGTATAAAACAGAATTATTAAATATATCAATGTCTACGATATAAGTCGTAATTACACACTTCATTACCTAACTTATAAAAATGAAAAAGTACAGTGAACAATAACCCATACAATTTATAATCATTGGCGGTATTTTGTGCGTATAATTATAAAAGGTGCACTGAAATCGTTTATTCACAAGAGTTACAATTCAGTAGTTTAACAGAATTAATAGTGTTGCAAAATCTCAAATATGCTATGCTGCCTATAGGCTACTTATATATCGGTGTTTTCATTATATTTCAACTTTGTTACAAAATCCATTCGAAAAGTACATTCATATTTAATTCCTCGCGCGCTGGCGTTGATCCCCAGTTTTATCAAATAAACAAAACACTTCCCTGTGGTATTAAGACAATTTCTGTTTCCGCCTAAGGATGGATTCGCGATAAAACTTGATCTTCGGCCAGTTTTTTCCAGGCCACTTGAAAGTTGTCAGCTTTATCATGTATTCAACACAGTCCCTCGTGCGGACGTGTCGTTATCGTTGCTGTTCTGTGTTCTATCGGCCACGCCGGCGTTTTTGTGGACCCCTTCTTGATAAGAACTACGCAACCTTAATGTTTTTTATCGCCTAGGTATCTCTGTTGATAATAGAGGTAGGCGGAAACTATATCGCCGTAGTTTTTGTTCGGTGCGTATTTTTAGATACAATGCATTGATTCAAGTTGGTCAAGATTTATGGGATGTTTTTTTAAATGAAAAAATCTTCAGCGTGTTCTCAGAAATGATGTAGTGCGTATAGTGTGGGAAGTTTAACTGAAATAAATTTTGTAACTTGAATATACAGCACGTCTGTGAAAAATCCTAAACTACCGTCTGTCTATTTTACCGCACTAAATATCGCTTAATATCTATTGTGGAAGAACAAAGTTTTAGAAACAGTATCCCATTTTTTGTGAGCTATATTTCAGTAAAAAGGAATTTGAAATCCATAGCCTACTTTGTGAGATATATTACAAAAACCTGAAAAATAGGAAAACCGCAAACAGTTATTCCTTCTTTATTTGAGGAGATACGAAAAAAGTTAAAGAGATTGCTACGATTTACACATACATAAACAAATAAATACGTTGGATATTAATGGTTATAAGATATTACATAAAGAAACTCACTTGGGCTATTGTAGCGTAGCAGATATCGCATACACAACTTAACCCGGATAAGTGATATAACGTGCCCACGATAAAATTTCTCTAGCTCAGACTTTCTCAGGGCGTTAAGCCCAAGTTTACATAAACTATGACAAATTATTAGTTTATTTACTTACACAAATCACTGAGGGTTCCATATGTAGTGATCGCAGACGAAATAATAACACTTTCTTTAAACATGAAATGCACTATATTACGGAATTTACAAATATTGGTTCTCTAGCATGTAACCTGGCGATGTTCAAAAGGTGTGGCAAATTTCTTGATTAATAAGTTACAACATTAATAAAATACCTTGTGTAGCTACACATCGGGCTACAACGTGAGGATAAATGGTAATAAATTCGGCCACGATGGATCTGATTTAGAGAACCTCCTTAAATAAATATAAATGCATAAAATCTTTAAATATGTACAATTTAAAATACAAAAGTAAGTATGAATGGAATATAACCGCGCAGAACCACTGAAGGTGGTCCCCGGTAAATAAAAACAACACACTTATCTAGGGTGGTACGACCCTAAAGATATCCCGATTTTAATTTGCATGGTCGGAAATGCACGTGAAGCGTACATAATGAGAGCAATTTAAATCTGACATAACCTACAAAAGAAATATAATTTACCTCACTGATGAGGGAACAATCCACCAATGTTCCTAGAAAGCCACAGTTGGATGAATGGGGTCAAGTCCGCCTTTCAAGTCGACACGATACTTCCAAAGGAAAGCCTGTAAATTTGTGAAACACGTGGGTAGAGAACGGGTAAGATGGCGTGAAGAGGTTAGCTTATCTTGTATACTTAAATATCCTGCTTCCGCAGTTAAAATTTACTCACAACAACAAAATATTCCGCTGAACGGAACAACAACAGATGGAGAAAATTTTCCTGTGTTGACAATCCCAAAATCCACCAGGATGCCTCGGATAAAATGAATTTTCTAGGATTATCAACCATATACCGCCATAGAAAAAATGTCTCTCCGCTTTTCACGAGCCGGAAGTATATCGCACTCCCGTGGACAATAGCGAAACTCTGCTACGGACGTAGCGGTTGTTATTGTGCGGCCCACAAAACGCTAAGGCGTATGGTGGGTCGCATACGCTAGAGGTCCGCAACAAGATGAAAGTTGATGGAAAAGACAATAAGAATAATAATGTGTATCAACAAATTCGAAAAACGCAATTGGCTTTGATGTACGCTCTTGTGCAAAAATGAAAAGAACAAATCCAAAAGTAGGCTCTTAACATTTTTACTATGCCATAGAATGGTAGTATCGTCTGCAAGAAGCGTAAAAGTGCCCTGAATATCAATAGTCGTTTATGAATGACAAAAATAAAATGGGCCCTAGTATAGATCCCTGTGGTACACTACAGTTAATATCTCGGTAAGAAATTAAATAAAATAATGACAAAACGCTCAATAACCAAACAACCTGTGTTGTTTGCTGTAAAATAATATTCGTGCCCAGAAATATTCATTACTGCGAGATCAATATTTAAATTGGACCACATAATAATATAAAATGAAATTTTATGTCTTATTCTTACGTTGCTCTAACTCCATTTGAGCGGATTGGGAAAGATTTAAGTTCACGTGTAAGGCACTTACTAATACAGTAGAGCATCAAAATAAAACTGATGTTAAATTATCACACATTTTTCTGTTACATCTTGTAAATCTTGCTGGGAATATTGCTCAAGAAGTAGTGAGTTTATAGTAGTTAATAATTATAATTATCATGTAATTATAAGGACCAATTATTAATTATTTTAGTGCTAAATAAGGGGTTAGTGACAATTCGTGTTGCAATTATTAAGCCTACGCTTGGGATGTTTACACGGGGGAGGGTGTATAAACGTAATAATATTCAGTAAGTATCATATAGCTTTCAGTGTCTTTTACTTGAGAGTATAAAGCTTAAAGCTAAATTAAGGCCTTAGATGTTCCACATAAGCTCAGAAAATTAAATTATTAGTACATACTTAGTTATTAATTCTTGAATAAAATCTTATGCATAATTCAAGTCAGGCAAAGTCTAACAACTCTGATAAGTCATTTTTATAAGAAACAGACATATTTTTTATTAATTCATTCCCGGTCCCTCCACGTAAAATCCAAACTGCCACAAATTGCACTGATTATTTATTACGATCACGTTTTCATTATGCCGTCTTTTTATTAAAACGACGTCTCCGCCCTGACAAATGGGCGTTTTTATTGGCTCAAATTATTTTGTATAAAATAAGTAGGCCAAGCAGAACAAAATTGAATAAAAAAATGTACGCAGTAGGCCTTGAGATGGATCCGAATAGGAGGAACATTCGCCCACAATCTCATTCGAAACGTATGTATGAGTGTATTTTGGGTCTCATTAATATTAAATGTCTGAATATTGATTATCTATACTCTTCAATGACAAGACGCTTTTGTTAGAGGTAAAACGTAACAAGAGTGAAATGGCTAATGTAAAAAATGATTTTAGCCCAGTAACTTAAGATGGAAACAAGTGGTCGTTTCTCAAAAATTCGCTTGATATTGGTTGGACGATAATTTTTGCAGTTACAAAAGTTGCCGGTAAGGATATAATACTCTACAAAAAAAAGTTACTGAGTTACAGGTTACAGTTGATTATCAACTGCATCTTCCACCCACCTCGAAGGTGGTGAGGAAACGAATGCATCACTATTGCAGCACTATTTCATCATGTTGACTCTTTGTGCGGCATATAACGTGGAAACGGTAGCTCCTACATGGAAAATGTAAAGAACCTTTTTTATAGGGCATTTCCTTATTGACAACTTTTGCAACAATTATTGTCCGACCAATAGCAGCAATACCTCTGGAGTTATTTCATTTGACACATCGCGTATTCTATTCTTTACTTCCTCGATATGGTTGGGTTTAGTTTCATAAACTTGGCTTTTTAGTATCCCCAGTAGAAGAAGTCGAAAGGAGTTAGATCAGGTGACCTTGCTGGCCATTCTATGGAGCCTCTTCTACCAATCCACCTCTGAGGAAAAATGTTGTTTAACAAATTGCGTACAATTAAAGCAAAGTGCACTTGCGCACCATCCTGTTGAAACTAAACATTTTCGAAGGCACGCCCCACTAAATTTTGTATTGCATGTACAATACCATCGGTCAACAAATCCACGTATTTTTGGACAGTCAAATTACCATCAATGAAGAATGGTCCAATGATATGGTTACACAATATTCCCGCTCAAACATTAACTTCTTACGGGCATTGCGTGTAATGCTTTTTCAGCCAATGGGGATTCTCAGTGGCCCAATACCTCATGTCTTGCCTGTTAACAGAGCCCATTATGTCAAAGGTAGATTCGTTGGAGAAACAAGTCCAGAACAGAAATTGATCATTTCCGTCGCATTTTCATATCATTTCCTCGCAATATTCCAGTCTGCGGTCAAAGTCATCTCCAATAAGTTATTGCACTAATTTTATTTTGTACGGAAAATAATTATGCAACTTTAAAACTCTTTGAACAGTAGGTTTATTTGACTGAGTTTGTTGCGCTACTTTTCGGATTGAGGTGTGGGAATCATCTTCAAAACTTAACAGAATTTCCAAAAACTTCGTTATTTGCAACAGTTTTCGGTCTTCCAGATCGTGGTTCATCTTCGATTGATCCAGTTTGTAGAAAACGATCAACTGTACGATAAGCAGTCGATTTAGAAATTTCACGATCAGGAAACGTGATGTTGAATAAATTGGCAACCTCATGGTATGACCTTTCCCTAACGCTATACCCATGCATCATGAAAACAGTTATCATTTCCTTCTCTGACAAGGGTATCGTTGATTAGAAAAAAAGCACTCACAATCTAGAAAATTTTCACTCGAAGAAATTGAGCTCTTGCCTACAAGAAAGTTGGAAGAGGAATAAACATTGAAAAATAAAAATAATAAAACTTTTTTAACAACAATTCAGGGAAAAAGAACCAAACAAACTTTTGTGTTTTCTCTGAATCGTTGTTCTTCTAACTTTCTTGGAAGCAAGAGCTCAATTTTATCAAGTGAAAATTTTCTAAATCGTGAGTGCTTTTTTTCAATCAACGACGTCCTTGTATATTTGTAAAAAAAAAGTGTTATTTGCAAAAGTACTATTTGTAAAAGTATTTATTTGTAAAAAGGAAGAACGCAAATTCGAAATAAAAAATGTTGGTCTGCATTTAACTTTTGCAAGTTGCCCCCCTGCACAGGGGGATGAGGAGTCAACTTTGGTGTCATTGGATAGGTTATTTAAAAATATTGAACATGTGTTTTTTTGTTTCCGGTGTAAATCGATTATTTCAAACTTTATGTTAATTTTTTGCGATTACAGCGCCATCTGTAGCGAATTCAAAAAAATATTCCAGACGAACTTTACGTAATTTTAAAAAATGGAGTTCCCATTTAATTTTTCAAAGTTGCCCCCTCCCCCCTGCAGAGGGAGTGGGGAGTCAACTTTGGTGTTATTGGATAGGTTTTTTAAAATATTGAACAGGTGTTTTTTTGTTTTCCGAAAAGATTAGCAGTTTGCGATATATTTGACCCTTCCGGGACTTTCGGGACACCCCGTATATCTCACAAAGTAGGCTATGGATTTCAAATTTCTTTTTGGTGAAATATAGCTCACAAAAAATATGATAATGTTTCTAAAACTTTGTTCTTCTACAGTAGATATTAAGCGAGATATTATTTAGCGTGGCCCTTGGCCCTCGTAAAATATACAGACGGTATATAAAAGTGGTAGTTAATTTTTGGCAATTGTAACAAAAATTGATTATGTAATAGCTCTTACATAATACTAAAGATCCAAATAATGAAATACGTATATGTAGGTATTATTACTTACTAATATTGCCGAGGAACACATCATATAGGTTTCTATTCCGTTCAATCTTGTCGAGATATTGATCACGAAATGTTTAACAACTAAGCCATTATTGACGTCTGAGAAGAAAAGTAGATTTCTATAAATATCTAAGTAGTGGATCAATAGTACCCTCTCTCGTTACAGAATAAGTTATTGATTATACGAAGTACATGCATGGCAGGGTCCATCTGAAGTTTAGTCGCTTCAGCCACGTGGTTTGAAACAAGGCTGTTCGATAAATGCGCCACCTGTTATTGAAGGTCTGTTTTATAAGTTTAAGCGCCCGCCTTTATGATTTATAGCATCTATTTATAGTTAACGACGACAATAGTATACGAATACGAATTTTTTATATGAATGTTTTCAGACAAAGGCACAGGCATAGGGTGTTTTATAGAACAAACGTTACTAGTTTCAGTATAAATAAAATGATCAGAAACTTATTTCAAAGGCGCAGAGAATTTTTACTACACAAAGAAGAAATATAGCATGAAATTGTACATGAAACAATCGGTAATATATATTTTGAAAAATTGATCTCTTTCATTCTAACCCCTTTAAAGTGAAATCAAGGTTGCTTCAAAATAAACATTGCAACTATATTTCCCACAAAATTAAAAAACATTTGAATTTCAGATAAGTAAGACACAAGGTTGAAGATCATGTATCTCAATTCGCCATTTCTGAGAAAAATGTTACTATACAGGGTGTCTCGCCGGGAACTGAATCGCTCGATATAGAGAAAAGTACGCATCAGAAAGTTTTGAAAATTTAGATAGTCACTAATGTCGGTGTGGCCAATCCAACTAAAATAATTATAAGCAGCTGGTACTTCCGCTTATACCGGAAGTCGATACCAACTTGCTTATTTCAAATGGAACACCCAATACATTTTAGGGCTTTCGAAAAGAGCATAAAATTCTGAGTCGAAAATATGTAGCATATCCTATACCTAAACTTAGCCGTTTCAGATATATTTGACATTTTATAGAAAATTTGACAGGTGCAACGGTTTGCAAGAACCGTTATAACTTTCTTCGTGTAAGAGATCCTAATTTGCTTCTTGTCACATAAAAAGGACACAAGGAGAACTACGTTCTACAACTGAAATATATTCAATAATATCATACCAAGTGTTCCGTTTTTCGCTTTGCATTTCGTCAACTTCAAGCCGCGAAAACTTGTTTAGGTCAAATGGAACACCCTGTATTTTTTTAAGCCAAGTTGTGTAAAATTAAATTCCCTTTTTTCTGATATTAGCATTCTGGGGGTTAAAGTTACAACTTTCTGAAATATTTGCGATTTTATTATAAATTCATGAATTGTTGTAATCATTTCATCAAAATAGCCATGATTAGAAACAATCAGCCAGTATGTTATGTCAAAAAATGCCAGCATGTTTAAATTACACCCACGAAGACTTTTTAAATTTGTTTATTATTTATGGAGAATGTGATAAAATAATATCAAGAACTTGCAGCACATTTGCTACTCGATATTTAGAAAAACGGAAACCGCCGTCACCAAACACTGTAAAACGCATACTGGAAAATTTTAAAAATTATGGCTCTGTCAAGGCAAAAATGCAAAGAAGAAAGCCTATTGTTGATGACGAAAACGTTGAAATAGTCATTCTGGGATATTTTCATGCATTTCCAAGGATGTCATTAAGACAAGCTGCTCTGGAATCGAGACTATGCATACAAGGATTCAATTCACAGAATCTTATTAAAACATAAGTTTCACCCGTTTTCATTCCATATGGTTCAAGGATTAAAAGAAACAGATTTCCTAAGAAGACAGAATTTTTGTGTTTATTCTAATAAGGTCTGAGGGTCACGATTCTTATTTGGGAAATATTATATGGACAGATGAAGCAAAATTTACTAAAGATGGACTTTTTAATAGACACAATTCGCATTATTGGAGTGACTCAAATCTTCATACGTTCAGAGAGCGAAACTTTCAGGAAAGTTGGCAGTTCAATGTTTACTGTGCCAAAGGAAACGATAGAGTGGTGGCATTACAATTTTATCAGGAAAATTTAAACGGTAAATTGAATTTTCTCTTCTGCTAATATGTATAGGTAAATTTTTGTTTCTTTTTTTAGGTGAAAGATATCTGAATATCTTACAAAATTTGAATAATAACTATTTAGAAAATTTACCTCTCGCCGAACATAGAAACATTTTTTATCAGCACGACGGTGCTCCCCCACATAACGCATATTTAAGTAATAATTATTTACAAGAAACTTTTTATGATCAATGGATTGCCAATAAGGGACCCTTCTTATGGCCTACTCGCTCGCCCGATTTATCAGTTCTGGATTATTTCATTTGGGGAACTTAAAAATAAAGTTTATGAGTGCCCATTAACAACCACTGAAGATTGTATGTAAAGAGTAAGAAAAACATATCACAGGATTCAATTAGAAGAGCTACCCATGAGGAACTAATCCGAAGGTACGAAAAATGTGTCGAGGTTCGAGGGCGGAATTTTGGGCAATTATTAAATTAAAATTATATCATATTTTAAATTGATTTTATCTCTGCTATTTTAGTTCATGTCATACCTTCAATTCGATTAATACGCATGTTACAATGTTAGTGTTATTTTGCGTTTTTGTGGATATCGAGTAGCAAATGCGCTGCAAGTTCTTGATATTACTTTATCACATTCTCCATAAATAATAAACAAATTTAAAAAGTTTTCGTTGGCATAATTTAAACGGGCTGGCATTTTTTTACATAAGATAATGACTGATTGTTTCTAATTATGGCTATTTTAATGAAATGATTACAACAATTCATGAATATCTAATAAAATCGCAAATATTTCAAAAAGTTGTAACTTTAACCACCACAATGCCGATATCAGAAAAAAGGGAATTCAATTTTACACAACTTGACGTAAAAAAATACAGGATGTTCCATTTGACCTAAACAAGTTTTCGCGGTTTGAAATTGACAAAATATAACGCGAAAAACGGAACACTTGGTATGATAGTATTGAAATTATTTTAGTTGTAGAGCGTAATTCTCCTTGTATCCTTTTTACGTGACAAGAAGCAAATGAAGCTCTTTTACACGAAGAAAGTTATAACGGTTCTTGCAAACCGTTGCACCTGTCAAATTTTCTGTAAAATGTCAAATATATCTGAAACGGCTAGGTTTAGGTATAGGATATGCTACTTATTTTCGACTTAGAATTTTATGCTCTTTTCAAAAACCCTAAAATATATAGGGTATTCTATTTGAAATAAGCAAGTTGGTATCGACTTCCGGTATAAGCGGAAGTGCCAGCTGTTTGTAATTATTTTAGTTGGATTGGCCACACCGATATTAGTAATTATTTAAATTTTCAAAATTCTCTGATACGTACTTTTCTCTATATAGATCGATTCAGTTCCCGGTAAGACACCCTGTATTTGCAGCCTTACAGGAGTTGGCAGAGAAGATGTCTGTTATTTTTGAAACTTGTAAATAGTGTGTTTAAATTTTTGCAATTGTTTAGAAAATTTTGAAACAAAATTCTACACCAATGTCCAAGACCTACCTTATTTAATATTATAGGTATATAAATCCGTTATGGTATTCTGACACAAATAAAATCTTTCCTAGACTTACCCTAAAGTCTTCGTCGATATCAGTGGCGTCTTCAGGCTCAAGAATCCGTTAAGTCGTGACTTCTTCTCGGGCGCAGCCTCCAGCTTGCTGCAATTGCCCTGATGCGAGTCTTCATCGTCCTCTTCGCGCTTACGCCTCCTTTTGTGGAAAAAATAGCAGGCGGCTCCGATGCCGGCTATCAGAATGAGTGCTGCCAAACTCGAGAATACCGCCGTCAGAATTACGTCTCGCTTCTGCATCATCAACTGAAAAGAAAAAAAAATGGTCAAAATTGGACAACATGAACAAGTACATCAATGTGCGATATTAGTAACAGCAGTAGCAAGTATCATTTACAGGAGGGTATCGTAGCATCAGAAGACGAAAGTGCTGTAGTAAAAGTCCCATAATGGCCGTAATGTCGTTGAATTTCTCTCCCTTTAACATAAGTGTTTTCAGAAAAGTCAAGGGGAATGAGATCGGGTGACCTAGCCGACATGATTTTTCACCCACTCCCGTTTACCTAGAGTTTTCAAATTTAGCGCAATGACGGATTGAAGATGACAATACATTCATATCATTAGTTTAACCTATTAATCAACTATTGTATCAATATTAACGTTAATTTTACGCTAGCTGGGACGAGTCGGACGGAGGATTGAACGATGGGTATTCAACCTTTCGTTCATTTTGATTAGGATTTTAAAAAATGGACAAAAGATGTACTGATAAAAGTACATAAAAAGTCTTTAAAAAACACGATTTTGTTAAGAGTTGAACACTTTAAAATTTAAAATGTTATAAGATATAACTACTTAATGAATTTTAGAATAGTGCAGATCTATCCCAAACATCAGAAAAGTTTTTACGCTTTTTTGCTATCTAATGCTTCTTTCTTTATTCATATAGGCCTAAAGTCATTTTTCACCTTTTAGTGTATTTTTAATGAAAGGATATTTAAAAAAAAAATCAAGAAATATAAGTAGTTTAGTAAAATAAGGACACATTACATTTAATTGTCTTTCAAACGGAGTTGTAAGTAAATCTCCTTTAGAGCGAAATCAGTGATCGACCGGGAAAATTTATTCGGATGGAAAATTTTAGTGCCATCTAGCTTCGTTATAACAAAGTACAGCCAGATAGAGATGTGGTTAGGAATTGTTTAAGCAAAGTTTTTTTAAACAAATTAGAAAAATGGATTTTTTTTATTTCAAAAAAAATGTTCGTATTTTTCACAGCAAAACAAACAAAAGATTGGAATCTCAAAAAATGCGAAATTTGCGTTTTTCACTGGATGAGTTCGCCCGGACTATTAGAAATGTAATAATAATAGCATATTTAGCGATAGCGGGCTATTCTTTATCTTCTTTAATATTTTATATTGAGACGTTCATCTCCATTTCGGCAAGATGTTCCTTTATACGACCACTTGCCTAGCGTAATTTAAAATAAATGTTAGATACTTTCCCCAACGCTTACTCGGTGAGAAAGAAGTGCCCTAAATTAATGGGCTCTTCACAGAAAAACGTGGAAATGTTTTATGGTTGCTTTTAAGCTTTCCAGTCGTCTAGTTGGACTGGGTTCTTTTACACACAGCTTTATGTATAGTGCGCGGCATACAAACCATTAAAAATAGAACAAACTTTTGGGAAAAGTATTTTTATTTTATAAAAATACAGCATCAAATACACTCGTTTGTTCTCAAGTAGTGAGGTCATTGACAATTATTTGCATTTTGATGTTTTTCATTTTAACTTCAAATTATTAATTAGAATACCTTGTCGGAGATCCTGAAGAAACCGAAAACTATATTGAATCTGATGATGTAGTGCAGCTTTCCAAAAAAATGAGATTAAAATAGAATTTTGATTTTATATTCCTACTTTGTAAATTGAAATAAATATAATAAAAATAAAGTTATTTTCAATTTATTTTTGTCCGTGAGGCATAAAAAAAATTTCCTTGCACAAAAAAAACGGTCATTTTTAGTCATTACTTCCACGTCCAGTGGAAGTATAGTAACGCAAAAAAAAAAATTGTTGTTGAAATAGGCTTAAAATGTCATGAAACGTCGAGATTTTACATTTGAGCGAAAAAAAATTCCTGTCTGTCGGTCGGTCTGTCTGTAACTTTTTTTTGTGCGCACGGTTACTCTGGAACCGTTTATGGTATTGACTTGAAATTTGATACACTTAGGTATTATAACAAGATCTGGAACTAGGTTATATTTTGATCTAATTCCGTTGGGAGGTTCGGGAGGTAAATGGGGTAAATAATGGTAAAATGGAAAAGCAAGCAAGTAAGAGTCCATAAAATTGCAATTTAGGACATGTACGAAAAGTCAAGGTCTCAAATTTTTTTTTACAGCCACCCCCCCCTATCACCCCCAATGCCACCCCCACACTATTGTGAAAGGGAGTAAAAAAAATAAAATGTGATTTAGTGTGTACAAGAACAAAACGTCTCAAAAAAATTTTTGGCGTTAGCCACCCCCTCTGCCACCCCCATCCTATTATTAAAGGGAGTAAAATATTACATTGGAATTTATATAGTGTGTATAAGACTTGGATACAAAATTTGGATGTAGAAGTAGTGATTCCTTGGGCAGCGGTTTTTTTTATGTAAAATTATTGTTTAAACAATTTGTTTTTCAACGGCCCGGACCTTTAAACAGTTAATTAAAGTTCCTTTATTTGATATTACATTGAAATTACCATTTTGCATCATTCTCAACACTTCGTTTCAATAAACAATGAAGAATTTGTGACATTTACGGAAAAATCGATCTTGAGAAAATTATTGTCTTGGTTTTGCCCATTTTTGACAATGTTTTTCTACAGTAACAGTATGATTTTTTACGCCATCTTAAAGTAGAAGTTTCAAAAAAATTCCTTCCCGAAATTTTCAAAATCTAAATTTTGCTAATCAACTTTATTGATTGAAAATTAGGCCCTTTTTGAAATTAAATTCGTATAAAATCAAAAAAAAAAATATTTCGCTTCAAAAAAACTTACAGCTCATTTAAGACATAGAGATATATATTTTCACCTAATTTCATTAAAATCGAATCATTTGTGTGAGAGATAAAAATAAAATATCAAATAAGAAATGGTGTTTGGCGCCTCACACATCTTATATCAGTGTATGCGCGGAAGCTATACAACCTTAGGCGAGGGTTGTATAGCGGATATACCATCCTTCGGAGGGGACGTAAAGCCGTCGGTCCCTTGTCTATTAAATGTTAGGCAAGTAAAAGATCCCTACTCTTCTCAAGGGAAGAGGTTCGGCAAAATTCCTGGTTGGGGGTAGCTCGTCTGCAGGCGTCGGTGTTAGGCCTCAGTAGCGGAAATAGGCCGACGTTAAATAAATGTATAAAAAAAATTGTGTTTGGCGTTTTCTCAATAGTTTTGAGGTTATGTTGAAAAATGGTTCAAATAAAAATTGTAGATCTATCAATTAGGTAACTTTTGCATTTAATTTTTTTTTGATAGGATGTCTAGTTTTACCGGAAATCGTAAAAACCCCCGTTTCACCCCTAACAACACCACTTTTTCCACCTCCAACATGCTTCTGGTTATTTGTTAGGGTCCAATCGATTTTTTTTACTTTTTTTTTAAGAAAAATTATTAATTATTATTATTATTGTAATAATAAACTTTTCGATTTAAGCGTGGCTCCCACCTCTTGGTGGTAAAAGCAAATATCGGGATTATATAGGAACTATGATAAACAATTTAATTCATTACAGACTGTCCATCGGCCTAAGATTGCTAAGATTTAAATTTAATATCATAGTTGCCATTGCCAGAGATTTATAACATGTAACTTACCTATCATATTTAACAGTTAACAGGTAAAAATAAGCGGAAAACTAATTATTTATATATATATTAATTACCCACGCAGAATAAAGTTTCAAACATTCACAACTTAACGTCTCAACGTAGTCAAGTTGATAAGAAACAGCATATGAAGTAGCCCGGAAACTGTTTTTGATAAGCCGACTTATTGTCGTTTAAAATGTTTAAATAATAACGCATATTATGTACTTCAGCTGGTCGGCGAATAACAATTATCAAGTACCTATACATGGTAATTAATAGTAGCCTATGAACTTCTTTATTTTATTACTTTACCTATATGCATTTACATTAAAAAATACGACATGGTCATTCATTTTCAAGTTTTATCAACAGTATATTTTCCACTTACCACTCATTTTAACTTCAATAACTAAGAAGGCGTAAACGCTCACTAATTTTTAATAAAAACGAACAAGTAATTTTTGAAACCCGACAGCATTTTATAAAAGCAATCCTTGGAATTGTGCAACCTCGTACAATTCTCCAACATTTATCAGATGATCTTGAACACATATTTTTAAAAAATACCCTCCCTCGCCAGAAAAAAGTTACCGCGCACAATATCCCACAGTTACAACCTAATCGCCCTCATTTCCAATTCGATTTTTACAAAAAAAAAACGAGATTTAAAGTTAAAAACGTTCGCGACGCGTACACGCTTTGATTGTTTCAAACAACTGATCATTTTAGGCTTCTGGGATTGTAGAAGGCAATTGTTTCAAACTAGATTTTTTGAGCAACTTGGTTAGCGATGCAGATAGTATTCGCTGGGATGACGTCATCGTTATTTATATGTATACATTGTTAGATATAAAAAAAGATTTTTGTACCTATGCCATTCCAACAAGATTCTTTTATAAACCCTGTATAGCTGTATATATTCGCGCATCGGTCTCGAGACATGCGCTTTTGACCTACAGCTACCTATCGATTCTCCGTCTGTCAGCGAGTGAACAAATCGATGTCGGTAGTTATATTGTACCACAGGCAATATGTTTTTTTTAACAGTTTTTCGTTAGTAGAATACTTTTAAAAAACACCTAAATGATAATCAATAAAGTATTTAGTTCCTTAAGCGAAAAATAAAATCAAAATGGCAACACAAATCCATGAGGACATTCACACTGCTGTGAAGGATTTAATAACGGACGTATCTGGATTTCAAGTGAGATAACCTAAAAATAGTTCACTGGTAAATATTTATTTCAAACATTCACTGTTATAGGAAGGAACCGATGTGTTTAATTACATCCAAAAACACATTTTAACCACATTAAAGAAGGGAGGAACGATGTACTTCTTAAACAAGCGTGAGGTGGATGAAAGCATAGCGAGCATGGCGGAGAAATACATATTTCATGGATTTTTTCCCCAAGCCAAGGCCCTAAAGGACGCTTACAACAACTACGTGACGGAGAACTTAGCAAAATCGGAATTAATGACCCATTTAAACATCGTCAAGTTCCTTATGTGTATGTCGGAGAGGCCCACAAGTAACTTTCTGGAGAAGCCGGAGGATTTTGAGCCTGAAAAGGTCGAGGAAGAGGAGGAAATCAATTGGGGGGAGTACTTAAATGAAGGGATAGAGAGGTGGTCTCCAAATTTTGATGAAACCAGTGTAAGCTCCGATTCTCATAAACGTTAACTTGTTTAATGTGGTTTAATTTTGCAGGGGAGTTCTGCTACGTCGGTTTATGACGATGATGAAAATGATGCTTTGGATGGCACTGACACCACCGTGGTTCCATTTCCTCTCGTTATTGATAGCACCGACAGGGATATAATCGTCGATTTGAGGTCAAACAGGGAGGAATTGTTGGCGACAGTGCAGCACACATGGTATCATCAGGAACGATTTTACATGGCCCCGGTTAGCAAGTGGGAGGAGGCCAACACCGGGATACTATGGTAAAGAAAGTGACAAGAGTTCCGAACGGTCGGAACTCGTACAATACTGCAAAAGTTCCGAACGGTCGGAACCCCGGTACAAAGTGACAAAAGTTCCGAACGGTCGAAAATTTTGCAGTATTGTACGAGTTCCGGACGGACGCATTGATATTGTAAGAAGTATAAAGGTTTGTCATCAGCAATCCGTAGTGTAGTGGTTAGACCGCCCAGATTTTCGCACCATTAAAGCTTCAGGGAAAGACTACGTCGAGTATAAGCTGCTCAAATATCTCCCGAGGAAAGGTATTGTGCAATTGACGTATATCATTAACGCGATCCTGCAACTACAGCACTGGCCCAGCCAGTGGAAAGGCGCCGTGGTCATTCCCATCTTGAAGCCGAACAAGAACGTGAAGTTCGCCGGCAGCTACAGGCCCATCTCGTTGCTGCCTACGATCTCTAAGTTGGTGGAGAAAGTCGTCCTGATCAGATTGAACACTGTTCAGGAGGAGCTTCACATTGACGATGAGTCTCAGTTCAGGGCAGGAGCACGGTACACGGTATATCCCTGTTAACGATGTCAAAGTTCAATACAACCTTGGTAAGAACACCGCCATGGTGTTCCTCGATATTGAGAAGGCGTTCGACACCGTCTGGATCCTGGGGTTACTCTACAAACTACTCCACTACAACTAACTTTCTGACCTACTTAAGCTCATTCACTCATTCTTGACGGGCAGATCTCTGCAGGTTCGAGTGAATAACAAACTCTCAACACGGCGGGACACTCGCGCGGGAGTCCCGCAAGAATCGTGCCTGTCGCCAAAGTTGTACAACCTGTACGTGTCCGATTTTCAGAGTTCCCGAATACGAAGCTGGCCAAGTACGCCGTTGACACAGCCATGTACGTACATTCACACAACGTCCAAGCAGCGGATATGCTGCTGAAGGCACACATGGCTCGTGCTACGGCTTATTATGACCAGTGAAGATTCGGGTGAATGCTGAGAAGTCCAAGGCGATAGTGTTCACGCATCGGTTTACAGAGAATAAAATCATAACACTCATTTTGATTAAGGGAAACAAAATTCCAACTAAAAGATGCGTGAAATACTTGGGGGTTAGATTGGACCAAGGACTGACGTTTAACACCCAATTAAATGAGACTGTTCGGACGGTATATTCCCTGTCTAGGAGTCTGTATTCACTTATGGTCAGGGGTAGCAGACTCAACAGACAAAATAAAAAATTGTGATTGGTGATCAGGCCGTCCATCACATAGGCGGCGCCGATGTGGTGCAGCACACAGGCTAAGACAATGAAAAAACTAAAAGTGCTCAAGCACAAATTTATGCGCCTCATTTCAAATTGTTTCAAATTGTTGGTGTTCGACATTGTTTTCTAACGGTAGGTTTAACTTGGTCACAAATACTACCTGAACGATGACAGTTGTAAAAATGCACAACATAGTTGGCGGTAAAGCAACGCACGCTTGTACGTACTTATGCAAATAAAAAGATTTCCACCCCCAAACTAATTGAAGTTGGTTGGATAAATAGAAACTATTACATTAGTATGAATGCAAAAACTGTTTTAACTCGCCACATTGGTTAAATAAAGATTTTAGGTATTCAATAGTAAGCTTATTTTTAACAAAAAATAAAAGAGGGGTCAACCATCACTGGCAATCGCTGTACAAATTCTAGTCAGTCTAGTAGGCAATCGCAGCAGTTCTGGCAGATCTGAACAATATAGGCAGTCGCCTCGGCAGTCCCTCTACAAATTTTCACAGGTGGTTTTCCCCTCGCAAAAAAATATACTCCAAAAGTAGCTACAGCGAATTTTACTGAAAACGGATAATGCTTTAATGTCATACCTGGAAAAATGCTTTATTTATTCTTTTCGTCAAATAAATTTGTAGCCCACTGACTAAAATACTTTATTTATAGTCCAGTAATTTTTAGGATTCATCTTCTTAAAAAGTCCCTGTGAGTTGGATTTTTGAATACAACTTTATTTCTATGTTTTAAATAACGTGTTAAAAGTCCTAATTGATATTGTGCCGGAGTTGCTAAATATGCGAGGTCAAAGGTCTCAAAAAATGGTTTTTCGCGAAAATCTCCTTTCCTATGGCCCGAATGTCGATTATCAAAATTGTAAATCTTCAAATTGCCTACAAAAAGATTTTATACAGTTTTTTCGTACAACCAACTGTTATCGTAGTATAAGTAAAATAAATATATCAATGCATTCGTTATAGGATAATGCACTTCAGGGCAAGACGTATACCTTCTTTACGTAATCTATATAAGTATAAACATTATTATAGTACGTTATAACTAGGTTAGTACAGTAAACGAAGGAAATGTCATGGAAAATTTTGGATAGTTTGGGATATTTGGACCCTTTCTGTAAAAACATGCTCTGATCACGGGAAAAATACCAAAAAAATTCTAAACATGTCGCAACATGTTCTTATATACATGTATATGTATATTTTTAGCAATACATGCAAATAAAATAAGCATTTTTTTTTTCAAAAAAATACAAGAATAAAAAGTCTTTAAAATCGCATTTTCCATATGACCATGGTACTATATTTGCAATTTTCACTTTAGTTTTCTGGAAAACCGGAAAAACTAAAGGTGAATTTATAAACTAGCCGCAGCAGTTACAGTTGTAGTTGTCGCACCTGTAGTGTTTATGAAGAATACGAAACCAATGTTTCCATTTATAAAGTCCGCTGCCACTGCTTTTGCAGTTCATATTCTGCAGGTAGATAACCAACTTTTATCTTGAACGGCAACCGCTGAGGAATTACCAGCGGATAGCCAATGAAATTGTAGCTATCAACCCCTCTACGCTTGTCAGTTTCGGTAGCAGGAACACTGGAAAAAGTGAAAGGAAGTACAACGTGACTAGTGTTTGACGTTTAAGGTTTTATGAAATTTATCCAATATTTAAATTTTATAGGCTAAGAAATTTGAACAAGAAAAATGAGCTCTGGGTCATAAGCTTTCATTTTCAAACAATATTTGTAACCGCCTTCTTCCTTAGCCTATTTAACGGTCTTCTTATAGACCTTCGCAAGCCAGGTTACGTCTTTTCACGATTATAAAAGAACATATAGGCCCAAAAGTTCCCAAAACGATTTGGTTCGAATCCATTTTAGTTTGTTTATCAGCTGTTGAGAACAAACAATTTTAACACAACCTACAGAACCTCACTTTTTCAAGACGCTCATGAAGAACGTAAACAAATCGTCACGAAATTTAGGCGTGCAGCGCATGTGTGAAACATTCTCCGATAGCAACAGCAAGACTTTATAAATGACCAATTTTCGTGAATTGCAACTGATACTGCTGCGGCGACTCCAACTGCAACCGCAATTGCAGCGGAAAAGTTTATAAATCGAACTTAACAGAGAAACTTGTCGTGATGCCTCCAAACAGTTACAAATTCTAACAGTTGCTAGCCTATATATTTTTGAGGTATGTTTATATGTCCATAAAAATAAATCTATATTTGTAAGAAATCAAGCCAGACATTTACATGAAACAAGATTCAGAGATCTTTTACTCCCCGATTTTCATAGAACAAGTATGTTCCAGAAAAGCTTTCTGTACCAGGGCTGTAAATTATACAACTCTCTCGATGAAGACATTAAAGTTTCTGGCAGTATACACATTTTCAAACACAAACTCAAAAGATTGTTACTCGAGAAAAACTGTTATACTATTGATGAGTTTTTTAGTTAATTTGCAAAAAAAAAAGATATAGGATAAGGAATATCTGTTTATATGTTTTATCCATTTATATGTTATTTTTTTTTAACTTGACTTGTGTGCAAAATAGTTTGTATGTGCAAATACTTGATCAATTTTTCTTTTTTCAATGATTTTCTCTTTTTGACACTTTCTTCGTTGATCTTTTGTACATTTTTTTTTGTATATCTTTTCGATGGAGAAATAAATATTATTATTGTTATTATTATTATCATAGTATGTTAATTCTCCGTTTTCTCGAAAAATTAAAAAAGATATATTCTAAACATCTAATACCATGATCATATGGACAATGCGATTTTAAACACTTTTTATTCTTGTATTTTTTTCAATAAAATGCTTAGTTTACGAGATATTTACATTTTTTGTTAAAAATGTATATATACCCGGTGTAACAGGATCATGGTATACCCCCCCTTTTCTCCTTCAGTTTTGAAGATAATTGATTGAAATTTAGGATGTACTACATACATAATAAGCGGCACTTTTTGACATACAATTGATTCTTTTTTTACTTCCAGTTTCGCCAGAAGTGAGACTAACTTTCGATTTTTAAATGGAACACCCTGTATATTACTGCATTTTTGAATTCTGCATAATTTTCTGAATCCAACGATGCCAAATAAGTGACATTTCAAGCATCAATTTTTTTTATAATATAATTTTTAGTTTTCTATTTAAGTGTGCCATGACGATTCCGATTTATTCTAAGTGACCCGTGTAATACTAGAAAAATCGAATTCCCGTTAAAAACACTAAATTACGCGATTTATGAGCAAATAAAATTCACCAAAATTGTTTTTAGTGCAAAACTCAATTTTTTCAAATGGAACAATATCCCACCACCACCAACATTTTCTGTTATTTTAAGGGAAGATTATTTAGAAGAACAAGTAAGAGGCTTAGTACCGATTGAAAGGGCATCCGTTTTATCAGAGTACAAAGTTATACGAGAAATATTGTGGCAGTTGTGGAGCCTCCACACTTCTGCCGTTTTCGAATTGGACGGGGATAAATTGAGGCCAAAGACTAACGTTACTATATCCAGTGTTCGCGCTGTAAGTATTTCCGTCTCTAAATGACTTGTATTCAGTGAATGTTTTTTGTTAAAAGGGGCCTCAGCGTTTCTAATTTTGTGATGTATTTTCAGGGACCTTTTGAAAAGTTCCTCGACGAATTCATTCCTTACATGGAAGTCCTAGATTTCTTCAGAGAGTTTAGTAGATCCCTAGAAATTCCGGAGGACGCATCCATAACTTTGGTGCCGCAAACTTACCGAAGCTATAACAACTCATTGCAGAACATAATTCAACCGATATATAAAAAACTGTCGAAGTTGGAGGATTTAGTACGCGAACAAGGTAGGCTCTGTTAACTGTCACAGATTTCATTTGTTTTGTTTTTGTTATGCTACTGCGCAAGATATTTTTAAACTTTGACGCCAACTTTTAAAAATGGAGAACAAAAGTAGTTTTTTAAAAAATATTTCACTTAAAATTGACTTTAACCCTGAGGAACTTAAATTGCCATGGTAATACATATTCATAAAAAAAGCCAGGAAGATGACATTGAAAATTAGGGGCAAATATCACTGCTTAGTGTTATCGGGCTATTAGCATCCTATCAGTTCTCTCCAAAATAATCGAAAAAATAATAGAACAACAATTAAGAAGGTATTTGATTGAAAAAAAGATATTGCCTCCTATACAGTCTGGATTTAGACCAGGTTATAGCTGTACTACAGCACTTTTGCATGTAGTTGATGATGTGTCGGCGGCTATCGATAAAGGACATTGTACTATTCTCGTGTTGTTAGATTTTAGCAGAGCTTTTGATACGATCAGCTATGACCTGCTTCTATCTATTTTGCATTATATTGGGCTCACTGAAGATGCTATTAAATTTTTTGAAAATTACTTAAAAGGTAGACAGCAGAAAGTTTTAATAAATAATAATTCTTCGAATTGCATTGCTTTAAGATCTGGAGTACCACAAGGTTCTATTCTGGGTCCCCTGCTTTTCTCTATATATACAAGCCAATTTACTAAGTGCCTTACTAACTGTCAGATACACTTATATGCCGACGACACCCAGCTCTATTACTCCTTTAATCCCTCTGATGTAGATGGTGCTTATTATCATATAAATGAAGATCTAAAATTATTTGTTGACTCAGCCAGAGAGCACAGTCTATTTATTAATACAAGCAAATCAAATGTTATAATCTTTGGGCCCAAAAAAATTCGGAGCAACATTAAAAACCTCGCTAAAATAAAAATTGATGGTAATGAACTAGAAATAGTAGAAAAAGCTAAAAGTCTCGGTGTTATAATAGATTGTGACCTCAGGTTTGTGGATTATATTAACACTTTAATCCGAAAGGCATATGCAACTATTAAATTAATATATGGTAACAGGCGCTTTCTACCTCGGAACAGAAAAATACTATTATGCGAAAGTCTAGTCCTATCTATATTAAATTATGCTGACTCACTTTATGGGCCCAATTTAACAATCGCATATAAATCTAAAATTCAAAAAATTCAGAATTCTTGCCTACGTTTAATTTACGGTATTCGTAGGCGTGAGAGAATTTCTTAAAAATTGAGTGAACTAGGGTGGTTGAACATGGAGCGTTGTAGGTCGCTACATACAGCATGTTTGTATCATAAAATAATTATAAATAAATGTCCTCCATATTTATATCAAAGATTACAATTTCGGACTGACCTGCATTCCCTAAATTTAAGATTTAGAGGCTTACTGACGCCTCCTGTACATCGTACAGAATTTTTCAAATGGTCTTTTTCATATCAAATATGCAAAGTCTATAATTCTCTCCCTGGTTATTTGAAACTTTTAAAAATAGGTAATTTTAAACGAAAACATAAACAACTATTATTTAATTCACAATGTGAAGAATTGAATCACTAGTTATGTTAAAAAATATAGTGTGTATATATTTATGTATATGTGTATTATTGTGTATTTGATATATAATTATGTATGTATAATGTGTGTTTATATATGTGTATATGTGTGTGTATGTATGTATATATTTGTATGTATGTATATATGTGTATATATATACGAGTGTATATGAATATTTATGTGAATTGCAATTGTTTTAACAGTAAAAATCTTTTTAGTGTTGTAGGTTAGTTTGGTTGTGATAGTACTGGCTAGACTTCGACGACTATCTGCGTCGAGGTCTGTCCGTTACTATTGCAGCCGTTCAGGGTTAAGTGGTAGAACAGATTTTACAGTACCTGTACTGTAGAAACTGAACTTCGCCCTTTTATGCCACATTTTTCAAGCCAAATTATTGCATAAATATGTTTGTATACTTTATTCTGTGGTTATAAATAAAGACGTTTATTATTATTATTATCTCTAAAATTGTAGAAAAAATTACTTACAACAGGAGCACAGATTATTTAGAAAGATACGATATATTAACAGATAGCCAACATGGTTTTAGAAGTGAAACATCAGTAGAAAGTGCATCTATTGAGTTATTTGATTTTATTTACAGTGAGGCAGATAAAGGAAAATATATTGTGTCTATCTTATCTTGATTCTGTAAATGGTCCTGTCTTATTTAGTAAATTGAAAAATATAGGTATAAGAGGCAACTTCTCGATCTAATAAAGTCTTTTATGGGTAAGAGAACCCTAACCTAGTTCAAATGTGCTTTTAGAGGGTGGAATATTAAAACATTATATTTTTAGTCACAAACTCGTCTATAAAATCCTTATTTTACTATAAGGAACGTAACCAGACTGCAACCAACAGCTACTCCCCGGGCTATGTGCCCCGCCGAGCGCTGAATTACAAGTTACAAGTCTGGCGCGTTAAGTGTAATAATTGCATATTACCGTCAAAACGCTAATGCTTCGATTGCACAAACACCAGCCGAAAGACTGATCCTACTTAAAGGAGCTCTCGTGCCAATCGTCACACACCACTTGCAGACTGCAGTTTCGAGCTGTTGGCTCTCATCAGTACAAGGTAGGCATGTGACGACCGACATGAGGATCACTTGACTATTTAGTACATTTCGGTATCTTTGGGATAGCGACATGTAAAATAGTCAGCAGGCGCCATCTAGCAGTCCAGTGTCTGTTGCAACTGAAAAATAAATAGCTTGACTGGGCTTAGCATAGTTCAAATGTGCTTTTAGAGGGCAGAATCTTAAAACATAATATTAGCGTTTTCGTGAGCTGCTGTCTTTTTACTGATTCAATCGTTTTTATAGATCATGCAGCGAAAGTGTTTGCTTCTGGTAATGCATCTTTTCTTTATGTATTTGGTATGGTTGTTGAAACTCAACTTGCTGTCTAAACTTGCACCCAGGTATTCGACTGTTGACTGAGCAGGGAGAATGTGATGGTTAATGGTAACCGTTGGTGAGTTGTTGTTGTTTATTGCATGGTTAAAGATAATGGATTGGGATTTTGTTGGGTTGAGTTTTAGTCTCGACTTGTTGAACCAGGTCATTGTTCTGTTCATTAGTTTTTTCCAGGGTGCCATCATGACTAATTAGAACCGTGTCATCAGCATACTGTAGAATATATGTATTCAGATTAAAGTATTGTAGGTGTTTTTCAAAGCTGTAGATGTCATGGCAGTAGATGTTGTATAGCAATGGTGAGAGTGGGGAGCCTTGTCATTAACTATTATTATTATTATTCACTCATAGGGAACTTCTAAGAAAGCTAGAAATTTGAAATTTGGGACCCAGGTAAGGCTTGAAATACAATGAAAGAGAATAAAAAAATAAATAAATAAATAAAAAAATGTCAATATTATTTATGACATCACACATTCAAAGGGGTGGAAGTGGGGGCGGTAGTTGCTGAATAGGGACGATGTTGTATGTTCAAGCATTCATTCGATATAGTGGAAATCTTCTTGACGCGAACTTTTTTTTTTTCAGAAACAACTTACACTCTACTAAACCTGGCGAACGAGCTACAGTCCATTTTCGAACCAGTACTGCTGCTCAGCAAAATCCACAAGGAGGTCGTGATAGATTTGAACAAAAACAGCCAACTGCGATGTGCTACAGTCCTGTTATCGGGCCTTCACAAAAGTTTGCAGTACTCGGCCAGCAAGCTGGAGCAAGATTTGCGGGTGACCTTATTTTTGGAAAGTTTGTATCACTATTTCACCCTGATCGACTCCTGGTTGATGAAAAACGACTTGTCCGACTACTCGGAGGAGTTTTTGATTAAAAAGTATGCTCAAAAAGAAATGTTTATAATCAAAATCACCGATACATTTCTTTTTGTTTCAGTAAAAATAGATACATGTACGCGTCCTATAATGATAGTAAGGATGAGAATCACGGGTATTATACTCTTTTATTCTTGCACTATTGTTAATGGAGTAACGTCTCTGTTTCAGTACGTCGGAATCACAAAACTGGAAATTGAATTTTGAGTTATTAGAAGAATTGGACGATTTTTGCAAAAATAACGGCATAATTAAAATCATTAGGGACACAGTATTGCAGATAGGCAGGAACATACATTTATTACGCTTGCTGGGGAAGTTCTCTCTCATAAACGACTACCAAGGTGAGATATTTAACAAATTGAGCGTCCGATGTAGTAGTCAAAGGTGCCATGACACTTTTGGACATCCACGTCTTTTGAACTCGGGTTAAAATCATTTTCTGCACTTTCAGAAACCATTCACCAAGAATTTGTCAGGAAGACACTAGAAGAGCTGTGTAAATTTTTCGATGCGAATCCAGAGCAGTTAGGAAAGGAACATGTCGAAGATAGTGGAAATATGGAGGACGATATCAACGAAAAAGATTACAAGTACCCTGTCGTGTGTACCGATGAATGCAAGAAGCCCACGGATATGGATAAGCTGGAGAATCTTGTCGATACTTCCGACGGGTTTTTAATGCTGGCGTTCGGAGATTATTTTATTGAGAAGCCGGAGAAGCCTGAAACGAAAGAAGTGACCCTGTTTGAGAAGTAAGTACATTAGTGAATTTGTCGATGTGCCCGCCTGAAATCTTACATGACTTTTTAATATGTAAATTAGTTGAAAGTGAGAGGAAGGGAGTTTTTATGAACTTTTTGTCTATTATTTGAGCAACGGTAAAATATAATCTACAAAATTTTGGGCATTCCCTCACGGACATCTTTTTTAAGGGGTCGATGATGGACAAGGGTTTTACCATGTCAATTTATTTTGTTTATATTTTAATTTTTACATAAGCTTGGACTTCTCGAACATTTTCATGTAAAAGAGGTTCTTTTTGTTTTCAGTTGATATCGGCAACCATTTTTGAGTAAATTATGTTTGAAAATGTAGACCAGGGCCAAACCGTTTAAAAAATCGTAATAGAAGATAAATTCTTAGCAGTATACGAATGGTCGGAAAATGTAGTTAATGGTGTACATAATTAAGGAAAAATCGTCCAGACTGAGTAAAAGTTCTGGAAGGGGTGTTGGGGTGGTCATATATACGTTTTAGGGGTTGGTACTCGTTTTTTGCGATTTGCGGCTAAACTATGCATCCTATCGAAAAATGTTGAATGTAAAAGTTGTAGACAATGAAAAAATCTAAAACTTTCTTATTGGACATTATCGACCATAACCTCAAAATTATCGAGAAAAATGGAACAAACCATTTTTTCGGTTTTTAATTTATAACTATCGCAAATATGTTTATATTTTCATGAAAATCGGTGAAAATGTTCTTTTTTGTGTTTCAAACAAGCCCAAACTTTGTCAAAGCGAAATATTTAATTTCCGATGTTCTATGAAGAAAATTTAAAAAAAAGACCTAATTTTCAATCGAAAAATTTGGTTAGCAAATTTTCGATTAATGAACTTTACTAGTGCTTATTGTTTTCGTTGAAATCTCAACTTTAATATAGAATTAAAAATATAATATTGTCTATATACAAAAATATCGTTAAAAAAGCGAAAAACCGAAAAAACTACTTTTTAAAAACGAGTTTTCGGTGAAAATCATGAATTTCTTTTTCTTTATTGTAAATCAACGTTTACATTCATAAAAAGCGTTAATTCTCATACAATATTATGTTATACAAGTAATTTACATGTACCTAACTATTCTCGGCTTTCAAAGTCTCGAAAACATTGTTTAAACTGCAATGGGAATGTTAAATAATTTGGGCCTAGAAGGTACGTACTTTTCATCACGGAAAGGGTTAAAAATAATAGCTTCTATTTACAAAAGTAAAAATATATATACATCTCTACACGATTTAATATTTGAACTTCACCGAACGGCTACTGCTAAATCCTCATTTGATTTGAAAAAATTACCTCCAACTGAACGGGCCGCTAAGCAACATTGTTACAGGGTGTATTTTCAAATACAAAGTTGGCTTAGTAATCAATTAACAGCTACAGATTGGGGATGGAAACATCACGTTAATGGCATCGTACCTATATTTACAGAACAAGAATTAATTCCCAAAAATTTATTGAAAATTATCTGCTGCAGCTGCAAACAGGATGCGAGCAAGGTGTCGCAAGCATGGCTTAAAGTGCACAAATTTGTGCTCAAATTGTCACGGTTCTGATAAATGTTCTAATGCCGAAAAATCGTTGTACGAAAAAAATTGTAATCTCGAGGACATCGAACACGAAGACAGTACCCACTGTTCAATAAATAATAATAAAAATAATGATACTGAACTGGACAATCCAGAAGAACTCCAAGAAATTGAAGATATAGAAAATGAACGTGAAGAAATCGAAAGTTTGATCAATTCTGGCGATGAAGAATTGCCCACGAAGAAAAAAAGATTTCAATAAAATTATTTTACTTTTAATTTTTATATTTTATTATCAAATATAAGACTTTGACGTGATAATTTGTAAATACTTACGAATCACAAGAAATTATTAACAAATTTTCTCAGTTCACAGCCTTTGTGTTTTTTGAATTTTTACCTATTTAATTGCGGTTTAAATAATGTTTTCGGGACTTTGAAAGCCGAGAATAGTTAGGTACATGTACATTACTTGTATAACATAGTATTGTATGAGAATTAACGCTTTTTATGAATGTAAACGTTTATTTACAATAAAGAAAAAGAAATTCATGATTTTCACCGAAAACTCGATTTTTAAAAAGTAGTTTGTTCGGTTTTTCGCTTTTTTAACGATATTTTTGTATATAAACAATATTGTATTTTAATTCTATATTAAAGTTGAGATTTCAACGAAAACAATGAGCACTAGTAAAGTTCATTAATCGAAAATTTGCTAACCAAATTTTTCGATTGAAAATTAGGTCTTTTTTTTAATTTTCTTCATAGAACATCGAAAATTAAATATTTCGCTTTGACAAAATTTGGGCTTGTTTGAAACACAAAAAAGAACATTTTCACCGATTTTCATGAAAATATAAACATTTTTGCCATAGTTATAAATTAAAAACCGAAAAAATGTTTTTTTGCATTTTTCTCGATAATTTTGAGGTTATGGTCGATAATGTCCAATAAGAAAGTTTTAGATTTTTTCATTATCTACAACTTTTACATTAATCGTTTTTCGATAGGATACATAGTTTAGCCGCAAATCGCAAAAACGAGTACCAACCCCTAAAAACGTATATATTACCACCCCAACCTCCCTTTCAGAACTTTTACTCAGTCTGGACGATTTTTCCTTCATTATTTACTACTATTAACTACATTTTCCGACCATTCATATACTGCTAAGAATTTTTATTGCCTTAAACAGGATTGGCCCTGGTCCAATAGCCAAATTTGGCAAATGTATAAACCATATGACATATATCAATTTGCCGTAGCAAACAAAAACGCAACCGTAGCTAGAGATAAGTTTATAATAAATCTTTGACTTCTTCTGATTCATTCTACACATGCAAATTTAGATCCATATTTTAGAAACACATTGACATCAGCTGATTCGCTTCCATCCACTAGGTATAATGTTTGTAATTTATTTCTGAAATGTTCCATAGGGTGTCCAGTGTCACAACTACGATGTTCCCGACGACAAATTTTTTTGAAAAAATCTTCAGCGGCATATTGAAAGATAGATTTACTATATCGGGGCTAATGGTAAAGAGCATCTTGATCGAACAGTACCTCTTGGAGAAGCAGTTCCAGTTTTTGAGGCACGCATTTCTGTTTTTCGATGACATGATCTTCCCCTTCTATAGGAAACTTTTTGAGAAGGTGAGCGAGAATAATAATAATAATACCACTTTTACCCGCTGGAGCAGGTCTAATTGGCCATTAGTAGGTGTATGCTGTTGTCTTTATTATGTTTATAAATTTCACTTGCTCTTGAACGCCGTGTAATTTTTTATTATAGTTTTTATGTGGAAGTGCATGCCCCGTTTTTAAAAAATGGCAAGCAATGTTGGAGTTGTTTTTGTTATGTTGAAAGATGAAAAATGTTCATTAAATCTGGTTGCAAAGTTTCTATGAGTCTGGCCTAGAGAGAGTGGGGCAATAGTGTGTCTGACTTTCATAGCTCGAGTTCTACGATAGCTTGAAATAAAAAAAAATACAGGATGAACCAAGACGATTACAGGAGCAAGTGCTATTTTTAAAAATATTATAATTTTAGAAGCCTCTTTCTAGACTCTTTTCATTCCTATATTATTATTATTATTGAGTATTTCCCAACCATTTGGATGTAGTGACTTTTTTTGTTGAAATAATGCCATCTGCAGATGCATTTTGAAAAAAATCACAAGCAACCGCTATGGGCATTAAGAGAAAATTTTGTAAATATCAGTTACGAGACATCTGTGTACTGTTTTTGAAATCATTTTCGCTCCCTAAGAATGTACAGGGTGGCCAAAAATCATTTTTCAATTTAGAACTTTTTTTATTTGAATTTTTCAAATGGAACACCCTGTATATATTTCAACCATGTGATGTAGGAATGAAAACCAACATTTTTTGTATGTACATATGTAAGATAAGAGACGCTGATAAAAAAACTCTTAAAAACTTTCTCTTGTGTACATCGTTTCTAGACCACCGTCAAGAGTAAATACTGGGGCAACAACATCTGGCTAACCTCCCACTTGCACGACACAATCATGGACGCCTACCCTGAGTTTTACGAGGAGTGCATCGTACAGGTCAAGGAGAACTGGAGGCAATGCGTGGAAACATTGGACGCTTGCGACATGGTCAACTTGCAGTACGAGATACGGTGGCCGTTAAACATAATTATAAACCCCATGCAGATGGCGCTGTACAAGGACATCTTCCAGTTCGTCTTGAGGATCAAGTGGGCCTTATACACGGTGAATCACCTGGTTTTCACAGGTACCTATGCTTCAAGTCGCAAACGGTAGGTTATTGTGTGTTTTTTCAGATTTGGAACCGAAAAAGCTGAACAAAGCGCAGCCGAAAACCCACAAGACTACCATCATGAGGCTGAAGTATTTAAAATTCTCCCTGACAAACATCTTGAACAGCATCCAACATTATATTTTTTCTTTTGTTTTCACGAAGTGTCTTCAGAAGTTCGAGCTAAACTTCGAGAAGGCCAACGACTTGTCTTCTATAATGGCCTCGCATAGTGACTTCATCAATACCATTTATGGGATGATTATGGATATCAAAAATGCCGGAGGGAATTTTGAGGCTTTTAGAAGTGTAAGTCTTTGAAATTCTTTAATTCACAAATCGTTATTTATGCCATTTTTGTTTCTATTTTATTCTTCATAACGTTTGACCAATTTTGCCTGTATTTTTCCAACCACTTTCAAGATTTTTTTCTACACGCAGTTCTACAAGGTTGGAAGTTTTGGTTTCGCCAACCAGCTCGGCATGATCTGGAGATGATTAAAACTAAAGTAAATTTAACAATGAATTCAGCAGGGGACGGTAGCTCAGTGTGTTAAAGCGCCTGAATAGCAAACTGAATATGCCCAGGGAAGGGGGTTCGAGACCCGCAAGGTGAAACAATTTTTCATTAAAAAATTGCTCCAAGAGTGGTTCGGACTCCACAGTAAACTGTAAGGCCTCGCCTCTCTTTGTTATTACTTAAAATGAGTGATGAAAGTAATGGAAGTAGTGAAAGTGAAATGGAAATTAGTGAAAATGAAAAAGATTCTTGGAAAACTGCGAACAAGAAAAACAAAAGGCTTCAAAACTCCCCTCCAATTTCAAGAAAAAATACAAAAACTATTTCTAGAGAAGCTATAAATACCATAATAATTGGAACTCCACATAAAAATAACAGCACAAAAACAAACCAGATAAATACAACACAAAACCCAAACAAAAACTCCACAACAAAAAACTACTCAGCTGAAATGAACGAAATAAAACAAAAACAGTATCGTAAGTTATTTTACATGAATACAAATATAATAAATATAAAGAAAGACTGAATAATCCAGACATAAAATTGAAAACGAGCAAAGGATTTTTGCTGAAATCTAACACTCCTAAAACTATTTTAATAAATTCCTTACAAAACTTACCGAACTCCCGAACGAGGAATTCCTCAAGGTTCACCACTTTCTCCATTAGTCTATAATATTTACTGCTGTGATATACTTCCCCAACAAAACCATATTGACACTAAATCATATATTCTACAGTATGCAGATGATACAGCATCGATTGCCCATGGGACACAGTTCCTAATATTTAATCACGTACCTACAAACACTTCCCTTTCTATATCCATCAATAATCACCACCAAATAAGGCCTTCCTTAACCGCTAAATACCTTGGAGTTGTACTCGATCATAAACTAAATTTAAAACATGATACCAAGTTAACAAAAAGACTTATCACAACAAGAGAAAAACATTTCAGATCCTTGACGTACAAAAACAAAGGTGTAAATATTCAAGCGGTCTCAAAAATATATGCATCCATATGTCGTCCCATGCTTGACATGTGTTATATCTTAGCTGTCGACTTCCAGCCCTTACCGATATCAAAACTGCAGAAACAACGGCTCTAAGAATTGTAACAAAACTGCGTCACCCCACAAACCCACTTATAATCTATCTAATGAATAGACAAATATTCAACCCATTCTCGAAAGATTGAAAAAGCTATCGTCAAAGTTCGCCAAGCACCATCATAACAGAAATAATGCAACTAGAACAAGAACAAGAAATCAACCTTCCAAATTCAAGTTTCCTGAAAAAACACTACAAGAGATATTGAAAACATTGTCTGAAAAAAAAAAATATATATATTGTTATGTGCTGCCCTCTAACAAGGAAAGATGTGATTAAGTTCATGTTCAAAATTTTCCTCAGAAGCTTAGTTACTTCCCTGACTAGTAGGGTGGCGCCGTCTATGAGCCAATTGACGAACAATCATCTATTACATGGTAGAAAATTCTGTAGAATTCCAGAAAATTGTAGAATACTGTGGTACATTTCTATGGGTGTATATAAGGAGATGAATCCAGCAGATGGGGGAACAGTACAGTTTAGTGAAATATAAAGAAGAGTTCAGTTCAGTAAACAAACAGAGAGTTCTTAGGTTAGACAAGAGTTGACTAGTTTAAGGGAAAAAGTAAAGTACATAGTGTTTTAAAAGTTGTGAATTTATATTAGATTAAGTGATTATTAGTTGTGTGATTGTTAAGTATTTACTAGTGTAATTTTAGTGATAAATAAAATAGTGGTTAGTGAAAATTCTTGTTGCAAGTTATTTAAACCCACGGAGTGTTTACTGAAAATTTGTAAGCACGTAACAATTGGTGTCGGAAGCGGAATTGCAACAGAATTTCTGAAGAATTCGACAAAGTTCCATAGTGTTCTATTTGGAAACCACTGGAGATAGTGAAGTGAGTCGAACTGGAAAGTGATATAGACTTTAAATAAGACTTGTTAGTGTTGTTTGTCAATGTTGTTTGTTAGTTTTTGAATGGAAACAAGAAGCATGGCTGCTGAAAAACAAATACAAGACATGTTCCAGCAATTTAGAAAAATGATGCTAGACCAAAAAGAAGAACAAGAGAGACGCGAAGAAGAAAAAGAAAGGAAACGTCAGGCAGAAAAAGAAGAACAAGAAAGACGTCAAGAAGAAAAAGAAAGACGACGTCAGAAAGAAAAAGAAGAACAAGAAAAACGGCGTCTAGAAGAAAAAGAAGAACAAGAAAAACGACGTCTAGAAGAGAAAGAAGAACAAGCGAGACGTGAAGAAGAACAAGATAGAAAACGACAAGAAGAAAAGGAAGAATTGAGAAAAATTATACAGGTGCAACAAGATGCTATCCTGTCAGCCACTAATGAAGTCAAGGAAAAAGTAGATAAAGTTGAACAAAAAGTTGGTAACGTCGAAGGAGAAATTAGTGACATTAAGGGAAAAGTTACCGACGTTGAAGAAAAAGTTACTGGTGTCGAAGAAAAAGTTACTGGCGTTGAAGTAAAAGTTACTAAGGTTGAAGAGGAAGTAACTGAAGTCAAAGGAAAATTTCGTGCAGTTGAAGGAGAGGTAGAGCGACTTAAGCGACTGTTAAGAGAACAAGGAGGCCAGCTGGTATTATCATCATCAGGTCCTCGATTACAACCGCCTTCCTTTGATGGTCAAACTTCTTGGTCAACCTATAAAAGACAATTTGAGGCAGCGGCATACGCAAACAATTGGAGTAATGAAGACAAAGCTATGGCATTGGTGCTAGCATTAAGGGGCCAAGCCTCAGAGTTGCTTCAGAGTATCCCAGTGACGCAGCAACGTGATTTTAAAGTTTTGGAAGCTGCACTAGATCTAAGATATGGCGACCAACACCTCGCCCAAGTATACAGGACTCAGCTCAAATCACGCACACAAAAGGCTGGGGAAAGTTTACAAGATTTTGAAGCAGCTGTTGAGCGACTGACATACCTGGCTTACCCGGATGCACCCAAAGAATTCCAGGAACAATTAACAGTTGGTACATTCATCGATGGCATAAGAGATGAGGAGATCAGGCGAGTCCTTAGATTGTCTCGAGATAAGACTGGTAGCGAAGCCTTGATCCATGCCCTCGAAGTTGAAGCCGCTTATAAAGAGACTCCACGTCCGAGAGTACGAGCCATGAAGGTAGAAGAGGACCATTTAGAAAAATCAAATATGGAATCTTTGATGGCTGACATACACAAAATGATAAGCCAGTTGATGACCAAACCAGATGTTCCAAGGAAGCAGGAAAGAGAACAGAGCGATGAACAGTCAAGGAAGGTGATTCGGTGTTATAAGTGCGGCAAACCAGGGCATATTAAGCGAAACTGTCGGCAGCGGAGCCCTGAGAGAGTAAATGCCGCAATGACTGAAGAGCCGCAGGAAAACTAAAGATAGCCAGCACCTTGGGGGCTGTGCTGGCTGGTGCACACGGTGCCCCCAGAGAGATACGGGTTTCCCAGATTAGAAGAGTCCCGAGTAGTCTGCTTTTGGATGGCTATGTAAACAAAAGGAGATGTATCTTCACTATCGACACAGGTGCCACGTCATCAATAGTGCGACCCGGATTTTTATCAGGAATAAAAGTTGATAAAAGCCAAAATGGATTGGTCGTTCGAACAGCCACAGGAGACAGGGTAAGGGTTCATGGAGAAGTTGACCTAGATCTGCAGTTTGGACGCCTGTGCTTTAGTCATAGGGTTATTGTGGCTGACATCACTGATGATTTCATTTTGGGGCTGGATGTTATGGGAGTACAAGATCAATTTGTACTTGACGTGGTAGAACGAGTCCTAAAGATTGGAAATGAAGAATTTATTTTGTCAACAGCAAATGACCGATTTCAAAAAGTGAGGCTACTGACGGCTCAGACAATCAAGATTCCTGCTCGTTCTGAACAAATAATCGAGGCCATTCTGGAAGGAAACTCTGGTGGATACCGTGTTGGCCTTGTTGAAAAAGATGATTTAATTAAGACAGAAAACGTAATCTTAGCAAGAACTCTAACCCAGACAAAAGACAAAATTCCAATTAGAGTGGCTAATTTAAATTCCCACTCAGTGACTTTCAAGGAAGGCGAGGCAATAGGATCCTACGAACCAGTCCAGTGGATAGCAAGGTGCGAGGAACAAGGGGAGAAATGTTTGTCAACCAGCGTAGACAGGGAAGTTGTGACTTTGTTGAGTTCCCAGTTTGAACACCTATCTGAGGATGAACGTAGAGAGGCAATCAAGTTTTTGGAGAAAGAAAGTGCGGTATTTGCCAAAAACACAGACATCCTCACGAAAACTGATATAGTACAGCATCGGATAGATACTGGTGATTCAGCCGCAATCCGCCAACAACCTAGGAGGTTGCCACTAGCTAAACAGGAAGAAGCTGCTGCGATGGTTCAAAAGATGCTACAAGATGGAGTAATTGAGGAATCAACCAGTCCCTGGTCATCACCGGTAGTTTTAGTTGCCAAGAAGGACGGAACTTTGAGATTTTGTGTCGACTACCGGAAGCTGAATGATGTTACGAAGAAAGACAGCTATCCACTACCACGAATTGACGATACATTAAGTACGCTGGCAGGGTCACGATGGTTTTCAACTCTAGACCTTCGAAGTGGGTATTGGCAGGTGGGACTTCACCCTGACGACAAGGAAAAGACTGCCTTCTCAACAGGTAGTGGTTTATATCAGTTCACCGTGATGCCTTTTGGACTTTGCAATGCGCCAGCTACTTTTGAAAGATTGATGGAATTTGTACTCCGAGGACTAACTTGGAAGACATGCTTAGTTTATCTTGATGACGTAATGGTTATGGGACGAAACTTCAGGGAACATTTGGAAAATCTTCAAGAAGTATTTGGGAGAATCAGAAATGCACATCTAAAGTTGAATCCAAAGAAGTGTCTACTTTTCCAAAAAGAAGTGAAATTTCTTGGACATGTCGTATCTTCGGAGGGAATACAGACAGACCCGGACAAGATCTCTGCCGTGCGTGATTGGCCAAGACCTTCAAATGTACACGAATTACGAAGCTTTCTTGGCCTCTGCACTTACTATAGACGTTTTGTGGAAGGATTTGCGGATATAGCAAAGCCACTACACCAGCTAACGGAGGAGAAAGTTAAATATCAGTGGACACCGGAGTGTGAAACATCATGGAAGAAGCTGAAAGCAGCGTTATGCAGTAGTCCTGTGCTAGCATATCCCCAACAAAAGGGCCTCTATATTCTTGACACGGATGCTAGCAACTCCGCAATTGGATGTGTACTATCTCAAGTCCAAAATGGAGAGGAAAAAGTAATCGAGTATTTCAGTAAGGTACTGTCCAAACCAGAGAGGAATTATTGTGTAACAAGGAAGGAACTATTGGCCATTGTTAAGTCCGTGGACCATTTTCACAAGTACCTCTATGGTCAACATTTCAAAATCAGGACCGACCATGCTGCATTAAAATGGCTACTGCAGCTGAAAACCCCAGAAGGTCAACTGGCTCGCTGGATAGAAAGACTGCAGCAATATGACCTCACAATCGAACACCGACCTGGAAAGTCTCATAAAAATGCAGATGCTCTGTCAAGAAGACCGTGCAAAGATGACTGCAAGCACTGCTATCGGGTTGAAAAAGCACAGGGCACGGTGATAGTAAACACAGTTCAGGTAGATGTTCCAGATGATTGGACAAAGGAAGTTCTAAGACGAGAACAAATGGATGACAGCGTAATTGGTCCTATATTAAGGGCAAAAGAAAAAGGAACGCGACCGGAATGGAAGGATGTTTCGGACAAAAGTGTGGAGCTGAAGGCATTGTGGGCACAATGGGACTCCCTTAAGGTTGTAGATGGACTATTAAAGAGAGCTTGGGAAAGTCCAGATGGGAAGGAAGTTACCATGCGTCTGGTGATACCTAGCTGTCGAATCCCAAAAGTACTTCAGGAAATACATGATGGAGTGTCCGGGGGACATTTTGGTATGAATAAGACATTGGCTAAAGTTCGGGAACGATTTTATTGGATAAATAGCCGTCAAGATGTGGAAGCTTGGTGCCGCAAATGCAAGGCTTGTGCAGCTACCAAAGGGCCACAGACGAAGAGCAGGGGCCAAATGAAGCAATATAACGTCGGAGCTCCTTTTGAGAGGATTGCTATAGATGTAGCGGGCCCATTCCCAGTGACAGATGATGGGAATAAATACATCCTGGTCGCTATGGACTATTTTAGTAAATGGCCGGAAGCCTATGCCATTCCGAATCAGGAAGCAGTTACTGTTGCTCGAGTTTTGGTGGATAACCTTGTATGCCGATTTGGTGTACCCCTGGAGCTACATTCCGATCAAGGGAGAAACTTTGAGTCGGGGGTATTTCAGAAAATTTGTGAGTTGCTGGGCATTCACAAGACTCGGACAACCCCTCTTCATCCCCAGTCAGATGGAATGGTGGAACGACATAATAAAACCATGAAGGAACATCTTTCTAAGGTAGTTCACAAGAACCAGCGAGATTGGGATCGACATATACCATTTTTCTTAATGGCATACAGGGCTGCCATTCATGAGACGACTAAACAGACACCGGCTCATGTAATATTTGGGCACGAGATCAGACTGCCATGTGATTTGATGTTTGGTACACCAGATAAGAAGCCACTGTCCGTGGATGACTACGCAGACGAAGTTAGTCAACAGCTGAGGAATGTCCACGAATTGGTTCGAAACCAAGTTAGCATAGCTAGTGACAGAATGAAGGCTCGCTATGACCGGAAGGGAACGTCAGCAGGATTCAAGGAGGGCGATCTGGTTTGGCTATATAACCCACAGCGAAAGAAGGGAAAATCTCCGAAGCTTCACCCACCCTGGGAAGGACCGTATTCAGTCATCACTCGGATCAATGACGTTGTTTACCGAATTCAACGTAGTAAGAAGTCCAAGATGAAGATCGTGCACTTGGATAGGTTGGCGAAGTATGAAGTATGTTGGGGAATCTGAATTGCCTGACCGGGACGTTCAGGCTTATGGAGGGGGCAGTGTTATGTGCTGCCCTCTAACAAGGAAAGATGTGATTAAGTTCATGTTCAAAATTTTCCTCAGAAGCTTAGTTACTTCCCTGACTAGTAGGGTGGCGCCGTCTATGAGCCAATTGACGAACAATCATCTATTACATGGTAGAAAATTCTGTAGAATTCCAGAAAATTGTAGAATACTGTGGTACATTTCTATGGGTGTATATAAGGAGATGAATCCAGCAGATGGGGGAACAGTACAGTTTAGTGAAATATAAAGAAGAGTTCAGTTCAGTAAACAAACAGAGAGTTCTTAGGTTAGACAAGAGTTGACTAGTTTAAGGGAAAAAGTAAAGTACATAGTGTTTTAAAAGTTGTGAATTTATATTAGATTAAGTGATTATTAGTTGTGTGATTGTTAAGTATTTACTAGTGTAATTTTAGTGATAAATAAAATAGTGGTTAGTGAAAATTCTTGTTGCAAGTTATTTAAACCCACGGAGTGTTTACTGAAAATTTGTAAGCACGTAACAATATATATATGCATGCCAGTATGATCTTTAGTTCCGAAAACAGCGTCTGTCTCATTCCACCGAGGGCTCCTATAATCAGTACCACTATTTTGACAGAATGGCCCGGATAAAGCCTGCGGAATTTGAAGAGCAAATCTCGATATTTTGTCCGTTTTTCCTCCTCACAACAATGTCGCTCTCAGTGGGGGCTGAGAATTCCACGACATACATTGTCTTGAGTTGGTGGTCGAGGAGTACTATGTCAGACTTGTTGGCTTGTATTTGCCTGACGGTGGGAAACGAGTAGTTCCAATAAATTAGACACTTCTTATTAACCACAACGGACTCAATATCGCGTAAGGCAGCCCTGGTGTTTCGTCTGAAAAAAGCTGTTTTATTACTATTATTATTATTATTAGTTTTTGAGTCTGATTATTATCTAGTATGTAACTGTGTGTCCATGCAGGCAGATTTTGGGTGACATTCGTTCCAAATGAGAATCTTCAGGCACATTATACACCAATCCGCCATATTTTCTTCAGAGAAATGGGCATCCATGTTGAAAAATAGAACTTAAAAAATTAACGATTTATATATTTTTACACAAAAATATAAAAATACACTTAAGTGTCTTGTAACATACAAAATACATTAGAAATAATTTCATCTCCAAAAATTACAATTGCCTTATTTATTAATTATCAGGCAAATCAATAATTACAACAAGGACATTCAGAAACTGATAAGGCAATACAAAGAAAACAACTGGATGAAAACATGTAGCGAAATAAACAAGCAACAAGGGAAAAACTACTGGCAACAAATCAAACGAATGACACAATATAAACCACACCAGAAACTAACTACTCTGAAAAAAAACAATAATACATATAATTCTGATCAAGAAAAGGTAGAATTTGCAGACCATTTCAAAGAAACCTACAGGGAGAACAACAACCCTCAATTTGATGACTTACAGTATGAAGACGTTAACAATTGGTACAAGACATATTTTTCTGAAAACCCAGTGCCAGACACAAAAGAAATAGATGAAGAAATCTACTTGCAAATACTCTATAAGGGTAAAAATACAGCACCAGGATACGATAATATCACGAAAAACATAATAAGAAAACTTAACTACGAAATACACTTATACATTAAAGAAACATACGAATATTGCCTCAACCACTACTACTTTCCTCCAGAATGGAAACATGGAATTTTAATTACCATCCCCAAACCCAACACCGATCATACAAATGTTAACAACTATCGTCCCATTACGTTACTATCTGTTGTAGGAAAAAACTTCGAAAAAATTATCAAAACTATATTGCGCAACGAAGTAGGACATGTTATTCCAAGTTATCAGTTCGGATTCCGAGAAAAGTGTTCCACTGTTCATCCTCTAACAATCATGACTTCTAATATACAGACAGCAAAACTTTGTGGTCAATGCAGCGCTGCCATCTTTCTAGACATACATAAAGCTTTTGACAGTGTTTGGCATCATGGCTTACTATATAAACTAATGGAGATCAACTGCCCCAAATATTTACTTTTCCTTCTCAAAGACTTCTTAAATGGAAGGACTGTCCAAGTTAAAATTAACAATATTTTTTCACAAAACGTTACAATCCAGCAAGGTGTCCCTCAAGGCTCTCCACTCTCGCTCCTGCTCTACAATATATATTGTTATGATATATACAACTATAATTTGGATCCCGAATATTTAAACCGCGACTCATATATCCTACAATATGCCGATGATACCGCTCTCGTAAGCCACAATAAGAATATCCCTAAGACAGTGGGGGCACTACAGCAGCTGATGGACAGAACAATAACATGGTTCAACAAATGGCGAATGAAACCAAATCCTCTAAAATCACAATACATAGTGTTCAACCATAATGCATCCCCAAGCACCCCAACAGACTATAGGCAATAAGGCAATATATTGCCAAACTGAAGTAAAATATCTTGGGATCACAATAGACAATAAGCTTAATTTTAACAAACATGTTAAAATAATTAAGAAAAAATGCATTACAAGAAGTAGACATTTCCGCAGCTTAACATATAAAAATCAAGGAATTAACAAAAAAACTGCTGCCCATATTTACAGTTCCATCTGCCGACCCATATTGGAATATAACCACCCTCTATACCTCAATACGAGAAGACAAGTCAGAAAAAACAGAAACAACAACATTGCAATCCATTACTAAGATGAGACATCCCAGAAATCCTCTTCATAATCCCCCCAACACCCTTCTCTATGAAATCACACAAATAACCCCTATCAACCAAAGATTACAATCCCTAACCACAAAATTCGCTAAAGATTATAACATAGAAATCATCCAACCACTCTGCAAAATAAGAAATCAAGGAATACCCAGCAGAAGAAAATACCCAGAGCTAACTTTATGGGAACATATCAGTTCTATGAACAATTGGCAATGAAATATTTTTACATTTTCCATTCTAGTATACTTGTTCTTTTGTTTTTTTTTTTTACATAACATGAATATAATGTAGTTTATAAAATGTTTATATATAAAAAAATCTTCATATAGTTGTAACAGGCTGAAGGACTTCGGTTGATGGCCTATTGGTGTTACCAATAAAATACTTTTATTATTATTATTATTATTAATTATCACCGTTAATTAAATATTCAAAATAATTCTCAAAATTTTTTAAGGGCTTCTATTTTTTATGAGTATCTGATTACACTTCACAGAGAAGATGGGGTTGTTTTATTTTCTTGGGGCATATACTTTATTAATTCACACGTGAAATTTCTATAAGAAGATAATATCATTTCATGCCAACTGTGTCCATTGTTTGTTCAAATGTTTAGAGAATAACGCATTGTATCGGCTTTAAGTCTATTTTAAAAATATTTTAACACCTAAATGTGGTTCTCGGCACAATTTAGATTTATTTGTGTCAATTTTGTACCTATACATAGTAAGGCGCATTACAGTAACATATTGGAAACAATAAGAAACATAGTTCAAATGTGCTTTTAGAGGGCGGAATATTAAACATAATATTTTTAGTCGCAAACTCCTCTATAAATCCTTATTTTACTATAAGGAACCTAACCAGACTGCAACCAACAGCTACTCTCCGGGCTATGTGCCCCGCCGAGCGCTGAATCTCATGTCGGTCGTCGCATACCTACCTTGCACTGACGAGAGCCAACAGCTCGAAACTGCAGTCTGCAAGTGGTGTGTGACGACTGGCAAGGGAGCTCCTTTAATTAGGATCAGTCTTTCGGCTGGTGTTTGTTGCAATCGAAGCATTAGCGTTTTGATGGTAATATGCAATTATTACACTTAACGCGCCAGGCTTGTAACTTGTAATTCAGCGCTCGGCGGGGCACATAGCCCGGAGAGTAGCTGTTGGTTGCAGTCTGGTTAGGTTCCTTATAGTAAAATAAGGATTTATAGAGGAGTTTGCGACTAAAAATATTATGTTTAATAAGAAACATGTTAGTCGCATATTGGCTTCATTACCGTAACATTTCGTAAACATGGGACACATTTTAGATACACATACACATACTGGTCCCATCACAGTACAGTTTTGGAAACCAGTTTCAAGCTTAAGTCACATACAAGTCATGTTTTGGAAACAGTTATGAGCACATTTTATCAAGTTAGTACACATTTTCGTCACCACTTTGGACATATATCCTACACAGTGTGGACTCTGTTTGGAAACTGTCCGTCCTCACAAATAGTCTCTACATGTCTATCTAACAATCCATAAGTTTCTGAATGTACGAACTTCACACTACAATTTTTTTTAAAATTGGAATAATCAACAGCCAAACGTATGTGTGTCGGCAGTAAAGTTGGCATTATCTTGGACCGTTTTAACTTTAACTGTCTCCAAAAGATGCTAACTGGATCAGCAAAATTTGTAATTGTAAAAACTTTTTTCTTTTTTTTTTTTTTTCAGATTATCAACTGTGTGAAAATGTTGAGGATTATGTGGAACAATATCCAGCAGGCAACTCCGGACCGGTTGAGAGATAACTACCAAATTTACAAGCACTGTTACAACGCCATAGATCCCATAGTATGCCCTGTATACATTTTCGATTATTGAACTACCTTCATATATTTTGAATATACAACGGCTTCCATCGTTTTAACTGTGAAAATATTCTTAATCCATATTTACCGTACGATTTTTGTAAAATGTTTTAATTGTTTTTTTTTTAATAAATTTCATTGCATTGCAAAGATTTTTTTTCTACATATAAGGATAAGATAGCCGTGTTTCAAAGCTTATCTGAGACTCAAAATTTACTGGCGCAAGCAGTTTTACTATAAACGTACATAAGGCAACTCAAAAGAACAAACGGGCCTTCACGAGAAGCATTAATGGAAACATTGAAAATCGACTAGATTACTTTTCGATCTAATAAAAACACAGTAACGATTTGCTATCTTTAAATGTGAAACAAACACCCGGAGTAATATACTTTGTTTAAAGTGTCTATTTCTGAACATTTCAAAAAGGCGATGACTCCAGATCTCTGGCCTCTTGGTGCCTGCATAAGCCGTTTTTTATACATGCGTAAAAAGGAAATGTCTCGAAAAGATTAGTATACAATCCAAATATTCTTCTACTAAACGTTAATACACTTAGTTTGGTTAAGGTGAATCTATTACAAGAAGAAATTTGTGCTTTTCCAAATTTGGAGATTTTGTGTTTAGTTGAAATTGGTCCCAAAAATGAATTGACTGATTACATATATATTAACAGTTACAAATTAACTAGTAGCTACTGTCAGGGTGTCTAGCAACCGGGAATTATACGGGACTTTTATAGTGCCCTTGAAAATGCAGGAAATTTGGGCCATACTCTTGAAAAAGTACGAAATTTTTAAGATATAGAAAATATTAGGCGAATTGCATAAATAATCTCCACCTCCTTAAAACTATAGAATAATGAGTACTTACATCCGATTTTGTAAATGAAAGCGTTAAAGAAGGTGCTGTTATAAAATTTTAAAACACTTTAGGCAGCTACCTGAGTGCTTTGGATATCACCTTATGGGCCCAACATTTAAAAAATATTTCGACTGCTTACTTTTTAGCTTGTTAAACCCGACATCAGGGGTTGGAACTTACAATTAATTTTAAATTTATTGTCCCTAATTACGGAATCAAATGGTTTACAGTCTGTGAATATTTGCAGGTTGCCCTGTAATGCCATAAACTTCACAATAGTGTCTCATTAAATTCTATGGCTTTATAAGTGAACAATGAGAGTTTTTTTGTTTAGTATTTGTCTGATGTAGATACATACAAGAATATTTTAAATTCCAGATGTAACACACGGATGCTTTCAGCAAACATGCTTAAAAAAAATGACCATTTTTATAACTTCTCCATTTCATCCCAAGAGACTCTGGTTAGATCTACAATAATACGAGATATTTTTATTTTGCGCATAGTTGTACAAAACCAATAAAAAAATCTTATAATATAAATGCAAAGAAAACCCCAATTTTTTTTTTAGTTTTTTGAATAAATGCGAATCGAAAATGCCTTATTAAGAGTTTTTCTCAAAAGTGTACTTAGTAAGTACTCATAATATTTAATTGATAATGTCGATAAAAGATCTGCCGCTTACATAAATGGGCAGTTTAATTAAAAGTAAGTAGAACTTTTCTATTTTTTACAAAAAAAGGAGTGTTATTAACTTGTTTGGTAAGCTAAATCTTTTGTAGTACCTACCTAGTAAACTGAAGAGATAAACATAAAAATCTAAGAATAAAAGTTCAACATTATATTTTGCCTATAATAATAATAATAACACCACAGGTAGAGCCTTGTGTGGGAGGTGGCTACACATTTAGAGACAAGAGACACATACCCAATACGTGTACAGTGGAAAAATCCCTCTCACAGTATTTTCCACTGCCACGACCGGGGATCGAATCCGGAACTTTTGGGTGAGAGGCAAGTGCGCTAACCTCTCGACCATCAGTCATACAAATATTGAGCCATTTAACTTCACACAACTTGTGAGAAATATTATCGAGTTTTCTTAAACCATAAATTAATCTCAAACATGAATTTTATACCTTTTGGATATGATTCTTATCATTAAGGTCTAAGCATTGGCCATATGCAAAGTCACAATAATGAAAGTGCGACAGAACTATCGAATTACAAAGCATTTTTTTTAATTAAAATTTTAAAAATGATGATTAAAATATAACAACTTCAAAGAGGAATAAGCTTTTTCATTAGTTTTTTCACATGTCCTCTAAATCTAAAATCACGATCAATTATCATTCCAAGATTTTTTACAACTTTAACAACAGGCAAGGGAACACCATCAATATTAAATTTTAATGAATTTTTTACTATATCTTGTCTGGTCGATAGCCGAGTGGGTTAAGGCGCGAGGTGGCAATCGCGATTAATCACACGGACATCGCACCACCGGGTTCGAATCCTGGCTCCGGCATTGGCACTATCGGGGGAAATGGTTGTATGTCCGCGTGTTTTCAATGTGTAACCCCCTTCCGCACAAGCCCTGGCTTCTGGAATTGGGGGTTGTCTAATTTCTGTGGTGTTTATTTATTTATATTTATTATTTATATCTAATTTATTTTTATTGCCAAATAACATCAAGTTGGATTTACAAGTTGGAATGTTATGTAACTCACTATTAATAGTGACACATGCCTGCTGCACATCATTCACGTTGAAATTTAAGTATAATTGCGTATCATCAGCGTAAGCTTGGACTTGGACAGTTTACAGTAGAGGTTAGGACATCTAACATATATTATAAAAAACAACGGACCCAAAATGGACCCTTGAGGTACTCCAGAAAGTATATTTAGATTAGACGAGAAAGTATTATTGTGGAAACTGTTCTGAAATCTGTCACTCAAGTAGGAGGAAATTAATTGTAAAAAGGAAGCATTCAAACCAAAATATTTAAGTTTAGTACATAACAAGTCATGATTTACCGTATCAAATGCAAATTCAACACACTAACCAATCCCTAATCATATGTACTAAAAAGATCGTCCATTACATTTATTAACGCTGTAGCTATACTAAACCCTGCTCGAAATCCACACTGTTTATCAGGTAAAAATTTTCCCTCAGAAAAGTATTCATAAATCTGACGATGTAAAATTTTTTCAAAAATTTTAGAAATAGGTAAGATACTAATTATTCTTAAATCCGGAAACGACTTAGGATTACAATTTTTTGGGAGAGGTTTACCAATAGCAATTTTCCAATCACTTGGAAAGTAACTCTTCTCAATACAATAGTTAATAATATGAACTAGAAATTTATTAATAAATGGATAATGGATAAATGGTATATTTGAACATTGATGAGATAGTTATATGATCAGTATCGGACGCGTTCGACTTAATATTGTTAAGAATTTAACCTCTTCGACACTAGTCGTAGTAAAACTGAATGAGTGGTTAACCGTCATTAAATTGTTATTGTAGAAATTAATTTTATCGTCACATTTATTTGAGACATTTTGATTAAACGAGGGAAAATAAGCATTAATCGAATTTGGATCGTTGTTAAAATTGATTTTATGAATGTTAATATTTTTTAAAGTAGACCAAGTTTTCCGCAAGTCTTTTTCAGCACATATTGAGTTTAAATAACTTTTTTTTCCATTCCTCATTACAGTGTACGTTACGTAGTTCTTTATACTTATTCCAGTCTGCAATACTTTTAATTTGCTTATGTTTTTGTTTTGCTTTATCTCTCTCTTTCACCAAAAGCGTAAGATTAAAAGTAATTAAGCCAGAGAGCTTTGGATTTAGTAACTCTAACAGTTTTTAGAGGTGCATGTTCGTTAAAAATTTCTAAAAGGAGGGAATTAAATAACTGAATTTTTGTATCAATATCAATTTCATATGTATATTTCAAGGTCACAAAGACCGACGGTATTCTCTCATAAGTGACAAAATCGTTCCTCGTCAATGTTTTGTTTTATTCGTTTGAAGGCTAATTTGCTAATAATTTCACTAGACTATATAAGCCATGAAAATCGTAACCTGCAGAAATGTCGCTCCACACTGACATGTTCTGTTGTATGAAAACAGAATGATTGTTTCTATTTTACAAATAATAATCTAGTAATCCAACTCCGTACAACATTCGTCGCGCGTGCTGTCGAAAACGAGGACGTGCCGGTAAATTGATTTTGTACTCGAATAGCCGACAGGTATAATACGAACACGGTAAATCGTTTAATATTGGAAATTCCATCATTCAAAGCCCCGGTGTTCTATTGTAGCAGATCCTGTCGAATGAATGAAGTTTATGATTCCCAAATTAAAACGACCGAAGTTTTATATTATATCCTTGTCGATGAATGGAACGGTTATAGGCAAAAGTAATTTTATTAAATGATCAACTGAACTCACTTTATTGATCTGTATTATTTTGGACACAGTTACAACAAACACCAAAATTTCCTGGATTAGTGAACTAGAATAGAATACTTAAAATATATGTTAGCGCAGGCCACTTTTACTTAAACTTACATACTTTACTCACGAAAAACAAAGGGGCTTATCAAATAACTCTTGAGGGAGAATAATTAGTCCCATGTTTTTGGTGGTTCTTTACCTAACGAAAGGTACCTTGTATTCCTCTAAAATGAAATTCAAGATGAATTAACCTATCACAGAATTTAAAAAAATATATGTATTTTCTCAATGATAGCCTTTGTGCACTTATTCATCTATAGTTCCTCTAGCTGACTTTATTTGTTATATTTGCCTAGTCCAGGCTTCTTGAAGTGTTTGTTGCAAATGCCGTTGAAGAGACCTATTTACAAGTCGCCGATACGGTGCTGCTTGCCATTTATAACATCAGGAGTTTGCAGCATCCGAGGTATCCGAGTCTAGTCTGCTCTAACGAGAGTCAAGAAGCTCGAAACCGGTCTGCAGATGACTCGTGGACATCGTTGAAGCGGTGGAACTCCTCTGTTTTAAAAATAGTTAACTTCACATTAGTAACTGAAATACCATTCAGAGCGCGTATCCTAATAAAAAAAATGTTAGGTATCAAAAGTAATAGAACGAATCTTGTCTTTGTAATTTATTTGTCTATCATTCCTGTAGTTGACTATTTGTGTTACGTTTGCCTGCCTAGTCCAGGCTTCTTAAAGTGTTTGTGGCAGGTGCCGTTGGAGGGACCTATTGACATAATTCCGAAGTTTTTACGGCTAAAAGTACCTTTCCAAAATGCGAAAACCAGAAAAATGTTGGACAAGGCAAGCAAGTCCATGGTTAGGGAAAGAGTTCAATATCATAGATACCAAAAAGAACGAACTATTGGTGACATTACTTACACAGAGAATGAACTAAGCAGGAACATTATAGAACAGGATTATCAGCTTATAATCTGGAATGTCAGGTTGAGTTACGAAAAATATTTTAATCTGCAAAAAGGTACGCATTTACATAAATTTAGAAACTTAATAAGGGAAAACAGATTAGACAATTACAAAATATAAATAATAATCCTTTAATTATTGACAGGGCTGTCATTAATATGTCAAAAAGACTTTTGTCCATTTCAGACAGGCTTGTCCTATCAAAAGGTTTAAATTTTGCAATAAACCCGAAAACTGTTCCAAAATTTGATATAGTAACGGTAATAGAAAAAACGGCTCAAAATTTACCAACAGATAATGGTAATGAATATCGCATACGGGCAAAAATTGCTTTAGAGAAGCAATACAAAATTAAAGATAATTTAACTCCAGAAGAAAAGTTATCGATAAATTCTTTAAAACGCGATGAAAGTATAAAAATATTGCCAGCAGACAAAGGTAATGCCACAGTCATTATAGATAAAGATACATATAACACAAAAATCATGACTCTTGTAAATGAGGGACCCTACTCAAAACTAAACAAAGATCCAACAAAATCGATAGAGAGCAAAGTTTACAGAACTTTGTTTAAATACAAACATGAATTTAATGATTTTGAACGAAGGAAACTTACACCACATCATAGTAAGCCTCCTCATTTTTATGGGTTACCAAAGACACATAAACAAAATATTTCTTTAAGACCAATTGTTAGTTCTATTAATTCACCATGTCATAATTTGGCAAAATTTTTACTTAAAATTATTGATCCATTATCTGGAAATACCGATTCATATATTAAAAATAGTAAACATTTTATAGAAAAAATTTATGAAAACGATATTCATGAATCACACCTGATGGTTAGTTTTGATGTAGTTAGTCTTTTTACCAATGTTCCGGTAGATGAAACCTTAAAAATAGTTAAAGACAGGTTGCTAAATGATAATAATTTGGAAACTAGAACTAAATTAAGTGTAAATAGCATAATGGAACTCTTAACATTGTGTATAAAAACAACCTATTTTCAATTGGACAATGAGTTCTATCTAAAGGATTTTGGTATGGCTATGGGGTTTGCATTATCACCAATTTTAATCAACATATTTATGGAGAACTTTGAGAACACACATGTTCAAAATTGTATAAACAAACCGGTTGTCTGGTGGAGATATGTTGATGACATCTTTTCAATTTGGCCTCATGGTGTCGATTTACTAGATAGTTTTTTGAGAAATATAAATAATAAGGAACCGTCTATTAAATTCACATTAGAAGTAGAAAGTAGGAATGAACTACGTGTTTAGATGTTTTAATTAGAAGGGTAAACAATACAATTGAAACAAGCGTTTATAGAAAACCAACACATACTAATAGATATCTAAATTTTAACTCAAATCAGTCAATAAATGTTAAAAGGGGTGTTGTAAAATGTTTATATAATAGGGCCAAAATAATTTCATCTAATAATGAAATATTAAATAACGAGAAAAAATGTATCAAAGAGGTTCTAGTACAAAATCAATATCCTGAAGCCTTTGTTGATAGAGTTTTCATAAATGTTGAAAATAGGGACAATCAGGTACGACAAAAACCTGAACGTCATTATATAGCAATAATTCCTTATGTATACGGACTATTGGAAAAGCTACGCCGTATAGGTGATCAATTTGATATTAGGACGATATTTCAAACGGGGAACACTTTAAGATCTATTTTAACAAAAACAAAACCGATAAACGGGGAGCAGAATTCAAAAAACTGTATTTACAATATCCCGTGCGAATGTGATAAATGTTATGTGGGTGAGTCATCCAGACCTTTCAGTGTGAGGTTTGATGAGCACAAGAATTACATTAGAAAGAATGAAATTCAGAAATCAAATATTTGTGAACATGCCTGGGAAAATGGACATAGAATAAACTGGGACTCGGCAAAAATTTTAACAAAAGAAACAGATACCAAAAAAAGAAAAATTAAAGAATCAGCAATAATTTTATTAAATGAAGATAAGTGCGTATCGAATTGTTCTGTAGATATTTGTACAACCTGGCTACCAATGTTAAAAGAAGAACTTAACAAACTCAACATTATCTAAAAGAGAATATCATCAGTTCTATGTTCTGTGTAAGTAGTAAGTATCTATGGAAATAACATAAACAGAATCTTAAAGCTGTGTATTTGACATGCACAGCAAAATAAGAGTTCTTTCAAAAAAAAGCTTTGAAAACGGAAAGAGATTACTTTCCGCAACGTCAGCAAAATACATTATTTCTGTGTTTATTCCGATTTATATTATTTGCAAAACATAACCTCTGACTATTCCTTTGGCGTAAACGTCACGGGCGCAGAGGCTTTTTTCCAATAATTCTATTATTTTGTAGATTCGGTGATTTGTTTTGAAGAGGATAATAATACATGTGGTAGAAAACCCAAATAATAGAAAAGAATATGACCTATTTGCCGATATGGTTCTGCTTCCCATTTGTAACCTCAGGAGTCCCCAGCGTCGGAGGCATCCGAGCCTACTCTGCACTGATGAGAACCAAAAAGCTCGGAGCCGGTCAGCAGATGATTGGACACCGTCAAAGCGAGCGGAACTTTTCTATTTTAAAAATAGTTACCTACTTTCACCGGTATAATCACAACGCTTTATTGCGTTTCTACTAATTGGATAACACCATTCAGAGCACATATTCTAATAAAAATGTTAGGAATCAAGAGGAATAGGACGAAACCTGCCGTTGTGTATTTATTTAATCTCTATCTTTCCTCTAGTTGACTTCACTTGCTTAGTCTAAGGTTCTTGAAAATGTTTTGTGGCCAGATGTCGTTGGAGAGGAACCCATTGGAACAATTTGCAAATAGCACCCTCACCACGTTTTAGAGTTTTTGCAGATATGACCGTTATTTTGCTGTCTTTACCAAACAATACAAGTTACACGTAGAACTCCGAAGATAATTATTCTTTTAGGAAATTCGTGTTTAATTAAATTGTTCTAGGTAATGTTAAAACTTCAAGCGTTCTCCCAACGAGCGTGGTATTATGATATTATTACCCTTGTTTCCATTAAAATTTTTTGTAACTCTATTTGCATAAATTAAATTTGGATTTATAAAAAGCGACCATTCTCTCACATGCCTGACCTCCCAGCCGATGAATAATGCATAAATAAATCAATTACCGTGACCCATTATAGCCGGCTAAAATCTCAACGCCTTAGAAAAACAGTCTTTAAACACGTCAATGTTTTATTCATGAATATTTCGTGAACTTTGGGTGATTTAAATTAAATCCGAGTTTGCGAATTTAAAATTCATTTTTAGTAATAACCATAGATCTCGAGTAATTTTATTCCGTACGAAGTAATTCTACTTCTAGTTGCACTTGGTTCAGCCATTATAATAAATCTTCTTAAATAAATTTCGTACTTGTGTCGAACAAGGCAAAAGTTTATTCAATTATGCGATTGTTGAAAGCTTTATGAGTTTCTTATTTCTTAGTTAAATGAACTGAATTTGAAGTTTAAATTGACTAATCAAAACTTGGTTGGAGGAAATTCGGCGTTTGATAGGATCAGGTGAAGTAACTTTAATAACGTCGATAACTTAATTTCATTAAGGGTTGCGTTATCAAGGTCAAGATCAAATACTGCGTTAAATATCCTCTTCTTAAAAACTAGCCAACAGAATTCAGAATTGACTTCATTACGTAAACTAGCAAACTTAAGACAAGGACCTATTATACAGGGTTACTGGTAATTCGATACATTCCTTTGGTGATGTGATGGGGCATGATCTAAGAAGTAAATTTAGCCCTAACATATATTATGCAAAACTCAATAGTTTTTGAGATATTTAATTTTTTTTGTTTTTCTCAAAAAGTAGATCTTAATGTCCTAAAAGTTAATTTTCGAAAAATCTATTTGACATTTTTAAATTTTTTTTTACTGGATTACTTGTCCAATATTATAGATATCCGTTTGGAATGAAAAATATCTGGAAACATTTCGATCATGTGAACATCTAAAATAAAAGTTTAAATTTTTTTTTTGAATCAGCTATGAAATTTACCTATTAGGTTTTTTCAAAAAAATATTAACGTAACACGCGTATAAATTGTTATAAAAACTGCCTTATTTCAATAGCTATCTAACAAGGTACAAATGTTCAATGTACCCTTAATAGTTCTAAGAAAATACTAGTAAAAATAACACAAGTAGTACGAATTTTATTTTTAGATAAACAGTAAAAAACATTTTAAAAGCAGAGTTTAATTCTTCATTAATTTCAAAGTTGTACTTTATTTTTTATATGTCTTGCTCAAAATGGGAGCCCCTATTCCGTATACAGACACGGCAGCGTCTTCTTATTTCCGTACTTGTTACTCTGGTTGTCAGATTATGCCTTATGTGTTGGGCAGCATCGACTATCCTTTGTCTAAGGTTTTCTATAGTATTGACTGGTGTGGCATAGACCATCTCCTTCATATGACCCCATACGTAATAATCAAGGGGTGTTAGGTCAGGGCTTCGCGCTGGCCAAGGTATTGGGCCCGCTCTTCCAATCCAACGGTTAGGGAAATGTTGATCAAGTAACTGTCGTACTGTCAGCCGGTAATGTGCTGGACAACCGTCGTTCTGAAACATCATTCGCTGTCTGACGGCGAGAGGAACATCTTCTAAAATCACCGCCAGATCATTTCTTAAAAAATTTTCATAGATTTCCCCGTTTAAATTTTGAGGAAGAAAGTGTGGCCCTATTAAATAGTGGCCAATGACTCCCATCCATACATTAATAGAAAACTTCATTTGGAAACTAGTTTCACGTGTTAACTTGGGATTTTCCTCTGCCCAATAATGTAGGTTGTGGAAATTTGTTATACCCTCGCGATTAAATTTCGACTCGTCCGTCCATAAAATACTTGTTAAAAAATTTGCACTTTCTGCATCTGAATTTAACATAAAGCGGCAGAATTCCACTCTCCTTCCAGGATCACCTTCCTCCAAGCCTTGGACAGGGGTATAGTGGTAACGATGACATCCAACTCTACGTATCGTAGACCAAACTTTCCATTGTGACGCTCCGGTTAGTTTTGCGACTTTATTAGTTGAAATAGTTGGGTCTTCCTCAAAATACCTCAATATTTCTTCCTCATCATCTGGTTCATAATCGGGAGGAGCACCAGCGTCACTTTTTCTACGTTTCACGGAGCTAGTTTCAGCGATATTTCGATATGCCGTACTGAATACACGTGCATTTGGTAAGAGGCGGTTAGGGTACCAAAGACCATATTCTCGGCGAGCTTCAGCAGCGTTGCCGCCACAGTATCCATAGACAAACAAGATATCAGCGTATTCTGCGTTGGCATACGCGGCCATGTCACAGAAAATACAATAACAACAACTAATAACAACAACTACGAGCAAAATCAAAATCTTCGATAACTAATTTAACAAGACCAACAAATTTAAGGGACACGGAGATAAGAATGTCAGTTAATGACATATATGCACAAACGTCAAACTCAAGGACTGACTGACTTAAATGAAAATGAACGATTAGTCGTTTAATAAATTCCGCCACCAGCATTATCTTTGCTAATTTTTTATTAGAACTATCAAGGGTACATTAAACATTTCTACCTAGTTAGATAGCTATTGAAATAAGGAAGTTTTTATAATAATTTGTACGCGTGCTACATTAATATTTTTTTGAAAAAACCTAATAGGTAAATTTCATAACTGATTTTAAAAAAAAGTGTTTACAAATTTTTATTTTAAATATTCACATGATCGAAATGTTTCCGAATATTTTTCATTCCAAACGGATATCTATAATATTGGACAAGTAATCCAGTAAAAAAAAAATTAAAAATGTCAAGCAGATTTTTCGGAAATTAACTTTTAAGACATTAAGATCTACTTTTTTGATAAAAACAAAAAAATTGAAATATCTCAAAAACTATTGAGTTTTGCATAATGTATGTTAGGGCTAGATTTACTCCTTAGCTCATGCCCCATCACATCTCCAAAGGAATATATCGAATTACCAGTAACCCTATATTTTATATACCCCTCTAGGTGGGTAGAGGATTTGTAAGATATATACTGTGGACCACCTCTTTCAGATCAATTTTTAAGATTCTTTTATAACGGTCGCAAGGCCGAAACATATGTCAGAGAAATCTGAACAAAACTAACGAAACAATAAACCAAGTGCGTATTGTATTCTTTTGAATATTTATAATTATACTTTACAAAAAATTACGTTACAACGTTCAAACAAACAATTATAAATATACATAGTAAATGTATAAATTTAAAATCTAAGTACAGTAAACAAACGTGAAAACCATCAAAAGCATAGCTTGCATAATTGGTGGAGAATATATGCCATGATACCTATATAAGAAGAATCTTCACAGAAATATATTAATAATGTTAAACTACTTAACAAAAAGATATAACAATTTAATTATAGAATTCCAGAATATAAGAGCAATATCAATTATAATCTATATCAATCATTCTATTTATAGTATGACGATCCATAGAATAAAGATATTTTTTTATTTTACTTTTAAAACATTTTATTGAATTTATAGTCTGTATTTCACGAGGTAGAATATTATACACCCTGAGAGCAATGAAGCTATAATGCCTTTGCCCAATGGTTTTTTCAGAGAACAGTGTTTGAGCAAGATTCCTTGCCCTACTTCTGGTACAGTACTGATGGTCTATTAGACAAAGCGAATTTTTATTTTTAAACAAGTGAGTTAGGGTTTTCACGAAATAGAGTTGTCTTTAGTCGAAGATTTTTTTATCAGAGAATAGTGTCACTCGGATAAGTCCTACCTTTACTATACATAATCTTTAGAGAGTATTTTTGTACTGTTTCTAGTTTGGTTAAATGACTTTTACCTACACCACCCCAACCCAGAATTCCATAACATAAATGAGATTTAACTAACGCAAAGTATAATATCTTCATACAAAGGACACTCAAATACTTTTTGATATACTTAAATTCATATATCAGACATCTAAGTGTCTTTACAGTGTTGTTTAAATAAAAATCCGATTTTAAATGATTATATCGATGTAGATGCTTAGGTATTTAGCTACATTTGAAGATTTGGTAGAAATTTGAGTACCAAGATATTGAATATTTAAAATGTCATAATCTGGTAATTTATTTTTATAAGAGCTGAATGGTATAAAAACATTTTTTTGTAAAATTTATAGTTAGAAGCTGATTATGAAGTATGATTAAACCAATCTATTATATTTTTTCAACTTTCATTCTTAAAGTGCTCCAGGAATTATCTGTGTAAAAAATTACTGCGGCATCTGCGAAGCTAACTATAGACCGCTGCTGTTCAAATTTAGTAAATTATTCAAATATATTATAAACAGTATTGGACCCAATACTGTTCCTTGTAGTACCCCATAGAACACTGTTTTTTTTTTCAAAGCTTAATACGCCATTAACCATAACGTACTGTTTACGATCTAGTAAGTAACTTCTCATTAAGTTTAGAGCTGTTCCTCTTATACCAATATCTTCTAAAGTCTCCAGCAACTGTTTGTAACAAACAGTGTCAAAGGCCTTAGCTAGGTCAAGAAAGACGCAAATTGATGAGATACTTCCATGTGATGATTTATAAATTTTGTCAGTAAGAGAACAGATCGTATCTTCAGTGGATTTACCTTCACGAAACCCACATTGCCTATCACTATATAAGTATATTGTATGTATTTGTATATTTTAATATCCTATCCTTTAAAATATTTTCAAAAATTTTTGCTACGTTAGTAATTAGTGATATGGGTCTATAGTTAGACATAACCAGCTTGTCTTTCAGGGAGAGGGTAACTGCTAGTTTGAAGTCTGTTGGACAAACACCTTCCTCTGTTATTTTGTTTATCAGATGGGCTAATGGAGCTGTGATCTCATCACTAATATATTTTAATAATTCTGCACGCCAGCCAAATGTCTTTTTTGCTTTTAAGCTATTTATCGTTTCTATTATTTCTTATTTAGTTGTAGGCTGTAAGAAAATTGATTGACAATGAATTTATTTTTCAGGTTTTGGAACAGCAATAGTTTGGATATTTAAAGCAAGATTTTTTCCAACGTCTGAAAAATAACAGTTAAAAGAATTAGCAATTTCTATATTAGATTTAAGTACTTCACCTGAATTGTTCTTTATTTCTTTTATTGCATTAGAATTTACAGTTTCATTATTTAGTTCCTTTACAGTATTCCACAGGGCTTTAGTATTATTTTTGTTGTTGTTCAGTTTATTAGAGTAATAGTTTGATTTAGCTGTTTTAATCAGACAATAAAATGTGTTTTTGTATCTTTTGAACTTATTTCTCTTTAATACCAAGTACAGTTGTAAAATGATCCGTTATTTTCAATTTAAGTACACACGACGCACAAATTTCAGGTACATCATCGGAAGTCTTAACGAAAATATGATCTATAATTGTTCCACCCCTGTCATGTTCTTTAGTTATAGAGTTAACCGTATTGACAAAATTATACTCTCCAATCAAGTTAAGATACTCAAAGGAAAGGTCATTTCCTTCCCCAATATCAATACTTGCTATTAAATATTACTTTCTAATAAACGGTTGTACCTTTTATTAGGAAATACCATTACTATACGCAGTGTACTATAATTGTACCAAGCGACTAAATGCATTTTTTATCAGCGGGTGTGAAGGTTCAATTATAGGGGGAATTAAAAAAGAACTTTTTCGCTTTGTGGTATATTGGTACAAACTATTTAATTTTTTGCACTCCACAGTCTAACAGTGCTCTATGGCTATTCTAATAATCATTTTCAAGGAGTAAAGTACAGATATCTTTTACTCTTCCAGGACAGAACCCTCTTCTACACTTTAGTCTTTGAAAATGGCAATTAAAATAGCACTCTTAGATCACAGCATACTAAAACATTGTTTTTGAGATGGAAAATGCTCAAAAGTAATTTTTGTTTTCCATTGTAGTACAGATTCTTATTAAGGGTGTACAGAAAAGTTCCTACATGGCTCATTATTTCCTCTTTATTAAATAACTATAAACATTTAAGTATTACATGCAAACATGAATAAAGTTGGTACATTTTCTGGTGTTCTAAATACCTACGTATTTATTATTTAAACTGTATTTATATCATATAGGTAAATAAATTTGTTATGTGTTCCTGATAGCTAAATTCGGCGATTTATTAATACTTCATCTTTTATGTCAACTAAATATGCACAATCCACAATACTTGAAGATGTTCTGTGTATCACCGAAATTTTGCAAAAAACTGATACATATAAACATAAAATCGCGTCGCGATTGCAGTTCGTACGGTCCTGTACGCTGCCTAGACTAGTGTGGCTTCTGTGTTATCGTGTGTTGTCTAAACGATTTATTATTCTCTCTCTTCATCAAACTGAGTATTATTTCATCAACCCTCGTATATTCTTACATTTTCAATATGTAATCCTACAGAATATTGAAAGTTAGGCACAAAAAATCGCGGGTAGGCAGCCGATAAGCTAACCGAATCTCATTTTGGATACACGTCTGACAAATAGTCCTCTTGAACTTTCGTTTACCTTTCTCTATAATCTACACTGTTATTAAAAAAATGATTCGACTCCTTTTACACCCCAATGCTGCCAAGGAGGAAAATGTCAAGGTAACATCAGACGCTTTTTCAAGGAGCTTTCGGAATATTGGTTTACAGAGCAAACGGTGATACATTATATACTGTAGCGGGCCTGATCGATCGGCCTGGCATTTGAACCGACATTCATTTATTCCGTTCCATTTAATTAAAAATCGTTTGAGGCTTTAAACAGGTGTAATGAGGACGAACAAAGTGGCAATTTAATTTTCGAAGCGTGGTTTAACAAGGATAATATCTTTGTATTCTAACGTTGTTAATAAACGCTAGCCTCGTTGTTTCTGGTACGCAACGAAAATAAGGCGGTTATTTATTAGGAATCAGGCTCAGTCAACTGAGTTAAGAAATGAAATTTAAGTCGTAGTGATTATACCATTTGACGTGTTTACTACAAATAATATATACCCTTATATATTGTAAAAATGTGTAATCCATCACTGGTTCTATCTTCGTGTATATTATATGAATATTCAGTCTATTATTAAATGAAGGAAACTTTCCACATGTATGGAAAAGTACGGTCGTGAGCAAAAAAATAGGACAAGTCTTATAACGGTATTTTGCTAAAATCTAGTTGTGTACATCTAACTTTAATTTTTGTGACATTGTCAGTTAGTTATCATAATTCATTGCAAGTGTGCAAAAAACTTATGCCTCATGTAAGCGATTTAGTTAAAGTTGGAGTTATTTCTAAAGCAGAAGATGGATGGTCAATGAGACAAATTGCACTGCGTTATTATATTGACAAAAATTCGGTGTGTAACATTTTAAGAAAGTGGAGAATAAACGGTACGATTAGTAGAAATCCTGGATCAGGGCGACGTAGGATATCAACTCAACAAGATTTGCAATTGGTAAATGCTTTAGTAGAAAATCCATTTTATTCAGTTATTCAGGCTTCTGAAGAGACGAATTTTCCTGGATCGAGTAGTACTGGTCGCCGACGAGTAAGAGAATCGGAGCTACGCTGTCATGCAGCAGCACAGAAATACTTAAAGCTGAACATAAAGAAGCTCGAGTAGGATTTGCGCTTGAATTTTTAGTGCATGATGTAAATTTTTGGAACATTGTAATCTTTACAGACGAAAACTTTCCAGTCAACACACAGCGGTCGTATTTGTGTTTACTGCCCTCCGAATACTCGATTCGATGAGAAATATATATCTAACAATGACTAAAGTGGTCGATTTGCCGTCAATATGTGGGCTTGGATATCGGCACGTGATCCTGATGTTTTGTGGCATATTGAGGAACGATTTAATAGTGAAACGTATATTAGGATTTTAGACAATATTATACTCCCTTCTGTGCTACAATTATTTCCTAATAATGAGTTCATATTGTAACAAGACAATTGTTCCCTTCATACTGCTCATACCGTAACTAACTGGTTTCAAGATAACAACATCAATATTCTTAACTGGCCCAGTCATAGTCCAGATCTTAACCCTGTGGAAGAAGTATGGGGACTACTCGTAAGCAGTATCCAAAAACGAAATGAGAGACCACGGAATGCCGAAGAATTACTGAAAATAGTAAATAATGCATGGGAAAATATTATTACCAATGATTATTGTATAAGGTTATTTAATTCTATGCCAAACAGACTTATAGAAGTTATAAATAGAAATGGTGTAATATTAATAGTTAGTTTCTTGTTAAGTAGTATATCCTTTGTCCTTTGATCCAGGATTTCTACTAATCGCACCGTTTGTTCTTCACTTTCTTAAAATGTTACACACCAAATTTTTGTTAATGTTATGATTCAGTGCAATTTGTCTCATTAACCATACATCATTTACTATAGCAATAGCTACAGCATTAACATAAAAAATAAATTAAAAGTGATCTGTTTTATTTCGGATACTCATTACGCATTCAAATAGAGACAGATTTACATTAGAAAAAAAAGTGGTCCTATTTTTTTCTGCTCACGGCAGTACCTGTCTCACACCACTACCCAGCCAGGTATAAGCTCATTTCGAGTTTACGTTCTGTAGCAGAAATACCCGAGTCGGCAGTAATAAGTCAGATCATGGAGGCTATTGAAAGAAATACAGCTAAACTCAGTGAATACTATTTTGAAAATGTCACTGGATATTAAGAAAGTGCTGTGGGAAACTGTTTTAGTGGAATCGGGCAGTGCCGTACGTTTATTAAGCGTTGCGCGGGGGTTTTCCTTTAAAAAAGACGTAAGATGTTTGTGCTATATTTACCGAAAATAATTATTAATATTATTATTATTATTATAATTACTTTAGAAATGATTTAGAATAAATTGCGCACATACCCTGATTATAATTATCAACCTTTGGAAACTTTAAGAAGTTATTTTATTAGAGTGTGGATACGTATTATTATACTGGGCCATTGAAAACAAAACACGCCTGTTTTGGCACACTTAGACTAGTTTCTTGAAAAAACGCTCGGACAGGTCGATTTTTGATTTTTGGGGGGCAACTTTTGATGTCAAACTTGACATTGACACATCAACCCTCTAGCCCCAGCAACCCCTAAGTTAAGAATTTAAATAGGGAACGGGGGTCGAGCGACTCCTCATTTGAAGCGTCTATCAATTCTCTATGCAACAGCATGGTCGAAATTAGTTTTTTTTCGTCCCCATGAAAACCACCCTCTTGATTAACTAAGGTGGGGGTGTTGTTTGGGAAAAATCCTGAAATACGTCACCTTTTATCTTTTGAACGCCACATTTTCATGTCAAATTTGATATTGCCAGGTCACCCCCTAGCCCCAACAACCCCCAACAAAAACAAAAATTACGGTAAGGTGGTCGAGTGACCCCTCATTTTAAAGGTCTCTTCAATCTCTATGCGAATATATGATTGTTTTTAGATTTGCTCGTATTTTGTTTTAAACAATTGATAATATGCTTATTAATTTAAATATAAAAAAGGTATGCGATACATTTTTATGTACCTTAGGTGGTTATAGAGACCTCCCAAGACTCAGATACAGTGATTTGAAAGCCCTTTCTGCTCTGAATACCAAACGGTTAAAATTTTTCAAATTTATTGATTTGCCTTCGGGATTATTTAATTTCAAATTATGAACTCATTCTTCGTTTGTCGTCAAAAGAAAATTCAATTGTTCAATCTGCCCTTACAAAAATGGGAAAAGTGTATAAAAAATATTGAAACATCAAAATTTAACTTTGCTGGGGCTATGGGGTTGAGGTGTCAATGTCCATAACATACAATATACATATACCTACCTATCATTTCACCACTTTCAGTGGTAATGTATAAGTTAATAAGTCTGCAAAACGGTATTACAGGTATAATAAACGATTTTTAAAATATCGTAGGGCAAGTATTGCTTAAGGATAGCACGCTTGCGAGGTTGATTTACAAAGGAACACCGCGCTCTTGTTTTTACACTTGAATAACGAACAAACTAACTAAGATAAATGTTAATTTACATGTTCATTCTTCCACAATCAAGCATTTATTTTTTAATTTACTCTCACAATTTTCATTCAGGGTGCCGCAAACTTTTTTTATCATGTTTCTGAACACAATGTTAAACCTTTCCAACATTTTAAAACCTTCTTTATACCTTTTCCAGGCCGTATGATTAATATTCCCTTTATGCCGTCCAGGAAAAGGTATTATTATTTTTAAAAGCAGTTTGGCATTAAAATACTCGGTCACGTACTGCTGTGTGCAGATCCAGTAAAAATATATTTACGTAGAAAATGGAAGGCTTTTATCATTTCTGAGCCTTCGCTGCCAGGTAAATTTATGTAGCAGTGAATAAGGACGTGAAAAATTAAATTAAAATATTTGTGGAAATTGTTGCTTAATTGATTTAAAATTACAAAATAAATATCTTGAATATGTTCATCAAAGATGTGTCTAATTAAAATGGTGCATTTTAAGCCATAGAGGCGTTCACGTATCCTTTAATCATTAGTTGTTTGCGAAAAAAATTCAAGTGGATTAAGCTCAGGGAAATCAACTGGCCCATTAATGTCTCCAAATATGGTGATTTGTTTGAAAAATAATGCGTTTATTACGTTCATGATCATTCTTGTGTAACTCCAGGTTGCTGACTTTATTAATTTCATAATTTTTTTTAAGCATCGACGCCAATTTCAATGTTTGTTTATGCACAATTCTGTATGAAAAACCCAAAAAAATAAAATCTTTTGAAATAATTGGACATCAGAAAAAATTATGACTTGCATAAATCGAGAAGGGACGTTCATTCCAAAACATTCAGTATGGGACCAAATCCGTAAAAATCAGACAACTGAGAATTTTTTTTAACTTGAATAAGTATAATTTCTTGTTAGGCTCAAAGCAAGCAACTTCGTTTTAAAATTAAATATGTATAAAATGCGAGCCAACGATGCCAAGCCAAATACCCTCATGTACAAACTTCTGAAAGCTCACCTCAAGCCAAACGCCATTACTCTAAAACTGTTTGTCCATTTTATTTGTTAAATTCTGCAGCAACTTTGCTACAGCATGCTTATCTAAAAATATATTTATTACTTGCGCAAATGGCATGTTTTCTTCGATTTCTAACTAAAGTCGTTATATCATCTCGTTTTTGCTGCTATAAAAATTTACTACTTTAGCAATGGTACATAAAGTATATGAACGTATATCTAACGGAATGTAATAATAAAAGAGGGAATGACAAAGGCGAAATCACTACTGTTCCGTTAGTTGCTGATGGGTTGAACACAAGCATGAGAATTCCACAAAGACGGAAATGCTTTCGAAATGGGGTTATATCTATTTGTTCCTTTTCATATAGACGTTAGAAATTATTTCTCGGTAGTAGGTCATTATATCCTAGTATTAAATGTGTAAGCAGATCCGAAAATCAGAAGTACTCGTGACTTTCCCTCACCCTCATTGTATGTAGCTATTGTAGGTGTTTATTTACACAGTCAATAGGCTTGTTATCCATCAGTTAAAAATTCTTTTTTTATTATACTTCTTTGAAAATACTTTATTTTCATCTGTATTAGTAATAATGTAAGATGGGCTTTTTCAGACTAGCGCACGGAAAAAATTTTCCCGATCTCCGATTTTTTCCGTGCGCTGAATAAAAATACCGAATATATGGCTTGAAAATAGAAATATACAGCAAAGTAAACTGAATTTAAGAAAGTCTATATGCTATCTGATGTTCAACATGTACCTATATTTGGATGAACTTCTGTAATATTTTTTGACGTTTTGTCAACATTATCTGACATAGACTAATTTAAAGCAAATCGCCTTTGAAATAATTTGAGGGTAACCATGGAAACGCATCATAAATACAAAACACTGCATTGTCAGCGTTGTTTATTTTCTGTCAATTAAAGGACACCGCATAGGTGAAATTATCTTCCGGTCAAATTGTCTGAATATTTGATATGTTCCCGAGTCATTCTGATCCAAAAATCCAAAATCATTAAAAAGTTACTATCCTCTACAGGCTAATTTCGGCGCTAGAGGGCGCCGAAAAAAAATATATTTTTGAAAAAAATGCAATTTTTTCATATCATATGAAATATATATATATATATATATATATATATATATATATATATATATATATATATATATATATATATAATAATATACAGGCTGTCCATTTTATCAGGGCACTCGAGAATATCTCACTTAATATTGGTCGTACAAAAAAAATTATTTTTACGAAAATTGTGCCGATTTATATAATCTACAAAATGGTTTAAAGACATTTGAAATCCATGGCCTACTTTAAAAGTTATGGCGGAAAATATTGAAAATGCGGAAAACGTCTAGGCCAAATATCTCCGTTATTTGAAGAGATACGAGAAAAATTCTAAGGCGAAAATTTTTTGCAAAACAGAGTGTTTTAATGAGGTTTTATCTAATTTTTTTCAAAACCGCTGTATTTCGAGATTTACTCTTCAGGCTATTAAACAAATTATTTTGAAGCGGGCGAGAAATGGCGCCATTAAATAGAGTATTTTCCTCCCTTTTCAACGATATATCACATGCCATATTTATTCATTGGTACTACGTTAGTAATTATAAAAACACTTTTTTAAACCAATAATTTTTTTAACATACTTGCCGTTGAGTATGATTAAATAAAACGATGAAATAATTCAATAAGTTGTTCAAATCTTTGCTATAATAAAACATTAACACAATTAAGAATTAATTAACAATTAACAAAAACAAAATAATAATCAAGAAAGCAACATGGAGCAATTATGGAAAAAGTATTCGCAGTTATACCAATGTATAGAGGTCCTCCATAAAAGCGTCACTCCTTGCTCAGAAAGTTCAAATGTCTTTACCAATTAATTTAAGTATAATATCCATTTGTTTATATTTCATGATTTCACTATTATTTCAATTATTTTAAAATAGTTGGCTATGAACAAACTTGACAATTTAATTTTTTGACATATCATCTCAGTTAATACTTAAACTCTCACTCAATCACACTCGTTTAAGAATTTAGAATTTTCAAAAATAATTTTCGCTCACATTGATCGTTATAATATGTTCGTTACATATTGCCAATGTAATTTTAACTGGATTAGCTCAAGTGGAATATAGAAACAGATTTCCACAAGCATTACAGCCGAATAAAACTCTGTTCAGAAAATTGGCTACGAAACTGAAAATAATGGTTCATTTTTAAAGAAGAAGACAAGGTTGAACAGGGTTACTGATAATGTAAAATAAGGTAAACCGAGTTATTAATTATTTAAGAAATAAAAATACAGAAAATTTGGAAACATCATTAAGAGAAATTCAAATTGCTTGTCATATAAATAAAACAAGTGCTAGAAAAATTTTAAAGAAAAAAGGTTACCGGTGTTATAAAGCCAAAAAAGTTTACAAATTACAAGCAGGGCACAAACCAAGGAGGACGACTTTTTGTAGGTGGCTGTTGGAAAAGAAGCGTACCGGTCCATTAATATGTAGTAAAATACTTTGGTCCGACGAGGCAAATTTTTCCAATAATGGATTTTTTAATCGCAATATTCATTACAAATGGACCGCATAGACCGACTCGGTTTCAAAATCGTTTTTCAATAAATGTGTGGATAGGTATTTTAAGCACCAATTTAATAGGTACTTATTTTTATGATGGTCAGCTCAGTGGTCAAAGGTACCTAAACTCTTTGAGAAATTAATTTAAAGAATTCTTAGATGACCTACCTTTAGAGATTCGACAGAACTTTCAATATTTTCAACAAGACGGTGCTCCTCCCCACAATTCCCAGATATGCCTAGATTATTTACACGAAATTTTGCCTCAACATTGGATAGGTACCAATGAATTTATTCGATGGCCCCCTCGTTCTCCAGATATAACCCCAATGGATTTTTTCTATAGGGGGTATATTAAAGATAAGGTGTTTTCGACGACACCGCAAAATGTAGAGGACCTAATAGCTCGAATTCAACAGGAATATCTATTACAGTTACCCCCGAAATGCTGAGTAATGTTTTAAATGCAGTGCCTCGTCGCCCTCGATTGCGCATAAGAAATCGCGGTGGACACTTTGAACACTTGATATGATATCTTAAAAATTATTTTGAGGATTAGATAAATATTAATGTAATGTGTGCTATATTCTTTTTATTATTAATTTGTTTTTGTTACCTGAATTTACTTTATTCTTCTTAATTGTGTTAATGTTTTATTATAGCAAAGATTTGAACAACTTATTGAATTATTTTATCGTTTTATTTAATCATACTTCTCCACGGCAAGTATAATGCTTGTTAAAAAAAATTATTGGTTTAAAAAAAAATGTTTTTATAATTATTAACGTAGTACCAATGAATAAATATGGCATGTGATATATCGTTGAAAAGGGAGGAAATACTCTATTTAATGGCGCCATTTCACACCCGCTATGATGTACCTAGCTACTACTGTTTAATTACGGTAACTCTGCATATTGTTGATTATTACTCATATTGTATCCTATGATAAAGTGAGAAATAAATAAATTACAAATAAAAAATGTAGAGAAGAGTAATCTGTAGCTTTAGATGAACACTGTCAAAAAATATTACGGTTTTGTACAGTACGAGAAAAATTTATTTCAACGTATGCCTGGGTATCATTTTGAGTAGTGTTGAAAAGCAGACTTCCGATCAAGGTGTCGAATGAATGGAATTTTCGTACTCAACGAGGTCCAAATATCTTTGGCCATTATTATTCTTTTTAAATTTTTCTAGTCACATATTTAAAGTTATAATAACTGACATTACAAAATTCTTAATTGAAATGCTTTTTAACACAAGTAGAGTTTTTTCACCTGATAATTTAATTAGAAACTTGAACGTTAATTGTTAATATTCAGCTGAGGAGTTCCTTAATTAACTAAACTTCAATTAGCATTCCTTTCAAAACGAATATTTAATTAAAAATGTCCATTTTTAATCGGATCACGCAGAAAATTCTAAATGAAAACAAGTGGATTGGTAGGAATATCAGATCCTGAGATTCCTTTTCAAACCGTGACAAATTGTCGGAGAAATATTAATAAACCTTTCGGAATGTTTCACTTTTTTTAAATGAGATGGTATCCGAAAGATTACATTGATATTAAATATCTTGGATTTATTAAAGCAAACAGAAAAGCGTTTTTCATTAAGACATGTTTCTTGCCTTTCCTTACCTCACGTTCGTCGTGCGTGGCCGTGCTCGAGACATTTCATTTATTTTTACTTTTGGTAGCTTGACACTTGATATTTTGTGAGCATTTACCTTCTGTTTATTGTAACGTCGAAACTTTATAAAAATATAACGAACAAATTTTATTACAATCTAATTCTACTTCTACTCAGACTCTTATTTATGGTATTTAACCCACTAGGTTGCTTTTCTTGGATATACTATTTTACTGTTTCAAGATGCACAATATTTTACAACATCGGGGCTTTTCTTTCCCTGCCAATAATGCCTGATTAAGATATAAAAAAATTAAAAAAAATTATAAATCTGCTTAAGGATTTTTAATCTTAATCTGTAATGTATAGGTATGTGATATCGCCGTATACACTTTTTACAGAGTTTCATGATCTCCTATGAGTTTCTAAAGCTTATTGAAAATATATGCGATTTAATGAGGCAATACAGTTCTAATTTTTGTCGTATTCTCTGAGTTGTTCAAAAGATAAAAAGTGCTTGAAGATCTGTTAGTTTTTATTACAAAACAGGATTTCAGTTTTTGTTATATCCCAAGAGTGTTCTTAGTCAATGCAGTTAAAGTTTTCATCATACGATTTGAGCTTTTATTTGGGAAAAATACTCTAGGATTTAGGAGTACTTACAGAGCAATAGATAGAGAGTTTAACATTCTTTGAATTTTTATTTGGAAAAAGTACTCAAGGGTTCAAGAGGGATTATTTAGGTTTCAATTTCCAGATAGATCCTTATACGTATCATTTTGGAGTCATATTAAAAAATTAATAATGAAAAACTGATACAGCTGTTAACTAGTGTGTCCTGGGATCCAAATGAGACTTTTGACAATTTTTTTGAAATATTCTCAAAATGTATCTCGAAATCAACACAAATTATAAAATTTAACCCAATAAAAAGGAAAAAACCATGGATTACGCAGGGATTAGTTATTTCAATCAAAAACAGAGATAAATTGTTTCAAAAACATATAAGGCATCCCCAAAATGAACAATTTAAACAGGACTACATAACTTATAGAAACAAAATTAACTGTTTAATAAAAAAAGCAAAATATAATTATTTTAAATCCAAAATTGACACTAATAAAAATTGTACTAAAACACTTTGGAATGTCGTAAGAGATTTTTCGAATAACTACAAAAATGAAGACAAAAATACAGATAAAATCATAACAGAAAACGAACATGAAGTGATAGATCCTGAAGAAATAGGTAACAAATTTAACGCCCATTTTTCTCAAGTAGGTGAAAAACTTGCTTCTAACATAGTGCAGGTACCGATGTTAAATGAAATTGTGAACTTTCCCCATTCTATGTATATAAATTACACAAATGTAACAGAAATTAAACAAATTGTACTAGAACTAAAGAATAATAAGGCACCAGGTCCAGATGGTATAAAAAATGAATTATTAAAGTCAGCAATTGATACAATGAGGAGGATGCATGGATTTTAAAAATGCTTAAGTTTATTATTTTTCCATAATATGTACTATATAAGTTGATAATATAATGAAAGAAACTCATAGAAAAATTTTGCTTCGTAAATATGCCACATTAAAATTTGAACTTTTGTGTAAACAAAACCAAGTGACTGAAAACACTATAATATTGCTTTGACGTCATTTTGACGTCACTAATTGGACCTGAATTTGCTAATTTACGTTGTTATTCATAATCTTGTTATTAATTATTGGTTAATATAACGGACAATCATTTCATAACATCCCTAACGCGTTAATCTATAACCACAACATTCTTTTTAGATGTTTCAACGTTCTAACAATAACGACGTGACGCTACAGGTTACGAATGATGCTATTCATTAGGGATAGAGCGTTTTAATGGTTTTAAATTCTCAGCCGAAATAAATATTTTTTTTCGCCCTCAATTTTAACAAAAAAGGAAAATAACAAATACGAGGAAGCATATTTTTCTGTCGTCTATCTATCTATGATATAAAAAAAATCATGCAACTTCTTCATTGTGGATCTACTGTGTTTTATTATAAATAAATGCATTGAATGTGGAGAGTTTCCTACGCATTTTAAAAAGGCAATCATTAGACCAGTTTTCAAAGGAGGAAGTAAAACAGATGTATCAAATTATCGTCCAATTTCTTTAATCTCTTCTTTCGCAAAATTATTTGAACAAATTATAAAGTCACGTTTAGTTGATTATCTAAATAAAAATAAAATTTTGTCTGATATGCAGTTTGGATTTCAAAAAGACCACTCAACCCAAGATGCAATAGCAAAACTGACATAAATAATATACGATGCTATGGATAACAAGAAAGCATGTCAGGGTGTTTTTGTTGATTCAGCAAAAGTCTTGAAAACTTTGGAATAAGAGGTAATGTCTTAAAATTATTTAAAGGTTTTTTGGAAGAAAGGAAACAAAAAGTTGAAATAAAAAATGTCTTAAGCAAAGAGCAAACTGTAACCTGTGGAGTACCACAGGGTACAGTTCTAGGACCTGTATTGTTTACTATATATTTAAACAGCTTACTTACATTGAATTCATCTGGAACAATAATATCATTTGCTGATAATACAGTTATTTTGTATACTGGGCATACCTGGGATGACGTGAGACATTTGGCTGAAAGGAATTTAAAGAAAGTTTTTGATTGGTTTAGCGCGAATTTGCTAACAATAAATGTAGATAAAACTAAAATTATTCCCTTTACGTTTTACGAGAAATATCCACCTGACTACAGCACCATATCAGTAAATAACCTTTTAATTTCACTAACTCGATCTATTAAATACCTCGGTATTTTTATTGACTCGCATTTAAGATGGAATATACATGTAAACAATACAATAACAAAAATTGGGGGCTTAATCTTTAAATTTTATCAATGTCGACTGATACTACCCTTGAATCATCTTAAAATATTATACTATGCTTTTATCGAATCCATTATTCAGTATGGCATAATCGGTTAGGGAGGAGTAAGGAAAGCATATCTGATACCTCTGGAAATTATTCAGAAAAAAATTCTAAAAATCATATATTTTAAACCCTTCCTATACCCCACGGAACAATTATTTTCGGAACTTAATATACTAGATTTGCGACAGCTTTACGCTAAGAATATCCTGTTATTTCTGTTCTGTTCCGAAATAAACAGTACATTAGTAGGATAAATCACGAACGTAATACCAGAGAACAAGAAGCTGCTCACTTTATTATACCCAGGACTCATAAAAGTATTGGTCAAAGATACTTTGTTTACATTGGGCCGAAATTGCTTAATATTTTGCCGATATCTCTAATAAACATAAAAACAAAACATCTTTTCAAGAAAAAAGTATTAGCGTGGATGACTTCAAATGATGGAAATATGCTCTAAAGTATACACATTTGTATTTTTTTTTTTTTAATACAATTTATTTAGAAACTTTAGTTCCTACATCGCCACTCTGGAGGAAGGGGCGATGTAGGAACTAAAGTTTCTAAATAAATTGTATTTAAAAAAAAAAATACAAATGTGTATACTTTAGAGCATATTTGTCGTGTGTTGGCAGTTTAGTCGCGATATGTTAATTTTGATTATTAGTCTCGCAAACAGGTATATTTTGGATTCAACAATCAATGATTATCTCTGTTAAGGTACGTGCAATATTGACTAGATCCGCTGTAAAAACTAAATTTTTAATCTAAATCCAACTTCGGCCACGTCCATCCGACACACTACTATCGGAGAATAGGTTTTACGTACCTCGTTTACGACGTCATCAAGCTAGTTGTCAATGAATCTTTTAAAAGTTACAATACAAATAATTTACGCTACAAATATGGCGCTATTATAAAACTACTAACAAACCCCTCATCCAGCCCTAACAGAACTATAAAAATTCTTCTGAGTAGTGCAGCTAGATTTTTCCTAACGTATGTCTTTAATTAATCGAATTATATTTATACTAAATTTGACTGTGAATGATACATCAAGAGACTATGAGATTTATTTTTTATTCATAGGTTATGTGGCACCAAAGTAGATACTGAGGTACTTTAAACCATCCCCACCACTCGCCCTAGCCACGCCCTCTCTCCCAATTCAGGTTTTTACTAACGAAAAGGAAATTACCTATTTTTTCAAGTTGTGATACAATATAGTTGCGAACGCTTTCGGCGTTTCGAATGCAGTTCCAAACATTTCAAGTTGTACACCAAACTGCTTGGAACTGAAGACATTTAACAAAAATATCAGAAAAAATACACACAAAAACTTATAAACTACCTAAAATGTGACTTAAATATAAAGTAAAATCACTTACAATTTTCTTGGTCTCGATGACGACGTCCTCAGGGTTGTTGGGCGAAAGGTAGGCCTTCCCACCCTCGGCCACATACTGAACTCCTGGACCGAGGTGTACCATGATTGGTTTCTTTCTTTTGTAGCTCTTGACAATAGATTGCCGCTCTATATGTGCACAGCAGGATTTAGAGAATCAAGCTTGATGGAGTCCTAACATTTGTGGACCTAACCGGTCACAAAATATAGTACTACACTAAGTATTATTATTTGACGCTTCCTAAATGGAACAATTACTTCGTAATCATTTTTCTGGGATTTGTTAGGTGGCGTGTTGCATTTGTTTTGTTTGTTATGTCTCCGCAAGCTTAAATTAAGTGCCAAGTCAGAGAACTTTCTGAATTATATGTTTTTTAGATTGTACACCGCCGCCCACTATAATATGAAAAACTACCCTCATTAGGGTCCTTTTCAAGAAAACATTGTTAGGAAATACGTGTTGGGTGTGTTTTAAAATAACAATGAAATATAATTTACCTTTACCATTTTATTTGGAATGTAGAAGCTCAAATTTTCGTATTGTGTGAACCAAAAATTCAGTTCCTTTACACCAAAAATGTACTGACACTAGGATATTTTGTTACTTCGTTTGTTTTTTATTACGTGTCATCGATACAACTTATTATTTCAGCATCGATTGGTTATTTAAATAGATCGTTAACATATATAAAAAATAAGATAGGTCCCAAAACTGTGCCCTGTGGATCTCCGTACCTAATATTCTAATTGCTATTGCTAATACAATTATTTATACTTACAAACTGATTTGTTAGGTGGCTTTTTATTAAATTATGGAACGTTCCTGGAACGCGAATATTTTCCAAAGCAACTAATAAATCATGATGATTCATAGTGTCGAAAGCTTTAACTAGGTCAACGAAAACACATAATGAGGGCTCAGCACAGTCCAGAGCGTTGTTTATTTTAGAGGTTAAGTCGGCTATTGCATCATTCATTGATCTAACCTTCATGAATCCGTACTTTTTGGTCCAACATAATTTTATATTTTTTCAAGAAGGAGCATATTCTAACTTTTAATATTTTCTCATAAATCCTAGTTATTTACGTAATTTAGAGCATTCGCTGTCAATTGCGCCAGATACGAACATTAGCATTTTGAGATACACGAATTGGCATTAAAACTAATAAAATTTCGCTCTTGCCTCAAGGTTCCTATATACATATTTGCTTTTCTTTGTGGTTTTGTTATTCATTTCTAATACACACTGATTAAAAGCAACACTCACATAACGCCAAGCCTTGATCATGGCTCATATGCAAAATCAGGTAATTAAAATTTCGTGACGCACACACCTCAACCCTCAAACCGGCGAGCCAACAATCCAATTTATCTCCCAAACTTTGTGTAATGTTAGACCGCAAATCCCCCGCCGACAACACACCCCAGGCATACATCTATCGCTCTCTAATCCTGCAATGATATTTGAAATTCTTGCCCTCGGAGCTCCTCTTAACTTCTATCTTTGCGTTTATATGTTTGTGAAACCCGAAAGTTCGCTTTATCTGCCTCGGAACTGCGTTAAGTAAGGGTTAAGAATTTCGTTGATTTTCTTTGCCTCCCATCCTAATTATTGCATAAAGCTGCCAGTTTGCCCTTTTCCGTACGGAAGCTTCGAGCTAAAACACATCTTTATCTCATTTATAAGCTTTGGATATACCTTAATTTTTTCATCTAATAAATCACGGCTCTAAACAACCTACATAGTCAGTTTATGTTACAATAAAAAGAAGTTTGAAATCTATAGCCTACTCTGTGAGATATATTACAAAAACCTGAAAAATAAGAAAACCACAAACGGTTATAGCTTCCTTATTTGAGGAGATACGAAAACAGTTATATATTATATATTTATTATAATTTAATACAAACAAATATCTCATAAAAAACTATGTATAACAGTACTACCTACTACCATACTGAAAATGTGTGTATTTATTTTTCTAACTACAAATTAGACCGGGCGCTGAATGGAAATGAGTATGCATAATATGAGTAACGAATTCTGGCAATGGATATGAGTTTCAGTGATCTTAAATTACAATATTATCGATGTTGTCAGGTGATTAATTGCCTCATTTTTTTTGCATTTTAACGTGCAAATTGCTATGAAAAATCGTATACAGTAGGTGTAAGGCAGTGAAATGTTAAATTTTAGGGGTAATATACTGGGTGACACAGGAGACATGTAACACCCCGTAGGATGTTTATTTAAAAAGATATTATTTTTAAATTTAGTACACTTATATAATGCGCAATTGTCCTTTTTAAGTAAAAACATTTTTTTCCGACCACTTCCGGTTGTGACATCTACTCTGTTATTTTAAATGGCACCCTGTATATTTTTTTTACCTATCTGATTCGTCTCTAGATTCTCTTTTCAACCATGTATCGGAACACGGCATTTGTTTTTAAAATGGCAGTTAATATCAATTTTAGTTTGTTAAGTCTAGGTGGCCCTGATATGAACCTTGGCAGATATTGATGCGTAGTGTGCCGTGATATCGAAAGACCTCTGGTATGCGACTTTGTGCCTCATATTTTTTTGGGAATAACCAGTAGCTGAACAGACCAATAAGATCTAACTTATTTAAAAATATATATCTTTAAACAACCCACGATATCATAAAAACCAAGATAGGAACCCCATTTTGTTATTTCACCTAGTTAAAAAATACTTATTTATCTTTTATATTTGTCCAATACAATTGCTGTGTCTATCCTATTTTACTTTCTTACTTAATATTTATTTAATATTTACTGAAGTACTACATACAAAAGCATTTTTTAATGCAGATGCTCAAAATGTTGTCTGTTATTATCTCTACACAATCGTGTTTTTGTGACGGTAGCCCGAAGCACGTTATCTAACTGTAATTCAGTAATCCCATCGATTGCTCTTCTGACTCACATTTCCATGTCTTCTATGTTAGTTGGTGGAGTTCAACAAACGTATTCCTTGAGGTGGCCCCATACAAAAAAAATCAAGCGGCGTAAGGTCTGGTGGCCTTGCAGGCCATTTGTTCCCATCCAGTTTTCTCCAAACCTTTCATTTAAATAATTCACCACAACTTTGCTGTTATGTGGTGGAACTCCATCCTGTTGAAAAAATATTGGGTTAACATTAGGTGGCAGTTCTTCTTCGAAAAATCTTGTATCTGGTTTTGCAAAAATCCCAAATATCTTTCTCCATTTAATGGACCATAAAAAATTATTGGCCCAATAACTCTTCTGCCAATTACTCCTAACCATACATTAAAACTAAATCGCTCCTGATATGCACTTTCTCTCATATTTCTGGGATTTTCTTGTGCCCAATAACGGGTGTTGTTACGATTAAATAATCCCAAATTAGTGAACCTGGACACGTCGGAAAATAAAATTTGTTCATGAAAATTATTGTCCAAATTGTGTCTGTTCAGAAACCAATTGCAATAGTTCAATCTTCTTTGAAAATCATTTTCGTATAAATGCTGGTGTATTTGGTACTTGTATGGTTTAAATTTGTGTTTTTTCAAAATGCGTCGAGCTGATTCCCGATTTATACCGGTTTGGTCCTCAATCTGTCTTATCGAAATCGTGGGATCTGCCTCGACAATTGCAAGTACATTGATTTCCGACTCTTCATCGATAATGAAATTATTTTCCGGTACATCTGGTTCACTTCTGAATTGCTGTTCAACTCTTACAAAATAGTTGTTTGGTGGATGAATTCTTTCGGGAAATCTTTCTTGATATAAGTCAGCAGCCCGCCTGCTATTTTTCTTACATTCGTCATAGATTATTAGCATATTATCTACTTTTTCATTTCGTGAATACATGGCAAAACAGAGTTAAAAACGTGATAACTTAGGTATAATTTAATGAAAAATACTTAAATTGCGCCAAGTAAACAATTCTTAATTGTCAAATCAAAATTACGCCTCGTTTTACCTTCTTTTGTTTCCACCGCCTGCTTACTATTTTTGTTGCAGTACAATATTCATTACTATGCAATAACATTCGGTACTAACAAACTAAAATTGATATTAACTGTAATTTTAAAAACAAATGCCGTGTTCCGATACACGGTTGAAAACAGAATCTAGAGACGAATCAGATAGGTAAAAAAAATATACAGGGTGACATTTAAAATAACAGAGTAGATGTCACTTCCGGTGAAACCGGAAGTGGTGGGAAAAATTTTTTGTACTTAAAAAAGGACAATCACGCATTATATAAGTGTACCAAATGTAGTTACAGTGATACATAGTTTTACAGAGAATCAATCGTTTATTATATAGTTTTAAAGCTTTTCCGATAGCAATCAATGCTCTGTTATTCGAGCCTCACAGCGATCGAGCAAATGGACGGAAATGATATGGGCTACTCAATGTTGCGAACGCGCAAACTAATAATAAAGTACTTCTATTACAGCTTCTTTGTCGTAAGTCCCACGACAAAGGCCTTTGATAAATTCAAGTTCGCGTATTTTGCACGTTTTTTGTGATGCAGGCAAGCAAGCACAATCAGGAATAATGGATATTGAAATATATTTATAGATTCATAACGATACACGTGGATTGAAATATACCCTTATAATTCGGGTAACGACTGCTCGTTATTTGCTCAGGTTTCTTTACCTTTCAGTTTGTTACAGGTGTTGTGCTACTTAAATATTCGTCAACACATACAAGGACTATTTGCCAGAGGTATTATCTGGAATTATACACACAGTGTAAGCTTGTTGCCCTGTTTATAACTAATAAAACCTATTACACCAGCCACTGGAGAGGCTAAAAACAAAGAGGATGGCACCAATTTTTTACTTCTTCGAAGATTGCAAACGCTATTTAAGTGTTTTAAAAATTTTAAACAAAAAGGACAGATGCATACTTAAAAAAATCGATGGTGGCCCTGAAAAGACGAAAAGTCGTAATAAATATTTGAATACTAAGTTATAGCAATGTTAATTTAGAAATATCATTCTAATAAAGTGTTATATAAAGTTATATTTTTTTATAACAGCGCTAAGCAAAAAAAAGAGAAAACGAATTGTCTTTAAGATATGAAATTTTTTAAATTTTCTGTAAATCTGATGAAATATATTCTTGTGTAAATATTTTATTATTTGGACAAACATCGAGAATTAATTGAGAAGCATCCGCAAATTTCATTACACTAGAATATTGAACTTCGTCATTCAACGTATATTAAAAATAACAGGGATCCTAAGATGTACCCTTGAGGTACACCTTGATGTAGTGAAGCAAATTTGGATTTGACAGTCTTATTATCTATTGTCAAACCTACGAATTGTTCCCTGCTAGTTAAATAAGATTTTAAAAAATGAATGCAAGTATTGGAGAAACTGACAAATGTCATCAGTTACTTTTATAAGTGCAGTAGAAGTGCTATAATTTTTCCGAAAGCCTGATTATGTCGAGAAAATCAAATAATTTTCAATGAAATAAAGAAAAATTTGGTTGTGAATATGTCTTCAAAATTTTAGAAGTGGAGGATAAGATACTAATTCTTTTAGTTCTATAATAGGAGGAGCTATTTTTTCAAGAGGCTTAACTATTGCCATTTTCCAGCAGTATGGAAATATACCTTCAAGTATAAATACAGGTGTTTAAAATACTTATGAGAAGATTTATACAAAATAGCAAACATAGTTTAAATTCTTTAATAGAAATACGATCTGCGCCAACACAACAAGTTCTAATACTACTAATTATGTTGAAAACATCATTCCTTGTTAATAATTTAAAATTAAATGTATCTTAATAATTTTGATGTTCAAAAAAAATACTGGCCAATATAAAAAGTAGCTACCCTGTACAGCAAATAGCAATTATCAAACTATTACATAATATTGTATAGACACACTTTACACGTGTTCGTAGATTTAAAATATGTTGACACAGGTAGTGTCACTGTAAACTTACATAACATAGCCACAAAATACAAAGGGGCCTCAAAAATATCAACATTTTAAGAATATGTAATTAAGCTATAACTCCACATCTCCAATGAAATTATCATACTTAATGGTCTCTCGACACAATTTTAAATAAATCACGCATAATTTGTTTCTTGAGTTTTCCTGCATTGCCTGCACTATGTCAGGAACGCAGCAAGCTGGACAACTTATTCAATTACACCATTTAGCGCTTATAAACACGGTTGTAGTTTCATGCCTTCCACTAAATATACGTGCACATATTCATATGTGTCATATTATTTTAGCGAACAAAAACAACCCTGCTAATTGCTTTCAATCTAATAAAAGTTGCAGGAGTGGCCGGTCCGTAATGTTTTTATCTAGGTCACAATTGCTTGAACAAGTTCAGTATACGAATGTAATGGAACATCGCTTAACCGCAAACTCTGCGGAAATAAAGTTGTGCCCTAGAGTATTTGCTGGCATCGGTCAACGTTGCCAATTCAACAAGCCTGGAAAAATAACACATGAAAGTACATTATCCTTCGACTTAATTATAACTAGAAAATCTATGTTCGAACAATACTTAACCTTTAGTAGAGTTTATTCAATCTCAGTTTAAACCAATATGAAAAACAAGAGCGCGGCATTCATTTGTAAATCGACCTCGAACGCGTACAATCCATGAAAGTTGTGGGATCTTACCTATATTTTGTTGAAACGTCAAAATTGAATAAACAGTAAAATAATTATTTTCGTGGCCTACCTTGTTATTTCTGTTTCATTTGTGTTTTGACATGCACGGCTCACTTTTCTTGCACTAAAGTAGCTCATTTGCATTTTGAATGTCAAATATGTCAAGAAATGATATTGTTTTTTTTTTATTACGGTTCAATAAAATATAGGTGAGAACCTACAACTAACTGTATACGAAACTTTTTTTTCTCTTTTCAATCATAAGAGAAATAAATGAGAGGGGGTCAGTATACAGGGTGTTGCATCGTGAGAGGGGCATAGCTTAATAGGAGGTAGAGAACATCAGTGGTAACCGGAACCTCCCATAGAAATGTCTCATTGGGCCTTCACTACGAAGTTACAGGGCGTTTTATAATTTTTGGCCAAACCTGTTTTTTGTCATAACTTTGACAGGGAATGAAATAACGGATTCATATTTGGTACGGCTAATGTACTAACGAGCCCCAAGAGGTACATGTATAAAAAAAATATATCCAGGTCCGGACTCACTATAATTTATGTTTCTTCGTTGCATCAATAAAACATCACCCTGTATATATTTTTTTGAAATTTCGATACGATATTCGAAAAGAGCAAGAAAAAACAAACAAAATGGCCTATTTCATTTTTTTGTTACACCTTCGTGGTTATTTAAATACGTTGTTAAATGTGCAAGAAAATGGATTACAGAACCCTATTAAATGAGAGGCACGTGAAATAAATAGTTTTATAACTAAAATTTGCAAAAATTCTATTGAGCCTAGGTGGTCTGGGTGAATCCTAATTCCGGCACGTTTTAAAGGTCCATTTTGGTAAAAAACTGTGGTCCTAATAAGTAATCGGGTATGAAATAACAAAATTTTTAATCAATCACAGTAGGCTTGTTCAAAGTGACAGATAACAAAAAGAAATCTCCTAAACAGTTGAATAATTGTTTGTTAGTAATTTAATGTGTCAATAATCCGCATTTAGTTAGTGAAAACTTGTGAAAATATTTTAACTATGCCAGTAAAATTTACAAACGTGGAATATGCTGACATAATATTCATCTATGGTTTCTGTAATGGAAATGGTAGGTCGGCGGAAAGAGAATATCGGCTGCGTTTTCCTGGTCGTCGATGCCCTAATCATAAAACCTTTAGTACGGTGTTCCAGTATGCAAGACAACACGGAAAGTTTCCTAATTCTGCAGTTGTGAAGCGTGTTTTACAACAAGGTGTGCAGGAACAAAACAATATTATAAACGTAGTTCAAGAAAACCCAAATATGAGCACTAGACGAATCAGTTTGGCAACTGGTATTCCTCATTGGCGAGTATGGAGAACCCTAAAAAGAGAACGTTATCATCCATATCATATCCAGCAGGTACAGCGTCTTCAACAAGGCGACGATATCCCCCGCCTGGCATTTTGTCATTGGTTGTCTAACCATCGCCCAGTCATTTACAGAACCTTATTTACGGATGAGGCACAATTTACAAGGGATGGAGTAAACAATTCACGAAATAATCATAAATGGGCACAGGAAAACCCACATGCGGTACGCAAACGCCGTTCGCAACACAGGTTTTCTGTAAACGTTTGGGTCGGACTTGTGAATAGACATTTGGTAGGGCCACATTTTTTTGAAGAAAGATTGAATGGTGGAATTTACTTTGATTTTCTTCAAAACATTTTACCGAATATGTTAGAAAATATCAGTATAAGAGGCATGTTGTTTCAGCATGATGGGGCCCCACCACATTTTAACCTTCAAGTAAGAGAACACTTAAACAATGTGTATCCTAATAGATGGATTGGACGCGGGGGTCCACATGAATGGCCACCAAGATCTCCTGATTGTAACCCTTGTGATTACTTTTTATGGGGCCACTTAAAAAACGAGGTTTATAGCATTGAAATTGAAAGTAGACAACATTTAATCCAGCGCATCGTTACAACCTGCGACGAAATACGGAATAATCCAGAAATGATACGTCAAGCAATTGGTGACCTTTCTTAACGCGCAAGAAAATGCACAGAATGTGGGGGAGGACATTTTGAAAATTTACTTTAGTGTCAATTACGTTTTATTTTTAAACACATTTAGTTATTGTTTTGTTATTTATTGTTAATTGAATGGAAAATATTTTATTTATTTAGATTTTAGCTTGTTCTCTTTTCCAATTTTTATTAAGTATAAAATGTTGATGATTTTCTTGATCAAAGTAACTGGTTGTTTAGGCCTAAATGGTTTAAATTATCTGTCACTTTTATTCTTTGAACAAGTCTACTGTGATTGATTAAAAATTTTGTTATTTCATACCCGATTACTTATTAGGACCACAGTTTTTTACCAAAATGGACCTTTAAAACGTACCGGAATTAGGATTCACCCAGACCACCTAGGCTCAATAGAATTTTTGCAAATTTTAGTTATAAAACTATTTATTTCACGTGCCTCTCATTTAATAGGGTTCTGTAATCCACTTTCTTGCACATTTAACAACGTATTTAAATAACCACGAAGGTGTAACAAAAAAATGAAATAGGCCATTTTGTTTGTTTTTTCTTGCTCTTTTCGAATATCGTATCGAAATTTCAAAAAAATATATACAGGGTGATGTTTTATTGATGCAAAGAAGAAACATAAATTATAGTGAGTCCGGACCTGGATATATTTTTTTTTATACATGTACCTCTTGGGGCTCGTTAGTACATTAGCCGTACCAAATATGAATCCGTTATTTCATTCCCTGTCAAAGTTATGACAAAAAACAGGTTTGGCCAAAAATTATAAAACGCCCTGTAACTTCGTAGTGAAGGCCCAATGAGACATTTCTATGGGAGGTTCCGGTTACCACTGATGTTCTCTACCTCCTATTAAGCTATGTCCCTCTCATGATGCAACACCCTGTATAGTGAATAACCCTATACAATTGTTTATATGTGAATTGAAACATCAAAGCATTGACATCTCCATACTCGTCACAGAGTGAATATCTAGAAACAAATAAAGCTCTCCCGTTGTTCCTCAACTGAACAAACAAATATTTCCAATTGATTTCACCACGAGTTTATGTCTGTCTCAGACAGGCCGTCTCCGCAGCCCCATTGGAATGTGCTACGCGAAGTCCCCCGTGTTCCAGGCAATTTGTCACCTACTGAATAACCCCTAATTTAAGGGTTGCTTTTCATGACACGATATATAAACTGTGACGGCTCCATTTTGGTTATCAAAATTAGAGATCAAAACGCAAAAGCGAAGGACAAGCTTGGTAAAACACTAGCGTTATATTCAGACGTCTGGGAGGTCTTTTTTGTGAGTGATGTAAACTTAAGAATTAACAAGGAATTTAATTAGGAAGTGATGAAATGTTAGAGATAGTCTTTAGGTATGATGTACGAAACTTAGTTGGTAACGCGTTTAGAATCTTGACAGCATATTCCATTACCACAAATTAACCCTAGCTCCTACTCGCTTTTATGTAAATACAAGTTCTTATTTGTTCAAAATAGATTTTTTCTTAAAAAAATATGAATATAGGAATATCTATGGCACTTGTATTCTATTGTGATCGACAATAACATTTACAGTGTGTCTCAATTTTCACTACTATAACCCAATATCGTGGCCATTTGTTGATCGATTTAGATCATATTTGGTATACCTTTTGAGTTTCAGATTGTGATTAAAAAGTTATTTATTTATTTATTTTTTTAATTAAATACCAATATTATTGAAATCTTACATATGATTTTATTTGTAAAGGAATGCATATTTTTTAATGAAATTTGGTATACAGGGGTTGTAGCTCATGCTGAACAAGATTCTGTAAAAACAAAACCCTATCTCAATTGCTAATATAAATTCCTAATTTTTGCCGATTTCTTTTGATCATAGTAGGCGTATTTAATTAAAAAAAAAATGTTTTAAATAACTTTTTAATCACAATCTAACACACAAAACTATACCAAATCTGATCTAAATCAATCAACAAATGGCCGAGATATTGGGGCGCAGTCGTGAAAAGTGAGACACACTGTATATATTAAACAAATGACATAGGCTGCTGTGGATGCTGCTGTTTAGGAATTATTGTTCCTTGTCAACAAAAATAAAATAAGGCAACAATTGATAGTTTTTAATGGAGGCGATCCACTTTTCATTTCTCTATATCTGTGAAAAATTAAAAACCTACGTCTCCGATCAAAAAGCAAACAATTTGAAGCTGATGCTTTATTTCATGAGAATTTCAGTATTGAAATTAAACAAAATCGTTTATTTTACAACAGTAAATATTTAGTCCTAACGACTGTATATAAGTTCCATCTATTTGCAGAAAAACGTATACAGCAGAAATAAAATGTCACTTAACGCATCTTTCGACGAATACCAGTGAATCTCATTTTCTCTCCCCATGACAGAATTTTAATCCGTCCAAAATTAGATTGACGGTGTAGATGAATATGTATTACACATTAGACAGTGTAGTACGTAAAGGCTTTTAACTGTTTAATTATTTTGGCATAATTTTATCTTACTCATGTGAAAATTTGTATTTACTGCTGCAAAAGATAAACTCTTGCATTTAATAGGATATCCATGATGTTTGCTTCAATATTAACGAAAATATCATGTTTTAACCAATTTAACATCAGGATAAAACTAATAGAGCGGTATTTATAAAACAAACACCAAACTATTCGAAAAATGACGATCTATAATGTTTCTGAAATACCAAAGAACTCATAGGTTGGCCCAACTTTTGGCGCCATGTTGGAGTCGACATTTTGAATTTTTCTACTTTTATAATTTAAGTACAAACGTTGTATTGTCAACTTCAAATATCCCAGAGCCACAGTTTTCGTTTTTGTAGATATCAGATAGCAAATGTGTGTTATACTTTCTTGATGTTAACAAATTTACATAATCCTGGGTGTAATTTAAACAATTCTTTTGACATAAGAAAATGACTGACATTACCGATTGTTTCTAGTCATGGCTAGTTTGATAAGATTTTTATTAATAATTCTTGAATATCTAAGAAAATCTCTAATATTTCAAAAAGTATGTTAAATTCTTACAATATCTACAAGGGAAAAAAGGGATTTAATTTTTACATAATTTAATGCAGAAGATACAGAGCGATCCATTTGGCTTAAACAAGTTTTTGCGGTTTGAAGTTGGCAGAATGTAACGTAAAAAAGGAACACTTCGTATAAGATTATTGAATATTTTTAAATTGTGGAGCATAGCTCACCATGTGGCCTTTTTACATACCAAATAGAAAATGAGTGTCTTTTATACGACGAAAGGTATAAAGGTTATTGCAAACCGTCTGATCAATCCAATTTTTTATAAAAAATCATCAAATATCTCTGAAACGGTTGGGTTTAGGGATAGGGAATGCTTCATCCTAAGTAACAAATTAAATGCTTAAAACATAATATTTTTAATCGCAAACTCTTCTATAAAATCCTTATTTTACTATAAAGAACGTAACCAGACTGCAACCAACAGCTACTCTCATGGCTATGTGCTCCGCCGAGTGCTGAATTACAAGTTACAAGCCTGGCACGATAAGTGTAATAATTGTATATTACCATCAAACGCTACTGGTTCGATTGCAATAAACACTAGCCGAAAGACTGATCCTACTTAAAGGAGCTCTCGTGCCAGTCGTCCCATACCACTTGCAGACTGCAGTTGCAAGCTGTTGGCTCTCGTCAGTGCAAGGTAGGCATGTGACGACCGACATGATGATCTCTTGACTACTCGATACATTTTGGTATCTTTAGGATAGCGATATGTAAAATAGTCAGCAGGCACCATCTGGCGGTCCAGTGTCTGTTGCAATCGAAAAATAAATAGCCTGACTGGGCTTAGCATAGTTCAAATGTGCTTTTAGAGGGCGGGATATTAAAACATAATATTTTTAGTCGCCAACTCTCTATAAAATCCTTATTTTACTATAAGGAACGTAACCGGACTGCAACCAACAGCTACTCTCCGGACTATGTGCTCCGCCGAGCGCTGAATTACAAGCTACAAGCCTGGCGCGTTAAGTGTAATAATTGCATATTACCATTGTTGCAATCGAAGCATTAGCGTTACATTATCGCGCCAGGCTTGTAACCTGTAATTCAGTGCTCGGCGGGGCACGTAGCCCGGAGAGTAGCTGTTAGTTGCAGTCTGGTTACGTTCCTTATAGTAAAATAAGGATTTTATAGAGGAGTTTGCGATTAAAAATATTATGTTTTAATAATCCGTCCTCTAAAAGCACATTTGAACTAAATTAAATGCCGTTTAGTTTGGCCCTCGTAAAGGATGTTTGCAAATTGATTAATTTTAAATTAGGTTTATCTGACACCAAATGTATTTCTACAGTACGAGGATTTATTGAAAAACCTTGCAGTATATCTTAAAACTTGACCATAAAACCTTTTGGACTTCCCTGGCTGTAGTTTTGTAAAAGTTTTATTATTAACGTTAAAAGGAATTATACCCAGGGTGTTACGTTTAAAATAACAAAATAAATAAAGATGAAAGTTAGTACCGACTTTCTGTAAAAGCAAAAGTGGAAATGTTTTCCTTGAATTGGCCTATAGTAATATTCTACATTTTAAAAATGTGGTGGTGCGTACTTTTCCCTATATCGATCAACGCACTTTCCGTAGACATCCTGTACAGCCAGCGCGAGCGCTTTCACTTCAATGTGGGTGTTATGCCATGACAAATGAATCCTTAACTTTAAATTGTATACGACTTCCGTACGAGAATCCGACTGCCTTGCTATAATTATAATCTTATTAATTTAAAGAAACAAAAGCTCCCGTCATGCATAAACAGATTGATACATTCAAGTACTTGGGACTATGAATCTACTCAAAACAATACATCCTTCTCTTTTACTTGTGTCTTCATCCATCCGTTATGCAACTCATCTCTCCAGACGACTCCACTGGACTTTCCTACGCAAATGTGCGACTCTAGTACCTCTCCGATGGAAACGTTCGAATATGAAATTGAATTTCAGGCTTCGCTTCTCCTCACAGGATATGCAAATGTTAAAAATACCTTTACTTCGGAGAAGCGACTTTCGGTCGAGGAATTTGCTTCGAGCGTATTGGTTTTACAAAGCCAAAATAAACTGAAATTGCCTTTTAACAGTTTTTTGTAAGCTTTGAATCACGAGGTTTATGTATTATTTCAAGATATGCCAGATATTAAAGGCCAACTACAACGAAAACAAGCGTATGTGAACTAATATATTCTTAGAAGGAGAAAGAGCGTGACAGAGGCTTGCTGATATACAAATGATCAATTACGTACAATACGGGATGAACATGAAATTTCTCGCTCTTCTTTTATTTATTTATCATCCTATGTCTATGTATACCAATCTACCTTTACACTTACACGACAAATCAACCCAAACAATAAAAAATCAACAAAAAAAACCCTGATTTTGAGTAACGATCTAAATATTAATTTTAATTTGCTTTGAAATATGTTTTTTTTATACTAGGCTTTATTTAATAAGTACTTCAGGATAGTACTTTTTTATATCAGTATGTACTGTACTGCTAACCTTTTGTGTTCATAGAAATATTATACACAATATTATTATATACAAAATTTCATCATTAAAAAGGAAACATTACTCTCTGTAAGAATTTTCTCGCGAACTTTTATAATGTAGCAACCCCCTTTTTTTAACCTGTCCTATTTAAAAACGCTTTTAGCAGAAATGCATCACAAAAGAACAAATGCTTTTAACAAGAAATGATAACGAAACTGAAAATGATTACTGGCTGTGTTTTACATCAGACGACGCCATTTATTTGTACCATGTCAAAGGAAAATCTTTTCCTTTTGTTGAACACGATATTGAATTATATTAAGGGAACACTATACATACATTTGAGACTTGTATTTTAGTTAATAGACAACATGCCTACGCACGAATCAATATTGTACAATTTAATTCGTATAATGTGGTCGCAACAATAACTTCAGGCGTAAGTAATCACGAAAGGGGTGGATAGAACACAAAATATTCACTGAATGAAAGTTGGTAATCAATAATTTTATAAAAATATAAAAATAGAAATTATAATATTCCAACCTATCTGAAAGTGCCTTATATATAAGAAGGAAACCAAAACAGCTATTCTCCCAGCTACATGCCGACGATGAAGATATACTCACTTGCACTGTACTGACGAGACCCAAAAATAGTGCGAAATCGGCCTGCAGGTCTTTGTTTCTAAAGGTTTTTCCATTTTCTTTAACTTCTTACATTCGTTCTTAGCATGACCGAAATTCTTACAGTATGCGCAACGTGGTTTCGATTTGAGGTTCAATTCGATATGATTAGCTACATTAGTGTACACTAATAATCACAAATTCGATATGATAAGCATTTATTGTCAGTGCAATTTTGACGCTGATGTAGCAGTCACAGTTTACGGAGATAGATTTCCAGATGCTCCGCAGCCAAATAATAATAATAAACGTCTTTATTAATTATAAGAAAAATCTTACAAAATTATAAGAAAAATCTTACAAAAATGGGCGAAGTTTAGCCTAAGGCTACTCTTACACTTAACCCTTAACAGTACCCAAATCGAACTATGTTTAGGAAAATACACATTGGTGCAGAGAGACTGCTTTCCAAGAAAGATTTTCTACGAATGTTTGGATGGCTCTTTTAGGGACTAAAGTAATAGGCAGGTTCGACATTTTTCGTAAGTTTTTTATTTTAACTGAAATCGAGAGATTTTATGATTAATAAATGATAACAAAAAATTTGAGAGCAAAATTTTAAGATTTACGTTCGCTGTAAGCATTTTAAAACTAAGGATCGGCGCGTGGCTAGTTGACGTACCTATGCGCGAGACTAGGCCGCGTTACGTCAGTAGCCAGGCACAAGCTCCGCCGGCGCCGTAGCAGGGAGAATATACGGATTCACGTAAACGTGTCTGGCTACTGACGTCACGCGGCCTAGGCTCGCGCACAGGCACATTTTCTAGCCTCGCGCCGATCTTTGGTTTTAAAATGCTTACAGCTAACGTAAATTTTAAAATTTTGCGCTCAAATTTTTTGATATCATTTTTTAATCATAAAATTCCTCGATTTCGGTTAAAATAAAAAAATGTCGAACCTGTCTATTGGACCTTATTTTTATGATGGCAAATTAACCGCTAGTAGATACCTTAATTTCCTGCAAAACAAATTTTAAGATCTTCTTTATGAATTAACAGTGGCAGAAAGATTAAATTATTCATATTTTCAACAAGATGGGGCTCCACAGCACACTGCTGTAATATGCACAAATTATTTAAATCAAGTTATGCCAGATAGCTGGATAGGCACCTATGGACCCATTCTATGACCAGCTCGATCACCAGATATTACTCCCTTGAATTTGTTCGTCTGGGGTTACATTAAAGACAAGGTATTTCAAACTGCCCCTGAAAGTATTGAGGACGTCAAAACCAGAATTAGAAACGCATGTGAGGCAATTACTCCTGAAATGCTCCAAAATGTAATCCGTGAGGTGTCTCGTAGAGCACGTTTGTGTATTAGAAAGCATGATGCACAATTTGAGCATTTGTAGTTAGAGAAATAAATACACACATTTTCTTTTCAGTATGGTAGTAGGTAGGTAATAGGGTTGCATCCAGTTTTTAACTTATTTCTTATAATTACAATCTGCAATGTCGAAATCTTCACCCTGTATAGTTTTTGGCATTGTTTTTTTATATATCAGTTATCAGCTTCTAATACAAAAAAGTACATTTAACACACACATTATCAGCTTGAGTTCTGCCACAACATCACGAAATCTGCAATTTAGTCGACTTTTTCAAATCCCCAGCGAAATTCCTCCATTCCATTTGGGGGCCAGCTGGCCCCAATAAATGATAGGGCGGAAAGGAGAGCAGTTAATTAAACATGTTTTCTTCTGGAAACACAAGAGTGTACACCTATCTCACGCAGGTATAGACCCTATAAAGTTACTTCGGGATCCGTGAGATTTACGACGAAATAAATTCGATCGTATTTTCTAATAGTTCTTCTGGCATAGGCAATATAACAACAGATTTACTTCGTAGGTGGAAAGATTAAGAGTTTTTCTTTGAATCCTTCTGTCCAGAATTATCTCCTGCTGTTATTGGTTCTGTATGAGGCTTGTTCAGTTTTCATGAGAGTATGAGTTATTTTCTTTATTTTCTTTTAATAGTTGGTTGAGACACTGCAAAACCGGTCATATGGATTTTTTTTAATGGTTTTTTGGCAATAAATTTTTTATTTTATGCCCAATTGTTTTTTTTATCGACACGGCATTCCTAGAAAAAATATCGCTCTATTTGAAAGTAATTTCGATCATAAATTAAAAGAAGTAACTTTTAAAAAATTGCAAAATTCAATGTTTCTCTTCGTGTCAAAGAATACCGTTGATTTTAATTGCAACTCAGCTTGTCTCATTCTGAATTTAACCTAATATAGTTAAGAGTTGGTCGGAGTGTATTAGTCATCCACGCTTCCAATTTTAATTGTAAATGACTGCACGTCAATAAAATGACGCAGCTGAATGTACGGTGTGCTTGGAAGGCGAGAGATAGAGATGTAGTAGAATATGACATTGGACAAATTTATTATACCTAATCTTTAAATTTCTCTGTGCATTTGAGGACATTAGGGCTAATTTTATTTTAGTTCTACAAAAGGGAAAATGTTTATTTTAATGATACCTATACGGGACGATAAAAATTATTTTTGCAAATCGATAACAGAAGAAAAAAAATTATTTTTTTATATATACTTTTTTTTCTCTCATCGTCCCACATTGTAACATGTTTTTAATGTCTTTTAGTGAAAGCCGTTTTTTAAAATAATGATTTATATGAGAGTAATTTGCGCCGTCTTTCCGACTTATATCCGGAGCGCTCTTAATCTGAGTGGAATTAATTCACATGTCACCTACAATCTAATTAAATGCTATAGTATATAAGCTTTTAATTTTAAAAATGCATTTCCTAACCCTAAAAAACACCAGTGATTTAAAAATTGATTTTTTTTACCTTAGACAGATTATAGCATACAAATTAATCTTAGATTGAAGGTTAAGGTATAAACAAGCTATATCTACAAGGATTTTTTTAAAAGATAGTATTTAATTTAATATTTATGTTTTAATATGAGTGGAAAAAATTGTGCAATTATAGGACATAAAAATTAAAAGTGTACGCTCGTGAGCAAAAAAAAAAAACAGGACAAGTCTTATAACGGTATTTTGCTAAAATCTAGTTGCGTACATCTAACTTTAATTTTTGTGACATTGTCAGTTAGTTGTCATAATTTATTGCAAGTGTGTAAAAAACTAATATGCCTCATATAAGCGATTTAGTTAAATCTGGAGTTATTGCTAAAGCGGAAGATGGATGATCAATCAGACAAATTGCACTGCGTTATAAAATTAACAAAAATTCGGTGTGTAACATTTTAAGAAAGTGGAGAATAAACGGTACGATTAGTAGAAATCCTGGGTCAGGGCGACGAATGATATCAACTCAACAACAAGATTTGCAATTGGTAAATGCTTTAGTAGAAAATCCATTTTACTCAGTTATTCAGGCTGCTGAAGAAACGAATTTTCCTAGATCGAGCAGTACTGGTCGCCGGCGAGTAAGAGAATCGGAGCTACGCTGTCATGCAGCAGCATAGAAATACTTATTTAAAGCTGAACATAGAACAGAAGCTCGAGTAGGATTTGCGCTTGAGTTTTTAGCCCATTATGTAAATTTTTTGAACAGTGTAATCTTTATAGACGAAAAAACTTTCCAGTCAACACACAGCGGTCATATTCGTGTTTACCGCCCTCCGAATACTCGATTCTATGAGAAATATATATCTAACAATGATAAAAGTGGTAGATTTTCCGTCAATATGTAGGCTTGGATACCGGCACGTGGTCCTGGTGTTTTGTGGCATATCGAGGAATGATTTAATAATGAAACGTATATTAAGATTTTAGACAATATTATGCTCCCTTCTGTGTCACAATTATTTCCTAATAATCAGTTCATATTTCAACAAGACAATTGTTCCGTTCATACTGCTCATACCGTAACTAACTGGTTTCAAGATAACAACATCAATGTTCTTAACTGGCCCAGTCATAGTCCAGATCTTAACCCTGTGGAAGAAATATTGGAACTACTCGTAAGAAGTATCCAAAAACGAAATGTGAGACCACGGCAGGCCGAAGAATTACTGGAAACAGTAAATAATGCATGGAAAAATATTATTACTAATGATTATTGTATAAGGTTATTTAATTCTATGCCAAACAGACTTGTAGAAGTTATAAATAGAAATGGTGCAATAACGAAATATTAATAGTTAGTTTCTGGTTAAGTAGGATATTCTTTGTCCTTTGATCCAGAATTTCTACTAATCGTACCGTTTATTCTCCACTTTCTTAAAATGTTACACACCAAATTTTTGTTAATGTTATAACGCAGTGCAATTTGTCTCATTAACCAGCCATCATTTACTATAGCAATAACTACAGCATTAAAATAAAAAATAAATTAAAAGTCATATCTGTTTTATTTCGGCTACTCATTACATATTCAACTAGAGACAGACAGATTTACATTAGAAAAAAAAAGTTGTTCTATTTTTGTCTGCTCACGACAATACCATTGGAAAGCTGAATTCTTCCTCTTTAAAATGCTACCTTTTTTTTCGTTTTTAATGGACACAAATTGTCTCTTTATTATGTAACGACGCCGACGGTCGAGAAATGCTTCCTTTCCCCGTGCGCGCCCTTGAAATATTGAGCGAACTGTAATAATTACTCATGCTAAGGAAAAAATTTATAAAAAAAAAAAAACTTTTATACTATTTTTTTTGTAAAATTTCCCGCTCTTTCACGTGGTGCTATCCTCATTTTTATTTTTCATTATTTTTGGAAATGTTAGCAAAAACCGAATTTTTCCATTTCAGAGGGTTCGCAGGGGTACATCTTGGTAAACTTTTTTCAGTCACCTTATACTAGCAAAAAACTAGCCTTTCATGAAAAAATTAGCGAAGTAACAATTAATTCTAACATTTCATCAAAATTAGTCTCTGACAACTGGGCTAGCTGTGACTGAGGTAAAATTGTTCTATTTTCACTCTGTTAACCACACCTTAAATCTAATATGCAAGAGGGTTAAAACAGTTTGTTATAGAATTCACTAGAATTATGAATATTAGTAGAACATTAATAGACTAATAAGTAATGACTACACATTAAATGTATATGCAGTACAGGACTATATTATTACAGGCCATCCCATTATTCAAAATTAAATTAAAACAGAATGAACATGAAAATAAATGTGTAACTAGGCTGAGTAGGGGTAGAATTAATTTTGATAAAATGACAGAACTACTAACTGAAAAAGAATGGGGATACGGTAGCACGAATGTTAATTTAGTTAGTAAACTATTTATAGAAAATATCACTTCTTCATTAGACAAAGTGGCCCCAATGAAGGACATTAAGGTTAGATCTAAGCAAAATGCATGGTTTGATAAAAAAAAGCAAATAAAAACAAGGCGTATATAAAACATAATTTCACTAGCGAGGAAGACGATTGGAATAACTATAAAATATGTAGAAGCAGTCTTATGAAATGCGAAGTGTAATTCTTGCAAGAAAATGATCGATAACAATAAGAACAATAGTAGGCAAATGCGGAACACTTAAAGGAGATAGTTGGTGGAAAAAATGAAACGCTTAGTAGTTTCCACTAGATAACCACTCATGTAAAACCGCTCTTCAGTTGGTGATCTCAGACTGGAAACATAAAACTGATGAGAAAGGCTTCGGAGTTTGTGCAGTGTTTATCGATTTGGAAAAGGCTTTCGAAACTATAGATCGAGATATATTAATACTGAAACTTAAAAAATATGTATTTACTGGAATTGTGTTAATGTAGTTTTAAAGTTCCTAGCTGCTGTCAATGTGCAAAAATACGGAATACCAAATCGTCATTGGAAATAAATAACTTCGGAGTACCTCAAGGAAGTGTGCTTGGACCACTGTTATTTATAATATATATATAAATAATGTAGGAAATATCCTAAAAAATGTAATTCATCTCTTTGCTGATGACACCCTAATAGCATAGTAATGCCCACGATGATTTCAATGAACTAATATTAACTATGAATGAAGAACTGTTTACAAATAAATTTAGACATAACAAACTGAAAGTAAACGGACTAAGTTCCAATAATACTACAATGTAATAGGTACACCAGCATTCAGAGTATGTGTGGATCGATATTGAGAAGTATTATTTTTGCCCAAGCGATGACATTGAAGTAATGAGAGACGACACCCTTAAAAAGACATACGGTGAATCGGTTAATGACGGTTTTAGGAAGATTAATCAAACGGAAAATACCGAAAAAATTTGCACGGATATAAAAGAGGCTATTAGTAAGGCTAATGCGGATATTAAGGAAAGAATTAGAAAAAAGAAAAAGATGATGACGGATGAAATATAGGATTTAATGGAGCAGCGCAGGCAATACAAAATACAAAGAGATCATCGGGAATATACAGAAACGCACAAAGAAATTCGGAAAAAGATCATAGAGGCGAAAGAATGTTGGATGGTAGAAAGATGCATAGAATTTGAAGAAAAAGGAGACACATTCGGTTTACATAATAAAGTCAAAGAAATTTCAAAAGTTCATAGGAAACGGCATAAAGTTCGGTTAAGAAACGAACAGAATGAACCAATAACATCCGTACAAGAACTGACGAAGACCTGGAGGGAGTATGCAACAAATCCTTTCAATGATCAGCGTCCCCCTCAACCATCTCGTACACTCCCAGACGACAGCTTATCCGAACCATCAATATTGCGGAGTGAAATACTATATGCAATAAAAATAGCAAAAACTCATAAAGCACTTGGTCCAGACGAAATCAATATAGAGGCAATAAAACTATTAGAGGGAGAGAACACTGAAGTATTTGTCAAACTATTCAACAATATTTATGATACTGGTCATATTCCACCTGACTGGTTACAGTCCACCTTCATAATGCTCCCGAAAAAGGTAAATGCTTCAAAATGCAAAGATCATCGCCTAATCAGCCTAATGAGTCACCTACTAAAAATATTTCTGCGTATTCTACATACAAGAATGTTCAAAAAGCTAGAAGAACTAAGCGGAGAGACGCAATTTGGCTTCAAAGGTGGAATGGGAACACGAGAGGCGGTATTCTGCATGAACACCTTAGTCCAAAATTGCCTAGATCAACGAAAAGATGTGTTTATGGCATTCATTGACTACGAGAAGGCCTTCGACAATGTCAGGCACGACATCCTCCTGAGATTGTTGCATAACACTAACATCGACCAAAAAGACATCAGGATCATACAGAATTTGTACTGGGATCAGAAGGCACGTGTCAAATTGGATCATTCAATCAACACAGATGAATTTGAAGTGACGAAGAGTGTCCGTCAAGGGTGCATTTTGTCACCGACGCTATTTAACCTTTACGTTGAAGACATATTTTCTAGCGCTCTGGAAGGCGAAACAGGCGGGATAAAAGTAAACGGTACAGTGATATCAGATATAAGACATGCCAACGGTACAGTAATTATTACTGATAACCACGAAGATCTTCAGCGGCTGGTAAATAAAATAAACATAGTGGGTAGGGATAATGCCCTGAAAATTAATGCTCAGAAAACAAAACTCATGATTGTGAGCAGAAATCCCTTACTCCTGCAAAATGTCGCCAAAAATATCGATAATGCGCCCATAGAACGAGTACATACATTTAAATATCTGGGTATCTTATTAAATGACGAATGGGCTCCACAACATGAAATAAAAGCAAGCGAGGCAGGCATTCACTAAATTGAGGCCCTTCCTATGCAACCAAAGTCTGTCCTTTTTGATCTGGTACAGAATGGTCAAATGCTATGTGTGATCAATCTTACTCTATGGAATGGACACCTGGACACTTAAAGTCACATCAATTAATAGATTGGAAGCTTTTGAAATGTGGTTACTGAGAAGAATGCTTCGCATATTCTGGGTAGATAGAATTCGTAACGACGACGTACGTGCAGAGGCAGCTCTTTAACTTGATAAAAAAACGCAAGATAAACTACCTGAGACACATCTTAAGAGGAGCGAAATACAGAATACCACAACTAATTCTACAAGGAAAAATTGAAGGCAAGAGAGGAGTAGGGCGTAAACAAATGTCCTGGTTACGGAACATTAAACAATGGACTGGAACACTGGCGAACTATGTCACGCGGCCAAGGAACGAACCCTCACTCTGAGATAGTCACCTACGCATAATTGCATAGTAGCAGAAGAAGAAGAAGAGGACACTTATGTATGTATATGTGTGATACTGTATTAATTCTGTATATTCTGTTTTTTAGATTATAACTTTACAAATTACAAAATAGCGAAATATCAATTGTTAGTTTCAATGCTATTGCGATTCGCTTTGTAGTCTACAGCTAACACATCCACCAGTTTATGAATGCACATGAAAAGTAAAATGTCAGTAAAACTATGCTACAGTTAAATACATAACTTGCGAGAACGTTTAATACATTTATTTTTAAAAGTTACACCGTCAAAAATCGTATAATAAATCTTGTTTCTAACGTGGAGGACTAACTTCCTTGGTAGAAGAATATTATCTTTCATCTTAAATAATGATGTATTATATGAGCATGATATAAAATTAATTTTATTTCACCGCAATTTCAATTCCATTCAATTTTAAGTTAATTAAATTTTGATATTCCTTTCATCGCCTCGAACACGTGAAAGCTTTGAAGCCCGTTATGGGATGATTACAACTGAGTTAAATATTACTTTTGACGTTGCGTCGTTTGCAGATAAGAAATGGCAAAACTTGTGGCTTTGCGGAGTATATCCTCACATCTGGAGAAACAACTGAATTTTTAGCAACACAGTGTTTATTGTTAATCGAGTGACGCCCGAACCACAAGATAAAAAACCGCTGCCCAAGGAATCCCAATGCAATATTTTACTCCCTTTAATAATAGGGCGGTGGCGGCAATGGGAGTGGTAAAGGGGGTAGCTAACGCCAAAAAATTTATTTAAGACGTTTCGTTCTTGTATACACACTAAATCACATTTTATTTTTTTTTACTCCTTTTCATAATAGTGTGGGGGGTTGCTACGGGTTTCGCGTACATGAACAAATAGATACGTTGGATCTTAATGATTATCAGATATTACGTAACGAAATCACTTGGGCTACTGTAGCGTAGCAGATATCGTAGGCAAACTTGACCCGGAAAGTGATGTACGTGCCTACGATAAAATTTCTCTAGCTCAGACTATCTCAGGGCGTTAAGCCCAAGCTTACACAAACTATGATAAATTATTAGTTTACTTACTTAACAAATCACTGAGTTTTTCCATATGTAGTGGTCGCAGACGAAATAATGACACTTTCTTTAAAAATGAAATGCACTATTTTATTCAATTTACAGATATTGGTTCTCTAGCATGTAACCTGGCGATGTTCACAGGTGTGGCAAATTCTACGATTAATAAGTTATAACACATTCATAAAATGCCTCGTGTAGCTACACATCGGTTTACAATATGATCATGAATTGTCATAAATTCTGCCACAAAGGTTTGATTTAAAGAACCTCCTTAAATATATGTAAATATATGCATAAAATATTTAAATATGTACAGGTTAAAATGCCAAAAATATGAATTGATGTCCAGCGGAACCACTGAAGGTGGTCCCTGATAAGTAAAACAAATAACACAACACTTATTTAGGGTGGTACGATACCGAGTCCGGACGTGGAAGAACTGAAGCCCTGCAGAGATGCCTTCGGGACACAAGAAATGGACCCAAGGATGGGGTTGATGGTTGATCGTAGCCTCACCAGCCCTGGAACCTTCCACTGTGTGTGGATGCCCCGTCCGTGGAACTCTCACCGACGTGTGTAGAAGCCCCGTCCGTAGAACCCTAAAGATACCACGATTTAATTTAGTCAGAAATGCACGTGAAGCGTGCTTAATGTGAGCAATTCTGACATAACCTACAAATGAAACATAATTTACCTCACTGATGAGGGAACAATCCACCAAAACTCCTGGAAGCCACAGTCGGATAAATGGGGTCGTGTCCGCCTTTCCGGTTGACACGGTATTTCCAAAGGAAAGCCTGCAAATTTGCGAAACACGTGGGTAGAGAACGGGCAAGATGGCGTGAAGAGGTTAGCTTACCTTGTGTAATTTAATATCCTGCTTTCGCAGATAAAATTTACTCACAACCACAAAATATTCCGTTAAACGGAACAACAACAGATTGAGGAAATTTTCTTGAATTGATTATTCTAAAATCCACCAGGATACCTTGGATAAAACCGAGGTTGGAAGAATTACCAACTAATTAACACCAACCATACCAAAAACAATGGTTGCCTACCCGCCTTCCGCTCTCTGCTGTTCACGTGTCGCCCTCCCGTGGAGAATAGCGAATGTGTTTCGGACGTGTAGCAGTTGTTATAATGCGGCCCACAAAACGCTAAAGCGTATGGTGGGTCGCATACGCTAGAGGTCCGTAACAGGGTGGTATTAGAGGTGATAGTGGAGGGTGGCTGATGCAAAAAAAAATTGAGACCTTCACTTTTCGTACATGTCCTCTAAATTGCAATTTTATGGACTCTTACCTGCTTGCTTTGCCTATTTACCCTTATTTACCCCATTTACCCTCGAACCCTTCAACGGAATTAGATCAAAATATAATCTAGTTCTAGATCTTGTTATAATACATAAGTGTACCAAATTTCAAGGTAATATCATAAACGGTTCCAGAGTAAACGTGCGCACAAAAAAGTTACAGACCTACAGACAGACTGACAGACAATTTTTTTTCGCTCAAATTTAAAATCTTGACGTTTCATGATATTTTAGGCCTATTTCAAGAAAAATTTTTTTTGCGTTACTATACTCCCACTGAACGTGGAAGTAATTACATAAAAATAAACTTATGTCTGATGAGACTAATGTGAAACGTTGAGCTGGTTTACAAAACACCTTGACATACTATTTGTACGATTCTTGGGCCTAACAAGACATTGAAAATTCTATCCGGTGTAATAATTTTAGTTCATAAAATTATGCAGTGCAACATGCGATACAAATAAATACCTTGGGTCAAGCCTGCCTTGACCTGAAAACGTAAGTAGTTGAATAAAAAGTCTAACAATGCCTGAAACATGAAATTTGCTATATCTGATGACAAGGCGTGGTCAAGAAATGCAATTGTTTCTTGTAATAATCATAAATCAATAAATTATGGTCCTAAATGTGGGGTGATGTGGGTTCGAACCCCACCTACTGCGAAGTAATTTTCAATTGCAAATTGCCCCCAAGAAGTAGTTTGGATTCCACAATAAACTGCAGAATTCGTCTCCTTTACTCAGACAAATCTAAGTCCTCTAGACTTAATAGGATCAATCAGTTCAATTATTTGTTTAATAAAATTTTTACAAATGAAATGGGACAAGTCATATACAAAAATATATCAGATATAAGTAACAAAAAGAGGAAATATGCATCCATACACCCATGAATGAATCCGTATATACATTCATGCATGTATGCACATTGATAGAAAATACATATAACTACAAACATAGATTGCAAAAATATATAGATTAATAATTATTACAAGATACATTAATTTAAGACACAAGAAATTCATTAACACATAATAGTAAGCTCTTTTTAGTAGCATTTGTTTAATAACAGATGTGAATGTTTTTTATACTGTTTTCTAGTTTATTATACAAAGCGATACCCATATAATAGGGGTTGGCTTTATACAATTCCAGTAGATGTATATTATGTTGTAAATCATGACCCGTAAGGTAATTACGGAAAGCATTTTGAAAATTGAAATGAGTAAGATTATTTTTAACAAAAGTTAATATTTCTAGAATATATCGACTTGCACGACTCTCGGTATTTCAGTCTAAGTATACAGCGTATGGCCCTTTTTGTAACGACGATTTGATATTGAGGAGTTCCCCCAAAAAATGATACCGTATCTCAAACGAGACTCGCAATTAGAATAATAAAAAAAATTCACCACGTAAGAACTGGAAATTTGGCATAACCTTTACAACGCAAAATAGGTACTGGCACACTTATTACGAAGAAAATAAAATGAAATTTTCAATCGAGGGATAGATCAATGAAAATTCCTAATAATTTAAACTTTGTTACTTGTTGAATACTTTTTCCATTTAGCTTAAGTAAAGGACTAGACATATAATTCGATGATGGAACTGTAGCGAGTATGTTTTTTCTTGGTTTAGGATAAGTCTATTATTTTTAAAGTAATTAGCAGCAGCAGACAAGTTTTCATTTAGCTTAGCGATAGCTTGTTTTTCATTTTCCGCACTGACAACGATAGTTATGTCATCTGCAAATGCATTATAAAAAGTAGAAGAGGCACTGTCTATGTCATTTATATATAATAAAAATAGTAATGGTCCTAGTATACTTCCCTGAGGGAGTCCTATGGCCACCATTAGTTCACTTGACCTGGTATTACAAAATTCAACAAATTGTTTTCCGCTAACCAGATTAGATTGGAGAATAGATTTGCACTGACCCCGCAGACCATAGAATTCAATCATTTTAAAAGCTTTTATTAAACTTGCAATGTTTGTTAATTTGTTAGTTACTTTGTTTAGGTCTTATCTTGAAATCGAAGTTTCGATAAGTTATAATTAAGCTAGAGTATTGAAATTTTGCACATGTGTATAAGTCCGGTGACAATACACTTTAATATTTTCATATCATACAAAAACAAGATGGCGGCTGAAAGATGGCGGACGACTTTACTGTTTACGATCCGATTCGATTCAAAATCGATATCTGGTGGTTTTCGAGATCGCCAATTATGAATTCTTGGTCAAAATTTAGAAATTCAAAATGGCGGCGCCAATATGGCGGACGACTTTTGTTATTTATGGTCCAAATCAATCAAAATCAATATCTGGGGGTTTTCGGGTTCACCGATTACGAATTTCTAGTCAAAAAATTTAGTTCAGTATGGCGATTTCAAGATGACGGACGACTTTACTGTTTAAGATCCCATTCAACTTAAAATTAATATCTGGGGGTTTTGTAGGTCGCGGATTATGAATTTTTAGTAAAAATTCAGAAATTCAAAATGGCGGCGTCGATATGGCTGGCGACTTTTGTCATTTAGATCCAAATCGATCAAAATCGATGTCTGGGGGTTTCCGAGGTCGCGAATTACAAATTTCTAGTAAAAAATTTAGTTCAAGATGGCGGACGACTTTAACGTTTATTATCCGATTCGTCTCGAAATCGATATCTGAAGATTACAGCATATCAAAAGACTAAAAAGTAAAAAATAAACTTTGAAGTAAATCAAACTTCTCATTTTGTTACATTATATAATTTTTTTTATGATATAAAATCTTGTCGCGAGCAATTTCCTTTACACAGGAAAATCTCGCGACAAGCTTTTAGATCATAAAAAAATTATATAATGTACAAAATGATGGGCTTGATTTACTTCAAAGTTTGTTTTCTAATTTTTAGTGCATTTAAAAAAAGCTTTTTTTAAAAATATTTTTTTATATAATTTTATTTAGTAGAATGTCATGATCTACACAGCCGAATGCCTTTGATAAAACAATGAAGACTGCCATTACTTTATTTCCTCGATCCAGATTTTTCATAAACGTAATTTAAACTATTGTTGACCGATTTTTATAAAATCGGTGTTGATTTTTCGAGATGATATGATAATTTTCTAGGAAATTTATGATTCTTTTAGCTAATAGCTTTTCAAAATGGGTATATAATTACAGAGTTGCGTAGCATCTCATTTTTTATGCAACGGAATAACCTTGGGAAATTTTAGTAAGTTAGGAAAATAACTATGATGGAAACATTCATTGACTATGTGACATAGAGGTTCAGCTAATACGTGAGGAAATTTCTTTACAATTTTTATTGTGAAAAAATCAGGACCAGCTGACTTGGAATGTTTTAAACTATTTATTACATCGCGAATTCCAGATTTTGACACCGGATTTAAAATAAAATAAAAATTTGGGTCATTGAAGGGAGGAAAGTAGGAAAAATCTGGTGGATAATTATTTGTATTATTGTGTTGTATTGGTAGGATGTAGAAATATTGAGTTTATTTATACTTTTGCCTAAAATTGTTTATCCGACTTTCCAATGTTACTAAAAAAGAGTTAAATATATTGGCTTTTTCATTGTAATTTTTTATTTTTTCCTTCGTCATTATTAATCTTGGATATACTAGTTGGTTTTGTGAAGTCCGCAAAATTTATTTGTTATTTTCCACAACTTTTTGAAGATGATTGAATATCTGTATATAACTATGGATAATATACTTTGCGAAAACTTAATATAATTATTATTATTATCAGAAAAATCTAACTTCCTTGTATATTACTTTAGACGGTATCCAGGGACGTAGATATAGTAAAAGTTACAATAAGACTCTTTATGAAAATAGCAAATTTTTCATTACTCGAAAAAAAAAATATATGTATACGCTAAATTGTCTTACAGAGCACTCCCTGACTCGTATCCAAAAACAAAACAAATGCAACACGTTTCACATGACGTTTAAATAACGGCCGACACATACTAGACGATCAAGAGCCCGCTGCAGTTGCACAAAGATAACAAAATAACGTCAAGCCGGCCGCGGAAGCTTTCCCGCCGCACGTCGAGAGGCAAATATTTCGGTAAGGTACGGCCCGGCTCGTCTAGGAGCAGGACCAGGACTTTCAGGAATGACGGTTTCAGCGGAATCAATTCACGCGCTTTGTTGAGGTGGTCGGGGATTGTGATAGGGTCGGCGATGGTATTGCGAGCGGAAATATTTCGGATAAGTGATGGATGTTCAGGAGATATGGGGAGAGGTAATTTCAGAGTGGTCGTTTGTGAGGCCCTCTCGCTTTTCAGGAGTATTCGCCCGGGAATTGTCCTGACTTTTGTGGACTTTTATGATGGAGAATGTAGTTGTTTAGATTTTTTTGTTGTCGTAGAATTTGATATTGATTTTTGTTAGTACGTGAATGGAAGTTTGAGAAAGACTAATATTTGAACTACAGCTTATATGTGATTTAAAGAAAGAGAATTTCAATTCTAGTTGTGTCGCTTCGATTTATGCGTCTGTTTTCAACGGCTGAACATATTTCAATTGGAGAATGAAATAATAAAATTGAAACTTGTTCAATAAATAAGTAGACAGATAACTAGATATATGAATATAAATACTGGGTGATCCAGAAACTACCACCCCACTTCTCTACAGTTTTAAAAATAAAACTCTGAAATTAGGGAAATCAAATATAGGTATCAACGGCCATATTTTGAAAATTCGGTGGTGAAAAAATCACTTCCGGTATGGCCGAAAATTGCCACAACTTTCTTATTTTAAACAGCACCCTGTATATTTAACTAACTTCTCTCATAATCTGTAATTTCTCTTTCCAGCGCTTTTTTGATATTTAAAATCGGATGAAAAGTAACCTTGGAAATGGCATTTATTTGATATTTCTAGTTGGCTTTGGAAATCAGGAACAAATTTTAAAAATTTCGAAGTAGACTTTGAATTTGAATAAAAGGGTATTTCTCAACAAATTAAATGTAAAATTGGCCTATTTTATTAATTTGCTTGGATTTTGAAATTTTTTTCTCACTTTTCCATTTCATGGAAATTATTGAAATGTTTAACGGCACTGTCCTCGAAAACAGTTGGAGTTATCAAGTGCTACCAAGTGTAGCTTTTATACGTGGAAATGACGCCCTCATCAGATTTTCTAGTCAAAAGTACCACAACTTTCGTCAAAAAAAAGAAATGAAAAAAATTCATCACCAGATACAGGTCCTGCAGCGCCCTCTATGATCTAACGTGATGTAATACATAAATTATTGTTTCTTAGAATAAAAAAAGTTCCTCTAGCAAATTTAGCGAAAATTAGTCAAGATACTGTTGAGTTATTGCAAAAAACGAAACAAATATTTTGAACTTTGACACTGTATCTTTTTCCACAGCAACATTTTACTCAAGCATAATTGGTTATAATCTCATATTTTGGCCCAAAGAATCTATCCCTGAACTACAGCCTATTATTAATGGTCCACCCTGTATAATAAATTTAAATGTAATTAATTATACAGGGTGTCTCACCGGGAACTGAATCGATCGCTATAGAGAAAAGTACGCATCAGAAAATTTTGAAAATTTAGATAATTACTAATATCGGTGTGACCAACCAAACTAAAATAATTACAAGCAGCTGGCACTTCCGCTTATACCGGAAGTCGATACCATCTTGCTTATTTCAAATGGAACACCCTATATATTTTAGGGTTTTCGAAAAGAGCATAAAATTCTGAGTCGAGAATATGTAGCATATCCTATACCTAAACCTAGCCGTTTCAGAGATATTTGACATTTTATAGAAAATTTGACAGGTGCAATGGTTTGCAAGAACCGTTATAACTTTCTTCGTGTAAAAGATCCTCATTTGCTTCTTGTCACGTAAAGAGAACACAAGGAGAACTACGTTCTACAACTGAAATAAATGCAATAGTATCATACCAAGTGTTCCGTTTCTCGCGTTACATTTTGTCAACTTCAAACCACGAAAGCTTGTTTAGGTCGAATGGAACACCCTGTATTTTTTTACGTCAAGTTGTGTAAAATTGAATTCCCTTTTTTCTGATATTAGTATTGTGGGAGTTAAAGTTACATCTTTTTGAAATATTTGCGATTTTATTAGCGAGTAGCAAATGTGCTGCAAGTTCTTGATATTACTTTATCACATTCTCCATAAATAATAAACAAATTTAAAAAGTCTTCGTGAGTTTAATTTAAACGTGCTGGCATTTTTTGACATAAGATAATGACTGATTATTTCTAATCATGGTTATTTTGATGAAATGATTACAACAATTCATGAATTTCTAATAAAATCGCAAATATTTCAAAAAGTTGTAACTTAACCCCCACAATGCTAATATCATAAAAAAGGGAATTCAATTTTACACAACTTGACGTAAAAAAATACAGGGTGTTCCATTTGACCTAAACAAGTTTTCGCGGTTTGAAGTTGACAAAATGTAACGCGAAAAATGGAACACTTGATATGATATTATTGAATTTATTTCAGTTGTAGAACGTAGTTGTCCTTGTGTTATTTTGATGTGACAAGAAGCAAATAAGGATCTTTTACACGAAGAAAGTTATAACGGTTCTTGCAAACCGTTGCACCTGTCAAATTTTCTATAAAATGTCAAATATCTCTGAAACGGCTAGGTTAAGGTATAGGAAATGCTACATACTTTCGACTCAGAATTTTATGCTCTTTTCGAAAACCCTAAAATATATAGGGTGTTCCATTTGAAATAAGCAAGTTGGTTTCGATTTCCGGTATAAGCGGAAGTGCCAGCTGCTTGTAATTATTTTAGTTGGATTGGCCACACCGATATTAGTAATTATCTAAATTTTCAAAATTTTCTGATGAGTACTTTTCTCTATATCGATCGATTCAGTTACCGGTGAGACACCCTGTATATTCTCCCTGCCTTCCTCTGGCTAATTATTTCACTTAAAAAAAACTATCCTTTTTCGAGCCCATAGAATTTGCTATCCATGCTTTGACAATGTAAAAATTTCAACGAGAAATCAAGTAATAACTTAAATGTAATGTAATAAATCAATACTAGGATCAACGTTCCACGGCGATATTTCGAGGAAATATACATATTTCATAATCAGTGTTAACTGCGGTTCCGGCCCTAGGCAAGGTCTAACCCAGCATCCCCTGTGCCTGTATAAAGAGGCGCCTAAACCATCGATTAACACATAACTATAGAAGCAATAATTTTCGTACTAGTTTAATATTCAACAAGAACTATACAACTCATATTATTTATCTCATACTTGCATAATAATTTGTTTATAATAAGCTTAGCACTAGAATTAGAAATTCTATTTATATTTTAACAAAACAGTAATTAACGCAATACTTGTTTAAGTTTTTAAAATTTCTTCATCGATAGAATATCTTTCCCGAATTCGTCATAAAACAAACGGTATTAATGTTCAAAGTACGAAGAATTATTTCTACGTACCTCTGAAAACGTACACTACATAAGAACCAGCGGAAAAGCGTATGTATAAAGAAAACCAAATCCTTTGTGTTCTCTGTGAATAAGTTACTAGTTTAATAACTGCCTCAGACGTTGCCTCTTCCAGTTTTAAGCTCCACTTTCGTTTCTCGAGGCAATTTTATATGTTCCCCACCTGCAGTCAATCCGCTTTAAAATTGCCTCTCACTTCCGGATATGCTTCCGAGAGTATACAACACCTGACGAGAATTTCGCTCTATAACAGGGATAATAGCGTTTACTACATCCTTGAAAGAAATTTTTAAAATGGCATATTCTTGTAAAGGATTGATCCTTACAAAAAAACTGGGAGAAATCCATTACCTAAAATGGCCGGTATTGCTAAAAATACATTTAAAATCACAAGAATCTTATAGTCCATATATTAAAACATTCAAGTAACCCAATACTTGTCTCCAAATTTACTGGGCAGATGAAAAAGACAATAAAAACTTTACGTCATCATTAAAACACCGTTACTCTCTCTTTTTGCCCGCAAATTGAATTACTTACCTTTATAAGTTTTTAATCTACGTTGGCTTGTTTGATGACACCGTACCGAATGCTTCACCGGCGTTAATAATGAGCTCGCAAAGTTTTTATTGTCTTTTTTTATCTGCAACGTAAATCTGCATGTTACAATACGTAAATTGAACCTCTCGTCAGACGTTTTTACGTACGTCTTTAACAAGGAAAGACGGTGAGTTTCGAAAATTTAGCTATTACCTAACCTAGTTTTGCAGTAGTTAATACCAATGCTTTTGTCAATGAGAATAGCAAGAAGGTGAAATATTGATCTCTCTTAATGCTTGGTTGCACCTTATAATCATTTCATTGACTACTACCATAAACTAATTTATTGCAGATCATTTTGTAAGCGACGACAAAGTTATTAATGTTAATGCTCGAAGTTATTAATATGTAAAAGAAAGTTGCCTTATATTGTTGCAAATATCGTTAATAAATAGTTTAGATAATGGTGGCCCCAGAACGGAACCATGTGGAATTCCTAACACTGTTAATGCATCGACTTAAGTCCATCTTAAAGAAGCTTAGTAAACCTAAAGTAAATTTTGAATTATGGCAATCTTTCAGCAATTATATAGTAAATAACTATCGGTCTATAATTTTTAATAGCAGTTTATCACACTTTTTTTTATATAGGGTAAATTTTTTACAGAAATATTGAGAGGCCATTACAAGATAAGCCCCTGAAAAGTGCCCTCGCAGCTATAACAGTAAAACTGTGCCGAAATGTACAAGGATGAGTAATCTTATAAAGTTTCTTACTCACGTAATGTAACTTTTATTATAACATATACTAGCAAGGGAAAGGCGATTACTGAATGACAGGATGTAACGTTATTGAGTGCTCCAGAAAGTACAATACGTACATCCAACTTAGCATAATTTTGAAGTAAGTAGCTCTAGTTCTAGATCTTGGAGAGCTTAAATTTCCATTACAACTTTCTTGATTTTATTACTGAATTTATGACTATACAGGGTTACTGGTAATTCGATACATTCCTTTGGAGATGTGATGGGGCATGATCTAAGAAGTAAATTTAGCCCTAACATATATTATGCAAAACTCAATAGTTTTTGAGATATTTAATTTTTTTTGTTTTTCTCAAAAAGTAGGTCTTAATGTCCTAAAAGTTAATTTTCGAAAAATCTATTTGACATTTTCAAATTTTTTTTTACTGGATTACTTGTCCAATATTATAGATATCCGTTTGGAATGAAAAATATCTGGAAACATTTCGATCATGTGAACATCTGAAATAAAAATTTAAATTTTTTTTTTAAATCAGCTATGAAATTTACATATTAGGTTTTTTCAAAAAAATATTAACGTAACATGCGTATAAATTATTATAAAAACTGCCTTATTTCAATAGCTATCTAACAAGGTACAAATGTTCAATGTACCCTTAATAGTTCTAAGAAAATACTAGTCAAAATAACACAAGTAGTACGAATTTTATTTTTAGATAAACAGTAAAATACATTTTAAAAGTAGAGTTTAATTCTTCATTAATTTCAAAGTTGTACTTTATTTTTTATATGTCTTGCTCAAAATGGGAGCCCCTATTCCGTATACAGACACGGCAGCGTCTTCTTATTTCCGTCCTTGTTACTCTGGTTGCCAGATTATGCCTTATGTGTTGGGCAGCATCGACTATCCTTTGTCTAAGGTTTTCTATAGTATTGACTGGTGTGGCATAGACCATCTCCTTCATATGACCCCATACGTAATAATCTAGGGGTGTTAAGTCAGGGCTTCGCGCTGGCCAAGGTATTGGGCCCGCTCTTCCAATCCAACGGTTAGGGAAACGTTGATCAAGTCGTACTGTCAGCCGATAATGTGCTGGACAACCGTCGTTCTGAAACATCATTCGCTGTCTGACGGCGAGAGGAACATCTTCTAAAATCACCGCCAGATCATTTCTTAAAAAAATTTTCATAGATTTCCCCGTTTAAATTTTGAGGAAGAAAGTGTGGCCCTATTAAATAGTGGCCAATGACTCCCATCCACACATTAATAGAAAACTTCATTTGGAAACTAGTTTCACGTGTTAATTTGGGATTTTCCTCTGCCCAATAATGTAGGTTGTGAAAATTTGTTATACCCTCGCGATTAAATTTCGACTCGTCCGTCCATAAAATACTTGTTAAAAAATTATTTGCACTTTCTGCATCTGAATTTAACATAAAGCGGCAGAATTCCACTCTCCTTCCAGGATCACCTTCCTCCAAGCCTTGGACAGGGGTATAGTGGTAAGGATGACATCCAACTCTACGTATCGTATACCAAACTTTCTATTGTGGCGCTCCGGTTAGTCTTGCGACTTTATTAGTTGAAATAGTTGGGTCTTCCTCAAAATACCTCAATATTTCTTCCTCATCATCTGGTTCATAAACGGGAGGAGCACCAGCGTCACTTCTTCTACATTTCACGGAGCCAGTTTCAGCGATATTTCGATATGCCGTACTGAATACACGTGCATTTGGTGAGCGGCGGTTAGGGTACCAAAGACCATATTCTCGGCGAGCTTCAGCAGCGTTGCCGCCACAGTATCCATAGACAAACAAGATATCAGCGTATTCTGCGTTGGCATACGCGGCCATGGCACAGAAAATACAATAACAACAACTAGTAACAACAACTACGAGCAAAATCAAAATCTTCGATAACTAATTTAACAAGACCAACAAACTTAAGGGACACGGAGATAAGAATGTCAGTTAATGACATATATGCACAAACGTCAAAGTCAAGGACTGACTGACTTAAATGAAAATGAACGATTAGTCGTTTAATAAATTCCGCCATCAGCATTATCTTTACTAATTTTTTATTAGAACTATCAAGGGTACATTAAACATTTCTACCTAGTTAGATAGCTATTGAAATAAGGAAGTTTTTATAATAATTTGTACGCGTGCTACATTAATATTTTTTTGAAAAAACCTAATAGGTAAATTTCATAAGATTTAAAAAAAAAAATTTTTTACAAGTTTTTATTTTAAATGTTCACATGATCGAAATATTTCCGGATATTTTTCATTCCAAACGGATATCTATAATATTGGACAAGTAATCCAGTAAAAAAAATTTAAAAATGCCAAGTAGATTTTTCGGAAATTAACTTTTAAGACATTAAGATCTACTTTTTTGAGAAAAACAAAAAAAATTGAAATATCTCAAAAACTATTGAGTTTTGCATAATGTATGTTAGGGCTAGATTTACTCCTTAGCTCATGCCCCATCACATCTCCAAAGGAATGTATCGAATTACCAGTAACCCTGTATAATGTGCTGCTGAATAAAATAATTTTAACAGAAATTATAAAATTAGCGAGTTTAGAACGAACTTTAGAAAATATAACGAGACAATTGAAATTGGTTTACACTTGATGTTAGATCCTGTCTTTTATATGTAAAATAACACTGATTTTTAAGATATAATGAGCCACACAACAACCAAGGGTTTAGCTTACAAATCAAATAAAGCTTATCCTGAAAACAAATCAAATTAAACTCCATAACGGGTCCAGATTCGCATGTACCTAGAGGCAATAAAAAACCAATTAACCTTTTTGCGGCCGCATTAATCAGCTTTTTGTAATCAAGACACTTTCCAAACGCATTGGCTAACAAAATATTTGCTCGTCTCCGTCACTGTCTGCGCCCTCTTGATTATCCTCCCTCTTTAATTTAAAATAAAGCTAGTCTGGAAATAATGGCGGTGACGTCAATGCAGTTTTCGCAGCTATCAACGTGCCAAGTGAATTCTTTCCTGACGAACAATACGCCAGGATGTAATTCCCCATTGACATAAACCACCTACACTTTTTCCTGTTCCTGTTGTTTTAATTTGAAATAATACAGCCGAATTGATTTATGTTACGTAACGGCTAGAAAATTGTATGTCACCTACTGAAGTTGAGAAATCCTTTGGGGATGACTGCGTTAGTGAAAAGTTCTTAGCTGTTTTACGTAAACATGTGATAATAGCAACGGCAGAGTATGAAAAACTGGATGCAAACCCTGATTTTTTTAAATATGGACAGATGAATCGTCGTTTTCCACAGGAGTTTTCAATAGGAAAAATAGACGATCGTGGGATAATATCAAAATTTGTTCTACGGTAGATAAAGTCCATGGGAGAAATATAATTTTTCTTGGAGGTTTCGTAAATAGTTATTGATGGAATTAAACGAAAAATTATATTTTTTCCATGGACTTTAGCTGCCGTAGAACAAATTTTGTTATTACAAAGCACTCTAGACGAATGTCTTAAAATGCTTTAAAAAACTGAACATCTGTACAATGGTTGATTTGTTTTTTGGCTTTTTTACAATTGGAATAATCATTGCGTATTATTAATAATAATAGCTTTATTGCCCAATAGTATAACCATTTATAGAGCAATACAACTAAAGATAAACTTCCATAACAATCACAGTAAAAACTACGTATATAGAACTGTATATAATATGTATCTTATGAAAAATACTAGGTTCTCGGGTTGAACCGCGTCTGAGAACTGGTTCGATTCCGGGGTTTCAATCTGCCTACTCCCCAGATCTCACCACGATCCGTCTCTAAGGCCTCAATCTGTCTACCCCTTAGAGCGAACTCGCTGGCAGTATCGGACGAAGTGTTATTTATACGAAAGCTGTCTGTGGGTGGCAGAGTGGTGAGGGGTTGAGGGTCCGTTGATGGAGGCATCAGAGCAGAACTGCTGCTATTAGGATTATGAGCTGTGGATGAAGATTGTGGGGTTAGCCTGGAGATCAATGATTTACAAGCGACTGGAAGACGATGACCGTCATCCCTTTTGTTTAGACAATTGGGACGTTTTTCAATCTCAATTGCTTCGCGGATGATTCGCGGTTTCTGGAAAAATGATGGTGCTATGGTTTTGGTGTTATCGAAGTCTATATTATGGCCCGTTAGGAGGCGGTGTTGGGCAAGTGGTGATGTGGGATCGGATTTTTTAACTGAAAGATGATGTTCATATATTATTGTTAATCCGTCTATTGGTTGGTCCAATGTAGGTTTGGGAACAGTTTGAGCAAGGTATTTCGTATACACCGTGGGAATCATTAGGTATTTGGTCTTTTGGTGTTCTGATTAAATTGGAAATTGTTTGGTGTGTTGTGAATATGGTTTTTATGTTATTGGATCTCAGGACTTTTGAAATTTTGTCTGTGACACCTTTGATGCAGAGTAGGAAAGCTTTTTGCTGAGGAAGAGTTTCTGTCTGTTGAATTTGGGGGGGGATTTTGTGCTTTGTGTATGGATCGCGTTATATGTCCTTTATCGTAACCGTTTTGTAGAAGTGGTTCTTCTATGTATCTTATATATATACACATATATTTTACAGATTAATAATGGAGAGGAAAATAAAACATTAATAAATAAAATAGTAAAAAGACTTTGGTGCATGGAAATTGGAGGGGTAATAAATGAGTCCGTATTAGAACAAAGGGTATAATATCGACTATTTAGATTAATTAATTATTATTATCACCAGTAAATAAATCCACTGTCTTATTAATCAGCTCATTTAAGGTGCAGGTATGAGTATCACATCACAAGTCAGAAATGTTGTTAAAATTTTCAGACATATTATAAATTGGTGATTTTAATAATATGTTAGTTTGAGCTTTGCTATTATAAAAAGCAATATATTGTCGAGACTGCAGTCTTCATTCTTATTTTTTACTTTTTAGTTCGGTTTGCTACTAAAAAGCGTGTATACAATATGGATTTTAATACTTGTAGATACAGAAACTTGTAGACATGATTTTGGTTTTAGGCGAGTCAGACAGAAATTGTTTACTTGCCAATAGAATTTATCACCAACGTTATCCTGAAAGAAGGATTCCTGATGTTAGCAGCTTTCAAAACCTTCTCGATAGATTTCTGAAAACTGGAAATGTCGAATATAAAAAAAGTGAAAGAATGAAAGGGGTTGTAAACTTTCTGTGGTGCTGGCAACGGATGAGAATCATCATGTTAGTCAAAGTGAAGTGAGCTCATTAGTAGGAATAATATGGCTCGAATCTTAAATGCACCGGGAATTATCTGATGACGATTTTCAAAAGCGCCTACAATTTTGTAATTGGGCCAGAGGTAAAATGCAACATGATGTCAACTTCTTCAATACTGTTTTATTCAGTGAGGAGGCAACTTTTCATAAAGATGGATATGTTAATAGGCACAATTTCCATTATTATGCTTCGGAAAATCCTTACTTTTTTAACTGCTGATAACCAACACAGATGGTCCATAAACGTTTAGGGAGGAATCATTGGAGAACATGTAATAGGGCAACATTACTTTGATGGCACATTGACTGGAGCTATTTATCTTCATTTTTTGGAAAACTATCTGCCACAATTATTGGTAAATCTCCCTGAAAGAATTCGAAATAGGATGTGGTTGCAGCAAGATGGTGCTCCACCACATTATTTAAATGCAGTTAGAGACCACTTAAATAATACCTACCCTCATCAATGGATTGGAAGAAATGGACCCACTAAATGGTCTGCTAGATCCCCAGATCTTACAAAAATGGATTTCTTTTTATGGGGGATACGTGAAGGAAATTTTTTATAGAGACACACCAACAACGGCACAAAATATGAAGGAAAGAATAATTACTGCCTTTACATCTATCACACCGGCAGTTTTAGGAACAGTGGGAACCTCATTTCAAAAGCGCATAGAGATGTGTGTCAATCAATCAAAATGGGCAACATGTGGAACATTTATTATTATCTCTTCTACTGAGTTATTTGAATAAAAATATTTTTTGAGTTTATTTTTGAATTTTGTAATTATTGTTCAATAAATCGAAATTGGTTGCAATTAGCCCTAGGGAAGCACTTACAAAAAATGTTCGTTTTTCATTTCTACATGACATCGTCGAAAAATATACAGGGTGTTCTATTTGCAAAATTTGATAAAATTCAATTTATAATGAACTTAATTGAAAAATAATTTTTGGCCACCCTGTACGTTTTTAGCAAATGAAAATGATTCAAAAACATTAATTAGATGTCTTGTAACTGGTATTCACATAAGTTTTTCTTAAAACCCGTAATTCCGATTGGTGATTTTTTTAATATCCATCTGCAGATTGTATTATTTCAATAAAAAAATTCATAACATCCAAGTGGTTGAGAGATATTAAATGCTAATATAGGAATGATAAAGCCTAGAAAGGGGCTTCAAAAAATGTACTGATATACATAGCATTCCATTAAAAAAAGGGCACTTGGTCGTCTAATTTGGTCTTGGCTCGTCCTGTATGTACGAAAATAGTTTCCAGTTATAGAGTTTTTATCTAGTTTACTTGCAATTTGTAGCTATTATAGAACTCGAGATATCGAGGTCCGACGAACTATTGCAACACCCTGTATAAAAGCTGATAATCAAGGCTGGATGATAAGCATCCATTTGTACAAGAGGAGCATTATTTCTAATTATTTTTCAGTCTATATTACATAACACTAAATCTAGTAATCTATGTGAGTTATTAAGAATATTGTGTACTTGTTCTAAATTAAAAAAATGTATAAAGCTTTTAATGACAGTAGTTTTGCTGTCAACAATACCGGAATTAACAAAGTTAGCCACGTTAAAGTCGCCCATTACAATAACATGTCCAGATTGTAAAAACTCAAGTTGTTCCCTAGATTCAAAAAATAATTCCTAATTATCCGATGTGTATTAGCAACACTGCTATATGGATGTGAAAGCTGGGTCACTTACCGTCGTCATGTGAAAGAATTAGAACGTTTTCAGCAAAGACACCTCAGAAGTATGATGAAAATCCGTTGGTTCCATCACATATCAAACGTGGAAGTACTCAGGAGAGCAAACAGCCTTCCAATTGAGGTGCTTATTTCAAGAGCACGCCTAAGATGGGCAGGTCACGTTCATCGTATGCATGATAACCACCTTCCTAAATGTGCACTTTATGGTGAATTGCTAAGCGGTAGAAGAAGGCGTGGCGGTCAACGAAAGAGGTTCAAAGACGCTCTCCATGAAAATCTAAAATCCTGCGGTATTGTAGACGAGCAATGGGAACAACTTGCAGCGGACAGAACCGAATGGCGAGGGGTTGTGGCCAGCTATCAAGGAAATGTTGCTGCAAGAAGGCCGAATCCAAGACCTAACCAGGTCTATGTTTGTCCTGACTGCGGTCGACATGTGCTCTCCCGAATTGGCCTCTATAGCCATAGTCGTGTGCACCGTAGATAAATGGGAATTACAATAGACTAGACCTTTTACTTGTTTTTTATTGTACACAATTTATCGACTGTAACATTTTTATACTCGGACTCGAGTAACGGCTAATAATAATAATAATTAGCAAAAAATGTTACCAAAACGCAAATTCATTTTTCAAGCACTATAAGAGCTATGAATATAGAAATAAGATGGAATATTTGATTTAAAAAATGCTGAAAAATATTATTACATTAAAAAAGGTAAGTTGATAAGTACTGCATAGTATACGGACGAGCATCTCATCGACTATACTGGCATCATCAGGAACTGCCTAAATAAAAAAATGGAGCAATTTTATTTAGAAAATTAACTTATTAAATAAAGAACGATAAAAAGTGTATTTTTAAGATTACAAAATTATTCTTAACAATTAATGTTCAAGAATCCTACGACTGTAGTTGAAGCGCTTGAAAATTATAACGCAAACAAAACAATTTAAGCATAAACACAATTTCAACACTGAACGAAATTCCAGCGGTTACTTGATAACGCGCATTTCGAGAACTCGCTTGACTAAAATTCCATCATAATAAACGAAGCAGCAAAAACAACTCTTGCGAGCATTTAAATAAGTAGAACACAGTCGAGGATTGTGCGAAAGGAAGGTCAGAAGCTTCGTTAAAATTTATTAGAGCCTAAAGGCGCTCTATATAGTCTAAGTGCTAGTATATATTCTGGACAGTTCAGGAAAACAAGACACTTGATCATATTTCTTGTTTACTTGATTTATTAGCTTTATCGAAAGCAATAAGTTTCCTGAACGTTCAGTTTTTCGCTAGTAGAAACACACGATTTGTAATAGCCCGAAAGTGATTCGACAGAGTAATGAAAATGTATGTTCACTTAAATCAATGTTGCCCGTTTTTGTAAACGGCGTAAACGTGTTGGCCCAAGAATAAGTAAAATAGTAATCAGAAGCGTTTTAAATTCTTTTTGTCGACTCAATTAATTATTGCGTTTGTAACTTGCCAAAAAAATACAAGTTTTGTTAGAAAAATTCAAAATAAGAAAAATTATGTCGTAGAAGATTATGTTGTATGTCACTCTTCACTAATCTACCTTTCTCCAGCAGAATTAGAATATCAGCGCCATCTGTGGTGTAATCGCCAAACTACCACTCTAACAGTGCTACTAAATTAGACAGGCTTCTACCTAATTTGGATATTTTATCTTGCAGTCTTGATGAGGAAAAAAATAATACCTTTATTTAGCCGCTGGCTATACAATCAAAAATGCATAGTATAATCTCTGTATTACATTAGAAACCATATAGACCCAACACAAAAAAAAACATATTTCAACCAAAATAAAAAAAAATATGTATATAGTTCGCATCACGGTATCTTTCAATAGTATTTTGAAAGTATTTAGATCAGTTCTACGTAATTCGGTACTCAATTGGTTATTCTCAATAACTCCTTTATAAAAATTTGAGCTATGCATTGATGCACTATTGGAACGTTTAGTTACAAACTTTCCCTTTTCTTGGGTATTATAGTCATATACTTCTCGTAATTTTGTTAAAATATTTTTTTTGTAACCTAGAACTAGGTCCATATTAATTTGATGCATGAAAATGAAAACGTTATACTTTAAAAAGTTCTCTATATTCATCCAACTAAGGCATTTTAACATGTCATCTATCTTAGTGTATATACTGCATTTTAATATAACTAGCATCGCTCTGTTTTGTAACCTTTGTAATCGTTCTAGATCGGTCTAATGCGTAGTATTATAAACAGTTTCTTTGCATTCATTGATAGGTACCAACTGACACGTTTATGAACGCCGGCTTTTTGAATTTTTTTTACATGTAAAATCCTCATAACTTTTAAAATTTAAATTGCACTCAACAGTAACTAATAGATATTTGATTTCCGAGATCAATGACAGATTTACTTGAAGCATAAATGATAAATTTGTCTTTGAACCTTTTGAGATTCTGCTGAGCATACTTTTTGTTTTTGTGATATTCAGTTTTTATTTATTTGTGTCCAACCATTTAGAAACAAGTTCTAAATCGTGATTTATTTTCAGTACCAACTCTCTAGGATCATGTTCATCAATGTAGATTATAGTATCGTCAGCGATTGATATTTGTAATTTTTAAAGATTCTTGATATATAACAAATAACACATTACAAATAACACAGGGCCATGTATGCTACCCTGAGGCACTCCCTTGTGTATAGGCAGCTCATTTGACAACACATTTTCACATTTCACCCTTTGTTTTCTGTTTTTTTAAATAACATTCAAACCACTTCCATACTACACCATCAATTCCATACTTGCTTAGCTTATTTAATAAAATCTCTCTATCAATTGTCTCAAATGCTCTTTTTAAATCTAAAAATATTACTCCTGACATTCTTTCTTTGTCCTTAGCTTAATATTCCACTCATTAACAACGTATTGTAATGCACTTTCACAACCAAAACTCAGTGGCGGCCCATCAGGGATGGCAGGGTAAGCAGTGCCCACCCAATTACATGAGCGGTAGTTATAAAGGTATATTTATTTTTTTATATATTTTTGTTGTTAAATTATCAAGTAAAGTTTGGCGGTTAATTAATTGTAGTATTAAAATTTAAAAAATTGTTTTATTTTTAATGTTATTTTTACTACATATTATTCTGACTCATATAGATATAGGTACAATTATGAATCCGTTTAGAAACCGGGCGTAATGTTCCCTGGCGTAATACTGTCGAATGTGTCATGCGCCAAGCCAGGGCGGGCAAACATCGCTCAGAAATCGTGAATTCAATCATAATAATACGTCTACGTGCGTGTTGAATATTCACGTCGATCTTATGCCTGTAATGCATATCAAAACGAGACGTACGTCTTGCATGCTTAGGCTATTTACAATCTAGAGTAGTCATGCCACCCCTGAGCAAAACTTGTAATAAACAATATGAATATTGAATAGAATATGTTCACAATTGAAAAGATATCAAACAGGAAAAATAACTAATGTGTTAAAATTGATTAATCAATTCTTTATGAATATCAAATATGATAGCAATTTCTAATTTGATAAATAGGGACAAAAAGATTTTTTTTATATATACATTTATTTAACGTCGGCCTATTTCCGTTACTGAGGCCTAACACTGACGCCTGTAGACGAGCTACCCCCAACTAGGAATTTTGCCGAACCTCTTCCCTTAAGAAGAGTAGGGTTCTTTTACTTGCCTAACATTTCATAGACAAGGGACCGACGGCTTTACATCCCCTCTGAAGGATGGTATATCCCCTGTACAACCCTCGCCTAAGGTTGCATAGCTTCCGCGCATACACTGATATACAAGCCGCACAAAAAGAAGTTAAAATACATATCAGCGGCGCCATATAGTAAAGCTACCTATATAACTATAATTTTATTTTTCTTTGCGTTTTAAGGTACAATGTATTAGAACACATATTATCCAAAAAGTACTAAAATAATGTTTAGTTTTATTTTAGCAGTTTTAGATGTAAAATTAATATAATATATAAATGAAATAAATTTATAATATTCAAATATGGGACTTCGCGCTCTGTGGGATGTGGACACTGCCACCCTCATCCCTTCCCTTTTCTTTTACAGTGTCGTTATGTTTCACCGAGAATCGTTTCATTTTCGGATGTATGGAGTCAAGTCAGTATTCGCGAATCTCAAACGTTGGAAATTGTTGCTGCTGTTTTAGAATTGGAAGATTTTGGTTTTTGGTTAGATTTGTTTAATGTTTTATTCTTTCAATTTTATGTTTTTTAAATTAGTAATCTGTGATTTTTGTTAGTATTTAGTAAATAGTAAATGTCTACTTTAGCAGAAAAATGTGTGGTGAATGGACAACTGACAAATTATTAATATTAAAATATTTGCCATGGTCAACGTAAGACCAACGGTAAGAGATAATTCTGATATTATACATTTTTTATTAGAAAACAGTTTTGCGGGACTAACATACGATGACAAAATTTTTGTAACTAATTTAGAACGACTTTGCCCCACTATGGGAAATCAAAAATGTTTATGGTTTTCTGGAAGTGAAATAAAAAATAAACTTTATTGCTGGCCTTGCATGTTATTCATTAAAAATAATAAAAGTTCATGAAATTCCACAGGGATAGATAATTTAAAAACATACAAGGCGATTGAAATGGACAGATGCATTATTAAATGTTTTTTGTGTGATTTTTACACCCACTAAATTTCTGTGGAGAAGTGTCATTATTATACGGTTCTATCCCCCATTGTGCGAACCCAGAGCTAAACGCCACGGGCCGCCACTGCTAAAACTTTCTCTAAAGCCAGACTGATATTCACAAAGTGTTTTTTTTCTATTATAAAATCTAAAAATTGCAGATTTACTATTTTCTCTAATATTTTTTCAAAATCTGGTATATTTATAGATCTACAGTCTTCAACTTTAATAGTTTTACGTACTTTTCTTACAGGAATTATTGTCGACACTTTTAAAAGAATTTGGCACAATACCAAGCTCTAATGAGCCATATGAATCAATTGATCAGGTAGAATGTCAAAATTATCCTTACAGAAAGCCATATCAATTTCATCCGAACTACTCTTGTTTGCTAGATAAAATACTATTGTTTTTAATTCAGTTTTGTCAACAACTTAAAATTTTGCATGTTTGTTCCTTCTAACTTCGTTAATACTAGATAATATACAAGAATTCAGTAAATTTTCCAGGCAATAGTTTTGGGTATTTACACGTTTCATTTTCGAATTGAATTTCTCTAAAAGATTCGTCGTGTTTACTCGGTATTAATAATTTCAGAGACTATCACATTTTCTTTGGGTCATTCTTGCATTTATCAGTTTTTTCTTCATAATACTTACATTTTTCTTGTCAGATTATCGTGACAACATTATTTCTACTAGTTTTCTAGTTTAACCAATCATTTTGATTATTACTTATTTTAAAATTTTTGCATTTCCTATCTCTATCCTCAATAGCCTGTAATACCCTAACATTGAACCATCCTTATATACAGGATGTCTCACCGGGAACTGAATCGATCGATATAGAGAAAAGTACGCATCAAAAAAGTTTGAAAATTTAGATAATTACTAATGTCGGTGTGGCAAATCCAACTAAAATAATTACAAGCAGCTGGCACTTTCGCTTATACCGGAAGTCGATACCAATTTGCTTATTTCAAATGGAACACCCTATATATTTTAGGGTTTTCAAAAAGAGCATAAAATTCTGAGTCGAAAATATGTAGCATATCCTATAACTAAACCTAGCCGTTTCAGAGATATTTGACATTTTATAGAAAATTTGACAGGTGCAACGGTTTGCAAGAACCGTTATAACTAACTTTCTTCGTGTAAAAGATCCTCATTTGCTTCTTGTCACGTAAAAAGAACACAAGGAGAACTACGTTCTACAACTGAAATAAATTCAATAATATCATACCAAGTGTTCCGTTTTTCACGTTATATTTTGTCAATTTCAAACCGCGAAAACTTGTTTAGGTCAAACTGTATTTTTTTACGTCAAGTTGTGTAAAATTGAATTCCTTTTTTTCCGTTACTAGCATCGTGGGGGTTAAAGTTACAACTTTTTGAAATATTTGCGATTTTATTAGAAATTCATGAATTGTTGTAATCATTTCCTCAAAATAGCCATGATTAGAAACAATCAGTCATTATCTTATGTTAAAAATGCTAGCACGTTTAAATTATACCAACGAAAACTTTTTAAATTTGTTTATTATTTATGGAGAATGTGATAAAGTAATATCAAGAACTTGCAGCACATTTGCTACTCGATATCCACAAAAACGCAAAATAACACTAACACTGTAACATGCGTATTAATCGAATTGCAGATATGGCATGAACTAAAATAGCAGAGATAAGATCAATTTAAAATATGATTTCATTTTAATTTAATAATTGCTCAAAATTCCGCCCTCGAACCTCGACACATTTTTCGCACCTTCGGATTAGTTCCTCATGGGTAGCTCTTCTAATTGAATCCTGTGATATATTTTGAAATGCATTTCTTACTCTTTGCATACAATCATCAATGGTTGTTAATGGGCTTTCATGAACTTTATTTTTAATAGTTCCCCAAATGAAATAATCCAGAACTGGTAAATCGGGCGAGCGAGGAGGCCATAAGAAAGGCCCATTATTGGCAATTCATCGATCATAAAAAGTTTCTTGCAAATAATTATTAATTAAATATTTATGTGGGGGAGCACCGTCGTGCTGATAAAAAATGTTTCTATGTTCGGCGAGAGGTAAATTTTCTAAATAGTTATTATTCAAATTTTGTAAGATGTTCAGATATCTTTCACTTAGAAAAAAAAAACAAAAATTTACCTATACATATTAGCAGAAGAGAAAATTTAATTTACCGTTTAAATTTTCCTGATAAAATTGTAATGCCACCACTCTATCGTTTCTTATGGCACAGTAAACATTGAACTGCCAACTTTCCTGAAAGTTTCGCTCTCTGAACATATGAGGATTTGAGTCACTCCAGTAATGCGAATTGTGTCTATTAAAAACTCCATTTTTAGTAAATTTTGCTTCATCTGTCCATATAATATTTCCCAAATAAGAATCGTGACCCTCAGATCTTATTAGAATAAACTCACAAGAATTCTGTCTTCTTAGAAAATCTGTTTCTTTTATTAATCCTTGAACAATATGGAATGAACACGGGTGAAACTTATGTTTTAATAAGATTCTGTGAATTGAATCCTTGCATAGTCCCGATTCCAGAGCAGCTTGTCTTAATAGCATCCTTGGAAATGCATGAAAATATTCCAGAATGACTATTTAAATGTTTTCGTCATCAACAATAGGCTTTCTTCTTTGCATTTTTGCCTCCGCAGAGCCATAATTTTAAAAATTTTCCAGTATGCATTTTACAGTGTTTGGTGACGGTTTCCGTTTTTCTGGATATCGAGTAGCAAATGTGTTGCAAGTTCTTGATATTACTTTATCACATTCTCCATAAATAATAAACAAATTTAAAAAGTCTTCGTGGGTGTAATTTAAACGTGCTGGCATTTTTTGACATAAGATAATGACTGATTATTTCTAATCATGGCTATTTTGATTAAATGATTACAACAATAATTCATGAATTTCTAATAAAATCGCAAATATTTCAAAAGGTTGTAACTTTAACCCCCACAATGCTAATACCAGAAAAAAGGGAATTCAATTTTACACAACTTGACGTAAAAAAATACAGGGTGTTCCATTCGACCTAAACAAGTTTTCGCTGTTTGAAGTTGACAAAATGTAACGCGAAAAACGGAACACTTGGTATGATATTATTGAATTTATTTCAGTTGTAGAACATAGTTCTCCTTGTGTTCTTTTTACGTGACAAGAAGCAAATGAAGATCGTTTACACGAAGAAAGTTATAACGGTTCTTGCAAACCGTTGCTAGGTTTAGGTATAGGATATGCTACATATTTTCGACTCAGAATTTTATGCTCTTTTCGAAAACCCTAAAATATATAGAGTGTTCCATTTGAAATAAGCAAGTTGGTATCGACTTCCGGTATAAGCGGAAGTGCCAGCTGCTTGTAATTATTTTAGTTGGATTGGCCACACCGACATTAGTAATTATCTAAATTTTCAAAATTTTCTGATGCATTCTTTTCTCTATATCGATCGATTCAGTTCCCAGTGGGAAACCCTGTATGTTTCAAATTATGACCTATTTTTTTAGACAAATGTCATCTAATATTTTCAAAAGACTACCATACAGAAAATCATATTTTTTATCTATATCAGGTTCCCTAAATGTAACATGTTGTAATATCCCTTTTCTTCATTGTCATGTATTTCTTTTGTGTTTAATGTATGGATGGTTACTGGATTTTTGCATAACTTTTCTTATATTTTTACTGTAATTTTTACTATAATACTTACCCTGTCCGTTGGATATGTTATAGCGATAAATAAATAAACTATCGAAAGAATGGACATGTAAGCTTTATCTGTACAATATGCTGTAAATTCTCTAATGAAGTAGCGAACTGTTAATAATAATTTGGCCAAGTTTCTTAAGCGCTGTCTATGCATACTTGTTGGCTAATTATTTATTACATTAATGTTAATGCTTGCCGCTTGTTCAGTCTAGGGAACGCAATGCTATTAATAATTAAGTGACTTAGTAGTGCTTGATTAATACAGAATTAGAAATTGCAGGTTTCCTCTCGTGGCATAATAACTACGACCTAGTCGGGTGCTGCAGTTAAGGAAAAGTTAAGGACCTAAGTGGGTAAATATTTGTGCAAAAGTTGTAAGCAAGCGAGTCCATAGTTAATTTACATACCTACTGAATTATGTAGTATTCTGTGGTAGAAGGTTGTCTTTCATGAAAATGGTCTTTCTGTGTTGTGTGTATTTAAAACTTACAAATATTTTTGTTGCACAAATTATTGTTGACCCGCTGGAATCTCTGTTCCAGAGTCTTTAATAAATGGTATAATTATTTAACACCGAAAATACATCCATTTCTTCGATCACAGTTAATTTGTTATCACATGGAATTAGTATCAACAACCCTACTGTTAATTTAACTGTAAATCGCAGTAAAATTGCTAAATAATTGAATTTATTAAAAAGGTGCTACACTAAATTATATACTATACTAAACTAAGTATTAGGATAATTAATTATAAAAAATTGGAAGAATTCTTTAGTACCGTTACATGGGACATGAGAAGTTAATATAGACAAAGCCACGAGTAAATTCATCAATATTATTATAAATGCTATAAATTCCTGTACTACCTTCAAAAGAGTAACCAGAAAAAACTATAAAAAACCCTTAGATAACAAATAGCCTACTAAAATCAGTGCATACAGAAAATCTCATGACCCAAACCTACAAAAGGGTCCAGATAACATTGCACTACAAATTGACTATAAAAATTATAGAAATAAATTAAATGCTCTAATACATAAAAGAAAAAATAATTATTATAGAAATGAAATATCAAAAAAAGAACGCATCGAACCAACAAAAATCAAGATGGAGGCATATTAACTGAAACTAAACAGGCAGCAAACGAATTTGTAAAGAATTTTCAGAAATGGGGAAAATATTAGCAAACAACAGACCCAACATTTTCACCCCAAAGGTCGCAAAGCAACCAGGCATTATATTGGCTACCAACAGATAAAAGTAAAATCAAAAACTTAATTCGCGAATTAAAAAATAATACATCTACAGGAGTAAATCATATAAAGGCGGAGACTCTAAAAGCTGTCTCACTTTATATCACTGACCCCCTTCGTATATTTTACTTTGTGTTTTGAAACAAATGTTCTGTCACTTAGCGAACTCCAAGTCTATTTACTAGTATACATTTACTGTAAATTATTATCTATATTATGTATATCATTTTCTGTAAATAAACTAAAGTAATCGCCTAGATAATATATTTGTATATTTAAGTTTCAAAAGAACCAAAAGTAACTGACATATGACATCTTCACTAATTGAATCAAATGGATCATTAGACTCGACTCGGTCTAGGGATTTTTGACTGAATCACCTTATATTTGACAAAAAAAAAAGAAATATAGAGACCAAAGACAAGGCTCATTAATGAAACAGAAAGTAATGTTTTATAAATACATTATAGGAAACGCTAAGATCGTACGCTTAGCACCATACAGCAAAGGGACGTAGACTAAGACAGTGTGTCTGTCGCAAAATGGCGGCTAATAAGTTGTGAATAAGAAGACTATTGCCATTGTTTTTAAAGAGTAACTTAGATTGCTGGACTAAAAAAGTGACTTAATAGCATATTTGTAAAAACAATAAAAAGCCTCAACGTTTTATTGAAAGTTGATTCTGGATTTTCATTAAATCCTCTCGTCTCCTAAAATAGAAAACCAAGTGCATTTTTATTAAAACTGCAAATAATTATTTTCTGTGCTTTTCTTTCAAACTTAAATGCTTCTGCACGAAGTAGAGATTATTCTCCGCTCTGCATGTAGGACAAAGTTTTATTTATCTCATGAGTAAAGCTTGTAAAAACGATAAAACGGGGTAGGCTATGAGAAAATTTTAATCGCGTGTTGAACATTGAGTTTCACATTAGCGACTCCGCCAGAATATAGAAAACAGTCCCTTTTATCAAGCTTTTTAAATACGATATTATATAATTTTTATATTTTATTTATTTTATTTTATTTTATAAAACCATTCAACATGTGTTAACTCAATTACAGAGTGGGAACAAAGGTAATACAATGCACAATTTACATAGCATTTCCATATTATATAAACATAAACATATGCGATATATTACAGATGACAATGAAAAATAAAAGATCAACACGAACATAAATTTATCACAGTATTTTTATGGAGGCTACACTGCATTTGAATATGTCAATTCGATCTTGAATTTTATGGTATTTATCGCATATTTGATTAATAGGAGAAAACTCTTTAATGTTTGTTCTCGGAGTTGGCAAATGAAGAGTTAATGAGGGTCTCGAGGCAGTTCTAGGTACCTGGAAGTTGAAGCGATGAAGAATATCACTGCAGTTTATTTTACTACTCAATAGCTTATATAAGAAGCTTATTTAAAATTTCGTATGTCTCTTCTCAAGACTTTCGATGGATAATCTGTCTTCCATTCTATAATTACGAAAGCCAATAATAGGATATACACAATCTTCTCCATAACAAGCATACTATAAAAATCTAATTTGTATGTTTTCTACGTAGAGATCATAGTACTGGCATGATATTACCGACGCATATTCAACACGAGATCTTACAAAACAGGAGTACAGTAATTTCAAGTATTGTGAAGCCTTTGCAATTCCGTATTATAAATCCTAACATTTTATAAGATTCCCATGTTAGATTATTAATATAATTTTTGAATGTGAGTTTATCCTCAAACGTGACTCCCAGATCACGGATGGTGTCAGGCCTAAATAACGTTGATTGATTTATTGAGTGGCTATAGTTTATTCTATGTAATTTATTCATGAAGGACATAACATTACATTTTGGAACATTTAAATGTAATTTATTTTCTGTACCCCATTGATTAATCCTAAGAAGATTTTCTTGTAAGTTACTGCAATCAGCTGTGTTATTAACGGTGGAATAGATTTTCAAATCGTCAGCGTACAGCATATAAGAAAGATTTAAATCAGATCCAATATCATTTATAAATATGTATAGCGGACCTAGACTAGAGCCCTGTGGAACTCTAGATGTAGAGGTTATTTCAACAGATTGCCAACCATTACATTGCATGAGTTGTTTTCTACCAGGGAAAATCCATTATTAGCAAATTTTCGTAATAAGACATTATAATCCAGTCTGTCGAAAACCTTGGAAGAATCTGTATAAATTATATCTGCCTACATGCCAGCATCCCATACAGTAGATATAGACAAATAAAGGACATTTAATTGAAAGTCAGTCGAAATCCTTGAATTTTGAGAAGCTATTGGGAGTATAATCACAATTTGTTGGACTCCCAGGGTTGAGCTAATGCGAACATATTGGCAAACGACTTTTTAAAAATATCTTCAGGAGTGGAACAAGTCTATAATGAGGCTCCTAAAAATGTACTGATATTTATAGCATTCAATTTTTAAAAATGGCACTTAGTCCTATACAATTATTTTGGTTCACCCTGTATATTCCAAAATAGTTTCCCCACTATTGCCCCACCTTATATATTAATTATTTTGGAGTGTCTAACAGATCACATAAAACCGAATCTATATCGATTTATTATCCGTATCAGAAATAATATAGAGACTAATGTCGTCTTCGTTGAGCCGGAGAAGATTATAGCAGAGTCGCCATTGCGTCTAGCTGAATCAAATATCCTTAATCTTAATCCTCGTAAATCTCTATTATTTCTTTCGGTAGCGAACGATCCAGAAAATAAGTTTTATAGCTACATTGTAGGTTGCATGCAGTAAAGTTGCTGATAAAACCAGAATTACTTCCACGTGACGTAAAACTCCAGCGACAATAATTATATTATTTTCAAAAACTTATTAACGTCAATCTTCATACAGGGTGGGTCAATTAACGCGTAACGTTCGAATTTCTCGTTAGTACTGATGCCGGTAAAAAACAAATCACTGAGAAGCAATGAAAAATGTCATAGCCGAAAAATCAATTTTACTAAAAAGTTCAAATGGCTGTATTTCTTTATTTTCTTAATTGACTATTAAGAAGAAGTAAAAATATGACTGTAAATTTCAAATAGCATCTCCGGTATACATGGAAATGGCGTTCTTTTCCTAAAAAATATGGGATATAGGATGAAATGTCCAATTACAAAACACATTAAAAGCCATTATGATTTTTTTAAGAACAATGATTTTTGCTCATTTTTTTTCTTTGATATTCAACTGTTTGTCTCTTAGCGACATAAAATTCATCAGAAAAACTATAGACAGGTTTCTGAACTAAAAATTTATCTCAGACATTCCGAAGGAAATCGAGAGTAACCTACTAACTGGTACAAATTCTATTTTTTTCTAAAAACGCAGATCCATGCAACTTGGGTGTGTTATTTTCCAAACTTAGCTAGTTCGGATCGGTTACAATTTAGATCTGTTAGTTCTAGTATAACTAGCACGAGAAGAGATGAGAAGAGACGAGAAGAGAAGGGAAGGGAGGGGAAGGGAAGGGAGGAGAGGAGAGGAGAGGAGAGGAGAGGAGACGAGAAGAGAAGAGAAGAGAAGAGAAGAGAAGAGAAGAGAAGAGAAGAGAAGAGAAGAGAAGAGAAGCATGAATACCTGTACAAAGAACCTTATGTGGAATAAACTGTCTTCTGCGGAAGAGTTCTTGTGTGCAGATCTACAGTTATTCATTCAGAGCTTGTAAAAAAATACTAACCATAAAGCAACTAATACTAAAACACTAAATATATTTAAATGAAATTGTAAATTTTGGGACCCAGGTAGAAATAAGCAACGGTTTTTTTCCATTTTAGGTACTCGAGTACGTGATTTTCCGCGCTTCTCAGCCACTGGGAGTATTTTAATTTTAATGAACAAAAACACATTTCTTCTCATATATCTTTTTGTACATGTCTTCTGTTCTATTGGTCGTATTATAAAAAAAAACCTTTCTTATGAAGTTCTTTTTACAAAGCTACACAAACCTATTGAAAATTTCTAACATTTCCTTTTTCACCTGCGTTAACAGTATCTATTGGATCTTTCATTTATTCTCTATTTGACTTTTCCACAAGCTAAAATCCTCTCAGTGCTTACTAATAATTTATGTTTCAATTTTAACAATTCTCTACATCTGTATATATTCCAGCTACATTTACTAGCACTCAGCGATAAAGTAATTAAATATTAAAATTTAATTGTGATGGATACGCCTGTGTGCGTCCGCAGTGAGTGAGTTATCGATCATATACACTATTTATAACACAATTAATTTGTAGTGAGATATAGTATAATATTCCCGGGACGCGGATTAACTCAAATTAATTCTGCCCGTTAATTATGACAGTGGTATTGTAACAGGAATGTATTTGCAGTTCCATTGATCCTCTGTCCACGAATGGACGTCTTCTCTTGTCAATTTAGGATGTTATTTTGCGTAATCATAAGCTTGCCTGTTGTTTTCTCTATTCCTTCCGGCCGGAGTATTATGTCTGGGACCATGATTTAATGCAGCAGCTGTGTGGGAATCCGTTGAGCCCTGAACACGGTTTCGTAATTATTGTAAAACATAAACGCTGTTTATATTTCGTATTAGTTTATTTGAGTCGCAAGTTTTTGGTAAAATATTATTTATTTGTAGGCAAAAATATATCCTTAATAAATTGTAACAAATAGATAGACAGATTTGGTTTTATTGTGCAAATTATAATGGTTTGCAATACGTCAAAAGTGTTCTCATGGTTTGCGATCTTCCACACTACTATTATACTTCATAAAATAATTACATATTTACACACCCATATATGATATGATATCACTTTTATATAAGCTTTAGAACACATTCGGGTCAACTCGAGTTGTGTATTGCGAATAAAATGCATTTTATTATATTTCAGTAAAGAGTTGCATGCATGTTTTATGTTTTCTGTTTTCGTTCATTTGTTCTGTTTAATAAAATACCAAAGTATTTTATAGGAGACAGATATTATTATTAATTACATGCAATTTTTATATTTCAGCCTTTAAAAACAGTTAGAGATGTTTATACCATGACTTAATGATGATTAGAATCAGTTATGTTGTTTTAATTCACTTAGTTATTGTTCTACTAATTATTAAAATATTTATAAAATTTCGAACTGTTTACGCATTTATTATGTTCATGTAGATATGTTTTTAATTTAATTTGTGCGGGAAAGTGATAAAACTGGAAAAAAGCTCAATACCACGTGATGAGAACCAATTCGTTTTATCAAGTTGATGGCAAGAAAGATTCAAGTTGGTATCTGCGATTTTATTATTTGCGGAAAATATAAGGGAGAGTGTGGAAAAATTGGAAGTTGCTAGGGGATGAGAAACAATAACAAGAAAATTATAGAAAATTGCAGGGGTTGGAAATTTTAGAGAAAATATTAAAAGATACGAGAGGAAATAGACTGTTGTTGGTGAAAGTACAGTATAGTAAGAAGAAGGAAGAGACAACCAGTTAACAAATTTGAGACAAAGAAAAGAGAAATTAATTTTTTCAAATTTCTGACAAGTTGGGGAGAGAAGATAATTATAAATTATTTTAAGGTGCAGAAAATGTGTTTTAGTGGAACCGAGATATCACTTGAATTGTGTAGGAGTTTGGAAGGTTGCAGGTGAACATCGAATGAAGTTTTACAGTACGCTTGGAGGTTTTATTTGAGCTACACGGACTAAAAGGTTGTAATAAACTATATAAATTTCTTGTATATTGTAATTAGTGTAGAATAAATTGTATTTTTCAAAGTGATCTATTATTTGACTTTTTAATATTGTTTCAAAAATTTTTGAGATTATTAGAACTATCGATATTGGTCGAGAATTATTAAGATATGCCGATACGTCGTTTTTCTGAATCGGTACAAACTTTGTGATCTTCAATACATCAGGGTAAATACATGAGTTTATGCATTGGTTAAAAAGAATAACTAGATGCTTAATTATTATTATTAATGTGACGGGAAACCCACTTGTAATAGTTTGGAAAACTTAAAAAATGAAGTATCATTGCCATTTACAATCTTTCAAAGGCTTGAGAAAGGAGATAGAGTTTGTCGAAAACTGTTTTATCATTTGCTGTTAAATCATAGAATAGAACAATTTGTAGAGCTTTATTAATTATTTGCAGATGAGTTTCAACTTAGTTGAGATGGCATTAATAATAACAGATATCTATATCTGAGACAGAGGAAAATTATCAAAGCATGTCACAAAAAAAATTTATTACAAATTTTCTGTAAATTTTCGGTATTGGTTGTTAGATGACAATTTTATGAATTGAATAATTAAGCATGCGCCCACCCCCAACGAACAACAACGTAGTACTGACTCTGTGACTGTTTGTTAGTATTTGAATGACCATTATTCTAATAGGTGGATCTGTCGTAACGGTCCAGTTTCCTGGCCTGCAAAGTCCCCAGACCTGACTCAGGTGGATAATTTTTTATGGGGCCTTTTAAAGCAAAAAGTGTATGCTACCGAAGCCACAAGATGAATTGTTATGAGAATCCATTAAAGAGAAATGTACCGAAATAAGAAATAATCCACATATAACCAGAAATTACGAGCAAGAAAGTGCGTTGAGGTTGGAGGTAGATATTTTGAAAATTTGTTGTAGACATTTTTTTTAAATTTATGGAATTATTCATGCCTTTATTAGTACAATATACCCAACATTAGGTGAAGCCGTTAAAAAAGTATGGCCGGTAAAAATTTTGACAAGAAATAGGAAACACACTGCATATCAGAAACGAAGAGCATTAGAGATATAATAAAGGTCAATCTGAAATCGTCTCATGATTCTGTAATCCTCATTACCGTATGGACAGTTATTCATAAAATATCGTGTATACAAGTATCTAAGATATTAAATAACATTGCATCGACAAAATGTAGGTACTCATGACCGTAGGCTTAAATTATGTTAGCACAAGCAGCTTTACTAGAAACTTATATAATATATCCACAAAAAACAAAGGGGCTCCATAAATATATAAATTTTAATAACAGGCATTTAAATTAAACACAATTAAATTCCGTCTTTTGAGAAAAACCTAACAGTAGTCGTACCTATTAGTAATTCAAATAACTATTTTCGTTTTTACAGGCAAGTAAATAAAACAATCAAACAAGAAATTGTTAATATCTCATTAATCTTAAATCGGAAAAACTGTTGCACTTAGAATTCTGTGCTTCATCTAAAGAGTATAGTAATTCTATTTAAGAAAAGATAGTTGATGTCAGTTCCTGTTCAACCGGAAGTGATGTTTTCGTTCCTATTAGATTTTTAATTTTGGAAAAACTTATAATTAGTAAAATCTCAAAAACTGCAATTGTTCCAATTAAGATACTTGACTGTTCACTAAATCTTTTTCTGTTGTAAATAATGAGAGAAATAATCCACAAGTTGGAGAGTTAGTACAGATAGGCTTTCTATTTTTTTTAAATTGTGCAAAGCAGTCGAAAAATAGTTCTGAGATTATTCTGCAACTGTATACATCTATTTAAAAATAAATATCACGATCTCGAACGTACTATCCCAATCAATACTACTGTGACCCGGAATTTTCGGGGTAGCAAAGTACATTGCCAACGTCTTTTATCGCTAGAAGTAATAAATCTATGGCCATCTATCGGGAAACGTAATAATCTTGAGCACACAGGCGAGGTTTCCATTCATATCATACTGAAATCAATAAACGCTTGCCTTACGAAGAACAGTTCACTCCACTTTGAAACTTGTTGCCAGTAGAATGAGCCTAGTAAACATTTCTAGATAAACATTTGGGCCATCTGTAGTTCAGACGCAGAGTAACAGCAAGAAACGGGTACAAAATCAATAGGAGGCGCAAACGATTCTGCATTGCACAGAGGTGTGCCCTCTATGATGAGATAGAAAATATGTTCGTATAATGTATGTTAATCAAAGTAGATTTATTTGTTGTGCATGATTTTTTAAAACAGGTGTCATTTCCAAATTTTTTTTACAACTGTTTCCAGTGGCGGTCCCAGAATTTCGACATGGGGGGGGGGGGCATCAAAGATGGGCAGCACAGCTATGTACACGTAGCGTCAGTTACATGGACGGGGTAGCTAATGCCAAAAAAATTTTTTTAGACGTTTCGCTCTTGTATACACACTAAATTACATTTTGATTTTTTTATCCCCTTTAATAATAGGGTGGGGGTGGCAATAGGGTTAGTAGAGGGGGTAGATAACGCTAAAAAAAATTTATTAGACGTTTCATTCTTGTATATACACTAAATCACATTTTATTTTTTTACTCCCTTTCAAAATAGTGTAGGGGTGGTATTGGGGGGATAGTGGGGGGGGGGGCGGTGGTTAAAATTTTCTCGAAGATTTGCAAAAATTTCGGTTTTTTTTTAAGTTATTAGAAATTTACGTTTTTTGTCGATTTAACAATGTTCCGAGGGGGGGGGGTCGTTGCGGTAAAGGGTGCTAAACAGATCTTTAAATTAAAAAACTTCAACAATTTTTGTCTAAATTTTCACTATCGAAGTCCGTGGTGACCGGCCTAAGGATTTTTTGATTTCGCGTACGTCACGGGGAATCAGCTATACTATTCACATCAGGGAAGGTAATGTGGTATTTCTTTGAATGTAAATTTATTAAAACATAGAGTTGTGCTCTTTAATTTTCCCAGGATCAACGACAGGGACGTGGGATGGATTTGTGGGAATGTGTTTGTTTAAGGCTATGTGGGGGTCCTCGTTCTCAATATTATTTATTAGCTGGTCGTTGTTTGAGTCCCATCTGTTATCTGCACATTCAATGCAATTTAGCAGGGTAAGATCGGGATGTTTCATTGCTTGCTGCCTAGAATATCCCATGTAACATAGGACACTGACTATGTGGACACAGCACCTCAGTGTTCTGGCCCTGGATTTTTGAGACCTTAACTTTTCGTACATGCCCTAAATTTAAATTTTATGGACTCTTACTTGCTTCTTGTTTTGCCTATTTACCCTTATTTACCCCATTTACCCCCGACCCTTCAACGGAATTAGATCAAAATATAATCTAGTTCCAGATATCGTTACAATACATAAGTGTACCAAATTTAAAGTCAATATCACAAACGGTTCCAGAGTAAACGTGCGCACAAAAAAAGTTACAGACAGACAGACCGACAGGCAGATAGGAAATTTTTTTCCTCAAATTTAAAATCTCGACGTTTCATGGCATTTTAAGCCTATTTCAACAAAAAAAATAATGATTTTTTTTTTTCGTTACTCTACTGCTACTGGACGTGGAAGTAAAATAAACACCCATAAAATCTCCAAATTTTTTAATTTATTTTGACTTTATCCAGACTCTCGAGTCTTTCGGAATTCCAGTCGGCAATTTTATCTTCTGCAACATTGGCTTGCATTAGACCAACTTCGCCGAACAGTTCATCTTCATTCAATACCAGACCTATGCAGTCCTTAGAAGCCTCACATGAACAAAAAAACTTAATTTTTTTCGTATCTCAAGAAAAAGAATTACATTTAAGTGTACTTAATGAACCTTTTAAGGACAGTAGGACACTATTCGAAAAGAAAGTACTATCTAACTAAAATAAGTACATACGGTCACCCTAATTATAACTATTAAGCCCTGAAGAAGTATGTGCCAAATAACCGAAATGTCGGCAAAATTGTTTTTTTTTCTTTATTGTCCTGTTTTCGACAGGACTAATGCAGCACTACTGGGCATATTTTATTGTGATCTGTTGAAAGTAAATGTAGGATAGAGAGATCTTAATAATTGGTAAACAGTAGATTTACAATAAGTTCATGTGTCCATGGTCCTATGCCCCCCCCACCCCTTAGGATGTTTTCTAACATGTAGATATTTATACTATGTAAGAAAAGAAACATTATTTATCGGTGATAATGTTAACCTCAAACTCTAAAACGAATCTTGAAACGAGTTATTGTCACAGCAAGAATCAATTCATTCTTACCTTTTTTGAGCAAGCTGAAATTATTTTTGTTTTAATTCATGTAAATTGAATGAAGTACATTTTAAACTAAATGTTTTAAAGTTACTAAATTTGTGGTGGGTTCCGTGTGAAACATCTTGACAATGTATCAAATTACTATATGTAAAATCCTCTACAAATGTTTTGGCTTTTTAGGCATTTATCAAAAGTACTACAAAGTATATATACTTTGTAGTACTCTCGATAAAGGCCTAAAAAGACGAAACATTTATAGAGGATTTTAAATATAGTAATTTGATACTTCTAAAAGCAGTGTTTACTTAAAAACAATGATTTTAAAGTTAAGATGGATTTAACCCGAAATCTATTACTGATATTGGCAATATCTACCATACTTTACAAGTTTTTACGAGATTCTGTACTTTACGAAAGGTTGTTTTTCTTTCATTACTTCGCAAACTCGATAATCCTCTCAACTAATCTACAGCAATAAGCCGAGGAAAAATTAAATCAAAAGGTCACTCTCTAAGATAACATGTTTCAAATTAAAAAGTTTAACAATTCAGAATCTCCTGGTAAACAAGATTAACCTTACTTCGCTCGATGTATTTTTAAAAATGGATTATTTGAAAACAATTCAATAAAACTAGTTACTATAAGTAACTCTCAGATTTCTTTTACCTACGTCACTAGTCGAGCATACTCGGTAAAAAAGATCAACTTGAAAGTCGAAATTAATTAACACTTCACTGCTTCCATAAGAAATCATTCAATAAGGTACTAAGTTATGTATTAAAGCAAGCAATGAGGAAGTCGCACGATTGTTTTTTTATAATGAAAATCGACGAAGCGTCAAAAAATAATTAATATTAATGTATGTAAAATATATTAATTCCAGGGATGAACTTTTTTAATTTGGTTTTTCCAAGGGATCGGAAAAAATAAATTAAAAAAGTCCGGCCCTGGAATTAAAAAAAAATTATAATAGCAATCTATCAACTGTGACAAGTGTATAAAGTGCCTAAAGTTTAAATAAAATCCGATCGATAGTACGGACGTTCTGGCCAAAATAAATTTAGAACCTTCATAAGACTGCTTAGTTTTAAAGTGGTTGTATGAATATTCGAATGTTTAATTTAATTGTTCTGTTAAAATTGCCATTATTTTTAATTTTGCTTGTTGGCGTTGACTTATTCATTCTGTATACGTCGCCTCAGATTTCCTGGCATATTAATATATGATAACCTCATATTCTTAGGAGATTTTAGTTTTATTCACGTATATTAAAATCTAATAGCATTTATGATGTATTTAATAAACGAGTCATTGTTTTATTGCTTATTTTGACAAGAGACCGCATTCTTAGGAGGAGAAGGTTTTAAAGGAAGATACAGGAGTATATTTTATAAAGCAATTTTAAAACCATTTGAACGCTTCACAGTTTTATAGTTGCTTAAATTGATCAAATTCGCATTCGAAGGCTTTTTTTAAACCAAACTGTTTTATTAATTCCTTTTAACATTAATAATAAAACGTTTACAAAACTACAGCCAGAGAAAGTACAAAAGGTTTTATGGTCAAGTTTTAAGATATACTACAAGGCTTCTCAATAAATTCTTGTATTCTAGAAGCACAATTGGTTTCAAATTAACCTGATTTAAAACTAATTAATCTGCAAACCTCCTTCATAAAACCTTCATAAAACGAGAGCCAGATAAACAGCATTTAAATTGTTACTTGGCTGAGGAGTCCTCTACCATAAGGATGACATTTAGAAAATATATTTTTCATCATCAATATCATTAAGGCTACTACCAACTCTAAAATTTAGTAAAACATTATCATCGACGAAACTTTTAGTTTAAATTGTTAAATTTCATTGACAGTAGTAAAGTCGAGTTCACTCGGCGCTCAAAAAACGCAACAAAAACTTTACGACATAATTATTATCGCCCTTGGGTCAAGCGGCATGCTCTCATCAAACAAGCCAACGCACATTAAAAATAAATAAATAAAGGTAATAAATAATAAAGGTAAGCGAGTCAATTTGCGAACAATTATTTACTAATAATTATTAATTGTGGAGAGTATCGGTATTTTAATGACGTCGTAAAGTTTTTGTTGCATTTTTTTAGGTGCCAATAAGATATGAACTCGACTATACAAAATATATCAACATCTCTGTATATAAGAGCATAGTTTGAACTCATCGAATGCAAATGTGAAGATTTTAGTTAATTTGTCTGCAAGACTCTTTAAATTTTAGCAAAATAGGCTAAAGTAGCAGATGAACTTCTTTTTGTCTTAGTTTCCTAATGCGTCCTTCAAATAAATGTATTTGTCCACCCTCATTTACAGGACTTTATCTAAAATAATTTTTGTCAAAGTGCCTCGGGCCATTCATTGCATATAATGTTTTCGTAAGTGTATTACCAATTTTTATCATATACTTCCTGGTTAACCAATTTTCCATAATTGTTATAGTGTGCTTTTTCATTTTCACAACTTTTAAGGTAAAACATTTTTTGTTGCGGTTTTAATTATGTTATTCAATCCTCATTAAGCAATATTATGAGAGTTTGTCTTATTGTTTTGGGTTCGCATAGAAGTGTAAATTTGTTGTTCCACCCTATATGGTAAGATAAATGTTTCACATAAGCCTCAGACATCCAGAGACCTTCTCAAGCTAATATAATATTTCACGCTTGTTTTTGATGCAATTCTCCCAAACACAACTAAGCTAGCACTTTGCAAACATTAGAAAGAAAAATGAAAATTTATCACGCCAGATAAACCGAATAGAATGAGGAAATAGGGAAAACTAAAAATGTGCGTTTCTAGGTCAAGGGCCGGAGTTAACAGAATTGAAAAAGGGCTTGGTACAGTTAAAACGAACTCAGAGTGGGAAACAGAGAGCGAGAGAGAAGTTTTGGGATGTATTTCGTTTCGTTTCTGTTCGTTATACCAGATTAAGGTATTAAAAATTCACGAGCTTAGGTGCAATAATACATTTGCAACACTGAAAATGTCATTAGCTGTTAGCCCTTGTCAGTATCGCCTTTTGGACGCCATCTTTATAAAGTGTAGCTTCCTTACGACGCTCATTAAAAGTTTTGTGCATGAAATTGGCCATATAATCACCTAACTAATTTTTTTAACGTACTTAGGAAACACCCTATAGAATTAAAAGTATTGTAGATACATTCTACTGACTAAAAATTCGTAATTATTTAATTAATATCTCGGGTGAACCAGAAAATACCTACCTCCCACCAATTTTTCATCTGTCTTTCGATGAAATGTTCCAACAATCTTAAGGGTTTGACATATCTTGAATGTTAACTCGTGGTTGATCGACTTATAGTATTTTTTCGCTTAGTAGACTCATTACAAACCGTAGCGCAAAGCTGGAGAAACGTGAAAGTGGCCACGTACTCCATCCCTCAAGTTAGAGAGCCCTTAAAAGCTGTTTCTGTAGTGGGAAATTTTCTTTCTCCGCAGACAAATATTAATCGAGAGACTTTGGCTTAGTGTCGCCTTAGCAGGCACAAATAGCCTACACTTTTCACAGCAAGATTAAACGCTCTAAAAAAGAGCAAACTGCGAATATGTTAGCTCAATGAGACAAAAGAAGTGGATTTGTAAAGGCACGCTCCTTAACACGCGTTTCGCTAACCATGTTGGCATAAACGAGAGATGATTAAAACTTTTAATCATCTCCTGATGATGCTAACTTGATTAGTGGAACGAACCTCAATCAGTCAAATTTATTGCAATTTTCCAATTACAATTATGTACTTAAGATATAATAACAATATATATTTAATATCAATTGTAACATATATTAATCATTATTGTCATGTAGTACACCTAGATTGTATAAACATTCTGTGTGTGTACCAGCAACAACTTAATTATGTTGTAAAACCTTAATTATTATTTAAAATTTGCCTACACAATGATCGTAAGCGAAATATACGATCAGTAGATGACATTATTATACTATTTTTATATTCAATATTTTAACCACCTACCAATAATTTCATAAAATTCTGTTTGCTATATATTAAATAATCAGTTTATAATTTATCATAGCCCTATGTTATTATATTGGTTAAAATGAAAAGGTAAAATATTATAAAATTTTGGACCATAATAAGTTATAAATCTCTGTATTGTTGTGTATCTAATTTGAGGTATTGTGACATTTATATTATATTTTTGTCTTGTGTTGTGTACATGTTGTATTGTACTCAGTAAAATTTTATGTTTATGTGTAAATATTAATACAGACTTGGTACACAGAAGTTGAAGATTATATACATTAAATTGTTTGAATTGTAGTTCAGTATAATAGTATTTATGTTTTCTAAGATAATTTTTAGTATATGTTTTTGAGATATATTTAAAGACTCCAAATTTGTCGAATATGCACTTCCCCATGTTATTATTTCATATCTAAGAATTGATTCGACCAAAGCATGATACATTGACTTTAAAGTGTTAAATGGCAAAATATTTTTTAGGTGATAGAATTTCCAAACTAACTTGTGCATTTTGTTGTTCAATTGTTGAATGTGCTCTGTCCATTTTTAATTTTGATCTATGACAATTACGAGATGTTTAATGCTCCTTGTTTGCCGCAGTTTCATATCACATATACAATCACGCTTTCGTTTATTTATACATGAGTATGTATGTAACTGAACTGTATCTATCTGAGGTACGTTTCTGTCAAATATACTAAAGCACATAAATTAAGTCTTATTTAAATTAACCGTCAGGTAATTTTCCGATATCCACTGTTTTAGATGTGAAAACTCTACCACCGGCGTTTTATTTTATAAGTTAAAGTATTTCATCGACATAAATGTTAAAAAGAATTGGCCCTAGAACCGTTCCTTGAGGAATGCCATATTTTATTATTTATAAATGATTTCTGCTTTCACCAATTTTTACACATTGCTCCCTGTTTTGAAGATAACTTCTGAACAAGTCAATAACTATACCCCTTATACCATATTCAAGTTGTTTAGTTAGTTTTTACAACCTCATGGATACCATCCTCAGTACTCAGTACCTTCCTTAAAGCCATATTGATTAGGAGAAAGGATTTTATTATAATTTAAACGTTCTACTGCTCTACTAATTATACATTTTTCTAAAACTTTTGCAATATTGTTGATTACCGAGATGGGTCTGTAGTTACTACTGTCCTATCATCTGTTTTGTATACAGGTGTCACAGTTGATATTTTTAGCATGTTTGGAAAGAAACCTTTTTCAAAACATAATAATGGGATAATTAAATACATAATGAATATTTTAAAATTATTCTTAAATCATCATGTAATAATTTTTTGCTTTTAATTTGCCAATTGTAAATATTACCTCCACAGTTTTTGTGTTTCAAATTGAATTATCAATTGGACTTAAAAATGAACAAGTAGGGAGCCATTACCGAGTAATTAATTTTGGGGTTGTTTCAGTTTTCTGCTATCTTTTTCACTGGTGAAAAAGTCCATAAATAGATAGCCAGTAGAACCTTCCTAATATAAATGTTTATTAACTGCCTTCCAGGTCCACTGTTGTTTGAGTGAAGGAGACGGGGCCCTACAGTTTATAGTGGAATTCGAACCACTTCTTGGAGATAATTTATATTTGAAAATTACTTCGCTGTAAGTAGGGCTCGAACCCACCTCGCTAGGTATGCACAGAGAGAAAGCTAGGCTCGCTAACCTATTGAGCTACCGAATATATCAATTTTACTCGGAATAATTTATAATTATCACTGACGCCGAATCGCGCATTAAACCAGTTTCATATTATTGGGCAGTTGGAGACAAAAAAAAAAGTTCGTCAAATATCCTGCGACTTCGCATGTTAACATAAATCCCAAATTTATTCAAACCCGGGCCAAATTACAGAGGGTACATTCCACGAGGCCTAAGAATACTAATTAGTAGTATAATTTAATCAATTATGCAATAAATGATGAAAAATGGCCCGTTGTGTACATTCCCGTTATTAAAATTAGGCATAAAATTCTGTATAATACGAAATTACCTTCGCCCCATAAATCTCCACGTCTCGAAATGGGACTAGCCATCAAGGTACGAGTATTATATAGCTACATCATTTTATCAGTTCTATTTCGAGTCACTGCCTTTAGAGCCAATAAATTTAATGGTCGTTGTACAAAGATAATTCGCCGTGAAGTATTTAGGGTTTCTGGACATTTTTATGATACACCAGTAGAATTTGCAACATCAGCATTTAATATATTACTAGGCATGAAAAAATTATGGCTCTTGTTTTAATTTATATGTATCCTTAAGTTTTTTATACCCCTGAATTTTAAAGAAGACGAGAGGATATTAATCAACTATAACCATAAATGCATGAATTGTGAAAGAAATGTTTGGCATTAATATACTTAACATTTTGTTGATTTTAACTTATCCAGGGAACCCCGAAAAGTTCAAATCGATTTTTCCTGAAAGCGATGCATCTTAGCAATATCAAACAAGAATACCTTAATGCTAGAAAAAATTGTTTTCAAAAGTTTTTGAATATACTGTGTCTTTTATAGCAAAAGTCCTTTCCATCATTAAAAATGACCAAAACGTGGCTGATTGTATTTACTGGATGAACACTATTGTCAATAGTTTTCTTTACATAATTAAACTGTTTTCACTCTGCCAACATTTTCCAATACCCATTTGTCTGCGATGAGAGAAAATTCCCCATTACCGAAACGGCTGTTAAGGGATCTCTAGCATATGGAATGGAGTACGTGACCACTTTTAGAGACACTCAAACGTTGCATATCGATTTGTATTGTCTGCTCAGCACAGTAATCTTGTAAGTCGATCAACTACAAGATAACATAAAAAACTCAATCTAGTTAATACCGACTTAAGACTACTTGCACTCCACATGTATGAGGTAGATACATGAATTTTATGAAAATTCAAAATTTACAGATGGGTATTGAAAATTAAGAGCTAGTTTCATACATTTCAACAGTAAATTGTTTGTCGTATACTTAGCGGCTTTCTACAAACGTATTAAGAACATATAAAATAATTTCATTAACATGATTAATAACAAGGTAAATTGATTTTATATCTTGAACTAAATTAAGCCAACATTTTTTCCCGTGTTTTTCCTTCCACCTCCATTACCAAGTTTGATAAAAGACATCCAAGATCCCTGTATCCCACATCGCTTTATCCATACCATAAAATATCTGTTTAACTTCTACATCTCCACGCCTGTCTTTCAATTCGCCAAATTTCCTCTCCCCTTCCGTATAATATGTAGACCGCAACTGTCACCAAAAATGAAACTTCAAGCTTCATAATACGAGTCTCGCCTTCAAATTACACACTTCTTGTGGAGAGATTATCAAAACTTTTTAGACATTTTAATAACGGAACTGTATTCACATATTTCCATATTTAAATGAGGTGAGAGGCTTCCCACTTTGTAATTGTGTCTGGATTTTGTCTAAAAGCCGTCCGCAAGATGGTTTTTGCGGTAATTTAATAAATCTCGTTTTATAAAGTTTATATCACGAGCTAACGTTCATAACTCAGTAAAACCTTTGATCCCCTCTGAGTAGGGTTTTTAAACATCTGTCCCGAGACTATTACAAGTGACGTTAACGAATTAAATCGTGTAATCCTTGTATGGTTGTATCATGGCCTGGCTAGAGGCATTGAAATAGAAATTGTGTTGAGTTTTAGAAATGTTTTTGAATTAATATTAATAACGTGCAAATGTAAATTATCTTATGAGATGAACATTTGCTAAATGTGGTAATACTGACTCTGACTACATATGTATCCTTTAATCATTCTATTCATATTTAAAGAAATAGCGTCCAGCTTCTTGATGGTACTTTGATGGAGGGCTTCTTTTGTAACAGTAAGCTATATTATTTATAATGTAAGTGAAGCCTTAAATATACTTGGGCCCATTATTTCTGACATTTTACCTGAAGTTGATAATTTGATTATAACCGGTGATTTAAATATTAACATGTATACTTTAGCAACTAACTGTGCAATGCAGTTATTGTCACTTATGGGTACTTTTAATTTTACATATGTTATAAATGAGCCAACTCGTATAAACAACTATAGTAGAACCTTAATTGATATCATGTTAATTAATAACAAGTTGGTTTTAAAACAAGGTTGCGTTGATGTGCATGACTTATCAGACCACAGACTGATTTATTGTCATCTAAATGTAAATATTGAAGAGGGTCGGATGAAATTTTATACATTTAGAAATTTCAAAACATTTGATTATTATCTGTTTCTAGCTGATCTTTTACTTATTGATTGGAACCTAATTTATCAAATTGATAATGTTAATGGCAAAATTAAATAGTTTAATGAAAATATTACAAAACTAATTGATATCCATGCTCCAATTACAGCAATAAAGGTCAGTTAGCTGAAAGCTCCCTGATTACTAATGGCATAAAAATAATGATTAAAACCAGAAACAGACTATTATCTATCTTCTTATATCTAAAGTTAGGCAAGAAAAAAGGCTTATCTTAAATTTTTACTTAAAAGAAGTACACGGGAAACTGGAAAGACGTTAAATAGACACCCACACAAAAATTCTAACTTACCAAAAAGCTTAAACAATATTGATCAAATTAAGAGTACTTTGTACAAGTTTCGGTCATACCACACCAGCTTGTAATAATCTTCTGACATACAACCGTCCATAATTCAATAAATTAATAACAAGAGTCCTAAGGTACATTCGATTCGGTTGCAAAGTTATCCTCATAAATTCTTGATGCCTTATCAGTATTTCTATTTGATTTAAAATAAATATCTAGCATATCTAACTTTTCTTCGTTTCTATATCTCAAAGCCATAATAAATTCAAAAAAAGAACTTAATAAAATAAACGCACAAAATTAGTTATTACAAAGTAATGGTAGATCACAATGAAACACTAGTAACAAGAAAAACAGCAATTATGACAACAAGAAGTGTCAATTAAACATTCTTTTGTCTATTGTCATGGTAACAACATCCATTGCACCTACTATTAGAAAAATTAATACAATTATTTTCTTTTATTTTGACGGTGCAAGCTACCCCCTCAACCACCCCCCTTGCCACCCCCAGCCTATTATTAAAAAGAGTAAAAAAATTAAATTGGGATTTAGTGTGTGTATGAGAACCAAGTGCCTTTAAAATTTATTTTGACATTAGCCACCCCCTCTACCACCCCCACCCTATCATTAAAGGGAGCAAAATATTACATGGGGATTTAGTGTGTATAAGACTTGGATATAAAATCTGGATGTGGAAGGACTTGGGAATTAATTCCGTCAAGTCAAGACTTGAGTTCTATAATATTATTTTTGATTTCTGCTGGGTTGGTAGGTAACAAATATATGTATAAAGTTTAGTTGGCATTAGGTTTTATCTACGGTAGTGTTAGATTTTTAAATTTTAATATCCAACTCTTTTCCTCGGTGATTATTAAAATAATTTGCAATATTTTTCTCTTTAGTGAAGTTACCATTCATACATCACCCTTTTAAAGTAAGAAAAATCGCCCATTTTGTTATTTGTCTTCTGATTTTTCTACACATTTTCTTGGCATTAATTTAGACTCGAAAATGTAAAAACCCTGTTGAGGAAATTGTTCTTATGCAAAGCTAGTATCCACAAATAGTTAGATTGTTCACAGAACCATTCGGAATTTCAAGTGAAATCTGAATCCTTATAGCTTGTTAACTGTTAAATTTTTCTGTATATTTATTACTTTATGCCTATTTTGAGATCGCTTTATATTTTTTACAAGTCTCGAGCATACGTGGGATACACTGTACGTCGAAATTTTGAAAAGCATACATTTTTACTCGATTCTGCTATCTACGTAACAGCGGTCGACTGAAAACGTCTGTTTTTTAAGATGTGTCACATTAGGAAGCGCTTCTTGAAATAATAGTGTACATCAATTGTCTTGTAGGCTATTTCGGCAAAAGCGACGCTTCGATCTCGGCCCGCTCGTAAATCACGGACATCATCAAAGGGGCATTCGTTCCCAAGTGACGCGTTGGGTGGTAGTTTACAGCTGAATTAAAATTTTACAAGCCCCCAACTCACTAATTGAGATTTAAAGCTGCGAACTTATTACTGCGTTTCATTTCATCGAATTATTAGAAAATAACGTCTTTATGAAGAGTAAAACTCGGCATCACGGATGATATGGTTTATCCAATGTTAGTTTGAAACGTCATAAAAAATAATAGCGCGATATTCCTTTGTAAACCGACCCCAACGCGTGCCATCCATGGGCGCTCGTAACTTACTTTTCAAGGTAATACATGCCCTACAATATATTAAACATTGTTTATTATATACACAATACTGTTTTACAGACTTATTTAACTAATAACTGAAGGTGGTGAAATGATAGGTAGGTTTACGTATATTGTATGTTCGTTTGTATAAAGGATTATAATACCTATATACTGTTATATAAACTAACAACGAATTTTACTCACTTAGTCAATGACACTTTCTACATAACGTAAAAATTTCATTGACTCTTAATGCAGGGAACTAGAAAATTTGATATTACAGAAAATGTCACCGCCCAGCAAAAACCTACAGATAGTATATTTAGCAAAGTTCGATCTCTAGCAGAATAGAAAATTCGATCAAAGCATGATTTACCCAACAGCGTAGTAGAATAGAATATACTCTCTATTGAACAAAACGACTATATAGTTTTTACATGAACAATTAGAATTATTACATCAACTGCGCATTCATATATACATAACAGAATCATTTTTAAAATAAGAATCCTTACAGTTAAACAATATAGGTATACCTAGTACAATGATTAATATAATGTATATAGAGTAGATCACAACCAAAGCAGATCCAAATTGTACTATTGTAGGGTTATTCTTATACATTCTTATTATGCTATATATAACCACAAAGACCAGAAAATGGTTTTAAAAAATATTTACGGGACATTTAGCTTTATGACAAACTATTTAGCAGCCACAAATTGACTTAACAAGCATAAAAGTGATATATTTTAAACTTTTTATAACCATATGGAACAGAACTGTGGTATTCGCAAATCTTTCTTTAGGTGGAGTTTGGTTTAGGACTCCCGCTGGCAAATTCTGTAATGCACAAAAGAGGGCTGTAAAATTTCAGGTCATCTGTTATGTCACCAATTAAATTCACCGGTTAAGCTATCAAATGCACAGGGCATTGACACATAAAGCGACTATCTGTATCATAATAGAGAACTCTATCTTCCAATTTGTTCTAGATTATTGTAGAGTTTTATGACTACCCTGTGTTGTAACATATGTAACAATACCAGACTCATACTTCGGTTTTATCTCAATATGGACCATGACAATGATTTCCTCTATTAATTAATATTGGCTGGTTAATAGACATATTAAAGAATTCTTCAGGAGAATTATTGATTATTTTCGACCCTCTCTTTGATAAAATTTTCCCCAAAATGAATTTAAAACTAGTTTGATGTGCACACTTTTACGTTTTCACTGTAAGTCATCAAATAAATAATTATTAAATATCGGGGATAGCCTAAATTATTACCACAATTTTACCTAATTTAGCCATGAAATTCTTGGGAAACATACAGTATTTTGTTGTTTAGATATTCCGGTCTAAAGAAACTTTTCTATATATTCTCGGATATAAAATCAGCTCCAAATCAAAAACACTAATAATATTATATTTTTCGTAGTAATAACTACAGCAAAAATGGGCGCCGTTGACGATGTTATAATAGATAAATTTAAAGAGGGCGTTGCATTCGCCCACCCCTTGAAGTTAGCATCCGTCATTGGTTGTATGGCTCGCTGCCGAAGAGATACCAAAAACAAAAAATCAAAGTGCGGCACTGCCCGATTCCATAAAGACAGTCTCGCACAGCACTTTCTTGTTTTAGAACTGGATCAACTATACGAATTTATTAGTATCCAATAGAGATTTTGCTTTGTTCGCATATTTCTGACTGCCGAAACTATTGAATAAGTATTAAACAGTATTAAACAAATGAATTAAACAGAATTAAACAAATAAAAATTATTTTGCCCATTATTCTGATACTGTTTAACATTTCTTTTCCAGGCTGAAAGTTTATGAACCGTTAAGCCATGGATACAGATTTTCTCGCTATTACCATATATATACAGGGTGTCTCACCGGGAACTGAATCGATCGATATAGAGAAAAGTACGCATCAGAAAATTTTGAAAATTTAGATAATTACTAATGTCGGTGTGGCCAATCCAACTAAAATAATTACAAGCAGCTGGCACTTCCGATTATACCGGAAGTCGATACCAACTTGCTTATTTCAAATAGAACATCCTATATATTTTAGGGTTTTCGAAAAGAGCATAAAATTCTGAGTCGAAAATATGTAGCATATCCTATACCTAAACCTAGCAACGGTTTGCAAGAAACGTTATAACTTTCTTCGTATAAAAATCCTCATTTGCTTCTTGTCACGTAAAAAGAACACAAGGAGAACTACGTTCTACAACTGAAATAAATTCAATTTTATCATACCAAGTGTTCCGTTTTTCGCGTTACATTTTGTCAACTCCAAATCGCGAAAACTTGTTTAGGTCAAATGGAACACACTGTATTTTTTTACGTCAAGTTGTGTAAAATTGAATTCCCTTTTTTCTGATATCAGCGTTGTGGGGGTTAAAGTTACAACTTTTTGAAATATTTGCGATTTTATTAGAAATTCATGAATTGTTGTAATCATTTCATCAAAATAGACATGATTAGTAACAATCAGTCATTATCTTATGTCAAAAAAACACCGACACATTTAAATTACACCCACGAAGACTTTTTAAATTTGTTTATTATATATGGAGAATATGATAAAGTAATATCAAGAACTTGCAGCACATTTGCTACACGATATCCAGAAAAACGGAAACCGTCACCAAACACTGTAAAACGCATACTGGAAAATTTTAAAAATTATGGCTCTGTCAAGGCAAAAATGCGAAGAAGAAAGCCTATTGTTGATGACGAAAACATTGAAATAGTCATTCTGGGATATTTTCATGCATTTCCAAGGATGTCATTAAGACAGGCTGCTCTGGAATCGAGTCTATGCAAGGATTCAATTCACAGAATCTTATTAAAACATAAGTTTCACCCGTTTTCATTCCATATGGTTCAAGGATTAAAAGAAACAGATTTCCTAAGAAGACAGAATTTTTGTGAGTTTATTATAATAAGGTCTGAGGTTCGCGAGTCTTATTTGGGAAATATTATATGGACAGACGAAGCAAAATTTACTAAAAATGGACTTTTTAATAGACACAATTCGTATTATTGGAGTGACTCAAATCCTCAAATGTTCAGAGAGCGAAACTTTCAGGAAAGTTGGCAGTTCAATGTTTACTGTGCCATAAAAAACGATAGAGTGGCGGAATTACAATTTTATCAGGAAAATTTAAACGGTAAATTAAATTTTCTCTTCTGCTAATATGTATAGGTAAATTTTTGTTTTTTTTTTCTAAGTGAAAGATATCTGAACATCTTACAAAATTTGAATAATAACTATTTAGAAAATTTACCTCTCGCCGAACATAGAAACATTTTTTATCAGCACGACGGTGCTCCCCCACATAAATATTTAATTAATAATTATTTGCAAGAAACTTTTTATGATCGATGGATTGCCAATAATGGACCTTCTTATGGCCTCCTCGCTCGCCAGATTTACCAGTTCTGGATTATTTCATTTGGGGAACTATTAAAAATAAAGTTTATGAAAGCCCATTAACAACCATTGATGATTGTATGCAAAGAGTAAGAAATGCATTTCAAAATATATCACAGGATTCAATTAGAAGAGCTACCCATGAGGAACTAATCCGAAGGTGCGAAAAATGTGTCGAGGTTCGAGGGCGGAATTTTGAGCAATTATTAAATTAAAATGAAATCATATTTTAAATTGATCTTATCTCTGCTATTTTAGTTCATGCCATATCTGCAATTCGATTAATATGCATGATACAGTGTTAGTGTTATTTTGCGTTTTTGTGGATATCGAGTAGCAAATGTGCTGCAAGTTCTTGATATTACTTTATCACATTCTCCATAAATAATAAACAAATTTAAAAAGTTTTTGTTGGTATAATTTAAACGTGCTGGCATTTTTTGGCATAAGATAATGACTGATTGTTTCTAATCATGATGAAATGATTACAACAATTCATGAATTTCTAATAAAATCGCAAATATTTCAAAAAGTTGTAACTTTAACCCCCACGATACTAATATCAAAAAAAAGGGAATTCAATTTTACACAACTTGACGTAGAAAAATACAGGGTGTTCCATTTGACCTAAACAATTTTTCGCGGTTTGAAGTTGACAAAATGTAACGCGAAAAACGGAACACTTGGTATGATATTATTGAATTTATTTCAGTTGTGGAATGTAGTTCTCCTTGTGTTCTTTTTATGTGACAAGAAGCAAATGAGGATCTTTTACATGAAGAAAGTTATAACGGTTCTTGCAAACCGTTGCACCTGTCAAATTTTCTATAAAATGTCAAATATTTCCGAAACGGCTAGGTTTAAGTATAGGATATGCTACATATTTTCGAATTTTATGCTCTTTTCGAGAACCCTAAAATATATAGGGTGTTCCATTTGAAATAAGCAAGTTGGTATCGATTTCCGGTATAAGCGGAAGTGCCAGCTGCTTGTAATTATTTCAGTTGGATTGGCCACACCGACGTTAGCAATATCTAAATTTTTAAAATTTTTTGATGAGTACTTTTCTCTATATCGAACGATTCAGTTCCCGGTGAGACACCCTGTATATATAGCTAGCAGACACAGTGGAGTAGTTTCCCCCTCTAAAGTATACGCCACTGATGGAATCGTTTTTTCAGAATAATTTTTTAATTTTTAAACTTAAGTTTTTTACCAAAATAATATACTCTTATTTCACAACGATAAAGTAATAATTTTTCGAAATAACTGAAGTTGCAGAATATTCTAATTTTAATGTTTAATTTATTGGTCATATCCGCATTGATCTTTTCGGCAACTACGTTCACGTTTTTCACTCATGGCCGACTTTCCTTTATGATACGAACATCGCGTTTTCGGTACCTCAAGCATATTGTGTCTTTAATTTGCTTCACATTTACATTTTAAGCTGGCTACTGTTTTACAAATAAATAAACAGTTTACTTACATAATATTAAATGACAAATTGGATAATGAAGACTTACCTGAAACAAAGAGGTAAACATTATTAAAAAGTAAAAAGCAATTTAAATATAGATTCAAGTGGCTTAATAAATCCACTTTAAAAAACAGCGAGAATAGAAGTCCTAAGAAAACAACGTAATTGTTCTTGGCGGCATTATCATCAATTTTATTCAAATTACCAGCAAGAGAACAACATAAAATTTTATTTTTCATTCATGGTCGACTGGCAGTCTAATTGTGCTGCAATGGTAAATATTTAATTAACTGAAAACAGAATTATAAATTGGTTGTATGCAGACTGACTTAGTCCAGTCAAACTAGGGATTACATTTAGAGTTCTAAAATAATTGTATAAAATGAAGGTATGCTGTTGAAAGCGAAGCTAATTACCTTAAATTTATTAAAGTAAATATACTTTGCGACGTTGTCGTTGTAAGCAAAGTAAAGTAACTTCATTGTACCGCTCTTATTAAATACTACTGAATTTCTTATAGTAAAATGAAAAATTGTACCTGCTCTTGTCATGACATAATCGATATGTGGTATGCAATGTAATCTGTCAAAATGTACGCTTAAATTAGAATTTCTCAGGTTGGTGTTACATGGCCTATGTCCATTTAACAGTTTTATTTAAAAACTAGTGTTTTGTGGATAGTTAGTACGACCTGTATAACATTTTTTCGATTCTTGTAGGTGAAACTGCTTTCAACTAACAGAATTTTACATGTATAACTGCTAAACCATGTCACACTGTTTTATGTACTTAATTTTATATCTTAGGAACTCTTTTCTACACTATTATGTATCTCATATCCGTTGTAATACAGCATTATTATCCCAGGAAACAATTTGTCTACAAAATTTAGTTACATCAGATATCTATTTTTCAATTTTTATATTTTTGTTTACTATGGAGTACATATGGTTATTTTCCTTATCTTCTCTCATTCTATGTATAGTAAATCCTATAAGATGTAATATATTTACTGATTTATCAATACGTTTACTACTTATTTACATCTGTTAATATTTGTGGTTATATATAAAATAGAAATTGCAAAGGCAAATCAGCTGGCATGGAAAATAAAGTATTATTATAGATTCCTTTTATCGATTATATGCCACTACTTTAGTTGAGTATGGGAATCTACAAGGCAAGTTGGTGCGCTTAACGCAACCACTGACAGATGGCCATACTGGTACTATTTTTATATTTTATAGCTTTCAATTTCAATAGGGAATTAGATTTCTCACATTTTTTTTGTAGCGTTGTTTTCCAGTAAACAGGACAAAAAGTTTACCTTATCAGTAAAACTCACCAGGAAGTCATTTGCTTGCAGCCTTTGTACTGATTCAAACATTATAATTTTTAACTGTGGACTTCAGTAATTGATATTACAATTTTTATATCCCAGTTACAAAGTGTTGAACATACAGGTAATTTCATTTCATTATACTCATTAAAATATTTTAATTAATCTTCAAATTTTGCCTTTGATATAACTTCAATTATTTTTAAAATAAATTTTGAATTCAAAGTCAATTCTTTTTAATTTAATAAGTAGTTAAAATGCTATATGTACCACATGGTTGTAAAAATATTTTTCTCTTTTATTTCCATTTTTTTGGCAATTTATAGTCTAAGAAATCAGCTAACTCGTGCATAGCTAATAATAACTCGTGCATAGCTAATAATAACTATTGCATAGCTAAAATACTTTTGTACTGCTAATCAGCTTACTTTTGTATAGCTTAAATTAATTTCCTGCAGCTTTTGTACAGCTAGCTTAATATTTCGTGCAGCTAATTTAAATATATTTCGTACAGCTAACTAGCTTATATTTGCATAGCTAACATTGCTTAAATTTTGCATAACTAACTTGCATAAATTTTGAATGTGCTTATATTTGGTTAAATTTCCTACAATTTTCACCCCATTCATTGAGAGACGTAAATTGCCAAGGAAAATTTAGAATTCTTGCAATAAGAGACAATTGTGGGCCTGGATTGCTGTCCCAGAACCAGCCACCTGAACCATAAACCACCTAGGATACTGGTATCAATTTGTCTTATATATATATATATATTTTTTTTTTTTTCACATTTCAATTTGTCTCAAAACCGATTTGTCTAATTTTCTTTCATGTAATATATTTTGTCATTCATTTTAAACTATCTTTTTATTTCTCTTACCAATAATTTCAGACTGATCTATAGCAGACTGGTTATTCGAGAAAAAGAGACAATTTTGCTTATTTCACTATAGATGGTGCCCAATTTAACATCAATTTTTCTTTGTCTCCTTTTCTCGAAATAAACAGAAATCTGTCGCTTATGCTGTACATGTCAGAAAGGGTAAGTTTCTCCACTCTTACGAATGCTCTGGGCCCACGGCTCTCTGCTCCGGCTTAAACCAGCTAGTCGTCCGCACATGTTGCCTCAATTCTTTCTCAAAAATAAATAATAAGAGAAAGGAGGTAACATTGGGAAACAATGGCATTGTGGAGACGATAATTTTAAATTATGAAATGCTGTTTAGATACTATCAATCAATCAAAATATACTTTTTATTGTCCAGAAGAATAATCTTGTTGACAAAGCATAAAACAAATAAAATTATACATATATAACTTATATAAAATATAAATATATAAAACTATAAGCATAAGATCATACAATAAAACAAACTACAAATAACATTTTTCAGTCAAAGATTAAAAACATATATATCTACATCAGAATGTATCATCTAAATATCCTTTATTTCATAATATGGTTTATCATAAGTAGATAGATTTTTCACTGCGTTTTTGAAACCCTGATTGGAGACGATGTCCCTAATATGGCTCAGTAAGTGATTATACATTTTAGGACCATTGTAAACCACGGAATCCCGGACAAGTGTAGTTCTTGGGGTTGGCACTGTAATATTACCTTCTTGTCGAGTACTATATGTTGAGGTCGTATAAACATTATTTTTATACTTATGAATTAAGACTACTATTTTTAATATGAAAATAGATATCACAGTCAGAATTCTGTTGGCTACAAATAGTTCCTTGCAAGAGTCGCGAGCCCAAGCCTTACGCAGATATCTAACGGCACGCTTTTGTAACACATTTGTTGCAAGAGAAATTTACTACATACGCCCCAAAACGCAATCCCATAACTCAGGTGTGATTCGATTAATGAAAAATATACAGCTCTGGCAGCTGAATATCCTAATCCATTTGAAACCACCCTGACTGCGTAGCATCCAGATGCTAGTTTACTATTTAAACCAATATTATGTTCTCAAACTTTAATTTGCAGTCAATATTTAATCCTAAAAATTTCAAGTACATGGTTTCCTAGGGGTATATCTGGAAAATCACATTTGAAAGTTATTATGTTTGTTTTTCCTATATCGAACGACAGTAAGTCCGAATTACACCAAGCTTTGATTTTCTTAATGTCGTTGCATATGCTCTCATGCAGAATATTTTTTTCCTTGCTTTGCTATGCCATAATATTGTAGTATCGTCGGCGAATAGGGTAAACTTTCCTGTGATATTAATAGTAGTTATGTCGTTAATATACAGTAAAAATAGAATTGGACCAAGAATAGAGCCTTGAGGTGCCCGACAGTTTATGTAAAGTTCATCAGACCTATTTGGAATTTTAACATTTTGCTTACGGCCTGACAGATATGATTTAAACCATTCAAGAGTAATGCCTCTGAAACCATAGCGCTTCAATTTTTGCAACAATATTCCATGTTGAACACAGTCAAAGGCATTTGACAGATCGCAAAATATGGCAGCGGCGATCTCCCCTTCATTTAGTTTTGTGTAAACAGTAATTAGAAAGGAGAACATTGCGTCGTTAGTGCTTTTATTGCGTTGAAAGCCAAATTGATTTTTTTTAAAATTAGTTTTTCTATAATTTTAGCTAGCGTGGAAATTAATGATATGGGTCGGTACTTGGACGGGTTAACTAGAGAAGTTTTTAAAAAAGATGGGAAAACTCGTGACTAAAAAGGGCTATTTATAAGACAAACCAGTACATCCAGAGCAGATTCTGGTAGATTTTCAAATATTTTATAGACATTTCGTCAATACCGGAAGCATTTTTATTTTTTATGTCCTTAATAATTTCTCTCAATTCAACTATAGTAGTATCGTACGTAGTATCGTACGTTTGGTTATTATTTATTTCCGTCATAAAACTCAGAGGATCTTTTAAAGGGATTATATTTTCAGTTAATTTATCTGTAATTGAACAATAATAGTTATTCAGGTCATTCGAATTTATAGTTGTTTTTATTGAACGGCAACACCCGTAGGTGGCACATGGAGATCGATATTATTTAGGAATTGTACAACAGAAACTTAGAAGCTGATCAGAAATTATCTAGTTCTTGTAATTAAATTAATGTTCTTCTTATTCTTCCTTTTCTGATTGTATTAACATAGAAATAGTAGGTTGAATAATTTAATAAAATTTATTACTAATATTTAATGAAGATCTGTATACACGATAATACCTTATCTTTTGACTGCAGGTTACTTATCCTATAACTAAATTACGTTAATAGTTTAGAACCTTGTACTTACATGTAATACCTCATTAAATCATATGAAGCTAAGATTGGAGTGTCTGATAAATATGTTATATACTACTAAAAATGTTTAAATCTTTAGCATATTATAACTGCTTACGTTTAAAGAACTGATAAAATCATTTCTAAACAATAAGAAAAGCAGTGGTCCAAGATCCCCTCCTTGTGGTGTTTCTGAAAAGACGATACATAATTCCTACTTGTGATCTTTGTATGCTACAAACTGCATTTCTTTTATTAGATATAACCCAGTAATGGTGATAAGTAAGTGAAACTTCTTAGATGGATAGCGACTTGTAAAGCAAGTACCAAGAGCAGCGGCCTCTAGCCCTAGTGCACTACACTCCATTTGTTAGATAAGATTTACAGGAAACAACTACTGAGCGAGCAAATACTCCTACCTGCATTGTATTACACCTGTGAATACTGATTGGTGGCCAACTAAGATGTTTCAATTATCTCTGCACTACTTCCTTAGTCTACCTTACTGTTCAGAACGTAAAAAGTTCGAAACTGGTCTATGTCGGGTTAGGAATTCTATCCTATGTAGCAGATATGACCCAAATAACGTCAGCATAATAATTTATAAAATCAAATGCCCTCAAAAAATAAATAAAGAAATACTAATAATCATTGTCTACTGCGTTCTATGTTGGAACGTTGCTCGGTATATACTTTAACTGCACTACTCATAAACCATATGTATGAGCCACGAACATAAAATAAGCATATTTTTATTTATATTCGATGTAATGTATACAATATAGACCGTGTTACAATGCATCAAATAATGGAGCTAGTGACGCAATTATCGATTATCGCAAAAAAGTTCCTACACAGAAGCATTCCGAGCGATTTGGATCGATTTTGCTTTTAGGATGATTGATTCCGTCGTAACAATCCTTTATTCGAAAGAAAAATGACGCTATTATATGTACGGATGGCTATTGAAACGGCAACTTACGAACAGATAAGACATATAATGTTTTGATAGTCCCACATATCTGCTCTTAAATATATAGAGTAACCCAATTGAGTTTTTTTACTTAAGAATGTGCAGAGTTTTATCGGAACCACCGACTATTCCTAAACGTAGCTTATGAAACTCTTTCTATTATTACCCTTGCGGGCTGGTAATTTTAGACGAACTTGTATAATCCAATAAATTACGTCACTTATTAAATTGTATCTGTAACGTTCGGGCACGTGGTGAAAAGTAAAGAGGCAGTTTTCTTAGCGAGGACTTTATTACAACTTGTTTCAACGTACAGCAGGATTAAAAAGAGACTCCACACCAGCTCACATTCAATATATTTGGCAACACTACCAACCTTACAATACAAGTCTATTCTACCAACTTAATTATATTATATTGTTTATATTAAAGCATTATTATTTAATTTATGTTACAGTATCCTTTTTGAAACTGTACTATACAGGCTGAACCATTAATAATAGGCGATAGTTCAGGGGTAGATTCTTTGGGCCGAAATATGAGGCTATAACCGAATATGCTTTAGTAAAATGTTGCTGTGGAAAAAGATACAGGGTGTCCATTTTATCAGGGCACTCGAGAATATCTCACTTAATATCGGTCGTATAAAAAAATTATTGTTACGAAAATTGTGCCAATTCATATAACCTACAAAATGGTTTAAAGACATTTGAAATCCATGGCCTGCTTTAAGAGTTATGGCGCAAAATGTCAAAAATGCGGAAAACGTCTAGGCCAAATATCTCCGTTATTTGAAAAGATACGAGAAAAATTCTAAGGCGAAATTTTTTTGCAAAACAGAGTGTTTCAACGAGGTTTTATCTAATTTTGTTCAAAACCGCTGTATTTTGCGATCTACTCTTCAGGCTGTCAAAAATATATATTTTGAAACGGGCGGAAAATGACGCCATGAAATAAAGTATTTTCTTTCCTTTTCAACGATATATCACATGCCATATTTATTCATTGGTACTACGTTAGTAATTATAAAAACATTTTTTTTAAACCAATAATTTTTTTTTAACAAGCATTATACTGCCGTGGAGAAGTATGATTAAATAAAACGATAAAATAATTCGATAAGTTGTTCAAATCTTTGCTAAAATAAAACATTAACACAATTAAGAAGAATAAAGTAAATTCAGATAACAAAAACAAAATAATAATCAAGAAAGCAACATGGAGCAATTATGGAAAGAGTATTTGCAGTTATACCAATGTATAGAGGTCCTCCATAAAAGCGTCACTCCTTGCCCAGAAAGTTAAAATGCCTTTACCAATTAATTTAAGTATAATATCCATTTGTTTGTATTTCATGATTTCACTATTATTTCAATTATTTTAAAATAGTTGGCTATGAACAAACTTACAATTTAATTTTTTGACAGATCATCTCAGTTAATACTTAAACTCTCACTCAATCACACTCGTTTAAGAATTTAGACAAAAATGATTTTCACTCACATTGATCGTTACAATATGTCCGTTACATATTGCCAATACAATTTTAACTCTGGATTAGCTCAAGCAGAATATAGAAACAGATTTCCACAAGCACTACAGCCGAATAAAACTGTTCAGAAAATTACCTACGAAACTGAAAAATAATGGTTCATTTTTAAAGAAGAAGACAAGGCTGAACAGTGTTACTGATAATGTAAATAAGGTAAACCGAGTTATTAATTATGTAAGAAATAAAAATACAGAAAGTTTGGAAACATCATTAAGAGAAATTCAAATTGCTTGTCATATAAATAAAACAAGTGCTAGAAGAATTTAAAAAAAAAATGGTTACCGGTGTTATAAAGCTAAAAAAGTTCACAATTTACAAGCGGTTAACAAACCAAGGAGGACGACTTTTTGTAGGTGGCTGTTGGAAAAGAAGCGTGCCGATCCATTAATATGTAGTAAAATACTTTGGTCCGACGAGGCAAATTTTTCCAATAATGGATTTTTTAATCGCAATATTCATTACAAATGGACTTCTGAAAATACACACTGGCATAGACCGACTGGGTTTCAAAATCGTTTTTCAATAAATGTGTGGATAGGTGTTTTAGGCGCCAATTTAATAGGTCCTTATTTTTATGATGGTCACCTCAGTGGTCAAAGGTACCTAAACTTTTTGAGAAATGAATTTAATGAATTTTTAGATGACCTACCTTTAGAGAATCGACACAACTTTCAATGTCTTCAACAAGATGGAGCACCTCCCCACAATTCTCAGATTTGTCTAGATTATTTAGACGAAATTTTCTCTCAACATTGGATAGGTACCAATGGATTTATTCAATGGCCCCCTCGTTCTCCAGATATAACCCCAATGGATTTTTTTTTCTATGGGGTATATTAAAGATAAGGTGTTTTCGACAACACCGCAAAATGTAGAGGACCTAAAAGCTCGAATTCAACAGGCATGTATTACAGTTACCCCGGAAATGCTGAGTAATGTTTTAAATGCAGTGCCTCGCCGCGCTCGATTGTGCATAAGAAATCGTGGTGGACACTTTGAACACTTGATATGTTATCTTAAAAATTATTTTGGGGATTAGATAAATATTAATGTTCTGTGTGATATATTCTTTTTATTATTAATTTGTTTTTGTTACCTGAATTTACTTTATTCTTCTTAATTGTGTTAATGTTTTATTATAGCAAAGATTTTTATTAAATTATTTTATCGTTTTATTTAATCATACTTCTCCTCGGCAAGTATAATGCTTGTTAAAAAAAATTATTGGTTTCAAAAAAATGTTTTTATAATTACTAACGTAGTACCAATGAATAAATATGGCATGTGATATATCATTGAAAAGGGAGGAAAATGCTCTATTTAATGGTGCCATTTCCCGCCTGTTTCAAAATAATTTTTTTAACAACCTAAAGAGTAACTCAAAATACAGCAGTTTTGAAAAAAATTATATAAAACCTCGTTGAAACACTCTGTTTTGCAAAAAATTTTCACCTTAGAATTTTTCTCGTATCTCTTCGAATAACGGAGATATTTGGCCAAGACGTTTTCCGCATTTTCGATATTTTCCGCCATAACTCTTAAAGTAGGCCATGGATTTCAAATGTCTTTAAACCATTTTGTAGGTTATATAGATCGGCACAATTTCCGTAAAAACATTTTTTTTTGTACGACCGATATTAAGTGAGATTTTTCGAGCGCCCTGATAAAATGAACAGCCATATGAATGTAAATTAGTTAGTGAAAGTTCTTAAATATTTTCTGTAAGGTAGAAATTCTAAGCTATGTTTTAACCCTCTTGATAATAGTCTTTATTAACTAGAGCATTAAGAGTCAAGTGCCTGCATTCATTTCGCGCCATTAGCGTTATGATAGTAGTATGTTAGTTTGCCTAATACGTGACGTCACACTAATTGAGCCTATTACGAGTACAGTGAAATATTCATGATGAATTAAATACACTCTCCCACGTATGTTATTTTTATGTTACATAAGGCATTGTTTGCAGTCCAATGTTTCTTAACGTGCTAATGTATCATATTTTAAACATTAAAATAAATTTTTGATGTTCCCAACAATGTAATTAGAGTACATTAATTGTCTCTTCAATACTTAACCGGGCGGTATTGTTTTTACTACAGAATTAATTATGATGACCTTATGGGGGATGCTGCCATCGTATCGGGTCCACATGCTTTAAATTCAGCATATGACAAAAGAAATACAAATAATAATGCTTTAAACCAAAATAATAAAATAAAGAAATACATTAGTAATAAGTAGTAACTAATTTCACTCTATGACCTTACCGTTTTCTTTCTAAAAATTCAAATCATTTTATTGCTGTACTTTATTCACTGATAATAAAATTAAAAATTAATAATTGTATTCGTTAATTAGGGTCTTAAGTGAGGATATTAACACATTATTAATGCTATTAGTTAGAATATTTACATAAGATTACTGTATTCTTAATGATTTTTTAAATAACATCTTTACCGTGTACTGTTTGTTTAGATATTTGTAACTACTTCAGTATCGGTGACATATCAAAAATTCAATCCACCTTCAAGTGCCACTTTTTGCCTCAGATTTCAGATATTTCTTGAGCTGGGCTGAGCTGATGAGGAATCATAATCCCGAGACATCGCTCTCCATGGCTGAATTGTTGTTTGCTGTAGCGCCTTATTCTTACCCTCTAATTTAATCTGTCTAGTAAACTACAATATTTGTTCTTGGATCAACAGAAGAAAGTCAACTTTTATTTCATGTACAAGGACCCGTTTTATTAAAGAAAATTGTTTCATTCACCGACCCTCATACATAATTTTCCGCATGCAAATAAAATTTTACAAACATTTTTTGTTAACTCATTTAATTTAGCAATTCCACGTCAGTGGAATAAATGCTTTGTCGGTTGAGAGAGCCCACAACGTTTCATTAAAAATTCACGGCAATATAAAAATGTAAGCAGCGGGCTTTCTACGTTATCCTTACCGACGACAGTTTTTTAACCGGGTATGTGTGTTTTCCCAATCGTGCTGCAAGATTGTATATGTACACGGTTTTTAGCCAAGACCTCATGGGAGGCGCCTGTCCGGATTAGATGATTGGATGTAAAATATTTAATTCTGAAGACAAAAACTGTACCAATTTTTTAAATGTAGATCCAGCTAACGAATACTGTTATGTTAAAAATAATCAAAACTAGTCATTTATAAATCAGTCAGCTTAACTGTTTTATTATAAATCACCATAGCTCATTAAAATCAATCCCTAGATCTTGTCTAGTGCAACACTGTCATTGACAGAAGATACGCATACTTTTTATTTTTTACATGCGTAACAAGCACGAAATCATGTTTGAATGTTTATTAATTGACTTCCAGGTCAGTGACCTTTTTAAGTCTAGATTTAGATTTGTCTGATTAAAGGAGACGGGACCCTACAGGTTATAGTAGGATCCGAACCATTTCTTGGGGATAATTATGTTTGAAAATTACTTCGCAGTAGGTGGGGCTCGAACCCACGTCGCTAGGTATGCACAGAGAGAAAGCTAGACATGCTAACCCACTAAGCAATCGTCCCCGTCAGGAAGTAAGACACCATTTATGTTGTACATATAATTTTAGAAAAGTCAATTCTACTTCATTTTTTTTTAACCAGTCACCCTAACTCTGTGGCTCCGACCCTCACAGAAGGGAGCTGGTAATAAATACCAATAGCCACTCCCCACGCCCGTGGGGTGAGTGACTACCGGGTCCGCGAATCGTGTGCCCTGAGTAGACGTAATGAACCGAGGATGATAGCCTTCTGCATTCTGCCGGCTAAGATCTCTGCCGAGTCTCGGCATGCCGGTATAATCTTTAGTTCCGAAAGCAGCGTCTGTCTCATTCCACTGAGGGCTCCTATAATCAGTACCACTATTTTGAGAGAATGGCCCGGATAAAACCTGCGGTGTTCGAAGAGCAAATCTCGATATTTTATCCGTTTTTCCTCCTCTTTCAAGACAATGTTGCTCTCAACGGGGGCTGAGAATTCCCCGACATACATTGTCTTGGGAAACGACTAGTTCCAATAAATTAGACATTTCAATATCCCCCGGAGCGTAAGGCAGCACTGGTGTTTCGTCTATCCCATACGAGTGCCTTAGATGATAGTAAAGCACTCATAATGCTGCGTCGTGTTTGTGAATATAGGCCGAGACTGCGTATGTCAGGCAAGCCGACAGTAAGTGCATTACAGTCTCCGGCGCCATGCGGCAGGCCCTGCAGCTGACATCAGGGACCTCCATACCCATGACACGACGTCGATAGACGAGGGTGTTAAATATACCATCTTGGCAAGCCATTATGAATCCCTCGGTCTCAGACTTCAGCCCCGCTGACCTTAAGAAGGCGAAGGTCAGCCTTTCGGATAAGCCGAGGTCTTCTATATTTTTATAAAAGACTCCGTGCAATAGCTTATCCTTATGAAGCTGCCGAAGGATGTTGTGTTCTGCAGCTCTAATGTGGGCTTTTAGTCGAGCGGGTTCCAACTCGGTGACAGAGTCGGGGTTTACCCGCTCGACGTCGAAGATGAGACCAAGTTCATCGGCTGCTCTCCGTGCTGCCTTAAAGAGAAAAGCTCCTACCTCTGCATTTTCATGGTCTCGGACCATGCAGAGGAGGGGATCCGAACTCCTGATGACCTTACATGCTCCATCCAGAACCATCCTGCTATGGAGACTCTCCAAGCTCAAGAGTCCACGGCCTCCCCGATGTCGTGGGAGATATAACCGTGGAACGGACGATTGACACAGCTCTTCTTTAGTCCACTTCACTACTCCGAAAGAGTAGAGAAGGATGGGAACGGCAAGCATATTTGTAGCAGACACCTTGTTCTTTCCCGACAGTTCTGAAGACCAGATCTGTCGGAGTAGGTGCTAATACTTGCCGCGGAGAGCGTTTTTCACTACACTCACTTCTTGGGTGGAGCGTTGCTCGACACCCAAGTAAGTGTACGACTCTCCGGCATCTAGATGGTGTAAGATGCTTTCCGTCCACGAGCTGCACGTCCTCTCCGTAGTCACCGCATCGTCCTCTCTTGAGATGGATCAGTGCGCATTTGTCCAACCCGAACTGCATACGGACAGCCTGCGTGTACTCCTGTACCACCCTAAGAGACTGTTGGAGATCCCTCTCTCCAGAGGCATAAGAGGAGACTTCTATTATTATTATACATATCTATTATCGTATTTCTCCATTATACTTTTATATTTTATTTCATTTCCACTTGCAATCCATTCTGTAATTGTGTCTTATCTGTAAAACAGTTTGCTAATAAAATCAAATAAATGGAATAACTTGAAAATTATATGTTCTAGTGGAAAACTGTACTTTGTTCGAAACTTCACCCAGTACATCCAACACTAACTAAACAAACGTTAAAAGCTATTTGACAATCGCCTTTAATATGATACACTGTGAAAGAAATTCACTCAGTATGCTATTTCCATAAATTATTTTTGATGTGATATTGAAAACGCTTCCAAGCCTAATATTGAAATTTCCACCTTATATCTTCACGCTCTCTACTTCATACATCCTTCAGGAGCCTTTTTAAGGATTGATCGATGCCTTTTGTCCTACAAGAGTATTGTGTTTATGCGCTTACATTAGCGGCAAATAATGGCATTAAAAGTTGTTTATGAAATACCTTTTTGCTTCTTCTTTGTCTAATAAAGCACCTTGAAGGGCAACATTCAGCGACAGGCTGTCGTACGCTATCAAAGGAGGCCATTAATAATGTTATAGTGTGGATGAGAATAGCGAGAGAATGTTGAAAGGATGGACATTGTGAGAGTAGATTTTTCAAGGACACTACCATTTCATAGGATGGTGTATTTTTTATGCATTCTGATAAATAATTAGTGCCGTATATATACAGGGTGTCTCATCGGGAACTGAATCGATCGATATAGAGAAAAGTACGCCTCAGAAATTTTTTAAAATTTAGATCATTACTAATGTCGGTGTGACCAATCCAACTAAAATAATTACAAGCAGCTGGCACTTCCGCTTATACCGGAACTCGATACCAACTTGCTTATTCCAAATGGAATACCCTATATATTTTAGGGTTTTCGAAAAGAGCATAATATTCTGAGTCGAAAATACGTAGCATATCCTATAACTAAACCTAGCTGTTTCAGTGATATTTGACATTTTATAGAAAATTTGACAGGTGCAACGGTTTGCAAGAACCGTTATAACTTTCTTCGTGTAAAAGATCTTCACTTGCTTCTTATCACATAAAAAGAACACAAGGAGAGCTACGTTCTACAACTGAAATAAATTCAATAATATCATACCAAGTGTTCCGTTTTTCGCGTTACATTTTGTCAACTTCAAACCGCGAAAACTTGTTTAGGTCAAATGGAACACCCTGTATTTTTTTCCGTCAAGTTATGTAAAATTGAATTCCCTTTTTTCTGATATTAGCTTTGTGGGGGTTAAAGTTACGACTTTTTGAAATATTTACGATTTTATTAGAAATTCATGAATTGTAATCATATCATCAAAATAGCCATGATTAGAAACAATCAGTTATTATCTTATGTCAAAAAATGCCAGCACGCTTAAATTATACCAACGAAAACCTTTTAAATTTGTTTATTATTTATGGAGAATGTGATAAAGTAATATCAAGAACTTGCAGCACATTTGCTACTCGATATCCACAAAAAAGCAAAATAACACTAACACGGTAACATGCGTATTAATCGAATTGAAGATATGGCATGAACTAAAATAGCAGAGATAAGATCAATTTAAAATATGATTTCGTTTTAATTTAATAATTGCTCAAAATTTCGCCCTCGAACCTCTACACATTTTTCGCACCTTCGGATTAGTTCCTCATGGGTAGCTCTTCTAATTGAATCCTGTGATATGTTTTGAAATGCATTTCTTACTCTTTGCATACAATCTTCAATGGTTGTTAATGGGCTCTCATAAACTTTATTTTTAATAGTTCCCCAAATGAAATAATCCAGAACTGATAAATCGGGCGAGCGAGGAGGCCATAATAAAGGTCCATTATTGGCAATCCATTAATCATAAAAAGTTTCTTGTAAATAATTATTAGTTAAACATGCGTTATGTGGGGGAGCACCGTCGTGCTGATAAAAAATGTTTTTACGTTCGGCGAGAGGTAAATTTTCTAAATAGTTATTATTTAAATTTTGTAAGATATTCAGATATCTTTCACCTAAAAAAAAAAATCAAAAATTTACCTATACATATTAGCAGAAGAGAAAATTTAATTTACCGTTTCAATTTTCCTGATAAAATTGTAATGCCACCACTCTATCGTTTCTTATGGCACAGTAAACATTGAACTGCCAACTTTCCTGAAAGTTTCGCTCTCTAAACATATGAGGATTTGAGTCCCTCCAATAATGCGAATTGTGTCTATTAAAAAGTCCATTTTTAGTAAATTTTCCTTCATATGCATATAATATTTCCCAAATAAGAATCGTGACCCTCAAACTTTATTAGAATAAACTCACAAAAATTCTGTCTTCTTAGGAAATCTGTTTCTTTCAATCCTTGAACCATATGGAATGAAAACGGGTGAAACTTATGTTTTAATAAGATTCTGTGAATTGAATCCATGCATAGTCCCGATTTCAGAGCAGCTTGTCTTAATGACATCCTTGGAAATGCATGAAAATATCCCAGAATGACTATTTCAATGTTTTCGTCATCAACAATTCTTTGCATTTTTGCCTTGACAGAGCCATAATTTCTAAATTTTCCAATATGCGTTTTACAGTGTTTGGTCATGGTTTCCGTTTTTCTGGATATCGAGTAGCAAATGTGCTGCAAGTTCTTGATATTACTTTATCACATTCTCCATAAATAATAAACAAATTTAAAATGTCTTCGCGGATGTAATTTAAGCGTGCTGGCATTTTTTGACATAAGATAATGACTGATTGTTTCTAATCATGGCCATTTTGATGAAATGATTACAACAATTCATGAATTTCTAATAAAATCGCAAATATTTCAAAAAGTTGTAACTTTAACTGCCACAATGCTAATATCAGAAAAAAGGGAATTCAATTTTACACAACTTAACGTAAAAAATACAAGGTGTTCCATTTGACCTAAACAAGTTTTCGCGGTTTTAACTTGACAAAATGTAACGCGAAAAACACTTGGTATGATATTATTGAATTTATTTCAATTGTAGAACGTAGTTCTCCTTGTGTTCTTTTTATGTGATAAGAAGCAAATGAGGATCTTTTACACGAAGAAAGTTATAACGGTTCTTGCAAACCGTTGCACCTGTCAAATTTTCTATAAAGTGTCAAATATCTCTGAAACGGCTAGGTTTAGGTGTAGGATATGCTACATATTTTCGACTCAGAATTTTATGCTCTTTTCGAAAACCCTATAATATATGGGGTGTTCCATTTGAAATAAGCAAGTTTGTACGGACTTCCGGTATAAGCGGAAGTACCAGCTGCTTGTAATTATTTTAGTTGGATTGGCCACACCGGCATTAGTAATTATCTAAATTTTCAAAATTTTCTGATGCGTACTTTTCTCTATATCGATCGATTCAGTTCCCGGTGAGACACCCTGTATTCATTCAGCATTGAATATCTCCCAACCACTTGGATGTGATGAATTTTTGTGCTGAAATAATGCAATCTGCAGATGAATATTTAAAAAATCACCACAGTCACAATTATGGGTGTTAAGAAAAACTTATGTGAATACCAGTTACGAGACATCTAATTAATGTTTTTGAATCATTTTCATTTCCTAAAAATGTACAGGGTGGCCAAAAATTATTTTTCAATTAAGAACATTTTAAATTGAATTTTCTCAATGTTTTCAAATGGAACACTCTGTATATTTTTCGACGATGTGATGTAGAAATGAAAAACGAACATTTTTTTGTAAGTACTTCCTTATGGCTAATTGCAACCATTTTCGTTTTATAAATAATTAAGTGTTTATTTTTCAATTAAGAACTTTCTAAATTGAATTTTCCCAATTTTTTCAAATGAAGTTAAGAAAAACAAAATTAAACACCACGTAGGATATCTTGAGGTTGCAGTAAGAGATGAAAAGTATACGGCCACAAAACAGAAAAAGAAAACTCTTTTGTTACTTTGTCAAGCTTTCGGAAATTATTTATTCCCTTTTTCAAGACATTAACTTGAGGTTAAAAGTTAAGGTCACATATATTATAAAATAGTAGCATTTTCAAGATAAAATAGACAAGTTCATAAACAAATTCCTTTTCAGGTACTTTAAATAGTGTTTAGGTTGCCTGCAAAACATATTTGACTCATTCAGGGCTTAAAGGCAAATACTATCACTGCACAAAAAACAACCTGTATATCTCGTCAGCTAATTACCAACTATGAACGACGCACTATATACAGTGTCATTAGCTAGTCACCAGCCACCACACGCTATCAGTCAGCTTGACAAATGTAGTCAGAGGGAATAAGTGAATCCTCTTACAAATAATTGGGTAGTCTTTGATATAGCTAACAGAAATTGTAGTAAAGCATAACCTGCAAACATAATGAATTCATTAACGATTTGATTTATACGTTAGTATGATTGATGGAGCGACAAATGATCATTTAAAAGGTTGATTGGTCTCGTGCATATTTGCCTGGTTATTAGGTAAACCCCGTAAATTTACATTTATTTAATATGCTTTCAACACAACTGACAGGATAATTAATCAGCATCAAAATTGCACGAATTAATAAAAATGATTTTTTCTGCAAAGTAATTTGGTGATTAGTTAATTAAAATTAACACGCCCTCTGCTAGGGCGTATCTTTCACACAAAAGCGATAAAATTGCGAAGATTGGTATTTATAAATGGTGTTCTCCGTAATAATTATAGTTTAGTTATTTTGCGGTAGCTGTTTCGCGCCCTTGCGAATTATTGTAAGTTGGCTCTTTAGAGAGAGAGTCATTTTGTCGATATATGTCTTTTTTACGTCCAAAAATGTTTAACTAGAGGAAATTAAGATAGAATATTACAACATTCTTTTTATGAGTCTATTGATAAAAAACAGAATGTATCAAAATACTTTAAAATACTCTAAAAATGAACAACTGAAAACTGTTATAATATATGATTTTCAGGAACCAACTACTCAGCGGGCAAATACACCGACCTGCATTGAATTATACCTTACAAAGATACGATATAATTCGATGCAGGTCGGGGTATTTGCTTGCTGAGTAATTGTCTCCTGCAAATCATATATTATAACTTGCAGAATCTCAAGTCGCTATACGCCCATGGAGACATCTATGATGTATAGTAGAAACTGACCATATCAGAGGAGGATTCATTTATCTCTCACCACTAATTGAAAACTGGATATAGAAAAAAATGCTTCTTCAGTGATGAATATAAACGGTACAAAAACATAGAAAAGCTGATAAAGGAAGCAAAATAAATTATTACAAACAGTATATAATCAGTTGCTAGAATAGTACAAAACAACTCTGGAAAGCCATAAATGAGCCCACTAAGACAAAACCAAACAGAATACAACAACAGTAACAACAGAAAGTGGTACGTTTCGGATGCAAAAAAAATGTTAATCTATTTAACATAACATTTTCAAATGTGGGCACTGAATTAACCAGTAAAATTAAATCTAAAAATAATCAAGTTAATATAATAATAAATAAATAAATTATTATTTATTCACGCACAGAAATTAGACAATCGACATCGAATTGCTGCCAAAACTCGATGTTTCTAGCCCCAACAAATCCCATCGAAATTGGTCACATAATTTTGCAATGAAAAGACAAGAAATATGCTGAAATTGATAATTTAAAGTGTAAAATTTTACGCAGCAGTTGACGAGATAAGAGAGCCACTTATATTGAAAGCAAAGGCATTCAATACCGCCAGCCATTACTTACTTCTCCAGTCAACTAGAAGATATAGAGATTAGGAACAATTGTTTAAGTTTATTTGAATCATATCTAGGTAATAAAAAACAATATGTAAGAATTGGCAATTACTCCAGTCGAAATGCAGGGGGGGGGGGGGGTTGTATTATCAGTTACCGGGACAAAATATATTTTAAACCAAGTGACGTCCCCGTAGTCGATTTTATGGTTCTCGTTATTATGGACACGTTCTGCCATCGCCGACCTATCCGTGTATCCAAATCTGGTATTTCTCTGGTGTTCTTTGATTCTGCACTGGATACTCTGTCCTGTTTGTCCGATGTAGCTCTTACCACATGTGCACTTCAACTGGTAAACACCTTTTGATAACAGCTTGGGGACAAGGTCTTTGACTGAGGGAAGCATCTGTTGTATTTTCTTCACTATTCGAAACCGTACACCTACTTTCTTTTTGAATAAAATCTTCTTCAGCCTATCTGTGACTCCCGCGGCGTAGGGTAGGCATGCATACGTTGTTGGTTGCTACTGTTCTTCTTCTGTAGTTCTCCTCTGGCTATTTACTACTCGTTGTATATTCCTTTGACTGTATCCGTCAATACATTAGACAGGAATATGCGCTATTATCCGCGAATCATTAGGGAATCACTGGAAATTATGAAAAACGTGAACAACTTTAACAGAGAGGATGGGTATCGACTTAGTAACACGTGGAGACTGGTATTGCCAAGTACCAGCACCGTAGTAAGTCACGGTCAACCAAACACGACGAATGAGCAGCGAAGCGAACTAAGCGCGACCAATGACCAGCGAAGCGGCGCCTAGGTATATAACGAGGAGTGTAACACAACAAATTCAGTCTTTAGAATGCTTCTGAAGAATCTGACAGGATGATCAGCGAAACGTCAAGTCAAGTTCGACGACAACGGCAAGACCCGGAAGAAACTACTTCAATTTAAAAATTACATTAAGAATATTGCGAAAACTCCCCCAAAAAGGGGTGTTTCCGAAATTTCCACCGAACGAATCTCTTGGATCGTAATCAGGGACCAAAAAGACTTGTTTTAAAATATATTTTGTTCCGGGAACTGATAATACAATCAACCCAGCAATTCGACTGGAGTAAATGCTGTTAATGCATCTGAAGTTTTAAAATACGGCGTACCGCGGGGCACAGTATTGGGCCCCATTCGTTAATCATTTATGTGAATGGTTTCTTTTTATTAAACTATGAAGATGATATTATTAGTTTTACTATTAAAGTGACTCATGGCAGTATTTGAAAGAAATTGTTGAGAACGATATGGTGTATATTAAAAGCTGGTTTGATTCAAAATTACCAACTATATATTTTGAAGAAAATCTGTACATACCATTTACTTGTAATAAATCTGTAATACCGTCTTTTAATGAATTAAAAATTAATAATAAGGCCCATTATTTTTGTACTATTCAGATTGACATATTCGCCCATTATTTGATATCCTCATTATATTCAATGCTGAATAGAACACTAATCGTCAAAAAAAATACAGATATAGAGAAATATTCCAAATTAGTACCGTATTTGAAAAATAAATATGGAGGATATTGTCCAAAAAAGTTTTAACAAAAGCGGAGATTGAGAAATTCTTACGAGGCACCAGATGGAAGATTCTCATTAATCAAGGTTTAATTCATTAGCACATATTTTTATAGATTTGTTGATAAAGTACTTATATTGTTTCAGGTTATTTTAATATACTTGTACCTAAAGGATTAAGAGAGGACATACCTGATCTGGCCCGATTGTGCCTGTCTACAACATACTTTCTATAGAATGGAGACTTCTACGAGCAGAAGCAAGGAGCAGCCATGGGATCGCCACTTTCACCTGTGATAGCCAACCTATTCATGGAAGCTTTTGAAGAGGAAGCTATACGCTGCAGTGAGAATAAACCAAAGTACTGGCTACGCTACGTAGACGATACATTCATCATATGGCCATATGGATAATTATCGTTATCTATTTTCTTCGACCGTTTGAATAAACAGCAGCCAAATATCAAATTTACAATGGAGATCGAGCAAGATGGAGCTTTACCTTCCTTAGATGTATTAGTGAAAAGGTCACACAATAGCAAGCTAGCCCACGGTGTCTACAGAAAGAAAACGCACAACGATCGTTACCTACATGCGACATCTCACCACCATCCACAACAGAAAAAAGCGTTAATTAGAACCTTGGTCCACAGAGCCAACACAATATGCGACGACGATAACAAACCCGAAGAACTACAGAATGTCCAACAAGCTTTAGAGAAGAACGGATACAGTCAAAGCAATATACAACGAATAGTAAATAACCAGAGGAGAACTACAGAAGAAGTGGATTCAGTTATTATTGTAAAAATCCAAGATTCAAAAACTCACACTCAAAAAACATTCATCATTTCAAATTTGACCCATATTTTAAATTATATCGAAAATATTATACTTTGCGTCCAGAGTAGGTACACTACGAACCGTGGATTCTTTATTAGATATACCAATGAAAAATGTTTAAAGCAGGTTATTGGTATTAATAAAATTAAAAATGCTCCAAAAGAAATTGCAACATATTTAATATTACCGGAAGCAGAGAGCTTCACTAGTTATTGCTTCCGCAGATCATCTGCTACACTGCTAGCTGATTCTGAAGCTGATTTCGACAGCATCAAAAGACATGGGGGTTGGCGGTCATCGACGGTTGTGGATTGAAATTTCTAGTACTATCTTATCTGCTCCCAAATCTGGTGCTTCTTCAATAATTACCTAGTGCTTTAATCAACAAATTATTGCAGTGAGCGACTCACCATCCTTGATGGAGTCAGTTTTCACAATTGTACAATTGCGACTGATTAACAGTTAAATTGATTGTTAATTAAATGGATTATTAATGACTGATTGTTAAAATTTATGTTTTTGTTCATAATAATAAATAAACTGATGAATTGATTCTATCATCTATAATTTCATTCTGTTCTGTAGACAAAAAACTGTTGTTTTAACACTTATCATGTAAAAGTCGACTTTTAATTGTAGTTTTTGAAAAATATATAATAGATTGTCGTGAATCAAAGCCTATTAACTCCTACTCAATAATTATTGACATGACTTATTGGTTTTTTTAATATAAATTCATACATACTACTCACTATTTTAATATGCCACAACCCTTTTTAACAATTTTATTATGGATTGACATCGAATTGATGGAGAATATATCCTTTAACAGCCTTTGTGTAGTTTCCTATTCGACACGAATATGCCACCAGTCGACAACTATACTGTTTGATAATGAACCGGCTAAGGTCTTGGGCCTACAAGCGATAATGCCTGCAACTGCGGCCATTATGGCTCACTGCTTATTGTCTATTTTGCACGAGACCTCGCCAAACTTTCTAATTTATTACTCCTGCAAGGAAACCACCTGGTTCTTATCATCGGTCCGAAACTACGGCAAACTATCGCTGGCGAGTTTGCTCGAAGTTGTTTTCAGTTAGATGCAGTTAGCAAGTGCTGTGCAAGCTTAGTAAGGTATTTCTCCTACAGGAAACGAGTCATTTGTGTGACTTTTTATGTCGTCTGCTGGATGGTTTTCTGACGAATAAAAACTGTTCCGCAGTTAACACAGCCAACGTTAGCGTTTTCGGAAATCTCTGGTAAAAAAGTAAGCTCTGTTTTAAGTCAATATAGAAAGATAAAAAGTGTTTAAAAGTTTATTAATTATTATAGAATATTATATATTTATAATTATTATATATTATACAGGGTCTGCCAATAAAAACTCAGGTGAAATATCTTGTTAACTACTAGATACTTGAGTTCTGTAAATGCCCATTGCTAGTACATGTAAATGGCTGGAACACAAATAGTTATTTAATATGTTAAAGAACTACAAAGAACTTTTTGGCTGACAGGAACTTAGAAATGTTATATGCCAAAATAAATTTCAGAGGCCCTTGGTTCACGCGCACACACTAAATCCCAATTTAATTGTTTACTCACTTTAATAATAGGGTGGGGGTGACAATCGGGGTAGTAAAGGGGGGGTGGATAAAAAATATTTGAGACGCTTCGTTCTTGTATGCACACTAAATCACATTTTAATTTTTTTTACTCCCTTTCGTAATAGTGTGGGGGTGGTATTGGGGGAGATAGTGGGAGGTGGCTGATGCCAGAAAAAAATTTACTATTTCCAGTAATTCTTCGGCATTCCGTGGTCTCACATTTCGTTTTTGGATACTTCTTACGAGTAGTCCCCATACTTCTTCCACGGGGTTAAGATCTGGACTATGACTGGGCCAATTAAAAACATGATGTTGTTATCTTGAAACCAGTTAGTTACGGTACGAGCAGTAAGAACGGAACAATTGTCTTGTCGAAATATGAACTCATTATTAGGAAATAATTGTGACACAGAAGGGAGCATAATATTGTCTAAAATCCTAATATACGTTTCTCTACAAAATCATTGCTCAATATGCCACAAAACACCAGGACCACGTTCCAATATCCAAGCCCACATATTGACGAAAAATCTACCACTTTTATCATTGTTAGATATATATTTCTCATCGAATCGAGTATTCGGAGGGCGGTAAACACGAATACGACCGCTGTGTGTTGAATAGAAAGTTTTTTCGTCTGTAAAGATTACATTGTTCCAAAAATTTACATCATGCGCTAAAAATTCAAGCGCAAATCCTACTCGAGCTTCTTTATGTTCAGCTTTAAGTAAGTATTTTTGTGCTGCTGCATGACAGCGTAGCTCCGATTCTCTTACTCGCCGACGACCAGTACTACTCAATCCAGGAAAATTTGTTTCTTCAGCAGCCTGAATAACTGAGTAAAATGGATTTTCTACTAAAGCATTTACCAATTGCAAATCTTGTTGTTGAGTTGATATCCTTCGTCGCCCTGATCCAGGATTTCTACTAATCGTACCGTTTATTCTCCACTTTCTTAAAATGTTAGACACCAAATTTTTATCAATATTATAACGCAGTGCAATTTGTCTCATTGACCATCCATCTTCTGCTTTAGCAATAACTCCAGGTTTAACTAAATATATAAATATGAGGCATATTAGTTTTTTGCACACTTGCAATAAATTATGACAACTAACTGACAATGTCACAAAAATTAAAGTTAGATATACACAACTAGATTTTAGCAAAATACCGTTATAAGACTTGTCCTATTTTTTTTTGCTCACGACCGTACCAAATTTCAAGTCAATATCATAAACGGTTCCAGAGTAAACGTGCGCACAAAAAAAAAGTTACAGACATACAGACCGACAGACAGACGTTTCAAGACATTTTAAGACTATTTCAAAAAAATTAAAAAAAATTGCGTTACTACTTCCACTGGACGTGGAAGTAATTATAAATGTCCTGTATCACAGCGAAGGGGCGGGAATTAATTTGGATGAACGCAAGGCCGAATTTTCGTCTGGAAGGAATGAATTTATCATTCGTTCAAAACGTCAAATAATATAAATCTAATTTTAAAAGCATGTCCATAGGATGGATACGATTGAAAGAAAACTGTCTCTGAATTATTGAATAATGGTGCTAATACTCAGATAATTGAACAATTCATCCTCGGGTAAATACGATACTAACGCGTCCTTGATCTAAAAACGCCTTTAACTAGAATGAGATTTCTTCATGGACTAATTAAATTCTAATCTCAGCTAATCGAATATTTCCTCTCCACCTCTTAACAAAACACGCAAGAGTAGAAAATGCGACACAGCCCGAGTATGCCAGGATTGTAATAAATCAAAGACACCATTAATGTGTCGTGTGACAAAGTAAAATTTGAAATAAAAATAGCATGTCTCATTTTCGAGTATGTACGCATTAAATACTTTCGTTTATAGAATGTGCCCACGACAAAGTGGTATTATGGTGTAAATAACAACTTTTTTTGGATTACAAACACAATTTTTTGTATTCTGCTTTTGATTCGCCTAAAAACTATTTTAAAATCGCATCAGGTAAAGTGCGCTTTCTGTGCGAAATATTGAAAAATTTTATTAGAAAAACTTGCTCAGAATTAAAAATATAACGTTGTACCAAAATATAGAATATTTTTTATTTATAAAATTTTAATGTTTTAAGAAGAATATGCCATGGAAACAAAAATAAAAATGATTCGTCTTTGTGTCAGCTTGTATTAAAAATGTCAACTTTACAAGAAAAAGTTTATCTAGTACTTTGCTATGGCACTGACGAATCTAACATGAAAAATGTGATTTCAAAGTTTAATGAAAAGTTTCCGAATATCATCCTAATGATACAAAAGGCATGCAGAATTGTGAAAAGATTCAAGAAAACCGGAAATGTAAATACGCAGACTAGGGAAAAGAAACGTTACAATGAAGATCATGCAGCAATATTATCAGCGATGTATTTCTCGGAGAGAATCCAAAATTATCTTTAAGAAAGCGCGCTAGCGATACAGGGATAATTTTTTTTTTCTTATACATTTATTTAACGTCGGCCTATTTCCGCTACTGAGGCCTAACACCGACGCCTGTAGACGAGCTACCCCCAACCAGGAATTTTGCCGAACCTCTTCCCTTAAGAAGAGTAGGGATCTTTTACTTGCCTAACATTTAAGAGGCAATGGACCGACGGTTTTTCATCCCCTCCGAAGGATGGTATATCTTCTATACAACCCTCGCCTAAGGTTGTATAGCTTCCGCGCATACACTGATATACAAGCCGCTGGAAGATGTGTGAGGCGAGAACGCGGTTTCCGTTGGAATAGTCACCCATCCAAGTACTAACTGCACCTGTCGTTGCTTTACATCGCATACCGAAGTATGTATACTGCATGCATACCGAAGTATGTACATAAAGACGTACCTACGCTCGCCCACTACAGGGATAATAGTACAGGAAAACTGTCGAAAGAAGCCTGAATCGAAAGAACTAAATCTAAGTGATCTCGTTTCGTTTTTTGTCGAATCACCTGTCAGTGGTGTCTGGGTAAAATAGTTATAAACAAAAGAAACAAAAAAAGTTCAGTTTTTTGCTCATATCCCTCTAATATTGCCCATAGTCATAATTTTACAAGAATTCAATTTTGAAGCTGAGGAAATTCTACACAAATTTCATTACAGAAACATTTTTGTGAGAGCAAAAACAAGCGCGGAAAACCTAAATGTTTATAACGTATAATTCTGGCGTGATGGGGAGCAAGGCTAGCGAGCGGAGGCACGCGCTCGCGTTGTTATAACATCATAATTCTCGTTTAAACTGGAATATTTTAATTAAACAAAGTGCCTATCGAAAAATGATAGTTTTTCACATGCGACTATTATGAAATTTGTTTAAGATTTCATTTTGTGTATATTGCACAAGAGATGAAATTACAAAAAGCTGTTTTTTTAAACAATAGGCAATTAAATAAACAATTAATTTTATAATGAACTTTCCCGTATAACTTCATTTTCTAGACCTTTTAGTTGATTACTAGGAAGAATACAAAAAATTACAAAAATTTAGCTTTTAAGATTCGACGTTTTTAAAATCCACTTTATTTGAAAAACCGTAATAACTAAAAAATAACTTTATTTCACTTTTGGTGCAAAATGATCATTTTTTTGCAAATTACCCTTATGCAATAGTGCAAAAACATTAATTATAATAAATTTTATAATGTTATATTTAATTACCAACTTCGATTAATGACATAAAATTTAATGATTAAGCAAGCCTTATTTTTAATTTTATTAAATAATTAATAAAAATTTTGTCAACTTCAAACCGCGAAAACTTGTTTAGGTCAAATGGAACACCCTGTATTTTTTACGTCAAGTTGTGTAAAATTAAATTCCCTTTTTTCTGATATTAGCATTGTGGGGGTTAAAGTTACAACTTTTTGAAATATTTGCGATTTTATTAGAAATTCATGAATTGTTGTAATCATTTCATCAAAATAGCCATGATTAGAAACAATCAGTCATTATCTTATGTCAACAATGCCAGCACGTTTAAATTGCACCCACGAAGACTTTTTAAAATTGTTTATTATTTATGGAGAACGTGATAAAGTAATATCAAGAACTTGCAGCACATTTGCTACTCCATATCCAGAAAAACGGAAACCGTCACCAAACACTGTAAAACGCATACTGGAAAATTTTAAAAATTATGGCTCTGTCAAGGCAAAAATGCAAAGAAGAAAGCCTATTGTTGACGACGAAAACATTGAAATAGTCATTCTGGGATATTTTCATGCATTTCCAAGGATGTCATTAAGACAAGCTGCTCTGGAATCGAGACTATGCAAGGATTCAATTCACAGAATCTTATTAAAACATAAGTTTCACCCGTTTTCATTCCATATGGTTCAAGGATTAAAAGAAACAGATTTCCTAAAAAGACAGAATTTTTATGAGTTTATTCTAATAAGGTCTGAGGGTCACGATTCTTATTTGGGAAATATTATATGGACAGATGAAGCAAAATTTACTAAAAATGGACTTTTTAATAGACACAATTCGCATTATTGGAGTGACTCAAATCCTCATATGTTCAGAGAGCGAAACTTTCAGGAAAGTTGGCAGTTCAATGTTTACTGTGCCATAAGAAGCGATAGAGTGGTGGCATTACAATTTTATCAGAAAAATTTAAACGGTAAATTAAATGTTCTCTTCTGCTAATATGTATAGGTAAATTTTTGTTTTTTTTTTTGTTTTTAGGAGAAAGATATCTGAATATCTTACAAAATTTGAATAATAACTATTTAGAAAATTTACCTCTCGCCGAACATAGAAACATTTTTTATCAGCACGACGCCGACGGTGCTCCCCCACATAACGCATATTTAATTAATAATTATTTACAAGAAACTTTTTATGATCAATGGATTGCCAATAATGGACCTTTCTTATGACCTCCTCGCCCGCCCGATTTATCAGTTCTGGATTATTTCATTTGGGGAACTATTAAAAATAAAGTTTATGAGAGCCCATTAACAATCATTGAAGATTGTATGCAAAGAGTAAGAAATGAATTTGAAAACATGCCACAGGATTCAATTAGAAGAGCTACCCATGAGGAACTAATCCGAAGGTGCGAAAAATGTGTCGAGGTTCGAGGGCGGAATTTTGAGCAATTATTAAATTAAAATGAAATCATATTCTGCTATTTTAGTTCATGCCATATCTTCAATTCGATTAATACGCATGTTACAGTGTTAGTGTTATTTTGCGTTTTTGTGGATATCGAGTAGCAAATGTGCTGCAAGTTCTTGATATTACTTTATCACATTCTCCATAAGTAATAAAAAAATTTAAAAAGTTTTCGTTGGTATTTATAGTTTAAACGTGCTGGCATTTTTTGACATAAGATAATGACTGATTGTTTCTAATCATGTCTATTTTGATGAAATGATTACAACAATTCATGAATTTCTAATAAAATCGCAAATATTTCAAAAAGTTGTAACTTTAACCCCCACAATGCTAATATCAGAGAAAAGAGAAGTCAATTTCACACAACTTGACGTAAAAATATACAGGGTATACCATTTGACCGAAACAAGTTTTCGCGGTTTGAAGTTGACAAAATGTAACGCGAAAAACGGAACACTTCGTATGATATTATTGAATTTATTTCAGTTGTAGAACGTAGTTCCCCTTGTGTTATTTTTACGTGACAAGAAGCAAATGAGGATCTTTTACATGAAGAAAGTTATAACGGTTCTTGCAAACCGTTGCACCTGTCAAATTGTCTATAAAATGTCAAATATCTCCAAAACGGCTAGGTTTATGTATAGGATATGTTACATATTTTCGACTCAGAATTTTATGCTCTTTTCGAAAACCCTAAAATATATAGAGTGTTCCATTTGAAATAAGCAAGTTGGTATGGACTTCCGGTATAAGCGGAAGTGCCACCTGCTTGTAATTATTTTACTTGGATTGGCCACACCGACATTAGTAATTATCTAAATTTTCAAAATATTCTGATGCGTACTTTTCTCTATATCGATCGATTCAGTTCCCGGTGAGACACCCTGTATATTTGTAATTTGACCATCCCTATACAATTGTAATATTGCCATTATGATAAATAAACTATTATTATTGTTGGATCGAGAGAAAACAAACTACAACCTACTACACACCACCAACTACAGCTGTAAAAATCGTAAAACATCCAACGCCTTTACTGTTACGAACCACGCGTCACAAAAACTATTTTTCGACTATACCTTGATTGGACACTTTTTTCTACTTAGCATCGATTTCATCCTTCGCACTGAGCGAAGTGGATTCTTTTTGTTGAAAGGGGAAAAACTAATCTTTCGGGTGTTTGCTGATATACTTGTATGCCCATCACGTAATCTTGTAGTTTTTTTAGGTAAAGCCGCTTTTCGCGAGTCGTAAACTGTGCTGCTGTTTCTGTGAAACTACTCGAATCGATTTTAAAATAAATTTGAGAAACACATTTTTCATTGTTCCCTGGAACTGTTTGACACTTTCGAAATTGAAATTTGGCTAAGACATGAGGAAGAGGCGGGATGCTATTGACACTTTATAACGAATAAGACAAATGAACAGCGGAATAAGCAGGGAGGACATGCAAGAAACTCTCGCAAGTTACTGCTCAAGACGAATGGGAATATTAAACATAAATTAATATGTACGAAAGAATGTGAACGAATGTAAGGAGTTATTGTTTTTTTTAACTTATAAACTCAGTAATAAAATATATTTTTCTATAGCTGTAATTAAGTTGCAATGGAATATTATGGAAGCTATACGAGGTATCTCTAAAAGTTTTAGACTACATATTTTCCCAGCACCAAAATCGAAAAATTTAATCAAACTTACCTCTACATAAAAATGTTACCCTACATACTGCTGTTTGAAAATAAATAATGGAAAAAACCATTTTGCGCATTTTTAATAAAATCGAAAAAATTTTTGAGGCTTCGATGTATGAGGGAATTAATGAAATTTACAAAAACTTTCTAAACTGGCGTATAATAAATAAATTACTGTTACGTGTTTACACCCTCTTGGTAAACACCCTGTAGATTCGATGAACTGCAACAACAATCTTCACAAACCACTGATTTATTAATCACTTCATTACAATAATTAAGTCTTTATACACATTAATACACACTAATTACAAGTTGCGTCTACTATAGTCTAACTACTATAATTCATAACTCATCGCTGTTCTTATTCCATCTGTTCACTTGCTTGTCTAATATAAAACTGTCCCAGTGCGTTTGCATTCACTGTATATATACCCGCGTCGAATGTACTCGTTCTTTCTAGAATCACCCAGGCCGTTATTTTCGGCGCATCCGGTTTTTTTCTCGCACGTTCCATGAGACTTCCCGAAGTACTTTTGGTACTCAACATCTGGGTATCAGCAGCCTCTCGGGCTCTCCCATGCTCACCATAATAGTCCATCTTCAAGCCTTACGAAATCCCATTACGCCCACAAAGCCTCTAGCTCGACACTTTTATCCGGCACATCCTTCCATTCTGGTCGTGCGCCTTTTTCTTTTGCCTTCAGTATAGGTCCAATTCCGTCATCGCTCAGTTATTCCTTCCTTACAACTTCTTTTGTCCAGTTCTTCGGAACCTCAATCTTAACCGCATTCACTTGTGTTACATCCTGCTGTTTATTTACGTCCTTAGCTGACGACAGTACCTCTTGATATGCCCCAATTTGTAACAATTATAACAGCGGATTCCCTTCGTAAGCCTTTCACTGCTTCTTTGCTGCCTAGGCTCCGGTTTCGGCCCCTGTTTCGGCGCCGGTCGTGAACTCATTTCGTTCAATACTTGTGCGACCATTTTCTGTATGTCATTTAGCAGAGCCATCATTTTCGCCCTTTCGGAGCTGATTTCCCATTTCCTTGAGGCGTTTACTTCCCCAAGTTTCCATTGTCTCGCATCATATGCCCTAGTTTATTGCAACGGTAGTTTCCTCTGATAGGGCTTCTTCTACAGATACAGCTCGTACTCTGTGCTATGAAGAATCCACATAGGCGGCTTCTATCTCATGTACATGGATCAATGCTTCGCTACTACTCTTATGTCGAGGTAGCCTAAGGACCCGCCTGATCTCCTCCTCTTTCATGCCATCAATAAACGCGTCAACTGCCAATTACCCCTGGAACTGCCTTGGTGCATTCGGGTAAGCCAACTGTGCCAGTCTCTCTACTGCAGCCTCAAATTCTTGTAAACTCTCTCCAACTTTCTGTATACGTGATTTCAACTGGGTCCGATATAGTTGAGTAAAGTGTTGGTCTCCGTATCTTAAGTCGAACGCAGCTTCTAAAACTTCCTTTTGCTGCGCCACTGGGACCGTCTGCGACAATTCTAAAGCTTGTCCTCTTAATGCTAGCACCAATGCCATAGCCTTGTCTTCATCACTCCGTTTGTTCGCGCATGCATCTGCCTCAAACTGTCTTTTGTATGTTGACCAAGAAGTCTATCAAAGGAGGGAGGTTGTAATCGAGAACCTGATGACATTACTAACTGGCGTCCTTTTTCCCTCAGCAGCCGTTTAAGTCCTTCTACTTCTCTTTCAACTCATATCACCTATTTTTTCTTTGACTTCACTTACTTCTTCTTCGACTGTATTTACTTTCCCTTCGATGCCAGTAACTTTGCCCTTAACGTCATTAACTTCTCCTTTGACTTTACTTACTTCAGCCTTTATGTTGCCCATATCTTCTTCAATTTCACATTTAAGGTTTTCAGTGGCTAAAAGGATAACGTTTTTCCTCATCATGTCTTATTTCCAGGTCTCCCAAAATTTTTCTCAACTCTTCCTGGCGTCTTCTTTCTGATCTAGCATTATTTTTCTTAATTCCGCGAACATGTCTTGCATTTGCTTTTCGGCAGCCATGCTTCTTGTTTCCATCCAAGCCAAGTCCAAGTTTTTGAAACAGCACTAACATGTCCTATTTAAAGTCTATATTAGGTATAATTCAAATATTTCCACAAAGTCAGAATAGAACATTCTAGAAAATTTTCTAGAAATGTCACAACAGATGTTATTTAGTGTCCATACTACTTTCCAGCCGACAGAACTCAGCTAACTGCACTAATCTTCAATGGAATGTTCTAGAAGTTTTCTCAAAATGTCACAATAGGTGTTACTTAATGTCTATATCACTTGCCAGTTTGCAGAACTTAGCTAACTATACTAATTTCTAAATAGAATGAAATTTCCTCACACTAGCACAATAAGTCTTGTTTATTGTCTATGTTACCTTCCAGTTCGAAGAACTTCACTATCTCCAGTGTTTCCGAATAGAACATTATGGAACCTTACAGAATTCTCCAGAAATCCTGTTCCAATTCCGCTTCTGACACCAATTGTTACGTATTTACATCCTCCTGGTAAACACCCTGTAGGTTCGATAAATTGCAACAACTGACTAATCACCTAATTACAATAATTAAGTCTTTATACACATTAATACACACTAATTACAAGTTCCATCTACTGTAGTCTAACTACTATAATTCACAACTCATTACTGTTCTTAATCCATATGTTCACTTGCTTGTCTAATATAAAACTGTCCTAGGGCGTTTGGATCCACTGTATATATACCCGCGTCGAATGTACTCGTTCCTTGTAGAATCATCCAGGCAGTTATTCGCGGCGCCTCCGCCTTTTTCTCGCACGTTCCATGAGGTAGTGGCGTAAGCGTGCACATAACAACACTTCTTTGAAAGCAGTTAAATCCAGAGTTAGATAACTTATAACCTCTTATCTATATCATTAACTATGAAAAATGAAACTTTCCAATTGATCCTATTTTTATGAACAAAACAAACTCATTGAAACAACAATAGCGGAATATTTTGTTATTCTGTAACATGGAATATATCTCTGATTATAAAACAATGTCATACTACAGTGATATTTATTCTATCTGCCAAAATTAAGCGGTGTTAAAACATAAAATGAACCGCCAATTCTAACGAAGACTTTATCAATTTCCCTCCCAATGTAGAGGATATATATTGTTCTATATATAGCAAGCCATCACAGCTTTTGACATCCTGATAATTAACGAACCACTAATAAATGAATAAAAATAGAACGACAATTAGTTGAAGTACTTCGGCCACTTACCCCCTCGACGATTGTTTTCCTATAATGACGGCTCGATTGCCAAAAAAAATGTAATAAACCCGACATTAACTGTGTAAACCTATCACGTACATCGACCCTTAACGACCTTAAAAATTACACATTGATGACACGAAGAATAATCTTCAATTAATTTGAACAGATTCGAACCCCATGGTAACAGACGTGATGTCACGTACCAATTTAATTGTCAAGGAGAATCGAAGAGGTTAAAGGTGACACGCTTCAGATGCTTCACCTTTATCGAACTTTGTGCAAATATTGATGAGTACCCATCTGGATACGTTGTTTGCTATGTATGCGAGACAAGGAAGGGAGACAGTGTTTCGAGTTGTATAATGCATATACTATTTCTAAATGAAAATGACATTAATTGAGTAATTTATGTGGAAAATGCCAATTTTAAAGATTAGTATTTATGATGTATTAATTTTCAGTTATTGTTTTTCCAGTCATCTCAACTAGAGAATACTGTGCTGTATTTGTAATGGCAAAAATACGAGGAAGACATTAGAATAGTCTTGATTACTGCTGATATTCTTATAGTGGGGTCGATCTGGGTTTCGAAACGACAGTGTTTTTTTTTTGAAACTTTTGTGTGTGTGTATATTATGTAGTCGGACTTCCTCTATCATCTGTCATGTTTGCGAGCGCGAGGAGGGTGGTGTAGGGGGTGGCGGTAAATTTACATGTAAAGATATGGATAATCAGTTTTTCGGACATAACACGCTTAGCTTGATTCGGATCGAAAAAGTGTCTGGGGATCAAATGGAGGGCTTGCGAATGCGCATAAACTAAATTTTGACTCGTCGAAATCGGTCCAGCAGTTCTCGAGATATCGTGATTTGAAGGTACGGATTTGTATACGGATTTTTCGCTGCGGCGTTTTTTTCGGCTAAGAAAGAGACTTCTTTTCGCCCGATAGGTACGCAGGACTTAGTACTGTGTCTAAATTTCAAGTCACTAGGTTGATTAGGGTAAGGGGGTGAGGGGAAAGGGTAAACGTAAATGAAATTAAAACTGCTGTAACTGTTAAAGAACACGATAAAACCCTCGATATACTTTTCGAAACTGTAACAAAATCCGACTTTTTCGCATGAAAGCGTGCTTCACGTAAAAATATCGTTGAAAGAGGTTTTTATATTTATAATCATATTTTCGCTCTACGGAGCGTTTTTATGCAAAAATTTCAATAACTCATCAAGGAGTGTAATTTTAGAAAGTGTAGTAAATGTCGCTGCACGGGGACGTAATGTCGCCCCGACCACCAAAATTTAGAAACAGTAACAAAATTTGATTTCAATTTTGAAATTTCAAAATTAAAAACTCTTTTACGAATCCACGTTGTTAAGCACTGCAACTCATGCGTTGTGTTAAATATGAGGACAAGTTAATCCAGTCTCTATTCAAAGTATAACGAGAGTTTTAGCGAAAATAGCCTTTAGCGACAAGGGACCCCCATCATTTCCTAGCAGTCGATTTTGACGGGAAAATGATGGGTTTTAACGGGATTTGCCCTAAACTGGTTCCTCAGTGATTCGGTGTCAGAAATGTATAGTTACCATGTACTCATATGTGCATGGGACCACCTTGCCTGAACGTATGAAATTGTAATTCCAAAATATAATTCAAAGTCGTTGCGATTCAAGCATTTTTAAGCTCCGAGGAGCGATCAAAATTGATATTGAACTGGAAATAGGTAAATAGACAAGCAAGCAAAAGCCCACCAAAAATTTATAAATATTGAACTTTTCTTGAATCTTTTTGTGTAATCGTTAGCCCAAAAACCGCATATTGGATGGTAGTTGGTACATTATAAGTCGTCCGTTCATCACCATGTATGTGTTTTACACAGGCCAGACTATAGTTTGTAAAAAACATTTTTCTTGAAGTTGTTGTAAAACATGAATTTTGAAAGAGATTTAATATATATTTTTGAACTTTATATTGTCTTTTTCTTGTGTTTTCAAAATTTCCTTTCACGTTTAATTTTAAGAAAGTGTTAGTACTTACTGTGTTAGATTTATAGTGTTACGACGTCCAAATGATTCCATCAGAGAAACAGTTAAGCATAAACGAACAGTAAGTATAAATTTTGTATTATTTTCCGTCTGAAACAGTCGTTTTGAACCCTTATTTGCGAACGTTAATATTCATTTTTGAAAATTATAGTAAAAGTCCTTCAGACGCAAAAGATGGATCGTTCACATAACTTCCGCAATTCTTTCCGTACATCGCGCAACAAACGTGAGATTGTATACTAATGTGCCTACTTTGAATAACGCTCATGTATTTTCAGTTTTCGCCATAAATAAACAAATAGTTGCGAAATAAGCAATTTATTGTTGTTATTATTTTTAGGAAAAGTCATTTTTCGCCAGGAAGGAGAGGGGGGGGGGCGAGATTTTTTTTTAACCATCGAATGTAGATTTTTTTTCTCTGATTTGAGCCTGGCCAGATCTCGATCCGATGATTAGGAGGGGAGAGGGGAGCCCCTAAAGTTTTTGCCCTTTAGAAGGGCAAGGGAAAGGGTTAGGGCCTTCGGACTGGGCTCATTTTCAAGGGCAATTAATTATTGTTTTACCCTGAAGCTTTAACTTCATTAGGGCCTGCACGCGCGCATGATACATTTATAAAAACGAGCGCGGCAATTCAGCAGGCGTGCAGCGAGATGCCGGGGGAGGAGCCTAGCGCTCCCACTTCTCTCCCTTCTCTCTCACAAATACGCGTCCCACTCCGCTCGGCCGTGTGTCCCGCTGAGCGGGAACTCCCGGTTCAAACGTACTTTTGAATAGATCGGTCGGATCTCGTTCGATTCTTGACCGATTTGATTCGTTTTTTTTTCTCCTTCTTCATCTTACCGTTTTAATTTCATTTACGTTTATCCTTTCCCCTCCCCCCTAATCAACCTAGCGACTTGAAATTCAGACACAGTACAGTTAAGTCCTGAGTATTTATCGGGGAAAGAAAAAAAAAGTCGCCAAGTCACTTTCTTCCCCGAAAAAAAACGCGAAAACGGTTCTCGGTACATTTCCGCCGCAACTAAAAATCCGTATACAAATCCGTACCTTCAAATCGCAATATCTCGAGAATCCCTGGAGCGACTTCAACGAGTCAAAATTCAGTTTATGCGCATTCGCGAGCCCTTAATTTTATCGCTATACACTTTTTCAATCCAAATGAAACTAAGCGAGTTATGTGTGAAAAAACGATTTTCCATATCTTTACATGTAAATTTCCCCCACCACCATCATGAGAATGAAAACAATACGACAGCGGACCGTTATTAAATTTGACACAGTGTATGCATTAGTACATTAAATCAAACATGTTGCGTGTCTAACCACAATTTAAAATCAAATCCAATGTTTAAGACAAAGTATTATAGATTACCAAGACGATTTATTACACGCCGTGTTTCTGCATAAGACACCACAAAATATGCACAACCGACTAAATTATATTGATATTGAGCTTTACAATAACATATTGCTACGTTTAGTTAGTAAGTAAACAATTATCAGCCACTTTCGGTATCGTTAGAAAATCAATAATTTTTGCTGATTGAAAAATAATAATGTAATAACAAATTTGCTTGTATGCCAGAACGAGACGTCAAATAGGTAACTTATATAGTACTAAATGAGTATATCCAGTTTCAAAATATATTCTATCATTAAGAAGAAACAATATTAATATTTGACATAAAGATTTTTCCATTATATACATATACAGGGCGACCCACTTAAAACGCCCGGCAATACATCTAACGTTACGGCCTATAATTACCCGTTATTGAATGTGTCACAAGTAATAGACAATACATTATTTTCAAGAGAGTCGCATTCCACATCTACAACTTTTTTTTTACTTATTGAAGGCGCTTGAAAAATTAAACTCAAAAATACTACCTGAAGTAGCTTTTCTCCTTGATTGTGCTATCTAATTTGCAAAACATTCCACTGGTAGTTTTAACTTATTCATTATAATAAATAAATTAACTTCTTTTGGAGGATTGAAGAGCTGCATTCTGGAACTGTGCAGCGTTTATACAGTGAATCCTTTTAACATTAATATTGACTATAGATATTAATCATATACACAACTCACGTGAAATAATAGACAATTGTCTAACAGCTACGAACGTCGGGTATGCGTGCCGGTACGGTTTTGGTGATCATTTTGAATAGGAAGTTGTACAGAAAATTCTGAATTTACAAATCGACTTTCTATGAGACAGGCTTTCTAAATATGAAATCTGTCTACATGATCCGATAGATTCAAGAACATTTGAGTAGAACCCAATTTCTGCAGGACCAACTGTCCACCGATACGGTCGAGAGCTTAAGTGAAATCTATATAAGAACATTTACTTGTGAAAGTTTATCATAAATCAGAAATATTAGAAAGCGTAACAGATAAAAAAGTATATCAAATATATTTTCTAGTGTTTCGAATGTGCAGTCAAAGACAAGGAATTGATCTTCAACCCTGTTATATTTAAATTCTATTTCCTGGCGATAATTTTCCGATAATTCAAAGGGTTTTTGCTGGAGTTTATTCCGCGAGTTTCGAGTTAATTTACAATCAAGTAACGAGGCTTGAACTTTCGTAATCTCTTTCATAAATAGAGGCCGTAAAGGCAGTGAAGTGGATTTGGAGCATACTACGCGACACTCCGTTAATTGATGCCGAAAAGGCGTAAGTGGACCGAGAGGTTAATTCGAAACGAGCGAACAAAGTCGATATTATAGTCGTAGATTTAATTTAGTTGCGTACGTAAGGTCTGTGGTTGCTTGCGTTTAACTTAACTTTTGAATATCTGAAGAAAATTGAATTTTTTCTGTTTATTTAACCGCTAATGATTTATAATTATAAAACATTGCAGCAAGCAGCAAGTTGAAAATATAAGGAGGATAAGAACGGATTAAAATTTATTGCACAAATAACAGTAACTTATGTAACCAGAAATGGGGAAAGACGCGCTTTAATTGCATTTATAAACATACCGTCTGTCTATTTTTGTGAGCTATATTTCGGTATCATTTATCAATCAATATCATTTGTCAATTCCCTGACCAGACATAGACCGGTTTCGAACTTATTAGCTTGAGAGGCTTCACTTACCTCTCACCACTACTTAATATAAAACATGTCCCAAAAATTTTAACAGATAGTGTTGATATTTAATATTTTATGAAAACCACAATTCATATCATTGAATCGTAAAAATCAGCTGTGCCATAATAGTAAAAATTCACTTTATAATAATTATAATTCAGTAATTATTCATTACAATTTAATACAAAGAAACAAATATCTCATAAATAAAAATACAAGTACAAAATGAACATCTAAAAAAAAATGCAAAAACTATGTGTATCAGTACTACCTACTAATATACTGAAAAGAAAATGTGTATATTTATTTTTCTAACTACAAATGCTCAAATTGTACACCATGTATTCTAATACACAAACGTTATTTTGATAATGATATACAACAATTAAAAGATACCTTGGACGCTGTCCATATAATTGCTTGTACAACAAAAAATGAAAACGATCTGCAGGTGTATAATCCTCTAAAAAAGATTATAAAAATAAAATAAAACAATCTAAATTAAAATCTAATAGTAAACGAATTCTAACTTCTAATAACAAACAGAAAGCAGCATGGGATATTATCAATAAAAATAGAAAAAATAAGAATACCAATATAACTTCTGACTTAACGGCTAATGATTTCTCAGACTACTTCTTCGATGTTATAAACAACTTAATGATTAATTTTGATAATGTTGATGACACAAAGTTTTCAGATTTTGTAAATGCACCTAAGGCAAACAAATTTTTTTTTCTATTTCCAGTTTGTGATTTGGAAATCAAAACTATTATATCGCACTTAAAAAATAGTAAATCTAAAGATATTTACAATCTTAATAGCGAGGTTTTAAAATTAGTTGGTGATGTACTTGCAAAGCCTATTGCACATTTAATAAACATGTGTATTGAATGTGGAATTTATCCAGAAATTTTTAAAAAATCGCAAGTTACTCCTATACACAAAAAGGACAGTTTAATAATTAGACAATTATAAGCCTATTTCCATTATACCTGTTGTCTCCAAAATATTTGAAATCGTTTTAAAAAATAGACTGCTAGAATATTTTGAAAAAAATAATCTACTAACTAGTAATTTGGATATAGACAAGGGAAATCCACTGTTAACGCAATCTGCGAAATGTATGTAAACATTATAGAAGCTTTTGAAGAGCGAAAATTATGCTCCGCTAAATTTTATGACATGTCCAAGACGTTTGATATTGTCAACCATAGTGTTTTGATACAAAAATTAGATTATTATGGGATCAGAGGAAATGCCTTAAGTATATTTAAGTCTTATCTTGCAGACCGTCAACAATGTATTAAATTCAACGTAAAGTGTCCAAACTTTCAAATGTGAATTACGGGGTACCACAGGGGTCTGTCCTAGGGCCTTTGATGTTTATCATCTATATTAATGATCTGTCAATCAATTTGACTCCTGAAGTACCACCAATAATATATGCTGACGATGCCACATTTTTGCTAAGGGACACCCTTTTTTCCCACTTGTGTATTAGTGGTAAAGAATCCGATAATCTAATTAAACATTGGTCGAGGAGTAATTATCTTACTATAAATGATAATAAAACCAAAACTTTACATTTTTCAACAAAAAATAATGAAGCATACATTGAACCTATTAAACTCCTCGGTGTGTATTTGGATACGTCATTAAATTTTTTATCCCATATTCAAAACTTGTCAAAACGGCTATCAACTTCCATTTATGTAATTAGGCAACTTAGTAATAAAACAACAAAAGATTGCTTAAGAGTGGCTTATTTTGCAATTTTCCACAGTATAATAGCATATGGAGTGATAGTATGGGGATCATCATGCCATTTAAATAAAACTTTTAAATTACAAAAAAAGTCGTAAGAATAATGGCGGATGCTAAATATGATGATCATTGTAAACCGCTCTTCAAAAGTCTTCATATTTTAACCCTGCCATCATGTTTCATATATGAATATTTGTGTCATATTAAAAAATTAAAAAGTGACAACAAAGTTACCAAGCAGGAGGACATACACTACCACAATACTAGAACGAAAACAAATTTAATATTACCGAATAGACTAAGCAAATCGCAGAACTCTTTCTCATGTCAATCATTTAAATTTTTCAACGTGTTACCTAATAACATAAAAAATGTCGATATGAGTGTAAGCATGTTTAAACAAAAAATAAAACATTCTTTTGCAAAATGCGTTTTATACATATGACGAATCTTTTGAATTTTTGACACCTTATCTAATTTATCATCTGTCTAATAACTTGTATATTGTGGCTTTCTGTATTAACTGTTGTTGGATTTTTGACAATTTTATATATATATATATGTATGTGTGTGTTTGTATACATGTGTGTGTGTATATATATTTGTATATGTGTATATATTTATTTTTCTATAGTTGTAATACTGTTTTTTTTTGTTTTTTATTATTGTATATTTATTAATTTTTTCTAACTTACGCATATTGCATTTTATTGTGTCTTTTAAATTTTTTTTATTTTTTATGTTTTCATATTTACACTTTTATATTTTATACTACTTTTATGACGTATGCAAACATTACTAATGTAAGTATGGCATGAATAAAATTCTATTCTATTCTAATTGTGATTCCATTAAGGAGTAATACAATATATTAAGTTCATTTAGATATAGAAATTGTTTAAGATACTTAAAAATTGAAAGTAGAGTTCTTAGTTTTTACTTCCACGTCCAGTGGAATTTTCAATTTATTATAATCAATATACTTTTTAAAGTGTGTGTTATGTTTCTTAGTTTGTGGTATTTTTGATTCACAGAGTACTGCTAAGGGGTAATGATCGGTTATTTTCGTATCGAAAATTACAGGTGTGAATTTTGAATGGTGCTCTCTACTTTTAATAAATATGTGATCGATGCACGATTTGCTTTTACTTTCTTCTCGGGTGGTTTTATTTATAAAGGATATATAGTTTTCTTCACTTAATACATTCAAATACTCCTGCGCATAGTCCAATTCAAAATTTATGTTTGTGTTTATATCTCCTATTAAAATATTTATGTCTGCTAATTGGTGTTTATTATTATTTAAATATAGTTTGAGGTCATTGTTGAAAAGATATGGACTAGTAGATGGAGAACGGTACACAGCTAATATATTTATCGAGTCAAGAATAACCCTATATTACGGCATTGCTAATAACATTATTATTCTATTTTGTCGTTGCACTAATAAAAATAACGTATCTGAATTAATTTTAAGTTAATTTATACGGCATAAATTTTACACCACCTCGCCTGATAGTATCACATTAGAAACCTTCATTAGAGAATACATTTTCCCACTCGCATCGATATTATTGTACGAAAAGGTAATTATGGTAGTCAACCCAGCTTTATCAATTACGTTTATTACAACTGCTTGACAGTGACATGACATATGAGTTCATTTGTGACTAGCCCGACGAGAGGTGTAGTCATTGTGCCAGTTCCGTTCTCGAATCGCTGTAACATTTTTCTTCTTGTCTTTTTTAATTCATCTGAATTTTAAGTGGATAATTTGCAACTCTGTCGAGCACATTTTAAATATGAATATTTAGTATTGTATAAACGATAATTAATTGTGGTGTTTCTATTCATTCTTTATTTTTAAAGGGCTCTTCTACTACATACAGTGTCCGCCAAAAAGTCTGCACCACATGGAAAACTTTTATACTCAATTATTTTGATGCTTGTAATTACATTCAGAATCTAAATGTGACGTTTGGTTGGAAAATTTAATACTCCATTTGGAAATTAAGTAGAGTAATAAAAGCTTATTAAAAATGCAAATCCTCAATAAATGTAGTGCGGGTGTTTATCTGTTTGATGTGACGAATTTAATCTGTAAACCTTAAAAAATGGAATTTCATAGCCCAGTTTACGGGTTTTTACGTAATGTAATAAATTTATTATGGAATTATTTTTAATTATTTATTTTTATGGAAACATGTGATCTAGTTCATTGTAAACTATAAAAAAAATAAGATGTAGTGTTGTATAAATGTATAATATCAGATTAGTTAAATTAAAGTCCTTCCTCTGAAGATTCTGACGAACTATCTTCGGATCCTATATTAACAATGATGGGTTCTATAGTTATATTTCGCAGTCTCGTCTCGAATTATAACACCATGTAGTTGTAGCTTGCTGCACGAATCGTACGACGTTCAAAGATTAAATTTTTTTAATCCTATGCTGGGTGCGTGGGTACCCAGTTCGCCTCTGTATACACTCTCACCACGCAGCCGTTGTTCATCACATACATCACTGTACTTTGTCGTACGCATGTAGAAGGACGTATTAAATTTTCTTATGAAGTATATGAATTGAACTGTATGCAAAAGTTTGTGTACAGCTGCCATTTTTACAAAATTGTAAATAGTGATAAGAAAAATGTATTGCCTAGTCAGCGGCGTAAGTTGTTAGGATTTAATTGAAACACTGTAAACATGGATATGTTTTTATCAACTAAAAATACAAAAGTTATATACACAATTTATAGAAATGAAATCTTGTCTATAAGAGAGTTTGAAAAATTTGTAAGGACCTATTAGAATGGGGATAAACATATAAATTATCTAGAGTTAAAAATACCCTTAACACTTGAAAATGTTCCACGAAACGTATGTATTCAGTGATATAAGTACGAGAATTGACAACAATACAGCGGCAGCTGTATAAGCCGAATAAGTTGAATACAAAGACCTTTATAAAAAGGTGAAATTACTGTGAAGAGAAAAATATTCTTGTTTGCCCTCGTATATAAACTCGAAAGGTATTTATTATAGGATATATAGAGTAGTCAAACTAAGATGAGTTACCCACTAGTTATTTTGAAGCTAGTTGCAACAAATTTTGAGTACTACAAGTTGACCTATATGTTACAAAACTAAATGCAAAATGTGCACATTATGTTTCATGGAGATCAGATTCAGATTTTTGTTGTGTTTATGCCTTTCAGCAAGTCTTGAATCTTGACAATTTAACAGGTTATTTTATGCATTTCCACTTGTTGCGTTAATATCCAAAGCGTTCAAGAAATTTATTAATATCTGGGTTCTTGTAAGGATCTAATTCTGTAAAATTCAGTTAATAAAAAAAAAGCCAATATGCACTACATCTGCTCAAGCATTAAGTGAGTGGATTAATAATGTGTTAAAGGCATGTGGAATTGATACAAAGCTTTATACAGGATACTTACAGTGCAATCTAATTTGTTTTGTTGAGTTTTGTTGGAAATGAAGTTGATATTGGCTAGCATTAGAAAGTGTTAATCAAATATTTGTGGGGAAGTATTGTTTAGATTTTAATAACAGGAAAACAATACGTAAATACGAGGTTCAGTTTAGATTGCATAGTCCTTTAAACATCTACATGATGTTATAATTCGAGACGAGACTGCTCATATAATTAAGATCATTCTTCCTTACAGGTAAGTCGACTGATCTATCAATTATGTCAATAAGATCGTCGAGTTCCCACATTTTAGCCTCCTCTTTTACGTGATTTATACAACTTTGCCATTTATCTGCAGTCACTCGTTCCAAGGAATTGATTAACAAAACCTTGACGTCGTTTAATTTAAAGTTAGTATTATTTCGGGCTACTTCACCTTTTACCTGCGCCCATACCAATTCAATAGGGTTAAGTTCTTACTAATATGGTGGTCACCGTACTACAGTTATTTGACGATTCTTTGCCGTTTCATCTACAACGTACTTTTTGGGTCCTTTATTAGCATTGACAATCGCCAAAAGTTCTTTTTTCACCATAGTTGTTTGGAAAGCAATTTTTTTTCCTGATAACCATTCAGTTATATCGGCTTTCCGCCAGGCAGTCGTAGGGGTTCGCTCAAGTTGTCTGGAGTGGTAACTTGCATTAACCAATACAATTACAGATCCCGGGGGAATAAGAACCAACATTTGAAAAAAATTCCCCTCGAATACATCTGCGTTCATATCTTCGTGATAGTCACCTGTATTTTTTGATTGTATGACTGGTGGTCGAGAGGTGACCGCATTTGCCTCTCACCCAAAAGTTCCGGGTTTGATCCCAGCAGTAGAAAATGCTGTGAGAGGGATTTTTCACTATACACGGATATTGAGTGTGTCCCTTGTCTCTAAATGTGTAGCCCCCTCCCACACAAGGCTCTTCTAGAGTCTTCCGGGCTAAAGGGGGTCGAATTACCTGCGGTGTTATTTATTATTTATATATTTATTATTATTAATACCAGTAAACCGCCATCTACAAAACCTCTTAGCACTGCCAATATACGTGATTATTAATCGTCTCCCTTTTCCTGAAGGTGCTTTAAACCCTGTTGATAGTCCATCCAAAAATATTTGTCGAGAATTTTTCACATTTTTATCTTGCCATACTTTTGTTACAGTATATCCTGCGTTTACCCAAGTTTCGTCCAGATCATAAATATTCTTTTCTTGTTCACCGAAGTTTCCAATTGTTCGTAGATAGCCTCTTCGCCAGTAAATAATTTCATCGTTGTCATCAATAAGGATAGATTTTCTGTTCTGTTTTTCTCAGCAAGAAATCAGATCATGTAGAACTTGTCAGAGTTTGTTTCTGCTGACTTTTGGTAAATCGTTGCCTTCTGAAAGTCCTCGTATAGCTTGTCCAACGTTGGAATTTCTTTCTTAAAATAAAATGAGTGCACTTTTCCCTGTGCTTGATTTTGGGGGATTCGCAGTGTCTTGTTCATTTTTGTTTGTTTTAAAAGTTTGTATATAGTCGACTTTCCAATCCCTGTCATCTTGGCACACATTTCAACGATGTCATCAATACTGTGGCAGGATTTTGGTGTTTCAGCGCATTATATACGTTGAAAACGATTATCTTCTCATTTTGAGATAGCGCACATCTTTTAACACGTTTAACGGTCTTGTTGAAAGCAAGTTCAAACAACATTCCGAATTGAAATTATGCCTAAAAAAATAAGGGCCAATTACTCTGTCATTAAGAATACCGCACAAAACATTGGTTTTAAAACAGTACTGGTCTTTACATTCAATCACAAACCCAGGGTTTTCGTCAGCCCACCACCTGCAATTTTGGGAATTTCCTACACCATTGAAAGAAAAAGTTGTTTCATCTGTGAATAGGACTAAAGAAGATCGATTTTATTCTATTCTTCCTTGCATCCGAGGACGAAAAAAGAATCTGGCATCAAAATCGCGTTCTTTAAACATGTTAATAAGTTATTGATACTCTATGGTATGTTTATTCAGTTCTTCTTTTAACATTGGTAATCATGTAGTGCAAAAATCGATAATATTATCGAGGATTCTTTAATTTTTGCCGGATTTTATTCTGCCGTTTCCATACACATCGTGGAACTTTTAACGATGTGCATAAAATAATCAATTTTTACTTGTACTTAAAAGACAGTATGGACGGACGTACAGAGAGACGCGAATACGTTGAAAGTATTTCAAAATTCGACAGTTAATATGGCGACATGACTCTTCGTTCTCGTATTTGCAAAGAAAATAAAGCACTTAAAATTTTTCATCCATAGGAAAACCCCTGATAAATGTTTCAATCTCTTCTACAACGAAACACGGTGACAAACTTCAGCCCTCTTGATGAATATGAGATAATTAAGACAGGAAGTAGCGCTTCCCCAGCTTAATAGGACAATGGTGGCTGAGAAATTAGCGTTATTTGTCAACTGATCTAGTGTACTAAGGTTCTTCTCCTTTGTCCGTTTTGTAAAGGCTTCCCCATTCGATTCAGTCTGTTGTATCTGAGTTTATTAAAGATCTATTGAGCGCTTCAGGAATGTTTGAAAATTTCCTCTCTGACTGATAAAATATAGCGATATAGTATACTGGCAGGGGACGTAGGAATATTTAGTATTTTATTTATGCATAACTAAAAATTAGCCATAAGGCAACATAATTGGTTGCTTGGGTCCGTCGTCCCCACAAAAGTAATAAATCAGTGCCAAATGCGAAATTAAGAAACTAAATTCGTTTCTCTGTTTAAGAATTTACGCGTCGAAATAAACACAAATGACGCTAAATGCGGAAACAGATAAGAAAACAAATGGGAACGCACAAATAAAGTTATATTTAGGCTGAGGACGGCGAGAGAATTCGCTTGAAGGATGTCTTTAGGCAAGCAAACCTATTTCTTTGATGTAACGGGTTCTTGCAGTAAATTGAACGAGTTTAAACGAATTGGAAGTTTTCTAATTTGTTAATTTCAAAGCAAACAGCAGGCATGTTTTCAGTTTTATTTTGCATGGACTTTAGCGAAGATGGTTAGGAAAAAATATTTAATACTGCAATATTATCAAATATTCACAAAAAACATGGCTGGCTGTGTTTTAATGGCAATTTAGCGGCATTTGGAGATACATATGTTCACAAACTAATTAAAAAATAAATTACAGACATTTTGTAAGGAATTATCCAGCATTTATCACTTTTATTAACTATTTTTCGTATTATACGTACCCTTATCTTCTCTTTCTCCCTCTCTCTCTTATCTCTGAATGCTTTACTTTAATTTTTAATTTAATTTCAGTTTAGTCTAGTTTACGTTAGGTGAAATATATACAGTCTGTAGTTAGCTTGTGAAAGCTGTAGATTTGTACCAGTAGATAAATAAATAAATATTGCTATTAAAAATTTTAATGAATATTAATGAAAAACTTTGTTGGCTAATATTACGTCGTTACGTTGTTAAGTATTATGGCGTTTGTAAAAACTACTTTAGTTAATGACACTAATGTGTCAGAGCACAAAGGATGGAAGTAAGGAATGGACCATTAATTACTCCAAAAAGAGACCCGTTGAGGTCGGCACACAAAAGTAGATAGACCATAACAGATCTGCAGTAAAATCCCATATGTGGATCGGAATTAGGACCGCTTTAGAAAATTATGTTTTGCATCCGTTTTTCATTAGAAATTAATTCGCTTTTGTCTAGAGACCTTATTATCCGAATTATCCCTACTGTGAGATAGCGTGTCGCCACAAGCACTTTTCTGTTGGTTTATCGTTTCATTAAAAACACTGGGCAACTGCTCGTGCTTGGAATTTTCTTAAAAACTGGGTCATTTAAACTTACAGCTTCTCTCGTTTGCAGTACATGTAAACAGTTGATTGTATGTTACGAATGTCTACTGAAAGCAACATCAGTTCTGGACTGGTTGCCCCGACGTGTACCGATTCTTACTTTGTGCCAAAGAGTGCTAAAAACAACGAACACACTCCCGGCATTCCATCCACGTTATCTAAGTGTCAAATGGCCTAAAGCAAATTTTTAACTATGGCTATATATATTTGCGCAGGACTGTAGCAGACAAACCAGTAAGTGGCAACATATTTTGAACCCTTCACTTCACACAAAATGGCCCTCAATTTGGCTTTGTTCCAATCGACTGCGACTACTCCTGCGCTAACGGAATAAACTTGAACTCGAATTTATTTTTATTCAACGCGTGGGTGATTTATCGGTAATTTAAGAAAGCTCCGATGAAAATTGAGCAATTTTGTATGCAAGTACAGAGCGTAATTAATTTCGTGTCATTAATAAAACTACTAATAGAGAACGATCAGACAAACGTGAAATTTTATATAATATGATGAGTAGAACCTATATTTTCGGAGAATAAGAGATAAAAAGCAATTTTAAGAAAACTTGTTGAGAACTTCTGGAATATAATTATTGGTGTTTAATATACAGTGTGATCTGAAAGCGGGTTACTATCCGATTCTGATAATTTTTTTTTTTGAAATGTAGAGTGTGGAATGGACAATTTAGAATAAAGTGTCATATTTTTTTCAACAAAAATCAAGGCCTACTGTGTAATTCTCTGTGGGTGAAAAGTCACGAAAGTGATTTTTTTATAGAAAAATCAGAGTGCACCACTGGATATACATTGGTAGGCGTACATTGGATATTTCTATCACTTTCTTTTTAAAAGCCAACAGGTGTTTTTTGCCCCTCTCTACAGTATTGAACATAGTCTCTTCGCATAGAATTGTACTAGGTGCGCCAAATAACGTGTTTAAGTGAATATTGATAATTATTATTGTTATGGCTTCTGATGGTTATTATTGTTGTGTCAACAATTGTAATGACAAACAAAGCCAGTTGCAATATAGCCCATCCAAAAATCCACAATATATTCTTTCCTATTATTTGAGTTTTCTACCACATGTATTATTGTCCTCTTCAAAAATAAATCACCGAATCTACAAAATAATAGAATTATTGGAAAAAAGCCTCTGCGCCCGTGACGTTTACGCCAAAGGAATAGTCAGAGGTTATGTTTTGCAAATAATATAAATCGGAATAAACACAGAAATAATGTATTTTGCTGACGTTTCAGAAAGTAATCTCTTTCCGTTTTCAAAGCTTTTTTTGGAAGAACTCTTATTTTGCTGTGTATGTCAAATACACAGCTTTAAGATTCTGTTTATGTTATTTCCATAGATACTTACTACTTACACAGAACATAGAATTGATGGAGTTTGTAAAGTTCTTCTTTTAACATTGGTAGCCAGGTTGTACAAATATCTACAGAACAATTCGATACGCACTAGTCTTGATTTATTTTTGAAGAGGACAATAATACATGTGGTAGAAAACCCAAATAATAGGAAAGAATATTCGTAGAATGCCACAAATAACTTTCAGACAATATCCACAATATTTTGTGAGCTAAAAGCTTACGAAAGCAGTCACGGACGGACATTTGGTGCATTGGCAGTCCCTCCAAAAATTTTATTGAATATCTAATATCTTTAGAAAATGTTTTTATACCAAATTTTAATAGTATTTGTATTCAGGATTTACACACCCATGTCCAAATTTTCCATATAAATATTTGCTCTTCTTATACAAGAGTTAGAATTTATTATACGCTAAAATTTGCAAATAGAGAAATAAAATCACATAATTCTTGTAAAAATGAAAATCCAAAATTAAAAATTTATATGTTTGTATTTTTATACATTTTATTGAAATAGAATTAAGATGTTTTTGTATTTTTATTACTGTTATCTAAATACTTATTTATAATGTAGATATCGAATAAGTCGATGTATAAGAAATGCAAACAAAAATTAATAAGACCAGCAGTCTTTATGACCGACCCCCGTAGAAGCACCAACTTGTTATCGCTATAATTTGACCCTCGTATACAGCAATTCAGACTTAATATATCCTTAGACTATGCCACCACTCTAGATATACATCACAACGTTCCTGTGATTAACGTATTACAGTATTAAGCTTCTGCATTTATAGGTCGTTTTTGCTTTCTGTGAGGAACCGTAATATAAATTTACGTTATATTGCCTTTTATCGACTGTCAAGATTATTTTATAGTCATTATTTTTGGCTCGTTCCTTAATTATTGAAAGGTAATGCCATGGTATAGTGCCGGTTAAGTGCTTAAAACTTTTAACCAACTTCAAAAAATGGAATGATTTCAATTTAACCTTATTGCCAGTCGACTTAGTCTCGTTTACAAACTTCTCCTCGATTCTGCAATATACTTAACCAACCTTGCATTGCCATATACTATTATAAATTACTCTAGAAATTATATAATTTACGACCATTATGATATAAAAATATGAACTTGTCGCCGTCTGGAGGTTCTCCCTACATACTACATTTAAGGCAAGTATGACGTATATAAAGGCAATTTTAACATCATATACCACTTTTATTAACTCTTACGTTTCGCGTTAACGCCACAATATTTCATTTAGTTAATAATGTGATTTTCCCGATTTCGCCTCTGCTATTTCCAATTAACTGAAACCCTGACGATAATTGTCTCCTTTCTCTGCTTACCTCTCCACTCAAGAGTAAACAACGGTCTGGTGGAATTTTTTGTATCGCAACTCGGTTAAACACAGCCTTTTCCGTATGATTCAATTATGAAATCTCTGTCGTATTTCTTATTTTGTGGAAATGTATTTTCGCCACGTAATTTTTGAGATGTTGGTCAGTAATGTGTTAATAATAACCAAGGTCTATTTTTAGACCTTTAGTGTAGCTGTATTTAAAAGAACTTTAGCCAATTGCTGGGTTATTATGCTGGTGATTGCGTAGACAATATTTTTAAATGACCCCAAATAAAAAATCAAAGGGAGGTAAATCAGGTGAACTTGGAGGCCATCCGACAGGTCCATTCGTCGGGATGACGTTTTTCCGAATCACTGTTGAAGGTAGTCAGTTGCTATTCTTGAATTATGGGGCGGAGCGCCATTTTGTTGGAAATACATTCCCTGTTCTAAAGCCAAAGGTAATTCATCTAACATATCCGCAATCTCATTTTGTAGGAGTCCTAAGTATCTGGCACCAGTCAAGAGTCTCTCAAATATTAGACCAATGATTGTACTACGGATTATTCCAAGCCAAACATTGAAACTGAATCAGTCTTGATAATTATTAACGTCCTTTGATAAATTTTGATTTTCTTATGACCAATATCTCGTATTCTGTCGGTTAAATAACTCCAATTTGTGAACCAAGAATATTTTTTTCATGACAAAATATGCTTTTAGGATTAATGATCGTATAAATAGCTGGACAAAAAATAGAAATGCAGAAAATGGAGCATATTGCGGATATTAAGGTAGCAATTTCGTCGACTATTTACTGGCCAATATTTATTGGTAAACTAGGCATCTGAAATGTTAAGAAATAACCTATCATGGCCCATAAAGGAACACCGATAAAAACTGTACAAAAACCACTCGCTAGCGAAGTGCCACTAATAACAGAATTCGAGAATCACTTGATTCCGAGAGCTCACGTTTACTTTGTGAGGCAAGTAATCGCGGAGCCCGATGCCGAGCGGGCAGCGCTCATTTTTCACGTAGATCAGACTTAATGGTTATTACACACCGCCCCCCGGCCATGGTTTACTGCGCTTAGTTGTATAAACTACCGCTGATCGACCGACGAAAGATTTTCTGGTTCTATGAAGGAATGTAGGATAATGGACAATTTAGCGCATTTCTTCACGAATTCGCTATTTCCCAACAAATTCTGGTCGAGATATTTTGATGGCTTCGTACATTTATTGCAATTACGTGAAGTGCCTTCGTACTTTTTGGCAAGCAGGAAGATCTTATAAACCGGATTGGAATTAAAACCAGTGGAAAATATGAATGGAACATATTTTTATTCAATATTGTTTAATAAAATACAGGGGCGGGTGCAATAAATATAATTACCGGTTTAACCGAAAGTTACAGAAAAAACTTGTATTGCCATATTACTCCCATCACCTTTCTATGAAGAAAGTTTCAAACAAACTATTGTCTAAAATTTAATGTAATAAAGTTATCGCGAAAAATTTTTTGTAGCGCAGCGCCATCTATCCGTTAACATCTTGTTGAAAATATGAATAATTTAATCTTTCTGCTACTGTCAATTCATAAAGAAAATCTTAAAATTCGTTTTGCAGGAAATTAAGGTATCTACGAGGGGTTAATTTGCCATCATAAAAGTAAGGTTCAACTACTATAGTCCCTAAAAGACCCACCCAAACATTTGTAGAAAATCTTTCTTGGAAAGCAGTCTCTCTGCACAAATGTGTATTTTCTCGTGTCCACTTATAATGCATATTGCTATTGAAAAATCCATTATTAGAAAAATTTGATTCGTCCGGCCAAAGAATTTTACTACATATACACTACAAAACAATACAATACAATACGTTTATTGAAAAAAAGCAATACAGGGACATACATTTTTCCAAAAGGAAGTGTATCAACAATGTTGCTTTACAACACTTCCTGAGTACAGAAATATTTATACATGTAAAAAAAATATTTAATTTAGAACAATTGTACATTAAAGTTTTCTAATCTTGATAGAATAATGTCTTCCTTTAACTTACATTTTACAGTTGCCACTGATATGCTGTGATATTGAGCTGACAGGTTATTAATAATATATGCTACTATGAATGAAAAGAAAGACCGAAAAGATGCATTTTTGTGAGCGGAAATACAAACTTTATTTTCAACATGTCTTAGATCCCTATGATGGATTTCAGAACGCCTATGTATTTTATTAAATAGATAATTTGGTTTTTCTGTTTTGAAAATGTTTAATACAAATCCTACAATGTGTATAAATCTCCTTTCGCACATATTTAATAAGTTGAAAGCACGTAAATGTGGAGTTATATGACCAAATTGAGGCACAGTTGTAAAATATCGTACACAGCAATTTTGAATTTTTTGCAAACGGAATTTGTCTTCCTGTGAGAGACAGGGACCGTACACAGTATCTGCGTAATTTAAGTGCGATAGAACCATAGCTTCAGAAAGCAATATTTTAGTATTTGTGTTTAGATATTTTTTGAATGAGTATAACTGTTTTAAACAATAAAAAGCTTTTTTACAAATAGTATTTACGTGATTAGAAAAATTTAATAAAGGATCAAAATTAACACCCAGATTTTGAACGTTGTTGGTTGATGCAATGATCTCATTATTTACTTGAATATTCAGTTCTCTAAGATTCAATAGCTGCTGAGATGTTCCAAAAACAATATTTTGACTTTTGTTAGCATTTAGCATAAGAGTATTTTGGATTGTCCATTCGTATATAAGACGTAAATCATTATTTATGTAAAACTCAGCCATTTGAGCTTCTGTAGAGGAGAAACTATGCATTAGCTGAATATCATCAGCGTACATGTATAATTTTGAATTAAGTGGGAGCCTTGCTACATCCACAATAAAAATGTTAAAAAGAAGTGGTCCAAGGATAGATCCCTGTGGAACAGCAGATTTAACTGATCTATAATGTGATGTTAGTATCGAGTTTCCTGTATTAACACTCGTAAACTGTTGTCTGCCGTGGAGATAATTTTGAAACCAGGAGAAGTACTTCCAGATACGCCATAATAGCTTAGTTTTGCAATCAAGCAATTAATATCTAGAGAGTCAAAAGCCTTTGTCATATCAAGTAATGTCAGGGAGGTCACTTGCTTGGTATCAATGGCTCGCAAGATAGCGTCAGTTATATTACTTAGTAAAGTAGAAGTACTAAAACATTTTCGGGATCCAGACTGGTTAGAAGGAATTATTGAGTGTTGATAAACATATTCAGATAGTTGCTCATATCTAGCCGATTCCGTAATTTTTAGAGGAACCGAGAGCAGACTAATAGGGCGCAGATCTTTAAGTTATTCTGGATTTTTTTTTTTTTTTTTGGTATGGGCTTAATACAAGATAGTTTCAATTGAGGAGGTAGAATACCTAATTCGAACGATATATTAATAATATGTGTTAGTGGGGCTGATATCCATGGTAAAGCAAGTTGTAGCATTTTAGCTGATAATCCATCGGGACCTATGGTGTGAGGTTTTTGCTTATTTGTGATCTCTACAATTTTTTTAACAGTAACTGGTTTAAAAATAAATTGAATATCACCCATAAATTTTGTTCCCAGAAATATCTCATTATGTTGTTCGTTAGATTCTAGATTAGGTATGGAATCCATAAAGTAATTGTTAATGTTGTTAGCATTACAAAGATCCTCAGGAAAGTTTGGTGGAATGTTATCCTTTACTACTCCCCACGTCTTTAAATTAGTCCACATTTATTTGGGATTATTCTTAGTATTGTTAATGTGAAAAGAGTAAAAGGCGGTTCTTTCTTGAATTACGGCATTGTTATAGTAGTTGCGAATTTCGCAAAAATATTGTCTATGAGCAGCACTTCTGGTCTTTTTATATCTCAGCCAGGCCTTCTTTTTAATTTTTTTTAGGTCATATAGAGTTTCTGTAAACCATGGTTCTCGACGCTTGTTTGATTTAAAAGTAACACTTTTTAGAGGGGCATGGTGATTTGCATTAAAGAAGTCAACTTTTTCCTCTAGAGAATTAAGATTGTAAATTATATTCCAATTAATAGCAGAAGCAGAGTTATTCCTTTTTTCATTTAACAATAACCATATACAAAATCTTACTTTCTTCATTTTGTAGCATCGAAATCCGTTTTATATAAATATTTTTCCCGCACTATCTTCTTTTATGCGACAGTTTCTTTGAATTTGTTTCAAAGAGGTTTCTTCATTTTGGTTAACATATTTCAATACTCTATTCACTTTTCTTACATTATCCTCAGCATGCTCTCGCCTTACCACTTTTTTTGAAAATGAACCGTGCATTTTTAGATTTTGAACTAACTTCCTAAACATAGTCCGATTTGGCTGCGGAGCATCTGGAAAACTATCTCCGTAAACCATGACTGCCATCTCAGCGTCAAAATTGTACTGACAATAAATGCTTATCATATCGAATTTGTGATTATTAGTTACACCATAATTACTGATACAAAACTTGTCTTAGAACTCCATAACGCAACATACAACAGTGAAAATCTGTCAAATTTGTTAATAACTGTATACATCGTTTTTCACTAATCATGGCATAGCTGATTCTTACGATTCAATGATATGAATTGTGGTTTTTGTAATATGTTAAATATTGACACTATCAGTTAAAATCTTTATGACATATTTTATATCGTTGGAAATAGAAAAAATAAATGGAATTAATGGTGCCATGGCCTACTTTGAGATTTGTTCTTTTCATTTTTGCACAAGAGCGTATGTCAATGCCAACTGCGTTTTTCATATTTTTTTAATACACATTAATATCACCCTCGTCAAATAGACAGACGGTATAAACTAGAATTCTCTGCGACTGTTATTAAAAAAAAAAAATTGAATATTGTAAAATCAGGCAATTATAAACAAATTATTATTTCCAAGTCCCTCTTTTAACCAACATTTTATTTCGAGTTCTGTTCTTTTTATTTTAAATATTTGTGCACTAGTCTATTTTTATTCTATTTGTGATAATTTATGTTGCTTCATTATAAATAAATGCATCGCATGCCATGAACAAAACTTCCTAGCAACTTTATATACTTGAAGTGTTATACGGTACATAAGGCATCTGACATTTACATGTGTTGACAAAGGATAGGATAGTTTCCAGTTGTCACTGAGGACGTAAACTTAGGCGTTGAAATTCAAAAGTGTCTTTTTAAGAGCATATTACAGTCGAGGGAAAAATGCCATTCATTTTGCTCTATTTAGTGTGGAATAATAGGACGACATGAATAATGCATTTAGCTCTGGCCTTTGTCGTGGAACAAACAGTCCTGAGCTCTTTAAACTTTACAAAACTACCACTAGCAAGAGCAAAAACCGCACTGTAAGGTCCTGTGTGTAGCGTTTAACATGAACGTGAAATATTTAAGCTAAGCAAATTATGTAAGTTTTAATGTTGTGTGTTGTTTGCTGATTCAAAGTGATGAATTTGCTGCGGTGTTTCATTATGTGCTAACAGAGCTTGAATTTCCGTGAAGGTTTATTATAAAACTAGACGTAAATATTATGCTTATCTCCACTTTATCCATTTGTGTATGATTGTGTTAGACATTCTACCGAATAATCTTCGCACGTTTTGAAAATGAGTAAGATTGTTAGGTCTAGTTTCAGTACTTTCAATATTAACCATCTCATGACGATGGTCGCTTGGTGGGCGAAACGCTCGTCAGCATTCTGTGCAGTATGAAAAATGTACTTAAAAGAGTCATGCCAGTCGTCACACACCACTTGCACACTGCAGTTTCGAGCTGTTGGCTCTCATCAGTGAAGGTAGGCATGTGATGACCGACACGAGGGTCACTTGACTATTTAGTACATTTCGGTATCTTTGGGAGAGCGACATGTAAAATAATCAGCAGGCACCATCTAGCGGTCCAGTGTCTGTCGCAATCGAAAAATAAATAGCCTGACTGGGCTTAGCATAGTTCAAATGTGCTTTTAGGGGGCGGAATATTAAAACATAATATTTTTAGTCGTAAACTCTTCTATAAAATCCTTATTTTACTATAAGGAACGTAACCACTGTTGGAAAAGATGTGATAAGAGTTTAACCCCTTTTTGGGGTGGTTTCTGGCCGTCTGGGGGTTGCGTAACTCCAAACAGAGATTCTACCAGCACCATCGTACACAGCATCCTCTAAAACGGAGGGAGGAGGTACTCTTACTGCATAGCAAACTACTTAAAATTTTCGCCTTTTCTCCGACTCATATACTCCACTGTATTTTTGTTTTAGTAGAATCTTATTAAAGATAGCATTCTTTGTGTTTCTTTTTTGAAATTGTTTAAAAAAATTTGTACTTTTTTCATGAAAAAAAAGATTCTCATTCCAAATTTTAACGCAATTAGACTATTGCTTCTACAGTTATCGTGCTTACAAGAAATCTGACTGACGGACGGAGAGACAGACGGACATACTGAAAGTCAATGGGAATTCATCAAAGATTCGCATAAGGTTAAATATGACATGGCGCTGTAGCTCTGTGGATTAGAACGGGTTATTGTATGGCGAGCATGCTTGGTCAGTCTGTTTGTCCCGTTTGGGGTTCGATCCGCAGCTCCGACAGTGTAATGGATGTTGGCTGCGACTATTCAAATGTGTAACCCTCTTTCAGACAATTATCTCGCCAAATTTGAGGTTTGTCTACTTAATTACATTGTTTATCACTCAACTGACAAACCTCATTGTTCTTAATAAGAAACGTCCCCATTATGAGCGCTGCGAGGTTTCAAATTGACCATCGTATACTAGACTGCCTAGGGATGGCTAATTCGAATATCGCGGCAAGCGTACAACGGCTTAGAGATTCATCGTAGCAAAAGTTAAACTCTAAAATTACCGGCTTAGTGATCAAAGAAAAAACTTACATCAACGGCTAAAGCTATAAATATATTAAGCCGATTACAGCCCACCTACGCGGAACAAAAAACGCTGAAATAGCAGAAAAACCCGGTGTGGCAAAAGCTTAAATTGGATAGAGTCAAAGTGAATAAAATTAGCCATATTAGTAGGTATAAAGGCACGTGAATTAAGTCTCTAATGTATGTTTCATCAAGCCCATTTAATATTTATCTTTGTCCTTTATGTGTTACAAACATCACAGTGTATAATTACATTTCTCCCCCTGAATATAATTATACTAGTTTAGTTTGCTTAATGTGATTAAAGTAGGCGCGCAGCACTCAGCGGATGTTATGACAGGGTGATAGTCAGATGTTCGGTCGAATGGGGTTAAATTATGATTTGAGCCCCTTCAAGTTTACTCTGATCTTCCGTTATCTTGTACTAACATATTTCTTTAAACGAAAGTTTCTCTACATGGCTTCCATGAAAATAGAATTTGTTTGTTTAGTTGGAAGCTATAGACATTTCTTTATCTGTTTTACATAACAGAACTTCACAAATTTTGGGAATCCCAGAAACACGACAGCCTCGAAACCAATTTTTATTCAGTTATATGGCGCAGCCGATAGTGTTCCCACCGCTGTGAGTAATACGAGGACGTGTGCTAGAAACGTGTGTCACATAGTATTGTTGAAATGGATGGGGTAGCTAACAGTCTTAACTCTACGCTTCTAGTCGACATATGTTAACCATGATCAGTAGTTATTTTATTCTTATTACAACAAACGCTTTCATCCATCAGAATTATTCTAGATACTTAGAATATCTCCACCTGCTAAGCTGTCATACTTGTTAACAACTATCAATTATTAGTAGTCATTTTATTTTTATTGTTGTAATGGTTTTATTAGTCTCAACCCCATTATCTCCATCCTCTACATCCTAGAATCTAGTACACACCCTCTTGGCACTTACAGTGGTGGAGACACTGAGAGCTGCCTCATACGTGTGAGCTAAAATCCGCACTTATAATTACTGTTGAATTTACAAAACATGGTCGACTGCTTCGCAATCTCCCTTTTGTAATGATTTAGAAACCTTTCCAATGCGATCCGCCACTGCTTGCAACTCAGTGGTAATAAAATAATACCGTTCACTAACCTAACTTAAATTTAGTACATCTAGGACAAAAAGCTAATCTTCTTGAATACCTAAGTGGGTTTATTGCGAGAAACTAGTAGAAGCTATTATAATAGAGCATCTAACATCGTAAAATCTGAAAGCACAAATCGAGATTATGTAGCGCTGCAGATTTTACGAGGCACGATGGTGCTAGGAATAATTTGTGTATTAAATAACCAAAGCTGTTGTCTATGTTTAACCCAAAATCAACTATAATAGAGACGTACTCATAGATAATCGATTTATCCTGGGGTATATATAAACAAATTAGTAAAAGTGATCAGAAAATGTATAAGTATACAGCAGATTTTGGTTAATTGTGCTTTAATTTTAGTTCGATTTAATGTTAGTCACTTTTGTTAGTTATTACCAGAGTTAAGAACATAGTGTTGTTTATATTTGTTAATTTATGGTATTTAATAGTAAATTTAATTACTCTTCTATTATTTTATTTAAAAAAATGTGATTTACCCCGGAAGAACTTTTGAAGGAGGAGGTAGAGTACACAGGGTAGCATAAAGCGTGCATTTCGTCAAATACGATTAAATCTGTCCTCACCAAATAGTTATTTAGATTTTAAGTAAGGTGGTTTATTTGACTGCAGTATTTTGTGAATAAGACAAATATAATGAAGTTCTTTACGCACGTTCATTTTATTGCAATTATGCTGTTTAAAATATGGGGTGATATGATCCTCCGATTAACATTTGCCGCAAACTTCATAAAAGAATTTTCTACTACCTGAATTCTATGTTGATTGTATACTGAAAGGCAGGCTGCATAGACAAGATCACAATAATCAAAAATATACAAAACAAGTGACTGTACCAGTTTAAGTTTAATGGGTGTACTCAATACAAATTTGTATTTGTATAATAATTTCAATCTACAATACGCAGCTGAGATCAACTTGGTCACATGCTGTGTGAAGGACAAACTTTTATCAAAGATAACTCCTAAACTTTTACAAGTCTTTTTGGACAGTGAGAGGAACATTATCTAAAAAAAGCCTTTTGTTAATATTCACCTTTCCTAGTTGTAGTGCCAGTCATGATTGCCGTTGTTTTTAATGGGTTTAACGACAAAACATTTTTCCAAGACCAATTTTGCACTTCAGAAATTTTGTTGATTGCTATGTCTTGCGATTCAGAATTAAAAAATAAATACAATTGACAATCATCTGCGTATAGGTGCATATTTGACTGTATAACACTCTGTATATCAGCAGTGTATATCACAAATAATAAGGGTCCTAAAATTGACCCTTGAGGTACACCTCTTGTTATCGGTTTCAAACCACTCCAAAGTTTTGATTATTATTAATTTAGCTAATAGCAACTTGTGATTTAAACAATTAAACGCCTTGAGGTAGTCTAACATAATAGTTATAGTCACCATGAACTTATCGACACCACGTAGCATGTTATCAGCAAGGTCTAAAAGTGCAGTAGTTGTGCTGAAATCAGATCTGAACTCAGATTGTTTTGGAAGTAGAATATTGTAAGTATCTACGTGTTTTTTTAAATTGATTTAAAACTATTTTTTCAGATAGCACCGGTAGAATACTTATCGGTCTTAAATCATTTAGAGTACCAACTTTTTCTTTTTTAGGGACAGGTATTACATGTGCGTGTTTCCAACACTCAGCCATGACATTTTCCTTTAGAGCAAAATTTATAATATGTGTAATTGCGTTTGCACAGTAAGGAATACATATTTTCAGCATCTCAGATGAGATTTCATCAACCCCTTTAGTATTTGTTTTTATACTAAGTATAATATTGACTACTTCGGAAGTATTAACGTCTTGAAATTTCATTTATGAACTAGCTCCCGCATTCTTATTTGTATTGTAATAATCTACAACATCAAGATTAGCTGATGTTTTACTTAGTGCGTTTATAAAGAAATTGTTTATTGTATCAGGATCCTTTAATTGATCAGGTATTTCATTATAACAGTAATTATATTTAATCTATCCAAAGTTTTACAAAGATTGCGATTTAATACATTCTGAATGTACGCCTGCTTTTCTCGACGAATAGATGCTGTGACAAAGTTTCTCCTTAACTTACAATACGCCCATTATGCCTCAGTTTGCATACGAGTGGTATGAATATTTTTTAGTGATGACCGATATTCTGACAAAGCCCTATCTCTGATTTGCATGATTTGTTTTATATTAGGAGTGATCCATGGGTTTAATTTTTTAGTTATTCTAATGTTTCTTAGTGGATGTTACCTCCTTTCTCTTATTATTTATTTTTGAGAAAGAATTGAGGCAACATATGCGGATGACTAACTGGTTTAAGTCGGAGCAGAGAGCCGTGGGTCCAGAGCATTCGTAAGAGTGGAGAAACTTACCCTTTCTGACATGTACAACATAAGCGACAGATTTCTGTTTATTTCGAGAAAAGGAGACAAAGAAAAATTGATGTTAAACTGGGCACCATCTATAGTAAAATAAGCAAAATTGTCTCTTTTTCTCGAATAACCAGTCTACTATAGATCAGACTGAAATTGTTGGTAAGAGAAATAAAAAGATAGTTTAAAATGAATGTTAAAATATATTACATGAAAAATAGACAAATCGGTTTGAGACAAATTGAAATTAAAAAAAAACATACATATATAAGACAAATTTATACCAGTATCCTATATTGATTATGGTTGAGGTGACTGGTTCTGGGACAGCAAATCAGGCCCACAATTGTCTCTTGTTGCAAGAATGAATTCTAAAGTTTCCTTGGCAATTTACGTCTCTCAATGAAATGGGGTGAAAGTTGTAGGAAAATTAACCAACTATGTGGTTTAATGAAAAGATAACGAAATTTTATCTATGAAAGATAAGCTGTACAAAAGCTATGCAGGAATTTAAATATCTAAGAATATAAGTATCGAAGCATGTAAGCATGTAAATATCTAAGCATGAATGCATGTACAAAATTTAAGCAAGTTAAAAGTACATATATAAGCAAGTTAGCTGTACAAAATTTAAGCAAGTTAGCTATACAAAATACAGGGTGTTGCATCATGAGAGGGACATAGCTTAATAGGAGGTAGAGAACGTCAGTGGTAACCGGAACCTCCCATAGAAATGTCTCATTGGGCCTTCATTACGAAGTTACAGGGTGTTAAATAATTTTTGGCCAAACCTGTTTTTTGTCATAACTTTGACAGGGAATGAAATAACGGATTCATATTTGGTACGGCTAATGTACTAACGAGCCCCAAGAGGTACATGTATAAAAAAATATATCCAGGTCCGGACTCACTATAATTTATGTTTCTTCCTTTGCATCAATAAAACATCACCCTGTATATATTTTTTTGAAATTTCGATACGATATTCGAAAAGAGCAAGAAAAAACAAATAAAATGGCCTATTTCATTTTTTTGTTACACCTTCGTGGTTAGTTAAATACGTTATTAAATGTGCAAAAAAATGGATTACAGAACCCTATTAAATGAGAGGCACGTGAAATAAATAGTTTTATAACTAAAATTTGCAAAAATTCTATTGAGCCTAGGTGGTCTGGGTGAATCCTAATTCCGGCACGTTTTAAAGGTCCATTTTGGTAAAAAACTGTGGTCCTAATAAGTAATCGGGTATGAAATAACAAAATTTTTAATCAATCACAGTAGGCTTGTTCAAAGAATAAAAGTGACAGATAATTTAAACCATTTAGGCCTAAGCAACCAGTTACTTTGATCAAGAAAATCATCAACATTTTATACTTAATAAAAATTGGAAAAGAGAACAAACTAAAATCTAAATAAATAAAATATTTTCCATTCAATTAACAATAAATAACAAAACAATAACTAAATGTGTTTAAAAATAAAACGTAATTGACACTAAAGTAAATTTTCAAAATGTCCTCCCCCACATTCTGTGCATTTTCTTGCGCGTTTAGAAAGGTCACCAATTGCTCGACGTATCATTTCTGGATTATTCCGTATTTCGTCGCAGGTTGTAACGATGCGCTGGATTAAATGTTGTCTACTTTCAATTTCAATGCTATAAACCTCATTTTTTAAGTGGCCCCATAAAAAGTAATCACAAGGGTTACAATCAGGAGATCTTGGTGGCCATTCATGTGGACCCCGCGTCCAATCCATCTATTAGGATACACATTGTTTAAGTGTTCTCTTACTTGAAGGTTAAAATGTGGTGGGGCCCCATCATGCTGAAACAACATGCCTCTTATACCGATATTTTCTAACATATTCGGTAAAATGTTTTGAAGAAAATCAAAGTAAATTTCACCATTCAATCTTTCTTCAAAAAAATGTGGCCCTATCAAATGTCTATTCACAAGTCCGACCCAAACATTTACAGAAAACCTGTGTTGCGAACGGCGTTGGCGTACCGCATGTGGGTTTTCCTGTGCCCATTTATGATTATTTCGTGAATTGTTTACTCCATCCCTTGTAAATTGTGCCTCATCCGTAAATAAGGTTCTGTAAATGACTAGGCGATGGTTAGACAACCAATGACAAAATGCCAGGCGGGGATATCGTCGCCTTGTTGAAGACGCTGTACCTGCTGGATATGATATGGATGGTAACGTTCTCTTTTTAGGGTTCTTCATACTCGCCAATGAGGAATACCAGTTGCCAAACTGATTCGTCTAGTGCTCATATTTGGGTTTTCTTGAACTACGTTTATAATATTGTTTTGTTCCTGCACACCTTGTTGTAAAACACGCTCCACAACTGCAGAATTAGGAAACTTTCCGTGTTGTCTTGCATACTGGAACACCGTACTAAAGGTTTTATGATTAGGGCATCGACGACCAGGAAAACGCAGCCGATATTCTCTTTCCGCCGACCTACCATTTCCATTACAGAAACCATAGATGAATATTATGTCAGCATATTCCACGTTTGTAAATTTTACTGGCATAGTTAAAATATTTTCACAAGTTTTCACTAACTAAATGCGGATTATTGACACATTAAATTACTAACAAACAATTATTCAACTGTTTAGGAGATTTCTTTTTATCATCTGTCACTTTGAACAAGCCTACTGTGATTGATTAAAAATTTTGTTATTTCATACCCGATTACTTATTAGGACCACAGTTTTTTACCAAAATGGACCTTTAAAACGTGCCGGAATTAGGATTCACCCAGACCACCTAGGCTCAATAGAATTTTTGCAAATTTTAGTTATAAAACTATTTATTTCACGTGCCTCTCATTTAATAGGGTTCTGTAATCCATTTTCTTGCACATTTAACAACGTATTTAAATAACCATGAAAGTGTAACAAAAAAATGAAATAGGCCATTTTGTTTGTTTTTTCTTGCTCTTTTCGAATATCGTATCGAAATTTCAAAAAAATATATACAGGGTGATGTTTTATTGATGCAAAGAAGAAACATAAATTATAGTGAGTCCGGACCTGGATATATTTTTTTTTATACATGTAACCTCTTGGGGCTCGTTAGTACATTAGCCGTACCAAATATGAATCCGTTATTTCATTCCCTGTCAAAGTTATGACAAAAAACAGGTTTGGCCAAAAATTATTTAACACCCTGTAACTTCGTAATGAAGGCCCAATGAGACATTTCTATGGGAGGTTCCGGTTACCACTGATGTTCTTTACCTCCTATTAAGCTATGTCCCTCTCATGATGCAACACCCTGTATATTTAAGTTAGCTGTACAAAATATATTTAAGCTGGTTTCATAGACTATAAATTGCCAAAAAAATGAAAAGGAAAGAGAAAAATATTTTTAAAACCATGTGGTACATATAGTATTTTAACTACTTATTAAATTAAAAAGAATTGACTTTGAATTCAAATTTATTTTTAAAAATAATTGAAATCATATCAAAGGCAAAATTTGAAGATTAATTAAATTTTTAAATGAATAATGAAATTACCTGTATGTTCAACACTTGTTAACTGGGATATAAAAATTGTAATATCAATTACTGAAGTCCACAGTTAAAAATTATATACGTTTGAATCAGTACAAAGGCTGCAAGCAAATTACTTCCTGGTGAGTTTTACTGATAAGGTAAACTTTTTGTCCTGTTTACTGGGAAATAACGCTACCAAAAAATAAACTTAAGAAATTGAAATCCCTAATTAAATTGAAAGCTATAAAATATAAAAATAGTACAAGTATGGCCATCTGTCAATGGTTGCGTTAAGCGCACCAACTTGCCTTGTCGATTCCCGTACTCACAACTAAAATGGTGGCATATAATCGATAAAAGGAATCTATAATAAAAGTTTTTGTTCCATACCAATGTTTTTGCCTCAGTTTGTAATTTCTATTTTATACATAACCACAAATATGAACAGATGCAAATAAATATTAAAACGTATTTTGATAACTCAGTAAATATATTACATCTTATAGGATTTACTATATATAGAATGAGAAAAGGTAAGGAAAATAACCATATGTACTCCATAGTAAACAAAAATATAAAAATTGAAAAATAGATATCTGATGTAACTAAATTTTGTAGACAAATTGTTAATTGTTTGTTTCTTGGGATGCTGTCTTACAACGGAACAGAGATACATCATGGTTTAGAATATGACCGAGTTCCTAAGATATAAAACTAAGTACATAAAACAGTGTGAAATGGTTTAGCAGTTATACAAGTAAAATTCTGTTAGTTGAAAACAGTTTCACTTACAAAGACTGAATCCAAAAATGTTATACAGGTCGTGCTAAAAATCCACAAAACACTAGTTTTTAAATGAAACTGTTAAATGGACATAGCCATGTAACATGGAGCTTGTATATTAAAAAGTTGTAGAATAATAGAATTAATAAAAGAAAATTTGTCATCAATGTTTTGAAAGTAGTAGTAAATAGATTGTTAATGTCACGGTGTTTGTAAATCATTGTAGTATCGTCAACGAATAAAGTGAAATTAGGTTCAGATGTACAGTTAGGTCAGTCATTCATGCAAATAAGGAACAATATCGGACCCAAAACTGACCCTTGGGGCACATCAATGTTTGTCTCGATTATATTTGATTTCTTGTTTAAATATTGTACATATTGGAACCTATACCTATACTCAATATATGATTGATATGACTACTACTAGAATAATTGACTTATTAAGATATTATGAAACACGCAGTCAAAACCTTTGTTCAAGTCCAAAAATTTAGTATGGAATGAACTAGAAAACGTGGAAACTGGAACCATAATCTACTTCGGATCTTACAAAGGCGAGATCAGTTTTTGTATAAACTCATCCCAAATTTTTGTTTCCGATTTCGTGTTTATATTCAATCAAATATTTACATAAAGTCAGAGTCATTACCTTATATTTGTTAACATTAAATTTGAATCTTAACACGCCAACTAAATATTTTCTTGATGTCATCTTGTAAATACAAAGAGTTCTGGTTACCCCCTCCCTCCTCACATATTTAAAATTATCATGTCATCAGCAAAAAGGTAACTGATGAATATTTTTTGGTATCTACAATATGATTTATAAAAAATAGCGTGAGCCCAGATTTGAACCCTGCGGAAACCCTCACTGTGATGTGTAGGAATCTGACACAAAATGGTCGATTTTTTCTTTTGACGGTTTTCCACGATACCGAAATAATGTGCCCAACTAGAGAGGCTAAATAAGTATTTTTTGCTCAAAATAATTGTTATTGCGTTATGTCAATTTCAACGGATAAGACTTAGGCCACAGAACCGCTTCTGTCGATACGATAATAGACGCACGTGACCGACTCCTTCATTAAAATTGAAATTTTAAACATGCATATCACGCGACACTTCCCAGTTTCAAACTTGTACGTTAAATTACATCGCTATATATGCAGCGCGGTAATCAAACTTTAATGCGGAACGTGATCAGAACTGTTACAGGGAAAATTTAGAGCTACGCGTTTTTCATCGAACATAAATCTAGTTGAATCCCTTTGATGTGCTTCGTAATAAATAATGTAGTTAAAAGAAATAACAAAATCTCCATGTAAGGAACGGTTCCTGGCAACCTTTGAGTTTCTGTTGGTCGTGGAGCGCTTGGCTCGGATAATGTTAAAGTGAATGATAGATAGATAATATCATTGGAGAATTTTGAAAATTTGGTAGTAAACTAATGTGGATGGGGGCAACTCAGCAAAAATATTTTCAAAATGGTGGCACTTCCGATTATACAGGAAGTAGATGTCAGCTTACCTATTTTAAATGGGACACCCTATATATTATTACGTTTTTTGATTGTACGCAAAATTCTAGGCCGTCTCTCCGTTTTTGATATATTTCAATTTTTAACATGCTTTCATTTTCTTTATATAATTAATATACAGGGTGTCTCACCGGGAAATGAATCGATCGATATAGAGAAAAGTACGTATCAGAAAATTTTGAAAATTTAGATAATTACTAATGTCGATGTGGCCAATCCAACAAAAATAATTACAAGCAGCTGGCACTTCCGCTTATACCGGAAGTCAATATCAACTTGCTTATTTCAAATGGAACACTATATATTTTAGGGTTTTCGAAAAGAGCATAAAGTTCCGAGTCGAAAATATGTAGTATATATCATATACCTAAACCTAGCCATTTCAGAGATATTTGATATTTTATAGAAAATTTGACAGATGCTACGGTTTGCAAAAACCGTTATAACTTTCTTCGTGTAAAAGGTCCTCATTTGCTTCTTGTCACGTAAAAAGAACACACGGAGAACTACGTTCTACAAATGAAATAAATTCAATAATATTATACCAAGTGTTCCGTTTTTCGCGTTACATTTTGTCAACTTCAAACCGTGAAAACATGTTTAGGTCAAATCGAACACCCTGTATTTTTTTACGTCAAGTTGTGTAAAATTGAATTCCCTTTTTTGTGATATTAGCATTGTGGGGGTTAAAGTTACAACTTTTTAAAATATTTGCGGTTTTATTAGAAATTCATGAATTGTCATCATTTCATCAAAATAGCCATGATTAGAAACAATCAGTCATTATCTTATGTCATAAAATGCCAGCACGTTTAAATTACACCCACGAAGACTTTTTAAATTTGTTTATTATTTATGGAGAATGCGATAAAGTAATATCAAGAACTTGCAGCACATTTGCTACTCGATATCCACAAAAACGCAAAATAACCTAACACTGTAACATGCGTATTAATCGAATTGAAGATATGGCATGAACTAAAATAGCAGAGATAAAATCAATTTAAAATATGATTTCAATTTAATTTAATAATTTCTCAAAATTCCGCCCTCGAACCTCGACACATTTTTCGCACCTTTGGATTAGTTCCTCATGGGTAGCTCTTCTAATTGAATCCTGTGATATGTTTTGAAATGAATTTCTTACTATTTGCATACAGTCTTCAATGGTTGTTAATGGGCTCTCATAAACTTTATTTCTAATAGTTCCCCAAATGAAATAATCCAGAACTGATAAATCGGGCGAGCGAGGAGGCCATAAGAAAGGTCCATTATTGGCAATCTATTGATCATAAAAAGTTTCTTGTAAATAATTATTAATTAAATATGCGTTATGTTGGGGAGCACCGTCTGTCGTGCTGATAAAAAATGTTTCTATTTTCGGCGAGAGGTAAATTTTCTAAATAGTTATTATTCAAATTTTGTAAGATATTCAGATATCTTTCACCGAAAAAGAAAAAAACAAAAATTTACCTACACATATTAGCAGAAGAGAAAATTTAATAAACCGTTTAAATTTTCCTAATAAATTTGTAATGCCACCACTCTATCGTTTCTTATGGCACAGTAAACATTGAACTGCTAACTTTCCTGAAAGTATCGCTCTCTGAACATATGAGGATTTGAGTGACTCCAATAATGCGAATTGTGTCTATTAAAAAGTCCACTTTTAGTAAATTTTGTTTCATCTGTCCATATAATATTTCCCAAATAAGAATCGTGACCCCCAGGCCTTATTAGAATAAACTCACAAAAATTCTGTCTTCTTAGGAAATCTGTTTCTTTTAATCCTTGAACGATATGGAATGAAAACGGGTGAAACTTTCGTTTTAATAAGATTCTGTCAATTGAATCCTTGCATAGTCCCGATTCCAGAGCAGCTTGTCTTAATGACATACTTGGAAATGCATGAAAATATCCTAGAATGACTATTTCAATGTTTTCGTCATTAACAATAGGCTTTCTTCTTTGCATTTTTGCCTTGACAGAGCCATTATTTTTAAAATTTTCCAATATGCGTTTTACAGTGTTTGGTGACGCTTTCCGTTTTTCTGGATATCGAGTAGCAAATGTGCTGCAAGTTCTTGATATTACTTTATCACATTCTCCATAAATAATAAACAAATTTAAAAAGTCTTCGTGGGTGTAATTTAAATGTGCTGGCATTTTTTGACATAAGAAAATGTTGGAACATTGTAGTTCAGGTACACAGCTGTTAAAATAGACACAGGCCATGTAACACTTAATGTATGTTTGTTTACCCTCAAATAAAACTATCCGAAAGGCACAAAATTGAGTCACTTTGAAAACTACCGTCTGAGTTACTAGACACGTTTGACTGCAATCATAACTCACGTATGCTTGGTAAACATGAAATATGCCCTACTTTGTATGATAGGACTTTAGAATCAACTTTGTCAGATCTGACAACCGTAAACTTGTTGTATCCTAGGATCCACTAGTCATTTTTACTTTTACGTTTTCTCTTTGTATCAATTCACTTTTATATTAAAATATAAACGAGAGGAGCAAAACATCGGTACTTCGTTATTAAGTAACAAGAGGGCAGAATAGATCGAGTAAAGGAACGAGTGAAAATCCATCTATAGCTTATTGTGAATGAAAATTGTAATTTATCATTGGAACACTGATGGAAAAGCATTAATAATGATCACATGCTCACACGCACTAACGAAAATAGTTGATTGATAGATATTTTTTTTAGACACCTGGATGTGGAACGTCAGCTGTAAAAACGATTGGTTCATTTGTAGAAATACGTTTAATGTCGATAAGTCAATACTAGAATATTAGGCCAAGCAGAATTTCGTATAAGAAATTGAAAATACTATCTTGTTTTAAAACATAGTATTTTCAATCGCAAACTCCTCTATAAAATCCTTATTTTACTATAAGTAACGAAACCAGACTGCAACAAGTTACAAGCCTTAATTGCATATTACCATCAAAACGCTAATGCTTCGATTGCAACAAACACCAGCCGAAAGACTGATCCTACTTAAAGGAGCTCTCATACCAGTCGTCACACACCACTTGCAGACTGCGGTTTCGAGCTGTTGGCTCTCGTCACTGCAAGGTAGGCATGTGACGACCGACACGAAGATCACTTGACTATTTAGTACATTTCGGTATCTTTGGGATAGCGACATGTAGAATAGTCAGCAGGCGCCGTCTATTATTATTAATTTTTTTGACGAAACGTTGTGGTACTTCGAAATTTTTTTTGAGGAAAATTAAACTTTAGAAAATTGCGGTTTTGACCGATGGAATACATGGAGGAGGGAGACACCATCTAAATACTTAAATGAAGTTTTCTTCCAGGACACACTGTTTCCCTGTTAAAAAAAAAAAAAATAATAATAAAAAAGTCTATATTTTGCCGAAGGCGCCGCTGTTAGAATTAAAATATAATGACATTTTGGTTTATAACTTTCTTATTAAATGCGATGGAGACTTGAAATTTTGGTCAGGTATATGATGCAATGTGGTTTACATGCTTATGGTACTACGGCCGGAGATCCATTTCTTCTTCTTAGCATCCTTTTGTAAATTCATTCACGCTAATATAGTCGGGGCAAGAATTCAGGCGATGCACGGCACAGATCGACAAAATTACTATAATTATATGAAGATTATGAAGTCAATCAAAGCGACTGCACCTGAAATAGCTGCAACCCCCATTTCAGATCACATGCAAATTGTATTGCCACAACTGAAAATGTATCATTAAAATGATGAATTGACACAGCATAAAGCTTTATGCTGTGCCTGTGATAACTGCAACGTCTGAAACCCACAATACATATAACAAAAATTTATCAAAATTCGATTATTTGGAACAAAAATAGATTATAAATAATTTCTCAAATGAACTTTATTTAATAACTGGACAATGAGCTTTATAATATATATTATAGTACAATCATAATTATAATTAAATTCTGCTAATTAAATAAAATTACTACGATATTAAACAATTATACATTTTTTAGTTATTTACTATTCATAAGAGAAGAAACATTTACATATTTATTGTCGAGGATACCCCAATGAAATATTTTTTACATATTTCTGCAAAAAAGTGACGCGGGTGAAAACAATATTTGGCAGTTCCATTAATCCTCTACGTGGATTATCTTTTAGAAATTTGAAACCTATTTTTTTCAATATTTTTGCTCAAGCTACCCAAACTTCCTTTGTAAATGTCCCGTTCAATCAACAGCTCTGAAAGGGATTGTCTGGTAATATGTTGTTCTAAAACAATAATAAATACTTTAATAAATATTTCCATACGTTATTTTAATAAATACTCACTGTTTCTGTACATTTCATAAATAACATTTCGAATTGCTGCTTGGTCAAAGTTATCAATGTCACATACAGGCTTTGTTGTTGTTGTTCCAGTTCTTTTAGATTCCCCAGCCTGCATTTTTTTGGAAATGTTGCTAATAGCACTCAAACTTATGTTTAAAGCATTAGCAACTCTCTGAAATTTACCGGTTGCATTATGATATATAGTTAACTTCTGGAACTAAACTTGCCTCTCTTACAGCAGTTAATGGTAACAGTGGTCCACCGGCATCACGTTCTCTCTCAAAGTAATTTATTAAAGAACAAATTAATTCCTGGATATCTTTACCAAATGCCTTCGGCATTATGACAGGTAACCTAAAAATATAATGCATTAATTTGTTTTCACACAAATAAATCTTGCTCCACTTACCAGAATAACACTAATAATACAATTATATTAGTTCTGAAAAGAACTGATGGTAAATAAAACAAGGAAACAACAATTAATTAAAAGCACGAGAGAATGAAATCAACAATAAAATAATTCCAATCAATAAAATCGACAGTAAATCGATTTAAAATATCGGGGTTTTTGTAAATTTAGTAAATTTATACTACCAACCTTTCGCGACGAAATACGGTTTAATTAACTTCTATTTCTAGAAATAAGACAAAAATGCTATGGATTATGAAGCCACATTGAACTGTACTTATTTCTGAAAAAAGCTTAATAATTTGGTGTCAAGATTTACAATTTTTAATGTAATTAATACTTAAAAATTATGTTGGCATTAAAATGTTTTCAATTACGTCAGTCTTGACGTGCATCGCCTAAATTCTTGCCCAGACTTTATGTATCTTCCCTTTTTAAAAAAATATTTGTAAAATTGGAGTTTGTTTTGTTGTAACGATGAAAAATGTTCTTTAAGCCTTTTATCAAAATTTCTTTCAGTCTGGCCCTCATAATAGCCATCGCCTTCTGAACATTTGAGCTTATAAAGTTTTCCCAGTTTTAATTATTTTGTTTCCAGCAACCTACAATAGATTTGATAATTAAAACTCTACTTTTGCCTTATACTGGCGCCCATCAAAATTAATAGAAACTCCCAGCCTATACTTTCAAACACGTATCCGAGGCCATACTCACATATCACTTGACATTAAATCACATGCCAGGAAAACACATTTATGTTCCAGTTATATGGACGTTTGCGTAAGTGGCCACGCACAATCAAGGAAATGTTGCCAGCCTGCTGGCGCCGGAATTACCCCAATTAATCTCTGCCGTTAACCCTTTCACGGAAGTGCACATTTCTCGATCGGCCTGACCTGAGCGGTGGCAAAATGTACGTTTGACTTCAAAACCTGCAGAACTGATAAGGGTATAACAGTTGTCTGTAATTTACGCAGCAACTGTCCATCTAGATTCATGTCTTGTATGGCTAGGTGGCAGGTGTTAAGGCCTAGATCCGGTTCCAGTCTCTGGACTTCACGTTCGCAGTTGGATAATAATGCCTAGTTACTTAAAATCCGCTCGGTAAAGCAAATACAGATAGCTTTAAATGAAGGTTTAATTTGGATAGTACTCATACACAAAATTGAGGTTCTAAATTTGAGGTATATTGTAAAAACACTACAATGTTGTATATTAATTTTTGCGTATATTATTGATAATATAATATCAATTATATATATAGTGTTGTCTGAAAGTTATTTGTGGCATTCTACGAATATTCTTTCCTATTATTTGGGTTTTTTACCACATGTATTATTGTTATTCTTATTTTAAAATTGGTAGCTATTTTTTAAAATACTTAAAACTCGGCATACCAATATCTTTGTTAAGATGGAGTGTTTTGGAATGAATTTGACAATTTATCGAATTTCAAATTAAACTTAAACACGGCTGCACAACAATTAAGTACTGCTGATAAAATTGAAATAATCAAAATTGCTGGTGCAGCCAGTATCTGAATATATATATATATATATATATATATATACAAAATGGAGGACCTATAAACATTAGCATAACTGCGAATACTCTTTCCATAATTGCTCCATGTTGCTTTCTTGATTATTATTTTGTTTTTGTTACCTGAATTTACTTTATTCTTCTTAATTCTATTAATGTTTTATTATAGCAAAGATTTGAACAACTTGTTGAATTATTTTATCGTTTTATTTAATCATACTTCTCCACGGCAAGTATAATGCTTGTTAAAAAAAAATTATTGGTTTTTAAAAAAATGTTTTTATAATTACTAACGTAGTACCAATGAATAAATATGACATGTGATATATCGTTGAAAAGGGAGGAAAATGCTCTTAATGGCGCCATTTCCAGCCCGTTTCAAAATAATTTTTTTAACAGCCTGAAGAGTAAATCTCAAAATACAGCAGTTTTGAAACAAAATAGATAAAACCTCGTTGAAATACTCTGTTTTGCAAAAAAATTTCGCCTTAGAATTCTTCTCGTATCTCTTCAAATAACGGAGATATTTGGCCTAGACGTTTTCCGCATTTTCGATATTTTTCGCCATAACTCTTAAAGTAGGCCATGGATTTCAAATGTCTTTAAACCATTTTGTAGGTTATATAAATCGGCACAATTTTTGTAAAAATACTTTTTTTTGTACGACCGATATTAAGTGAGATATTCTCGAGGGCCCTGATGAAATGGACAGCCTGTATATGTAATTATTAATAAATAAGTCTAGAAAATCACTCTTTAATATTCGGAACGTACTTAAAAACACCCCACATATTATGCAAACAAAATGATGTCTGGTTTTCCTCAAATAAAATATTTGACTTGGCAGAAAACTGATACCTACATTATAAAGAGAGCACCCTAGGCCAACGCCAAGATGTTGATTTATATTGGGTTATAAGGGATACGGTCCACATTTGTATCAGATGACGATGTGGGTGACTCTTCAAGTGACTTAATCGATGCGAATGCGAAGTCTGAAAAAAGATGCTCGTACACTCAGAAATAAATTAATATGTTATCACTAGTAACTTATTGAACATGATTTTTCACTTAAGTGAAGTCAGTTTGAGCAATTTGTTATCTAGAACCTAACTGTAATTAAAAATATCCAGTTTATTCTGATGAACGGACTCAATTTACAACCGCAAATGACTGACTTCAATTGACCAAATTAGTAACCAATTTTCCCGATAGCTTTTCGATGTAAACTCGTATTGATAACACGAATTTTACGCAAGGTAAATTTTGTAGATAAATTGTAGGTATGTACGCGACACAGGTGATTTACACATGAGTTCATAGAGGGGTCTCGAAGTCATTACGGTCATGTTAACAAGCCTGTGAAGCTGTATTCGAATGACAGCGTTCTTTAGAGATTAAATCATTCCAGGCGGTATTACAGCGGATAACGGACGATAGAATTGAAATTTCTAAACATGGAATCACACCTAGTCTAAATAATAATACAATAATAATAATCGTTATTTGTCCAACATTTAAAAATTATAAACAATTATCAAACTACCTTGCGCTCTTGAATAATTTAATATTTTATAAACTAAGAAATGGTCAAGGATGGTTAAGGGTCTGGTACAGTTAAACAATCTAGCATTGTTAATTAATTTAATTAGAGGACCATTTCAAGTAAGTACGGAAACTAAAATTGTATGTGCAAAGTGCTCTTTATTGTGAAAATTAAATCGTGCTCATTCATGTTTAAACTGAATTCGGATGACAGAGCTACAAAACTAAACCGGACAAAGCAACGGGAAATAATAGAAAGACAGATACGCTTGAATTACTGATATAGTGCCTGTACCTGAAGCTGACGTGCATAAATTAAAGATATAAGCTGCAGATTTTACAATTTGTTATTAGTATCTACCTATCTCGGGTATGCAGTAATATATCAACAAAGTGCATGATAACCAGGTTATTAAACATCCTCGTGGGTCGACGATAAAAGCAGAGTTCTATGGCTGACAATTATTTATCAAAATAGACAAGGTTTTGTGATATTTTTACCAATACAGATAGAAAGTGACAGATATTCCAAAATTTACGATAGACCAGGATCCAGTACAGTAAATTGCGTTTAATTACTTCCACATCCAGCGGAAGAATAGTAACGCAAAAAAATATATATATATTTTTGTTGAAATAGGTTTAAAATGTCATGAAACGTTGAGATTTTAAATTTAAGCAAAAACAATTTCTGTCTGTCGGTCTGTCTGTAACTTTTTTGTGCACACGTTTACTCTGGAACCGTTTCTTGAAATTTGGTACACTTATGTATTAGAACGAGATCTGGAACCAGATTATATTTTGATCTAATTCCGTTGAAGGGTTCGTGGGTACATGGGGTAAATAGGCAAAGCAAGCAGGTAAGAGTCCATAATATTGCAAAATCTAGGGCATGTATGAAAAGGTAAGGTCTCAAGATTTTTTTTGGTATGAGCTATCCCCCACTATCACCCCCACGTACTTCAAATTATGTAAAATTTCCTACTGGATGTATATCGGGAAAGCGTAAAGCAATTCGAGCTTACGTTCGTCTCCTTCATTAAGTTTTTACATAACAATCATTGAATTAGTGAATAATGATGAATTATTAATAATAGATGCATGCTTTAAAATATCGATACGATCATAAATGTTATTATAGGTAGAACACATAGCTTGAAGTGGGGAATTTCTTTTTACATTTGTTCTGGGAGCGATGAGTTTAAATAGATCTGTCTGGAGTGGTCTAGTTCCGTGAGCATAAAAAGGCAGCACATTCATTATAATAGTGCTTATGTATCAATCCGTAAGGAAATGTAAGGTAAGAGACTTTACGGAGATCTTCTAACGATGCTATTGAGAATCCGAATGAAGATAACCAATAGGTGTTTATAACCCATCAACTTTAAATGATGCCTATTTTAAGAGCCTTCGTTGAATGTTTTCTAAGTAATCCTTATGCGTAATAAGGAGATCACATCAATGACGCAGACTCCAGGTTAGACCTCACAATAGAGAAATACAGCAGTTTAAGACCAGTGACATTACTGAAATGAAGAGTATTTCTAATTAAAAAGACCTAGCAACTTATAGAATTTTTCAATTATTCGATTAACATGGTGAGTGAATGATAGATTTTCATCAAATACTACACCTAAATCAGTGAATGTATCTGGTCTAGAAAGTACACTGTTTTCAAGCGAGTAATCACATTTTATATCATTTTTCTTCGTTGTTATTGATAAGACATTACCCTTCATCGGATTGAGGAGCAATTTATATCTAAAATATGTTGCATAATTAAACAGTCTTCTATGGATGTAATTCTACAAAATATTTTAAGATCGTCAGCATATAAAAGACACTTCAGGGCAATGTCAGTAACAATGTCGTTAATAAACATAATGAACAGAAGTGGGCCCAAATTAGACCCCTGTGAGACACCTGATTCGACCGACTTATGGCCACAATATGTAACATATTGGGTTCTGTTGTTAAGGTAGGATGAAAAATAATTAACAAGGTCAGCTTTAATTTCTTCAGTGTTTTAAGAACTTCATCTTCAGGGAAATAACGTTTAAGTAAAAATTATTAAATACATTATGCTTGTTACATGGCCTATGTCCATTTAAAAGTTTTATATAAAAACTAGTGTTTTGTGTATATTTAGCACGATCTGTGTATCATTTCGATTCAGTTTTTGTAAGTGAAACTGTTTTCAACTAACAAAATTTTACTTGTATAACTGCTAAACCATTTCACACTGTTTTATGTACTTAGTTTTATATCTTAGGAACTCAGTCATGTTTTTCTACACTATTATGTATCTCTGTTCCGTTGTAATACAGCATTATTTCGGGAAACAATTGTCTATAAAACATTTATTTACATCAGATATCTATTTTTCAATTTTTATATTTTTGTTTACTATGTAAGTACATATGGTTATTTTCCTTACCTTTTCTCGTACTACATATAGTATATCCTATAAGATGTAATATATTTACTGAGTTATCACAATACGTTTTTAATATTTATTTACAGATGTTCATATTGTTGGTTATGTACAAAATAGAAATTACGAACTGAAGCAAAGGCATTGGTATGGAAGTAATAAAAACTTTTATTATAGATTTATTATTTTATTATCGATTATATGCCACTAATTTAGTTGTGAGTACGGGAATCTACAAGGCAGGTTGTTGCGCTTAACTCAACCATTGACAGATGGCCATACCTAAACTATTTCTATATTTTTATAGCTTTTCAATTAATTAGGGATTTAGATTTCTCAAGTTTATTTTTTTGGTAGCGTTATTTCCCAGTAAGCAGGACAAAAAGTTTACCTTATGAGTAGAACTCACCAGGAAATCATTTTCTTGCAGCCTTTGTACTGACTCGAACGTATATAATTTTTAACTGTGGACTTCAGTAATTGATATTACAATTTTTATATCCCAGCTAACAAGTGTTTAACATACAGGTAATTTCATTTATTACTCATTTAAAATTTAATTAATCTTCAAATTTTGTCTTTGATGTAATTTCAATAATTATTTTTAAAATAAATTTGAATACAAGCTCAATTCTTTTTAATTTAATAAGTAGTTAAAATACTATATGTACCACATGGTTTTAAAAATATTTTTTTTCTTCTTTTTCATTTTTTTTGCAATTTATAGTCTAAGAAATCAGCTTATAAATTGTTATATACTTAGATACTTATATATTTAGATATTTAAATTCTTAAATACTTATATATTTCTATATATTTATATGTACTTATATGTTTATGCACATATCTACGTTACGTTTCTGCATAGCTTATTCATTCCTGCATAGCTTTTGCACAGCTTATCTTTCATATAGATTAAATTTCGTCAACTTTTCATAAACCACCTAGTTGGTTAATTTTCCTACGATTATCACTCCACTTCATTAAGAGACGTAAATTGCCAAGGAAACTTTAGAATCCATTCTTGCAACAAGAGACAATTGTGGGCCTGGATTGTTGTCCCAGAACCAGTCACCTCAACAAGAGTCAATCTAGGATACTGGTATAAATTTGTTATATATATACTTTTTTTTTAAATTTCAATTAGTATTTACAAACCCATTTGTCTATTATTCATGTAATATATTTTGTCATTCATTTTAAACTATCTTTTTATTTCTCTTACCAACAATTTTAGTCTGATCTATAGTAGACTGGTTACTCGAGAAAAAGAGACAATTTTTACTTATTTTACTATAGATGGTGCCCAATTTAACATAAATTTTTCTTTGTCTTCTTTTCTCGAACTAAACAGAAATCTGTCGCTTATGCTGTACATATCAGAAAGGATAAGTTTCTCCACTCTTACGAATACTCTGGACTCACGGCTCTCTGCTCAGACTTAAACCAGCTAGTCGTCCGCATATGTTGCCTTAATTCTTTCTCAAAAATAAATAACAAGGGAAAGGAGGTAACATGCTCTCATTATCAACGTTATTACATTGTTCCAGTGCAGAGCACGATTGTTGAAAATATTCAGCAAATGAGTCGCTAATTACTGGGGAAATAATATCATCATTATATTTAATATTTTTGGGATAACTGGCGACATTTCTTTTCATGTCCGAAGTACTATCATCAAAACGGGTTGTACAGAAGTAGAAGAGTTGGATATATTATAAATAAATAAACACCGCATAAATTAGACAACCCCCAATTCCAGAAGCCAGAGGTTTTTGCGGGAGGGGGTTACACATTGAAAAAACACAGAGACATACAACCACTTTCTCCGACAGTGTCGGTGCCGGAGCTAGGATTCGAACCGGGTGGCGCGATACTCACGCGGCTATCGACCAGACGATTTTAATTAGTCATCTTTTAACAAAAAAATAAAGAGCTCGCCTTACCATATAAACCTAAACCTTGCCACAGAAAAATATATTAAAATATAAAATTAAAACTTGCAGATCAAACAAAGCTCTATGCGTAACTTACTTCTCTTTTCTACCAGCCAGTAATGTAAATAAGTCCTCTTAAAGAAGATTCGACTTAATATGGTCGCCTATTTGCATTTGAAGATTATTTAGTAAAAAGCGAATTGGTACTTTTCATTGAAATACTGGACATTTAATGCCTAACTCAAGAAGTCCAATTTAAATTGTAAGATGACGTTTGAGCAAACAGAGCGAAGTTTGTTTGTCTAGGAATATTCTGCAGAACCAACGTGATATTACATTCGAACTTAAATGGCAATCCGCTTTTATCGGAGACATGTTTTTTAAATGGATTGATTTTATTGATACCTGGGAACATTCTCCCCTAACAGGATAAATAAAACAGAAATTTTAATATACCATCAAGTCAATGTGCAGAAAATGTCGAAGAATCCAGATATATTTATTTATTTTATATTTCGAAAAATTATAACTATAAGCATTATTTCAGCCATCGTAGAGGACGGACGTGCTGATAAGATGCTTAAATGTTCAAATTTCTTCTTATGGGGACATGTAAAAATTCAGTTTACAGTGAGCCAATCGATGATATAGCAGATCTATACAACAAAATATATACAAGCGTTGCCACATTAAATAGAAATACCTTATTGAGAGTAATGGGAAGCATTAACTAAACTGTTTAACATGTGTACCCATGAAGGAGGAAACAATTTTGAATATTCACATTAAAAACAAATTGTAAATATTCTATTTAAATGTCAAAATAAATTGTTACACAATTTACTTGACTTTACATTATTAAATTAGACTTAGAGCCGCTAGTTTAAAGAATGAATACAAAATATACAAGGGTTAATGAAAATTATACTTTGAAAATTATAAAAATAGAAAATATCAGATAATTTTAAAAGTAATAGTTTTACAAAACAATGTACCTATTCTTATAAAATTATATAGCATACGCTATCTTTCAGTGTTCTAGCTACAGAAAAAGAGTATTGCACTTTTTACGCCATCTTTGTACAGCCATTAGAAAAATTGTGAATCACTTAAAGCTAAAAAAAGCTAATTTCCCTCTACTCTGTCAAAGCCTACTTGATACTGACTGGGTTTTCTGGATAACTGTATGGATGTTGACGAGGCCATACTACTATTTCACAATCAATTGGACCTAATTTTTAACACTTACGTACCAAAAGTAATTGTATTCAGTTACTCTATAATAAAGAATATCAAGACAAAGCATTCACTATGGAAACAATATAAATCTTCTAAGGATATTACTTGTTACAATGAATTTAAGTAACCTCGTGAAATATCATTTGAAGACTATATATCCAACATAGAAAACAATATTGTCTTGATCCCTGTAACTTCTGGAAATTTACCAATGAAAAGAGCTTACATGTTGGTATATCTAACAACTTGACATTAGATGGTGTAAATATCTTCGATCCTGAAGAAATATCGAATGCTTTTGCCCTTTGCAAATTCTTTCCAGCAGTCTTATAGCATGCCTTCCAACAACAACCAGCACTTTGTACAAGATTGTAATAATATTGTAATCAACATTAACATGCACGTTCTTTTTCTGAAAATGATGTTATAACTTGTTTAGGCCTAAGCTTACGAGGGGGTCTGATGAAATTCCCGCTTGCTTACTATGTCATTGCGACTCAATAATTGCAGAACCACTTTTTAAACTGTTCAATTTATCTTTAAAACTCAATACTTTTCCCTCTCAGTAGAAATTATCTAGGAGAGCTCCAGTTTTCAAGAAAGGTGATCGGTCCGATATCTACAACTATCATCCAATTTTCATAATTTGTAACTTTGCCAAATGTTTTGAAAGTTTATTATTTGATCATGCTTTTTTTATTTCAAACATTTGATCACAGATGCGCAACATGGTTTTCTTAAAGGCAGATCCAGAGGTACCAACTTATTTTGTATGAGAGAATTCTTAACCGATGCCATCGATAAGAGGCTCCAAGCAGACGTGATCTATGCCGATTTTTCAAAGGCATTTGATAGAATTGACTACAGTATTCTATTGAATAAACGGACTTATTTCGGTTTCTCTGTAGACTTTTTGAAGTTTTTAAAATCCTACTTCTCAGATTCAGCATGTTGTATATCACGGTTGCAATTCTATCCAAATATCTGCAACGTTGGGTGTACCGCAGGGATCAGTTTTAGGTCCCTCCTACTTTATCCTATTCATTAATTATATTGTTGACAGCCTGACAGTATTTTGTCTTTTTTATGCTTGGGACTTAAACATTTTTTTTCAAGGTTCCAATTATCGACGACTGTCACTTTCTAAACTATTCAATTTATCTTTAAAACACAATACTTTTTCGTCTCAGTGCAAATTATCTAAGGTAGCTCCAGTTTCCAAGAAAGCTGACCGGTCCGGTATCTACAACTATCGTCTAATTGTCATAGTTTGTAACTTTGCCAAATGTTTTGAAAATTTATTATTTGGTCATGCTTTTTTTCATTTCAAACATTTGATCACAGATGCGCAACCTGATTTTGTTAAAGGCAGATCTACTGTTACCAATTTATTTTGTGTGGCACAATTCTTAACTGATGCCATCGATAAGGGACTCCAAGCTGACGTGATCTATACCGATTTTTCAAAGGCATTTAACAAAATTGACGGACTAATTTCTGTTTCTCTGTAAACTTTTTGAAGTTTTTAAAATCCTACTGCTCAGATAGGATTCGGCATGTTGTATATCGCGGTTGAAGTTCTATCCAAATATAGAAACTCATAATATAATTTATAATGAGGGCGCTTATAACAAAAACGATGGGGTTGTTATCGATATAAAAAAGTGTCATCAAAATGAATCAGTTATTATGCCACTGGGCAGTATGTCTATTTTGAATGTGAAAATAGAAGAAAATAATAAAGTAATTAATATAATTGGAATTTACAAATCACCTACAATCAAATGCAATGACTATTTGTCTCACTTAACAAATTCAGACTATACGTTATTAGTAGGAGACATAAACATTGACATACTGTCCAATGACACATATGCACAAGATTATGTAGATCTGCTGAATGAACATGGTTTTGTTTCACGAATAAATAGTTACACCCGGGTCGAAAATATGTCAACAAAATCGTGTATAGACCGTGTTCTCTTGAAAACCACTGGCGATTCCCAAGAAAATGAGAACATCGCAGCAATAATACAAACTACTATAACGGATCATTATACAATTCTCTTAAATATAGGCATTAATATGGAAAAACAAAAAACTGTCAGCCACACCAATTTTTATGAAATAATAGACAAAAAGAAACTTTTGACAGAAATAAAAAATGAAAATTGGAGTAATTTATATCTTGAGGAAAACCCTGACATTTGTACAGAACTATTCATTAAAAAACTGGATACAATTATACGCAACTCTAAAACGACCTTAAAAAATAACAACAAAAATCGAAAAAGAAAACCTTACTGCCGGTATAGTTAATTCAATGAATAAACGGGATACACTTTTCCAAGAATGTCTCAAAAACCCAAATAATAATAATAATAATAATAAAAAATAAATATACCACATACAGAAATAAAATAAATAATCTGGTAAAAAAGCTAAAAATAACTATATAATGAGTTTAATATACAGAGAATAAGTTACTAGTAAAAGTTTATGGGAGGGAGTGAACAGAATTACCAACAAAAAAACACGAAATAATACTGAAATCAAATTTATCACAAAAAATACAGAAAAAGTCACAGATAAGAAAGAAATGGCAAACATCTATAACAAATATTACGCAAATATAGCAAATATAGGATCTACACTAGCAGGCCAGATTGGGGAACGTTCTCCTGATGTAACTAAAAACAAAATAGTGGATTCCTTTTTCATTACACCAACAAATAAATTTGAAATTAAAAACTGTATTAGTAATATTAAGAATAACAAAGCTCCTGGAAAGGATGGTTTCAAATCGGAAATTATTAAAGATTTAAAGGATTTTATTTCAAAACCGTTATGCCATAAATTTAATAAATCAATAAGTACAGGTATATTTCCAAAATTGTTCAAGGAGGCTATTATAACAACTTTATACAAAAGTGGCGAAAAACATTTAATAGAAAACTATAGACCCATATCACTCATATCAAATTTTGGTAAAATATTTGAAAAAATACTTAAGATTAGTTTCACAATATTTCTAAAAAACCATAAAATAATATCGGAACAGCAATACGGATTTCAAGAAAACAAATCTACACATGACGCGATAGCTAAGTTGACGTCACTCATGTATAACTCTGTAGATCTGTCAAAGCCTTCATTATGTGTTTTTTTAGACCTAGCGAAAGCTTTTGACATGGTGTGTCACAAAATATTAATAAATAAATTAGAATCTATTGGCATAAGGGGTGTACCGCTGGAGTTGTTCAAAAGCTACCTAAGTGAAAGAGAACAGTTTGTGAGAATTGGTAATATCTTAAGTCAGCCGGAAATTGTAACGTATGGTGTACCACAGGGAACAGTATTAGGACCTATACTTTTCTCAGTTTATATAAACAACATACTTTCCCTTGATACACCCGGTACTATAATCTGCTATGCAGACGATACTGTTATATTTTATGAAGCAACCTCTTGAGAAATTCTTAAAACCATTGTCGAGCATGACCTTAAACAAATAAAAAACTCATTTGATAGTTTGAAATTAACGATAAATTATAACAAAACATTTTACTTGCCTTTAACGTCTTACAATTGCAACCTACCAAATTTTTCTAGACTTGAAATAATACAAGGAAATAAAACCATCCATATTAATGCTACAGAAAAAGTAAAATATCTGGGAATTTATATAGATTGTCACCTAAGATGGCAACACCAAGTGCAAAATATATTGCAAAAAGTAAGAGATTTATTACATAAATTAAAGAAATATTAAAAACTCCACATTTAATTGCCATCTATAAAGCACTGGTAGAGTCAATTTTGAGATATGGAATAATAGGCTGGGGAGGAGTAGGGGTAACGTATTTAACGCCATTACAAAACTTGCAAAAACGATTTATTAAAATTATCTACGGGAAAAATGTTCTTTATCCTACGGAACTGCTATTTCAAAACTCAGAGCTTTTTAGCATATGACAACTCTATTGTTATACCACTCTTATTTATCAGTACAATAACAAACAAAACTATGAGCATTTTACACATAAATATAGCACAAGAAGTAAACAGCAGGATGACATCAAAATCAAAAAAATGGCAAAACGTATAGGGCAAAGATATTATGTATACGTAGGTGAAAAACTTTTTAATATATTGGATAAATGTACCAGAGATGCTAGAAATATTACAAAATTCAAAAGAAACGTCAAAAAATGGATCAAATTGCAGGGTCTGAATCTATATTCATCATTAATGTGTGTGTATTGATAGATACATATATGTGTGTAGTTTTTTATGCGTGTTAGAAAAAGTGTGGTTTTAGGGCGTAGGTAGGTGTATATATAATTTTATTTTCAAATAATAAATAGGAGATAGAAAATTGTTAGTATATTTTCTTAAGCTCTTTTATATGTTACATATATTATAAAAATTTGTATCGTAAGGGAAACATCATCTACTTATATTATTAAGGCATTCATCAATGAGTATTATAACATTGAATCGCAATCAAGTTTACAAAAAACTTAAGCGATTTCTTTTTTATTTATATTCATGATATGTGCAGCCTATTATATATGTTTAGTTGAATCTTTGATATAAATAAAATGATTATTATTATTATTATTATTATTCTTTTTTTTTTCTTCTTTTTTTTTCCTCAATTACTAACCGGAGTTTTCTCACCCAAGACTAGTTTGGGAGCACAAACTAACACGTTTTCGATCCGAAATCGATCTGGATGTTATCTTTGATAAAAAAAACTGTCTAATAGTTTTTTTACTCCATCATATCGAAATACAGTGTAGGTATAACAAATTTCCTAGATAAATAAACCCTGACGAGTTTATAATAACTGTATATTGCATTATAAGGGGCTATTGTAAAACTGTCAAGATAAGTTATGACCAGGACATAAATACAGGGCAATACATATGTAACGGCTTTAGGCCTCCGACTGGAATTTACATTTGATTGACGTTTTTCTCGATTGCTCAATTTTCCATATGAATAGATATTTGTGATCCACAATGCCAAATTGCAACTTTAACTTGTTAATAACACCTTTCTATGAAAATTAATAATGGGTTCGAACACACCAAAAACAGCCAAATATTGATAAGTGAAGCAATTTTAATTATGGGAATATTTATTGTCGATAAATATGAAAGATAGCAAGGTAATAACTACTTAATAACGAATACTGTAGTTCAGGTGTACTGAAAAATCGCTTATAATATACAATTCGACTAGGAGTATTAATTCGCCGATCGCATGGCTGTGGGAATCATCGTTGATATTTATCGGGGTTGAGGGGGGTTGGAAAGCTCCCGTCCCTCACCGTCGGATACTAGAGTTATTAGCATTGGTAAACAAATAATCCTGGAGTTGTACGTTTTACAGGTTGAAATGCCAAGGACGCCGTCGAAGGCATAAAAAGTATAATTTATTGTAAATTCTCAGTAATAGGTAATAAATATAAAAAAGTAGGAGTCTTCTACGTGAATACGCGCATAGCGAGTTTTAACGCCGTTCCATTTTATTGTGCTTTTTATAGCTTTTTACTATATTTTATATAAACTTTCACGGAGGAAAACCCTATGTCAATTAATTATATAACGAAAAATTTCCGTCTCAAATAGGCAAGTCTTTATATTCCGTTACTTGAAACGCATATCGTAAATTATAGAGCCTCGCTCTAAAAATCACTGCTTTGTCAGGCCCGACGTTGTGCTGCCTGTAAAACTAATTGAAGCACACACTATAAAATTTATCGATCCTGAACATTATAATGAGATTAATCAGCGGTCATAAAGCGGAATTTTATCACTCGATCGATAAGCGGGTGACTTACTTTATTAATTAACTACATAGCTAGTGGCTGTTTATAGTATTTTAATTAAGGATCAATGGATTTTATGGCAAGAGCCATGTTTCCGCGGTACTAAACATCGAATCGTTAAAATGTTGCAATTTGTTCCCTCGGAATTGCTAAAGAGAGCGGGATTTTTGAAGTGTCCGTTAGTGAAGGTAAGTCAAGAATATCGGAGAGAGAAAATTTTCAACTGGATTAGACACTAATTTATTGTAGCTAAATGTTGCTGCAGATGCAACACTCAGTGAACATACAAGAACATACTCTTATACCGGGTGTTAGAAAAGTATGGGAACGGTGGAAAATCTCGAACAGTTTGCATCAAATCGAAAAATAAAAAAATACGTGTCAAAAATTTTCCAAAAAACTATCTACTTATACCAAAATGACCTCCCCACCCACTACCCTGTGGGTGGGGAGAGAGGCAACTTTAAATTTTTTTTTAAATTTTTTTCGATTCTTGCATGGAATCGCTGTAATCGCAAAAAATGAAAAGAAAACATTACTGTTTCAAGAGTAGCGTCTTGTGCCCATAAAAAAACATCCAATTCAAAAACTGAAAAACACGTATTTGTTATTTTTACGAAATCTATCCAATGACATTGGATTCGACTCTCCCACCCCTAACCCAGTGGGTGGGGCGGGGGGCAACTTTGAAATTTGTAAGGAAAAATCCCTATTTTTTATAGCGGATTCGGATTCTACGGCCAAAAATACGTGAATTTTATATCGGGCATTTTTTTCGATTTTCGTAAGGTGTCGCTGCAATCGCACAAAATTGAAATAAACCTTAAGCGTCCATAAGTTTGTAAATATTTACAAACTCTAGCTAGTCGTCTTGACAAAAAACATTCAGTTTAAAAAACAATATCTGTGATATCTTGGTTTTTATGAATGTTTATTTAAAAGTGTTTTCTTAACAACAGTATTTGTTTTGTGAAATTTCTACGAGAACATTCAGTTCCTTCCAACTTTTGTAGAGGCAGGAGCGCACTTTTGTATGGAAAAAGTCATTTCATTTTTCATTAGTTCTCGCGTTTTTTTCTGCATAATGGCTACTTTAACAGAGGAAGAGAGAGTTTCTCTTTTAATGATGCGAGGGTGGGGCGATAAAGAAAGGTCCTATGATGAAGTTGTGATTTTATTCAACGAAACTTTCCGTGTAGATCAAGTGGGAATTTCGAAATCTACTGTGTCCCGTACCATCAAACGATTCCTAGACACAAGGACAAATAAAAATTGCCCAAAATCTTGAAGACCAAAATGTGAAACATCGGAAGCTCGACAACTGGAAGTGGCCCAGGCATTTGTTGAAAATCGAAGGTTATCAATCAGAAAAGCCAGTCAACAGCTTGATATGAGTGCATTTTCAGTTCATAAGAATTTGAAACTTTTGAAATCTCATCCTTACAAAATTCACCTTTACCAAGAGTTAAATGAAGATGATTTTGATCGGCGACTTGAATTAATGAATTAATGATGGAAAGGAGTAACCAAAACCCAAATTCTTTGTCATCTCGACTTGTCTTCTCAGATGAAGCAACTTTCGAACTAAGTGAAAAAGTTAATCGCCATAATTTCAGACATTGGAGTGACGAAAACCCTCACTGGATGGTTGAAACACACACGCAGTATCCACAAAAATTAAATGTTTGAGCAGGAGTTTTCAGGGATCGAATCATAGGACCGTTTTTCATAGATGGAAATTTGAATGGAGAAAAATACCTGGAAATGTTGACAAATCAAATAGTTCCCGCAATACAAGAGATTGCTGGTGATGAGTTCGATAATGTTTGATTCCAGCAAGATGAGGCTCCTCCACACTATCGGGATATTGTTGGGGACTATTTGAATGGTACTTTCGAAAATCGATGGATAGGTCGAAGAGGAACTATTGAATGGCCAGCAAGATCTCCCGACCTCGCCACTTGATTATTTTGTTTGGAGCTACGTGAAGGGTAAGGTTTATTTCACTAAACCTCGTGATTTGGAAGAGCTGAGGCAACGCATAATAAATATTTTTGCAGAAATACCACCTCAAATGATAAGAAGTGCTATTGAAAATTTTTACGTTCGTCTCGGGCAATGCCAAGAAGTCAATGGGCACCATTTTGAACACCTGCTATAATATTGAAATTAAAACCTGCTAGTGTAGCAGTTAAGCTGTAAACTAATTGCCTGACCTGGCTGAAATCCTCTCCTTGCCTTAAATGGCTGAGTTACCTCCTTGCCTTCATTGGCTGGGATCAAGAACTTGTCTGAAGTGGCTCAATTAAGAGGTAAAACCACTGTTAGTTTTTTTAAAATCGAGTTTTTTATTGCCCTGTAAAAATGTAAATTGAAAATTACTAGCTGCTAATAAATTTACAGAATGTTAATAGTTGTTGTAATTTCCGCACGACCGTGTAAAATCACTGTTCTCAAAACAGCTCGGGAAATCATTCACTCTGAGATCAGTAGCTTTACTTTTCGTATTTTTTTAAGTATGCGTTCAAAACTCTCATATTTTCACTCAATTTTTTGCGATTGCAGCGTGACCTTTTTTAGTTATATTCCCTACGAGCAGCGCAAAAAAAGCAGTCACGACCATTTCTTGACTCAAAGGGGTGGTTTTCATTTCCTTTGATGAACCCCCTCGGCCTCCCCGTATCAAAAACAAATCACTTTTACACAAAAACTTCAGACAAAGACTCCACCTCCACTTGCTACACCACGGAAACTCCGTTTTAGAAGTGGTTTTTTGGCCAATGTTTTTCACTCTCGGACCAATAGCAATTGATTTCGCGCCCAAAAAAACGGGGGGGAATGACTTTTAGCTTTAGCCGAGAAGTGTCCAGCTTTTCCTCCTATTTAGCTGGACTATATTCGTAACTTCTAGATGGCACGGCAGCCCAGTCGGCTGAAGCGTATTGCGTGGTGAACATGCTTGGCCAGATTGCCCGTTGTGTTCTGGGTTCGATCCCCAGCTCCAACTCTGGAAATGTTTGTGGGTAATGGATGTTGCCTACGTTTTTTATATCTTATAAATAAATAAATACACCACAGGTAATGACGACACCCTTTATCCCGGAAGGCTCTAGAAGAGCCTTGTGTGGGAGGGGGTTACACATTTAGAGACAAGGGACACACACCCAATATCCGTGTATAGTGAAAGGATCCCTCTCACAGTATTTTCCACTGTCACGACCGGGGATCGAACCCGGAACTTTTGGGTGAAAGGGAAGTGCGCTTACCTCTCGACCACCAGTCATACAATATAGATAGATGGCGTAGTTAAAAAATACGAATTCTAGATTTTGATGTAAATAGACGCTTTGCGCCTAGAAAACAGCAAATATTTCCGAATCGGAAAGCCATGTGCGTATCTGTCTGTCTGTCAGTCAGTCTGTCTCTGGGTGATACGTTTTTCTCTAGCATAGCTCAACATGTAAATCTCAAATTTTAAACATAAGACTTGGGCGGCCCAAGGTAGAACGAAATTGAGTATTGCCGAAATCGGTTAAATAGGGGCCAAAACATAATTTTGCGTCGAGTGTAAAATGCCTCAAATAAAGATTACTCAGGACGGAAAATTGTTTCGAAATGGTCCCTTGTAAATTTCTCGTCGTGGGTGGCAGGAACGCCAACAAATTATTCAAATAAAGATTGTTCAAAATGGAAAATTGTTTCTAAAAAATTTCTTACATATTCCTCGTCAGTTTTACATTCTCGCAACTTGAATATTAATATCCGCCACTCACATCTTTTAGGTAAAATCGCGCACAATAAAATACAGTTATATACAAGTAATTTTCTTGCCCCTCATATAAATTTCCATCACATTCAAACCTTCCATTCAATACCTTTATACTTAAACCTGAAAACGAATTTACGAAAAAAGATTAACATCAAAACCGATAACAAAGAATTTTACGCCTTGTCTTGTACCACAAACTCCATTACAAAAAAATTAATTATCCTAAAACTTTTCGCATCATCCCTCTAAGAAAGGAAAATCCTGTACATTTCAACCGCGGCGCGGCGGTTCCCTTGAAACAAGGAACTTTTTTTTATAATATCCTTTTAAACATGCCAGGCTGCTGTCTGATTTTTTGGCATCTGGGAAGCTTAACGCAAGTTAGATCGTTTTATTTGAAAAGTTCTCGTCAAACTTTCTTAGTTATATCGGTTTGAAAGGCTGGGAAAAATAAGATACATGTCTCTTGATGGGTTCGATTATGAACTTTGACGCGGGTCGGCTTGCTCACCTTCTGGACGATTCCCATGCTAGAACTAATGTTTGAAAGAGCAAAGAAAAGACATAAGCGAGAGAAATATGGACATATTTAAAATTGACATATTTACTTTATTCAATGCCGGTTATATCGGATCGTGACCTAAATGACAGTCAAAACTTTCAAAAGTGGGAGTGTAACTTTGACACTAACAATTTAAAATATCATCTTATTGGTATTAGCAGACAAGTTATGTGGTGACTTGTAGGGACAGTGCTATTTATACTGTGTTGTAATATGTAGATAGTTGTAATGAATGTTTAAGTTGTAATATGTCACTATAATATTTAAATTCAAATTCAGCAGCAAATTCACATAGGTAGAAATACATTCAAAATACTTTTTGTACAATAATTGATTAGATATAAGCGAACTTATACATTTATATTTACATATATTATACATGTCGTTGTCACATGGTGCAATACGGCTTTTCGGGAAAAGCCTAGACAGTTCATGAAATGACGGCAGATAGTGTGAAATCTGTATGGTACACGATTCGCTTAGGCTGTTCATGAAGAGCCTGATTTATTTAGTCAGTTAATGTTATGATTCGTGCTTTACATGATCTGCCGTGATTTAGGCGATCGGCATTTCATGAAATGACGTGATCTAGTCATATTGTGAATGAGCCTGACGATGAAGGCGGCAGATCATGTAAAGCACGAATCATAACATTAACTGACTAACCAGGCTCTTCATGAACAGCCTAGGCGGATCGTGTAGCATACAGATTTCACACTATTTGCCGGCATTTCATGAAATACCGATGCCCTACCACGGCAGATCATGTTAAACTTCTCATTACACGAAAATACTAACACTTTAAGGCACTTCATGAAAAGCTTAGTCAAATGATATAACATGAGATGTTTTACAGTATCTGCCGGCATTTCAAGAACTGCCTAGGCTTTTCCCGAAAAGCCGTTTCGCATTATGGGTCTACGACATAGGTTTTTCAGGAAATGCCTAGGCAGTTCAAGAAATGCCGGCATCACGTCATTTCATGAAATGCCGATGGCCTAAATGACGGTAGATCCTGTTAAACTTCTCGTACACCAAAATGCTAAAATTTTAAGGCACTTCATGAAAAGCCTAGTCACATGATGTAACATGAGGTGTTTCATACTATCTGCCGGCGCTTCATGAACTGCCTAGGCTTTTCCCGAAAAGCCGTATTTCACCATGTGACTACGACATACATACACCTAGATGTTTTTCTGTTGTATTTCAACTTATGGTAAAAAGAGGGATTTCATCTAAACTGTAGAATACAGCTTGTGTGTTAACATCCTTCTTTTAAAAGAAAAGATGGCAATTATAGATATAGATGCGTTATTATTGAGTGGTATTTGTAATAGTTCATTTGCGTTAGACCTAGTCTGATAAATATGAGAGATGGCTGGACGTAGTTCATAAATTTTTGTTACATAATTAAGGCAACAATAAACATATAAACTTCTTATATTTAGGACGCCGACGCCGATATCTTTATAAAGTTGAAAGGTAGAAGTGAAAGGATCTTTCTTAAAGATTATTTTTAAAACAGTATTTGTACAGACCGAAAGATTTCTTATAGCATTTTGGTATAGGCCACCCCAAATAATTATACAGAAATGAAAAATAAACTCAACCAATGACATGTACATAATTGTTCTACTCAAAATATTTCTTAATTGACAAAATTTGAGAAGACTTTTCTTATTTTAATGGTTAAATAATTGGCGTGTTCATTCCACTTCAACTGTTGGTCAATTATTTCCTAAGTATTTTAAAAACTTTTGCTATCGTTTGACATGTGCACTTGGTGATATCTGCATTGCAGTTTTCGGTATGTATTTTTCAATTATTCTCTTTAAGTGGTCAACACCTGAAGCAGAGAAAGTGATCAAACAAGTTTTTGATGTATTAAGACTTATCAAGCTAAGAGATAACCACTATGATACAATACTTAGACCCATTTCTGCCCCTCTGTACACTTCCGACCAAGCATCAGCATAAAACGATATGGCAGTATCATCAGCGTACGAGATGACACTACATTCTATGGACACATTACTAATTTCATTTATATACAGAAGGAAAAGAATAGGCCCTAGTACATTACCTTGCGGGACACCAGTTGTTATAATTCTTCTATTACTTATAGTATTATTTAATTTCACTTTTTGCGTTCTATTTGTTAAATAGTTTTCAAACAATTTTAGTGATCCACCCTAATTCCGGTATTGTCAAGTCTTTCGAATAATATTTTGTGACAGACCGTGTCAAAGGCTTTGGCTAAATCTAAAAATATTAGATCAAGGGCTTATGAGGTTAAATAATTAAAGAAAGAAATAAGTTATTGCCTTATACCTCAAAGAGAAACAGCAATGCAGTTACGGACACGTGTTTCGGAGTTATTACTCCTCATCAGCGTAGCGTAGCTTAGCGAATATATCCAATTTTACTTTCATGTGTCACATTTAGGGCTTTAAATGGGTACTGTGCACTGTACTTCCTACCTGCGTAAGATATATTCGATAAGCTACGCCACGCCGATAAGGAACAACAACTTCGAAACATGTGTCCGTAGCTGCAATGTTGTTTCTCTTTGAGGCATAAGGTGATAACTTATTTCTTTCTTTAATTATTTAACATTATAAGTCCGTGATCTAATATTTTTAGATTTACCTCAGGATCCTACGACGGTTACAGGGACATGTTCTATGTTACAGTTAAAGAAATTGAGAATTGGCCTGTAAAGGGCACGAGAGCAGCTGTGTTATTGTTTCGCGAGGATTTAATTTAAATAACTCTTGCATGTTGAAAGTCCTGTAAAGAGCAGCCGCAAAATGAAAATAAACTCGTGGGAAACCCAGTTTGTAAATCAATGTTATTATTATCATTACTCGGCCACGGAAAATTCCTGAATGCAAATTGAGCAAATAAATAAGCTTTTATGAAACCAACATCCGTTACACAACCAAAAACTTTGTATCAAAACATCCGCCCCCTCGCGCTTCGCCGGCCGATATGTTTGACCTAAATATCCAAACTTGAAAGCTCTTCTGCTAAAAATTTAAAAACAAATATTGACAAGTCATAAAACTTAGATCGAGTTACATGCTCTCCACCCTCTGTCCCCTTAGCGTGAAAGGTGCAACACCGGACTGCATTATACATATACGTTATCATACACCGGCTACCGCCTTCAAGGTTGCGAGAAAGCACGGCCCTTAAAGACTGCAAGATATTACAAGGTATAAAAGTGTAACAGCACATGCAAATGCTGAATGGATAAGCTGCTAATAAAACTGGTTGTGAAACAGTGTTTTCCAAACTGTAATAAAAAGAATTTTTTTTTACACACGTAGATTACATAACTTTCCCGGGACAAATTGTGATCTAGGTGGTCTCCTGAGAATTTCAGATTATCATTAATGTAAAACCTTTAGTGCGGTATTCCAGTATTCAAGAGACCATGGAAAGTTTCCTATTTTTGCAGTTGTGGAGCGCGTTTTACAACAAAACGTGCAGGAACAAAACAATATTTTAAACATATTTCAACAAAACTCAAATATTAGCACTAGACGAATCAGTTCAGCAGTTGGTATTCCTCATTGGCGAAATGGAGAACCCTAAAAAGAGAATGTTATCATCCATTCCATATCATATCCAGCAGATGTAGAATCTTGAACAAGGCTGCGATATCTGCTGCCTAGCATTTTGTCGTAGGTTCACGAACCATCGCCCGGTCATTTACAGAACTTTTACGAATGAAGCAAAATTTACGAAGGATGGATTAAACAACTCAAATAATCATAAATGGGCATAGGAAAACCCACATGTGACACGCCAACGTCATTCGCAACACAGGTTTCCTGTAAATGTTTGGATCGGGCTTGTGAACACACATTTGATAGAGCCACATTTTTTTAAAGAAACGTTAAATGTCACTTTGAAAAAGCTTACTATGATTGGGGGTGGTGTAACAAAACAGTGAAATAGGCCCTTTTTATTTTTGTGTCCTTTTCGAAAATCGTACAGAAATTTCGGAAAAAAATATACAGGGTCATGTTTTTTAGAGGTACAGAAACAACATAAATTTTAGTGACTCCGGACCGGGATTTTTTTTCGTGTCTTACTTGTACTTCTGAAGAATCTTTACTGTATTAGCTGTACCAAATGAATACATTTATTCCATTCCCTGTCAAAGTTATGACAAAAAGCAGTTTTTACCAAAAATTATAAAACACCCTATAACTCTATGAGAGGTTCTGATTACCAATGATGTTCTCTACTAGTGGAGTCAGACGAGCATAAAATTTTAGTGAAAAAGGAATTGTTTCGAGTGTCAGCAAGTTATCGGCCATTTTGTGAAAAATCGGCCATTTTGGTCGTTCTTTCTAAATATAGATGAGTATATCTCGGTATGTGTAGGTCCAAAAAAAGTGAAAAAAATTGAGGCTATTCGTTATGATACAGGCTATTGTTGCGGACCTCTAGCGTATACGACCCACCATACGCCTTAGGGTTTTCTGGGCCGCATAATAACAACCGCTACGTCCGTAGCATTGTTTCGCTATTGTCCACGGGACGCGCGATATACATTCAGCTGGTGAAAAGGAGAGAGTCATTTTTGATGGCGGTATACGGTTGATAATCCCACAAAACTCGTTTTATCCGAGGCATCCTGGTGGATTTTGGTATTGTCAACACAGGAAAATTTTCTCCATCTATTGTTGTTCTGTTTAGCGGAATATTTTGTTGTTGTGAGTAAATTTTAACTGCGGAAGCAGGATATTTAAGTATACAAGGTAAGTTAACCTCTTCACGCCATCTTACCTGTTCTCTATCCACGTGTTTCACAAATTTACAGGCTTTCTCCTTTGGAAGTATCGTGTCGACTTGAAAGACGGACTCGACCCCATTCATCCAACTGTGGCTTTCTAGGAGCATTGGTGGATTGTTACCTCATCAGTGAGGGTTATGTCAGATTTAAATTGCTCTCATTAGGCACGCTTCACGTGCATTTCCGACCATGCAAATTAAATCGGGAAATCTTTAGGGATCCACGGACGGGGCTTCCACACACAGTAGTGAAGCTCCACGGACGGGGCATCCACACACTAGAAAGTTCCAGGGCTGGAGAGGCTATAATCAACCCCATCCTCGGGTCAATTTCTTTCGTCCCGAAGACATCACCGTAGAGCTACAGTTTCTTCAACATCGAAGTCGGTATCGTACCACCCTAGATAAGTGTGTTGTTTTTATTTACCGGGGACCACCTTCAGTGGTTCTGCGCGGTTATATCCATTCATACTTACTTTTGTATTTTAACTTGTACATATTTAAAGATTTCATGCATTTATATTTATTTAAGAAGGCTTTCTAAATCAGACCCGTTGTGGCCGAATTTATTACCATTTATCCTCACGTTGTAAACCGATGTGTAGCTACACGAGACATTTTATTAATGTTGTAACTTATTAATCAAGAAATTTGCCACACCTTTTGAACATCGCCAGGTTACATGCTAGAGAACCAATATTTGTAAATTCTGTAATATAGTGCATTTCATGTTTAAAGAAAGTGTCATTATTTCGTATGCGACCACTACGTATGGAACCCTCAGTGATTTATGTAAGTAAGTAAACTAATAATTTGTCATAGTTTACGTAAACTTGGGCTTAACGCCCTGAGATCTGAGCTAATGAAATTTTATCGTGGGCACGTTACATCACTTATCCGGGGTAAGTTGTGTCTGCGATATCTGCTACGCTACAGTAGCCCAAGTGAGTTTCTGTATGTAATATCTTATAACCATTACTATCCAACGTATTTATTTGTTTATGTACGTGTAAATCGTAGCACTATTAGCGGTTACAATATAAAATTTTTATCTGCATACATAACCTCAAAAAAAAACTGAAAAATCTGCAAAATTCTGGTTCTTTGGTTATAACTTCGGATATTTTAAGTGTAATTTGATGACAGTTTCAGAAATTATACTTTGTAATGTGAAAAATAACTGGTTAAAATTTCAAGTCAAAATATCTAATATAAGTTTCAAAAATTGACTTCAAATTTTAAAATTGACTGACCAATAACTTTTGTGCATCGCATCGTATGAGGTTCTTTTTTTTTAAAGAATGCAGGTTTTTTATGTACTTTACGATGGTGTACAAGAAAAAAATTTTGACTTTAATTTTTTATCCATATACAAATTCAATTATCAATAATTAGATCGACTGTAACAAATATTGATGACATGACGTCTTAATTTGGATACTTGATTTTATGTATGTTTATACTAAAATCGTTTATTAATAGTAATGTGATATTGCAATTGTCGGTCAAGATATAAATTTGTTAGTTTTATTACCACATTTTGCTTCATATTTATCAGAAAATTTTTATTTTTATAAACCTATTATAGGAGAAAAACGAAAGACAAATTATTCACAATATTCTTTTAAAAAAAACAGATTTAAAAAACGTGTGTTATTTATACATGTTTTTTGTGGTTGCGATACTACGTCAGCATTTGCAGGAATTAAAAAAAATAAAATTTGTCTCACTTTGCAAAAATATAATTTTTTGAAAAAAGACACTTGTTTCTATGATCTTGAAGCAACAGAAACTGTGCTATTTTCAGTAGCCGCAGGTTGCGTGCAAGGGTTATATGGATCGAACCCAATTAAAGAAACAAGTTTGGAAAAATTGAGATTTAATTCCTTTCAAAAATACAAGACATCAACAGCATGTAAGCTGACTTCGCTACCACCCACCTCACATGCTGCAAATCAACATTCTTTAAGAGTGTATTATCAAATCCAGAAATGGTTGTTCCTAGAAAATAGTAAGCCTGCATGCAACTACGAATGGCACATGACGTCCAGTAGCTTATTTCCTATGACCCTTCGGAGAAACGTTAAACCACTACCAGATCCACTTATAAAGTCAAGTGCATGTAGTTGCAAATCAATTGGTGGTAAGTGCAAGGCTAGAGCATGTTCTATAAAAAACTGGGATTAAAATGCACTGTAGCATGTAAGTACAGCGAAGGCTTAAATTGCTTTAACTATGAAGATAAAGATTTGGTACCTGAAACAGAAGAAATTGATGAGTCTGATGAAGAATTGGAAAATAATTCTGAAACATTTTCTGTAACTTAAAGTCTAAGTACATGTGGAACCGATACAGAGATAGAGGACAGTGTTAGCGAAGGTTCTTCATTATCATTTACTGATAGGTCGATTGATCAAGAAATTGATAGAAATGAAAATGATGATGCATTTTATAATTATGCTTCAAGCGATACTGAAAATCAGAAAAATCTGTAACTGCTGATAGCCTATATCATAACGAACAGCCTCAATTTTTTTCGCTTTTTTTGGACCTACACATACCGAGATATACTCATCTATATTTAGAAAGATTTTTCACAAAATCGCCGATAATTTGCGTAGCGGCGGTTGCTATAGGTAGAAAATGACCGTTTCGTATAATATTCGATGTAACTAACATACTACAAAAAAAATTGACATTGGAAACAATTCCTAATGTTTCGCTTGTCTAACTCCACTATACCTCTTATTAAGGTATGTGCCCCTCATGGCGCAACACCCTGTATACTAATAAAAACTTGACACCCTCTCCCTACTGGAAGTCAAGCGAGAGAACTTTTCCGCAAACGTCAAACTATCACGGCAAATTACTAATAACGAGTTTGCCTTCTACAAAACTGATTTCTGAGGTGCCCTTCCGTTAATCGACACACTTGAGCCACCGCAACTTTTACGTCTCAAGATCGATGCGACCGAACTCCAAAAGACTTTGTATCACTCTTTGAAAGTTTTCACGTCAGATCACAGTCACCCGATAAAGAATTAGAGACGGTTTTAACTCGGTAGAGGATTTACCGTCACTTTTGAGAACCCTAAACTAATAAAACGTTCGATAGGATTAACTAACAGCCAATCGTAAATAAAAATTACGATTGTTGTGAAGTGAATTAAAATAGACGCTGGATCGGGACGGCGGGGGATGCAGTAGACGCAATAAAGCGGTCAGCCGTGATAAAGGGATTCCACTTACTTTGATCCAGTGTACGTTCAAAGAAACAACTGTTTCTGATTTGTTTTTGTAACGTGAATCTGGGTTGGCGCTAGGGGCGTAGGTAATTATGATTTGTTAGTAAAGTAAAAGCCTTATTTTCGACGATCCGTCGTAGCTAACCAGGTAATCTATTTATACAGGGTGTCTCACCGGGAACTGAATCGATCGATATAGAGAAAAGTACGCATCAGAAAATTTTGAAAATCTAGATAATTACTAATGTCGGCGTGGCCAATCCAATTAACATAATTACAAGTAGCTGGCACTTCCGCTTATACTGGAAGTTGATACAAACTTGCTTATTTCCAATGGAACACCCTATATATTTTAGGGTTTTCGAAAAGAGCATAAAATTCTGAGTCTAAAATATATAGCATATCCTATACCTAAACCTAGCCGTTTCAGAGATATTTGACATTTTATAGAAAATTTGACAGGTGCAACGGTTTGCAAGAACCGTTATAACTTTCTTCGTGTAAAAGATCCTTATTTGCTTCTTGTCACGTAAAAAGAACACAAAGAGAACTACGTTCAGCAACTGATATAAATTCAATAATGTCATGCCAAGTGTTCCATTTTTCGCGTTACATTTTGTCAACTTCAAACCGCGAAAACTTGTTTAGGTCAAATGGAACACCCTGTATTTTTTTACGTCAAGTTCTGTAAAATTGAATTCCTTTTTTTCTGATATTAGCATTGTGGGGGTTAAAGTTACAACTTTTTGAAATATTTGCGATTTTATTAGAAATTCATGAATTATTGTAATGATTTCATCAAAATAGCCATGATTAGAAACAATTAGTCATTATCTTATGCCAAAAAATGCCAGCGCGTTTAAATTATACCAAGGAAAACTTTTTAAATTTGTTTATTATTTATGGAGAATGTGATAAAGTAATATCAGAAACTTGCAGCACATTTGCTACTCGATATCCACAAAAACGCAAAATAACACTAACACTGTAACATGCGTATTAATCGAATTGAAGATATGGCATGAACTAAAATAGCAGAGATAAGATCAATTTAAAATATGATTTCATTTTGATTTAATAATTGCTCAAAATTCCGCCCTCGAACCTCGACACATTTTTCGCACCTTCGGATTAGTTTCTCATGGGTAGCTCTTCTAATTGAATCCTGTGATATGTTTTGAAATGCATTTCTTACTCTTTGCATACAATCTTCAATGGTTGTTAATGGGCTCTCATAAACTTTATTTTTAATAGTTCCACAAATGAAATAATCCAGAACTGATAAATCGGGCGAGCGAGAAGGCCATAAGAAAGGTCTATTATTGGCAATCCATTAATCATAAAGAGTTTCTTGTAAATAATTATTAATTAAATATGCGTTATCTGGGGGAGCACCGTCGGCGTCGTGCTGATAAAAAATGTTTCTATGTTCGGCGAGAGGTAAATTTTCTAAATAGTTATTATTCAAATTTTGTAAGATATTCAGATATCTTTCACCTAAAAAAAGCAGCAGAAGAGAAAATTTAATTTACCGTTTAAATTTTCCTGATAAAATTGTAATGCCACCACTATATCGTTTCTTATGGCACAGTAAACATTGAACTGCCACTTTCCTGAAAGTTTCGCTCTCTGAACATATGAGGATTTGAGTCACTCCAATAATGCGAATTGTGTCTATTAAAAAATCCATTTTTAGTAAATTTTGCTTCATCTGTCCATATAATATTTCCAAATAAGAACCGTGACCCTCAGACCTTATTAGAATAAACTCACAAAAATTCTGTCTTCTTAGGAAATCTGTTTCTTTTAACCCTTGAACCATATGGAATGAAAACGGGTGAAACTTATGTTTTAATAAGATTCTGTGAATTGAATCCTTGCATAGTCCCGATTCCAGAGCAGCTTCTCTTAATGACATCCTTGTAAATGCATGAAAATATTCCAGAATGACTATTTCAATATTTTCGTCATCAACAATAGGCTTTCTTCTTTGCTTTTTTGCCTTGACAGAGCCATAATCTTTAAAATTTTCCAGTATGCGTTTTATAGTGTTTGGTGACGGTTTCCGTTTTTCTGGATATCGAGTAGAAAATGTGCTGCAAGTTCTTGATATTACTTTATCACATTCTCCATAAATAATAAACAAATTTAAAAAGTCTTCGTGGGTGTAATTTAAACGTGCTGGCATTTATTGACATAAGATAATGACTGATTGTTTCTAATCATGGCTATTTTGATGAAATGATTACAACAATTCATGAATTTCTAATAAAATCGCAAATATTTCAAAAAGTTGTAACTTTAACCCCCACAATATATCAGAAAAAAGGGAATTCAATTTTACACAACTTGACATAAGAAAATACAGGGTGTTCCATTTGCCCTAAACAAGTTTCCGCGGCTTGAAGTTAACAAAATGTAACGCGAAAAACGGAGCACTTGGTATGATATTATTGAATTTATTTCAGTTGCAGAACGTAGTTCTCCTTGTGCTCTTTTTATGTGACAAGAAGCGAATGAGAATCTTTTACATGAAAAAAGTTATAACGGTTCTTGCAAACCGTTGCACCTGTCAAATTTTCTATAAAATGTCAAATATCTCTGAAACGTCTAGGTTCAGGTATAGGATATTTTCGACTCATGCTCTTCTCCAAAACCTTAAAATATATAGGGTGTTCCATTTGAAATAAGCAACTTGGTATCGACTTCCGGTATAAGCGGAAGTGACAGCTGCTTGTAATTATTTTAGTTGGATTGGCCACATCGACATTAGTAATTATCTAAATTTTCAAAATTTTCTGATGAGTAATTTTCTCTATATGAATCGATTCAGTTCCCGGTGGGACACCCTGTATAGCAAGTGTAAAAAGTGTCGAATAAATTCAATACCACTTGATGGTCCTACTTTTCCAAAAACCCTTCGGACAAAGTCTCTCACCTCAATTCGCAAAAGTTATTCCACTAATATGCAGATTTAAATAAGTCCGTCCGACTTTTCATTTCCTGTGCTGTCAAACATTCTGCCAAAGATGATATTGCAATAGAAAGCCATATTTCACTGATTAAACTAAATCCTTAGCCAAGCAAAAAGAATTCTAGTAGACGCGATCCTACGTATATACAGTATGTACAAAACCATCCCAATAACTTTTATCAAATCTATGGGATATTATTTACGAAGCTCATTTACGTAGTGTTTTGCTCCCTTTGTTGATATTTCTTAGTATGTCAATAGTACTCCATAATTGTCCTAATTTATTAACCAAGTAAAGCTCACACGATATTAATGTCGCAAATTGCAGCTTGTCGTTCCTTTAATTTAGGCAAACTGAACTCACCGGAATTTACATCCGCCACCCCTATTCAAACACATATCCCCTTAACCAAATTATGTCACGCTTCATATCGTTAATATACGTAAAGTGATCAAAATCCATCTAGTGAAACAGCGCGTAAAATTACCTTTTATATTAAACCAGGTACGTGAGCTCAAGATAGCAATTCTTAGATGGCAGATATGCCACGCGGTGTGTATGCCTTAATTGAATCAAAGGCATTAGTGTTGCTTTTGAAGACTTAATTAGTTACAGTGTGGTATCGGTAAATATCAAAAATTACGTTGTTCCGGTGTAAATGAAGAAGGGATTTCGATAAGGGGCTCCGCCCTATTGACATACGGGCCACTTAACAATTGGTCGAATGAAAGGCGAGCCACCTTTGGTGAACGAATTGCCATGTTCAACACCTACACTTTAAATTATCGTTTGGAAAATCAAAGAACGATGCGCAAGAAGATTGTCATTTGAATGGGGAAGCGGATTTGGGAATTACGTCCATCGAAGCTCCTTCCCTGCTAAAAATCTCTCATAAAAGCTCATAAAAATATATAGAAGATTTGACAATTCGTAAGAGTTGACAAGATTCTATGTGTATTTGAAACAGTAATAAAGAGATATATCTTTTAAATGACAACGAGTTTTGATAGGACTTTATGCGTCGTGCTGCTAGAAATGCCGAGAATATTCAGATAACTTCTTTAATGTTTTTTATAAGATATAATCCGTATTTATAAGTTTTAATGACCTCTTCCAAAACATATTTTATGAGTTTATATAACCTTTGATATGCGTATTTGAAACAGTTTCTGAGAGTACTTATAAGATATGGTAAGACTGTTAATGACCATTTCCAAACTACATTTTGAGAGTTTCTATAACCTTTACCGGTGATTTGAAGCAGTATCCAACAGTATTTATAAGGTATAGTCAGTCAGTGAGAGTTTCAACGATCGTTCAGGTCTGGTCGATAGCCGAGTGGGTTAAGGCGCGAGATGGCAATCGCGATTAATCACATGGACATCGCACCACCGCACCGGGTTCGAATCCTGGCTCCGGCACTGTCGGAGAAAATGGTTGTATGTCCGCGTTTTTTCAATGTGTAACCCCCTTCCGCACAAACCTCTGGCTTCTGGAATTGGGGGTTGTCTAATTTCTGGCGGTGGTGTTTATTTATTTATTTATTCTCTAATTGCTATTTATGTATCAAGTCCATAATACAAGTCTTTATTGAACAAGTCCGGTTTATGGCCGAGCGAACGTAGCGAGTAACTTTATTTTACTAGTACAATAAAGAGGTACTTTATAACCGCAAAACTATATCATAAACAGTCCTTTATAACGTGGTCGGACATAAAGATATTTTATGAGATTACATAAATGTCTATAATATGTATATTTGAAACGGTTTTCAGGACAGTGACAAGGCAGTAATGACCATTTCCAAAGTAAACATTGTGTTATTTATATGTTATAACTCATTAGATAGTTTTAAATAATCATCAAACAAGTATGCAAAATAAATTCGTTGATGGCAATAAGCCAGCAGCGATAGTTCCAGTTTTAAATTAATGAACCGGCAAATTGCTTAAGGCATCTGAGAAATGTTATATGTAGGCAACATGAACATGAGACCCCTCTACTGGAAACTGTAGAATGTAGCTAAGAAGTTTTTGTATGTTTTGATGATTTATTTTTTTTTAAATGTAAGTTTCCCGTACGAAATGTATCAGTATTTATGTTTTCATGGTGTTTGAATTACATTTTTCTAGATTTTGGTGTGTCTCTGTGTGTTTTCAATGTAAATTCCATTTTTGAAGTTTTTCAATACTTATATCATTATATGATAAATAATATTGTAGCGATTCGATATTAATCAGTATTTGTAAGTTTTAAAGAGAGATTCTATGATATCTCTTAACAGTATTGGTAAATTTTAAAAGTACTATAAGCAAACATTGATTTTAAGAGATTTTGCAATTATGCGATTAAAAGCTTTCACATGAATGTATGAATGAAGTTTGTATGAGATTTGGAGAGGCTTTATAATCACAGTTTTTACGAGCATTCTAAGGAATTGAAAACAGCAAGTATTGTACAAGAATTTACAGTCAAGAGTTTACAAGCTTTAATAGTATTTTCTTTTAAAATTTTCAAAAGTTTCAAAAAAGATTCCATGATGTTTCTTAACAGTATTTGTAAGTTTTAAAAGTATTATAAGTAAACATTGTTTTTAAGAGATTTTGTGGTTATGTGATTAAAAACTTTCACATGAATTTATGAATGAAGCTTGTATGAGATTTGGTGAAGTTTCTAATAACAGTTTATGAGCATTCTGAGGATCTGAAAAGAGCAAGTATTTTACAAGAATTTACAGTCAAGACTTTACGTTCTTTTGCAAGTATTTTTGTATAAAATGTTTGGAAGTTCAAAGAGAGGTTCCATGATGTTTCTTAACAGTATTTGTAAGTTTTAAAAGTACTATAAGTAAACATTGTTTTAAGAGATTTCGCAATTATGTGATTAAAAGGTTTCACATGAATTTAGGAATGAAGTTTGTATGAGATTTGGAGAAGCTTTATATTCACGGTTTTTACGAGCATTCTAAAGAGTTGAAAAGAGCAAGTATTGTACAAGAATTTACAATCAAGAATTTACAAGTTTTAAAAGTATTTTCGTATAAAATTTTCGAAAGATTCAAAGAGAGGTTCCATATTGTTTCTTAACAGTATTTAGAAGTTATAAAAGTACTACAAGTAAACATTGTTTTAAGAGATTTTGCAGTTATGTGATTAAAAGATTTCAAATAAATTTATGAATGAAGTTTGTATGAGATTTGGAGAGGCTCTATAATCACGGTTCTTACGGGCATTCTAAGGAATTGAAAAGCGCAAGTATTGTATAAGAATTTACAATCAAGAGTTTACAAGCTTTTAAAAGTATTTTCGTATAAAATTTTCGAAAGTTCCAAAGAGAGGTTCCATTCTTAACAGTTTTTGTAAGTTTTAAAAGTACTATAAGTAAACATTGTTTTTAAGAGATTTTGCAGTTATATGATTAAACGCTTTCACATAAATTTATGAATGAAGTTTGTGGAGGTTTTATAATAGCAGTTTTTACGAGCATTCTAAACAATTGAAAAGAGCAAGTATTGTACAATAATTTAGTCAAGAATTTACGAGCTTTTACAGTATTTTCGTATAAAATTTTTGAAATGTTCAAAGAGAGATTCCATGATGTTACTAACAGTATTTGTAAGTTTTAAAAGCACTACAAGTAAACATTGTGTTATGTGATTAAAAGATTTCAAGTAAATTCATGAATGAAGTTTGTATGAGATTTGGAGCGGCTCTATAATCATAGTTTTCACGAGCATTCTAAGGAATTGAAAAGAGCAAGTATTTTCGTATAAAATTTTCGAAAGTTTCAAAGAAAGACTCCATGATGTTTCTTAACAGTATGTGTAAGTTTGAAAAGTACTACAAGTAAGCATTATTTTAAGAGATTCCGCAGTTATATGATTAAAAGCTTTGAAATGAATGTATGAATGAAGTTTGTATGAGATTTGGAGAGGTTTTTTAATCGCACTGTTTACGAGCATTCTAAGGAGTTGAAGAGAGTAAGTATTGTACAAGAATTTACAATCAAGAGTTTACAAGTTTTAAAGGTACTGTAAATAAACAATTTTTTAAGAAATTTTGGGGTTATAGGATTAAAAGCTTTCACATGAATTTATGAATAAAGTTTGTATGATATTTAGAGAGGTCTTGTATCAACAGTTTTTAGGAGTATTCTGATGAATTGAAAAGTGTATATTTTGATTCGACGAAAATTCGTTTTTGGACCCTTCCTGGACCGGCCCCTACTACCCTGAAGAAAAATATGACAGTATATAACAATTTTTATTCGAAAAGTTTTGTAGATTCGAAGTAAACTTGTACTAGGCCTTTTGATTTGAGACATTCTTAGATCCAACGAAAATTCCGCCCCTGGTACACCAATAGCACATGCGATTCTTCCGTGCACTTCTCAGGTCCTATGTCTAAAATTTCAGCTTTTTACGTTGAGCAGCATTCGAGAGAAACGAATCACACACGTAGACAGACTAACAGACAGACGGACAGATGGTATACCGATTCGGATAAATTTATTATTTTCTGGACTTAACGTCCGTTTTCATCATAACTTATAGTTTGTCACGACGCCAATACGTTATCTATAAACGAGGACATAGAATTTGTAATTCGAAAACTGTATAAAATATTGAACTAAATAACTTTTAACACGCTTTTATTAGCTTCACCTGTGTGTTTGTTAGTTTGTTAGTTTGTTAGTTTGTTAGTTTGTTAGTTTGTTAGTTTGTTAGTTTGTTAGTTTGTTAGTTTGTTAGTTTGTTAGTTTGTTAGTTTGTTAGTTTGTTAGTTTGTTAGTTTGTTAGTTTGATAGTTTGTTAGTTTATTTGTGAAGGAATCTTTGGACGTGATTCTCAGCCACTTCAAAACGTCAGATTAAACTGAAACTTTGCACACTTATCAAGGCCCGATGACAATTTGACAACTTTGTCCTAATGTCCTTACCAGGAGCATCAGGATAAAATAAAATTTTAAAAATGACCAATCTCTTTCGAGATTTTGCCGGAGGAGCCGCTGTTATTAATATATATTCTAACTCAAAATACAATAATAATAATAAAAGGCGTGTTAATTAAAAGATTTTTACTAAGTTTTAAAAAATTATAGTTTAAAAAACTAAAAAACAAGCTTTAATAGCAAACCGAATTAAAAAGTAAAAAATAATTAAATATTAAGATTTTGTTCAACAGTGATAGATTGTAAAAAGCACTGAATCCTAAAGCTATTATTTCCGCTATATCAGATAACTCCAAATATTCCCAGCAGCATAAAACTTCAGTACATCGCTTACCGTCAATGCAGTATAACTGCATTGTTTACGTAAAAGCAGAATGAGCTCTGAGACGACTTTTGCTTGTTTTCTAGCATTTTTGTTTCAGAACTTTCCCATTCAAAACAGTTTAGCCGGACCGGCCGCAGCAATTAGATTTGAATGAGCGAATTTCGTATACGACAGCGTCCGGGCAATTGGCACTTTGCTGTCGTTGCACCGCACCGCAATGCAGAGAACCATTGATAATCACGTACCACGAGTCCACAATTCGAACGAGGAGGGAATCCCGACACTTCCGCTAAGTTTGCGACTTTGTTTAAATAGGAATTGCAGTTTGATTTAAAGGAGTTGTAATAAACTCAAATGCAGCTTGACGGCATGTTGCGGTTTTTCAAATGTATTCGTGGAGTCGGTGATTTATCGTAACTTTTATTGACGAGTCAGAGATCGCAAAGATATATGGTGCGATATAAATTCATATTTAATATAAAACAAACCATCATTTATTTATTTTTGTATATTGATCTCATGTTTAGGTTTAATAAAAAATTGCCACAGTGCATCTTGAACATCAATTAAGTTAAATGGATTCAAGAATGTAGTTCTGTATCCCACTTTCTAAACTATGATGGAGTTGTAGCTTCCTCAATCTATAATAACACATCACTGGTTTTATACTTGAGATGTAGGATAGTGCCATGAATTAATTGTTAGAATTATAATATTGTAGAAATATTACAACGCGATAATACTGCAATATCGCAAACGTAACTTTACAGTAACATTACAAACACAATGTTTGTACAAAACGGAAATGTACAAAAGCAACTATACTGTCTAAGTTATTTGTGTCATTCTAATTCTTTCCTGTTATTTGGGTTTTCTACCACATGTATTATTATCCTCTTCAAAAACAAATCACCGAATCTACAAGATAATAAAATTATTGGAAAAAAAGCCTCTGCGTCTGTGACGTTTACGTCAAAGGAATAGTCAGAGGTTATGTTTTGCAAATAATATAAATCGGAATAAACACAGAAATAATGTATTTTGCTGACGTTTCGGAAAGTACTCTCTTTCCGTTTTCAAAGCTTTTTTTGGAAGAACTCTTATTTTGCTGTGTATGTCAAATACACAGTTCTAAGATTCTGTTTATGTTATTTCCATAGATACTTACTACTTACACAGAACATAGATGATATTTTCTTTTAGATAATGTTGAGTTTGTTAAGTTCTTCTTTTAACATCGGTAGCCAGGTTGTACAAATATCTACAGAACAATTCGATATGCACTTATCTTCATTTAATAAGATTATTGCTGATTCTTTAATTTTTCTTTTTTTTTTTTGGTATCTGCTTCTTTTGTTAAAATTTTTGCCGAGTCCCAGTTTATTCTATGTCCGTTTTCCCAAGCATGTTCACAAATCATTGATTTCTGAATTTCATTCTTTCTAATGTAATTCTTGTGCTCATCCAACCTCACACTGAACGGTCTGGATGACTCACCCATATAACAATTATCACATTCGCACGGGATATTGTAAATACAGTTTTTTGAATTCTGCTCCCTGTTTAACGGTTTTATTTTTGCTAAAATAGATCTTAAAGTGTTCCCCGTTTGAAATATCGTCCTAACATCAAATTTGTCGCCTATACGGCGTAGCTTTTCCAATAGTCCGTATACATAAGGAATTATTGCTGTATAATGACGTTCAGGTTTTTGTCGTACCTGATTGTCCCTATTTTCAACATTTATGAAAACTCTATCAACAAAGGCTTCAGGATATTGATTTTGTACTAGAACCTCTTTGATAAATTTTTTCTCCTCGTTATTTAATATTTCATTATTAGATGAAATTATTTTGGCCCTATCGTATAAACCTTTTACAACACCCCTTTTAACATTTATTGACTGATTTGAGTTAAAATTTAGATATCTATTAGTATGTGTTGGTTTTCTATAAACGCTTGTTTCAATTGTACTATTTACCCTTCTAATTAAAACATCTAAAAACGGTAGTTCATTCCTACTTTCTGCTTCTAATGTGAATTTAATAGACGGTTCCTTACTATTTATATTTTCCAAAAAACTATCTAGTAAATCGACACCATGAGGTCAAATTGCAAAGATGTTGTCAACATATCTCCATCAGACAACCGGTTTGTTAATACAATTTTGAACATGTGTGTTCTCAAAGTTCTCCATAAATATGTTGCTTAAAATTGGTGATAGTGCAGACCCCATAGCCATACCAAAATCCTGCCGATAGAACTCATTTTCCAATTGAAAATAGGTTGCTTCTATACACAGTGTTAAGAGTTCCATTATGCTATTTACACTTAATTTAGTTCTAGTTTCCAAATTATTATCATTTAGCAACCTGTCTTTAACTATTTTTAAGGTTTCATCTACCGGAACATTGGTAAAAAGACTAACTACATCAAAACTAACCATCGGGTGTGATTCATGAATATCGTTTTCATAATTTTTTTCTATAAAATGTTTACTATTTTCAATATATGAATCGGTATTTCCAGATAATGGATCAATAATTTTAAGTAAAAATTTTGCCAAATTATGACATGGTGAATTAATAGAACTAACAATTGGTCTTAAAGGAATATTTTGTTTATGTGTCTTTGGTAAGCCACAAAAATGAGGAGGCTTACTATGATGTGGTGTAAGTTTCATTCGTTCAAAATCATTAAATTCATGTTTGTATTTAAACAAAGTTCTGTAAATTTTGGTCTCTATTGATTTTGTTGGATCTTTATTTAGTTTTGAGAAGGGTCCCTCATTTACAAGAGCCATGATTTTTGTGTTATATATATCTTTATCTATAATGACTGTAGCATTACCTTTGTTACACTTACCGTTGTTAATTTGTTACCAAGTTTTTTTTTTATACATTTAATTAACGTCGGACTATTTCCGCTACTGAGGCCTAACACCGACGCCTGTAGACGAGCTACCCCCAGCCAGGAATTTGGCCAAACCTCTTCCCTTAAGAAGAGTAGGGATCTCTTACTTGCCTAACATTTAATAGACAAGGGACCGACGGCTTTACATCTCCTCCGAAGGATGGTATATCCCCTATACAAACCTCGCCTAAGGTTATATAGCTTCCGCGCATACACTGATATACGAGCCGCTGGAAGATGTGTAAGGCGAGGACGCGGTTTCCGTTGAAATGCTCATCCATCCAAGTACTGACTGCGCCTGTCGTTGCTTTACATCGCATACCGGAGTATGTACATAGTCAAGACGCACCTACGCTCGCCCCAATTACCAAGGTTACACTCTGATGATTCTGCAAATACTTTTAATGTAAGGCTACCGCTAAGTCACCTTAGTAGTGTTGCCCATATTTTATGTTCATATCTCTATATAATTTATGTCTCATTTGTGATATCGCGCAATGTAACTGCAATGTTGCATATTTACATCCGTGTAACGTAACATTGACATATTGCTACTAACACTTTAAGCTTCTAGTGTCTAATCATATAAAAACACTCTGTTTATGAAATAAGCACATTATCCTTTACTGTTGCTTCATGGTTCACGATCCACTTTTATGTTGCTAACAATCTGAGGAAAGTCGTTATGGTGTAAATAAATAATAACATACCAAAAACTATTTGTATTCAGCAAACGTAACTGGTATACAGTGTATTGTTTGTATGTGGGGCATATTCTAATGTACACGCACCTTTGTACGGCTGTTTGGGGAGTTGAAAAGGTCCAAATTCTACGGGAAGAGGATGCTACTGTACGTGAAAAGGGTAATAATTCACAATGTCGGTAGGATGAATATAAAAGCGACATGTTTTATACACGGCTGTTTGGCTTCAAGCCCGCTTTATTGGACCAGTATGACACGGCATAATGAAGGACAATTATGGTGGAATTTTTAAAATATATGAAACTTTATACAATTGCAATTGAAAATGCTAACGTATATGCCGTGCTATATTACACGATGTTATTTTGTCTACTTTGGACACACAATTTTCAATAACTCTTTTCTTATTCTTTAATACTACGGTATAAAAAAATCAAAAAAATTTAATAGGATTGGAATTTAAAGAAAATTAGTCTTTTGAAAAGTTAGTAAGTAAGTAAGTACATATAGATTGACAAGGAATTAGAATGACGACGTCAGTTTTGTTCTGCCACATGTTAACGTTGAGAAAGCACAAAGTTCAGCATGTCTGCAAATCTCGAACCCTTTCTAAACTTCGTCTTAAATTTGTTGTCAACTTTTAATAAGACTCGACGTATAATAACTGCTTTTCATCCCCCGATTTGTAATATCACTTTGTTCAGTTGACATTAAACGAGAGTTTAGGCAAAGGCTGTATTGTTTTTTTGCAAGAAAGTTTGTTTCGATTTGCACTGGGAAAATTAAAATTTCACAGTCTGAATGTGCTCTGTGCAGAAAGAGCTCTAATAAGTAACTCGTTATGACTTCATGGAACTTTAAGAGGACGTGACGGTTTTAACTACTTAACTTTATTTATTTGGAGAAGATGGAAGTACATGAATGAAGTGCTTGAAGTAAGATATACCTATTTAACGAATCTTGCATGATAATAGAATATGAGAAGCTTCTAAATGTAATGTTTTTTTATAATTTCTTATTTCATTTTTCATTTTAAGAAGAAAAAACTAATGAAACATACAATAACACATTTTTACATTAGTAATTACTTTCTTATCTATAGATAGAGAATAGGCGTGCCGCCTGTGTCTGTATGTGAGTCTGTCTGTGGGTGACACGTTTTTCTCGAACACACCTCAACGGAGAAGGTTGAATTTAAGACATATCACTTGGCTGGTCTAAGAAAGAACCCTATTGAAAATTGGAGAAATTGGTCCATCATTGGCGTCCCTAGACAGGGCCAAAAATAATTTTCAGTTGAATCTAAAAATGTTTCAAGCTAAAACTCTTTAGGAGAGAAAATTGTATCGAAATATCCCTTTACAGATTTCACGCCAGGACAGGGATGGCCCAAGGAAGGGCCTAATAACAAATTTAAGTCCAATAAAAACAAAATTTGAATAGAAATTGTCCCGAATAAATTTTTTTTTCGAAAAGTCTTCATTCATAGTTCTAATCAAAATACCAAAGATGCTCTAGGGAGGCTCCAAAATTAGGTTTTATCAACTCACGGAATTTTGAAATAAAATGATTTAGAGTGAGAAATTGCATTGGAATACGGGAAGGAAGTTCCAGGAAGAGCCCAAATCAATGTGTCATCGGATCAAAAAGTATTTTAAATAATACGAATTGTTTAGGATGCAAAATAGTGTTAACAATTTTTTTAAATTTATCGTTAAAGCACCAGGGACGGCTTCAGGAAGGGCCCAGAAACAAATTTTCATCGATTTAAAAATTTTTTAAATAAGAATCGTTTTTCCTCAAGCTTCCAAAGAACATGGCGTTTCTGCAGGTATTTTAGCAGTCATTTTTTTAACAAAGCTACTAATACAAGAGTCACGATGAAGGTAAACACTAAAATAAGCGGTAACGATAATATAAATAAGTGCAATTAAACAAATGTCTATATCATATAACTAAAAGTAAGTTGAATAATTACTTATGTTGGTAAACTACCCTACCTACATTGAAATCAAAACTTCTAAACAAAGCCTTTTAAAAATGATACACTTGGCGACAGGGATGCTGTTGCCACGACTGGACCTCTATTCTGTAATTATGAGGAGAGTGAGCATTCATCGTACGAAGCGAGAGCTCACATCACACCCATCCACATCACACCCATCTCACCCGACCGTCCTAGACTGTATTCTATACTATAATTACAGTGAAATAGTTGGTGAATGTGAAGGGATTCAGCGAGAATAGCTGAATTTACAACCAATTAGATTGGCGCAAAGGCATCAGCTGTTCAGTGCGCAGTTGTTGTCATTGTCATGTCATATGTCAATAATTAAATTAGGTAAACGGTGACAGAATACATTTTTATTCAGGATATACCCTCGTTATTGGTAATATATATATATTTAAATATGACTATAATAAACTAAAAGAGTAAGAATTATATTATTATTACCTCGTTGGCGATGAGCAAATACGCAATGTAGATTCTGATTCACAGATTTGACAACAATAATTCTTTGCCGGCGCAAACTGTCATAAAAGTATGGTTAGGATCGCCGTTCTTCCGGGGAACTGGCGAATTCCCCCACGATTTACCAGCAGAAGCAAGTTCACGCATTTTTCACACGATGTGATCACTCTCGTAGTTACAGAATAGGCTTTTATACATTTTCAAGTGAACTCCGCCCACTTCTCACGGGAATATGTTTTCACGCTTTTACAGGATAGAGGTCCTGGGTTCTTACGTTTGTTTTTTTCGTATCAACTATCTAGGTTAAATCAGTGTGATTCTACTATTGTTAGTTTCTGTTGAAAGGTGATATTTTATATTAATTTATACATAAGTTATCTCGGGGTATATTTTTTTAATATGCAGCAAATCAACCCGTATGGGAACAACAGACGTAACATTGGTATATCTAAAATACTTGCGAATTTAGTAGATAATATTTCTCATGCGGAAATTTCTTTTTAATTGAGAATCAATAGCAGCCATCGGGGCTGATAAAGCTAGTTTTCTATAAAGAATGGATTATGCACCAGACTCATTCTGGTCTCTACATCCTTTTAAGAATGTTGGAATTTTCAATAAATCAGAGAGTCGTTAAAAGTTTTTAATAAAATACTAACTTCAACTCGAACTAACGAAATATTAAGTCTATTCCAGATTCTGAATATCCTTCATCGCGGCCGTTTACTTATTGTACCGCTTAAAATTAATGATGAATTTTAAAATGAACTTAACGGTGATAGGGCTTCAGTTCGGATCAACTGGGTCGTGAAGGAAACAAGGCGTGGTAATGAGACTTTTGAGAGGTTAGTGCTGTTATCGAAATAAGTCCGAGCAGAAAATAAATTAATGTAGTAGTAATATATTTTACCAGTTACTTACAATTTCTAGTGTATTTTTTGTATTAAAGGTAGGGTGTTGGGAAAAATATCTATAGAAAAATAATGTAAATGCAACGGCAACGGCAATAAATTAGTTCAAGAAATTAATAATTAATGTATAGGGTTATTCATTATAATTTACACACCCCTTAGCATAGTTATTGTTGCCTATAGAGAAAAAAATGTTTAAATAAAAGTTGTGTGGTTATGGCTGAATTTTGTTATTGTTTCTGGGGACTTCTCCTTTTATTTATCCCCATATCAATTCAATAAGATTGAAATCACTATGATATGGAGGCAATCGCAAAACTGTGGGACCTTGTTCTTCGATTGGAAACAGACCAAACCATCCTCAACGAAACCTTCCTCAGATCTTGTATGAAGCACTACTAGATGACCTCCTTGGCCTGAGGAATCTATCGACTGGATGAAAGCCTGTCTCAGATTAAAGATTGTTGTCTCCTTCCATACTTTAGTTGCCGTATGGCCAGCGTTCACCCAAGTCTCATCTAAGAAGTACATCTCTCGCCGGAAACGTCGCCGCCAGGTGATGATTTTGTTCTTTTCTCTGAGGACACTATTGCGTTACTTTTTTGGGAATCTATAATAACCAAAGCACAATTACATTAAAACATGTAGAAATTAAATGCATTTTTACTCACCGAAAGCTAATTTCTTTAATTAATTTGTTCAAAATACGTTTAAATTGAGGTAGGTATTCATTTTCATCCACCACAGCTAACATTTTATCTAGAGTTGGTGGTTCATTTTTTTTTAAAAAAGAATTAAACATCGAAAAGCACTTTTAGTTTTGTCATCGATGTTGTCCAAAATTGCTCCTTGTCGGTGATACACTTTCGATGTCTGAAATATGTGTGTTTCCTGATATTCACGAAGAATTTTGAAAAGATCCTGGATGGATGGATGTGTAATTAATATAAATAATAATAATAAACTCAAACATAATAAATATATACAGGGTTACTGGTAATTCGATACATTCCTTTGGAGATGTGATGGGGCATGAGCTAAGGAGTAAATCTAGCCCTAACATACATTATGCAAAACTCAATAGTTTTTGAGATATTTCAATTTTTTTGTTCTTCTCAAAAAAGTAGATCTTAATGTCTTAAAAGTTAATTTCCGAAAAATCTACTTGACATTTTTAAATTTTTTTTTACTGGATTACTTGTCCAATATTATAGATATCCGTTTAGAATGAAAAATATCCGGAAACATTTCGATCAAGTGAACATTTAAAATAAAAACTTGTAAAAATTTTTTTTTAAATCAGTTATGAAATTTACCTATTAGGTTTTTTCAAAAAAATATTAATGTAGCACGCGTACAAATTATTATAAAAACTTCCTTATTTCAATAACTAGGTAGAAATGTTTAATGTACCCTTGATAGTTCTAATAAAAAATTAGTAAAGATAATGCTGGTGGCGGAATTTATTAAACGACTACTCGTTCATTTTCATTTAAGTCAGTCAGTCCTTGACTTTGACGTTTGTGCATATATGTCATTAACTGACATTCTTATCTCCGTGTCCCTTAAGTTTGTTAGTCTTGTTAAATTAGTTATCGAAGATTTTGATTTTGCTCGTAGTTGTTGTTATTAGTTGTTGTTATTGTATTTTCTGTACCATGACCGCGTATGCCAACGCAGAATACGCTGATATCTTGTTTGTCTATGGATACTGTGGCGGCAACGCTGCTGAAGCTCGCTGAGAATATGGTCTTTGGTACCCTAACCGCCGCTTACCAACTGCACGTGTATTCAGTACGGCATATCGAAATATCGCTGAAACTGGCTCCGTGAAATGTAGAAGAAGTGACGCTGGTGCTCCTCCCGTTTATGAACCAGATGATGAGGAAGAAATATTGAGATATTTTGAGGAAGACCCAACCATTTCAACTAATAAAGTCGCAAGACTAACCGGAGCATCACAATGGAAAGTTTGGTCTACGATACGTAGAGTCGGATGTCATCCTTACCACTATACCCCTGTCCAAGGCTTGGAGGAAGGTGATCCTGGAAGGAGAGTGGAATTCTGCCGCTTTATGTTAAATTCAGATGCAGAAAGTGCAAATTTTTTAACAAGTATTTTATGGACGGACGAGTTGAAATTTAATCGCGAGGGTATAACAAATTTCCACAACCTACGTTATTGGGCAGAGGAAAATCCCAAGTTAACACGTGAAACTAGTTTCCAAATGAAGTTTTCTATTAATGTGCGGATGGGAGTCATTGGCCACTATTTAATAGGGCCACACTTTCTTCCTCAAAATTTAAACGGGGAAATCTATGAAATTTTTTTAAGAAATGATCTGGCGGTGATTTTAGAAGATGTTCCTCTCGCCGCCAGACAGCGAATGATGTTTCAGAACGACGATTGTCCAGCACATTATCGGCTGACAGTACGACAGTTACTTGATCAACGTTTCCCTAACTGTTGGATTGGAAGAGCGGGCCCAATACCTTGGCCAGCGCGAAGCCCTGACTTAACACCCCTTGATTATTACGTATGGGGTCATATGAAGGAGATGGTCTATGCCACACAGTCAATACTATAGAAAACCTTAGACAAAGGATAGTCGATGCTGCCCAACACATAAGGCATAATCAGACAACCAGAGTAACAAGGACGGAAATAAGATACGCTGCCGTGTCTGTATACGGAATAGGGGCTCCCATTTTGAGCAAGACATATAAAAAATAAAGTACAACTTTGAAATTAATGAAGAATTAAACTATAGTTTTAAAGTGTTTTTTACTGTTTATCTAAAAATAAAATTCGTACTACTTGTGTTATTTTTACTAGTATTTTCTTAGAACTATTAAGGGTACATTGAACATTTGTACCTTGTTAGATAGCTATTGAAATAAGGCAGTTTTTATAATAATTTATACGCGTGTTAAGTTAATATTTTTTTGAAAAAACCTAATAGGTAAATTTCATAGCTGATTTAAAAAAAAATTTTTTTAAGTTTTTATTTCAGATGTTCACATGATCGAAATGTTTCCAGATATTTTTCATTCCAAACGGATATCTATAATATTGGACAAGTAATCCAGTAAAAAAAATTTAAAAATGTCAAATAGATTTTTCGAAAATTAACTTTTAGGACATTAAGATCTACTTTTTGGAGAAAAACAAAAAAAATTAAGTATCTCAAAAACTATTGAGTTTTGCATAATATATGTTAGGGCTAAATTTACTTCTTAGATCATGCCCCATCACATCTCCAAAGGAATGTATCGAATTGCCAGTAACCCTGTATAGTCGAACTGAAAATGCATCAGAGAAAAAGTACGTACTAATTAGCTTGCCTGCATAATACATAGATGAAAATTACCTGCTTCAATCGAAATAATTGCTAACCTCAAAAAGAAAAAGTGGTTCTGACATTTAATTAATATTAATTATTTTAATTACGTACCTTGATATACACAAATGTACACCAAAGTATTTAAAAATACTGTTTTAATAGATGAATTGAAATAAGAGCAAATAAAGAAAACAAATAACAGTACTTTTTAATAAACGCCAAAAACTAAACAACATCAAAAACATAAGATGGTTGGTTGTATTATGGGATTTTTTGAAAAATCAGCCAATGGAATAATTCTATTTGAATGTGGCGCACTTTTTTGGGGAGTGGCTTAGCTATTTCTACTCAGCAATTAGAGTATATCAACAGATAAATGACTGCGTTTGCACTCCCCTAATTGAATTTTTCTGTTTGTTTCGAGCAATGTGTCTTGTTCGAAACTTTAATAGTGTTAAGCCGATTAACTTGTGTTTTTTCCTTACGTAAATTAGTTTGAAAATATTCTTCTATAATTTATTCTTCAACCATTCCGTATTCTATGCATGGAATGAGTGGCGATGTCCTTAGCGAACATCAACTTATACCCTTTCGTAGAAACCCTAAACATTGCACAAATATAAATAAAATTCCTCTTAACACGCTTCAATTAACCAATTAAAATTAGTGGAAATTAAGTTTTCCTCTCTGGTCATTTATCATATTAAAACTCCGTCGAGCGCCTATGCCTCGGCTAACAATAATTCGCAACAAAAATCCATTAATATTTATAAAATATTAGCATGATAACGACTTAACTTTATCAGTATCATCATGCTGCGTCCACAAACTTCCAACTTACAGAAACTTTGACAATGAATATTTAAATCCAGTCACTAAGCAGAGATATTTCACTCATTGAAAAATTAATGAAACTATGTGAGAATTCGCAATAATTATGTGAGAAGCTGTCCAGCTGTCAAGGCGATGATTTTGTGAAACATTCTAGCATTAACGCAGAGAGGCCGGGAAGTTTTTGTTTCTGAAGGAACTGTTTGTCTAACATGAATATCTAGCTTTAGAAAAGAGAGGACCGCGCCACCTTTTAGGTGTATTTTGGCTTTCACTTTTGGGACCTGAAGCTTGGGTCAGAGCTAGTTCTTACCGTGCTGTTCAAAAGTCTCTATGGGCAAAAAAATCAACGATAGGATTTCGAGATATTGGCCATTGAAGGTGTTTACTCTTTCCGTTCGTCAACACCATAACAACCAGATGCCAACTTTTTGTTTAAATCAGAGACATGCAGATCGAACCTCAGCTTCTCATCAATATGCAACCCAAGAAATTTAGTATGGAGTTTAATCTCAATATGTTGGTCATCCAAGAAAAGATCAGCATAGGTAAACTTGAAGATAAGTATATTAGTTTTGTATATATTAAACACAAGCGAATTAGAATCACACCATTTTTTTACTATACTATATCTGACTTTATAATATCCCGTAGACTGTTAACATTTTTAGTATGCCAGAGTATGGTAGTATCGCCTGCAAAAATCGTAAAAGTACCTTGAATCAATAGGGGCTATATCCCACCTTCCCAAACAATCAAGCTGAGGACACCAGACAAGATATCGCTAGAATACTTCGAACTGCCAAACCTCCCACTTCTAACCTACCTTCTAGAGAAAGAGAAGCCCTAAAAGACCTATATAACAATGACGACCTTATTATTCTCCCAGCCGACAAAGGCACCTCCACTGTCATACTAAACACCTCCGATTACTTAACAAAAATGAAGGATTTACTCAATACCCCGGACTACAAGCGCATCCAGCGCGATCCCACCACATACTTAGAAAAGAGAACAAAAATCATCATCAACAATTCTGACCTCCATTCAGACAGTCGAAAATCCCTCATTCCTCGAGAGAAATTGTCTAGAACTCCTAGAATATACGGTCTTCCTAAAATTCACAAAACTAACATTCCTTTACGACCAATAGTTAATGCTTTTCGTTCCCCAACTCACAAATTAGCGAGACATCTAGCCCATACTCTACAACCCATTGCTGAACAAGCCCCTTTTTATGTAAAAAATTCCACCCATTTCATTGATCTTCTTCAAAATTACTCGATTTCCCAGAACGACATTCTAGTCAGTTTCAATATTGTGTCATTATTAACCAATATCCCACTCACTGAAGCCCTAAACGTTCTCAAAACTAAACACAATATTTCTCCCAGCACTCTGACCCTTCTAGAACATTTTCTGTCCAACACCTATTTTCTCTTTCAAGGCAACTACTACAAACAAGTGAGAGGAGCTCGAATGGGATCACCTCTGTCCCCCGTCATGGAAAACTTCGAAACCCAAGCCCTGAATTCATCCGAATTGAAGCCTACCCGCTGGCTTAGATACGTAGATGACATCTTCGTTATCTGGCCACATGGTAGAGATTCTCTAAACAACTTCCTGTCTCACATTAATCATATACACCCTCAGATCCAGTTCACTATTGAAATCGAAAACAATTGTTCCCTCCCTTTCCTAGACGTCCTCATTACAAAACAAAACAACAATCAATTCTCCTACTCTGTATATAGAAAACCAACCCACACCAACCGTTACCTTAACTCAAAATCACACCACCATCCATCACAAGTAAATTCCGTTGTGAACACTCTTGTAATCAGATCCCTCAGACTAACAAACAATCACAACAGACAATCCGAACTACAAACATTAGAAGAAGCACTTCTACAAAACGGTTACGACAAAGGACATATAACGCGATCCATACACAAAGCACAAAATCCTTCCCAAATTCAACAGACAGAAACTCTTCCTCAGCAAAAAGCTTTACTACTCTACATCAAAGGTGTCACAGACAAAATTTCAAAAGTCCTGAAATCCAATAACATAAAAACCATATTCACAACACACCAAACAATTTCCAATTTAATCAGAACCCCAAAAGACCAAATACCTAATGATTCCCACAGTGTATACGAAATACCTTGCTCAAACTGTCCCCAAACCGACATTGGACAAACCAACAGACGGATTAACAATAGAATATATGAACATCGTCTTGCAGTTAGAAAATCCGATCCCACATCATCACTTGCCCAACACCGTCTCCTAACAGGCCATAATATAGACTTCGATAACACCAAAACCATAGCACCATCATTTTTCCAGAAACCGCGAATCATCCGCGAAGCAATTGAGATTGAAGAACGTCCCAATTGTCTAAACAAAAGGGATGACGGTCATCGTCTCCCAGTCGCTTGGGAATCATTGATCTCCAGGCTAGCCCCACAATATTCATCCACACCTCATAATCCTGATAGCATTCTGCTCTGATGCATCCATCAACAGACCCTCAACCCCCCACCACTCTCCCACCCACAGACAGCTTTCGTATAAATAACACTTCGTCCGATACTGCCAGCGAGTTCGCTCTAAGGAGTAGGTAGATTGAGGCCTTAGAGACGGATCGTGGTGAGACCTGGCTGGGGAGTAGGCAGATTGAGACCCCGGAATCGAACCAGTTCCACGAACTCCTAGCATTATTACCTTTGACAATTCTTATTGACTCACTTTTTCGCTTGAAAATGGCTCCAAAACGGGAGCCGAAACGTCGAGACATTAACAATCTCAGACGCGGTTCAACCCGAGAATCTAGTATTTTTCATATATATACGGACTGAATCGGCACACTAAAACAGTTTGATAGGAGACAAGCAGGTGAACAGATTGAATAAGAACAGTAATAAGTTGTTAATTATAGTAGTGAGACTAGGTACAGTAGATGAAACTTGTAATTAGTGTGCATAAGGACTTAATTATTGTAATTAAGTGATTGATAAATCAGTGGTTTGTGAAGATTCTTGAGGTAATTATTGTACCTACAGAGTATTTACTGGAGATTGTAAACACGTAACATTATGTTACAGTTCTCGATCAGACAGAGGTTCATGGTGTAGATTTGTAAGGGAAAAGTTATATGAGCAACAACAACATATTTATATTCATACACACCACCAAGTAGTAAATAGTTTGATGACATAAATTTGATGTAATTTTACAAAAATAACTCTTTCCGAAGCCATCAAAGCCTCACGATAAGATCAAAATCTATTTTGAATACAAAACAAAATCGAAAGCGACCCGGTCTTATTTTGGAATACAAATGAGATTAAATTTGGAGCAACAAATGCTAATTGAAAACAAATATAGGACGGGACAGAATATGCTTCTCATTACCGATGCCAATCAAAAATACATGAAAGCCGGATCACAATGAACCTAAATTAATTATAAAATTGTGTATATAATCCGCGCTCGGAGCCTGAACGAAATTGAATTAAATTTAATCGATTACGGATTTGTGGACTGCGGGGAAATTTGTTCATTTATAATGTTAAAACGATATTAATATTCAATTTTTTTTAAATAACTTGAAAACTGGTGAGTTAATTTTATTTTAAATGTAGAAGGAAACATTTTTAAAATATTCAATTTGATGTACAAACGGACAAACTAGCAAACAGTTTTCCAGTTTTGTAACTGTCGCGAATACATCCCCCCACGCCTCGTTTGCTTAGAAAATGCTGTGTTAACACAACGATTTATTTTAGAATACCACTCATTCTGTGTCCTTGTAATATTCGGAAATAATATAGTTCATGGTCTACACAGCATATCTGACAATACTGAGATAACTAGCAATACTACTGGTTATTCAAGTTCTCATACACAATATTCATAGACAGTTTGATATTCCGCTGTGTACCTTTTTCAGTTACAGGTTCTGTGGGCAACCAAAGCGTAGGTCGAACGTATGATAGTGAAATCGTGCAAGATAATTTGAGCACGTCGATATATCGGAAAAACAGAAAAAGGCACGGCTGGTTCGAAGGGTCACTGCCGCAGTATAGCCGGATATAATCGTGTAATCTAAAACGTAATCTAATCAGTATTGCCAACTTTCCTACTGCCAGCACTTTAGTCTATTTCGTTCTAGGAGACGTAGGAGAAGGGTGAGGCGAGTAGTCGGTATATTTAATTCATATATAACTTTGTAAATTGTTGATACAAAACGGAAAGAAGTTTTTTAAGGACTAACTAAAATTTAAATCTACATCGAGATTGTCCTTAATTGGAACATTAGCAATACACCTAATTCAGCGGGATTGAATGTTTACTTTGGACCTTCCAGGTCTTATGTCTTAATTTTTACATTTCCATGCTGAACCGTCTTGACGAATGACGTATCACCCACAGATGGCGTGCCTATTCGGATATATTTGCTATTTCCTAACTTCAAAATAGTATCTTTGAATTTTTTCACGACGCTTATATTTTATCTAAAAATGAGAAAGTAAAAAATATCTCTGTGTTCCGTAATACTTTTCTCTAGGTCTTTTCAAGGTTTGTCCTACATAAACCTTGGATCAGGGTATCGATTGTTTTCTAAGCATGTTAAAGAACTGTCTGTCATTTCTCTAGCAGTAATGTAATCCTTTACAGCCTGACAATGACTACAAACTTTGATTTTATTGAAAAGACGAAAAATAAAATATTTTCACATACTTACATACCTGTGATGTTCAGAAATCAATTAAAAACAAAAGCAAAAGAGATTTGAAATAAATAATTTGAGCGCTAATAGTGCCGGATCTCACGACTCCAGATTGTTTTTGCGAGACTGGATAAACCTTCAACACCACCCAACCCTCCCTTGCGAAATGCAACCGAAATTAAGTACTTTATTAATTAGTAATTAAAATTTAAATGCAACTGTGTTTCCACGACAATTAAAGATAACGTCAATTTGTTTGTAGCACTAAATAAAAAAGCTGGCTTACACTCTGTAGCTTAAGAATATGAAAGTGTTTGGGTTAGGAGGACAATCTGATAGTCAATTTCGACTCCATCGCTGTTCAATTATGGTCTTCGATATAACCTTTCAACAGCGATATTTTCCCTAATAAAAGCTCTAGTGGGACGACAACGACAGTTCTATCCCAAACCAAAGTATTATCTAAATTATCTTGGCACGCATAAAGAAGGGCATTGAACATTGTAATTCGTAATAATTCTGTTCCATTCCTCTACACGTTATGATAATCGTAAAAACGAATGAATTAAATACGAATGCTTCTTTCTTAAAGTATGTGAAAAGTGGAAAGTTATCAAATAGTTTTTGCAAAGCTTTAACCATGTACATTAAAAAAAGATGTAAAAAATTATCATTATTTAATACGCATTTGAGGGATTGCAAATATCTTTCCAAATATAACTTAGAATTATTGACAACAAAAACCTTTTGAGGGAATAGAAAAATTCGCCAATAATATAAATATCCTGGGAAAGCCATCAACATTGTGGAGAATCATAATTCATTTGCAACTTAGTCTTCTAAATTAATGCCCTACTAAAAAAAATAAAAGATATTTAACGGGCAGATTTGATTTTACTATAAAAAATTTAGAGGATGAGATTAAAGATTTTCATATTTTCGACTTCTCTTCTAGATAAACCAAAAAGACGGATTTGCTAAAATTCTACCATCCTCAAATACGCACATGATCGGGAGACGAATAACACTGGATTTCAGTTTGAATCATCTCCTGATGATACTAACTTTGTTAGCGAAGGCGTGTCAAGTAGTGTATTCGAGTGTAGTATTCAAATATTTTGGCGTTTTATTAACATGATTTCTAGACACCAGAGATAATGATTTTTAAAAAATAGCCCTCATACAAACACGACCCCACCTCCATAACCCGACCGGGGATAGTTTTCTTAAACAGGACTGCATACCATAAAAGTTGAAGGGAGGTTCTCAGACGTTCATTGAAAAATTGACCTAGCTCTTGGTCTATAAAGTAGGTGACAACCTTACGTTTATTAGCATTAGGATGCAGGAAATTTGGGGTGCACCAAGTATCTGTTCCGAAAGTTATTTCTTAAATCGAAATCATTTTGTAAGAGTAAACACTCATATTCATCATTAATAGACGAACAGAGTTAGGATTATCCGCACATAGCAAGTAATAATAATTTAGGCCAAACACAATGTCATTTATAAATAAAGCGAAAAACAAGAGGCCCAATATGGAATCTTGTGGCATATCAAATATAGAAACAAACTTGTTGGATCTATGACTACGATATGGAATATATTTTTCTATCTTTAAGCATAAAGACCAGAACAATATTGAGCTTCTGTTGAAAGCGACCTTGGAAAGCGCTTAATAAGGTACGTGGCTCAGTCAAAGGATTTTGGGAGGTCGGCATAAACGGCATCGACTCGACCATTATCATCCAATATATCGGAAATAAATTGTGTAATACAAGCCAAATTACTAATTGCTGATCGGTCTGGCATAAAGCCGTGTTAATTGGGGCAGGTCCGTGTGAATAAAACTCTCCATATAAAGTTAATTCAGAAACCTTACTAAAATTATTAATGATAATAATAGGACTTTATCGAACAGATTGCTAAATGTCTAGCAATAAAATGTGATGTTTTGCTGGAATATACTAGTAAATTATTTTACTTATCACCTACAAATATGAACATATGTCTTTCTAAACAACTACTCTCTTGGCTATGTACTACGATGAATATTGGATTGCAATGAAGAAAATACACATTAAGTACTGTTTAACAATAATGTTTATTCTTAATTGGAACTACCCTGTTCAATGAAATCAAAAAACAAAAAAGCCTTTAATCAATATATGTTACATTAAACTTTAAAAGATTCACAGACACGTGTTTCGATATCTAATCCTCTTCGGTGCTACTCCTTTTAAAGCTTGGACTAACCGAGAATTTTTCCTGTTCTATTTCTTTTAAGTCTTTGGCAGCCATCGTCCATTTGCATTCCACCTTGTATCACTGCTTAAGCGGTATTTTTCATATGCATTCGTGTACACGCTCTATTATGAGCGAAATTAAATTTACCTTGTCTGCAGTATGTAAACTATCAGCGACAGGCAAGCACGAAAAAAGCAAGTAAATATTTCATACCTTTAAAGCAGCCAGGTGCAATATTGCTCGGTATTTCTTGGTTATAAGTAATTAAATATAGCGCGAGAACGCTGAATTATAAATTTTGTAGTAAAGTCCGTATTAAGACATTTTAGTTAATTATGTTGCTGTAATGAATCATAATAAAATAAAATTAAAATTTTCAAAGAACTATTGACCAACATAAAAAATGATCAACCTTTAAAAACAATGAAGCCCATAATATTGTTAGATGTCTTATTCGGCAGCTATCAGCAAGAGATTGTGTAACTGATTTGCATGAAGTGCAAGGCTATAGTAAATACGGCCAAAATTGAAACTGGTCAGTTTTAAAGCACAGGACCGTGCGCACTGAACTTGATATTTTATCTTATATCTTTGGCAATGGTATCGAGATTCGAACGGTAGTTGAAACTGTGCAGGCGAGTCCGAGAGTGGCAATGTAATCAGCCTGAATGAACCATCTACGACTGCACTGGTTTAAAGGTAATAAAACGGACATGCCTGCTAGCACAAAAAAACTCGTAAATCGTTCCTTATCAGTCAACGTGGAAGTCTAACAACATGCTGTCTATGTGCCAGTGCAGTGCATAAATACCTATTATAATATCAAGCGTAGGAGTTTAGTTAGTTACTGTTCATATTTATAAATATTTACTACTGTATAAAAGGTAAAATATTTTAATTATTTACTAATTTACCAAGGCTTTCTGGACACCATTTGAAACAGAGGATAATATAATAGCGCCCGAAAATCCCGAAATAGTTGAACCGGTTATTGTCGAAAAAGCCGAAATAAATTTAGAGTTTAAAAACCAAGATTTACACGTACAAAGTCAACGTATTATTTTAAATATACATGAATGTTTGAAAAGCGAAAATCCTAAACAATGTGAGAAAGAAATAATACGACGTATTAACGAATTAACCAAAATATCAAAATCAACAATTTATCGCGTAATTCAAGAAGGCGATGTTATAGATCACAGAGCAAAGAGGAAACGGAAAAATACGAAATTAAAAAATATTGATGATGCCACTAGAGATGTAATACGGTGTATAATTTATAATATGTATGAAAAAAATATAGTTCCTACGTTAAAAATGATTCAAGAAAAATTGAGCGATTATCCTGATTATAATTATAGGTCTTTAGATACATTACGAAATGTCTTATTAGAATGCGGTTTTAAACATAGAAAACTTGACAGTCATATGGTAATTATGGAATCGCGACGTATAGTTTCACTTCGAGTAGATTATTTGGAAAAAATTAGAGAATATCGTAAACTAAACAGGCATATAGTGTATCTAGACGAGACGTGGTTTGACACGCATGATGTTGTTCAGTATGGTTGGGTAGATAGTTCGCACAATTGTATTTTAAATACTCAGTGTTCTAGAGGAAAAAGCGTTATCATACTTCATGCGGGAAGTGAAATGGGTTTGCACCCAATGCGTTGCTCTTGTCGGCCAAAAAAATATCGCAGTCTTCTGCAGACGAAGATCACGAAGACATGACAGCCGATCTATTCGAAAAATGGTTTTCTCAACAGTTTCTACCAAATATTCCGCCAAATTAGATAATGCTTCTTATCACTCGCGTAGCCAAATTAGATAATGCTTCTTATCACTCGCGTATATTAAATAAAATACCAAATAACAGCACAAAAAAGGAAGACATTTTAAAATTCATGAGAAAAGAAAATATGGAAATTCCTGCAAAAGTTCCAATAAAACGCGAATTACTGAAAAGAATAAAGAACAGAATTTCAAAAAAGAATATGTTATTGATAACTTATCCAATATACATGGTCATACACTTTTGCGGTTACCTCCATACTATTGCATATTTAATCCTATCGAGATGGTTTGGGGAACACTAAAAGTACGTTTACGAAAATGTAATAACTCTCCAACGTTAAGCGCGATAGTAGTTGATCATATAAGAGAAGTAATAAATGACATTGACATTAATACTGATTTATGGAAAAATTGTGTTAGGCATGTAATTGGAGAAGAAAATCGATATCCAACGCTACTCCCTAGTGGGCCGATTTTAATTCAACTGGATAATGATTCCTCCTCAGAAAGTGAAGATTCGGACGCGTCAATTAACATTTAACTTTTCTTCATTTTTTCATTCACTTTTTTATTGTTACATTTCGTGGAATATATTTTATTTAGTTGACAAGAAATTTAATTTAAGTTACTTCATTCTAGAGAAATATTTTAATTTTGTTTTTATTTATGTTTTATATATACAAATATTTATTTTTGTTTTCATATAATAATTCTTTGCTTTGTTCAAGAAACTTACGTTTTTATTTTAGAAGAAACTTAAATTTTTATTTTGTTTTTGACTAAAATCGTTGCCCCTCGTAAATCTAACCTCTCCCATCCCCTCCTGGCAAGATATGTTCATACCTTCTCGTTGGTCCTTGCTGAGCAATAACATATTTCAATATAATATGGGTTAACTTTAAAACTAAAACCAATAAATTTAAATATTTAGACTTTATATCTAAAACTGATATAATATGTTATTGGCGAAAGGAACCTAATAAACAAAAAATAATAAAAGTGAATACAATTTTAACATTTTATTATGACAATCATTTCTATTTACCTCCGCCCATGTACAATAAAGATATACCGACTGTTTTTGCCGGCTTTTAGTTTTTATACGGTTTCAATTCCGGTCGTATACACTTTACCTATATGGGACAATTTCTATATCACCGGCTCAATTTTAGTCAATGAATGCGATCTATAGCGAACTCTGGTCAGTCATCCACGGATCGATTTCGAGCTGTTGGGCTCTCATCAGCATGGAGTAGACCAAAAAAATATTGTCGACACGGTTTCTATATGGATAGTACTAAGGCAGTAACTTGTAAATCAAGTCGCTAGCTCCATCTACCACACCACTCACTGAAAGTACTTTGACAAATAATGTACAAAACAAGAAATTAAGCTAGTAGATTCTATTTTAACAACTTTCATCGTTAATCCTCTATATGGGTGATTCTCCAAAACGATGGGACCGAATTTCAGCACTTTTGCGCTCTGGGTTACATCGCAATAAACACGCTTGCAAAATATTTGAAATAAATGTAGGTGAGGGTTTTATTAAATTAGGAAGCGGACCAGTTTCACGTTTCTTGGCTCTCATCTGCACGGAATAGATCGACCAAATCTGTCGACGTGGCTACTATCCAAAAATAAATAAGATTCATTTAAAGATCTATCTAAAATCATTTTCAATGTTTTGATAAGTTTACGGCGACACTGTAAGAGATACATAAAATTCGTTACAGAGCACATTTTCCTCAATCAAAGGATAACGTGCCAGAGCGCAAAGGCTTTTACTATACTCTCATCGCTTACCCTGTACAAGAAAGCATTTCGGTCCTCGCATTGATCTGGAATAAAAGCACTCATTTGCTTTACATTTCATGCTTATAAAGTTTCTTGTTCCATTAACAAATAGAGGGTCTTATTTATAATGCAGTATTGTTCCCGAAAACTGAATTACCTTCGTTTGAATAATTTTAAAGTTAACCTGAGCAATGGCGGGTTCATTATTGATGCGACTGAAACTCCAATTTTAGACGTACGCGATATCGTGTTTGGCAGAAATATCAACCTTTTAACAAACAAAAAACAAATATCTCAACTTTATTAACCGAGTAATTTTTACCATATTTCAACCAATCAATAATATCCGACTTAATAATGTACAAACAGTCGTGCTGATAAAAAATGTAGCTTGAAAATAGTTTAATATCATCAGCAGACAAACAATTATTGTTAATAACGAATAAAGGCGCGTATTCGCAGGGACGTTAAAATATTTAAATATCAGGTACGGATAAGGGTACTAAGTACGAATAAGTGAAGGATTTTTTTAACCTCTCCACAATAAAATTGAGAGAGGTTACTAAAATTGGTTCAAGAACGAAAATTGAGATAACATCAAATCTTTACGTTTTGAGGTCCTAGGAACCCAAAAAAGTGGTTTTTGAAAAATGTCTGTGTGTGTGTGTATGTGTGTATGTGTGTTAGCGCGATAGCGCCGAAACTACTGAACGGATTTGAATGAAACTTTGCATGTACGTTTCTTTAGTGCCCCAGAAAATCTGAAAAGGTTTTGGTTGAGATCGGATTACGTTTAGTGCCATTTTGACGCAACAAGTTGTTTATTTTATAATTAATTTCAATTTGCAATGGAACCATTGAAAAGCAGTTAAAATTCTGATTTCAACGGTATATCACACTTCCACCCTTTCGATTTGGTTTCCGTGAAAATAATTTAAAAAAAGCAAATATGAAGCATAGATCGCATTTCGCATGACATGATCGATGCGCGTAGCCGTTACGTCGTGAAACTCATCACATCACGTGTCAATTCACGTGTGAGGGTTTCTTCACTGCTCTAGAAGTAGAGCGGATTACGTTTACTGCCGTTTTTAAATATATATATAGAAAAATCGAAGAATTAAACTACAAATATTCCTATAAAATCTAGTAAAATTACTGATATGCTAATGTTTCATTTAACAAAGACAGCCGCGAGCGACCGAATTGCAATGAGCAAATTTTTCGATTGTCATTGTCATCGTTTGTCATCCGATAACGTTGGTGTCATGTCATGTTAATAAGATTTCGGCACATTTGTAACTTTTAGTGGGTTGTCACAAACTTTAAAGGTAGAAGTAACAATATCAATATCATATGCTTTCTGTACCTTCGTTGGTGAATTTATTATAGATTATCCCTTTACCAATTTTCAGTTTGTTGCTTTACAAATCTGTAGTATTTAGGATAACTAGACTTTCTTAGTCGTTTAAGTGATGTTGTTAATATCCTAATAGTATATTATTCAACGAGCGATAATGTAGGTAATAACTCGCATAGATGATTTTAAATTCATTAAGTTGAGGGTTTTTTTAGTCCCCCAGAAGATCTAAAAAGGTTTTGGATGAGATCGGATTACGTTTAGTGCCGTTTTGTCACACAATTTAATGCTCTTTTCGGCTTCAAAGATCCACCGAGTGGGGAGGTTCCAGCCGCTTCCAGTAGCTGCCGATTTTTTTTACTGTATTTAAAATTGCCGGTGTGATTGATGAAGAAAAATTTATTATTTTTCTTTCATATTTTGGATTGTAGAACAGTAGAAATTTCATTTTAACGCATAAAGATGTGTGTTAATCAAAATAGACATACGTAGAGCACTTAAAATGTTTTCTTAACCGCCTCTCAAGTTACCGAAGTAACTCCCTGGAAGATCTCAAGGATCTTGTGCTAGGCAAAGAGAGACGAGACCCTACAGTTTAATGTGGACTCCGAACCACTCTTGGGGCAATTTCTTTAATGAAAAATTGTTTCGCCTTGTAGGAATCGAACCCACTTGGCTAGGTAACTCAGTTTGCTAGCCAGTCGCTTTAACACACTGAGCTACCATTCCCATATTCCAATATTAATATTTTCTTTGTTTATAAAAAAAAACTTCTGATAATATAGCTTATATCACCTGATGATGCCAATTTGAATGGCGAAAGATACATCGGCTAGAGTGAGCGCTGCTTTGTCAAATTGTTTCTTCACTCCAACAGTTTTGTGATTTCTATCTTTTAGGGATAGCCCCCACATTAACACAATCGCAACAAATTACGCAAGTCTCGCAATTTCAGTTGTTAAGTTCCGGTAAATAGAAAATAAACATTATCATCTGTAAACGTTTTCATGCGAAAAATTTTTGTAACAGCCTGTAGGAAATCCTATTTGAACTCTTTCACTACAATAAAATTACTTTTCTTTCTTGTCCGTTTTCCTGCCACTTGTAATTCAGCATTCCATCGGCGGAACCAGCGGACCTTTCTAAAAGAAATTTTCTAATCTAATCCTGAGATTAGTTTTAAGTTTCTTGCTATTCAAAGGAACGAATGCGAAGAGGAAAATTTATCCTTTTTTTAACGCTTAAATATTTATCAGGATTAAGAGAGAATTATTGTATGAGACTTTAATGATAGCGGAATTAAAGCAGGAATCGTAACAAGTCTTTTCGCAGCTTTATAGTCTACCCTAATCGATATTAAGTTTGCTAAGTTCTTTCTTTTAGCACAGGTTGTACAAGAATCTGCAAAGATACTCTACAAGCAAGCATTTTAATACTAATTTCCTTTTTTTTTATACATTTATTTAACGTCGGCCTATTTCCGCTACTGAGGCCTAACACCGACGCCTGTAGACGAGCTACCCCCAACCAGGAATTTTGCCGAACCTCTTCCCTTAAGAAGAGTAGGGATCTTTTACTTGCCTATCACTTAATAGACAAGGGACCGATGGCTTTACATCCCCTCCGAAGGATGGTATATCTCCTATACAACCCTCGCCTAAGGTTGTATAGCTTCCGCGCATACACTGATATACAAGCCGCTGGAAGATGTGTGAGGCGAGAACGCGGTTTCCGTTGGAATGGTCACCCATCCAAGTACTAACGGCACCTGACGTTGCTTTACATCGCATACCGAAGTATGTACATAGTAAAGACGCACCTACACTCGCCCCTTTTTATCTGGGATAAATAGCTCTTTTTACCAAGCCAAGCCAAACAATAATAAAATAAATTGCAAATAACGAATAATTTGTGAATGATAAGCCTAAATAACCTACTGATTTATGTTCAACGACCAAAAATACATGTGAAATTATGTTTTTGTGCACCTGTGCAAAGAATGGTATTGTTCAATAGCCAGCCAGACCTCCTCATCTTACTCCGTTGGACTATTTTCTTCGGGGTATAAAAAAACGAAATTTATGCATTTAAACCAGCAAAAAACATACAAGCTTTAAAAGAACGTGTAAAAACTATTTTGGTTGATATTAGTAGAAATATGTGTAGATGAATATGTATCGACATCTTGAACACCAAGAAACACGCTTAAACAATACAATGGGTATGTATAGCTCGAAAAACAGCACAAGAAAAGATATCAAGTTATACGTCTTGCAATAGAACGCCAAGCAGCTACGGACAGTAGCGTTTCGAAATTATTATTCCTCGTCAACAATAAAGACGCACCTACGCTCGCCCCCTAAAGAAGCATCTAAATAATATATACTCACTTCAATGGAATGGAACAAATGATTCCTCCGCAGACATTACAAAATGAATTTCTTTTTATGGAGGGAAATTGTTTATAAAATACACCAACAACTGTCCAAAATATCATCCTGTATATTCGAGAATAATTTTTGTTTATAGATTTTTTTAGTGGAGTAAAGATACATTTTGAGAGAAAATTTTACATAGAGCTACGCGACATAGAAAATTCATATACCAATATCCTGCCAACTTTGGATGGCAGCAAACAACAGATGATGAGCTGATGCCGATAAGGACTGATAAAGCTCCTCTTCCTAATCAATTACTCAATATAATTGCTTGTGATTTTAAGGTCGGTTGCAAAACTAAACGTTGCTCATTCAAAACCATTGGCATCGCATGCAGCAATTTATGCCACAATGGAAAGAATATTTTGTGTCAAAATGCAGAGAAAAATGTTGTTGATGAAGCTTTGTTGATGAACAGCCCGAGCAATTAGAAATCAGTCCTGATATTTATGATATTGAAGAATTCGAAGAAGTTGATGATTATAATGAAGATGTTTGTAAGAGAACATCTCAGATGTATACGATTTTAGCGATGACGAGAGTGAAGAAATATTCCAAATTTCAGTTATCGATTCAGAATGCAGTGGTACATCTTGTGCAAATATGTAAAGAGTTTAATCAAAATCTCCGAAAAAAAAAATGAAGAAAAAATTTCGTACGACCATTTGGACAAATTGGGGAATTGGACTAAAAATGGAATTGCGGCCAAACTATTGATTATTTTTATCAAATTTGGTTGAATTTTGGCCAAGTTAGTCGTAATTAAATTTTTTGCGTTTTTTCAATATATATATATATGAAGTGTTAATGTACTTCCGGGTGCTCTCCCGCATCGATAGTCGACTCCTCCAGGAATCCCGGTTATCTGAACGACGTTTCGGAAGAATCTCATCTGCCATCTTCAGGTTCTCACTGAAAGCTGCCTACTGCTGCTCGTTGCTTGAACTGAACTGACGTTCTCCGCGTTGTGCGGCTCCTTATATAGGCTGTGGTCTAGGGCGCGCCTGCGCGACTGGCTACGTGTCACTAATACTACTTGACTAGTGACACATATACGTTGACGGTGTTTAAAAATATGTCACAGTAAATAATTTCTAATTTAAATCTCAAAGTCGTAAATTCGTACCATTAAAATTAAATACAATTCTAGAAAACATACAACAATAAAACAAATTCAAATCAATTGGAACAGTGTATTGTGACAACATACGATACACATAAAGGATGAAATAAGATTCACTATCTAGTTAAAATATAAATACGATACTAAAAATAAAATAATTAAAAAAATTACAATTTGGATAATTATTGTTTAAAATAAATTTGTTAATAAAAACAGGATTAATGATTGAAATTTTCAAATTAAAATATATTCAATTATTTTCCAAACTATTAAAAGATATGCAAGAAATTTATATGAAGTTTATTACAACCTTTTAGTCCGCGTAGCTCAAATAAAACCTCCAAGCGCACTGTAAAACTTAATTCGATGTTCACCTGCAATCTGAAAAACTCCTACAATAATAAAATCACCGATACCAACTTGAATCTTTCTTGACATCAACTTGATAAAACGAATTGGTTTACTCCACTATTTATCTAGTTTACTAGTATTATTTTAAAAAATTATAGTTTTCATAAAACTCAAACTATCGTAGTCGGACGCATTATTAATACTATTAATTTACCATGTTTACTCCTTACCGCTGATTTTTCAGTAAATACGTCGACAAGGTCATTTTCCTTTCTGAGTATGTAATAAACACATCCTTGATGAGAACCGGATTAGAAACAACTCATAAAATGAATAAAGATACAATGATGTGATATCCGATAATACATTTATGGCAGTCCTTGAATTTCGCCACTACCGGCCGAGAGCCCTTGAAGGATCCCGCTCTTGACCCCACTCCACCTCTCGAATCGGACGAAATTGATTTCATTTTCAAATTGATTACTAAGGCATATTTACGTTTCAATTATAATTTAAGATTAAAAGAAAATTGCCGAACGGCACTCTGCGATGTAGCCCAAATTCAATTTATCTGTATAAATATTTATGCCAAGGATAACTAAATCCGGCTAGGGCCATTTTCTTGTTTATCAATTGGGGCAATTTTTAGTCGAATGCACTACGCGAAGGAGGACGTATACATGTACCTTTGTTTCTTGTTATTTGACAAAGACAGAGAGTAATGAAAGTTCATTATAGATGCCATGCCTTTAAAAATAAAGCGAGGGAGCTATGAGAAATTTTAAATATTCCTTTATATTTTGTAGGTATAAGTCGTCAGTATTTCTAGCAAAATAATTCTAAATACTCGTGATAACCTTTGCGTGAACTACTGCTTGCTTGGGTTTTAAAAGCTTGATACGAGGCGAGCTGTCCTTGTCTCTCACGATTGTTACTAAAAAATGTTGTCATCATGAATGCATTTACTCTGGTTAAATTTCCTAACTGGGCTTACAAAAATCCCGTGTCCGCCATCCCTCAATTAAAACAGTCTTCAAACTCCACAAAACAGTCAAAACACTACACTTAGTCCTTCTTTGATAAATAAAAACACACTTCTACGCACTTTCATCATAGTAAACTGTGCTTTTCTAATGCCGCTTCTATTGACATGCCCATATCTTGTGACTTGCGGCGTCACACCAATAAGAAACACCCGTTTTCAGTCATGTGGTTTTGTTTACATAAAAATTCGAATTTTAAAGTCGAATATTTATCGAGTAAATTATTTTATATTTTTTTTATTATATTCTCAACTACTTATATAGTACATATTTATAAATAATAATAAGTTTCCATGGACCCCCATTTTATATAAAATGAATTAGTCTGAAAGCTATCAGTTCACAAAGAACCAAGGAGACGATGAATTATTTTGAAAAGGAACTGTAAAAATAAAACTTAATATTTTTATCATACAGAATGCCAGGGAAATATTTTCTTATAAAATTAATTTTTTTGATACCGTGTACTTTTCTGGTAGCTTCCAAAGTATTTGCAATATTAAAGAAAAATTTGTTTATACACTCATTTTTTAAAAATGAGGTCTCGCGCGGGCAAACTACCGATCAGTCGTAGAAATAATTTGACTCTAAATTGATTGTATTTTTAATTAGTTCTGTATAAAAATGTTTTCAAGAATAAATCATAGTGAACTCGACGTTTGTCATTTGGTTTCTTTCACGTCCGATCACGTGTTACAGTCAACATTATTCCGTGGGAGAAAATCTTACTACGCCTGTAACAAAGCGCGAACCTTAAATAGTACAGAAATTGTGGCGGAATATCAACCACCAGACCGGATATTTAACTCTACGACACCCTCCACGGCGCTCTTAACTTCGTTTTCACACCGGAAACAAAAGCTACCGAGATACGACTTTAAATTCCGCCGCGACTCCTTGGAAAAATTTACTTATTTTAAAAGTATTTCTCCAGATTTAGAGTGTTTTGTGGAAAACTAAGTTTGTTACGTGTTGCTGCCGAAAGGGGATGGTAACTTAAACCAAGTTAAAAGTGCCCCAATAATAAAATCTTCACTTTAACCTAATTTCATCTATAGTATAGGAAAATATGTCCTATGAACAGGAACTAATATCAAACCTGACACTAAGAATTCTAGTTATCTACTCTCATTAAGAAAGCGTCTCCATGGCTTTAATGATCAGTGCGTGTAGTGCACCTTAAACTACCAAAAGTAAAATTAGATGTTGACAAAAATAAACTGTAAATATTTCTTAGCTTTGATTTCACGAAAATTTAACAATTCACAAAAACAGTATTATACTATTGATAAGGAACGTTTAGCCTTACTTTTGTCTACTAAACGTTTTAGATATCTTCTGTAAGGAAGAAATTATATTTGTTTTACTGATTGTAAATCTGCTGCTTTGTTCCCTAGAGTAGAAAAAAACCCTTTATATAGAATCTATTGCACCACTCACGAACTATATCCAAGATACTAAAGGCGAAAATAACACCATCGCAGTCAAAGTCAAGGTTAGTTAATAATGGATCATTTTTCCCTAAAATAAATTTATTATTTATAGACACAATGTTATATAGATTGTATTCTATTCCACACAGTAGATATAATGACACGAGTTCCTCCTCATGCCACACATATTGTGAAAACACAATATTTATTCGCTTTAGGTAAATAAATCACCAGAACAAAGCGCACATGAAAATGATTATATGATTATAACGTCCTAATTCATAGCTGGGACCATTGAATTTAATTCGGGGCATAATGAATATTGGGCATTTAATAAGTCCTTGTAAAAAAATCCAGCCATTGTGTCCGGTGACAGTGGACTTTTTTGGTGTTTGTTACGGTTTTGATGAACAGTGTTTTAAATAATGGAAAATTTCAAGTGTTCCAAGCGGGTTGCGTAATGAAAATGCACCACACACGTTTATGATTGTATAGCAATGTTATTTGTGAATAATGTTAGGTTAAAAGTTCGATATTTTTAGATACAAAATAGAAAATGTCTATGGAAACTACAGTTTATTTATTAATAAAAACCAATAACTATTAATTTATTAGCATTTTCCTTGGGCTATAGGAAGTTACGGCAATGACTCTCATCATTGTATAAGGTCGTCATAATTTGCTTTTCAATAAAGGGATGTATTATACTCTTCGAACGTTCATATATATTTTTTGAACATTCTATAGGGCATTCTTCACATTATTGTGAAATAAATTATTTTTCTAAGTATAGCAGCAATGCTGGTAATTTTAATCGAATCCCAATGATGCCAACTTAGTTGACGAAATACTCACCAGTGTACTATGCAGTATTTTTGTAGGATAGATAACGAAAGATATGGCATTCAAAATGGATAAGATGATTGTGTTGCCACAATTTTCTCCCGAAAATTTGTATAAGATTTTTCAAATCGTTCCGTAGAGGAATGAGTAAACGCTGTATTTTCTAATTTTAGACCGTTTTGATATGTAGAAATATAAACTGGAAACTTCTTTCAATCGATAAGGGTGGCGTGCAATTTTTAAATAAAAACAAATGATTATATGTTCTAATGCTATAAAAATGGAGTTATACTTTTCTGGTATACTATGCAGCAAGCTATAACGAATCTATTAACTTAATAAATTTCTAAATGTTAGTGTATGCATACAGGATGTCATTCTAATAACTCTAGTCTTAAATCCTCATCGTATAAAAAAGTTTAATAAATCATTGTCTAAATGTCGCTTACGACATTGCAATTTTAGATGTAGCTAGTTGAATATAAGCGAAACTTAAAAAAATTACTTTCACAATTTTCTGAAAAAAAGAGTTGCGTAAAATTGGTCTGTTTTCAAGGAAAAGCAACAAATTAGTTTACTTTACAATACCCCGTAAAATACTGATTATAGAAAAAATATAAAGAAATACATTGAAGGTCGTAACATGTGGAAATTCGATGAACTAAGGGGAGAACATTATTAACTCTAAGTTCCAAATAAACTAATTTTAGGTAAATGAGAACAAAATAAACTAAAGTATTTTAAAATTAGGAATATTAAGGCTTGTTGTTTTTACATTATCATCCCACAGGAAAGAATGCATTTAATTGTGGGGCACCCTGTTTATTTCTTGCCTTGCAGTAAATACTCGATTCGCCTCTGATGTTTTCTCCATTTTTTAAATACATTTTAACGCGATAACTACTGATTAGTAAACACATCAAATATTTAATTAACCAGCCAACCGTAAGTATTTAAGTAGAAATACACAATGTATTGCTGGTTCACACTACCTACACAACGCACATGATAACTGATGCTGTCTCTGCGGTACGCCTAAAACCAAATGCAATCCACTATGCCCTGGGCTCCAATTTAATTATCTTAATTAATTTGGACCATTCCCTTTGAAAATGCGGTCGCGAAACTTAAATTAGAAAACTTAGATATGGGCCAATGGAAATACCGAAATAACATGGAAACTATGTTATCTTTCCTTTGGGGGTTGCTTTAGCATTACGGCTTTAATTAAGAGGCATTTATTGTTGTTGAGCTTATTTAGTCTGTTACTAGAAGATATATCGAGTATGCTGTTTTAAGGCATTGAAGATATTCATCAACTGTGTGATTCGCTTTGTAAGATATCTGGTTGCTGGAGTTAAATAATAATGTAATATTTAGAAATGTAATGTGTAAAAAAATGTATAGTAATATTGTAGAAAATTAGCGAAGCCTAAAAATTATTCCTAAGAATTCTGTTCCATTTATTTCTTAGTTATATAATAAATTACTTTTTGAAGCATCGCCATGCATTTATTAGACAGAAAAGTAATTAGTAAATTATACAATATTTTATTTAATGCTTGTTGAGAAGGTCCGTTTGTTATTTTGAGTTACCTTGTTTACCGTAAAACTGCATGGGCATGTTAATTTAAGTCTCCGGTCAGCTTAAAATCGTGTTCATTCATCACACAATATTATAAAATTGTTTTGATAAAACCACTAATATATGTATGTATGCTTCTTAATCCACTACATTCGTACACAACAATCCTAAGTCTAATCATACAAAGGTGTTCCTCCCTATTATCTATGTATGACGTGGTTTTGAGTTTCCTGCTAGGGGACGGTAGCTCAGCGGGTCAACTCGTAGATAATAAAATATTAAAATATGTTGTATATATAAATCAATAAAGATTATTTTAATGGTAATGGTAATAGTCTAGCTCTCTTTCTGTGCATACCTAGCAAAGAAGGTTCGAGCCCCACCTACTGCGAAGTATTTCTTAAATATAAATGATACACAAGAAGTGGTTCGGATCCCACGTTAAACTGTAGGGCCCCGTCTCCTTTACTCAGACAAATCTAGATCTCCTAGACTTACGAGGGTAACTCAGGTGATCTGGAAGGCGATTAATAAACATTTACAAAAAATATATCTAAATTTAGATGTAGATATAGCTACAACTAATTTTATTGCTAAATTCAAACATATATTAAGATCTTGTTTCTCTTGTTGATTAAGACTACAAAAGTTGAAGCCTTGGATCACTCGAGGACTCAAGAAAGAGATAAACTGAAGCAAATGCTTTTAAAAAGACCAAATGATATAATATTAATTCAAAAGTATAAAAAGGATAGAAATTTAACAACAAAATTAATACAGAAAACAAAAAATAATTATTACAGAACAAAAATACAAGAGGCGGTAAATGATGTAAGAAAAATGTGGACAATAATTAAGAAATCTACAAATGAAAACAAAACGCATAGTAAAATTGATAAGATAAGACTTGAAAAGGTAACAGTAACTAAAAATAAAGTAGAAATAAGTAATGCATATAATAAATACTTTTCAGAGATGGACGTAAGATGGCACAAGAGATCCGAATAAATAATTCATGTAACATTAATTTTGACAAAAATATGAATACTACTCTAAACTCTCTCTTCCTGAATCGAATCTTAGAAATTGAAATAATTATTTGTATAAATAGTTTCAAAAATAATGCATCCCCAGGGCTAGATAATATTAAAGTAAGCGCCGTCAAAAAAAAACAGGGCAATATATCCTAAAACAATTAAAACATCTTATAAATTTAGTGTATCAAAGTAATAAATCCTATTTTAAAGTCAGGAGATCAGCTGGAGTTTGAAAATTACCGCCCAATTTCTCTAATTAGAAATGCTGCCAAAATATAGTCTTATCCGTGAAATACATCACTCACTAACTTCTAATCGGAAGCCTTTGGCGATCTTTCGAGCAAAGGCTTTTGATACGGTATCATATACTAAGTTGATTGATAAACTAAATAATTATGGATTTCGTGGCATATGCAACGATTTGATAAGAAATTATTTGACAAACAGAAAACAAGTTGTACGTATAGGTTCAGTTCATAGTGAAGAAAAATCAGTAGAATATGGAGTTCCACAAGGAACAGTACTAGGACCCATTCTGTTTCAGTTGTATATAAATGATATGCTAAACTTAGATATTTCTGGAAAAATAGTTTCATATGCTGATGACACAGCTCTAATCTTTTTAGATTCAAACTGGAAAAGTGTTAATTAAAGAAGGACGTGGTTTTTTTAATATTACGGAACGACAAAATTCGAACTTTCGACTTTAAATAAAAAAAAAATACTTGTCACATTCTCGCTGAATACAAACAATGGGTCGAACCAACATAAATATCACGTGTCATGACTGCAACAATGTTTTAAATTGTAATTGCAGCAATTATTTAGAGAAAACGGACCAAATCAAGTATTTAAGTATTTACCTTGATCAGTTTTTAAAATGGAATCAACACATAGAATTTCTGAATAGCAAATTACGCAAATTATTATATAAATTTTATCAGCAAAACATCTTTGATACAAAAACTGCAATTAACGTTTCCAAGGCATTGATTGAATCAATAATAAAATATGGAATAGTCATTTGGGGATCGGACACTTTTAGACAAATTAAAGATAATTCAAAAGCACTTTATTAAAATTGTTCCCAACAGACCGAAACAATATAGCACAAAATTATTATTTAAAGAGTCAGAGTCTTATAAATAAATAATAATAAATAAACACCACAGAAATTACATACCACATATATAATCTCGTCCTTAAACTACATAATAAAATATGAAAATTTGCGAAATCTCCATCCATATTTAAATAAAACTCGATTTCACACAAATAAAACATTACTAGTCCCGAAACTTACTAAAACAACATTTGTTTAGTTTATAGACTACACTGGAATAAAATTATTTAATATGTTACCGGGGTGCATAAAAGAACTAGACAGTAATCATGCATTTAAAAATTAAATGTGTTTATATGTTTGTGAAAATATTGTGAATTTTAAAAGTATTATTAATAGAACATAAATAATATTCATGTTGAATACTAAGTTGCTTCCGTGCCTCTCTTCGTATTCAAAATGTAAGTTCTAAAACTTTTCATGTTGTGTGTAAAACCACTTTTTTCTTTCTTTTTGTTTTTCTTATTTATTTTATTTTTTATTTACGATTAATTACCTTATTGCCTCATTTCAGCTGTATTAGCACTTATTCTGTAACTTATATTAGCTTGCACAAAGCAAGCTCTTCAAGAGCTTAGGTGCATTACTGATCTATAATGAATTCTGTATATCATCTAATTGTAAACAAAGATTATTATTATTTAGACTGGATAGTTTTCATTAAATATATTTTTACTTGATTATTTAGAACGTAGTTACGCGCCTACCAACTCGAAAATGATTCCTCGATATTTTATTTCATAAAATTTTTCTTTAACAGGCAAAATCCCTTGTATTTCTTCTAGACGTCCATCACAATCAATATGCGCAAAAATAAACAGAGGTATCGTTTCACCCGGCAATATCGGTATTTCTTTTTATAAACAGTCAATAACTATAATTGTTTTTATGGCGAATTTTCTGACATTTACCGACCATAAATCAAAGTTCGCAAACATATTTTTCATCGCATATCGTAAGCAAACACCATTTTGTGTACAGATACTAGAGATATTACAAACGATCAATGCCTAGGCGTTTTATTAAAATCCAATTAATAAGCAACGCTGTTGTATTAAAAGTAGTGCTCCGAGGCCCTCTTTAATAGTAGGAAGAATTTTGTAATTAATTTCATAAAAGCTTTGCAAAAAACATCGTCATTTTCAGCGCCTTTGACGTAATAAAATTGGTGTACTAAAACGTATACGAGCTCTTGTGTAAATTGTTCTTCAATGATTAGCACAGTCAAATAGTCGCAAATTTATAGTCTAAATGCTCTCTTGTGTTACTTTTTGAAAAACTTATAGTGATCTGTTTTGTGAGTTTTCCAAATTGTTTGGCATCTCGGCGCATGCAACTTGCTTCAAGTATCTCCTAAAAAATCTACCGGAGTCAGGTCTGCTAATCGTATTGGCTATTTTGTAGCTCATATATTACCAATTCAATTTCTACTCTAGCTGTTATACCTTCTTTCTGGGATCACACATTGTTGCATCCCAATGAGTTAGTTTATGGTGAATTGTTGTTATTACCAAACTATTTGTAATGTATCCGAGTAAGTAAATCATGGGTAACTATTGCAGAGATGTCGAGTGATTCCTTCACTCTGTATCTAGAAAAAAAATGTTTAATTTAATAATTGTTTGTTCAATTTGTGGAGTATCCGTAGTTACTGTGATAATATTTTTTTCAGGTATTAAACTGTTAATTTTGATTAATTGTTTTAAATGTTGAAGATGTACCTTTTCTTGTACGGTGTCCCTAATTTGACGGTCCAGATGTTGAAAAACAAAATAGCTTTCTTTATGTAGTAAGTCTGTATGTATTAACTTTAGATGTAGGCCTAAGTAGAATTTTAAATATAGTAATTTAATACATTTAAAAGCAGTGTTTACTTAAAAATAGGTTGTCAAGATGTTTTACAAGGAACCAACCACATATTGAGTTCAGTTTAATTTAATTTCAGTTAATAAAATTCCCTTCCTCATTAATGAAACTCGCTGCCCTCGGTAACAATCCCGTTTTTACTCATAGTAACACATTAAAAAACTTTAAATATCTGAGTTTGATACGTAAAAATGCAGACAGATATAACTTGCTGTGTTGTGAATATTTACCTACTGAAATTGTTCTGGTTGACGTCCGTGACATACATATAACAAACTAATTCCTGCGTATGCTTTGGAAGCAACTCTCCTCAACTTTGGTACTATTACACAGCGAAACACATGTAATAAATGTGCTTTGCACAATTGTACAATGCTGCTTATCTAAGCCAAGAACATATGGAGTATAAGGAAACTTGAAGGGGTAACCAACCATTTTCTAATAATAATATGCAGCGACCTAATATGTTCTAAAAGGTTTCTACTTCTCATACATCGATATGTCTCATGTGCAAAGAATAAAATCATTCTTTGATGTTCGAACAATATTTATCCTGAAACTGTATCTGACTGATAAAATCCATCCGCAAACAAATGGACTGGGTAGAATAGCTCGCAATCACGACTGCCAATAAGTTAGGAAGCCACAAACTCGGAATTTTATTTCTGGTTACATACGGAGCAGAAAGTATGCACACATGGATAATAAATAGTTGGAATGTTCAGTTCCATCAAGGAAAACCAATTTATGTGAGGATGTTTCTGAATGACTTGTACTTCGTTTGATATGTGCATTCCTTGGCACTCGTGTTTTTATTTATTTATTTGTTTATTTATTTACGTATTTATTAACATACATAGTTCAATGGGAAACCCATTTACAGAACAAGAAAAACATAATATAACATACAGAGTGTTTTAATAGTGCCTCAAAGTCCAAAATCGGCCTTTCTATAAGATTTTGGAAAATTAGTTTTTATAGAAGTGGTGCCTTATTAGAGGACTTTAGAAAATTATTTTTTTATGGTATAAAAAAAAATTCCAAAGTCTTTTAATATACGGCACCATTGGTCTATTGGGACAACCTGTAGATGGCCAATCGATTCTAATTTTACAAAGTATCACTTATAATTTTCTGTTTTACCAATATTAATACCGATGTTATTGTCCAACTTTTAAAAATTCTACTTGCTTGTTTAATAAATTTTATAATGTCTCGGTACTCCTTCCCTTAAAATCACGAAACAAATTTATTCCCTTTCGCTCATTGCCATAAAATATTGGCAAGCTCCGCTTATCTATAGCAGAGTTGCACCATATATACCAAAGTTCGTAATTGTTTTAACTGTCTAAATTCGATTGCAGATAGGGATTTGCAACTAGAGTTAATGTAACGTTGATAGCAACGGGCATCAACGGAGAATCGGACCTCTCCAACTTTGACCCAATAGATTTTAATTCCATTAAGTACAATTAAAGTTTCCTTTGCAAAAGTCTAATATTCCTATTGTTAGAAGGTGCTGTAATTAAGACTGGAGCTTTTTAATTGGCTCTTCAGTTCCCTCACTTAATAATATCACAGAAACTTTCGGAATAATTACGAGATTAATAGTTATTGATCCTGGCTGTTTAAGAATTCTGAAAACGTTCCCGCCCAGAGATTTTGGCATTTGTCGGTATTATAGGAAATTACATTTAGCAATTTCGGGTAAGGCTATTAGAATTAAATGAACACTGTACATATTAAACAGGCTTTGTTGAGTCTATTGTTTTGGAGATAGGTGATATATTTGTTGGGACCTTAATAGAGGTGCCTTTTATACGTGTGGTGGCCATACGGTTTATTTGCCTGATTGACGAACAACATAAATGTATTTAATTATTTATGTTACAAGTAGGGAAATGGACATAGACGTACCGAGGACCAAACGACTTAGCTTAATATCTAGTAGTCATATACTTATTACCAACTTATTTTGTATGACAGAATTCTTAACTGATGCCATGAATGAGCGACTCCAAGCAGACCTGATCTATACCGGTTTATCAATCGCATTTGACAGAATCGACAACGGCATTCCATTGAACAAACTGACTAATTCCGGTTTCTCTGTAGATCTTTTGAAGTTTTTAAAATCCTACTTCTCAAGTAGTATTCAGCATGTTGTATATCGCGGTTGCAGTTCTATCCAAATATCTGCTACGTTGGGTGTACCGCAGGGGTCAGGTTTAGGACCTCTTTTCTTTATCATTATGCTATTGTTGATAGCCTGATAGTGCCTTGTAAGACTTAATTTATTTTTGCAAGGTTGCAAATATCGACGATCGTCTTGTACTTCAACAAAATTTAATTCACGTTAAGGATTGGTGCTTAACAAATAACTTATCTTTATATAGAAATGTAACACAGTGTTTTATTACACCAAAAAATCATTGATCATTTGAATACTTTATTGATAATAACACGCTTTCAAGACCTGAAAAATTTTGTAACCTGGGTGTTATCTTTGATAAAAAAACTGTTCTTTAACTTCCTCCTACAACATTACGCAATATTTCGGGGGCAATGCTCCCTGTTTTGCGATATTTCCAGTGTCGTCGTGGAGTAACGTACACCAGGTTTCTTATATATCAAGTGGGATAAGGCCCGGCGAACGAGGAGACCATCGAATCGGCCCATCAGTCGCAACAAAGCGCTGCATTGTCCAAACCTTCGCTGTAAGTAATGTGTGTGCATTGTGGAGCGGGGCACCATTCTGTTGAAAATAAAGACGTTTCTTTTTTTGGCTGCCCCTCCCCATAGACGTGGGTCTACCAAAAATACTTTAATATTGGTCTTGCAGGTCCCTTCATGTCTTGCGTGTCCCTTTCGAAACCATGGTGATTTATCCCCCCTCTCGGCGGCCCTGACAATAGATGAGGAGTTTCTAAGTATGTCAATTCCACAAACCTTGGATTGTCTTAAAAAGATTTACTCGAATTAAATGATATTATTCAAGAATTTGTTAAAGAATGCTGACTGAGAGGATCGACATTTCTAAAACATGTCGAATTTCCAAAATATATTGCATTTACTTGCCATTATGTGCTAGAAAAATCATATTAATTATAGCCCTTCAATATTAACTGTGAAATAACACTGATTTATACAAATTTCAGTTATTTCAAAACCGTTGAATGATTCATATTAAAATGGAGTAATTATATAAACATAATATTGATGCAATTAACTTTTATGTTAGCTTTCAGTTAAATACTACGTTAATTCAGAGCATTAGTGCTTATTTATAATTTACGAAACAATTTGCTACCACCATATTTATCTGTATATATTCAATTTAGACGAGACATTAGCAGTTACAACATAAAACAAAAATGATGATATGATATGTCCTACTGTATTGATGAAAATGAAAAAATATATATGATAAAATATAATAACTTACCTGCGTTTGTCAAAGGGTCATTCAAATGCAAATGTGTTTACTCAAAAGTTAAAAACACTAGTGCTAGTGGAGGAGAATTTAGAAAACCAAGATAAACAAACAGAAACGAAGAGGGGGGAGTAGGACGGAGCTAATTCAAGAAAAAGCTGTAATAGATGAAAGACTAGTAGTAGAAGTTGCCAGGAAATGGGTAAGACAGGATGTGTTTTAGCCTAATTTGCTTATAATATTACGAGTTAGCGGCTACCACCTCGTTGAAGTTGTAACATTTCTGTGAAATTACTATACTCTATTTATTGAATAGAAATAGTTAAGCCACTCCCCAATAATTTATGTTTGGTTTGACCAATGTATGCAATGACAAGTTTTACACGCCACAAATTAATAAAAGCGGGAAAATTCAAAATTGATGCAATTTGATGTAATATATTTTGAGGCAAAACTGTTAGCGTTTTTTTTTAATAAATAAACACCACAGAAATTAAACAAACCCTAATTCCAGAAGCCAGAGGCTTGTGCGGAAGGGGGTTACACATTGGAAAAACGCGGACATACAACCATTTCCTCCGACAGTGCCGGAGACGGAATTCGAACCCGGTGACGCCATACCCATGTGATTAATCGCGATTGCCACCTCGTACATTAATCAACACGGCTATCGGACAAACTTTGTGTGACATTTTCAGAAACAAAATTGTTATGTCTATATTTGATGATTATACTTTGACTGGAGATACCTATCTGAAAATAATTATTTCAGAAGCAGAAAATATTCTTTTGCAGAATTTTCCGGAAGCCGAATTTGATGATATGATTTGGATGCAGGATGGGACAACTAATTGCATAGTGCATTCCCAATATGGATAGGAAATAATGGAACAATTAAATGACCATCTAACAGTCCGGATTTAACCCCCATGGATCCATCCATTCTAAAAGACATTGCCAATAATAATAATAGTATCCTCTGCATTCTGCACGCTACTGTACTTTTGGAAGCATTTTAACAAAACTCAGTCTTAACCACACAAATTTTATTTAATTTTTTTTTCTATAGGCAATAATAACGCTGATAAGGGGTAAGTAATTCATAATGAATAACCCTGTATATGTACATATAAATAAAAAAACAAATTTTAAGATTATGGTGTTCCCCGAGGCACATTTTAAAGGACATTACATGTTAAACAGTTTTATGTCTCTGTAAATAACAGCTGAGGCATGCGGTAGCAGCAAGGTGCTACTTTTAGTCTAATCAGCAAGTTACTGAACAGCGTAATGACACCTTCTGGAAGCACTGGGCTGAAGGAAGTGGATCATTGGCCAGCGCGACCCCAGGACTTTATTTATTTTTATTATAAATAGAATCTCAATATGCTGATTAATAGATAGCTAAGAATAACGGATATCCTCAAGTTTGCTCAACAAAGTACGATCTTTGAAACAGAACAGAAGAATATCTGCGGATTTCGTATGAAACACAATTTATCTGCTAAGTAAAAAAAATTAAATACAGGCTGTCCATTTTATCAGGGCCCTCGAAATATCTCACTTAATATCGGTCGTACAAAAAAAAAATATGTTTACGTAAATTGTGCCGATTTATATAACCTACAAAATGGTTTAAAGACATTTGAAATCCATGGCCTACTATAAGAGTTATGGCGGAAAATATCGAAAATGCGGAAAACGTCTAGGCCAAATATCTCCGTTATTTGAAGAAATACGAGAAAAATTCTAGGGCGAAATTTTTTTGCAAAATAGAGTGTTTCAACGAGGTTTTATCTAATTTTTTTCAAAAACGCTATATTTTGAGATTTACTCTTCAGGCTGGTAAAAAAATTATTTTGAGACGGGCGGGAAATGGCGCCATTAAATAGAGTATTTTCCTCCCTTTTCAACGATATATCACATGCCATATTTATTCATTGGTACTACCTTAGTAATTATAAAAACAGTTTTTTAAAACCAATATTTTTTTTTAACAAGCATTATACTTGCCGTGGAGAAGTATGATTAAATAAAACGATAAAATAATTCAATAAGTTGTTCAAATCTTTGCTATAATAAAACATTAACACAATTAAGAAGAATAAAGTAAATTCAGGTAACAAAAACAAATTAATAATAAAAAGAATATAGCACACACAACATTAATATTTATCTAATTCTCAAAATAATTTTTAAGATATTATATCAAGTAGTGTTCACAGTGTCCACCGGATTTCTTATGCACAATCGAGCGCGGCGAGGCACTGCATTTAAAACATTACTCAGCATTTCGGGGGTAACTGTAATACATGCCTGTTGAATTTGAGCTTTTAAGTCCTCTACATTTTACATACACCGTATCTTTAATATACCCCCATAGAAAAAAATCCATTTGGGGTTATATCTGGAGAACGAGGGGGCCATCGAATAAATCTATTGGTACCTATCCAATGTTGAGGCAAAATTTCCTCTAAATAATCTAGGCAAATCTGGGAATTGTGGGGAGGAGCTCCATCTTGTTGAAAAATATTGAAAGTTGTGTCGATTCTCTAAAAGTAGGTCATCTAAGAATTCATTAAATTCATTTCTCAAAAAGTTTAGGTACCTTTGGCCACTGAGGTGACCATCATAAAAATAAAGACCTATTAAATTGGTGCCTAAAATACCTATCCACACATTTATTGAAAAACGATTTTGAAACCCAGTCGGTCTATGCCAGTGTGTATTTTCAGAAGTCCATTTGTAATGAATATTGCGATTAAAAAATCCATTATTGGAAAAATTTACCTCATCGGACCAAAGTATTTTACTACATATTAATGGATCGGCACCCTTCTTTTCCAACAACCACCTACAAAAAGTCGTCCTCCTTGGTTTGTCCCCCGCTTGTAAATTGTGAACTTTTTTAGCTTTATAACACCGGTAACCATTTTTCTTTAAAAATTTTCTAGCACTTGTTTTATTTATATGACAAGCAATTTGAATTTCTCTTAATGATGTTTCCAAATTTTCTGTATTTTTATTTCTTACATAATTAATAACTCGATTTACCTTATTTACATTATCAGTAACACTGTTCAACCTTGTCTTCTTCTTTAAAAACGAACCAATTTTCTGAACAGAGTTTTATTCGGCTATAGTGCTTGTGGAAATCTGTTTCTATATTCTACTTGAGGTAATCCAGAGTTAAAATTACATTGGCAATATGTAACTAACATATTATAACGATCAATGTGAGTGAAAATCATTTTTGAAAATTCTAAATCCTTACACGAGTGTGATTGAGTGAGAGTTTAAGTATTAGCTGAGATGATCTGTCAAGAAATTCAATTGTCAAGTTTGTTCATAGCCAACTATTTTAAAATAATTGAAATAATAGTGAAATCATGAAATACAAACAAATGGATATTATACTCAAATTAATTGGTAAAGACATTTTAACTTTCTGAGCAAGGGGTGACGCTTTTATGGAGAACCTCTATACATTGGCATAACTGCGAATACTCTTTCCACAATTGATCCACGTTGCTTTCTTGATTATTATTTTGTTTTTGTTACCTGAATTTACTTTATTCTTCTTAATTGTGTTAATGTTTTATTATAGCAAAGATTTGAACAACTTATTGAATTATTTTATGGTTTTATTTAATCATACTTCTCCACAGCAAATATAATGCTTGTTAAAAAAAATTTATTGGTTTTAAAAAAATGTTTTTATTATTACTGACGTAGTACCAATGAATAAATATGGCATGTGATATATCGTTGAAAAGGGAGGAAAATACTCTATTTAATAGCGCCATTTCCCGCCCGTTTCAAAATAATTTTTTTAACAACTTGAAGAGTAAATCTCAAAATACAGCGGTTTTGAAAAAAATTAGATAAAACCTCGTTGAAACACTATGTTTTGCAAAAAAATTTCGCCTTCGAAGTCTTCTCGTATCTCTTCAAATAACGGAGATATTTGGCCTAGACGTTTTCCGCATTTTCGATATTTTCCGCCATAACTCTTAAAGTAGGCCATGGATTTCAAATGTCTTTAAATCATTTTATAGGTTATATAAATCGGCACAATTTTCATAAAAAAAAAATTTTTTTGTACGACCGATATTAAGTGAGATATTCTCGAGTGCCCTGATAAAATGGACAGCCTGTATAACAACTTTTTGACAACACAAAGGGTAAAACTGAAAAACCTGAAATTGATGAAATCAGTTGCAAGGATTGTAACTAAAGTATATCGGACAAACAACCTTCAGTTATAGCTGGATTTAAGAAGCATATGATTAATCTTAAATATAGAAGAGCTGAAAGGTCTAATGTTGATAACAATCATAGAATGTACATCAACAACTTAAGGTTAATCAGAACCATAACAAATAACAGACAAAAATAATAAATGTGTAGCAAAGTAAAAATACCTACTACTAAAGTCCAGTATTCCACTGTTTTCTATGAAAGGAAATCGATTCATTGCCGCCAATCAATGTGCACAATGTCCGCTTCCAACTCAATTGAAAATAATGTCCTATAACTTGTGACATACTACGTCTTCAATCGGAAAACGCAGCAGGTAGATTAATCCTGAAGAAAGGAGTACAGCGCAGGGCTGTTGTGCATCTCCAGCCGTAGACTAGTTCCGAGCTTATTAGCTCTCATCAGTACGACATAGGCAAATACACAACGACACCTCACTGTTTCTCTAATCATCAAATTACAGACAATAGGTGTCCGTAACTTATCGACAGCTCCATCTGGTGGTGATTGTCCGATAATTCGACATAACCTATATTTTGTTAAATAAGAAAAAGCAGTGTGTTGAAATTTTTGAAATTACAAAATATAAAAATAGCATGACCCAACCAGAATTTGAGTGAGCTTACTGAATAAGAAGAATAACTGAATTAATGGGATTGTTAGTTTATTTTATTTTTAATCATTTTCAGATGACGTCATCATGACTAGCGAATGGCACGTCGATTAAGGTGCTCTAGTGTAGTGTTTAAGGGTCTTCGTGTCTGTAGAAACTGTAAAAAGCAAAGCTTCCAACTGCCTCGAGGATGAAGTTTATTAGTTAGTAGTCACATAGAGTTGATTAGCTAATTTATTAATTAGTCTGTTATTTGGTTAGTTCGTGGGTGGGTTAGTTTTTTTAGCAGATTTACAAATAAGCACATAATATTTATGTTGACAAGATATGCTGTGTATGTAATAACAGCTCGTTACATTTAAAACATTAAAGAATACTCCCACATATAACCTCGCGTATTTGTGTATTTCTCGTTCTCTTTATTTGCTGTTCTGTATACACATGCTTGTATTTAACATGAGTAATTAATTTGTAATGCAGCTTAATTTCTATCATAGTTATTATTAACTATTATAATTTAAACCATTAAGAACCTGTATGAAAGAGCAAGGCATTGAAAATGATATTAAAATTAATCCTCTCAAGTTTTGAGGAATGGTAGCTCAGTGTGTTAAAACGACTGGCTAGTAAACTGAGTTGGGTAACGAAGTGGGTTCGATTCCCGTAAGGCGAAACAATTTTCAATTAAAAAAATTGCCCCAAGAGTGGTTCGGAGTCCACATTAAACTGTAGAGCCTCGTCTCTCTTTGCCTAGCACAAGATCCTTGAGATCTTCCAGGGGGTTACTTCGGTAACTTGAGAGGCGGTTAAGAAAACATTTTAAGAAATATTTTTTTTTTAAGTATGAACACTAGTAATAATTTACCGAAAGCTATGTATTACAAAGATAAACATCATGTAGACAACAAAGATTGGGTTAATGCTTTTGCTGAATAGTTTTGTAGTTCATATATCAGCCATAGTACTTACAGAAAATGTTCGTATTTTATTTCTACATCACTTCGTCGAAAAATATACAGGGTGTTTGTTCCATTTGGAAAAATTGAAAAAATTCAATTCAAAAAGTTCTCAATTAAAAAATAATTTTTAGCCGCCCTGTCTACTTTTAGGAAGTAAAAATGATTCAAAAACATTAATTGGATGTATCGTAACTACTATTCACTTAAGTTTTTCTTAAAACCCATAATTTTAGCAACCTTGTCCACGTTTAGGAAGTAAAAATGATTCAAAAACATTAATTAAATGTCTTTTAACTACTATTTACTTAATTTTTTCTTGAAACCCATAATTGTGACTTTGGAGATTTTTCTAAATGCATCGACAGATGATATTATTTAAACCAATGACTTCCTGAAGTCATTGATTTAAACAGAAAAATTGATTACATGGAAGTGGTTGGGAGATAGTTAATAATAATATATGGAGATGAATAGTCTAGAGAGATGCTCAAAAAATATACTGATGATGTACATAGTATTCCATTTTAAAAAAGTCACTTGGTCCTGTGATTTCGTCTTGGCTCGCCCTGTATATTCGAAAATAATTTCCGGTTTTAGACTTTTTATTTAGCCTACTTATAATTTCTAGCTAACGTAGAACTCGAGATATCGAAGTCCGACGCACTAGTGCCCCACTCTGTCATGTCATTTGTCAATTCCGTGACCAGACATAGACCGGTTTCGAACTTATTACTTTTCATCAGTATGGAACAGACAAATGACAGTTGCCAACCTACTAGTTTTATACAAGCTAATGTAATGGTGTAGTGGTAAGAGGTAACTGAATCCTCTCATGTAGTCAAATGCTACTATACACCAGACATCATAGATGTCTCCATGGCGTATAGTGATTTACTATTTTGCAAGTGCCGAGAGCGGCGACCTTCAGCCCTTGGTGGACGTGCATTGTACAGTCCATGTACATTCCCGAACATGCATAAAACCAAGCAGACACATGCATTTCCAAGCACCACAGACCTTTGATCAATATGACATAAACTACTGTGTATAAATTTTGAACCAATTTTATTGAAACCCAATTTCCATAAGAAAACTGCGGGGTCCTTTGTCATAAAATTCAGACTTTTGACGTTTGTTGAACAAAAAACTATTTTTTATCAGAGCATCAAGGGCGATTCCAGGGAGATCCCAAAAAAAATGGGAACACAATGTATTAAATATTACTTTATGTACGAAAATACTGGATCATACTGGAATTTCAAAGATATTAAGTTTAATCTGTGAGTAACATTTTTCAAAGTTACAGCGTGAGAGATCGCATTAAATTCTTTTATTAGCTCGCGTTTACTCAGACATCTCAGCTGGCTTTATCTCAAGCTTTTGTTAAGAAGGAAAAAGCGACAAGTGTGTCCGTCAGCCTACTTTATTTTCATTCAGTAAGTTATCGTAAAAGCTAATGATGAAGAATTTGGTGAGGAAGTTGCCGATACCTAATAACAGACAGTAAAGTTTTCCTTATACAGTGGATGTTTATTCCCCGTTTTGTTTTATACCCTCTATTTATTAGTCATTGTATGTGTCGTAGTCACGTAGTGAAATGCGGCTTTTCAGGAAAAGCCTAGGCAGTTTATGTAATGCCGGCAGATAGTGTGAAACACCTCATGTTACATCATGTGACTAGGCTTTTATGAAGTGCCTTAATATTATAGTATTTTGGTGTAATGTAATGAGAAGTTTAACAGGATCTGCCGTGATTTAGGCCATTGGCATTTCATGAAATGACGTGATCTAGTCATATTGTGGAATAAGGTAACTATTAAAATACAAAGGTAAGAATTTTTGGTTATTTTTATTTATTTTATTTAACAATATGCGAAAACTGGACTATTAACCTAAAATAAATACCCAACATCTAACCTCTCTACCTAGCACCTAACCTCAATTAATATGAAATGAATAATCTTACCTAATTTAAATATTTTTTGATCCATGGACGTTTATTAGGCTTCTTCTCGTAATATGTTTTATACTGTTCATAAAATTTTTCTTCCATTATAATTTAGTTAAATTGAAAAAAAAGAATAGTAACGGTATAATTACAAACTGTTTGTATGTTTATTTTTGACATCACACAATGAGTCTAGCAATGAAGCCGGCAGATTATGTAAAGCACGAATAATAACATTAAATGACTAAATAAACCAGGCTCTTCATGAACAGCCTAGGCAAATCGTGTAGCATATAGATTTTACACTATCTGCCGACATTACATGAACTGCCTGGGCTTTTCCTGAAAAGCCGTATTTCACTATGTGACTACGGCATATGTATTGTAAAAATTTGCTTGTGTTTTTTGGTTAATAAATTTGTAATGTTCTTCCCCTCCAAAAGAATGCTGTAGCAATAAAACCAAACGCGCTGTTATAAAGTATGTATCACCATACATACAGGCTGTCCATTTTATCAGGGCACTCGAGAATATCTCACTTAATATCGGTCGGACAAAAAAAACTATTTTTACGAAAATTGTGCCGAATTATATAACCTCCAAAATGGTTTAAAGACATTTGAAATCCATGGCCTACTTTAAGAGTTATGGCGGAAAATATCGGAAATGCGGAAAACGTCTAGGCCAAATATCTCCGTTGTTTGAAGAGATACGAGAAATTGTTTTGCAAAATAGAGTATTTCAACGAGATTTTATCTAATTTTTTTCAAAACCGCTCTATTTTGAGATTTACTCTTCAGGCTGTTAAAAAAATTATTTTGAAACGGGCGGGAAATGGCGCCATTAAATAGAGTATTTTCCTCCCTATATCACAAGCTATATTTATTCATTGATACTACGTTAGTAATTATATAAACATTTTTTTAAAACCAATAATTTTTTTTTAACAAGCATTATACTTGCCGTGGAGAAGTAAGCTGTTGAAATCTATGCTATAATAAAACGTTAACACAATTAAGAAGAATAAAGTAAATTTAGGTAACAAAAACAAATTAATAATAAAGAGAATATAGCATACAGAACATTAATATTTATCTAATCCTCAAAATATTTTTTAAGATATCATATCAAGTGTTCAAAGTGTCTACCGCGATTTCTTATGAACAATCGTGCGCGGCGAGGCACTGCTTTTAAAACATTACTCAGTATTTCGGGGGTAACTGTAATACATGCCTGTTGAATTCGAGCTTTTAGGTCCTCTACAATTTGCGGTGTCGTCGAAAACACCTTATCTTTAATATACCCCATAGAAAAAAATCCATTGGGGTTACATCTGGAGAACGAGGGGGCCATCGAATAAATCCATTGGTACCTATCCAATGTTGAGGCAAAATTTCGTCTAAATGATCTAGGAAAATCTAGGAATTGTGGGGAGGAGCTCCATCTTGTTGAAAATATTGAAAGTTGTGTCGATTCTCTAAAGGTAGGTCATATAAGAATTCATTAAATTCATTTCTCAAAAAGTTTAGGTACCTTTGACCACTGAGGTGACCATCATAAAAATAATGACCTATTAAATTGGTGCCTGAAATACCTATCCACACATTTATTGAAAAACGATTTTGAAACCCAGTCGGTCTATGCCAGTGTGTATTTTCATAAGTCCATTTGTAATGAATATTGCGATTAAAAAATCCATTATTGGAAAAATTTGCCTCGTCGGACCAAAGTATTTTACTACATATTAATGGATCGGCACGTTTCTTTTCCAACAACCATCTACAAAAAGTCGTCCTCCTTGGTTTGTCCCCAGCTTGTAAATTGTGAACTTTTTTGGCTTTATAACACCGGTAACCATTTTCTTTAATTTTTTTCTAGCACTTGTTTTATTTCTATGACAAGCAATTTGAATTTCTCTTAATGATGTTTCCAAATTTTCTGTATTTTTATTAATTACATAATTAATAACTCGGTTTACCTTATTTACATTATCAGTAACACTGTTCAACTTTGTCTTCTTCTTTAAAAATGAACCATCATTTTTCAGTTTCGTAGCTAATTTTCTGAACAGAGTTTTATTCGGCTGTAGTGCTTGTGGAAATCTGTTTCTATATTATACTTGAGCTAATCCAGAGTTAAAATTGCATTGGCAATATGTAACGAACATATTATAATGATCAATGTGAGTGAAAATCATTTTTGAATATTCTAAATTCTTAAACGAGTGTGATTGAGTGAGAATTTAAGTATTAACTGAGATGATCTGTCAAAAAATTAAATTGTCAAGTTTGTTCATAGCCAACTGTTTTAAAATAATTGAAATAATAGTGAAATCATAAAATACAAACAAATGGATATTATACTTAAATTAATTGGTAAAGACATTTTAACTTTATGAGCAAGGAGTGACGCTTTTATGGAGGACCTCTATACATTGGCATAACTGCGAATACTCTTTCCATAATTGCTCCATGTTGCTTTCTTAATTACTATTTTGTTTTTGTTACCTGAATTTACTTTATTCTTCTTAATTGTGTTAATGTTTTATTATAGCAAAAATTTGAACAACTTATTGAATTATTTTATCGTTCTATTTAATCATACTTCTCCACGGCAAGTATAATGCTTGTTAAAAAAAAATTTATTGGTTTAAAAAAAATGTATTTATAACTACTAACAAAGTACCATTGAATAAATATAGTATGTGATATATCATTGAAATTTAATAGCGCTATTTCCCGCCCGTTTCAAAATAATTTTTTTAACAGCCTGAAGAGTAAATCTCAAAATACAGCGGTTTTGAAAAAAAAATAGATAAAACCTCGTTGAAACACTCTGTTTTGCAAAAAAATTTCTCCTTAGAATTTTTCTCGTATCTCTTCAAATAACGGAGATATTTGGCCTAGACGTTTTCCGTATTTTCGATATATTCCGCCATAACTCTTAAAGTAGGCCATGGATTTCAAATGTCTTTAGACCGTTTTGTAGGTTATATAAATCGGCACAATTTTCGTAAAAATATTTTTATTGTACGACCGATATTAAGTGAGATATTCTCGAGGGCCCTGATAAAATGGACAGCCTGTATACATCGTATTATTAATAAAAATAACAGATGTTTGTGACACACTTTCCAGTTTCCAAATTGAAGTAAAGAGTAAAACGCCCAGTCGCTTTGAGAGCCCACATTTCACATTAATATTCTTTTTTATCAATAAAAATTCAGGTTGCGTAGGTACGCGATAGCAGAACTTTTTAAACTCGAATATTAAACTTACCTTTTATTTAGGCTCCCCCCAACATGGCAAACGTATATCCAGCAAACTTCACAACTGTCAGACGCTGTTTGGGAACAGATTCGCGTCGATCCCGAGTAAGCCTGGCCCACCTATCACCATAAAAGAACGAATTTGCGGCACTTAAACACAACACACCGGTTTTTCCATCCTTGCACACCTGAGAGAGCGATCTGAAACAAAGAAAGACGGCGTCAAAAGCGTTTCCCCGGGCTACTAAAGGCAATTGGGAAATTGCTTTGCTTATTTCCATTGGCGGTGTTAATACTGTTGATGGCCTTAATTAATTAAACTTTAAGATTTTCTTTCAGGAGGAATTTGTAGTATGGAGGATTCAAGCTAAGTGCGACGTGCTCTAGTGGGCCTTCCGAGAAGTTCCAGGTTAACTGTAAATAATGAACTGCAGAAATGTACTATCATAGAGCGTTGGCTTTCCGTGTAAATAAAATGAAATAAAAATATCATTAAGAGGGCAAGGAAAACTATAATTTAATAGAAAATATAGATACCGTGTTACTAAATAAATTATGAGAAGAAAAACGTTTGATCGCCTACATCTCAACTTCAACCGTAAAAAAATTACTTTCCCCTTTAATACTATGACGTAAATATTGACCTTTTCACGTTGTTATCTTTCGATTTGCCATTACTTTACACCAGTTAAGTGTCTGGCAATAATTTTAAGTAGCATAGACATAACTTCAGTACAAGTTATTTAAAAAACTAGACACCATGACGCGGTTCGCTCTATATTGTTTGTCTCTTTTAACATTCCATTACCACCAAAGATTCCCACGGAAAGCTGCCAGACGAAGAGAATCATTGTCTCAGTTCACAAATGGCTTTAAATGAGTCAAAAGATTTATTGCTAGCCAAGTTGAACCCATACGATAAAAGGAAACCCAAAGTTATTCAATCACGATGTACCTCAGGGATCCGTCCTGGAACCTCTACATCTTACTATTTATATTAATGATATTTTACATCTATAGCTATATATGAGAGACCAAAAATCCCACTATTTCCTGTGAAATAAAATAATATATTATCTTTAAACCAACCTAGGGGCGCTCTTGTGAAACTGCACTTAAAAAAATCATTAATGAATTTAAATTCGAAATGGATAAAGGTCTTCTTAGACTTTAAACGCGAAGTTTAAGTAGTTAGCAGGAAGATATTGGGTGAAACAAACTAGAATATTATTTTAGTCTCGATATTTCCAGGTATGAATTGATTCAATCATATTTACAAGATCGTTATAAGAAAACCAAAGTCGGAGAAACATTTGTTGAAAACGCGAATGCTGTGCCCCAAGGTAGTGGATTGGAACCTTTGCTCTTTATTATGTTCATAAATGACATTTTGCTAATTTGACTTTTACACCACCATATGCACATCTAACGAATGAAACATGTCATAGTTAAGAGTGGATATATAAAGAAAAATATGTAAAGAAATAGAACAAATTACTAGAAATATCAATAAAACTCTTACAATATATGCAGATAAGCACACATGTATATCACAAAAAGAAGGAAGCAAAAACAAAACATTCTAAAATGAATCGTCATAATATTCACCAGATTATAATAGGCGTTCTGAATCAATATGTTTATTGCCTTTCTGAATATCTTTAATTGAGTCATACTTCTGAGAGACACGAGTATGTGGTTCTATATTTTTTTGCTTCCGTATATTACTGATCAGGGGTTAAATTTAGCGCTTGTCTCGTGTTATGCTCAGGCAGAGGATTAGTATGTAGTGTGTTCAGTATTATCTTATGTATTAGGCATACTGTTTCTAGACTAAAGGTGCTTGTAAGCATTAATATATTGTGAGCGATAAAAAGAGGTTTACAATGATCCCTTGCTTTTGCTTTACATAAGTATCTTAGTGTCCTATTTTGTAACATAAACACGGTGTTTAGAAAATATTGACTACACATTCCCCATAATGGGATTCCGTATCTTATATGGGACTCAATCAGGGAAAAGTAAGCCGTTCTTGCAGCCCTGAAACCCAGTTCATTCGAAGTTCACTGCATAACAACCAGATGCCAATATTTTACTTAAATTAGCGACATCTACATCAAACTTTAGCTTCTCATCAATATGTAACCCAATAAATTTAGTATGGGGTTTATTCTCAATAGGTTGGTTATCTGAGAAAAGATCGGTATATGTAAACTTGAAAGTATTATATTCGTTTTATTTATATTGAATACAAGCGAATTGGAATCACAACATTTTTTTACTTTACATATATCTGACTTTATAATATCTCGTAGACTTAACATTTCTACTATGCCACATAATGGTAGTTTCGTCTGCAAAAAGCGTAAAAGTGCCTTGAATATCAATAGGGGCTAAGTCGTTTATGTATAACAAAAATTAAATGAGTCCTAGTGCAGATCCTTGTGGCACACCACAGTTAATATTATAATTTATTAAAGTTTCAAGGGAGACCGTATCCTTGCCTCACATCAGTGTATGCGCGGAAGCTATGCAATCTTAAGCGAGGATTGTGTAGTGGATATACCATCCTTCTGAGGGAATATAAAGCCGTCGGTCTCTTGTCTATTAAACGTTAGGCAAGTAAAAAGATCCCTACTCTTCGAATGAGAAGAGGTTCGGCAAAACTCCTGGTTGGGGGTAGCTTGTCTACAGCCGTCGCTGTTAGGTCTCAGTATCGGAAATAGGCCGACGTTAATTAAATGTTAAAAAAAGATGTAGTTCTTGATGAAGCATTAACATTTTCAAAGTATATCAAAAAGATTGGTTTTGCTTATCGACCGCTAAAACAATTAGCACAATGGATATTTCCTCTTAGTCGGAGTATATTTATGATGCACATATCAAAAAGTTCGTTTAACACCTCTAATATTCCAATCCTCACATACTATAGTGAGCTGTTCAAAGGCTGAAATGGCAAGAAAGAAATACATTTTACAGTTAGAAAATCTTTCCGCCTGAAATTTCCACAAAGCTTTTAAAATAATTAATTCAAGTAATTCTGGTCAACATGTTAATTAGGAATTGCTGAAGCGTTAAGTAAACTCGTTACTTGGTTAGCACAGAATTAAGTAGGTATGATGTAGGTAACGGGGTCCCAGATAATGCTGCAAATCCAGTAAATCGCCTGTGTAAATATACGCGGAACAACAATTGTGTTGACTGAAATGGAGGATTTAAATTTAAATTATGTGGGACTAGGAGGTGCTTTGGTAAGGTACTTTTTGTTCTTGGTAGTACATGGAAAGATAACGTGTAATAACATGTTCAGTATGAAAGGCATAAGAAATAATATATAAGTTTCCCTTTGTGTGCAGATAATTAGACTTAGAATTGCTATACATATAATGTTTTATTTATAACATTGGATGATTCTGAAAATATAGGATGGGTAGTTGCTTTAATACTTTGTTCTTTAAAGGGTTTATTTATTTAGAAATTTCTACGGCTTGCAAGTACGGACCTTGGTCAAGTTCCACCACCTGTCATCGAGTCATTGTGTTTATGCAATTCGATGATTTATTAGATTGTACATGATGTCGCGCCAATATTAGTAGATCAAAGTTAATAAGAAACGAAAATATATGCTTTTAAGTTATCTATAAAAAGTTCATGTAACTAAACTTGGAAAATGGTTATTTCATTAAGAAATTTCGCAGTTTATTAAATATATAAATCTTGAAGTAGGTAGGTAGGTACTTCAGAATAATTATCAAAAATAAATGATGTTCCACTAATACTAGTAAATTCAAGTTAATAAGAATAATAAGAAACGAAAATATAAGATGTCTTTAAGTTATTTACAAAATATTTATGAAACTAAAGTTAGAATATGACATTTTATTTCACTGAGAAATAAATTTATTTCTAAAGGCACTCCAACTCCTGGGTCTTTATTTTGACATTTTAAATGGCAGGAAAATTTTCACTTATTAATTTCACACAATGTTAAAAAATGGTGATGCGAAATTTTCAGCTATAATATCCCTAGGACATTGATAATTTTATGCCAATCGAAAGCACGTTGAGAAATTTGTCATAAAATTATGAGACATTTGTCAATGTCGGAGGAATATTCGGTCAGAAAATTTTTTGAAAAAGAAAAATCAAAAAGTTGCAACACAACAAAACAATTATTTATTTATTAAAAAGCTGGTAGAGGTACATTTACTAAAATTTAACACAGCATTAGATTTGATTGGCGCATTTATAGATTGAGAATTTGCATTGCCAAAACGTGACATTTTGAAATTTATTGTCATTATGAAGTTGTCAAAGTTAAATAATTTTGTTGTCATAGTGATTAAAAATTTCCCTGAATGGTGATATCAGTGTAATGTTAAAATGATTGGATGATTTGTATCACATGACAAGAAATAACGAAATTTAATTGGTTGTTAGAACTGCCAAAAAATGTTCAGACAAATTTTTCCATTACCAATTGTAAAGAATCCAAATAAAAGCATATGATTGATTAGAAAATATAAGTGTGAAGTTTTCAAAAGAAATTTGTATGAGAAATAACACTTAGACACACAAAGTTGGTACACCCTGTACCAACGGACATTTTGAATTTTTTTATTTTATTTTTTGCATTTTTTATGTCAATTGAGTTGCAATATCGTTAATATATAAAATAAATAATAGCGGACCTAAAATACTTCCTTGCGGTATTCCTATATTTACACTCTTCGTACTAGATACATACTCATCAATATTTACTTACTTATCTTACTTTACTTTACAATCACTCAAATAATTACTTATCCACATATGTACCATTCCTTCAAGTCCATATGCTTTCAATTTATCTAACAATGTATCTCTATCTACGGTTTCAAAAGCTCTCTTAAGAAATTTTTCTATTATAGTATTCATAACCTCTAACAAAAGCAAACTTATTTTATAAGCCGCATTTTCGTTTTGTATTGCCTCTACATTCAATGTTAATCCAAATTCATTTTTCTTTTACTTTGATTTATTTAATGACATAATGATGAAAGATAACTTTTTGTGCCCTTTTCTGTTGATCTGATAACTCTGATGTCTTAAATAACGTTCCTACAAAATTTTCCCGTCTATCCACAAACGTGCCGCCTCGCAGGAAAAATAAGCCCTCAGCAGGGCGTGACGTCTTAGACAATGACATATTACTGTGTGTCGCTTCAAGCTGCACCTCCTGGGAAATATATCTATATTGTAAAGGTGCCTTAAATAATCCAGAACAGAATAGTAAAGTCGGTATTTGTCTGTAATTAATTCAAATGGAATTTAATAGCCGAAATTGCAATAAAATTACAGCAGCATAGGGTTGATGAATTACAAAATCAGGTAGCCAAGCAACGGTTTAATATTTATCTGAATTAGATATTCCTGCGGGAAGATCCACAATACTCTATCATTGGAATTAATAATAAATACTGAATATCATTCTTTGTCAAAAAAAATTGGGAACAATCGCCTAATGAAATATTAATCGATGGACGAATTATTCTACCTACGGCTAAAACTTTTTGTGGCAGATTCGTCTGGAGTTATCGATCCTGAAGGATTTATAATAAATTAATGAGAGACAAAATAGATTGTTTCTATGACGATATAATAAAAACTACAAGGTCATTAGGACTCACTGAATTTTTAGAGGGGTTGGCATCAAATTTTAAACGAATGAATATTTAGTTTCAATCTAATACATCTTCGTAAAGAAAGCGAATAGTGCTGTTTTAACCAATTTTTGTGCGCTTGTAACTGAACTTCCCGTTGATATTTTTAATTTTTGACTGAGCTATTACATTGAAATGAAATACTGAGAAACTATTAATACTCTTTAGTTAGCATATTATTACATACTTCGGTATCATTAACTATATGTGTTTCAATTTTTTCTATTTAAAAACCTTGAATATATTTATTCATTGTTTTACTTTCCTATCTTTCAGTTCTATACCGGGTGTTAGAAAAGTATGAGAACGGTGGAAAATCTTGAACAGTTTGCATCAAATCGAAAAATTAAAAAATACATGTCAAACATTTTTCAAAAAACTATCTACTGATACCAAAATGACCTCCCCACCCACCACCCTGTGGGTGGGGCGAGGGGTAACTTTAAAATTTCAAATGGAAACCCCTATTCTACGGCAAAAAATACGTAAATTTCATTCAGGACATTTTTTTCGATTCTTGCATGGTGTCGCTGTAATCGAAAAAAATGAAAAGAAAACATTACTGTTTCAAGAGTAGCGTCTTGTGCCCATAAGAAAACGTCCAATTCAAAAACTGAAAAACACTTATTTCTTATTTTTACGAAATCTATCCAATGACATTGGATTCCACCCTCCCACCCCTAACCCAGTGTGTGGGGCGGAGGCAACTTTGAAATTTTTAAAGAAAATCCCTATTTTTATAGCGGATTCGGATTCTACGGCCAAAAATACGTGAATTTTATATCGGGCATTTTTTTCGATTCTCGCAAGGTGTCGCTGCAATCGCACAAAATTGAGTGGAAACATGAAAGTTTTGAACGCATACTTAAAAACATACGAAAAGTAAAACTACTGATCTCAGAGTGAATGATTTCCCGAGCTGTTTTGAGAACAGTGATTTTACACGGTCGTGCGGAAATTACAACAACTACTAACATTCTGTAAATTTATTAGCAGCTAGTAATTTTCAATTTACATTTTTTACAGGGCAATAAAAAACTCGATTTTAAAAAACCAACAGTGGTTTTACCTCTTAATTCAGCCACTTCAGACAAATTCTTGATCCCAGCCAGTGAAGGCAAGGAGGTAAGTAGCCATTTAAGGCAAGGTGAGGATTTCGGCCAGTTGAGGCAATTAGTTTATAGCTTAACTGCTACACTAGCAGGTTTTAATTTGAAGATTATAGCAGGTGTTCAAAATGGTGCCCATTGACTTCTTAGCATTGTCCGAGACGAACGTAAAAATTTTCAATAGCAATAGAGGTGATATTTCTGCAAAAATGTTTATTATGCGTTGCCTCATCTCTTCCAAATCACGAGGTGTAATGAAATAAACCTTACCCTTCACGTAGCCCCAAACAAAATAATCAAGTGGCGCGAGGTCGGCAGATCTTGCTGGCCATTCAATAATTCCTCTTCGACCTATTCATCGATTTTCGAAAGTACCATTTAAATAGTCCCTAACAATATGCCGATACTGTGGAGGAGCCCCATCTTGTTGCAACCAAACATTATCGAACTCATCACCAGCAATCTCTTGTATTGAGGGAACTATTTGATTTGTCAATATTTCCAGGTATTTTTCTCCATTCAAATTTCCATCTATGAAAAACGGTCCTATGATTCGATCCCTGAAAATTCCTGCCCAAACATTTAATTTTTGTGGATACTGCGTGTGTGTTTCAAGCATCCAGTGAAGGTTTTCGTCACTCCAATATCTGAAATTATGGCGATTAACTTTTCCACTGAGTTCGAAAGTTGCTTCATCTGAGAAGACAAGTAGAGATGACACAAAATTTGGGTTTTAGTTACTCCTTTCCATCATAAATTCACTAAATTCAAGTCGCAGATCAAAATCATCTTCATTTAACTCTTGGTGAAGGTGAATTTTCTAAGGATGAAATTTCAAAAGTTTTAAATCCTTATGTGAAAATGCACTCATGTCAAGTTGTTGACTGGCTTTTCTGATTGATAACCTTCGATTTTCAACAAATGCCTGGGCCACTTCTATTTGTCGAGCTTCCGATGTTTCAGATTTTGGTCTTCCATATTTTGAGCGGTTTTTATTTGTCCTTGTGTCTAGGAATCGTTTGATGATACGGGACACATTAGATTTCGAAATTCCCACTTGATCTACACGGAAAGTTTCGTTGAATAAAATCACAACTTCATCATAGGACCTTTCTTTATCGCCCCACCCTCGCATCATTAAAAGAGAAACTCTCTCTTCCTTTGTTAAAGTAGCCATTATGCAGAAAAAACCGCGAGAACTAATGAAAAATGAAATAACTTTTTCCATACAAAAGTGCACTCCTGCCTCTACAAAAGTTGGAAGAAACTGAACGTTCTCGTAGAAATTTCACAAAACAAATACTGTTATTAAGAACACTTTAAAAAAAAATTCATAAAAACCAAGATATAACAACAGATACTGTTTTTTAAACTGAATGTTTTTTTGTCAACACGAGTAGCTACAGTTTGTAAATATTTACAAACTTATGGACGCTTAAGGTTTATTTCAATTTTGTGCGATTGCAGCGACACCTTACGAGAATAGAAAAAATGACCGATATAAAATTCACGTATTTTTGGCCGTAGAATCCGAATCCGCTATAAAAAATAGGGATTTTCGTTACAAATTTCAAAGTTGCCCCACCCACTGGGTTAGGGGTGGGAGATTCGAATCCAATGTCATTGGATAGATTTCGTAAAAATAACAAATACGTGTTTTTCAGTTTTTGAATTGAACATTTTTTTATGGGCACAAGACGCTACTCTTGAATCAGTAATGTTTTCATTTCATTTTTTGCGATTACAGCGACACCATGCAAGAATCGAAAAAAATGTCCGGAATAAAATTTACGTATTTTTTTTCCGTAGAATCCGATTCCGCAATAAAAAATAGGGGTTTCCGTTTGTAATTTTAAAGTTGCCCCTCGCCCCACCCACAGGGTGGTGGGTGGGGAGGTCATTTTGTTATCAGTAGATAGTTTTTTGAAAAATTTTTGATGCGTATTTTTTTATTTTTCGATTTGATGCAAACTGTTTGAGATTTTCCACCGTTCCCATACTTTTCTAACACCCGGTATAACTTTTGGGATAGATACTTCCAACATTAGGCTTGCTTACACTAACTAGAATGTTCTGCTGAATCTATCCCTGGAAGGCGCAAAGCAGTTTGAGTTTGCGTTCATCCCCTATAATAATTTTTTTCCCTTTTTTGTGATACAAGGTACTTGCACTTTTAGAAATATAACTCGTGATTTCTACAATACTAAAAACTCTACGAAGATCAACTTTTAAGCCTACAATTAATAAATCGGTAAGTTTTAGCTTCTTGTAAGAAATAGCATAAAACTCATGTAAAGCCTCTTGTTTATAGTTTACCAACTAATTTATCATATTTTCATAAAAATTCTTCCGGTTGACAAATGTTTTAAATAAAAGAAAATTAAATAAATTTACTAGCTATTTCACTATTATCTGCTGTAATATAACAAAAATAATTTTATTGTATTACATCAAATGAAATTATAGCAATATTCCCTCTAGCTTCATTTACTGCGCACAATACTCTACCCCTGACCTACAGGTTAGTAATACCATTTATTACAAGTTCAACACAAAGTAAATGGAGGCAAGGGGAACAAAGTATAATACTATTTTTTATCTGACAATTTTTCATTCACAAGTTCCAAAGTTACTTCTTAAAACCTTACAATAGCTATAATCCGTACAACTGATAGCGAAGTATACGACAAACCTCAAAACTTTTTAAAAATCGCTTTGCGTCTCTTTGTCCTTTGATACCATTAGTCGACTTTTGCGCCCTTTAATTCCAATTAACTTTAACAATAACAAATTACCCTGACTATCGATTGAAAACATAGCGGTGTGTGGATCTACGGGAGATTTAACTGGGTCAAAAAGCATACCAAGTAGGGTTAACTGGGATGAGAGTGGATTTGTTTTGAATGTGTATCATTTATGAATATGTTGTTCTAGTCTTATACGTGAAAGTCTTTAGGTTTGTACTACATACAGTTCTCGGAAGTACATTAAATCTCACAGAATTTCTTTAAGATTTTTTATGTATTTCTGGCATAGCGGTTAAAGCTTGAAATATGTTCTTTAAAACGCTTTGAGTTGTTATATCTTGAAAATTAAATTTAAGCTCTCTTATTGCTCCAATATTAATGAAATTTGAGTTAAAATAAATCTTTATAATTGTTATAAACAATGTTTTTCGTTGTTCTACCTAGCATATATTTATAGTAGGACCTGCAAAGAAGAAAATTCTTTGTAAAAATTTTTCTTGCTCTATAAACATATGCGTTTTACGAAAAATCGAAGAATTTACGTTTTTACAGTAAATTGACGCAATTTTTATGTTTTTAAAATGGTTTTCCTGTGTTAAATATTAGAAACACAGTCTGAATATGGTCTCGGTGTATAACCATCAGTCGATAAGTATATCCAAGAGAGATATATTATAAAAGGAAATCTGCGCAGCTGTAGGCCTGCCGCATGTTGCTGTGCGAGTGTGTATACCGCTATGGGATAGTTTGAAAATAGTGCGCTACATTTTCATAGATTGTCTTGTAATGTCAAGTATTAAAACGTGATCTTTACTTCTTGTTTCGTTTTTTATTTTAATATTATCTTGTTCAAATAATTATTATTACAATTTGACATAGAAAACGTTTTTTTTGTTTAAACAATTAATAAACAATTAAAGCTAGCGGGCAAATATAACAGTATAACTTTTTATTTTAAGCTATTTCAATTGTATATCAACAAGTTTCACAGAAATCCCACCTACCCGTAATTATTCCGAAACAGCGCATTTCTGAGCTAGTTTGACTCAACTATTAGTGGTATCAGTTTTAAAGTGATAATTGATTAGCTTTTTGAAGTTACACAACTGAAAATTTTAAGATGCCGTAACAAACTATCAAAAATGCAAAATATTTCAATTTTGCAAAACAACTGCTACCTAGGGATCATAATATTTGCTTTGTTTATTCTTGTTGTTATTTTAACTACTCAGCCAATATACATTTGAAATATCTATTGTTACGCGTAAACACCCTGTACGTAGCTTCAAATAATTGCAACAAGACTTTTCACTAACCATTACTTTATTTAATACATAATTAAAATAATTAAGTCCTTATATACATTAGCACACACTAATTACAAGTTGCATCTACTATAGTCTCACTACCATAACTCACAACTTATTACTGTTTTCATTCTATCTGTTCACTTGTTCGTCTAATATAAAACTGTGCTTCGTGCGCGGAATCCACTCCTTATATATATGAGGCGCTTTATTCTCGAACGTTCCAGTCTATTCTTCGCGGTGTTTCTGTCCCTTATCATATATTCTATGAGGCAATACTATGATTAAAACTACCTTTTGATTTGTATAGCTAATGACATTATTATTTTTTGTATTTATATACAACGTTAATCTTTACATTTGTAAAATCCCCACCTTATAATTAGATTTCTATTGAGCAAATAACCTCAGCACAATTTACACTCCACGAAAATCTCCTACTAACTAAATAATAAACAGCGCAAATTTATGAACTTCTCCGCTTTCCCCCATTACCAGCATGCTATTGTTATGTTGCAAGGAAGCGGCCGCGGCGTGGTTATTCGAAATTAGTGTACAAAGTGCCTGATCATAATTCAACCATTGTTCCCAATTCTTTTAAACGTGTACAAAATTTATATCGAATAACGCTGAACGCTGAACGAACTGTTGGGCACAAAGTATAAGAAAACGTCTATTTACTTGAATTTATAACTCGAAAACCTTAATACAACGAAAATTAAATTCAGTAAAATAGTATTTAAAAAGTATTCACACAGAAGTTCTTGACTTTGCTCAATTGCAAGAAATTCTAATACCATTTTCATTAATTTATATATAATAGGACCACTCTCTGGGAACAGGGCAGCATCCTTGATATTTTGTCCTATATATTTGGCAATGGTATCGAGATTCGAACGGTAGTTGAAACTGTGCAGGCCTGTCCGAGACTGGCAATGTAATCAACCTGAATGAACCATCTACGACTGCACTGGTTTAAAGGTAATAAAACGGACAGGCCTACTAGCACAAAAAAACTCGTAAATCGTTTCTTTATCAGTCAACGCGGAAGTCTAACAACGTGCTGTCTATGTGCCAGTGCAGTGCATAAATACCTGTTATAATATCAAGCGTAGGAGTTTAGTTAGTTACTGTTCATATTTATAAATATTTAGTACTGTATAAAAGGTAAAATATTTTAATTATTTACTAATTTACCATGGCTTTCTGAAGACCATTTGAAACAGAGGATAATGTAATAACGCCCGTCAACGTATTATTTTAAATATACATGAATGTTTGAAAAGCGAAAATCCTGAACAATGTGAGAAAGAAATAATACGACGTATTAACGAGTTAACTAAAATATCAAAATCAACAATTTATCGCGTAATTCAAGAAGGCGATGTTATAGATCACAGCGCAAAGAGGAAACGGAAAAATACGAAATTAAAAAATATTGATGATGCCACTAGAGATGTAGTACGGAGTATAATTTATAATATGTAAGAAGAATATTGTCTGAATATTGTCTGAAAGTTATGTGTGGCATTCTACGAATATTCTTTCCTATTATTTGGGTTTTCTACCACATGTACTATTATCCTCTTCAAAACAAATCACCGAATCTACAAAATAATAGAATTATTGGAAAAAAAAAAAAAAGAAGAAAATATAGTTCCTACGTTAAAAATGATTCAAGAAAAATTGAGCGATTATCCTGATTATAATTATAGGTCTTTAGATACACTACGAAATGTCTTATTAGAATGCGGTTTTAAACATAAAAAACTTGACAGTCGTATGGTAATTATGGAATCGCGACGTATAGTTTCACTTCGAGTAGATTATTTGGAAAAAATTAGAGAATATCGTAAACTAAACAGGCATATAGTGTATCTAGACGAGACGTGGTTTGACACGCATGATGTTGTTCAGTATGGTTGGATAGATAGTTCGCACAATTGTGTTTTAAATACTCCGTGTTCGAGAGGAAAACGCGTTATCATACTTCATGCGGGAAGTGAAAATGGGTTTGTACCCAATGCGTTGCTCTTGTCGGCCAAAAAAATATCGCAGTCTTCTGCAGACTATCACGAAGACATGACAGCCGATCTATTCGAAAAATGGTTTTCTCAACAGCTTCTACCAAATATTCCGCCAAATTCGGTAATTGTATTAGATAATGCTTCTTATCACTCGCGTATATACCAAATAACAGCACGAAAAAGGAAGTCATTTTAAAATTCATGAGAAAAAAAATGGAAATTCCTGTAAAAGTTCCAATAAAACGCGAATTACTGAAAAGAATAAAAGAACAGAATTTCAAAAAGGAATATGTTATTGATAACTTATCCAATATACACGGTCATACACTTTTGCGGTTACCTCCATACTATTGCATATTTAATCCTATCGAGATGGTTTGGGGAACACTAAAAGTACGTTTACGAAAATGTAATAACTCTCCAACGTTAAGCGCGATAGTAGTTGATCATATAAGAGAAGTAATAAATGACAATAATACTGATTTATGGAAAAATTGCGTTAGGCATGTAATTGGAGAAGAAAATCGATATCCAATGCTACCCCCTAGTGCGCCGATTTTAATTCAACTGGATAATGATTCCTCCTCAGAAAGTGAAGATTCGGACGCGTCAATTAACATTTAACTTTTCTTCATTTTTTCATTGTTACTTTTAGTGGAATATATTTTGTTTAGTTGACAAGAAATTTTAATTTAACTTACTTCATTCTAGAGAAATATTTTAATTTTGTTTTTATTTATGTTTTATATAAGTATACAAATATTTATTTTTGTTTTCATATAATAATTCTTTGCTTTGTTCAAGAAACTTACGTTTTTATTTTAGAAGAAACTTAAATTTTTATTTTATTTTTGACTAAAATCGTTGCCCCTCGTTAATCTATCCCATCCCCTCCTGGCAAGATATGTTCATACCTTCTCGTTGGTCCTTGCTGAGCAATAACATATTTCAATATAATATGGGTTAACTTTAAAACTAAAATCAATAAATTTAAATATTTAGACTTTATATCTAAAACTGATATAATACCTCAAAAATATGTTATTGGCGAAATGAACCTAATAAACAAAAAATAATAAAAATGAATACAATTTTAACATATTATTGTGACAATCATTTCCATTTACCTCCGCCCATGTACAATAAAGAGATACCGACTGTTTTTGCCGGCTTTTAGTTTTTATACGGTTTCAATTCCAGTCGTATATACTTTACCAACGGACACAAAAATCTGTTTCACACATAATTAAATATTGTTTAAATAAAAGTATATATAGTTCCAATAGTTATATCCGATGTACCTCAAGGGTATGTTCCATGACCAATCCCTTTCCTGTTCATATACACGACCTATCTACTAGTACTACCTTGTCTAAATGCACCTTTTTCCAGATGTCACTAATAGACTCTCTTTGACATAGATATTTGCACATTATTAGGTGAGGCACGTAGCAGCCTATAGCTAGTTTAAGACTGGTCTTAAATTATTAACTAGTTTATTAGAACTGACTAAAACTGTGATTTTTTGTTCAAGATGTCATTCTCTAGATGTGAATTCAGTCCATGTCCTGGAACATTTGTTTATTACGTAATTTGGTAAAACCACAGCATTAGCGACTATTGTGCAGAGATTCAGTCCTACTTAATATATGCCAGCTTGATATGGGGACACTTAGTACTTATGTGTTGCGTCATTTTTCTCTGTGCAAAGAAAGGCTGTAAGAATCGTTAAGTTTAGTATATAGAAACGACTGTAAGGAGGTTTTAAAAAACTTAATATACTTTGTGCTTATATACTCTTCTTATCCCTGAAATTAGCAGCTTCCAAAACCTCCTCGACAGATTTGTGGAAATTGGAAGAAATGATCCTACTAATTGGCCACCTAGACCCCAGATCTTAGGACAATGGATTTCTTTTTATGGGAATACACCAACAACAATCCAGAATATGAAGGAAAGGATAATAACTTATTTTAGATCTATCACACTGGCAATGTTAAGAACAGTACAAATCTCATCCTCATCAAAGACACATAGAGATGTGTGCCGCTCAAAATAGGCAACATTTGAAAAACATTATATTTTTTTCTGTTGAATTATTTGAAAAAAATCTTCTTGTTCTTGATGCAACATTTTAATGAATTCATGTTAACTCGTTTTTCTCGTATAAGCATAATATGTTTGTCTGTTGTTTGACTATGCATGTACATTTTATTACATGTTTATAATGTGCATGTGTTGTTTATTTTCAATTAATATTAGTGTTATTTTTATATATGTTTAAAGTCCTGACTTGTCAAAGCATTACATCTGTGGCCAATAAAGATATATCTATCTATCTAAACGCTCCTCTTTTATGTTTATGTCAGTAAGAACACTCTCAAAGAAATACATATTATAAAAATAAGTTTGTTATAGCACAGGTAGGACTTTCCAAACTTTTTCACTTATGACACCCACAGAAATCATTTCGCTAACCATTTAAATAAACAAACTTATAAATAAGCCAGTTTAATCAATTGGAAAAACGTTACGTGTAGAACGCCAAAACAAATTAGAAACATTTTACTGGAACAGCTCATAAAAGCTGACATTAAAATTTAATTTCATTTTCAATTTCTCAACAGTTTAACTTTATTCGCCAAAACAACAAACTTTATGTTTTATTATTTGCAGAGATTTATTCTGAGACATAAATCTATTCCGGTATTGCAGCAAAAGTTCTTAACTTCAACACATACACGGGGGGTTAAAACTGGATTGGCAGGGCAAGAATCTTGAAAAGACAGGGCTATGGTTAATGGGGGCTAATTGAGGAATTTTGTACTTCGATATAATCTCGTATTTTTACTTTCTTGATGCAAAAATCTAGAAGTACCTGTGGATTCCAACCACAGTAAAAGAATTATTTGTATAGTGCCTTCAAATTAGAAAAAATTAAAGAAAATTTTCTCACAGTTATAAGACCTATAAAAAGTTGAGTAATTGGGTTGTCTAAATATGACTTTCACCCCCCGTAGTTCCAAAAAAGGTGGTTTTTGAGAAATATATACATTTTGTCTGAAAGTTATTTGTGACATTCTACGAAAATTATTTTCTTTTCTGTGGTAGAAAACCCAAATGAAAGGATCAATGTTCTGTGAAATATTTCAACTAACCCATTACTTTGAGGATGATATGCAGTAGTATATATTCCATGAGATCCTAGGAATTTTGAAAATTGTGAAAATAACCTAGATTCAAATTGAGCGTCCTGATCTGTTATTATATAAAGCAGGACATCAAAACGACATATATATTGTTGGAATAATGTTTAAGCAACTGTTTCTCCTGCAATGTTACACAAAGGTTATGCCTCTGGCCAACGAGTAAAACGTTCAACTACAGTAAGAATGTAAGAGCCACCTCCGGAAGGAGGTAATGGACCTACAATATCTATGTGAATATATTCAAACGTCCTCTGGGAATTCGAATTTACCAATTGGAATTTTTGTATGTTTATTTATTTTAGCTATCTGACAATACATGTTTTTGTCCATAAGGTGCAGTCTGTATCACTGTTAATACTTTTTTTAGTTGCTCGTATTCTTGAATGAGTTGAATTATGAAAAATTTCAAAAATAGCGTCGTGTATATGAGGTCGAAATTTGGAATTAGAAACGTCACACCAAATCTCATCTTGCGAATTTGGAATATTAGCTTTCTGTAATACATATTTAATATTGTTTTTCTTGGACAATTCATTTTTTATTAATGTTTCTAGTTCCACGTCTCCAATTTGTTCATCGCTCAGCGATTTAAAATTAAAATCTGGAGAATTTATTGCAGATATATGATCTACTAGTGTGTGAGTTTGAGGTTAAGAATACATTGTTCCAGAGAAGATAAACCATCTATACGTCAAAGCATATCAGCAACCATACTATTTTTACCTTTAACACGTTGAATGTTTGTAAATTGCTCTATAAATTCCATATAACGTATTTGTCTGAGACTTCTCTCCACCGTACGCCACAGTACCCCGCAATATAATTCCCTTATAAGTCCTGGTAAAATTGTGCATTGTTCCGCAGTTATGAAACTTCCATTTAGAGAAGCCAATTAGTAATCCTTATTTAACGGCTGATATTAGACGAGCTGGTAGAATTATATCCCTCTCTTACGATTAATAATGAAATTATTTGGTCAAATGCGGATAATAACCCGCCGCCTTTCTAAATAATATATCGCCCTTGTATAGCTGCAGCAGTAGCCTAGAAGGTTAACTAAAAAATTCATTGCGCCCTCCAACGTGAGCGTAAAGATTTTAGGGACTCTGTGAAAATTTAATTAGGGAAAATAGGAAGTTTCCGACAACTAGGTTAAATTTGTTAGTTTCTATCTAAAAATATGAACGTTAATGTTAGGTTCTTCTTCTTACGTACATTTGTGTAATACAAAGTGATGTGTAGTTAGGTGAATTGGTGGGTGTACAATTTCAGGATTTATACGTAGAAATGTCGGTAGAAAATAAATAAATAAATAAATAAATCTTTATTTGCCATAACATAGGTAGATGGTGCTCTTCCAATGGCCCCAAGACAAAAAAAAGTTAATGTTCTTTATCCTAAACCTAATAAAATAAGGAAAACTTTGCAACAATGTAACGCTAAAAGGTGCAGGTTGGGGATCAATGAAAATAAACCAAAATAATATAAATAGATGGTTAAGTGGTAAGCAGCATACTCTTTATCCTACAATTAAATGTTTCTGAGAAAATTTTTTAGTGCTCGAGTCAAACTTGTTCCACAAATAGATTACATTGAATATGACATATGACTGACTATTGAAAAGCTGACGATTTGTGCTTAGGTATTCTAAAATCTCGCATGTGCCTTGTGTTTTGATTGTGATTATAAGAAGGCAACTTACTTCGTAGGTAACTAGGCTCACCAGTAGTCATCACTTTTATTTATAAATATTTAGGAGAGAACTTTGATTTAAGTAGGGAGTGATGTGATTTCTAAAGGGAATATTGTACGCAAAGCGCATGCAAACATTTTGAATTTTTTTTATTAGACGGCAGGAAGCGGCGCTGATAAAATTATGATATGCATCACCATAATCAAGAATAGAGAGAATGAGGCTGTTGCACAAACGATATTTAGCAGCAGGTGACATGAACATTTTATATGGGTATAAACTTTTTAGACGGCTGAAAGCCAATCCTATTTTAGTGGAAACATGTGACTACGCCAAGATTTTTTGCTTCACTCAATTTAAGTATTTCATCTACCAATTTGATAACAAAATCATACAGTTTGTCTCTAAAATATTTTAAGTCTGCTATCAATAAGACAGACTTAGAAGCATTGATTTTTAAGGTATGATCCAAAGAATTTTTTTAAATTTTCTGTAAATCTGATGAAATATTTTGTTGTGCAAATATTTTATTATTTGGACAAAGATCGGGAATTAATCGAGAATCATCTGCATATCGCATTACACTACAAAACTGAACTCCGTCATTCACGTCTGAAATGTATATTAAAAATAATAGGGGTCCTAAGATGGACCCTTGGGGTACACCTTGATGTAATAAAGCAAATTTGGATTTGAGAGTCTTATTATCTTGTGTCAAAGCTACGCATGCTAGTTAAATAAGATTTAAAAAAATTAATACAATTATTGGAAAAACCGAAATAATGCAATTAGAAAGCAAAACTTGTGGATTCAACATATCGAAGGCTTTACCAAAATCAAGCTAACGCTAAAAAAAATTTTTTTAGACGTTTTGTTCTTGTATTCACATAAATCACATTTTATTTTTTTTTATCCCCTTTAATATAGGGTGGGGATGGCAATGAGGGTAGTAGAGGGGGGTAGCTAACGCTAAAAATTTTTTTTAAATGTTTCGTTTTTTTATATACACTAAATCACATTTTAATTTTTTAAATTTTTTTGCTCCCTTTCATAATAGTGTGGAGGTTGTATTAGGGGTGATAGTGGGGGAGGGTGCCAAAAAAAATTTTGAGACCTTAACTTTTCGTACTTGCCCTAAATTGCAATTTTATGGACTCTTACTTGCTTCTTTTGCCTATTTACCCCAATTTACCTTCGAACCCTTCAACGGAATTAAGTCAATATCATAAACGGTTCCAGAGTAAACGTAAAGTTACAGACAGACAGACCGACAGACAGGAAATTATTTTCCCTCAAATTTAAAATTTCGACGATTCATGACATTTTAAGCATATTTCAACAACAAAAATTGATTTTTTTTTGCGTTACTATAATGAACTTATACTCCCAACTAAAATAGAGTAACTATCTTTTTAGAAGTTTGACAGTTTACTCTTTGTAAACGGTTATCAGTTTACCTATAATAACGTTCCAGCTATAACTCAATCTGGATTTACAGACCTTATGCAAACATTTCAATTTTCCGCCGCCACCAACGGCAGCGTATAAAAAACGATATTTCTCTTGGAGAAATAAGAAATCCAACAATATGTCATAGATAGAGTTCACAGATGGGCCTCTCCGGGCTGATAAAAAATAATACGAAAAGCCTGTGACTACCTACTTGTAAAATATGGCTATAAATGCTTGTAGACGCTTTTTTATTTTATAAACTGACAGTGTACTCTTTCATCGCTCCTCTCTTCTCACATATTTACAAAACAAATAATATATAATTAATACAGTATACAAACTTTGCGATTCTTTCAATTTATATACGACAGTTTACTGTAGAAAAATAGGAGCACTACGTGTTTTTTAAGGGAATTCAGACGTAAGATCGAGCGAAAGTAAAATACAGTACCTATTGGAAAGGTTTTCGTCAGATCTGATAAGAAAACCTAATAAAATATCCTAGTATTAGTATAACTTCGGTATGTTTGTTATGTTCGATATATTCATCCCCAGACACGTATCTGTACTCAAAAAATCAACGTATGACATAAAAAATGACATGAAAAAGTGAGCATCATCGGTGCTATATAACTACTGATTCAGAGTTAAATAATAATAATAATAATAAATCGTCTTTATTTATATTTCTGTCTTGGCGAAGTTCAGCAAGCTATTCTACCACTTAACCAAGACAATTTACAAACATTTTAACAAATTTTTAAATACGTAGCAACTAGATAAGATTTACTCTATAACTAACTGATACACTGATAAAGAAGTTTGTAAAAAAGAACATAATAATAAAAATAGTGTATGAATATGCAAGGTCAAGAAATAATTTCTTCATTGTAAAATTATTTGAGTGAGAATTATAAATGGCTACTGCTTGATAAAAGAAAAATCTTTGAAACATTGCCGTGGAATGTCGAGGTATAGTAAGTTGGTTGATATTTCTCAGTTCCCTTTGATGTACATAACTCTTGGCACTAGTTTAAAAAATAAATATTCAGGAATTTGAGTTTTTAAAACGTTTTAAATAAAGCAAGCTAGATGTCCAACTCTACGGTTATGCATTTTTAACCACCCTGTTTCTGATAAATACCTGCTTATATGATCTGTACGACGTAAACCAAAAATAAATCTAATGCATGAATTTTGTATCTGTTCTATTCTAGTGGAAGATTTTAGATCTAGACACGGACCATAAACGACGTCACAGTAATTAAACAAAGATAATATAATGGAATCGCATAACATAATTTTAGTTTTTTCGTTAAGACAGTGCCTGTTAGCATATAGACTTTTAAGTAAACAATATGATTTTCTAATCAGGGAATTTATATAGCTAACAAACTTAAGGTGGACATCAATATTTAAGCCTAAACATTTAACTATTTCCTTGTATTCCAGTTTTTGTCCATCCACAAATAATGAAATGTCGTCTATGGCCCTCTGGCGGTCTTTGGCTGTACCAAGTACAATAGCTGACAATTTATTGGGGTTAATAGAGAGGCTGTGATTTTTTGGAACACGGACCAAATTAGCGATTTCTTCATTTAGTATATCAACTATATTCTTAAGATGTTGAATGTTAGAAGTGCAGTACAATTGCGTATCAAGTGTAGATTATAAATAACAACGGGGCTAAAATTGACCCTTGTGGGGCACCATACATCACATTTTCATCATTTGATATGTTATCATTTATAGTCACACACTGCCTTCTAGCGGTGAGAAATGATTTTATTAGATTAGTTGCAGTTTCGGCAAAGCCATAATATTTGAGTTTGGTACATAGCATTTTATGGTTCATAGTATCAAATGCTTTACTGTAGTCGAGAGAAAGAAGAATCGTGATATTGCCGTTATCCACACCGTTAACAATATCGTCAGTTATTTTTAGGAGAGCACTATAATAGTTGTGCTATGATTCTGTCGAAAGCCAGATTGGCTGGTGAGTATAATTGAATTAATTTGTATATAATTATATATTTGATTATATACCAGCCTTTCCAGAACTTTCGACAAAGCCGGCAGTATATCTATTGGTCTCAGATCAGAATACTCACTGGGTTTATTAACTTTATTTATAGGGAAGATGATAGATGTTTTCCAGACTAAGGGATATTTTGCAGTAGCTATGGCCGTGTTTATAATATATGTAATTAAAGGAGTCAGATAGGGTATACATAGCTTCAACATTTTTGCACTAATTTTATAGTTACCTACCGCATTAGATTTAATGTTATTAATAGTATTTTCGACATATTCCTGATTTACAGTTACTAATTGAAAGATAATTTCAGGGTTAAATTTGTTAGATTCATAAAAATCGATAGATGCTTGAGGAGGAGAGAACAATTTTGGAAACAGAGGCAATGAAAAAGTCGTTAATTTTGTTAACAATCGCTAAGGTGATCTGGTATATTTGATTTTTGCTTTTTTGATATAATATTAAACAAGTTAAGAGTATCCCAAGTTTTTTTAGTATTGTGCTGCTCTTGAATGAAAGTTAAGTATCTCTTTTTTTCCTGTTGTACAGCAGTATTGACCAAATTACGCATTTTTTTATAAGTATCCCAATCATTTGCATTATCTGTTCTTTTAAATCTAGCACGTGCTTTATTTCGTGTTTTGATCATTATTTTTATTGCGTCGGTTAACCAGGGAGCTTTTGGTTTACTTATTCGACCTTTTCTAAGCGGCGCATGAACATCAAATAGACATGTTATATAATCATTAAAACTGTCTATAATTTCATCGATATCGTTTAGAGAATATAAGTTGTTCCAAGGCCAAGGTAGGCTAGTTAAGTCTTTATAGAAGTCATCATAATTAAAGTATTTATAATACTTAAATATTCTAAAAAATTGTTTAGGCTTGACCGCCTCATAGGTTAATTCGCAATAAATTAGGCAATGATCCGAAATTCTGTGGTTTACTAAAGTAATTGTATTTAAGACTAAATCAAAATTACTTACGCTATTATATCGATTAAGGTGCTGCTAAAGTTATTTATTCTAGTGGGTTCATTATTTACAACTGAAAGCTCATATGCTTCTAAAAATGAAAAAAAATTTGATACTGCTACTGTTAATTATATTTAGTAAAATAATGTTTATATCGCCTACCAAAAAAATTTCGTTCGTGAACGTTATAAGCCATATATTGCTTCCTATTCGAAATATAGGAGTGAAAAAATTATAATAATTACGACTTTAGACATTTTGTTTACCAGCATAGTGTAACGAATTCTATAGAAGTTGACATAATAATAATTATTAGCATTTCAGTGTAATTTCCACAATGAATCGACTAACACAAAATAGATAACCGTGCTGCTCTTATTAAAATTATCTACACTAATCGATAAAGCGCCAAATAATATCAACTACATTCACCTTCTTCAATTGATGTGATGTTAATTCGGTGAGATATTATTTATGAACTGTCCCTTTAAATTTGCATATGTCACTTGTCACTGTATAAGATGGGTTCATCCCTGAGGGGGATTTATAGCTATCGCTGGGTATTAGCTTGAAACTACGTCTGGGATTAAGATGATACTCTTCGGTTCGGCCGCTAGAACACTTAAATTTCTGTTCATTTTTACTTTTTTATACCGTTTGTCGTAGTTTAGCAATTTGGCAGCTGATTTTCTCATTGAATGAGCAACAACATACATGTATACAGGGTGTTTCACCGGGAACTGAATCGATCGATACAGAGAAAAGTACGCATCAGAAAATTTTGAAAATTTAGATAATTACTAATGTCGGTGTGGCCAATTCAACTAAAATAATTACAAGCAGCTGGCACTTCCGCTTATACCGGAAGTCGATACCAACTTGCTTATTTCAAATGGAACACTCTATATATTCTAGGGTTTTCGAAAAGAGCATAAAATTCTGAGTTCTACGTTCTGCAACTGAAATAAATTCAATAATATCATATCAAGTGTTCTGTTTTTCGTGTTACATTTTGTCAACTTCAAACCACGAAAACTTGTTTAGGTCAAATGGAACACCCTATATTTCTTTACGTCAAGTTGTGTAAAATTGAATTCCTTTTTTTCTTGGGGGTTAAAGCTACAACTTTTTGAAATATTTGCGATTTTATTACAAATTCATGAATTGTTGTAATCATTTCATCAAAATAGCCATGATTAGAAACAATCAGTCATTATCTTATGTCAAAAAATGCCAGCACTTTTAAATTACACCCACGAAAACTTTTTAAATTTGTTTACTATTTATGGAGAATGTGATAAAGTAATATCAAGAACCTGCAGCACATTTGCTACTCGATATCCAGAAAAACGGAAACCGTCACCAAACACTGTAAAGCGCATACTGGAAAATTTTAAAAATTATGGCTCTCTCAAGGCAAAAATGCAAAGAAGAAAGCCTATTGTTGATGACGAAAATATTGAAATAGTCATTCTGGGATATTTTCATGCATTTCCAAGGATGTCATTAAAACAAACTGCTCTGGAATCGGGACTATGCAAGGATTCAATTCACAGAATCTTATCAAAACATAAGTTTCACCCGTTTTCATTCCATATGGTTCAAGGATTAAAAGCAACAGATTTCCTAAAAAGACAGAATTTTTGTGAGTTTATTCTAATAAGGTCTGAGGGTGACGATTCTTATTTGGAAATATTATATGGACAGATGAAGCAAAATTTACTAAAAATGGACTTTTTAATAGACACAATTCGCATTATTGGAGTGACTCAAATCCTCATATGTTCAGAGAGCGAAACTTTCAGGAAAGTTGCCAGTTCAATGTTTACTGTGCCATAAGAAACGATAGAGTGGTGGCATTACAATTTTATCAGGAAAATTTAAACGGTAAATTAAATTTTCTCTTCTGCTAATATGTATAGGTAAATTTTTGTTTTTTTTTTTTAGGTGAAAGATATCTGAATATCTTACAAAATTTGAATAATAACTATTTAGAAAATTTACCTCTCGCCGAACATAGAAACATTTTTTATCAGCACGACGGTGCTCCCCCACATAACGCATATTTAATTAATAATTATTTACAAGAAACTTTTTATGATCAATGGATTGGCAATAATGGACCTTTCATATGGCCTCCTCGCTCGCCCGATTTATCAGTTCTGGATTATTTCATTTGGGGAACTATTAAAAATAAAGTTTATGAGAGCCCATTAACAACCATTGAAGGCTGTATGCAAAGAGTAAGAAATGTATTTCAAAGCATATCACAGGATTCAATTAGAAGAGCTACCCATGAGGAACTAATCCAAAGGTGCGAAAAATGTGTCGCGTTTCGAGGGCGGAATTTTGAGCGATTATTAAAATAAAATGAAATCGTATTTTAAATTGATCTTATCTCTGCTATTTTAGTTCATGCCATATCTTCAATTCGATTAATATGCATGTTACAGTGTTAGTGTTATTTTGCGTTTTTGTGGATATCGAGTAGCAAATGTGCTGCAAGTTCTTGATATTACTTTATCACATTCTCCATAAATAATAAACAAATTTAAAAAGTTTTCTTTGGTATAATTTAAATGTGCTGGCATTTTTTGACATAAGATAATGACTGATTGTTTCTAATCATGGCTATTTAGATGAAATGATTACAACAATTCACGAATTTCTAATAAAATCGAATAATTCAAAAAGTTGTAACTTTAACTCCCACAATGCTAATATCAGAAAAAAGGGAATTCAATTTTACACAACTTGACGTAAAAAATACAGGGTGTTCCATTTGACTTAAACAAACAAGTTTTCGCAGTTTGAAGTTGGCAAAATGTAACGCGAAAAACGGAACACTTGGTATGATATTATTGAATTTATTTCAGAAGAAAGTTAAACGGTTCTTGCAAACCGTTGCACCTGTCAAATTTTCTATAAAATGTCAAATATCTCTGAAACGGCCAGGTTTAGGTATAGGATATGCTACATATTTTCGACTCAGAATTTGATGCTCTTATTGAAAACCCTAAAATATATAGGGTGTTCCATTTGAAATAAGCAAGTTGGTATCGACTTCCGTTATAATCGGAAGTGCCAGCTGTTTGTAATTATTTTAGTTGGATTGGCCACACCGATATTAGTAACTATCTAAATTTTCAAAATTTTCTGGAGCGTACTTTTTTCTATATCGATCGATTCAGTTCCCGGTGAGACACCCTGTATAAAACATTCTTCAAGGTATGTCTTAGGTATATTAAAATATAATGAAAATAAAAGGTAAAGCCAGGACCTTTTTTTGCTATCCCATACATACGCCAAGCATGAACGTACAGTCATACAATAAATTAATGTGTAGACCGACTATATGTCATTGTCATATATACACATCCTGCCTTCTGATACAAGTTGCTATTTACCCCATAGAGCAGTGGGCAACTCCAGCTCAGCGAAAATTCAATTACCAACATCTACTGCAAACTAGGAGAAAACATAAAATATATAAATTCAAATATGCCTTAACTAAGTCATTGACATATACAGAAATACATGAAAGCATCTCTGAAAGCTGTAAAAGATTTACCTAAGCCTATGACTTCTGATAAAATAAATGAATTCAAATTAATATTTTAGCATAGTTTCATGCAATTCCTCAATATTTCATACGTAATGCTGTTTGTACCGGATTTGGGCTTATATTCATCGGTTCAAAGGATATTAGCAAACCATAAGATGCATGATTATAAGTTTACAAGAGTTCAGGCTCTACAACCTTAAGATGGACCACAGGGAGTAGAATTTTGTAAAATGATGTTGGCACATACTCAGGAGGATCCCAATTTCTTTAAAAAATATATATGGAGCAACAAATCCAAATTGTCACGGTAAGGTATTTATAATCGATTAAATAAACATTTTTGGGCTGCTGAAAACCCTCATGTTACTAGCGAGTCTGGATTTCAGGAAAAATTTAGTACCAACATTTTTTGCATGTTAAAGGTTATAATAAGATAAGCTACGTAATATATGACGAAGGACTGACGTCTAGAAAGTATTTAGAGATTATAAGGACAACTCTTAAACATTTAGCCTCTTGAGGAATATAGAAGTTGTTGGTATGTTGGTATCAGCTTGATGGGGCTCCACCGTTTTGTACAGCAGCAGTTAGTTTAGAATTAGACCGGATTTTCGATGACAGATGGACCAGACGTTTGCGGCTGTGGAACTGACCTCTGAGATCGCCGGATATCAGACTTCTAGGTTTTTACCTATGGGGTACTCTTATAGAAATTATTTATATAACTTGTGATGCTTGTTTTGCTCGGGTAGCTGGTTTGGAGATTATTCCAGGGTTCAATGTTAATATTAATTAAAATCCAGATCCAAAATAAGACATATTTTCCTAATAATTATATGTACAGTGTGGCCATATCTTTTATGGCTTAGGTTGCGACAATCTTGTTATTACATAAGTACATCATACTAATCGGAGAGAGAGAGAGAGTGTGTAACATATTTCCTCTATGTACGTCGTCGTAACCCCAATTCTCTAATCGAAGTTCCAGGACATAACAGACGCGACTAAGAAATCTGTTTCAGGAGAGATCCAGTTCAACACACTCGAATCAATCTGACAGGAGGTCCAGTTCAACGCACTCGGATCCTCCCTAACAGATACTTGGCCAGCGGCTGCCACGACGCCGGAGAAATTTGAACTTCCGGTTATCTCAGTTCAACACACTCGAGAAAGGTGAAAGTCAAGCTCTGAATTTACTGGTTTCTGGCTAGCTATTTTATACCCAAAAATCACGGTCACGTGGTTTTGCACCCGGCACGAAATGCACACGGCACGCAAGTTGCGGCCTGGTGAAGTTAGAATTAAAAGTTAACAAAAGAACTAATCAGGTATTGAACTAATCTAAAACTGAACTACTTGATCCATGCATGATTAAAATAAGTTAAACTGGAATGAAAGTATACAGTATTCCTGTAGTATTGTATACTTCATTACAAACTCCGGTACATTATTTGAACATTTATTGAAGTAGTATTTAGAATTAGTCTTTTTTGTATTATGTTTTGTTAATTCAATTGTGTAATAATTGCTTCTTGCGGATATTATCGCATATTCGTTTTGCGTTTTATTATGATTATAACATTGTCCATGGATAATAAATAGATTTACTAGAACTGTAGTTGTATAATTTTTATCTGCCATTAGACACATTTACTCTACAAATCAGCAATAAATACACCGCCTAGTAGTATGTTAGTATGTATGTAGCTCAAGCTAGTGGCATCTAATAGGGGTATAAAAAACATGTGGCCAATTGCAGGGGTTGATTTTTTGCTTAAAAATGTGAAGACATTTTTACTGCATTCTGCAGGTGTTTATCCTGGTCTCCTCCAGACAAGAATAAGACGACACCCTTAGGCCTTAGACAAGGTGGATGAAGTTAATATGAATTTAATAAAAGAAATAACCTTAACCTTATTATGTAAGTCATCGTAATATCTTGTCTCGCTAATATTACTTTCCGAAGAGAACGCTTTTGGCATATGTAAACATCAACAAAGGTACAACTGTTTGTATTTATCTCAAACGTCTGGCATATTACATTACACAAAGACAAATTCCTTCACTTATATTAAACATTTCATCTCAGCTTATCTACCTTTATGTTGTTATGTTTTACTTTGCCGGTGATTGGACAAAATTCTTCTCCAACTTTCCGCGACATCGTTGCCCTGCCAAGGCAGAGCCGACGTTATTTATTTGTTTCCGATAAAAACGACCCAATCCACTACGAAAATACAGCAAATAAAATTCTGAACAAGTCAGATATGTAGGTAAACAGAAATATATGGACGTGTAGAAACTCAACTGAAGTTTCTTTAATTTGTTTCGACGGTAGTGATAGGTTGGAGGCTAAAAGTTCTCGTGTGAGTTCTGTTCCAGATGATGCACAGCTTTCTACAATAGATTAATGGAACTGACCCACAAATCAATTTTATGGTTATCGGATTATGCACTGTACAATTAACACATTTTTCGTTTATTTACCAAGTAAAGTATTTCTTTAATAGTGCCAACTATAGTGAAGTCTAGCATCATTCCTTGTGAAATTGATATCTGCCTCAACTAAGACTCGAACTCGGGACAGGAGAGCGACTAACTGTGTTGTCTCTCACACAATCGTGGTAAAACTTACTGCGATCATCTGGGAGAATGTGAAAACCGCCACTGAACCATCATATTCCAATCCGGATTCGAAGCAAGAGCTGCTTGGTCAGCAGGTAAGCACTAACGCACTGAGTTGATTTGATTTCTGGAATCTATAGCTGACGTTAGTAACATTATTTATGGAACATCCCGTGTGCGTCTATGAGTCTTGATTAATGATGTAAGTCCCATTTTAAGTGAAACTGTAAGATCTAATCAAAGCTGCAGTAAAATCAACTGCAGATTATTACTAAAACTCCAGATTAATACTTATCCATGAATACTACCATATTTACCGATTTGTAGCTTAATAGTTCAATAAAGATAAGATTGGCACAGAATACTGATTCTTTTATGGCTACAATAATATCGATTTTATAAGTTAACCGCTTAAAGATTTTCGTTTCAGAACTAACCACATTCAATAACCATACGCCGCTCCTTCTTAAATTGCCCTGTTTATCTGCACCTGAGATAGAACCAGAAACTATTTCATCAAATGTTCCAAAAGTGTTCCAGTGACTACAATATTTCTCTTCTCATATTCTATGTCTCTATTTATATTTGATTATAGTCATTATTCTATATTACTTAAAAATACTCAAAAAAGGGAAATTGTCTTCAGTGCTAGTTTTAGATACAAATTGCCCCTAGGCCCAGGTCAATTTTGCGCTTTACCCCCGCTCCCGAACAATGCCAGTGTAATATACTTTCTCTTTGATATGACTATGATAGACTATGTCCTGTATTATAATGTCTATGCTTGCTATCAGTTTATGGGCACTAAACACTAAAGTGGCGTCCCTAGGCCCGGGCTTATGAGACCTAGTCAGCAAATCGGACCTGATTGTCTTATAGTACAATCAATGAACCGATTCACCTCCGAAATCTGATCAACTCAACCGATTTGTTTGAAATATTTGACAGTAGCTCAAAAATGATGCAAATAACAAACCTGACTTAGTGCTGATATGTACTTCCACCCCGGGGGTGAATGCCACCCTTTCTCGGGGGTAGAAATTTAAAAATTCAAAATGACATCGATATCGATATAGGATCAAATTTTAAGAAGAAAATGTAGTATAAAGTTTTTTCTACAACCTAATAATTTCTGAGTTATTCGCGATTGAAAATTCCAATAAAAAACACGTTTTTCAACAGTTTTTCGTGAATAACTCGAAAATTAAACGTTTTCTGGAAAAAACTATTCTTATCAAGATTAAGGCTTATAAAAAAACAAAGCGATTCGTCAGTTTTTCTTTAATGTTTTGGATCATATTAAGCGGCTTATGAGTCATTAAAGACGAATTTTTGTTTCTCGTAAATTTATCTAAAGATTTAAACTCAAGTAACGGAAGAATAAGTAATTTTTCAGAGAAAATGTTCATAACCTTTTTTAAAGTGCTTTATTAGAGCTTTACAATAAGCCTCTAGCATGAAAATTAAGGAAGTTATGACGAAAATAAGTTAACTCTTTGGAATTTTTGAAAAAAAATTGACAATAAAATTGTCGCCATGAGCGGCAAAATTAAAATTAATCGTAGCCCATGAAAAATTAACTTTATTTATGTCCCAATAACACGTTCCCAAAGTTTGAATGGTTTAGAGAATGTACATTTTGAAAAAAGTTATTTTAAGTAATTTTTTTTACAATTTTTCAAAAAATACGTTGTTTTTTCAAAATAACTCTAAAAATAATGGTTTTACGAAAAGAGTGTTCTTAACAAAAATTTAGCTTTCTGTTTACTGAAAATTTTGTTTTTTTTTTAAATTCATGTGGCTTAAAAATTAAGCGAGATATGGGTATTTAAAGCTTTGATTTCTATGCGAAGGAAACCTCTTTTTAGCTCATCAACCTTAAAATTATCTGAACGAAAGGGTGTAGAAATATTACAATCATCATGATTTTATAGCTTATGAAATTGCCTACAAAATGATGTGTGGGTGAATGCAAAAAGCTTAAAAGGAAGCCGAGTTATCGTTAAAAAACTAAATACATTTTTCTAGAGATAACGTAGGAAAATTACGGAGCGCCTATATAAATAAAAATAGTAAATATTTAAAAAATATTTTTATTATAATTACAATGTGAAGTTTTAAGAGTTTAATTTCCCTGAAAGGGATGTTTTTAAGGGATGAAAATTTTAGAAAAATTTCATTACATCATAAGCAGCAATTTATTTTCATTTTTTTACACATTCCACTACCTGGAGCTTTCAAAAGGATTTTTTCCCTAATTTTTATTGTAAGGGATTTTTAGGGGTTGAATCATATTGAAAAATGATGTATCAATTCGTTTATACTTAAAGAATATATTTTTTCTATTCAAGATCCAAAATAAAAAGATTTTATGCTTTTTAAACCGTTTTATTAATAATTGTGTGATAGGTAGTTTTTAAGGGTAGTTACATAGTAAAATATCGAAATATTAGTTACATTATAAAAAACAACAAATATTTAACATATTTGAACATAATGATAACCTATCACTGCTTCCATCTATTAGTTTTCAATTTTTCCTAAGTTTTATTGTTAGGGGTGGCTTTTGGGGGTTGCATCATTAAAAAAATGAAGTATCAGATTTCTTATACATAAAGGGAAAAATTCTCCTATTACGATCCAAAATAAAAAGGTTTCATGCTTTTTAAGCACATTTTTTTAATTAATTTTCCTGTGAGGGGTTGTTTTTAAGGGTAGTTAAATAGTAAAATATTGAAATATTAGATCCATGATTAAAAACAATTGATATTTAACATATTTGAACATAATTATAGCCCATCACTGCGTTAATTTATTAGTTTTCAATTTATTGGAGTAAGGGGTAGTTTTCACCCCTTAAAAACAAAAAGCACACTTTGCGACCAAGTCAGGTTTGAAGAGGAGGATAAGATGAACTTAATTCTAAATTTTTAAGAAGATCGGAGCAGTACTTCAGATTTCGGAGATTTGGCCCCTTTTTAACGTTGAATGACTGTACTATTAAAGGTTTTGATGGTGATAGTTAATTAACTGCCCCTTTTTTCCATTGCACTATGCACGTGTGGTTGACGTTTTGTAAATCTGAGCTAAACCAAGAAATAAGTCACTATTTTTCTACTCTTTTACTACAATTTATCATTTTTCTTTGTTGTATAATAAACAATAATAAAACCTATTTTGGAATTCTCAGCAAAATTTCCAAATATTGTTCGGGAAATCTGTCCATTGAATCCCCACATATAGCTACTTTTTTTTTGTCATAATATATCTCTAAAATTTTGTCTGTATATAATAATTTCAATAAAATTTTAGGTGGTATACTGTTTATCGATTCTTCACTGGACTCATTTTAAATTATTTTCTAGCTCAAACTGCGCGAATACACACTGACAATTACTTTGACAGCTTACGCACTGGAATTTTTTAAAACGAATAGTTGCCTATGTACTTAATACATGAACTGTGATTGGTCGATTTCATATCCATCCTAGAACGTACATGAAATATATAATATATCCGTTCAGTTAACTGGAATGGCCCACTTATCCACTCTACAGACTGTACGGAAAATAGCAAATTTACATAAGGGAGTAGAAAAAATATTTATAACAATTGATATCATAGCGCCCCACGCTTTTTACAATCTATCGCTGTTGAACAAAATCTTAATATTTAATCATTTTTTACTTTTTAGTTCGATTAAAGCGCGTTTTTTTTAGTTTTTTAAACTATAATTTTTTAAAACTTACTAAAAATCATTTAATTAACACGCTTTTTATTATTATATTTTGAGTTAGTTAGAATATATATTAATAACAGCGGCTTCTCCGGCAAAATCTCGAAAGAGATTGGTCATTTTTTAAATTTAATTTTATCCTGATGATCCTGGTGAGGACATTAGGACAAAAGTTGTCAAATTATTGTATTGTCATCGAGCCTTGATAAATGCACAAAGTTTCAGTTTAATCTGACATTTTGAAGTGAGTGAGAATCACGTTCAAAGATTCCATCACAAACAAGCTAACAAACAAGCATTCAGGTGAAGCTAATAAAAGCGTGTTAAAAATGTTCTGTCTATCGGTCTGTCTGTCTGTCTGTCTGTCTGTAACTTTTTTGTGCGCACGTTTACTCTGGAACCGTTTATGATATTGACTTGACATTTGGTATACTTATGTATTATAATAAGATCTGGATATTATATTATGATCTAATTCCGTTGAAGGGTTCGGAGGTAAATGGGGTAAATAAGGGTAAATAGGTAAAGCAAGCAGGTAAGAGTCCATAAAATTGCAATTTAGGGCATGTACGAAAAGCGAAGGTCTCATCATTTATTTTGGCATCAGCCGTCACCCCCAGTACCACCCCCATACTATTATGAAAGGAAATAAAAAAATTAAAATGTGATTTAGTGTGTATACAAGAACGAAACGTCTCAAAAATTGTTTTTTGCGTTAGCTACCCCCTCTACCACCCCCACCCTATTATTAAACGAAGTACAAAATTAAGTTGGGATTCAGTGTATATACGAGAACCAAGGGCCTCTAAATTTTTTTTGGCATTAGCCACCCCCTCTACCACCTCCATTGCCACCCACACTCTTTTATTAAAGGGAGTAAAAAATTATATTGGGATTTAGTGTGCGTACGAGAACCAAGGGCCTTTAAAATTTATTTTGGCATTAGCCACCCCCGTCCTATTATTAAAGGGAGTAAAGTATTTCATTGGGATTTAGTGTGTATAAGACTTGGGTACAAAATCTGGACATAGAAGTAGTGATTCTTTGGATAGCGGTTTGTAAATTAGTGTTGACTGTTATTGTATTATTTGATGTTGTTCATGTTATTAAAAACACTAATTTTTCAACTTTTGTTTTATTAGATCATAACAGAATTTTATACAGGTTCAATCGAAAATTGAAAAATTTTCAAATTCGGCGACCAATTGAGGTAACTGCGACTTAGGCCTTGAAAATTTTAAAATGAAATTAAAAAAAATTGTCAAATAGAGCTCACTGAACACTATGTCCCAAAAAAAAATTAAATCGGGCGGCGCATTCTAAAATAACAGGGTGTTGGGGTGTTAAATCGCACATACGGTACAATTCAATACTTCTTAATATTAACTAGAGGAGTAGTTGTTTTGATTCACTTTCCAACGATATTTGATTTAAAGTATAGTATGTGCTTGTCCAAGGCTACAAGGAACTAGCTAATTTTGTACCAAAAATGCAGAAAATCTCTTGCCCAACTCTCCCTTGTTTGACTTGAAGAAATATTTAAAGAACTGTACATCGCAGGAAAACCCCACAAAATTATCTAGCGCCCTATTATTAGAACATTGCACATCGATAAAACATAAACTCATATCTCCCACCTGATAACATCAGCGATACGCACCTATTACACAAAAAAAACTTTACCCACTGTACACACCAATCGACATTATCGAAATACGATTTGCACACCACCACGAAAACTTTGATATTTTCACGGGATATTGCTAGATTCAAATATCAGATTAAAAAAACCGTCGGCCGCGTTACCGCCGAAAGTTTTTTGAAGTTCCACACCACTGTTGGAACGTTTGGTACGATTCACGTCGGTGTACTGGCGTAGCGACGCCGAGCGTCGCCAGTTACCACGTGAGAGACGCAAGGCGGCCGGCCTATCACGAATTCTGCATCCTGTATTATTCAGACGCGGGCCGGTGGACGAGAGCAGCCAATGGCGTGAGGCGGGCATTGTTTTTCGACAGGATGACTAGCATGACGGTTTATAACTTCTTTGTTATTTTAATTAAATTATAATTGGATGAAATAACACTGTTTTATTTTGCTTCTAACTAGTTTACAGTCAAGTTTGTCAAAAAAACATTTTATGCAAAAGAGGACGTCTCCGTTCGAGAACTGCCCTATACAGGGTTGTCTCACCTGGAACGAAAAGTACGCACCAGAAAATTTTGAAAATTTAGGGAGCAGTGTAGCCAATCCAACTAAAATAATTACAAGCATCTGGCACTTCCAGTTATACCGGAAGTCGATACCAACTTGCTTATTTTGAAAAGAGCATAAAATTCTGTCAGAAACATATTGATTACCCTATCCCTAAACCCAGCCATTTCAGAGATATTTGACATTTTAAAAAAATTTGAGAGGTGTAATGGTTTACAATAACCTTTATAACTTTCTTCGTGTAAAAGATACTCGTTTGCTTTTTGGCACATAAAAAGAACACAAGGAGAACTACGTTCTACAACTGAAATAAATTCAATAATATCATACCAAGTGTTCTGTTTTTCGCGTTACATTTTGTCAACTTCAAACCGCGAAAACTTGTTTAGGTCAAATGAAACACCCTGTATTTTTTTACGTCAGTTTGTGTAAAATTGAATTCCCTTTTTTCTGATATTAGCATTGTGGGGGTTAAAGTTACAACTTTTTGAAATATTTGCGATTTTATTAGAAATTCATGAATTGTCGTAATCATTTCATCAAAATAGCCATGATTAGAAACAATCAGTCATTATCTTATGTCAAAAAATGCCAGCACGTTTAAATTATACCAACGAAAACTTTTTAAATTTGTTTATTATTTATGGAGAATGTGATAAAGTAATAACAAGAACTTGTAGTTTATTTATTACTAGATATCCACAATTATTAAATGTTCAAATTGCGTGCCATTTCCATTTCTTCCAATTTCTTAACCAATTCTGTCTTTGTTTAAATCCTCAACATTGTTCGGTCTATTAAGATAAAGTTTGTATTTAAGATACTCCAATAAAAAATAACCCAGTGGAGTTAGGTCCGGAGAATAAGCTGAACCATTCTACTGATCAGCACCCATCAATCCATCTGTGTGGGAAAATTTCGTTTACAGTCGGTCTCAGCGTTTATGGCGTGTGCGTCACGGGAAGTGTATTTGACGCAGGGGACGAACAATGTCGGCCCAACCAGTTTTGCACTGAGGTTGAAATTAAAAATAGATTAATATAAAATTAAACAAAATAATTCTCCATCAGAAAATGAAAGTAAATAATGGAATAAAAAAAGAATTAAGATTATTAAATAGTGGTAAATAGTTATTATTGAAATAAAAATAAACAACATTCAGTCTTCCTCTTCTTCACTATTATAATCATCACAAAAATTTTCCTCATCAGAGCTTTCTACCAGATTTATTATAAAATATTATAATAAAGTGTGGGTATTTCATCATAACGGCTTCTCTTTCAAAGTCTTGTCTGATTAACTGCTGTGTGTCGTATACAGTTTGCCCAGACTTCAGGGGTAGCTCTTGTCAAAGCATCATTCCATAATTTTGGCACACTTTCATCGCTCTGTCCATTTTCACCAATGTGCCGATCATAATACTGTTTACAGATCCCCCAAACCAACTCAATGAGGTTATATTGGTATGGAGGTAACCTTAGTGCTTGATGATCATATTCGTTCAGCAGCTTAACTATAACGTATTGCCGTTGACTTGGGCAGTTTTGCTTACAAATTAGCATAAATCGGTTTTAAAGTCCTACTTGTATTCAATATTTTTGTTCTTTAGCCACTCTTCTGTTTTTGTTCAAGAAGTTTTCGGTATTTTCTCTACAAATGCGCTATGTTATGGTCCATTATCCATAACAATTATCGATGATTCTTCTAACATAGATATTAGTTTTTCCAAAATCCATTTTTCGAAAGAGTCACTGTTCATAGAATCATGATAGTCAGCACTTTTTGACTTTGTTGAAAATAATAGGCTAGCATTTTTCACAAAACCATTTTTATTATCGGCATGTACTATTATAAATCTTTTCTCAGTATTTTAGTGGCCCTTTCTACAGCTTTTTACATTTTCATCCTGCCCCCTTTGAAAAAATCCTCGTTTCGACCAGATATACAAATTCAAGAGGACTTTCGCTTTGAAGGTTTTTAATATAACTTCTCAAAAAGCTAATCAAAAAATTTTTTCGGCGTTAGCTACCCCCTCTACCACCCCCATTGCCACCCACACCCTATTATTAAAGGGAGTAAAAAATTAAATTGGGATTTAGTATGTATACGAGAAACAAGAGACTCTAAATATTCTTTCCTATTATTTGGGTTTTCTACCACATGTATTATTGTCCTCTTCAAAAACAAATCACCAAATCGACAATATAATAGAATTATTGGAAAAAAAGGCCTCTGCGCCCGTGACGTTTACGTCAAAAGAATAATCAGAGGTTATGTTTTGCAAATAATATAAATCGGAATAAACACAGAAATAATGTATTTTGCTGACGTTTCGGAAAATAATCATCTGTTTCCGTTTTCAAAGCTTTTTTTTTTGGAAGAACTCTTATTTTGCTGTGTATGTCAAATACACAGCTTTAAGATTCTGTTTATGTTATTTCCATGGATACTTACTACTTACACAGAACATAGAACTGATGATATTTTCTTTTAGGTAATGTTGAGTTTGTTAAGTTCTTCTTTTAACATTGGTACCAGGTTGTACAAATATCTATAGAACAATTCGATACGCACTTGTCTTCATTTAATAAGATTATTGCTGATTCTTTAATTTTTCTTTTTTTGGTATCTGCTTCTTTTGTTAAAATTTTTGCCGAGTCCCAGTTTATTCTATGTCCGTTTTCCCAAGCATGTTCACAAATCTTTGATTTCTGAATTTCATTCTTTCTAATGTAATTCTTGTGCTCATCCAACCTCACACTGAAAGGTCTGGATGACTCACCCACATAACATTCATCACATTCACAGGGGATATTGTAAATACAGTTTTTTGAATTCTGCTCCCTGTTTATCGGTTTTGTTTTTGTTAACGTAGATCTTAAAGTGTTCCCCGTTTGAAATATCGTCCTAACATCAAATTTGTTACCTATACGGCGTAGCTTTTCCGATAGTCCGTATACATAAGGAATTATTGCTGTATAATGACGTTCAGGTTTTTGTCGTACCTGATTGTCCGTATTTTAAAAATTTATGAAAACTGTATCAGCAAAGGTTTCAGGATATTGATTTCGTACTAGAACCTCTTTGATAATTTTTTTCTCGTTATTTAATATTTCATTATTAGATGAAATTATTTTGGCCTTATCGTATAAACATTTTACAACACCCCTTTTAACATTTATTGACTGATTTGAGTTAAAATTTAGATATCTATTAGTATGTGTTTTTTTTTTATATACATTTATTTAACGTCGGCCTATTTCCGCTACTGAGGCCTAACACCGACGCCTATTAGTATGTGTTGGTTAAACGATTGTTTCAATTGTATTATTTACCCTTCTAATTAAAACATCTAGAAATGGAAGTTCATTCCTACTTTCTACTTCTAATGTGAATTTAATAGACGGTTCCTTACTATTTATATTTTCCAAAAAAGTATCTAGTAAATCATCATCAACATGTGTGTTCTCAAAGTTCTCCATAAATATGTTACTTAAAATTGGTGATAATGCAGACCCCATAGCCATACCAAAATCCTGCTGATAGAACTCATTGTCCAATTGAAAATAGGTTGTTTTCATACACATTGTTAAGAGTTCCATTATGCTGTTTACACTTAATTAAATTAAAAATCTATTAAATTCACATTAGAAGTAGAAAGTAGGAATGAACTACCGTTTTTAGATGTTTTAATTAGAAGGGTAAATAATACAATTCAAACAAGCGTTTATAGAAAACCAACACATACTAATAGATATCTAAATTTTAACTCAAATCAGTCAATAAATGTTAAAAGGGGTGTTGTAAAATGTTTATACGATAGGGCCAAAATAATTTCATCTAATAATGAAATATTAAATAACGAGAAAAAATTCATCAAAGAGGTTCTAGTACAAAATCAATATCCTGAAGCCCATGTTGATAGAGTTTTCATAAATGTTGAAAATAGGGACAATCAGGTACGACAAAAACCTGAACGTCATCATACAGCAATAATTCCTTATGTATACGGATTATCGGAAAAGCTACGCCGTATAGGTGACAAATTTGATGTTAGGACGATATTTCAAACGGGGAACACTTCAAGATATATTTTCACAAAAACAAAACCGATAACAAAAAACTGTATTTACAATATCCCGTGCGAATGTGATAAATGTTTTGTGGGTGAGTCATCCAGACCTTTCAATGTGAGGTTGGATGAGCACAAGAATTACATCAGTAATAATGAAATTCAGAAATCAAAGATTTGTGAACATGCTTGAGAAAACGGACATAGAATAAACTGGGACTCGGCAAAAATTTTAACAAAAGAAGCAGATACCAAAAAAAGAAAAATTAAAGAATCAGCAATAATCAAATGAAAATAAGTGCGTATCGAATTGTTCTGTAGATATTTGTACAACCTGGTACCAATGTTAATAGAAGAACTTAACAAACTCAACATCATCTAAAAGTAAGTATCTATGGAAATAACATAAACAGAATCTTAAAGCTATGTATTTGACATACACAGCAAAATAAGAGGTCTTCAAAATAAAAAAAAAAGCTTTGAGAACGGAAAGAGATTATTTTCCGAAACCTCAGTAAAATACATTATTTCTGTGTTTATTCCGATTTATATTATTTGCAAAACATAACCTCTGACTGTTCCTTTGACGTAAACGTCACGGGCGCAGAGGCCTTTTTTTCCGATAATTCTATTATTTTGTAGATTCGGTGATTTGTTTTTGAAGAGGACAATATTACATGTGGTAGAAAACCCAAATAATAGGAAAGAATATTCGTAGAATGCCACAAATAACTTTCAGACAATATTAAGAGACTCTAAAATTTATTTTGGCATTAGTTACTTCCTCTACCACCCACATTGCCACCCACACCCTATTATTGAGGGGAGTAAAAAAATTAAGTTGGGACTTAGTGTGTGTACGAGAACCAAGGGTCTCTAAAATTTATTTTGCCCCTCTACCACCCCCACTCTATTGTTTAGGGAAATAAAAAATTAAATTGGGATTTAGTGTGTATACGAGAACGAAGGGCTTCTAAATTTTTTTTTACTTTAGCCACCCCCTCTACCACACCCCCACTTTATTATTAAAGGGAATAAAATATTACATTGGAAATTAGTGTGTATAAGACTTGGATACAATATCTGGATGTGGAAGTAGTGATTCCTTGGGCAGCGGTTTTTTATTTTGCTAACATTGATTGTGTATTTACAATTAAAAAATTGGCTAGAGTTTCTGTTCGGGATCTGTTTCCATAGCCAAACATCATCAAAATTGTGTCTCACTTAAACTTTCACTTAAAAAGTAAAAACACTAGTAGATTATATCAGATCTTAGTTCTGCTGTCAATGACTTAAATGAGTTTGTATCAGGAAGTTGCTTACCAACTATTTTTGTTCCTATATAAACAATTTCTACCAAAATGTTACAAAGCTATGCTGTTTAAACTTCCGAGATTCCTACAGGAATGTCAAGTGCCAATTTGAATTTCAAATTTTGGCTCTAATATTAAGATAAGTAGTGCAAATGCTTGGTCCCTTGTAGGAAACTCGATTATTCAGTTCCAAGGGCCTTTGACTCGAAACTTTCCTAATTACAACTAAAGAAAAAAGGCCATGCATATTTTAGAGATACCCGGCTCGATAAATGATAGAACCAGAACTTAGTATTGAAACTGGCTTGCACATAATTATATCGATTGTACAGAACAGCCGAAATGAGTTAATGAATTACCTTGCGAGCTAAAAAACGTGCGTAGTATTCTAAATTGGACCGGAGCTAGTAAATAATAAAGCACCACATGACCTACATACAGAGTTGAAAATTCACCGAGGACTTAAATCACAGGCCTGGCCCTCTGTGCTTTTCCGTAGTTGAAATGGATCGTCCTGGAATGTTGCGAGAGAAATAGACACGCACCGTGGACGACGAATGATAAACAGTTTTAACCCACTCCTGAATTATTTTTTCATTGAATATAAAATACACATAATAAAAATTGTTTAGGAGAAAAATTGTATCGAATTTCTCGTCAGGGGGTCAAGGAAGGTCCCAGGGAGGACCAAAAACAGTGTGTCGTGGCATCAAAAATTGTTTTATGCAAGGGTGGAAAATTGTTTGGGAAAAGTTTTTTCTTCTCGTCAAAATACACATTTGCTGGGCACTAAAAGAACGCAACAAAAATTTTACGACTTCATTATTATCGCCGTTGGTCCATGCGGCATGGTGTCATCAAACAAGCCGACGCACATTAAAAACCTATAAAGGTGGGCGAGTCAATTTGCGATGGAGACAGCACAAAAAGTAATTTTAAATAGTAAATAGTATTTTAATGAGGTTGTTCTAACGTGAGTATCAATATTTAATCAAATTTCTTCTACTATTAGTTAGGATGAGGTAACTGTTGTAACAGATTCTGGAATAATTAGTGAAAGTCAAATTTTAAATATGTTGGTGTACGTACAAAATCGTTTTGATAATGGAGATAAAAGGGAAAAACATGAAGAATTGTCATTTTCAAATGCATTTTGACCAATAGCTATTTTAACCTCTCCACAATAAAATTGTGAAAAAATATTATTAAATGTACTTTTTTGTACTTCAAACACGACGTTTCAAATACATTTTTGAAATATATTTTCTTCGTAAAAAAAAACAAGAAATTTTTTCTGCGCCCTGTAGAAATAACTGAGAAGCAATATCGAACGATTATCCAATCTACCTCAAGGATATCTTCGACCAATTCCACAAAAGTGCCTGTGTTAATGTTAGTTAATTTAAATCTGTGCCACGGAAATTCAATGTTTACTTGATATCGGCGTCGCAACGTCGGTCACAGTAGGCGTCCACTTCACACGAGATTATTTTAAAGGAGTTACTTGCTTAGAACAGCGTAATACTAGGGTAGATTGAGTTTTTGCCCGCTTCATGCCGAGAGAACAAAAATAATTTAACATTAAGCGTATACAGTGTGTAATAATTTCTCGAGGCTCAAAATTTGGTGTTCCTCCAGGTGCCATTTTAAGCCCACGAATGTATTGAATGTACACGTGTAGTGCCAAAGGTATTAACCGGATTTGGTTTCATCATTTCGTTTTGGAAAAATTGAAGATGGCGACAGATGATGATGAGAAGTAAATTCCTCCTAACAATGATGAAAGCAAACAAACCAAAATACGAGTGTGTGTAAAATGTAGAAATGTGTTTTGTCAGTCCTCTTTCCTGAGAAATAATATCAAATTTGTGAATTACGTATTGCGAAAAAACAGTCGGTAAAAAACGAATATTTAAAAAACTAATAAATTATACTTGAGGGAAGACTTGAGTCTACAAAAAATAATAGCCCAATAAACTTAACTCCCAGTAAAAACTGAGAATTGATAAATAGACAATTAAAATGTTCACAGCCACAATCGAAAAGAACAAATACTTACTGATTCATTGTGAAAATTGAGCGTTAGTTCGAGGTCAGATTTTTATTTTTATAATTTTTTACATCTTTGTTAATATTAAATTCATACTTAACGATGCAGAAAATGAATAAGTAAGTCTCATTGTCTTTTATTATTCAAGTTCTTGTACTTTCTAAACATTATCTGGGATAAATAGCTCTTTTTACCAAGCCAAGCCAAACAATAATAAAATAAATTGCAAATAACGAATAATTTGTGAATGATAGGCCTAAATAACCTACTGATTTATGTTCAGCGACCAAAAATACATGTGAAATTATGTTTTTGTGCACTTTTGCAAAGAATGGTATTGTTCAATAGCCAGCCAGACCTCCTCATCTCACTCCGTTGGACTATTTTCTTCGGGGTATAAAAAAACGAAATTTATGCATTTAAACCAGAAAAAAACGTACAAGCTTTAAAAGAACGTGTAAAAACTATTTTGGTTGATGTTAGTAGAAATATGTGTAGTTCAATATGTATCGACATCTTGAACACCAAGCAACATTTTTAAACAATACAGTGGGTATGCATAGCTCAAAAAACAGCACAAGAAAAGACATCAAGTTATACGTCCTGCAATAAAACGCCAAGCAGCTACGACAGCAGCGTTTCCAAATTATTATTCCTCATCAGCACGGTGGGGCTAGAGGAAATAGGTTAGTTCTGGACCGTAAATTGAACTATGGTGTATGTGCTCAATGTTCTCATTTAGGTCCCAGTTGAGTTCACAGGACTCGAGAAACTGAAAACCATGTAGTGTACTTTTCATTCTAGAACATTCCCTAAGTTGCGTGGCTGATAAGGAACACTAATATCGAAATTTACTTATATGTGGATGCTTCGTGTTTCCTTTATGATATTATACTATACGATTTCCTGTTTTGAAAAAGTGAAATTTACCTTTAATCTAAACTTCGACCAGTAATATATCGCCTCTGTTGTTAAAATAATCAAAATTAAATGCATTCGGGATGTGGCTTGAATATTTGTTAATTTCGTTATCAAATTACTGTGGTTGGAAATTTGAAAAAAGTTTTAAAATCAATTGAAATGGCCCAAACAGCATTCAGATCCTAATCGACAAAACAATGTGTGTGTGAGTTTGTTTTGTTTAGTTACCAAACGAATTATACTGTGTACTTTAGAGGAACACAAACAACAGAGCTTTTAAGAGAAACAGAGGGTTTAATAATTTTGTAATATAACAGGCAGTTGTTGTTATTACCTAGGATTTTCAATGTTTCTCTTTTGTGGTCCTAAGCAACATAGAGACTACATTATTTGCATCATTACAGGGTGCTCCTAAGAAAGCTGGTAAATATAAGTCATGTGATAAATTTTCACATTGTTTCCTCCTCTTTTCTCACAAATTTTACGAAAAAAATACAAATGGCAAGTTATTTTCCTTACCTCTTATATCCACTTCATTTGATCTAACTGAACAAAAAAAATTACACAGAAATCAGCTTCCTAACATGGTGAATTCAAATAGCAAATAAAAAAATATCTAGCAGTTTTGCAGTATACAGGGTGTTATTAATTTCCGCATATAATAATAATAATAATAATAATAATAATAATCATTTATTTTCCTTTTCGACAATACAGAATATTGTATAGGAATAGTCATATAGCCCTTACAAACTAAGAGACAAAAAATTCTGATACAGAATAGTAACATTTATCCAATAAAAATAATTTTAACCTTTTCTTAAATAAATGCACAGTCTTACTGCATTTTATTTCGTCTGGCAATCGGTTAAAAATTTTAGGTCCTATAAATCTTGGGGATTTACTAGTCATATTAAGCCTGGCACAAGGCTCATGCAGCTTATTCTTTTGCCTTGTATTAATATTATGACAATCTTTATTTAAAATAAAATTATTCCTATTTATAAAAACATATATACATATTTCGAAAATATACAGACTCGGCAAGCTTAAAATTTTAAAATCTTTAAAAATATTTTTACAGGAGTAAGCACTCGGTACGTCGGCAATACATCGTAAAATGCGTTTTTGCGCAATAAATACCTTAGATGATAATGTGGAATTCCCCCAGAAACAGACACCATACCTTAAGCGTGTATCAATTTGAGCATAATACAAATTAATTAACTGTTCTCTACTTAAATAAGCTCTAATATTTCGGAATAAATATACTATCGATGAAATTTTGGATATCAAAGTTTCACAATGATAATTCCAGTTCAGGGATTCATCCAAGTATACTCCCAAAAACTTAATACTTTCCTCACCGCTAGAAATAGGTGTATTATTTATGTTAATATTTAAATTGTCGCATTTCTTTTGCCTGTTGTGAAATCTAGTGAGATGAGTTTTCTCGGCATTGAAATGTAAAGTATTGTGGGAAAACCAACTGCTTAAAATGTTTAAAATATTATTACAGTTATGTTCTAAAAGATTATCCAGTGGGTTGGAAATTATTACAGATATGTCGTCCGCGTACATCGTAAAGTGTGCAGTTGCTGGCAAAGAATCAATATCGTTTACGTATAAAAGAAAAAGCACAGGACCTAATATAGAGCCCTGTGGAACACCCATGGTTAAGTTTAGACACTCTGAATCAACTCTGGACACGATGTTTTGTGTCTTATGTTTTAGTGTTACGTATTGTTTCCGACCTTCCAAAAATGTCGTAACCCAATTAAGTGCAGGACCCCTTATTCCATAATCCTGCAGTTTAATTAATAATAAATTATGATTGACACAGTCGAATGCCCTGCTGAGATCACAAAATATCCCAACAGGACACTCTCCCGCGTCTACACATTCTAATATTTTGTTCAAAAAAGAATGAATAGCTGTACTGGTCGACTTACCGCTAGAAAAGCCATGTTGATTTTTTGTCATGATTTGAAAAGTCTCTAAGTAATTTAATAATCTATACAAATAGCAATATTCAATCACCTTGGACATACCAAAGGGCACAGTTACTGGTCTATAATTTTCTAACAGTTGCTTATCATTCCTTTTAAAAATCGGTACAACTTTTCCAATTTTTAAGCTATTAGGAAATGTTCCTGTCTCGAATGATAAATTAACAAGATATGTAAGTGGTTCGACGATGAAATTCAACACTTTTTTAATAAGAAAACAAGGAATGTCATCCGGGCCAGATGATTTTTTGGATTTAAATTTTGTTGTTAATAATTTTAACATTTCCTCGGTTGTAAACGGTTTTAAAAATAATGAATTTGTTTGTTTAACTACAGTAGGTATGCATGTATTACAGGGTGGTATTTGCTCAATTATGTTTTTAGGAGCTTCTATAAAAAAATCGTTAAAAAGTGAAGCGACTATTTGAGGATGTTCATGTATAACGCCATCGTTATTATTTATAATAATGTTGTTGAATGATTTATTTTTATTTGACAATTCAGCCACGACCTTCCAGGCAGATCGTGCAGGATTATCAGAGTGTACAATTTTATTTTGATAGTAACATTTTTTTGTATCTTTTATTAAACGACTATGATTCTTTTTTGCCATATTGTAAGCCTTAGTTATGTTAGGACATATTTTCTTTAGAATAAAAAATATTCTTTAATTTTGTACTAGATGCTCTGACCTCATCGTTTACCCATTTTTTATCTGAAGACTTATTAACACAAATTTTTCGGTGTGGAAAATACAAATTAAAGTAATATACAAGGATGCCACTAAAATAGTTAAATGCATCATGAATATCGCTAATATTATACATATCTTCCCAAGTTTCATTTAGAACTGCCGTTTCAAAATTGGCAATTGCATTTTCATTGTAACTTCTTTTATACAATGTGGTATGTTTTGAGTTTACACAACAATTTTCAGATTTTATATTAAAGAGAACAGTTCTGTGATCCGAAATTTCATTATCAAAAACGCAACATGACCCTTCATTTTTGAAATTAATAAAAATATGATCAATAGTACTAAGAGTGGTGTCTGTTACTCGAGTAGGCCACTTCACAACGCTGCTCAGATTAAAACATGACAAAACACTACATAAAGTTTTAAAATCTTTTGAAACAGTATATGAATCAACATTAAAATCTCCACAGACAATTAAATTAAAATTGGGCTTCATCAAATAATTTAACAAATCAGTAATTCTATCTAAAAACAAATTTAGATCACCGGAGGGAGATCTATAACAGTTAACAATAATTGTAATACTCTTATTATCTTTCCAAGATATAGCAAAATGAAGTCTTTATTTAGCATATGGCTAGTAAAAATACCGCTGGTCAAGGAATCACTACTTCCGCATCCAGACTTTATATCCAAGTCTTATACACCTAAATCCCAATGTAATATTTTACTCCCTTTAATAATAGGGTGGGGGTGGCAATGGGGGTGGTAGAGGGGGCAGCTAACGCCAAAAAATTTTGTTGAGATGTTTCGTTCTTGTATACACACTAAATCACATTTTATTTTTTTACTCCCTTTCATAATGGTGTGGGGGTGGTATTGGAGGTGATAGTGGAGGGTGGATGATGTAAACAAAATTTTGAGACCTGACTTTTCATACATGCCCTTAATTGCAATTTTATGGACTCTTACCTGCTTGCTTTGCCTATTTACCCGCGAACCCTTCAACGGAATTAGATGAAAACATAATCCAGTTCCAGATCTCGTTATAATACATAAATGTACCAAATTTCAAGTCAATATCATAAACAGTTTCAGAGTAAACTCGTGCGCACAAAAAGTTACAGACAGACAGAAATTTTTTTCGCTCAAATTGAAAATCTCGACGTTTCATGACATTTTAAGCCTATTTCAATAAAAAAAATTGTTTCTATACTTCCACTGGACTGGACGTGGAAGTAATAACAATACCTACTACGCGGTAAACTTATGGACGTTTCGCCAACCAAGTTGACATCATTGGGAGATGATTAATATTATAATTGCATTTATCGAAAAAGTTAACTTATTTTCAAACAATTGGGAAGAATATTCTATAAAATATTCAACAATTATATAAACATTTCAATAAACCAACGAGAAGTATCATCCTATATAGCATTTAGATATAGTTTCAATGTTAAGAATTTAGAATGTTGAAATTATAACTGGCCCTAAACATTATACTGTTCTTTTCTAAACGCTATTTAGGTATGGTTTTAGAAAAGAGCCTGAGAAATAGATAGGTAATACACAAAAACAAACTCTAGCAACAATACATCTTTAAAATAATAATAACTTACCATTTCACTGTTTATTTTCAAATTTATAAAAAAAACCCGTTGAGTTTCACACTAATTTCACTTAAACTATGTTATTTATTCTCTTATTATTAACCACAAGTACACTGCAATAATAATGCATTATTCATTTCTTCCCTCCAACAATAAGACTGATGTACACAAGAAGCGCAGACGGTCGAAGGCGCAGACTAACACTTCGCTGACCACGTGACCAATCAGCGCCACTTCAAGAACCGCGATTGTTGAAATTCCTGGAAGCGGCGCAGCGATTGATTAGCGGAGCGCTTAGCAACTAGTGGGCACGCTGCTGCGCTGCCATAAAGAATACCGAATTCAAATTGGCTTTGCTTACTAATATAGTGTCTGTTTATTTGCAATTTAACAATGGCGCGGCGTTTAAAATACTTACATTTGTGTGTAACTCAATAAAATTCAAATATATCTCAGCAATATTAAAAAGTATTAAAGTGGAAATATCCAAAAGAGAGAGATCTGATAAGAAAATATTTACTATTTTTGGCCATACATTTTTTTTTTAATACATATATTGGTAAAAAATGTATCAGACTACCTAAGTAGAACTATGACAGGTGTAGTGGTATGAATTTTTACTCAATAATTTCAGTTGTTTGCAAAATAGTTAGATTTAATTTTAAAAATTACGTCAATTTTCGTATTTCCTAAATTTAAATCTAACTATTTGGCGTATGTTTAAAATTAGTGAGTGAAAATTTATAGCACTACCTTTGTTATAGTTCTACTTAGGTAGTCTTATGATTTGTTTGCAATATGCAAATAAGAAGTTATGGTAAAAAACAGTAAATATTTTCCTGTCGGATCTCTCTCTTGGATATTCTCACCTTAACTGTGTTAAAGAGAACTGTGTATAACGTGTACAGGGATGATTTTAATTAATTCATTTGTGATCGGTATGAAAAAACGAGCGGTCATTGAGGCACTTAGATAATTTGCCGAACACTAGTGTATATATAAATAAATGTAATGGTTTTAATTCTGGACATACCTCTTTCGTTCATCTTTTTTTGTAATTTAATAAATAAACACCACAGAAATTCGACAACCCCCAATTCCATAAGCCAGGGCTTGTGCGGAAGTGGGTTGCACATTGAAAAAACGCGGACATGCAACAATTTCCTCCGACAGTGCCGGAGCCGGGATTCGAACCCGGTGGTGCGATGTCCGTATGATTAATCGCGATTGCCACCTCGCGCCTTAACCCACTCGGCCATCAACTAGATAGATAGTATAAATGCATCCTTGTGTACTTTTCAACCATGTTGTAGAAACGAAAAACCTACATGTACATTATATATGACTATTTGTAACCATTTTCGATTTATCGAGCAATAATTAATAATAGGGCGGGGGTGGCAATGGGGGTGGTAGAGGGAGTGGCTAACGCCAAACAAATTTTTTGAGACGTTTCGTTCTTGTATACAAACTAAATCACATTTTAATTTTTTTTCACTCCCCTCACAATAGTGTGGTGATGGTATTGGGGGTGACAGTGGATCTCGTTATAATACATAAGTGTACCAAATTTCAAGTCAATATCATAAACAGTTCCAGAATAAACGTGCGTACAAAAAAAAGTTACAAACCGACCGACAGGCAGAAATTTTTTTCGCTCAGAATTTCCTATATGCTTCATCTCTCATGCGTTGCGCCTCCAATAATAATTTTGATACCCAAGGGTATTTTTCTGTTTATGTTGATTTTCTTTCGGAGCTACTTTGTCTATTGCTGTCTGCTTTACATTCGTAAAATCTGCATATAAGACGTTTAGGTCCTTAGATGTATAATTCCAATTTGCCAATTCTATTATTATTATTTCTGAAATGGTCTCATCCCTTAAATATCTTTTATGAACAATCTCTGGTTTTTCGGGAACAGTATTAAACGCGAACTCTGTTAAAATGATTTCATGGTCACTTATCCCAGGAAAATCTCTTGGAACCTCTTTAGCATCAAAGTCGTTTGTGATTACATAGAGATCAGAGTGGATGACCCATCGGTTATTCTAATTTCTTCAATTACTATTTGTTTAAGGTCTGCTGCATCTTAGTCTTTTGATATCACTATTAATCAACTAATCAATGTTTAAGTCGCCATAATCACAGCTCTTTGCTAGTGGATATCAATGTTATCTAATCTGTCCTCAGGAATCTTATTGATCCATTGAGTGGCCACTCCGTTTATCCGATTTAGCACCTCTACATTTTTTCTAGGATTACAGTAAGAATGAAGTAACTCCTAAAAATAATGACGAATTTAAAGAAATTAAGAAAGCATGTACGTCGACATCTGCCAAGGCTTTGAGAAATAGATTTATATAATTGTCAGTGTTGGAGAATGCAATTCACAGTGATATATCCCTCTATAATTATGTGCCTTTAATTCATATACATCTGCGCAAAAAAATTTTTCTAGGTAAACTCCATCCGTATCATTTTAACCTCTCATGTAACCATGACAAAACCAACATCGTCAATTCCAACAAGTAAATTATTACTTTTCCCTTGACGATCCAAGTGAAATATGAATCCGACGTACGCTAAGTGACAAGATTAAAACGGGAGCAAAATAAACAAACGCTAACAAAACTTTATCCTTTTCCGACCTTGGGTTGGGGAAGGTATTGATCCACCCAAAAGTTGATTTGGCCCACTGTGACACTCAAACAGTCATATTATAAACTGGGGCAGAGGACAACGGATGAGCGAGGGATAGGTAGCGTATAAATATGGTTTTAGATTGCAAGGACCGTCTTATAGGATTATTCTTATTCGTGTTTTTCACTTTCACCTTTGATATTATTCGAGTTGTCGATATATTTTTATTCAACGCGAGAGTCGGGGTTCCTTTGACACAAAAAACATATTCACGATGTTTCGCGAACGGTTTAGCGATGATGTAATATACAGTATGTTTACGGCAGAGCGGTATATAGGTGTCAATGAAATTTTCTTTATTTTAAAAACATTTGAAAAATTTATAGAGGGCGCTTCTCTGCTAAAAATACCTGATTAAATCACAAAAATATATAAACAATTTATAAGTCTAGTTCAAATGTGCTTTTAGAGGGCGGAATATTAAAGATAATATTTTTAGTCGCAAACTCCTCTATAAAATCCTTATTTTACTATAAGGAACGTAACCAGACTGCAACCAACAGCTACTCGTCGGGCTATGTGCCCCGCCGAGCGCTGAATTACAAGTTACAAGTCTGGCGCGTTAAGTGTAATAATTGCATATTACCATCAAAACGCTAATGCTTCGATTGCAGCAAACACCAGCCGAAAGACTGATCCTACTTAAAGGAGCTCTCTTGCCAGTCGTCACACACCACTTGCAGACTGCAGTTTCGAGCTGTTGGCTCTCGTCAGTGCATGGTAGGCATGTGACGACCGGCACGAGGATCCTTTGACTATTTGGTACATCCCGGTATTTTTACAATAGCGACATGTAAAATAGTCAGCAGGCGCCACCTAGCGGTCTGGTGTCTGTTGCAATCGAAAAATAAATAGCCTGACTGGGCTTAGCATAGTTCAAATGTGCTTTTAGAGGGCGGAATATTAAAACATAATATTTTTAGTCGCAAACTCCTCTATAAAATCCTTATTTTACTATAAGGAACGTAACCAGACTGCAACCAACAGCTACTCTCCAGGCTATGTGCCCCGCCGAGCGCTGAATTACAAGTTACAGAGTTACAGAGAGCTCCTTTAAGTAGGATCAGTCTTTCGGCTGGTGTTTGTTGCAATCGAAGTATTAGAGTTTTGATGGTAATATGCAATTATTACACTTAACGCGCCAGACTTGTAATCTGCACCATTCCCGCGTTGGATTTGTCGAACAGTGAGGTATTTTTTATTTGCTTATCTTATAAAAACATATTTTATTGGCCAAGTAGAAGTCCTTCCGATTTTCTAATAAGTAATCTAATTTATTATTCCTATATATTAAGTATAAAAAATTGTCACGAGTCGGCATTATGTTTTAATACTATTAACTTCCAATACAATGAAACAGAGCTGAATCAATTTTTTTCTGAGAAATACGAAGAAATACTACCCATTGGTGCTACAACAAAATAAAATGCAGATGTATAATAGCTTGATATACTTACCTGACTACTTTAACTCCACTGCTCTGAGTATCATTTAAATTTGCGTTATTAGCCAAAAACTCGTACACCATTTGCACATCCACATGGGGTAAATTTCGCGAATGGGCTTTCTGATGAATTGCAGCATTATGCTAGCTAGTGTTATGATTATGAGCAGAAATAAGATCACGAATAAATAAAATACACAAACGTAGGTCACAGTTTACATGAATCCATATACTCTCCCTGCGACGTCGGAGCTTGTGTCTGGCTACTGACGTCACGCGGTTAGTCTCGCGCACAGGTACGTTTTCTAGCCTCGCGCCGGTCCTTGGTTTTAAAATGCTTACAGCGAACTTAAGTAAATCTTAAAATTTCGCGTTCAAATTTTTATTATAATTTTTTAATCACAAAATCTCTCGATATCAGTTAAAATAGAAAAAAATGAAAAATGTCGAACCTGCCTATTGCTTAGCTGCAGATCATCATCATGCTGAGCCTAGTCTGATTGCAATAAGTTGCAGTAGGTGGCTCTTCTTACAATATGCTTGTACAAATGTACTCTAGTTTAGAGACTCTCGCTATTTGCTTGAATAATGTGATTCAATAATGACAGGAGGAACTCACTTGTTTGGTGATACTCATCTATAGTCTGTACTAACAAAGGCCACAAGATGCCTTTAGTGATGTAGTATACCTGATATACAGGTTAAATATTTCTGCTGGGGTTTTATTGCAACTGCATTTGGATTTGATTATTACGCATTTTAAAATAATTCCCATTCCAAACCAAGTTTGGATCTGGTAGTAGACTCGATTGATACGAGCTGCTGTTGTTGTAGGTGGAAGAGATAATAACTCTACTGATTTTTTGAGTTTTGTTGAATGAGCATGGGTATTGCAAAATTCCCATCCCTAACCAAGTTTGGATCTGGTAGTAGACTCGATTGATACGAGCTGCTGTTGTTGTAGGTGGAAGAGATGATAACTGTACTGGTTTTTTGAGTCTTGTTGAATGGGCATGGGTATTGCAAAATGAAATCTTGGAACCGTCAACAATATTGTTATCACCAGCGTCAGAAGAACTGCTCAATACGATATTCTGCAATTCCAAGAAAATCTGTGGTTCGAGTTGTGGATGTAAAAAAGTAAGGTTGCAATGCTCCTTAGTTTGAGATCGGTGTAACGGACAAGCATGTCTCATCGCTTCATCATATCCAAATGATCTTGATATATAAAGTGTATATGAATCTGAAGTCCTTGAAGCTTTGGAGCTGAATATAGCAGATAACGAGGATGATAGTAATGAATTGAAAATTTAAGTTGAGCGACCAGAAGAGGAAGACCACGAAGAACAAGAGGAATATTATGCTGCATGCTGATACTATTAATAATCAAAATAACAGGAAAACCCGCGTCACATTTAACCTTAAATTGTAATAGATTCATCATAAACTGATGGTAAATAAAAATATATTTAAAATGTACTTAAACAATATCATTTTAATATCTTATTATTAATATAAATTAACTAAACGTTATTAAACGAATATCTTATTTATGAATAATATCTATAATTATCATTTATTAATAAGTAAATAACTAAGGTTTCTTAATAATTATTACATTTTTTGATTTTTTGAAAAGCTAATAACATTTTATAGGTCTACATTCGCCTACCTTAATAGCTTTAGGTATTTTTTCTACAGACATTATCGTCGACACTTTCATTGAGCTAGGCACAATACCACACTGCAGAATCTTTGATCTACTTATTTTTTAAAGGTTCTAAGCAATTTCTGCAATTTCAAACACTCCCTATAACAAAAGTGATCTCCTTACACAGCTCTCTATCACTCCAGTGCCATCCCATCTAAGGCAATATCCTGCGGATCAATAGCAGCACGAGTACCAAAAGACAGAACTATGTAAACAGAATTACTTTAACTGTACTGAAAGCCACATCATACAAGGCTTTGCTTTTATCATCTTAATTACTGTGTCATTCATCCCTCTCGGATCCACGATCTCCTACAAGCGAAGGACTCTCCATGCCAATTCAATCTAGAGTCGTCTTTTATAGTCGTAGTATAGGTGCAATGTTTAATACCGACGTAACTAAGATGGTTCTTCACTTTAATGTCTTTTTTCCAACGACTACATAATATAAAGTTACAACTTAATAAATGAAAACTTGTTTCTAAGAAAATGCTTTGTTGGCGAGGTGGGATGAAAATTTGTTTTTGTATTTTCTCTATATTTTGAATTGCTTAATAGATAAGTAAAAAAAACACTATTTAGGAATTCTTCGAGCAAAACTTCTAAACAACACTTATCTCTCTTATTTTTCAGGTTCTTGTACTATATTTCACAAAGTAATAAAGGTCACAAAAGTTGTGATAACTTTTACTAAAACTTTTTTCTTCTACAATGGATATTAAGCGAGATGTGGGTGGCTCTCGTAAAACATGCAGACATAATAATAATAATAATACCTTTATTGGGGGTGTAATGGGGTAGTGAAGCGCAAGTTATAGCCTCTCCTACTCAATTGTTAACCTCACCTTCGCGATGAGTTCAATTTGAACTTGGTGCACCCTGTTTTCACTAACGAGGCTCTAACGACCGGGTAAGGGCGGAATAACCCTTACCTTTTGCCGTGAGCACATCCTCCTTCTCACGAAGAGTGCGGTAAAAATAACCCACCACACACAAAGGTTGCTTTTGGAATCGTTTGGTTACCCCATCGTCGCAGTCTCCTTCTGTGCCATGGGACCACACCACTCGCCTTCCGCAACCGAGCTGGTCAGTTGCATACCTGCTCCAGCTAAAACTTCAAATGCAGCTTCGTTTTCAGTCGATTAAGGCTTTAAAAAAATGATGGAGCGTTCAAGTGGGACAAAATCATCCGGAGGTAAAATACCCTCCCGATCGGATCTCCGGGGGAGGGTGCCCACAGTGACACCTCATCGAATGTCGAAAAAACACCGACAAGTTAAATCCAACAAAACTAATTCTTTCATCTACGGCGCTTGGAATGTTCGTACTTTGAACGACAGCACTCGCACCGATCGGCCTGAAAGAAGAACTGCTCTAATAGATAGAGAACTTCACCGACTCAATGTTGACGTTGCAGCTCTCAGCGAAACTCGATTTTTGATGGAAGGCTCTCTCACAGAAAAGTACTACACCTTCTATTGGAAAGGTCTTCCCACCAATTCAAGAAGACAACATGGAGTAGGATTTGCCGTTCGGAATCAACTTGTATCCAACTTAACACAAGTACCACAAGGCCTATCCGAGCGTTTAATGCTGCTACGCTATGAGCTATCAGATGGCAACGCGGTAAATCTAATAAGCGCCTACGCTCCCACTCTGGATGCAAGTCACGAAACCAAGGAAAGCTTCTATCAACAGTTGGAAGAAACCCTCTGTAGAATACCTAAAACGGAACGACTCGTTATTCTTGGCGATTTTAACGCTAGAGTAGGGAGAGATGCAGACACCGGGCCAGGCATCATAGGCAAGAACGGTTTGGGCAACATGAACGCTAACGGTCAACTACTCCTAACTAAATGCGCCGAACATGATCTAGTTATAACAAACACCATTTTCCGACAAAAGGATAAATTTAAAGGCACCTGGCGTCACCCCAGATCAGGTCACTGGCATCTACTGGACTATGTTATCGTACGTAGGAAGCATCTCAAGGACGTCCAAATTACAAAGGCGCGCATTGATAGCGAATGTTGGACCGATCATCGTCCTGTTGTCTCTAAAATGAAAATTGTTATGAGACCCAAACACCGAAGAACTCAAGTAAAACGTAGACTCCGTCTCTGTATTAGTAAATTGCGTGACCAACAAACCGTCGAACAGCTAAAGCAAAAAGTTCAAGAGAATTTGAGTGCACTAGAAGAAACCAATTCTGTAGATGTCGCTGCTACCTGGACACAAATTAAAGACAGTTTAAAAAGTGCGAGTGAGGAAATTCTTGGCACTGCAGCAAGTAAAAAACAGGAGGACTGGTTCAATGATAATGAAGCTTTTATACAAGAACTTCTTGACCGCAAACATACTGCCTTCCAAAACGTTATCAACCACCCCAACGACTCATCAAAAGCAGAAGCTTTTACCCAATCTAAGTATGAAACGCAACGCGAAATCAGAAGAATAAAGAACGAGTGGTGGGCAAGCAAGGCCAGAGAAATTCAAAGGTACGCCGATTCACACGACTACAGGAATTTCTTTCAAGGAGTAAAAGCAGTATACGGCCCCAGTCGGAAAAATATGTGCCCTATTAAAGATTTAAATGGAAATCTCCTCAAAGAAGACCAGGAAATAAGAGCCCGATGGAAAGAACACTACTCTAACATTCTTAACCAGCAAAGTCAAGCCGATCACGATATTATAAATCTTATCCCTCAATATGACACCTTCGAAGACTTAGATAAACCACTAATAACGGAAGAGATCTTAACCGCCATTGGGCAGCTAAAAAATAACAAATCTCCCGGCGCTGACTCACTCCCAGCTGAGATCTTTAAAGCTGTGTCGTCAGAGCTCATACCCTACCTCAAAAAACTGTTTGATGTCGTGTGGGAAAGTGGTCAAGCTCCGCAGGAGTTTCGTGATACACTTTCAATCAACCTCTTCAAAAACAAAGGGAGCGCTGCGGACTGTGGAAATTACAGGGGTATAGCTCTCCTGGCTGTTGGAGGGAAGATACTCACTAAAGCGATGGCAAATAGGCTAACACCTGTTATGGAAAAGTTACTTCCTGAAACACAGAGTGGCTTTAGACCAAACCGAGGCACATCGGATCTAATCTTCACACTTAAACAGCTTCAAGAAAAAGCACTCGAACATCAAGGAGAAATTCACATGGCCTTCATTGATTTAACCAAGGCGTTTGACTCGGTGGACAGGGAAGTGCTCTGGAAAATTATGCTCCGCTTAGGTATCCCTAGAAAATTTGTGGAAGTATGTCGCAGTCTACATACAAACAACAACGCCCAGGTTATGTATAATAATGAGGCAACCGAACCTTTCCAAACCCTCACTGGAGTTAGGCAGGGATGTGTCCTGGCACCCCTACTCTTTAATTTGTTTACCACTGCTCTAACAATTATTGTTGACAACAAACTGACAGTCAGAGGAATAGGTCTCAGATACCGTTTTGATGGCGGTCTCTTTAACATAGGGCGCTTTAGAGCTTTCACGAAGACACGCACACGATTCATTTGTGATCTCCAGTATGCGGATGACTGTACACTTTTAGCCTCTACGCCGGAAGAGCTTCAAGAACTTTTAGATGTGTATGCCCAGAGCTATGATTCCTTGGGACTTAAAATCAACATTGGAAAGACTAAGATTATGTCAACTCCTCATCAAGTGAACCAAATAGACATTACACTTAACGGAAATTCTCTTGAAGTGGTGGATCAGTTCAATTACTTAGGCAACGTTGTTAATGACAAAGCAAACATGGACAGCGAGATTCGCAATAGAATTAACGCTGCATCCAGAGCACTCTGGGGACTTAGAGAGAGAGTATTTGACAACCACGACCTTGCTTTGTCCACGAAAATGTCTGTCTACAGAGCAGTTGTCATTCCAACACTGCTATATGGATGTGAAAACTGGGTCACTTACCGTCGTCATGTGAAAGACTTAGAACGTTTTCAGCAGAGACACCTCAGAAGTATGATGAAAATCCGTTGGTTCCATCGCATATCAAACGTGGAAGTACTCAGGAGAGCAAACAGCCTTCCAATTGAGGTGCTTATTTCAAGAGCACGCCTAAGATGGGCAGGTCACGTTCATCGTATGCATGATAACCGCCTTCCTAAATGTACACTTTATGGTGAATTGCTAAGCGGTAGAAGAAGGCGTGGCGGTCAACGAAAGAGGTTCAAAGACGTTCTCCATGAAAATCTAAAATCCTGCGGTATTCCAGACGAGCAATGGGAACAACTTGCAGCGGACAGAACCGAATGGCGAGGGGTTGTGGCCAGCTATCAAGGAAATGTTGCTGCAAGAAGGCCGAATCCAAGACCTAACCAGGTCTATGTTTGTCCTGACTGCGGTCGACATGTGCTCTCCCGAATTGGCCTCTATAGCCATAGTCGTGTGCACCGTAGATGAATGGAAATTACAATAGACTCGAGTAACGGCTAATAATAACCTTTATTGCCCAACAGGTAACACCCAATAACAGGACAACTTTTTAAGAATATTTCACAAAAGAAATAGGTACCTAATATAATAAACATTACATTAAATAACAATAAAAAGTACAAAAACAAAAAAATACATATCTAGACAAGTGCATTTGAATAATAATAATAATAAACCACAGTATTAAAGAAATAAAAAGATAGGAAATTAATAAATATTTAAAAAGGAAACAGATAGAACACAGTACTAATTACAGTGCACAATTTAGAATTCAATAATGTTTGGTTGAGGTTAAGGTTAAAGATTATTTACAGCCGTATGTAAGATTACTTTCTTTGAACAATTATCAATGTCACATAAATGTCAAATTTGGTTAAAATTACTACACATCGTATATATGGGCGATTTCAAAAGGAGATTACTCCTGGCGTGAGGACAGTAAAATATGTAATTCCGCCTAGCGGGTTAATTTGATACATTAAAGCATAACTGACAGGACAGTCAATATTGTTATTTAGTAAATTGTGTAAAAAAGAAATAGAACTGCACTTTCTTTCTAATTCCAAGCTGTTCATTTCAAACCTAGATGTATGCTTTGTTCAATACCTCTTTCAGGGTAAATTGCATCATCATTTTTTAATGTAGTGATTTATGTAATAGGGGTACCAGATAAGTGAACCATACTCAAGTTTAGACCTCACATAGGAAAAGTAAAGGATTTTTAGAGATTTAATGCTGGTAAACATTTTGCAGTTCCTGATTATGAAGCCAATCATTTTAGTAGCTTCATTCACCTTTAAATGAATGTGATCAATGAATGATAATCTAAAATCAAATATGACTCCAAGATCTTTCGTAGAATTGGATCGAGATAATGACATTCCATCGATATAGTAAAGATTTTCAATACTGGAGAGCTTCTTAGTAAATGTGACAACTTTACATTTAGAGGCATTAAGATGTAATCTATTACTCATGCACCAGTTTTGAACCTGATTAATATCATTTTGCAGCAAAACACAATCTTTCTGACATGTTATTTTCTTATATATCTTAAGATCATCAGCAAATAATAGCCTACTACTATTGTCAATAATTGAGGTAATATCATCAATAAAAAGTAGAAATAGAAGAGGTCCCAAGTTGGAGCCCTGGGGAACTCCTGATGTAGCTATAAACGGCTCGGAATTATAACCATTATAAGAAACAAATTGTTCACGGTTGGTAAGGTACGATTGCATAAATGATAGTAATGAAGAACTTAAGCCCCAGTTGCCTAGATTAGTAAATAAGATACTGTGATCAATCCGATCGAAGGCCTTAGAGAAGTCCGTATAGATCACATCAACCTGTCCAGACTCATCAATAGCATGAGATACAAACTGAGTAAAGATAGACAAATTGGTAACTGTTGAATGGTGGGACACAAAACCATGTTGGTATAGTGATATTCTCTTACTGACTGGCATGTAGATGCGATCGTATAGGATAATCTCAAAGACCTTTGCAAAGTTCGATAGAATTGCAATCGCTCTATAATTACTAATAATAGACGAGTCACCTGTTTTAAAGACTGGACAAATTTTAGCCCTTTTCCACGTGTTAGGAAACGTTAAAGTTTTCAAAGATAAATTAAATATAATTAATAAAGGCTTGACTAGTACATTGCTACAGTCCTTAATAAGAAAAGAGGGTATTAAGTCAAGGCCTGAGGTCATCTTGTTTTTTAGTTTAGTAATTGCATTTTGGATTTGTATCTCAGTTATGTAATCGATTGTAATAGAATAGTTATTTAGCATGTTTACGATGATATCAGCAATATTAGGATTATCATTTTTAGGCAAATAAACACTTTGAAAGAAAAGGCCAAACGCATTTACAATATTCTGAGGACAATCATAGTGGTTTCCTTCAAACTCTATTTTTCCTGGTATTCTAGAAGAGGTTCTTTTTGTATGAATGTATGACCAGAAATTATGAGGGTCAGAATTAATTGAGGATTGAACATTATCCAGATAAGTTTTGTAATCCAATTCAGACTGTACTTTTATAAGTGCCCTTAGACGTTTAAACTCCTGCAAATGATAGTTAGATTGAGTTTTCTTATATTTGTCCTAATGTCTGACTTTCGAACGTATGTTTTTTATTATTTCTGAAGAATATCATTTCGGATAAGTACGTTTGAAATTTCTATATGTAGGTACGTGATTATCAAAAAGTTCATACAGTTTTGAATAGAATAAATCAGTAGCAATGTTTACATCATATATTACACTCGTATACAAGGTGGTCTAAAATTGTCTCCCAATATTTCTGCGGCTAATATTTTACCTTGTAAACTAGTGTCCGGATGGCCTATGACCAAGTTTAAAATATGAGTTTGATGTTTTAAGGGAGTATATCTCCCTTATTATTCATATAAAAAAAGCCATTATTTTTGGATGTATCATCAGCCGCAGAAATATCAGTAGACAATTTTGGACCACCTTATATACTAACCTAGACACTTCTTGCTCACCTGACTCAATTTTTTACGTGGCGAATCGTGTTAAAAGCATTTTGATTGATTGAATGTGCCTTGAGCAAACGTTTAAGCTTCTATATAATTTGGGTCTGTCTTAGAAACGTAAATAAATTGGGCAGAATTAAACAATCCCCTGACTACTAGCTCTGGCTTTGACGTTCACTATTCTACGTAACTATGCAATTATTTCGTCTTTAGTGTAATGTCTGAGGGCTGCGATGCGACGCGTTATAGTTTCCGTAACTACATATTGGACGCCTGCAGCTATTGTCCTTGTTCATCTTTCATTATAAAATATTAAATCTTTGAAGCTATATTGTAAAAATCTGTGTTTTAATTTTGCTAAAATAAAAATACATCATTTTCTTAAACGCGCTATTACCGCTATTATTAAAAATATACCAAAAAGTATAAAGGAATTTTATTTGTAATATACTTTTTAATGAACTAAATAATTGTTATAATGTATGATTTGCAGCGGGCAAATACCCCGACCTGCATTGAATTACACCTTACAAATCATGAAAGAATGGTAGCCAATATCATTTGTCAATTCCCTGACCAGACATAGACCGGTTTCGAACTTATTAGTTCTCATCAGTATGCCGTAGGTCATGTCTGGTCAGGGAATTGACAAATGATATTGGTTACCATTCTTTCATGATTTGTAAGGTGTAATTGAATGCAGGTCGGGGTATTTGCCCGCTGAATAGTTGTTTCCTGCAAATCATACATTATAACAGTAGGTTATAAGTCCACTTAGGACTGAAAGGTCGCCGCTCTCAGGTACTTGCAGAATCACAAGTCATTATACGCTCATGGAGACATCTATGGTGTATAGTAGCAATTGACCATATGAGAGGATTCACTTACCTCTCACCACTACTAAATAATTGTTACAATACGTTTAGAATTAATTATGCATTTATTTTGTTACGAACCAATAAAGAACCAATTTAATACAAATACAATTATTGTCAAGGGTGTCACAAGGAACCAACCACAAATTCAGTTCAGTATATTAAAAATGCTAGCAAAGCAAAACTAGTGGTGTTTTACGAAAGGTTTTACTAAACTTAAAGGAATGTTCTAATCATATTTGGTTTATCAAACAGTGTTTCAAGTGAACGCTGTAACACCTAAACACATGAAGATTCAGTGGTGCAATCAAAAATCACACATAGCAAGACTTGGCTACAAATGGAGCAAAAGTATTGGTTTGGAAGAGACTACTTAGGCCTACATACTAATACATACAGAATTACTACATAAAGAAAGCTACTTTGTTTTTAACATCTGGACCGTCAAATTAGGGAATTCGTACAATAAAAGATACATCTTCAAAATTTAAAACAATTAATCAAAATTAACAGTTTAACATGTGAACCAAGAATGAAACCTTCTTCAAAAAGGCTTAAAATATTCCCTACATAATGTCAACAAAAAGGATTTTGAACTTCTCGCAGTCAACACAGAGTTAACTACTGTTTCAACGAAGAATATCTGGGATTTCGAGAAACATAGTTTAGCAAATGTTTTCGATTCGCCGAAATATAACACTAGTAGGTGAGAAATAAACTTATTAAAAAGCATTAAACAAAAATTAGATAACTATGATTTGGTACTCTGTAAAGCGGATAAAGGTAATACCATAACAATTTTAGCTAAATTAGAATATAATGAAAAGCTACAAACGTCTAGTCGATAGCCGAGTGGGTTAAGGCGCGAGGTGGCAATCGCGATTAATCACACGGACATCGCACCACCGGGTTCGAATCCTGGCTCCGGCACTGGCACTGTCGGAGGAAATGGTTGTATGTCCGCGTTTTTTCAATGTGCAACCCCCTTCCGCACAAGCCCTGGCTTCTGGAATTGGGGGTTGTCTAATTTCTGTGGTGTTTATTTATTTATTATTTATTTAATTATAAACAATCTTAATTGGCAACGAAAAAATTTGAAAAATCCCACAAACAAATTTCAATCTGAAATTTTCTCTAATTTAAAAAATGCAGTACTATTATTCAAAATAACGAGGAATTTTTCAACGCACCTAACAAATCAAAAAAATATAGTTTTATTAATTCTATCCCAAAATACAGGGTGTCCCACGACGAACTGTGGCGATCGATATCTCGAAAAGTAAACATCGGAAAATTTTGAAAATTTGGTGGTAAACTGATGTCGATGGGGGCAACTCGGCTAAAATATTTTCAAGATGGTGACACTTCCGGTTATACCGGAAGTCGATACCAACTTGCTTATTTTAAATGGGACACCCTATATATTATTACATTTTTGGATTGTAGGCCGATTTTGTCTATCATGTCCTATACCTAGGTCTCTCCGTTTTTGAGATATTTCAATTTTTATGTCAAAAATGACGTTTGCGGGCCCTAAAAGAATTGTCAATTTTTCCTATAAGGAAGCCTTTATTATCTAATTTGGGTTCGATTCTTTGTTGAAAAAGACCTACTTTAATAGAGTTTTTATAATATTTTGTTAAGTATTAATACAGAGTGTCCAAAAAATAAGAATAAAGATGAAATTGAGAAAACTGTCAAAAATCAATTTTTTCAAATGGAAACCCCCAATTTTTATAATCTTATCTTATTCGCCATTAAAAATAAGGGTAAGTTTGTATATGGATGTATATTCCCAATTCAATATTTCTATATGGGGATTTTGCTATGGATTTTAAGTTCAATTACTGTTAGTTGGCTATGACGGCGTTGAGTGCTAAACAAATGTATTTAGCTGTCACTTACCAATTGACAAGTATTAATTATCATGCTGGGGCGCTTAAATTATGCACACGAGGATTACTTAAATTTGTTTATAATCTATGGAGAATGTTACAAAGTTTTATCAAAAACATGTGAAATATTTGCTAATAGATATCCAGAGAAACAAAAACCGTCTCCGAACAGTATTTAATGAATAATGGAGAATTTCAAAAAATTTGGCACTGTAACAGTTCATAAAATAATTAAACAAATGTAACTTAGATACAAAAGGTTCTTACATAAAATACTAACAGTATAACTACTTATACTCAGTAAAATATTTTATTTTAATAAGTGTTCAAAGTGTCCACCCTGAACTTCCAAACATTTTTCGCACCTCTTGATTAGTTCGTCATGGGTGGCCGCTCTAATAGAACCTGGTGATAATCTTTCAAAAGCATTCCTTACTCTTGCCTGACAATCTTCCATTGTTGTGACTGGATTAAAATAAACCATATCTTTTATTGTTCACCATATAAAATAGTCTAAGACAGACAGATCAGGAGAACGGAGAACGGGGAGGCCACAGAAAAGGTCCATTGTCTGGTCAAATCCGTGTCCTTTAGGTGCTGAACCATAGAAATGGAATAGGGATGGAATTTGTGTTTCAAAAGAATTCTATGAATAGAGTTCTTGGAGATTCCTATTTGTAAGATCACTTGTCTTAAGGATGTCATAGGATATGCCGCAAAATATCCCAAAATAGCAATTTCGATATTTTCGTCGTCGACAATTGGTTTTATTTTATGAACTGTTGCCTTAACGGTGCCAAATTTTTTTAAATTCTCCATTATTCGTTTAATACTGTTCGGAGATGGTTTTTGTTTATCTGGATATCTATTAGCAAATATTTCACACGTTCTTGTTCTTGATAAAACTTTGTTACATTCTCCATAGATTATAAACAAATTTAAGTAATCCTCGTGCGTATAATTTAAGCGCCCCGGCATGATAATTGATACTTGTCAAATGGTAAGTGACAGCTACATACATTTGTTTAGCACTCAACGCCGTCATAGCCAACTAAGAGTAATTTAACTTAATATCCATAACAAAATACCCATATAGAAATATTGAATTGAGAATATCTCGGAAACTAAAAATTTTCGGAATAGACATCTATATACAAACTTACCCTTATTTTTAATGGTGAATAAAATAAGATTATAAAAATTGGGGGTTTCCATTTGAAAAAAATTGATTTTTGACAGTTTTCTCAATTTCATCTTTATTCTTATTTTTTGAACACTCTGTATTAATACTTATCAAAATATTATAAAAACTCTATTAAAGTAGGTCTTTTTCAACAAAGAATCGAACCCAAATTAGATAATAAAGGCTTCCTTATAGGAAAAATTGATAATTCTTTTAGGACCCGCAAACGTCATTTTTGACATGAAAATTGAAATATCTCAAAAACGGAGAGACCTAGGTATAGGACATGATACACAAAATCGGCCTAGAATTTTGCGTACAATCGAGAAATGTAATAATATATAGGGTGTCCCATTTAAAATAAGCAAGTTGGTATCGACTTCCGGTATAACCGGAAGTGCCACCATCTTGAAAATGTTTTAGCCGAGTTGCCCCCATCGACATTAGTTTACTACCAAATTTTCAAAATTTTCCGATGTCTACTTATCTCTACAATAAGTATGAATGAAACGAATTTATGAAAAATGTTGGCCAATAATAAAGAAAAATTAACCAAACTTAATAAATCAGGTGTATATGAAATCAAATGTAAGGATTATGATGCCGTCTATATAGGTCAGAATGGTAGAAGCATTGAGAACAGGGTAAAGGAACATAAAAAATTAATTTTAAATAACAATAAAAATACGGGAATGTCAATACACTACATTGAAAGTAATCATTTCATAGTCACAGTTCACATATAAATTTGCTTCATACAGAAGGAAAAGTCGAAAAGATAAACGTCTAAATCTTCTTGAATAATTAGAAATTAAAAAAATCCCTTAAAAACCTTTTACTACGAATTACCAGCAAAATTTCTCAAATACTCCTATACTAAATTCTAAAAATTCCTATAACTAAAGTTCAAGTCATAAAGATATTAAGTCATAAATGTTTTAGATATATATTTAGAATAACCACTTCCGTTACCTTAGTATGCACTTTGTACCTCTTGATAAAGGCCTGAAAAGCCGAAACATTTGTAGAAAAATTTAAACATAGTAACTTGATACATCTAAAAGCAGTGTTTGTTTAAAAACAACTAATACGAATCTGTATTGGCAGTACTCCAACTCTAATTGAAACTGTTAAACAGTAGACATAATGCTCCATCGCTGAGTTATTTACCAAAGAATGAATATTATATTATCCTTGATATGTGTCCGTTACTCTGAAGCTTTTATATGTGGGTCTCAATCACAATTCAGTTCAGAAGTCTCTCACATTCCGCGGCCTCTCGCCCGCTATATTACAAGCATCCTCACCACCACCCTCGGCATTCCCATTTAGTATTAAATTTAATTTTCTATCTTGTCGCGCAGTTTTAAGTCGCCTATATAGAATATTTTCTCGTCATCCGAACCGATGTTTCTGCTCAGTGGTTAACCCTTCATATTCTAAAATTAACTGTACCGCCGACAGGAATGCTCCCCGGGCCCTAGACCCTTCGGTTTGATATTCTGACTTGGGTCTATCGTGGCAAATTGACGGCTCGTATGTTTGAAACAAATTGAGGAATTCAGCGCGAAATTTCTTATATCAAAATGACTGGATTAGATAATGATCAGATTTTTGTGATTAATGGAACGCTAGGAATTTTAAATGTAGGAGGATGTAGACCTCCCTCTCTCCAACAATTTACCTAAAACTGGAGTTTGCATAAGTTGCGGGTGTGCTTAATATCTACAGGACAGTGTAGCAGCAGTAATAAGTCTTTTGTTTTTTGTCCGATTTAAATCAAACTGATCTCAAAAGATAGAGGTCAACAAGGTCTATTTAAGACCACAAAATCATATCCCATCTTTAAATGCAAGGCCATCTACGATGCTGAATTATATGAAAAAAATGAAAAAATTATAGTAGGCATTTTTTAATAAAAAAAAATTATTAACGATACTTGTTCGAAATCACTCAAAAACCCTGAATCCGAAGTTTAGTTAAATTCTATAAAAAAATCGGCAGCTACTGGAAGCTGCTTGAACCTCCCCACTAGGTGGATCTTTGAAGCCGAAAAGAGCATTAAATTGTGTGACAAAACGGCACTAAACGTAATCCGAGCTCATCCAAAACCTTTTCAGATCTTCTGGGGCACTAAAAAAAACCCTCAACTTAATGAATTTACAATCATCTATGCGAGTTATTACCTACATTATCGCTCGTTGAATAATATACTATTAAGATATTAACAACTTTAACATCACTTGAACGACTAAGAAAGTCTAGTTATCCTAAATACTACAGATTTGTAAAGCAACAAACTGAAAATGGGTAAAGTGTAACGAAGGTACATAAAGCATATGATATTGATATTGTTACATCTACCTTTAAAGTTTGTGACAATCCACTAAAATTTACAAATATGCCGAACTCTTATTGACATGACATAACACCAACGTTATCGGATGACAAACGATGACAATGACAATCGTCAAAATTTGCTCATTGCAATCCAATCGCTCGCGGCTATCTTTGTTAAATGAAACATTAGCATTTCAGTAATTTTACTAGATTTTAGAGGAATATTTGTAGTTTAATTCTTCGATTTGTCTGTATATATATTTAAAAACGACACTAAACGCAATCCGCTCTACTTCTAGAGCAGTGAAGAAACTTTCACACGTGAATTGACACGTGATGTGACGAGTTTCACGACGTAACGGCTACGCGCATCGATCATGTCATGCGAAATGCTTTGTTTTTAATTTTTTTCACGGAAACCAAATCGAAAGGTGGAAGTGTGATATATCATTGAAATCAGAACTTTAACTGCTTTTCAATGGTTCCATTGCAAATTGAAAGCAATTATAAAATAAACAACTTGTTGCGTCAAAATGGCACTAAACGTCATCCGATCTCAACCAAAATCTTTTCAGATCTTCTGGGGCACTAAAGAAACGCACATGCAAAATTTCATTCAAATCCATTCAGTAGTTTCGGCGTAATCGTGCTAACACACATACACACACACAGACTTTTTCAAAAACCCTCCTAGGACCTCAAAACGTAAATATTTGATGTTATCTCAATTTTTGTTTTTGAACCAATTTTAGTAACCTCTCACAATTTTATTGTGAAGAGGTTAAAAGAGGTCTCGATGAGAAAATTCCAGTCCCAAATTTGTCGTTTTGATAAGCATACTCTGACTCTTTTGTTTCTACTCAGGCGCGGTCATTGGGAGATGGGGCCATTACATTAACAAAAAAACGTGAATTTGTAATAACTTTTTGAAAAAAATTCCGAAGTTTATGTCAAGTTTGACTTTCTGTTAAGTTGCGTGTCAGCTCCGATCGCTAAATTTTCGTGGAGAGGAATTTTTGTGCGGTATCGTTAATGTACTGTCTGATGTAGGGTACATCCGCCCTCTCGTGCAATTCCGCGATCGGAGTGTATCTGTTAAGGTTTAGTGATAGTCGAAGTAGTTTGTTCTGTGAGGTCTGTAGACGCATGCACTGTGCGTCAGAGATGGTGTTCCAGAACACACAGGCATACGTCATTATTGGTCTAAAAATCGTCTTGTACAGTGTTAGTTTGTTGTCAGTAGTTAGTCTGCTTCTACAGTTCATTAGTGGGTTGAGTCTACTTAGTGCTGTGCGTGTCCTCTGTATCGTATTCATAATATGGGGACCAAAGTAGAGCCTTGTATCCAGAGTTACCCCTAGATATTTGATTCTGCTCTTTTCCCCAATGTCTTTGTTGTTTATTCGTATTTTTGTAAAAGTCTGTGTATTAGTGAATTTTCTATGTAAAGTTATCGCGTCTGTCTTGTCCTCGTTGACGTGAATTTTCCAGTCTGTATAAAAGTCCATTAGCCCCACGAGGTAGTGCCGGACCTTCCGGACGGCCGTCTCGGCGTAAAACGACCGCCCGCAGATCGCGACATCATCCGCGTAGAACAGGGAAGCGGTATTGGGATGGGAAGGTACGTCGGAAAGGATGAGGTTATATCAGCGTACATATAAAGACAAGTAGGGACAAAGTTTTAAATTCCTTTGTTCTCAATTATTAAGTGGCAAATGACCCTGAAAAGTCCGCCGTTCGATTTTGGCGGGTTGTTCAATCACTCGTCAACAGATGTCGCACCAAGAAAATTGCAATAACTAAAAGCGTTCGTAACTTACGCAACTATTTTACTATTACACATTAAATCAAACAATAATAGCAACTGTACATAACAAAATAGAATACAAAACTGAAGCAGAAACAACCATGAAAACGGTGACGCTGATAACTGTCAGATGTCAGATATCAAACGTTTGAAAATTAGCCAACAGAAACATAAAATATAGCCGCGATATCTATCCTAAAGTAGAGTTACCCACTAGTCACGACGATGTAGATAATACAGGTATAGTATGGGTGACAGGATCGCCCCTTGCGGGACGGCTGCCGAAATTGTGCGTAGTTCAGACATAGTATTGTTGACTCTGACTACAATCCTCCGTTGTAATAAGAAATCCTCTATTAATAATACTAGATATCGAGGAAGCTTGCAAATTTCCATTAATTTATAAATAAGGCCATTATGCCACACCGAGTCATAAGTCTTCTTGATATATACTAATAACATTGCTGTGCATTGCTTTTTTGTGTAAGCCACAAAAGTGTCTTGTGCGACTTTGGACAGCGCGAGCGTCGTACTGTGCCCGGACCTGAATCCGAATTGGTTTTTAGGGAGAATGTCCTGTGTCCATGTGTTTATTTAGTCTCAATGATATCACTCTCTCGGTCAGCTTCGCTGGGGTGTTAAGTAGCGCGATAGGACGGTAATTGCCCACGTTATGTGCCGGTTTGTTGGGCTTTAAAATTGGAATGATGATGGCTGTCTTCCAGCTGGTTGGGAAGAACTGTAATTTAAAAATGGCGTTTATAATGTACATTATCTGCACCAGAGCTTTATTTGGAAGTTTTTTAAGGAGGATGTCTGGGATTCCGTCAATTCCAGGGGATTTTAGGTTGGGTAGGGTTTTTAAAATGGACTTAATTTCCTTGGGGTTAGTATATATTTTTGATAACTGATTTAGAGGGAAAGGATGGTGGGAGGGATACGATGTGACTGTCCGGGTAACATTATCGTGAAACATGGTGTTATTAAGGATTGAAGTGTTACCCTCTTTTAAATTTGTGGCAAACGCTTTTGCTTTGTCCGTATCTGTGTAGTATGGAATATTGTTGTATATGATGGTAGGTGGATGAAGATACGGTTTTTTAAATAGCTTTATTATTCACCATAGGAAGTTGTCCTGTCTCGACAATGAGGCTATTTTGTCGTTCCAGGACCTCTCCCTGTGGTCCGCTATTCTGTCACCTATCCACTACACCATGGATTACTGATGAGACACCTACATACTTCTTACTATATCAATAAGTCAATCGCGCAGTGTCAGATGTAAGAGAAAGATGTCACATGATGAATGACGTCACGGCACGAGATGCTCAATTTACCGCCTTCTCATGTTAGAGATGCAGAAGTTCTTCAGTTTGTGAGAGAAAATCTAAGGTGCAGCCTAAAGAGAATGTCCACAATTTTAACTTAAATGTACCCAAGGACACAATTTGGCAATGCTTTCGTCCAAATAAATTTCGTCCCTTCAGTTCAAGCCTGTTTTCTTACACTGATTAGAAGAAGGAGACGGAGAAATGCGGCTGGAATATTGCTTTTGGTGTCAGGGAGAGTTTTTGAACAACCCTAATTTTTATTCTCAGATCAAGCGACATTTATAACTAATGGGACAGTTAACTTTCAAAATACTAGATATTAGTCCGTTGAAAACCATCATTGGGTTGTAACTGTCGACGCCAGTCAAGGCCGGATTAACATGGACGGGCCTGTAGACAAAATTGCGGTGGAAGCTTCTGCAGTGTAAATCATGAGGACTTTTTTTAGGATGTCGGTAATAATCATAATAATAAGCATTCATTTGTAATAAAATAAATTTTCAAGGGAACTTGGTGGGGGCCTCATTTTGGTGCGGGGCCCGAGGCAATGCCTCATTGCCTTGGGGTTAATCCGAGTATTCAGAAAACGTGAATGTGTGGTGCGGCATTTTCAATGAACAAATAATTGGGCCATATTTCATTGAGGAAAATTTGTATGAGGAACGTTTTCTAATTTTGTTGGACTTACTGACAATTTCACACCTATATTTACCAACCAATCGGAAGTTTTTATTTTAATTCGTTACCATAGGCGATGGAAAAATTTCACTGATATTGAAATGAAAAAGAAACTGTAAATCAGACTGAAATCAATTCACAATCTTTTTAAATACAATCAGAGCCATTTCTACCATGGATACCGGAAATAGATTGCCCCTTATTATATGCTCTTATTTTTCAACTAAATTACTTAAAGCAGTCATCAGTTACCCAACTAGTAAGTAAATTAAAATGGGAAAAATGGTAATTAAAATAAATTCAGCAAGTTACGCTCGCCTGCTACAGCGTTAAAAAATTCGCTCTGTCTTAATAATTTTTAATTAGGCAGATTTTAGGAGAACGTGATCAGCTTTGATAAATTGGGGCAAAGTTGGTGCTGTTTCCGCGTTTGCTTTGGAGAAACTCGGGAGAATAGATTGACATAAAAAAACTTCAGGTTTTCTTTGTGCCTTTTATACGGAGTGTCTTCAAAACGACGCACCGATAGGTATAAATGGCATAGTATTGTTTGTTGACCCCAGTTATAACACAAGACAAATAAATCACATAATTAGGTATTAATTTCTTTAACCTAATGAAAACAAAATCTCCCATATACGACAAGGGAGGGGCTGAACTCAATAAATTACTCGAATTTATAAAATAGACTAAAATTGTTCAGCTTAAAAATATCTGTACAAATTCATATACAGGGTTTCCCAATAGTGCGTCAAAGTCCAATATCGACGTTATTAGAAAACTTTGGACAATTATCTTTTTATGGAAGTGGTATAATGTCAAAGGGCGCACGTTTTAAAAACATTTTGAAATATACAGGGTGACTCGCTACAGCGGAGCATCTTCGAGGTCATCTTTTTTTTAATGGAACACCCTATATATTTTTACATTTAATTCAGCGTAAAATTTCCTTTCCAACGACCTCCAGATTTTTGTTTTTGACGTAGAATTCGGAACACGACCACCAAATATTGATTATAATTATACAAGGTGTATTTTATACTAGCGCTAATTCAGGACATTTCAAAGTGAATTTTCTCAAATGGAACACTGTATGTTATTGATTTTTGAATTGGCGCGTCAATTCTCTACGATTTTTGTGAATCAGTTCAACCTATAAGCAAGTGGTATAGTCGTTCACGGACGATCGACACTGCAGAATGGCCGTGCGGACTGTGACCAGCTTGTAGATGCCAATCCAACTTGACTGTAACGTTCATATTATTAATCCAGTCATTGAAGCGATAAATAGGGTCTTACCTCCGAAATATTTTACTACGAGCCGATTTACATGAAATTTTGGAATTAGGCTTATCTTACCCTTAACTTCAAAAGTGATATTGACCCGACCTCCGTTTTTTATTTTTAAGGGGTGAAAACGACCCCTTAATGAAAAAATTGACATTGAGCCATTTTATCGCTAGAAAACGTATTTAATAATAAGGAGTGAAATCGTAAAGTGTTCTCTAACACAATTATCCTATGTTTAACCCATTTTCAACCCCTAAAAAACTTTACAACAGCTGAAAACGACAAAAAAATACTTTTGTATAACTTAAAAAAATTTAAATATAGAGTAAATATTGTTTTACGTTCTCTACCTTAATTATCATATTTTTAACCCCTTTTCAACTTTTAAAAACAACCCCTCAATTAAAAATTGTATAAAAAAATTTATTTTGATGAACTCAAAATCATTTAAATGTTGTTCCACGTTCTCGAAAATAACTATCATATGTTTAGCTTTTCAACCCTTAAAACTACCCCTAAATTAAAACATTGAAAATATATGTTTATACAATTAAAAATAATTTAATTATAGAGTAAGTAATCAGACACTTTTTATTGAATAAAATATAAACTTACAAGTTATCTGGAAATGTACTAGATTAAATTAGTAATTAATTATAAAAAATTCTGCAACAAGAGCATTACAATACATAAAAAACTATTACACCAATCGTTCATGACTCAATATCGGAGTTGCTGCCGTAATCAAGATCTTCTTCTGGGTCAATTGGAGGGCTATTCTGGTAGTTATCTCCACTGCATATATGAACATATTGAACATATATGAACGTTTGTACGTATTCGTGCGTATGTTTCCGATATATATATGCCATATATGGACATATATATAAGACAATAGTTTTGGGTTCATATTATTCTTTACTTTCACTCTGCTCAAAATTTTTGTGCTCCGAAATTTTCATTTTACTAAATAGAAAAATAAAAACGTCTAGTTTTTGGACCATAACTCCTTCAATTTTAAAGCTATCACAACTTAAAAAAAACCGTTTTAAAGGTAATTAAAAGAGCTACAACTTTTTTCATTATGACATGTAGTGCAAAACCCTTCATTTTGAAACGGTGAAGGGTCAAAGAGCTCGAGAAGGACTGTGATTGCGCTACCGCGCGCTCTTTAAACAGTCATATCTCCGTCAACTTTGGTCTGACAGAAAAAAAACAAAATTTTTGTCCAAAAAAGACCTACATTTTTTATCATTTCAGTTTTTTACGTATCTTTCATTATTTTTGAAATATTATGAAAAAAAGTTTTTATTTAAAATGAAAAAAAATTTTTTTCTTAAAATCGTGATTTTTTGCAAAGTATGCGTTCCAAAGCAGCCAAACGGCTGGAATCCAATAAACTCTTCATATTAAAATTAAATTTAGACGGAATACGATTAATTTTAATTTTGGTGGAAATGGCACTTACGAAACACCCGCTAGATGGCATTGAATACATCGATTAAAGTTCAGACAAAAAAAACTGCTTTTATCTTCAATATCTCGCTTAATATTACACTTAGAGCACTCTTTAAAAAACCAATTTGTTCATTTTCTTACCTTCTACAATTTTGTTTATTATAAAATTATCGTTAGAACGCATATTTTTTGAGATACTTGCAAGAAACCGTTGAAAACGTGGGAAAATTCCGAGTTTTCAATCGCCAATAACTTGAAAAGTATTGAGTTTTTGAAAAAAACTTTATAGAACACTGTTTGCTTAGAATTGGATCTTCTATCGATCCACGAGGTTATTTTGACCAAAAAATTTCCACTAACGAGAAGGGGTGGCAACCACCCCCAGGGTAAGAACGGAGGTCGGATCAATATTACTTTTGAAGTTAAGGGTAAGATATGCCTAATTCCAAAATTTCATGTAAATCGGTTCGTAGTAAAATATTTGTGAGGTATAAAGCTTCAATGACTGGACTATATAAACATAAAGATATTATATTTCGCTTAGCTAATATATTTCGAGTTTCGTTTCGAGAGCATTATGTAAGAGGTTGTTGTTAATAATAAATAGGTGAATATTCTCATTTCGTGTGTTTTTGTGAAACAACTTTCCCTAATTACCAAAAGACGACATATTCTAATATTCCCGACTATTCACCAGGCCAGCGCAATCAGAGAGTCCGCAATTTACACGAGTTAATAATGTTTTAAATGAACTTATTTTTAAGAGTAATCCGCTTCAATTTTTGAATAGTTTGAAAATATGCTTCCATAATCTGGAATACGAAATACGCAGTACATAAACTGAACATTGAAAAAACGTGAAGAATTTTCTCTGGTATAAAAACAGCGATATTTACCTACACCCGACCGCGGATTACAGAACAGATTTCCATTAATTGATTTGGAATTCCGCCGTAGGCGTAGGCACCCTTTGGTTGTATTTTTATATAAAATTTGAAGCCAGATTGATTGCCTTGTAGGTAGTTTATTAAATTGCATGCTCCAGATGTCCATACGCGTTCAAATACGTTTCCCCTCTTAAATATGCCACACACAAAATAAATTTATTTCAGTCCTCCCACCTTTGTATTGCAAATGTTCAAATAATTAATTTCTACATGAGCTACTATTAAATCACTGGCAGACAAACATGAACTCGAACCTTAGCTATTAGCTTTACTCGACGTGCGTTTCGCTAACCATAATAGCATCATTAGGAGATTCTTATAACTGAAAACTAGTCTTATTCGTCTCCCGATGACTTTGACACGATTAGCGCAACGCGTAACATATTCGAGTGTAGAGTTGATGAAGATTTATTAAAAACTGTCAAAGAATATAATTTTAAAAACAATATCTGCGAAACACAGGGCCATAGCCAGCAGAAAACTGTTTTAACTTTTTGGCTGACAAGAGCAGTGCGTTGGGTACGAACCCATTTTTACTTCCGGCATGCAGAATTATATTACGTTTTCCCCTTGAACATGGTGCATTTAAGGTACAATTCTGAGACGTGTGTCACCAACGGTAATTAACAGTATCATGCCTATCAAACCACACCTCGTCAAGATATATTACCATGTTATTTGATCCGCGGTACTTTTTTATTTTACGCAAATATACCTGTCGAATTTCCACAATACGACGCGATTCCAATACTATTAAAAGGTTATTGTTTTTTTTTACATTTAAATCCACACTCTAGTAAAATACCTCTTAAGACAGACTTTTTTACGCGCTTTATATTAGGTTCACCGGTATGTTTGTTTGTATGTAACGGAATCTTTGAACGTGATTCTCACCCATTTCAAAACGTCAGATTAAACTGAAACTTTGCACACTTATCAAGGATCGATGACAATACAATAATTTGACAACTTTGTCCTAATGTCCTCACTAGGATCATCAGGATAAAATAAAAATAAATGACTAATCTATTGTCGACATTTTGCCGGAGGCGCCGCTGTTATTAATATATATATTTTATTTTATATGAAAAAAAATGTATAGTTTAAAAAAACTAAAAAATACGCTTTAATAGCAAACCGAACTAAAAAGTAAAGAATAATGTTTAAAAGATTCATTTTATTGTAAAAAGCGCGGGGTGCTTGACATCGATAAATATTTTATTGGTAGCTATTGATAAAAGTAGAATTATGAAAATATAGTAAAATACGCTTTTTACAATAACATGAATTTTTTAAACATTATTTTTTACTTTTTAGTTCGGTCTGCTATTAAAGCGTGTTTTTCAGTTTTTTTAAACTATAATAGTTTTGTGAAATCCTATTCTCAATCAAATTTATCACAAATGGGGGCCAGCAACTATGAAAATAAAGTTAACGGTAATCTAATAAACAGGCTATAAAAAGAATCAAACCCAAATTCACAACTGGACCTGATGGTATCCCGGTCTTTGTTTTAAGAGACTGTGCAAATGCATTCGCCTATCCGTTCCACGTATTATTTAAATTGTCATTGGAAGCAGTACATTCCCAAGTATGTGGAAAAAATCCAAAGTCTGCCCAGTGTTTAAAAAAGGTAATAAAACCGAGATAACAAACTTTAGGCCAATTACACTTATAAGCAATTTTTCTAAGGTGTTTCAATTTCTTCTGCACGATAGTCTATACGGCCATATTAAGAATGCTCTATCTCCTCTGTAACATGGTTTTGTGAAAGGACGTTCTACTGTTACAAATCTCATCTGCATCACGCAATACATATTCGAATCAACCGACATGTGTAAGCAAACTGTTGTTATATACACCGATTTTTCCAAAGCATTCAGCAGAATTGGCCATAAAAAGTTAATTCACAAACTTAACAACTATAATATCTCTAATGATATAATAACTTTCGTCAAATCTTACCTTACGAATAGATCACAATATGTATCATATAATGGGTACAGTTCTGTTGAATATATGCTTCCTCTGGAGTCCCTCAGGGGTCTATATTAGGCCCCCTATTTTTTTAACATATATGTTGACGATTTGGATGTGTGCTGTCTACTTTATGCTGATGATCTTAAGATATACGCAAGGATTGAAGATGTAGGAGATTGCATTAAACTCCAAGCTAACATTGCAAAAATACGTTCTTGGTTTGTTAAAAACAACCTGGACCTGAATGTGCAAAAATGTAATATAATCACGTATACAACCAAGACATCCAAAATCCGATATGACTATCGTATAAACGACGAAACTCTTACTAGGCAAACATTTAAGGACTTAACTTTTGATAAAAAACTATAATTTTCCAACCATATCGAGAACATAGTAAAACTGGTAGTAACTCTAAAGTTCATTGTACGGAATAGCAATTCGCCAAGAATGATGCTATCAAACTTCTATACTACTCATTCACTCGCTCGAAACTTGAGTGTGCGTGCTTTATTTGGAATCCGCATTATAGTGTACACGTAAATAACCTTGAATCGGCACAACGTCGATTTCTAAAATTTTTATCCTTCAAACAAGACTGTACGTATCCCGCTATTGGCTTTTCGCAAGAAGCTCTACTAAACAAATTTTCGCTAACCTCGCCGGAAAGTAGAAGAGAAAATTTTTCAATTTGATTTCTTCACAAACTGTGTCATGGTATACTTACTTGATTGTGCCGAAATAGTTGGTTCGTTGAATTTGTATATATTTCTATATATTTAGTTTTATTAAGTATTATTTGTATTTCTTTTATTGTTGTTTTTTTTGGGAAATAAAGACATATATTATTATTATTATATCTACAGAGTGTCTCACCGGGAACTGAATCGATCGATATAGAGAAAAGTACGCATCAGAAAATTTTCAAAATTTAGATAATTACTAACGTAGATGTGGTCAATCCAACTAAAATAATTCCAAGGAGCTGGCACTTCCGCTTATACCGGAAGTCGATACCAACTTGCTTATTTCAAGTGGAACACCCTATATATTTTATGGTTTTCAAAAAGAGCATAAAATTCTGAGTCGAAAATACGTAGCATATCCTATACCTAAACCTAGCTGTTTCAGAGATATTTGACATTTTATAGAAAATTTGACAGGTGCAACGGTTTGCAAGAACCGTTATAACTTTCTTCGTGTAAAAGATCCTCATTTGCTTCTTGTCACGTAAACAGAACACAAGGAGAACTAAGTTCTACAACTGAAATAAATTCAATAATATCATACCAAGTGTTCCATTTTTCGCGTTACATTTTGTCAACTTCAAACCGCGAAAACTTGTTTAGGTCAAATGGAACACCCTGTATTTTTTTACGTCACGTTGTGTAAAATTGAATTCCCTTTTTTCTGATATTAGCTTTATGGGAGTTAAAGTTACAACTTTTTTGAAATATTTGCGATTTTATTAGAAATTCATGAATTGTTGTAATCATTTCATCAAAATAGCCATGATTAGAAACAATCAGTCATTATCTTATGTAAAAAAATGCCCGCACGTTTAAATTACACCCACGAAAACTTTTTAAATTTGTTTATTATTTACGGAGAATGTGATAAAGTACAGTTTATATTATATAGTTTATATTCTGGAACTTTTTTTCTTTTCTACTATGTATTGTTGTTCCCATCCTGTAAATGGAATTTAGTTCTCTTGGGTGGTGTAGAGTAAAATAAAAATAAAATAAATAGTTAGCTGTTCTTCGCATAACGTCTTTCGAAGCATAGTCAATTTTTCAAAATTTTTAATTTTTTCGTTTTCTTTTAACAGAATGATGTACAACAACCCCTTTTAATTACAAGATTAATAGTAGAAATTGGAATCTTAGTTAACTCAAAAATTTTTTTTATAATACCTGTATCCGTCATTTGATTATTTCTCTCTTTAAGCAGTTATAAATGTGTAAAAAAGACCCTGGGTTAAAAATATTTTTTGAAAGAAATATTGTTAATAATTATTATTTTAGGTAAAACATAAACAAAACTTACGTTTTTTATTAGGAGAACCCCAACACGCAAGACGCAAGGTTAAGTAAACCTACTGGTGCACTGCCCGGTTCCACGAAAACAGTTTCACACAGCACTTTCTTGTTTTAGAATTGGTCCTTCTGAACATTAGCTTGAATTCTTTACCGGCCGTCCGCATCGACGCATACGCCCCCCCCTCGTATACGAGGGGATAAATTTCATCGATAACGCTGCCTGTGGTAGAGAGGCAGAGCAACGGACAACCTTGGTAGAGACGCTGAATTTTTAATATTTTAAACTGATATTGGACAAACTATACGTTATATTATTTACGATAATATTTTGGTTTCGATACACCTCCCGCCATCTGTTGGAGAGTAGCGCACCACAGCCTTAAATCTTAAATTGTTTAAGCATTTTGTTAGACGACTTTACAACTGCAAAGAATTTTCTAGAGATGTTTTCCATACAATTCTTCTAACCTCAATTCAATAGTCAGTATGAGTTTGAAGTTTGTGTTTTGACACATCGTTTGAAATTCACTAGTGTTATTGCAACATTTTCTTTGGAATTTCGCCACACCGTCGCTCATAATAAATCTGTAAGTGATTTTTACCAAATATATAAAGCTTAATCTGTATTTGTGTGTAGCAGATCTAAAAATTTTTTTCAAACTCAGCAAATGCCTGTTGCTGAAGGAAACCCAGAGAAAACAATGGCCCTAGTACCCAAGCCAGAGTCAGACCCTCCGAATAGACCGGTGGAGAGCAAGCCATCTGGCCAGGTCATTAGACAATCTCGGCAGCCGACGACTTTGCAAGGGTTGCTGCGTTTTGCAATGGAAGCCACGAAGGCTGAGGACGCACCGCATGATTCGGAGCTTGAACCGATGGACAATGAGGTAACTTTGGTATATTTAATTTCAGTTTTGCTGTTTTTATATTGCTATTTAAATGGTGTGTGTTTAGATGTTTTTAACATTTTTAGAGAAAAAAGTTCCTGGAGGATGCACTTAAATCGATGACGATGGATGTCGTTGATGTTCTCCAAACTCAAATTCGAATACTTCAGAAAGTGAACAGACTAAGAGGCGATCCTGATGAGAATGTCTCTGAGTATGTAGATGCCCTGGACACAATTTTAGAATATGTGGATAATATCGACATTGCAAACGGTATGTATGTAATTTTTTGTTGGCTAAAGTGAAACTCGATGAAAAAATCAATAAATTTATTAGAGTAGGATGTACAAAAAACATAAATGTGTTTAATTTGTCTTTCAATTGCTGGCCATAGACACACTTTTATAAGCACATATGAACATGTTATTTTCAAGCTGGTTAAAAGTATATACATTTGAGCAACCTCTTGCCAATTTTTAAGCTCTTGTACACATAAATATTTAGGAACGTACAAAGTTTTCAAATACAGCTGCAGTATATTGAGACGCAGGCAACATATCACCTTTTCTTTATTCTTGATATCATTCTTTATTGCATTTTTACAAACAACCCCACCATGCAAAACAATTAAAAATTCAACCGCTCTAACACACCATTCAAAACCGCATATTTTATTTACTCATAAACAAAATCTTTTATGTCCATCCAAAAGTGTCTGACGCAACCAGTAAACCAAAGTGACGCTTTCCTAGCTTTAAGTCACAAATAAATAGCTAAGTAGTGTTTCTAATTATGAAAGAATATAAAATCTACGACAGTATATTTTTGTCTGAAATATGTGTTCCGAATGTGTTCGAATTAAAAGAGTTCGAAGCACTTTAAAAAATGTTTTCGAAATTCTTAAACTGTAAATGTTGTAAAACATCCTATTTTTTATGTTTAAAATTTGAAAATATGGAACTCTCAGTTGATGTAATTAGAAATAATTACGCATTGAGTGCAGGACATGTATACCGAAGTCTTCAAGACAGACATTTTGGTGCCTACCGAATATCTACGTAGGTAGTTTTTAACTAATCAATTATATGTTATCTCCTATACTATTAATTACTTTTTTAGTTTACTGTTTTTCATTCAAATTTTAAATAGACAAAAAAAATTATAACACAAAGTTTTATTATTGTTAAAATGAATTATAATTTTTTTTTGCCACATTCTAACCTCAAAAACAACTGTCAAATGTAACGACAGTGTTTTGTTTCTGGTAACTTACCAATAAGAAACCAAAAATGGAAGTGTTATCTCCGTAACTAACACAGGCAACATTTTAATGAAGTGTATTTGAGATTCGTCCATTTTTCTTGCAGACTACCACAAAATCGGTGGCTTTACGGTGCTCCACCCTTGTCTGAATTGTCCGCATCCGAAGATAAGAGCAGGCGGTCTGGAATTGTTAGCCGTTTTGTGCCAGAACAATCCCTATTGCCAACAGATCATACTAGATAACGAATTCGTACCAAAGCTGTTGAGTATTATAGAAAATGATGAGGATACTCAAGTCGTTGCCAAGGCATTGTACGCTCTTAGCGGTAAGAAATTAAGTAAGATATAGGGATAGATACCTCACAAGCACAATGTCCTCTTGTTTTTTTAAACATTAATAGTAAAATTTACTAAACTAGACAATATGTATTTTGGCAACTAACTCGGCATGATCTGGAGGTAGTATTATTTTTCCGTTCCATTAAGTGAAAGTTAAGAATACACCGGCATTTTTCATAATGAAATATGCTTTTAATGTGTGTTAATTTTGTTTTAAAAGCACAATTTTTTCAGGTACTGTAAGAGACAACATGGAGGGATTTAACCAGCTGATCCACTACAATGGACTGAGCATTCTACTTAATACTATCAAGAAAAACAACGACAAATGCACCATTAAAGCCACATTCCTGTTATCTTCCTTGTGTAGGATGCAACCAGACTTAAAAAGTATGATTCCTTTTCTTTAAATAGTCCTCTATCCTAAGTAAAGCTATTTATCTATAGTCGTTTGCAATTTTACCGTGCAGATAAAAAACGCAATAAAAAACCTTTACGATCTCATTAAAATACTGTTATTCGTTGTACTATTTCGCCCGCAAATTGAATCACTTACCTTTATATGTTTTTAATATAAGTGAGTTTCATTAATGACACCATATCGAATAGTTCACCTGGGTTAATAATGAACTTGTGAAGTTTTTATTGCCTTTTTTTATCTGCACTGTAATTCTGGAGGTTACTATACAAACGTCCACATAACTTGCACTGTAAAATGTGTATGTAATATACAGCTCAAATTCAGTGTTGTGGACAAAAGCGTAGACTCGTTTTTTCAGGTTGCGATTTACTTCGGGTGTTAAATTTTTTTTTTATTAATTTAACACATTGCTTTTTATGTCAGCTTTACAAAACCTTCTCATATTCCTGCTTTTTCTTAAATTATTAATATTTACCTTATGGTTGTCTCTATATAAACTCACGCTGGGCAATATTGAAATTAAAGTTCCAATTGTTTTATTAAATATGGTGTTTATTATTTTAAGTTGGAAACTGATCGATAATTTTAACACAACATCGTTTAAATTTGCAAGTATTTGTGTGAATTGTCCACATGTTATAACTAATCCTTCCAGCATTATAGGCAGTTTCTTTTAAGATAAAGCAGAAAACCCTTGCACGTGCTGAAGCTTTTTAAAAACTTGGAAAACATTTTACTGGTTATCTAGAAACATAGGTTTTTGAAAGTTTTGTATGTGAAATGTATGGTTAAAAATGTTGTTTTAATATTAGTAAAACTCCGTGTGAATTGTTTCACCGAAAATATAAAATACGAATTCCTTTTTTCAACTATTAATCTGTACTTCTTCATCAGTGTCACATACCCCACATTAGAGCTCCTACTTCAAATAGTTATGGGTTGGTTTAGTTTAAAATAATAACCAACAAATTGTTCACTAAGGTGTATGAGGTACAACTCCTGACCAATTTTTAAAGTAAAAATATAGCGCATACAATGCAATTCTAAACCCGCAGATGTATGGCCAGTATGACACCTTGCCGGGTCTCCTCCTCAAGCTCATCACAAACGTTGCTTGGCCTGAGGACTGAGGACCTCTGCAGGAATATCACTATTTGTGAGGGGTGCACTTTTGAGGCCCCCCCCCTTACAATCCAGAATCCGCAGATGTGTCTGTTTTTGGGACAAAATTAGGACTTAGGAGTTTTGTGATTTAACAAGTTGCCAAATTAGTCTTGTTAGCTTTAATAACATTAACGTTAATTCCATGTTATGCTTTACACAGCTTAGTCTATTAATATTTGACCTAAAATATTCAAGTAGAGTGAATAAATTATAATCTTTTACCCTTCTGGGGCGAAATTTAGAAAACAAAGGAGTTTCCAAGATGCAGGTGTTGTTTCACCACTGAAAACTACCCCTAACACGCCCATAACACCATAACTTATCTCTGGCTCTATTGTAGAGTCACGATTACTCCCTTTGTTTGGCAATCGGTATAGACAGTTGTCAATGATAAAATCGAAACCGGAGCTGATGTCATATGCTGTAAATAGGTGGGATGCCATGCCGTGCTTGAACTTGACAGTAAACTAAGTGCTGGTGTGCTTCAGCTGATGTGAAAAGCAGTTTTAACAAAACTACAGCGCTATTTGCTGGGCTGATGAGATTTTTGTAGGAGGTAAATGTTCTGAAGTAAAATCAGTGTTGTTAAAAACTTTAACGGCGTTGTTCATGTTCATTCTTTTGTTAAAAGGTTTTTCCTTTCTAAAGAGTGGTGATGTTGTTCCGCAGCCATTTACAACATGGATAAATAATATGGACTCCAAAGTTGTGAAGCATATCTGACGGTTAAATCACAGGCTTTAGTAAATAAAATATGTAAATGAGTGTAAAAATTCGATTTCCTCAAATTGATCAACTTTATAATGTTGTATTCTTAGAATTCTCAAATTAATGATGCTTCAAATAAATCTCTCTCTATACTTAAAAACAATTTTTCCCTTGATCCTCAGGTAGATTTATAAATTCCTGAAAGAATTAATAAGGAACTATCAACATCTGTGCAAAATTGATCGATCAACTAATTTTTCCCATTACATTTTCTATTTTTATAGAAATAGCTATGCTCTGACATTATTGGTAGGCGTAGTCTGAAGATATCTATGGAAACTACATTTCTATTTCTAGCTGGAAAAGGTTTATTTAATTTCTATATCAGCTATAAAGGAGCGTCCATAGTGATGAAAAGGAAGATAATATTCGAAAGATTTTTAAATTTCACAGGCTTCGGAACATTCATACAACCCTGGATACTGTGGGCTATCAACATAAAGTACCCCAAGTGATAACTAGTGGCCTCCTCTTTCATTCAAGCCCTATTTGAGAGTCATCTGCCCAACCATTTGCTAGTAATTCAAATTCTAATGCTATCTCACAGTTATCTGGAGGTTCTACCGGTGACGAATATTTTCAATGGGTGTAAAATTTTCTGTTGATAGTGGTGACAATAGAGGGTTGAAAAACTCCGGTGATCAGGCTGGCCATCACATAACGGCGCCGGTGTGGTGCAGCACATCGGCCACAGCAATGAAAAAACCAGTCCCAGAACACAAATTTATGCACCTTATCTCAAATACTGATGGATACACCTCCCTCACAGACACCTATGTACGCCGCCACGACATAACCCCTATAGCGGACTACATCCAAGAGACATCTCAAAAATTCTACTCTCAAACTGGGTGATAGTCTGCGAACCCGAAACATAACACAAATTAGACGGTATTATGCACCATTTCGTATAAAGCTCATGTTTCCTTGCCAGAAGCTGCGTATTATCCAGCAATCTCTATAGCCACAGTTTCAACTACTATAACTTCCTCTTGCGCTATCCATCTATCCTGATATTTCATACCTGTTAATATTTTGCATCTGTCCCGTTCCTTTTCGTCCCTATGTTTTTCTGTTTGTTGCTCGTCCGTTCTAAATTCTACTCAACGTGAAATCCTGCCTCTGCATTTTACACAAAGAAATGTGTAAGTAAATGGCACAAAAATATATATGGGGCACCTCACTTGACCATTTCTTCTTTATATTATGTTAGAAAAATTTTGTGCAAAAGATCTGTTGTAAAAAATCAAAAGCACAAAACAAGGAGTTGGAAAATCAAAACAAATTAGACGGTATATTTATCATAGCATGAACTCAAATATCCTTTTTTTTTGTAATTCCCAAGTATTTGTTCTTATTTTAGGTCGGCTGTTCTTCCTCGACTACGTCCCCACCCTCATCCAGCTGATGTCTACAGAAAGATCTCCAAGCCATGAACACGTGCTCGGCCTTCTGGTCTCACTAGTGGAAGAGAATCCCTCGGCGGTGGCCGAATGTAAAGTGCCCAAGTATAACTTGAAGGAGACACTTCAAAAGTATATTATTAATATCAGGCATAAAGACGAGTGTTTGGTAGGTACTTAATTGATGTATATTTGACAGGTGTCGATATATATAAGATGCATTGGCACTTCTTAAACTGATTGCAACCTCCTTTTTGCACAGTAGTGCTGTTATTAATGCCTCACATAATGACTCTGGGTTGCATAAATTTTAGTCATCTTAAATCAGTTGATTTTGTAAGAATAACTGGTAGGTAATTTTGATTGGTAAAATTGTCTTCTGCAAAACCAGATTTAGGAAAGCATCCCCAACATTGATGTAAAAATCGATGTGAATTAGGTTGAAGTACATATTTTTAGACCAGGGCCAAACCGTTTAAAATATCGTAATGGACGATAAATTCTTAGCAGTATACGAATGGTCGGAAAATGTAGTTAATGGTGTAAATAATTAAGGAAAAATCGTCCAGACTGAGTAAAAATTCGGGAAGGGGGGTTGGGGTGGTAATATATACGTTTTTAGGGGTTGGTACTCGTTTTTTGCGATTTGCGGCTAAACTATGCATCCTATCGAAAAATGTTGAATGTAAACGTTGTAGATAATGAAAAAATCTAAAACTTTCTATTGTTATGTTATTGTTATTGATCATAACCTCAAAATTGTCGAGAAAAATGCAAAAAACCATTTTTTCGGTTTTTAATTTATAACTATCGCAAAAATGTTTATATTTTCATGAAAATTGGTGAAAATGTTCTTTTTTGTGTTTCAAACAAGCCCAAATTTTTTCAAGGCGAAATATTTAATTTACGATGTTTTATGAAGAAAATAAAAAAAGAACTAATTTTCAATCGAAAAATTTGGTTAGCAAATTTTCGATTAATGAACTTTACTAGTGCTCATGTTTTTCATTGAAATCTCAACTTTAATATAGAATTAAAATTTAATATTGTTTATATACAAAAATATCGTTAAAAAGCGAAAAACCGAAAAAACTACTTTTTAAAAATCGAGTTTTCGGTGAAAATCATGAATTTCTTTTTCTTTATTGTAAATAAACGTTTACATTCATAAAAAGCATTAATTCTCATACAATACTATGTTATATAAGTAATGTACATGTACCTAACTGAGGCGAGACTGTTACAATTGATCCATTACTATTATTTCAGAGAATTTCGCGAAATATCAGCAGCACAGATGATATGAAAAATTATTTACAGTACGAGCTTGCTCCATTTCCTGTGTCGTTGTTTACAGAGAATGGCTTCAGAAAAAATGTTGTTACATTTATATACAGAATTTGCGAGCATCGATTCGTTACCAACTTCGAGCAATATTGTACACGTTGTTGAAGACAGGTTTCTCTTACACAAAGTAATCTGGCAAAAAAACGATACAATTAATAAAATAACACAAAAATATTTACATTATGTACAAAACAACTACGCAAAAAATAGTTATATGAAGAAGATGCAGATTCCCTAATTATCAATACGTCCCTTGAAGTAGCAAAAAACTCCGATAAAATAGTGGTAGTTGTTGGTCAAGATATAGACCTTTTAGTCCTTTTAAATCAATTCAGTTCACATGAATTGAATATCTATTTCCACAAACCTGATGCAGGAAATATTAATGATACTTATTACACCTCTAATAGTTTTAAACATAAATCACGTAAAGATATTGTAGCATTTTTGCATTGTTTTTCTGGCTGCGATACAACTTCCAGTTTTGCTGGGAAAGGAAAAAAAAACAATTATAAAATCATTATTGGCCGATAAACATTTACCTAATCTTGCAGAAATTTTTTACAATACAAATGCAGTCAAACAAACGATTACCGAAAATGGATTAAAAATAATAGCTTCTATTTACAAAAGATTTGAACTCTACCAAACGGCTACTGTTAAATCCTCATTTCATTTGAAAAAATTACCTCCAACTAAAGGGACAGCTAAGCAACATTGTTACAGGGTGTATTTCCAAATACAAAGTTGGCTTGGTAATCAATTAACAGCTACAGATTGGGGATGGAAACATCACGTTAATGGCATCGTACCTATATTTACAGAACAAGAATTAATTCCCGAAAATTTATTGAAAATTATCTGCTGCAGCTGCGAAACAGGATGCGGTAATAACAAATGTGGGTGTCGCAAGCATGGCTTAAAGTGCACAAATTTGTGCTCAAATTGTCACGGTTCTGATAAATGTTCTAATGCCGAAAAATCGTTGTACGAATAAAATTGTAATCTCGAGAACATCGAAGACGAAGACAGTACCCACTGTCTAATAAATAATAATAAAAATAATGATACTGAACTGGTCAATCCAGAAGAACTCCAAGAAATTGAAGATATAGAAAATGAACGTGAAGAAATCGAAAGTTTGATCGATTCTGGCGATGAAGAATTGCCCACGAATTTCAATAAAATTATTTTACTTTTAATTTTTGTATTTTATAATCAAATATAAGACTTTGACGTGATAATTTGTAAATACTTACGAATCACAAAAAATAATTAACAAATTTTCTCAGTTCACAGCCTTTGTGTTTTTTGAATTTTTACCTATTTAATTGCAGTTTAAATAATGTTTTCGGGACTTTCGGTACATTACTTGCATAACATAGTATTGTATGAGAATTAACACTTTTTATGAATGTAAACGTTTATTTAATTCTTTGATACACATTATTCTCATTGTCTTTGCCGTCAACTTTCATCCCTTTAACTTTGTTCGTATCTCCTCAAATAAGTAAGCTATAACCACTTATGGTTTTCCTATTTTTCAGGTTTTTGTAATATATCTTACAAAGTAGGCTATGGATTTCAAATGTCTTTTTACAGAAATATAGTTCACAAATAGACAGACGGTATAAGAATGGTAAAGGCTTTATATTGAATTTTAGAAACGGTGCCTGGCATTATATCTTCATTATTCAGCTGCTCTTTTTTGTAGCCGAAAATTTTTTAAAACGAGTTGAGTTGCTCTATAAAATTGCATGAGGAATCCATGAATAAAACAGTGCAAGATATGCAGAATTTAGTGTGTTGACACCCAATACTAATGTCAACTGGCATAGTAAAAAAATTGCAATTGAAAGTGAGTTTCCTAAGTAGTCAATATGAGCGAACCAACTCAGACTATGCATAACAACACCCAATAACTTAACACTTTCACCTCTAAAAATGCTATGATTCGAAAGTTATCACTATTAAGTTTAAGTTTATTTGTGATAAACCTTTTCTTAGCTATTTTGTGAAATTATTAACAAGATCTGAACAATCTCCATTTGGAGCAATTAAAGTTGTATCATTTGCAAAAAGAACGCATTTACAAGGTTGAAGAATATAGCAGATATCAATGATATCATTGATAAATAAGATAGATAAGATTGGCCCCAAAACAGATCCTTGAGGCACGCTATATTTAACATCACTTAATTTAGAGTTGATATTAATACTGGCATATAGCTTCCTATTTCTTAGATACGATGTGAACAGGGATAACGGAAAACCTCTTATACCATAACAAGTTCATTTTTGTAGTAGCACCTCATGAGGAACTTACTAAAATGGTTTAGAGAGATCGCACAAAACGATTCTTGTGTATTTTCTTTTTTCAAACTTACGAGTTATGTTGTCCGCTAGTCTCTATACTGCTTGCTTTGTAGATAGCTTGGAACGGAAACCCAATTGACTAGCCGAAATTACAGAGTTATGCGCAAAGTGCTCAGACAGTGCTCTCTTTAATAGAATTATATGTTTATCATTTGAGAAAATAGTTCAAAAATATGAAAATCAGTGCGTCCCCATGAGCATTTAAAAGGGGGGCACTTCTCTAAAAATTTTATTTGTGCCGAATTAAACGATTTTTTTTTTTAATGATAGAGCTTCAATTACTCTACTGTGGTGCAAAATTTCAGATTGAAATTCAAAATTTCAATGCTATTTCGAATTTTCAAGACCAAAAATCCAAAAAAAAGTGTAAGCAATTTTTTTATCTCAAATTTGACTATGCCACTGGGTTTAGGATACCTTCAAATGGATGTGACCGAAATTTAACAAAAACAATATTGATTTTTAACAGATATATAGCATAATTGAAATTTATATTATGTTACCGAAATAATTCGAATCATTAATGCAGTCAAAATAAGATTTGTAGTGGAACTTTTTCCATAAGCAGTTTTATGGTTGAATCCTGTTGGGGTAAGGAGTACCCAAAAAATATTTGTACTTCAAAGACCCTGTGCTTCAAGTGTTATTAATAATTTAATTTTTTTACCTTTATTTTAATTAAAAATAGTTAATTTTGGTCAACATTTTTTTCAAAATGACCAATGAAATTTATTTTTGTTAATTGGGTTTTAAACAAATGCAAAAAAAATGCCCAAAATAGGTTTAAAAAATTTTTTTACAGCGTCGAGACCTAACTTGAAAAAAAATTATCCATTTTGAACTTAATATAAAATGGCGGCCAATTCAAATTTGAAATAACAAATTGAATTGCGCACACTGGGTTTAATATTTTTGCACCAAATTGTCTGGGTGTTTTTGGTTAGAGCAAAAGGCAGATTTTCTGAAAGTTTGAAGCTGATCGGTCCACCCAGTGGCTCTGGGCAGAAAATTTAAAAAAAAAAAGATTTTGACGGGTTTTTTCACTTTTGTAGGTTATGGTTGCATTCCTAAGACCTACACTAAGCGTACATTTGTAAACAGTTTAATTACAAAGATTTGGTTTTTTTTGTCCCGATCGGACCTACATATCTCGAGTTATTCACATTTTTAGGTTGAAAAACGCGGTTAAAAAAATTAAATTGCTAAAATAACAATTGAAGCACAGGGTCTTTGAAGTACAAACATTTTTTGGGTACTCTTTAGCACCTCTCCAACAGGATTCAACCATAAAATTAAAATTGCTTATGGAAAAGTTCCTCTTCAAATCCTATTTTGACTGCATTATAAAGCTAAAATAAATTTTTGATCGTTTTTTTATACAAACATGTAGTGACATCAGAAAATGAATCCCAAGCTTCCCATTTTCCTACATGTGGATAGAATTTGACCCTGAAAATAATCTGAAATAAGATCTTGTGAGAGTATCTCCAATCAACTTATAGAAAAATGTCTTGCTATCACTTCTTTCCATTTACGAATTGCCCGTGCCACCCCCTTTTTTCTTTCAGAAAGAAAAAATAAGTGTTGGATAGCTTGGGGTTCCTTCCCAGATGTCATCGTCACTTTCCCAAATTTTGTTAAAGATCCAATGGTGATTTATGGTGTCCAATCTATCTATTTCATATAATTACTCCACTCCCCCCTAAAATACGGTAATTTTCTTTTTGTTACAGGAAGAAGAACAATACTGTAAGAGGCTGCTGCATTTATTGTTTTCTGGCATTTAATCATTTACATCGCGTGTATTTTAATCAATAACTGTGCGTGTGGTAAATAAAATCCTTTTGTACCCCTGGAAAGTATTTATTTGTACATTATTTATGTTTTGTAATGATGGATTCTTAGAAAATAAACAGTTTCTAACGTTAAATCATCGTTTTATTTATAAAATTTCGATCCTGGATTGAAGCACGGCTAGAAAATGACTCGCATATTAATAATTTTCGTGACGCACACCCTAATTTTATGTAAATTCAGAGTTACCGCCCTTAGAGCATTTGTTTACAGTACAGTCGCCGACATATATTGTTCAACAATCCCTCTACCTGGTGGCCGGCCTCTTTGCACGGCCGTATTTCTTGTTTTAACTATTTTTGTTTCTTTGTTGAATAAATATTCATTACTAAAAGCTGCCCAGGCTATATTAAAACCAGCATTTTCTTTTATTTTGTTGATTTGTTGTGAGCGCTTCTCGCCCGGACTGTACCAAGCCGGCAAATTGCAAATGGCGACATGGCAATCTATATATAAATATTATATTTAGACTCGTTACCACATTTTTAGTTTACCAAAAAATTAGTGTTTGGAAGTGTTTTGTGTAATTGTTAAGCGTTTTACAAAAAATCGGTGAGTCCAACTGTGGTTTCTGTTAGAAATTAACGTCAAATACGAGTTGTTTATATTTAAAAATCTCGTACACCCCCTGAGAGCACCGAGTAAATATTGTATAACGCCGCTACTAGCTGAGAGCTACGTCCCGGTTCTTACATGCTTCTGATGTGCGTTCTTAGTTTGACTTTTGCCACAAACTTGAGTCTGGGATAAGTTCTGCTAAGCAATATAATTATTTAAGTGATACATTTTGCATTAAAAGTTTTTATCGATCTTTTGAGTATTTTTTCTTGTGTTGGTGGTGTTTAAGTGTGTCTACAACAAGATAAAGGTATTAACTAGGCTCTGCTGCAATTGCTTTTTCACCCTAGCCAAAATATTGCTATAAATATTGTTTTTATTGTATATTTTTTCGTGCCATTATTTAAGGGTTAACCAATATGGCGAGGCTTGCTTTTTATATAATGTTTATTTTAATTGTTGTTAATTTTAAGCGTAGCTCGTCGTCTGACTTGCCTTTTAACAACAACCAGTTATTTAACAACTTTATACTGAAAATATTACTTAGTTAACGCCGATCTAGCAGGCTAATTATATCAATTGTTATTTTTATGTTGCTGCGCTTTTCTAGTAAGCCGTGAAAATAATTTATTTAAAACAGCGTATTTTTAAAGATTTTTCTCTAGTTAGGTTATGTTTTGGATACCTTTTTTTCTTTTTACCGGCTTTGTTTTGATAAATTTTTCTGCACGCTGGACTGCATTAAGACATCGTCCTTGCGAGGTAGACAGAGACGGAGAACACCCCATGCTAAGACGATCACGTCTTTAGTGATTATTCATAATTTGGTTAAACTATTTATAAAAAAAACGTTTCTTTATCCGTGAAAGAAGCCTACATTTAATTTATTGTCTAGTTGGATAAATATTTAATTTTGCCTGTTTTTTATAAATTTGTTTTTGCGTTGTTTTTTTATCGATTTTAACAATGAAAAGAAATTGTCGTTAACAACGTTTTAATGTTAACGATGCGGCGAGTGTAGGATTACCTACTTACGTACGTATATGTTTATTTTTAAATTATTTTACTCTCGATGCATATTATTTTTGTTCTCATTTTTTATAAATAAATACCTTTGGCAAATAAAAAAGTATTAACTCTGCTTACGTGCGGGGATTCAGCTCGAGATCGTGAGGCGAATTTTACATAATTTTACAGGCATGTAAGTGAAAATAGATGTTATAGGTCGGCATATTTTTCTCTTACGAATATACGGGTGCAGGCGTGTTAAATAATTTTAAAGGCATAGCAATATATTTTTTTCTAAATCACTTTGGTTCATATAATGCAGATGTCCATTTCGCCAAACACATATGTACCAACAATATTTCCCTTATTTTAGTGTTCTAAAATGATAGCACCCAGCAAACATTTGGTAAAAGTCGAATTTACTTATGAAGGTACTTACTGTGTAAAATTAACTAGAAAAAGATACCTCCGATTTAAATTTACCAAATGGTTCTAATTTATATTTAAATTTGCGTAAATTATACCAAGAAATCTACCTCATACACAAATCTGCTTAAAAGTAACTTTAACCAAATCAGAAAGGGAAAAACTACTAAAAAAATTACTAAAAATTAGCCCAAGGATAAATTTCCTTTGAAGTAAAATTGAGTACCATAATTAGGTAACATATACCTTTTTGGCAACTAAAAATCGTCTTTATAGTAGATTGTCCTACTAGGTGGATTTAATTGGAGATCCTACGTAATTTTATACCTCCCTAGTTAACCTATTTGGTGGCTTTATTTACTCTCCTTTAAAGTAATATTAGGTCGATATAGAAAAATTCTACCTTGTCCATCTATTTAATTTCAACCAAATAGTCGATTACTCATTTAGTTGACTTAAAAGTCATCCTAATAATGATTTACTTTTTTGTAGCAATTACCTGGAAAATCTACCACAAAGTAAAGTTTACTATAAACCATCAATTTAAAAACTAGTCATACATCATCTATTTGTAAAATTTATATTATTGAGGCTATTTTAACAATTAGGTTGCTTAGTTATTGTCTTTGTCATCATTCTTGAGAATTTCGGCCATTTTAAAAAACCATTACAGTCGTAAACTTGATTCACTCGTGGTGTAGATAGAGAAATGAGTGCGAAAAACAATAGATGGTATAAAAATTTTACCTCTTACAAAGAGCTCCTCTATGCCACTTTCGACTCACTATTCACTCTAATTCACATGTCAAGACATGTCAAATAAAAATTTACACTTAGTAGGTGAAATTTACCTATGGTAAATCGCTTTAACATATATTTTACTTAAACATGGTTAAATCTAATTTGGCAACTAAATTTATTATACATAATTTAGATAGTCTCGACATTAAATTAAACCAAAACGTTTGCTGGATGTACATCTCGCCAAACACACATACCAATAATTTTTCGTTTATTTTAGTATTCTAAAATGATAGCAGTGTCTCCTCTGGAGAAAATACCTAGATAAAAAACGATACCACATATCCCAGTTATATTTAACCCTGTTGTAATATAAGGAAAATTTACAGGTGCTGATTTTAATTATTATTTTATGTCAAGTTTTATCCATATTTATTTCTATTAAAGTGGTTTTTAAAAAATGTTGCTTGAATAAGCAATTATGCTGTGTCAGTATTTTGACATAAAAAATATAAATCTGCCAATATTTCACAATAAAATTTGAAACTTTTAAGTATTATTTTTTTTTCTGGCCAAAGTAGGTATACATTTTTGTGAAATTGTGTCATCAGCATAGCTTATAGTCTGCAAATTGTTAAAAAACAAGTCGTTAATAAAAATTGTATATAGAAGGGCGCCCAAAATAGAACTTTGTGGAATACCTTGAGTCGCCTTTCCAGAATTACTTGTGCAGTGGCGTAACCAGAACTGAATTGAGGGGGGGGCCAAAGCCAAGTGATAAAACTAACTGAAAGATGATTTAAGCTTCTGGTGATAGATTTTAATCACCTAAAGTTATAGTGTTCACTGTTTTGGTTTGGTATACGTGGAAACCAATTCAATGTGAATAAAAGTAAGAATTAGAAATAAAATGAAAACTTTTATTTATCAAAACATAACGTTCGTATAAACGAAATAACAAAATAAAAATTCTACAGCAATAAATAAAATATAAAACTTACAAGTAAAACAAATTTGAGCAGGCTAACGGGCGGTTTTATACGTTCTGTTTAAACTTCGGGTGTTGGTTAAACTGGAGTTTATCATAAATGAGCGTTTTATACGTCTCGTTGATCGCCAAATCAGGTTTAACCATCAATCGGTAGATAGGGTATAGTTTAAACTTCAATCTGAAGATTTAATCATGCGCAGTTTGAGATTTTGAGTAATATGGCTGTCACAGACCAGCTGTTTGACTGACGTGTTGAAGTTTTCAACTTAACCCAACTTGTTCACACAAAAACAGAAATACAAAATGGACTTATTTAATGCTTTTGAAGAATTAATAATTGACGAAGATGTGGACTTTATTCAAATTGTAGAAGCACCGCGCCATTTGAGAGTCTTTAGAGCAAAACCTACTCATTTTGAATATTGGGATGACTTCATTTAGATTATGATTCTGATTGTACTAACTCATGCCATGCATAACACAAAAGGAGAACTTAACCTCTAATATAAGAAATATAAAAATGCTGACACTTGGACCACCTGGATTCTGTTATCATTTTGTCTATCAGTAGCTCTGATGAACCGATGAAATAGCAGATATACCAGTACCATCTGGCGTAAAAACTAAACTAGTCTGTCACAGTAACAAGCACCTATAAAACTTCCTACGTTTAAACTTCAAGTTAAACTTATGTTACAATATGCAAAATTTCAATGTGCAAGTTAATTGGATCTAATGTTCAAGATATTTAAGATATTTAAAATAATGCGCGGTTAAATCTTACCCAAAAATTTCTTCCCGTTTTTGATGAGGGGGGGGGGCAAGGCCCCCTCGGCCCCTCCCTGGTTACGCCACTGTACTTGTGGTATGGTTTATTTGCAGTATTCGATCCTGATAACTCAAATAACAATGGTGGTTTTTAGTCGCATATCTAGAAAATTTCCATAATAATTCATAATCTATTCGGTGAAATTTACTGGAGAAAGTAAACCAAATGGATGCATTATTATTTCTCATATTTATTACGGTATCATGCAGATCTGAAGTTTTAGTACTTAGCATTAATTGCGGCTAGCAAATCCTGAGGAATTTTGTTTAATGAACGAAATGCAGGCGAGATAACGTTTTTCTTAGCGTTTTGTTGCGGTTCTGACAATCTGTATTTAGGTTTCTCCTTCCTCTCATATATTCGATAATGTTTATTTCTATTTCCAATAACCTACTGACCCATTAATGAAAAGAGTGTTTTATTTTTCAGATTTTGGAAGAATATACACCAAATAATATAATTTATTTTTATATACTCCATACATACAACCGTACTCCATGATAATTTATTAACCTTAGCGAACGTAAGCAAAATGGTTACCCCACCACAGCAGTTCTGTGTTCGTTGGAACAGTTACCAGTCTAACCTCCAAAATGCGTTCCCCAAGCTGCTCACGTCGGAGCATTTCGTAGACGTCACGCTGGCCTGCGAGAACGAGATGCTTAAGTGCCATAAGGTTGTCCTTTCCGCTTGCTCAACGTACTTTGAGAAACTATTATTGGATAACCCTTGCCAACATCCCATAATCTTCATGAAGGATATGAAGTAAGTCAAAGGCCCCTTTCCTACTGCTCAATTTTTCACAGATAATTGGAAAGAGTCAACGTCGACCACTATTTTCAAAAAATTACTACTACCGCCATCTTGGAAAAATGGCGGGCGGAACTTAAAACACGATTTTCTAAAACATGAAACGAAAACTTATTTTTGTGCTATTTTTCCAATATGGCGGTAGGCAATTTGTTGGGATTGTAAGTCACTTTGGGCTCATTATTGTTAAGAGATTGTAATTCTTGTTATTCATTTAGGTTTAGCGAGATGCATTCTTTAGTGGACTTTATGTACAAAGGAGAGGTAAATGTAACTCAGGACGATCTACCTTCGCTTCTAAAGTCTGCGGAGGCGTTGCAGATCAGGGGCCTGTGCGGTTCTGATCAGCTTTTAAACCCAAACTACTTTGGAACTATCAGGAATTTACAGCAACAGACACAACAGCAGCCACAACAACAGCCCCAACAAACCCAATCGTCAGTAAGTAGTATTTGTTTTGCCGGTTTAATAATCCGGAGCTGCAAAGCCTCTATAATTACCTGCATTTCGTTTTTAGCCACCAAAAATAGGATCGCCTAGCACGAATATGGAGAGCAAACCTCAGCCAAGTCAGGTGCCCATGAACAAGGTGGGCGATCAGCCTATTAAGAAAGAGGCGAACCAAGTGACGGAGGGTTCAGACAGTGGGAATAATCCTTCATCGTCAGAGTGCGACTCAAACGATGGGATGTTACAGATAAAAGGTATAATAGTCTGCTTTGTAATTTGAAATAGAAATTGGACCTTCTGTTTGTATAATATTTAAAATAGCTGTAATAAAACCACTCTACAAGAATGGCGATAAACTGGGCGTGACTAACTACCGGCCCATTTCCCTAATCTCCAACATAGCTAAAATTTTTGAGAAAATATAGAAAAACATAATTACTAGCTTTTTAAATAGGTTTAATATTTTGTCAGGAAAGCAATTTGGTTTCAGGTAACGGAAGTCAAAGCAAGATGCAATAGCCTGTCTTGCCACTAGGATTTATAAGTATATGAATATTAGCAAACCAGTGCTGTGCATTTTCGGTGACCTCGCGCAAGCCTTCGATACAGTTAGTCATATTCATTTATTGCAGATATAGAGTTTAGGTGTATTCATCACATGTTAATCAATAGTTATCTGTTAAATAGGCAACAATGTGTAAATATTACGCCTTCAGTAATAGGCAGAATATGGTGTACCACAAGGAACCATCTTAGGGCCAATTCTTTTTAATACGTATCTGAATGATCTATTTGATTTACCTACTTACAAATTTACTCACGATTGACTAGTGCATGCAAACGCAGTCTTAAAATACAGAACAACTATTCTTCTAATTAATGCTAAGAAGCATTGAATTACATACCGTAATTTATAAAATCTATTTCGTCTTTCAGAGGATATGGACGACGAGCCAGACGACACATTCTTTGATGGGGACGGTGAACTAATGGATCAGGAGTTGACGGAAGAAGACGGGACTATAAACACTGACATCAAACCTCAGTTTTCAGCAATTGCCAACGTATCTTGCCAATATGACGGGACACCAGGTGAGTAAATCACAATACTTAACAGTAAAGGTTAGGAGGCAGCCAGTAAAAACGACTGTTTTGCTAAGGTTCGGCGAATCGACGCATCCGGAGGTCGGACGAGGAGCTGAGAAGAGCGGCGGAATGCATAACCCGCGGACAGACTTTCCAAACAGTGAGCGATCAGTTCAACATCCCCATATCCACCATCCGCTTCTACATGGCGAGGAAAGGGATACTGCCGCGACGTAAGAGAGGCAGGGCGTGCGCTGGTCCAATGGGCATGGGTATGAGCGGCATGCCCATTAGCACATCGTATAATTCTCCGGCGAGCCCCATCGGCCCACCTTACCATATCGTCCACTACAAGTTACCGGCACTGGGCGTCTCGAAACTCAAATAGGTATACCTTTTAGTTTTACCCACTAAGTTGAATTAATTTTGGTTCGTATCGTTCGTCGAGATGTGGTTGACGTTTTGTTATCGTAGGTCCGTTTTATTTATAACGTTGTTTAACCCGTGTAAGGAAGGGTGGTTTGGATCAGAGGAGCACCCCAGGGTTCGTGTCTAGGGCCGCTGATCCGGCCTGGCCATTGATAGACGTGTCACTGGAGAAGAATCTCCTGGACTATGGATTTAGACCTAGTTTTTTGTTTTATCTTGCCAAGAGACAGTACAGTCCTTTTTAAGCAGTGTTGAAACAATTGAAAACGTGTTTTTTCTTGTTTTTAGAATAAAAATGGAGATTTTTTTGAATTTGTTTGCCACAAAAAATTAAAAATTGCCAAGTAAATGAGTTAGTACTAAGAAATTCTAGTGGTTTGCAAATGTATTTGATACCTTATATCGATCAAAGTAAGCAGAAACTGGACAAGTTCTATGTGTTTATTTTTTGGAGCGCAGTCAAATTTGCACAAAAAAATCAATATAAAGGGACTTTTTCCATCAACAATTCTATGGTTGGATTTTGTTGGGGTGGTGCTCAGGAATACCCAAAAAATGTTTGTGCTTCAAAGACCCTGTGTTCCAATTGTTGGCGTCGAGACCTAACTTTTGAAAAAAAAAACGATCCGTTTTGGAATTAATATTAATAATAATAATAATATCTTTATTAATAACACTTGGCTAAATAAAGACATTATAATATATCAAAAATACACAACAGAAAGATAATGGCATAAAATGGCGGCCAATTCAAATTTGAAAAGAAAATTTAATTACAAAAATTTTGTTGGTTTTTTATACCGATCGGACCTATAGTTATTCACATTTTCAGATTGAAAAACGCGATTAAAAAAATTAAATTGTTATCAACAATTAGATATTAAAAATTAGTTAAACTTTTAACTTAAACAACTTCATTACTCCCATTATTTTTTCTCTAGGATGAACGGTTTTTGAGTTATTTGCCAAAAACTGAAAAAAGCCCGAAAACTTCAATGTTCCTGTGGTGCCGCGCCTAAAGCTTGCTAGGCAAAATGGAACAAGCTTCAAATCCCTTCATTTCAATGTAAAAGACTAAAACGATTTCAAGGAATTCAAAGCCTATTTTTATTGGGCTACTAGCCCAAATTCTGATACAATTAAATGTTAAGATTTTAATCTAAAAAAAATTCATTTCAATTGTTAAAACATTTTAAAAAATTCCACATTTACAATTACAAAAATCAGAATGTTACTATAAGGGGTCTGCGGACAAGATAAAACAAATAAATTGGGCCCAAACCTATCAAGAATGATTATTTTTGACTCCTGCAGTGACTGAGCCGTAATGAATGCACTAATGATGTCGTTGGATACGTATTTTTAAGAATCCGGTTTATTTGGTGTACTGATAGAAATAACATTGATTTTTGCCTTGGAGGGTGCCGTTTTCTGAACCGCCATTCCGTGGTTACACGATCTGACTGTTTTGAAGCCATATTTATGTGAAATTGACTTTTTTATTTATTTATACATTTTTTTTATAATTTTTTTTAATTTGAGGATCTCGTAATTGAATTTATTTTTCGTCACTTTTTGACGGTACTTAGGAGATAGGTATTTTTTGCTGCCAAATAAGATTTTTTTATTTATTTTTAATTTAATTTTCTAGTTTATCCATTTTTACGTTGATTTTATTTTTGTGTCTATCAAGTAAAAATATGTCTTCTTTAAAAATAAGATAAACTTAAGAAAAATTGTGGTAGAATGAAAACGTAGGACGTGAATTTTAGTAACTATATGGATTTCGGTGAATAAGAAATTATGATAGAGGAAAGTCATTGTACAAATTCTGTCTGATATTGATATTATACATATAAAAATCTCAATTTGAAACCTGTACTAGTCTTTTATTGGAAGATTAATTTTCGTAAGTAAGTTTTTAGTATTTTTTTGCATTTTTTACACGAGTTAGTTGTAGATTTGCTGCCATTCTCTTAATTAATTACTCCTAATTAGTAGTTAGTTTGTTAACCAGAACTGGGACCGACCGAATATCGTTTGCGTTGCTTCGTGAGCTATACCGAACGATCATCGAACTCTCGTGAGGATGATGCCGATATTAGAAGAAAAACATAAGAAATAATTTTTGAGCCTTTCCCCGAAACCGCCATATTGTTATACAGGGTGTTCTGAAAAGCATGTAGAATACTAATTACTAGTAATAGCCATGGCAATATAAATTTTGTTCAAGAACTGCCTTAATTTGATTTGGACATTTTACCACTTGTGTAAGGCATAATTCTAGAAGATGTTCAAATTTTAATGCAGAGTGACCCATTTAAAACAGGGGCACTTTTAAAATGTTTATTCGTTGGCCGTTTTAAATGAGTTTTAATAACTCTACCGTGGTGCAAAATTTCAAGGCCCACTTCGATTTTTTTTTCAAGGGCGAAAATCCAAAAAAGTTGGCAATTTTTTTTATCTTAAATTTGGCTATGCCACTGGGTTTAGGATGCCCTCAGTGGCGGCTCGTGCCTTATGTACTTGGGAGGGCACAGTGGCGGTTCGCGGGTATCAAAGTAGTAGGGTAAATAAACAAAAGCATCGCAGGAGAAACATTTTTGAGGTTCTAATTAAATCATTAAAAAGTTCGCAAATATAAATTAAAGCGATTAATTAAGCCCATTATTTTTTGAAGTGAAATTCCATTCTTCTATTTTTGTCGGAGATAAACTTTTCAAATAACTTTTTCATTAAAATTTGATATTTCTCATACCATTGACTTTTCAATTGAAAGCATTGCAAGTGATGTTAGTCTGTCTTCACTCATAGTATTTCTTACATATGTCTTAATTAATTTTAATGTCGAAAAACATCTTTCCGTTTCAGATGCCGTCGTCGGAATAGTAACCAAAATTTTCAAAACTTTAACAACTTCCCCGAAAACAACGTCTAAATTGAAAAATATGAGAAAGTTTAATGTTTGCAAGCACCCAAAAAAACTTTGAATTTCACTGGAATTTTCTGAATTTTGTCCTGTTATTTCTTTCCTGGAGTAAAATATACTTAGTTGCATTTTCAGAATTTCCTTATCTATCATAGGGTATGCTTCACAAAATTGGTTGATATCTTCCAAAGGTGGTGTTTTTTCATATTCCTTATACTTCTCCTTTAAAAATAATTTTGCACCCCATAAATTTTTTTTAAAAGAAAACCGAATTCTCACTTCTGAAGTAATTATATCACATACCTCTCTTACAGACATGTTAACATTTTCTTGGTTCAGTCTACGTCGCTTTTTTTGTATTCACTGGTTCATTTGTTAAGGGAGGTAAATTATTTCTAATTTGTACAATTTCTTTTTCAAAATTATCTACGCATTTCTGGACTTTTATAACGTCTGTTTCAATTTTTTGTAGCTGACTAAATAAAATCCCAACATGTGGCATGACTTTTGAAAAAAAATGTAACCAAAATAAAAATTAATCATCTTCTAGCCATTTAATAAATCCAGCCGCTTGAGTCACTGTTTCAGAGTTGTATTGTTTTGGAATTCCTGACATTATATTTTCAAAACATTGAGTAAGTTTGTCTTCATTGTTGTACACACTCTGTACTATATGATAGTTAAAATTCCATTGTATTTGAGAAGTTCTTGGAATGCGTTTGTTGCAAAGCTGCCATTCTGTCTGGCGATTGAGAAGAAAAACTACTGATGCTTGAAACTGCTTGTTCTTGTATTTTATTAAGCTGATGAGCGTAGCAATATACAAAATGTACATTTTTGTACTGTTGGTGAATTTTCATGTTAAAACCACCTAAATGACCACGCATAACAGCAGCTCCGTCATATGTTTGACAAATCAGTTTTTCTGGGCAATCTGGCAAAATTGGCGAAATCTGTTCTAAAACGCATTGAGACAGTCCATCTGCATCTTGACTTTTCGGATTTGCAAACCCCCAAAACCGCTCAAATATTTTTCCATTTAGTTCATAACGTAATACAACTGCAGTTTGAGTTGATACATCTGTAGTCTCATCAGCCATAAGTACGACATACGCAGATTCTTGAATTTTGCAAATTTATTCTGAATAGATTTTGATGTGCCCTTGAACACTGTTGCTTCTTGAATATGGCTATTAAAGGCACTATCAGCGTTTGCTAAAAAATCAACCAATTCTAGAAATACCCCTCTATTTGAAGAGACTTTTTTCTCGTCGTGACCGCGAAGGGCAAGAAAACACATTCTGCACAGTTTTAATATGTCTATTATTTTTGAGAGTACATGTGGATTTTTGATCACAGTCTCATTATGCTTACGAATTTGAGCCGTACTTAGAAATGTAGCAATATTAGTCTTTCCTAAAAGTTGAAAACTGACAACATTGTCTAATGTTTCGTACTATTTTCGTGTTTTTTAATTTTTATAGAAATGTGCTTTAAATCGTTTACCCCATTTTTTGTCCACTTATCATCGCCCCCAAAAAGCAGACATACAAAACAAAAGAACGAATTTGTTTCTTCGCAACCACAAATCCAAAGAGTTTTAATGTATATCTTTTTGTCAAACTTACGCATAAAAGCATTTTTATTTTTGCACTGTTGCTGCTCTTGCACTATATTTAAAACTGGCGTTGGACGGCCGCTTTGTTTTATTTCAAGTTTTTCATTTAAGCTCAAGCGGCTAAATATAAGTTTTTTAATTTCACTCACTTTCATAATTATGTCTTTTGCACTTTTGCCGTCTAGTCTAATGTTTAATAAAACTAAAAAAATCTGTAATGTAAATTACATTACATTATATATGCAACAAATCAATAAACTTTTTAAAAAAGCGCGATAATCTCAAAACAGTTTCATACGTAAAAAAGCAAAGAAAACAGAAACGACGAAATAATTAACTCCTACACAGCCGTGAGCGAACTGACCAGAACCCCAATATATAACGAAACCATGCGTAACCCCCTCCAATTCTTTCACTTGTTGCCATGACGACAGCCGTACATATTTTAGGCGGAATATCTGGAGCCCATTTCAGCATTTTTACATGCAATTCGGAAGTTAAATTAAATTGATCGCAAGTGAGGAGAGTATGCCGTTCGTTTTTTTATTATTTTAAAAAATAGTCGTAAAGCAGGTTATTGGGAGGTAGGTTATTGTCTATTGTTATTTATTGTTTTAAATTTGGCAGGGAGGGCGCCGCCCCAGAGCCCTCCCGCACCGGCCGCCACTGGATGCCTTCAAATGGATATGACCGAAATTTAACAAAAAATATTTGTTTTTAACAAAAATATAGCATAATTAAAATTTATATTATTTTACCGAAATCGAATATGCATCATGTAATTCACAATGGTTTAAATAATATTGTTTACAATGCTCGTTTAGATCGTTATCAGTTGAAGAATTGTAAAAATTATAACCATCAGTCATCCAATATTGGCGATATTTGTTTTCTTTAAACATGCCGCATATTAAGGATAATTATTTTTATTACCAACGCCGGCATTGGAGGATTATGTAAGTAGTAATAAAGCCCATAAACCGAAAATTGTCAGACCTTAGAAATAGGCGATATTGGGAAGATAATAATAAATTGGTACATTTTTAATTGTAATATGCATGTTAAGGGTGCGCTACCAAGGTGAAATAAGGCGCTAAATATCATTATTCTTATTTTACTCTTCTTAAAAACGAGCCAACAGAATTCAGAACTGATTTCATATAAACTAGCAAACTCAAGGCAAGGACCTATTATATTTTATATTATAATCCTAGGTAAAATAAAGTTTCCAAAATTTTCTCCTTGATTATTCAACGCGAACGGTCTACTCATTTATCCCAAATTCACCATAAATTGTTTTATGTTCTACAAAGGGACTTAAATATTCAAATAAAATATAATACGATATAGTATAAAATAAAATTACATGAGAAAAAGTGAAAAGTCTGCATAATATTTGCTCCTATTAAAGTTTAATGTCGAATACGAATTTGTTAATTTTCCTGTAAAATAGTTGGGCGTTTTGTTACTAGAGGCACCATCATAGCGATGTCATTGCTAGACGTGCGCCAAAACGGGTCGAGCTCATAATTTCTCATTTTTAGTGTTTGAAATAGCGCTTAAAACTTGGTTTAATTATTTGCTCATATTAATGCTAAGAAATGACATTATCATTGAAAGTATTCCTGATTATGTATTTTTGGGATTAATTACTTTTTATTTATTAAGATTGACAATACTTTGATCTCTACCACAATACGAAAAAACCTGTCCAAGTGAGGTAAGGGCTATTTATATATTCTTTTTATTTTTTCCCTGTATCTCTGAAGAAAAGTAGGTAGTTACTGTGTTTTTTGATTAAAACATTTTATAATAAAATAAAAGAAATTGTAAAAGATGCATCAGTTGTATTCATTATATTAGAACACTGCAATTTCATTCAAACTTGCTGCACAATTCTCGAATTAATATGTGAATAATATATTAAATCTCGGAAGGAATTAAGGTTATAAATTATGTACAATTGTCGATTTTAGTAAAACTGGTGTCTGCAAAATAGTTCTGATTCATTTTTGTTCACACATTTTCAGTAACTATCTGTTGGCGACGTTAAATATTACTTTCTAATAAACAGTTATATCGTTTATTATAGTGATATATTTTTATAGTGATGGCAGTATTTGTGGATTTATCAAAGGCCTTTGACAGTGTGGACTATGACATTTTATTTAAAAAAATAATGTCATGGTCTACATGGTCAATGCCAAAAAATTCTTAAATCATATCTGAATAATAGAAAGCAATTTGTTGGTTTCTGCAATGTTAAATCAAAGGAGCTATCGGTTGATATAGAGTCCCTCAGGGGAGTGTATTAGGGCCTTTATTATTTTTGTTGTACATAAATGATATGATGTATATTCTCCACATTTTATAGTGCATTTGCAGATGACATTTCTATTATTGTTAGTGCCAGAAATGAGCACGAAGCCATTAACAAACTGAATGAAAATCTATCTGCTGCTGCAAATTATTTTCTAATCAATACACTTGTTCTTGATCAAGATAAAACAGTCTCATTGCAATTTCACCCCATCGCATCGAATTACTTTAACGTTTTATTAAAACTAAATGGTAAAAGTATACATCAAGTACAGTAATTTAAGTTATTAGGAATATATATTGATCTTTTTGTTTTTTCCTCTCTTTTCTTGTTTTGACTTGTCCCATATCATTTTGTATGATCTCTTGGACTAATAAAGGATTATTATTATTAATACCCATTTATTATTGTCTTCTCAGTATCGCCTCTTTCTAAGGTCTCACAATGTTTTATTTATGGGCTTCATTATTATTTACATAATCTTCCAACGCCAGCTTTGATAATAAAAATAATTACAAGACTTGCTAATAAAAATAATTGTCCTTAATATGGAGCATGTTTAAAGAAAACAAATATTGCCGATATTGAATAGCTGATGGTTATAATTTTTAAAATTCAAACGATAACGATCTAAACGAGCATTGTAAACGATATTATTTAAATAATTGTGAATTACACGATGAATATTCGAATTATTTCGATAACATAATATAAATTTTAATTATGTTATATTTCTGTTAAAAACTGATATTTATTTTGTAAAATTTCGGTCATATTCGTTTGAAGATATCCTAAACCCAGTGGCATAGTCAAATTTGAGAAAAAAAACTACTGACAATTTTTTTGGATTTTTGGCCTTGAAAAAAATCGAAATAGGCCTTGAAATTTTGAATTTCGATCTGAAATTTTGCACCACGGTAGACATATTGAAACTATCATTTAAATAAAATCGTTTAAATTGACCAACAAATAAAAATGTTAACAAATATTTTTCTAGCTTGCTGGCAACTTGTAACCACCAAGTTTAAGCATAGTTCTCGAACGTAATTTGTTTAAAATCGCCAAGTCTCAACAATTTTATTTGAAATTTAGCCGTGAACAATTTGCAACTTCTTTTGGTACGATCTGGCCATTAAAACCAAAGAATTTAGAAACTACCGCAGAGGAACGCTAATTTGCAAAAAATATTGTTAAAAGAAAATATTTCCGAGTAATTTCGTTCTAGAAAACTAGACCTATTTTGAGGTCCTGGTAAAAAAACTAAGCCTGTCTAAGAAAGTTCCTTTTTCTGATTTATTTGGTTTATTTTTCTTATACTGTTAATAAATTTCAATGTTATGCTTATGTCAAAGCTGAAATCTTGCCAATTACAGTCTTATATTCAATTTATTGGACACAGTGAAATCAAAACCGAATGTTTCCAAAAATGATCATTTTTAAAACAACTGGCATTTCTTTTTTGATTGATTATGGCGTCCAATGTAGTAAATTAATTTAGTAGAGTCAAGTGCCACACCAAAAACAACTGGAAGGCACATATAAATATGTCTTTTCTTAAACGAACACCCTGCATTGTTTTGGACATTCAATGGATTTTTTCTCATTACGGTTAACCAACGCAAACGTATCTCTGTATTCCCAGTTCCGTATTTAAATTAAGTTAGTAAGCTCAATTAAAAATAACCACTTATTTTTAAATATCGTGATATCTTGCTCTCTAATTTGTTATGAAACTTTGTTTAATAGCCTCGCCGCATACTTTCTTTGACGTTTTCATTATCGTAACACATTAGTTGTTAATCAAAACTACAAAAATAACTAGGCTTCCATTTTAAAACTCATAAATAGAGTCATAGTAGTGTAATATACTAACATACCAGTGAAGAACAAAATAGTCGCCTTACTATATTTTTTATGATGCCAAGTACTTATTTGTTCCTTGTCTGATTATAAATGAAGTGGCATTATCTTAGTATTAACAGTAAGAGACACTGAAAATGATCTACTCTTCGGGAAATCTCATCTGAACGACATTAGGATCGACTTTTTGCTAATTTATCGCGTATAATGTACATGGCCTACCAAAAATGTACTTAAAAACGAATTTTATAAGCAAGTTTTTCCGCTGCTGTGATTGTTCACACATAATTGTGTGATTGTCTGAGACCGCCCAACCTCGAATCGAAAGATCCGGTAAAACCAAAACCTGTTAAACGGCATTTAATAGAACCGCTCCTATGCTCCTAAGAGTATATATTCAAAGGCAACAGGTATACCCAATATTTATTTATTATCATGCAGTGCCCAACAGAAAACCCATCTCTATATATGGCAGGAAAGATACAATATTTGTCAAAGTAAAATATACAAACACCTAATTTTTTTTCTCACAAATATTGCGTGGAAAATATCGATTATATCTTTGCCTGGTGGCCACGTCAAAAGGAGACAGACTCTCAAACTATTTTTTTTATAAACTTATTACTGTGCTAAGAATATCGAAATTTAAATTTGGGCTTGGGCAGGGCAAAAAACATTTGTACATATGATAGTCATTTGTTGAATGCCAGATACAATGTCTGGATAAATATTGCAAATAATGAAGGCCCAAGGTTGGAACTGTGAGGGACATCTAATATTTCTTTGGACTTGTCATTGTTTTCTGTTATTTAAATACAAGGAAAAATATATTAAAAAAATCGGTAAACTCAAATAAACCTGTCCAAAAGTATTCTATGATCCAGCCAGTCAAAAGCTTTACAGAAGTTAATACGACCTCAACTGTCAATTTTTTTCTGCCAAACACTGTTTAATGCTAAATGAATTGGTGTTTGTTGATCTAAGCTTCACGGTTGTAGAGAAAAAACAAATAACTTGAATAACTTTTTCTCTAGAGGCAATACTGACCGAGTTCAATATTGTGAAGTTAGTCACAAACAGTCTGAGAATCTGTGGCTTCTGTATCACACTGAATGCATAATAGTGGAAAAAAAAAGGTGGAAGCTGACTTTCAGATCACATAAGACTGATAAAGTGACCGACAAATTAATTTTAGGATCATACCTCATTGTTTAAACACTTGAGATACATAACATCAGCATTTTGTAAATGCAAGCAAATTCAAAGTTTAATGATGCTGACCATATTTATATTTCTACATTATGCGTTTATAAATTCAATGTGTCTGAATACCGTTGAGGTATAATAATTTCTGAAAGTATTTGATATAATAATATGGTAAAATAATTCATATAGCAGCTATTCTGAAATATGGTATTTAAAAAAAATAATCCCTAATCACTATACTCAGATTAGTTACACTTCAAAGCTTCACTTCTGGCAGACAAGATAGCAATGTTCAGGCTTGTCATCATCAAGAGACTAACAAGATTTTTTTAAATTTTATTTTTATTAGTCACCACTCTACAGAAATGATGTATCCTATTACAGAGCTGTATTTTTCTTTCACTTACACAGACAATTACACAGTGACCATTCCCTATGACATTACCATCTACCACAGCTGAGACTCGAACTCGGAGTGGTACAGCGACTAGACGTGTTGTCTCTCACACAACCTCGTCTAGTCCACTGCTACCAACTTGGTAACACTTGAAAAACGCCTCTAAACCAGGATTTCAACCCGGGACTCCTTGATTGCAAGCCTAATACATAAGTGTTGAGCCACTGTGCTATGTATGGTCATCCTAAGTATTCCTCTGTGAATGGAGGAAAATATGGATAAATCTTCCTGATCACCTAAATCACCTTCTTAAGTCTAGAAAATCTAGATTTGGATGAGTACAGGTGACGGTGCTCAACAGTTTACAGTGGAATCCGAACCACTTTTTGGGGATAATTTATAATTGAAAATTACTTTGCAGTTTGGTAAAGATGCTTTAAATGTAAAAAACAATGCAATGCATGCAGACTTGGAAAGTGAGTAGATGGTAGAAAACATTATGACGGTTTGATTCTATAGAAAACCGCTGGTACTTGGCAAGTGGCAAGCACCACATAAAGCGAATGATGTTTCTAACATTCCCAGAATGTCTTGAAATGGTGATAGAAGAGGGGGAAAGTGATTATGACGCTGTTGGTAGAGATTTGGATGAAAATGAAGACATCCAATGAAATTTATGGATTAATCTTTCTAACAGACTTTATACTCACTCGGCTCAAAATTTAGTTTAAAAAATTTCAACCGTGATATAAACATGCTCTCAGAGCATCTAATCCTAAAGTATAGGTTAAGTTTAACAGAGAGAAGCCCATATTAAATGGGGATTAAATTATATAATAGTTTATCACAAAATTTAAAAATTATTCAAAACATAAAATTTGAAAAGTCCATTAAAATTTTTTTGATTAACTTAGAACCATATACCATTGGAGAATATTTCTCTAACTAATATAGGGATATCATGACGTCATTTCATTTTATGTTTCTACATTTTATTGTAAATATAAATTGTAAAACATCCCTTGAAATAAAGAAGTATTATTATTATTATTATTGTTAAATCTAATGCCTCATTCAACTTGTTAATATATATGTCATGAACCAACTTCATACTAATATTTTAAATATTTTTATAAATCATTATTCTTCAATAGTGTTGAGCAATATCAACATGGTCAGTATAATAATAATAATAAGCTTTATTACTGAACAGAAAAGAGGAAACAGAACAGAGGAAAACTGGGTAATACTGTAACCTACATACCTCCCAAAGGCCATCCTAAATTTTTTGATTTGAGGTTCTGTCGGTAAACGATTTCAGATTTAAATTATTGAGGAATGAGATTCTGCGGCATCATTTTCGGTAGGCCCTGCATGAACAATTGACTGACTAGAGTGGCAGCATTAACCTCCGAAGCAATATAACCAACAAAGCGCTTAATTTTTTTTTAGTGTAAAGTCTACTTAACGTTTCCTTATTTTTAAATGCAATTTTGCCAGTGATACATATAGAGAGGGATTATTTTTAGATCCATACAATATACTTTTTCATAGAACCGCACTCACCTCATAGAAAAAAAAACAGATTAGGTTTAGGATTTCCGTTGAAGGTCGCTTAAATCGTCAGGAAAGGACGAGGGTTTCCTATCTCAGAAATTGTCTTTTGAAGCGGGGTCAAAAAAAATTGTTCCATTATGTACCGATTCAAACAGACTTAGTGCTTGGAATTAATAGTTGTAGGTTAAAAAACAAAATGTAAGACTGTACCCACACTAAGTTCAGTTTATGCCCAAATTTGCGGTTAGAGAACGTGCCGAGAGTCCTTCTTGACAATTTAAGTGGTCCGAGACTCCGTTAGGATATTCTGTTTCTGGGAACCAGGATATTCAGTCAAGAAGAAGAAAATAGTAAACAGAGACACCACGTAGGTGCCACGACTCTAATCTTTGTAAAAAAAAAATGAACAATCGTATTCTATACAAAATGAGGTTACGGAAAGATGTTACATAACCTAACATTTTTATATATTTTCTGTAATCTCAATATTATACACATAAGACTTAGAGGATAAGATATAGACTAGTAATTTTTTTGTCTGATTTACTTTACTGTGTTATTTATACAAAAAAAAAACTGTTTTGTATCTAGAAAATGTTCGTACTAAACATTTTTTAAATAAGTTATTTTTTAGTTTGTAGTTCTTTCGTGTACGATAATGTTAGATTAGTTTTACTGCAATTTTCGTTTTTTTTTTTAATTATTTTTTTAATACCTGTGTGTAATTTTTTTGAGTATTATCTACTTTATAGTATTTTTTCGCAGCTGTTTTTAAGTTTTTTTTTAGCTCCTACCCCTGTAAAGTATATTATGTGTAAAAGTGCCATCTATAATATATTTTTCTAGTTAAATAGAACGCTTATGTCTTTGTGACTTAGACACTGTATACAGTATTCAGTCGTAAATATACAAGTATTATATACAAGAGCCATTTTTCATTTATTTTTCCTCGAAGTTTCCTCCTAAAAACCAGAGCTTACTCGCTCAAGGTCACATTTGAACAAACTCAATAGTGATGTATTTCTTGACAGTTGTGACTTCCAGATTTATCCCTATTGAATTTTTATGAGAATAATCATTTGACGCAAAATTTTGTTGAGGACTACCAATATTACTATCCAAAAAGAAACTATATAACATTTTCAACTTATTTAACAAGCATGTAAGGATCAAGGTTAGTTGGTGATGGAACATAACGCTCACACAGCTCGAGTGGGTACCGATTTTCTGCAAAATGGCGAAACTACCACTGAAGTGGCCATCTCAAAGTCCAGATTTAAATCCTATGGAACATGTTCGAATTTCGTTAATGTGCTGACTTAAAGCTCTACTTTTGGAAAATATCCATAAAAACAAATTTTATATCTTATTTATATTTGCATAACAATTTTGATGCCATTTTCAATTATAATTTACTGCTTAATATACAGTGAACACGTGAAGGTGGGAATAAATTCCTTAAAATCGTTAAGTTATGACGTAAATGGCAATTTTTTAAAACGGCAACTCTCATTTTTAAAAATGTCATTTGAAGGAGCACATTTTTCTGCACACAGTACATTAAATTCTATTGCATATAGCATTAAAAAAAATTACGTAAATATTTACATTAAAAAAAATTAAAAAATGCAAGTACGCAAGTTCTATAAATACGTTTATTATGCATTTCGGTAAATTACTGGTTCGCTTAAACAGCGGCAGTGGGTCAGAGATACCAAAACTTCTTGGCCGTTAAATTTCCAGATTTGCCTCCATTGATTTCTTTCCTCCTCAAGTGCCTCTGACAAAGTTTATTAAAAATAATTTCTAATGATACAAAAGCCTTTAAATAAAGGGAATGAATGAGTGGCCTTTCAAGAATTACCAAGATTTTAAATGACGCGGGAACCAATGGGTAACGGCGATATTAATAAAACAATTGAACATCCATTTTTTCACATAACACTCAATAAAGAGCTAAAAATTACTGAATGGACGTCGCCTCATAAAAAAATTGAACTGACCGACACTTTAACTGGGAGGACATGTCAAGGATGTTGAAATATTTTTAGCCATTGTGACTTCCAGATCTATGCTCACTGGATTTTTCTGTGGATGTCTCTCTGACATACAATTTGATAAAATGAGGAAAGTTTTGGGAAAAGGTGAGATGAATGGTTTGTTGAGGATTACCAACAATACGAATGATTCAAAGAGAAAATGCGATATATGAAAACAAATGAACATCAATTTTCTTTGTTTTGTTTTTTTCCCAAAAGTCAGTCAACCAACGGTTAAAATATTTTTTGATACAAGAATTCAAGGTTCATTTCTCTTTCAAATACATCAAAATGATTTCAATATCGTCTTTATCGGTTCACATTTTCTCCTTGAGATTAATATTTGGAGGGGGCAAATAGTGGAGAATATTCCACAAAAACAACAGAGTATAAGAAAATTTAATATTTATTTATACACAACAATAATTAATTAGAATATAACTTAATAGTACCATCCGCACCCGAAGAAAAGACCCAAGGCTGTAATGGGTGAAAATGTACCCCAAAAATGCCAAAATCGTTGAAAGAATCGTGATCCTGTAGACGTTTGAGCGGTACGATGAGCGGATTTTGTAACAAATCACTGAAAAACAAATTCTAATAAATCGATAATCTAAAGCAAAGAATAAAAATTTTGTCTGTTAATGCACGAAGATTTTCATTCTTATATTTTTTTGGGCAAGCTTCTCCTAAAATTTATCATCGATAGTTTTGCTATTGTATTCATTAAAGTTAAAGTAACCAAGTTTTTAGCTATATACCGGGTGTAACAGGATCATGGTATACCCCCCCCCTCCCCGTTTTCTTCTTTAGTTTTGAAGATAATTGATTGAAATTATATAATTTTTAGTTTTCCATTTAAGTGTGCCGTGACGGTTCCGATTTATTCTAAATGACCCATGTAATGCTACAAAAATCGAAATCCCATTAAAAACGCTAAATTACTTGATTTATGAGCAAATAAAATTTACCAAAATTGTTTATGGAGCAAAACTCAATTTTTTCAAATGGAACCATATCAGTACCGTGGTACCATTTATTAGTACTATTAATAAGGAATTTATTCAAATGTCGTATTAAAATGTGCGAAAAATACAAACAAAATTACAGCTATAAGAAAATAGAAAACACAATTTTATTCTAATTAAATGTTAAGAAGTAACTAATGTGGCTTTGAAAACAATGAAAATTTAGCTTGTCAGACAATTGTTGGTTTAACGGTGTTTTTATTGTGTCTTTAAAAATGGTTTAAAATCCTTGTTAATTGTGTTCAAAATGCCGCAAATTTATAGAAGAGATGAAAAAGTGGACATGTTAATTATTTATGGGGAATGTAAAAGAAATGAAGTTGCGGCTATCGACCTTTATGCCCAACCATATCCTGATAGTTCCTATTGAAAAAAATTAAAAATGCAAACACCGAACTCAAAATGTTTATTACAACAGCGAAATTGTTTATTTGCATTAAAAACTCCAAAACTCCTGATTATAATAATACTTTTTGCTATGAAATGGCCACTATTTTTTTTAATTGTGGATTTTCGATTTGACGATATTAACAAAAAAAAATTTTCTTAGAAATCCGCATAAACAAACGGGGTTTTCAACTGAAAGTAACCATTTAAAATAAAAATGAATGTGGAGTACAATAAAAGATGGTCATTAAAAAAAATTTTGTACGATAATTATTACAAACGAAGATATTGGTTGTGTAGCTCCTATCATTAGTTAATAAACAGTTAAACATTTGGACTTTCGCTTGACGTCTACTTTTACTCTCGCTCTCTCTGTCTTTCACTCTCTATAACCACAGATTAAGTATACAGATGCAAAACTCCGCGCACTTCCTTTGATCTTTCTCTATATGTCTGTGATCTCCAAAGAGCTGGTGCTTTAATTTGGAGTCGGACATGCACAAAAGCGATTTGTGAGGCAAGCATGTTTCAACTGTTAGACCTCTGAAAAAGCATCAAGAAATACCAACCACCGATAACATCAATCTTAGTTGGATTGAAATTCAATGAATATTCTTTTAATATTTTGGGTGCCCGTTTATGAAACATTAAAAATAGCATAAGAAAATACTTTGTTTTTTTTTTATCTCAAACAATCGACTAATCTGTGTTATTACCACCTGTACAAATGCATGTAATATGAGAACGAATTCAACCAAATAATCAGTCGTTTGATATATGTACCTCATTGCCGCGGTGAACATTGAAATAGTAAGTTGCAAGGAAGAGTGCAACACCAATTGTTAAAGGAATTCGTGTTTTCAGCGCGTTAGTAGCCAATTTGACAACAGTGAAAGTATGTGGACTTTAAACAGGGGTCTTTTCTGTCTCTCTTTTAAATTACTTTGCTTAGTCTCTCTATCGTATCTGTTTACTTAATCTATGCTATAACTAAATAACTCCTAGTCACTTACTTGTATACCATGCCATGAGAAACAATAAGGCTCCTGTCATCAGATCCGGATGCAAACAGAGGATACCGCTTATGGAACGCCACACCCCTCACCGCAGTTCCGTGCAGCCTCAAAGTCTGATACGGTTTGGTGCTCAGGTCCAAGTCGAACCACAGCATTTTCCTATCATACGTGCCAACTAGTAAATTATCGCCTCCCGGATGTATCGCCATCGTGGAGATCCACTTGGAATTAGTCAGCAGCTTCTTCATCATCGTTTGCTTCAACAAATCGTATATCCTGACGTGCCTCTGCGTGGCCACGAACAAATACGGCTTGGTGGGATGGAACAGAACGCACTGGACCAGTCCCTTGGCCTTTGTGAACGGCAACTGAGAACGCCTCTTGGAAATTTGGGATATCAAGACCGAGCGGTTTTGGCCATCGGGCATGACGGTGGCGAAGTAGTCGCCTCGCCCATGCCAGGTAACCTGCGAGACTTCCTTGAAGTGCTTCAGAATGATTCTGATGCCCCTTTTGTAGAGCTCGTCCTCTGGCTCGGACCATTGGACGGTCGTGCGCACTCTTTCATTGACAATTACATCCGACTGTGGCGCCTCTTTCAAAACTGTGTCTGTTTTGCTAGTCACAAGCATATCACCTATAAAAAAAAATTACGATGACAGAAGAATAACGATTTGTAGAATTGCTTCTGGGTGTTCTGTGCTGGTTGTTTTGAATGTTCAACATTTTTACGATCTTCTTCTCACTTTCTACCATCTTGTCATGGTCTTCTTCTTCTTGTTGCTTTCTATCATCTTGTCATGGTTCTTTTCACTTTCTTGTCGTAGTCCTTCTCGATTTCTACTATCTTATCGTGATCTTCTCCATTTCTACCATCTTGTTGCGGCCTTCTTCTTCTTGCTTTCTACCAACTTCCTCTCTCAGTTTCTATTATCTTGTCTTGATTTTGTTCTTTTCACTTTCTACTATCTTGTAGTCCTTCTTGATTTCTACTATCTTATCGTGGTCTTCCCAATTTTTACCTTCTTGTTGTAGCCTTCTATTTCTCGCCTTTCTACCAACTCATCGTAGTATTCCTCTTCTCAGTTTCTACTATCTTGCTGTGGTCTTCTTCCCGCTTTCGACCATCTTGTCGTGGTCTTCTTCTGGTTGCTTTCTATCATCTTGTCTTGATTTTGTTCTTTTCACTTTCTACTATCTTGTAGTCCTTCTTGATTTCTACTATCTTATCGTGGTCTTGCCATTTCTACCTTCTTGTTGTGGCCTTCTTCTTCTTGCTTTCTACCAACTTGTCATAGGCTTCCTCTTCTCAGTTTCTCCTACAATCTTGCTGTGGTCTTCTTCCCGCTCTCTACCATCTTGTTGTGGCCTTCTTCTTCCCGCTTTCTACCATCTTGTTGTGGTCTTCTTATTGTTGTTTTCTATCATTTTGTCTTGATTTTGTTCTTTCTACTATCCTATCGTGGTCTCCAATTTTACCATCTTGTTATGGCCTTCTTCTCACTTTCTACCAACTTGTCGTAGTCTTCCTCTTCTGAGTTTCTACTATCTTGCTGTGGTCTTCTTCCCCCTTTCGACCATCTTGTCGTGGTCTCTGGTTGCTTTCTATCATCTTGTCTTGATTTTGTTCTTTTCACTTTCTACTATCTTGTAGTCCTTCTTGATTTCTATTATCTTATCGTGGTCTTGCCATTTCTACCTTCACGTTGTGGCCTTCTTCTTCTCGCTTTCTACCAACTTGTCATAGGCTTTCTCTTCTCAGTTTCTACAATCTTGCAGTGGTCTTCTTCTTCCCGCTTTCTACCATCTTGTTGTGGTCTTCTTCACAGTTCAGAAGACAACAATAAGATAAAAACGTCGAGCATTCAAAACAATCCATACACAAGAAAAATCGGGAACAGCTGTACAAATCAGCAAACGCCTTGAAGCCGGAAGAGCTGTTAGGACTACAAAAAACAGTTAACAGAAACTTACCAACGTTGGGGTTGATAAGCAACACTTCTTGACCAGACGCCACCAGGATCAACGACAAGGCCGCATTCGGGCACCACTCGACAGACCTAACGACGTTGCCCGTCTTTACGGTCTTCAGACATCTGCCCGTGTTAACCTCCCAAATTTTAACGGTTCCATCGTCGGAGCCGCTCAACAAATACTGCCCTGATTTGTCCGTACTTATACTTCTAACCATATCGGCGTGGCCTATAAAAGAAACAATGCACCATGTAATGTCTGTTATCATCTCACAGTTTACCAAATACCTTTGTATTCAATAGCTAAGACGGTAGGGAAGGGCTGGAGGTCCTTGGGACTTGGCAACTTGGGCACAAGTGACTCTGGCTCTATGTTCAGCTTCATCTTTATGGCCCTAGGACAAAGATACAAGTCGAGACACCGCAGGAAGCGTTCCTTGATAAATCTCGGGTAGGCCGGAACCTTGCGCAGCGAATCATGTTTTTGAGGTATAAAATGAAGCTTCCTTTTCCAAGGTGCGTTTTTGAGTTTGTTCCAGTCTTTCAGCTCTTTGGTATCGAAGAGATATTCCGGTGGGGGATTGTAGCTCTCAGCGTGGCCTATGAAATAAAATAATTAATTCGACTCTAAACGAAATGAAATCTTTTCAGAATCTTTGGTACAGCCGCCAAGAGCAACGTGATTGGGTAAATAAACTCCGTAACTTGGTTGTTTGTTACAAAAAGAACGCTTCGACAAGGAATAAATCGATAAATTTCTTATTTTATTTTAGCCGCGTTTACGCAATACCTACCTGGTAGAAGTCGCTTTGGAGCCGATATATGCTTATGTATCCTCCTCATTTCCTCGGCCTTATCATCGGTTTGCCACAGCATGTAAAACTGCGGCTCCTTCTTGGCTCTCAATTTTTCCTGCTCCGCCCTGGTTTTAATCCATCCCATTTTTAAAGCATGTACTAGCTTTGACACTTTCTTCGCTTCATCTCTGCTAGGCAAAAAAGAGCGTTTGTGTTCTGGAAATTTCCTGATGGGCATTTGCTCAACTTCGTTTGTAAACCATTCGATCCATGGCTGAAACAGAAAGAATGCACAATGAAACAAGCTTTCTGCAACTATAGCATATACTACGTCACTTATTAGGAAAACTGAGCAAGTATTCAACAAAATATACCAAAAAAAAAAAGTTTGAAAGTAACTAATTATTTTACTTACAGCGTATTCATCGAATGTAACATCAGGTATCTTCTGAGCTTTTATCCTCTTAATAGTCTGGATATCTTCCTCGCTCAATACTACATCTTGGCCAGTCTGCGGGTCCTTAACGGTTCTCCAGAAATCAGGATCTTCCATTCTTTTTAGGAATGCATCCAGCTGATCGCCAGTTTCCGGCTTTAAGATTTGATTCCCATCCCAATCATATCCTACAGATTCAATTACATGAGAATAAAACACATAACAATAGTTAATCCATTACCTAGATGCTTATATTCGTCGTACCAGTTCATGGGTATGTTTCCAACGGTATTTCGGATATCTTCTTCATCCGATGTATCATGGTCATCATATTCATTGCTTTTAGTTTCTTGTGTATTTTCTTAAAAAAATATATGCAGGTAAGTATGTTGTTTACTATGTAAAGTATTGACTTTAATTTTAAGCTATTTAAAATAAAAAATTGATAAGTACCTTTATACTCCACTCCATTTTTTCCCTTTTTCTTTGTTTTTACAACATTTCGAATAGCTTGTTTAGCTTTTGGGATCTCTTCACCCAATTTATTTTTACTCTTGGTTTCTTTATCTTTTGTATCTTCAACGCCTTTGTCGCTACTACCGGCACCTTCTTTCTCTTCTTCGCTATCGGCTTCTTCACTTTCGCTGCCTTCGATGTTTTCATCTTCGCCTTCATCACTAGTATCTCCGTTCGATATATCGTCAGAATCTCCTTCAGATTCTTCTTCAGAAAATTGGTTATCTTCATTTTCAGAGTCCTCAATTTCTCGTTCTGAATCAGAACTATCGACGTCCTCACCTTTAACTATATTCATAAAATCGTCCTGGGAAAAATTTAAATAAATCCACAATTTGCCAAAATAATAATTGTATTTCATGCTTACCTCCTCATCGGACTTGGTGTTTATATTCTCCTCTTTTTTATCTACTCCTTCAATCCTCCTCTTTAAATTTTTTTGTTTATTTCCCATATTTTTAAACCAGAAAAATATTTATCATCCATTCAACACACGTGAAAACATTCGGTACTTTTGTTAGGTTATGTTATAACACACAGACACGACATTTCATTTTAGGTACGTTCCTGTTTACACTACGGTGTAATTTTTTGTCTCGGAACTTACCCGTCTTTTGCCTTTCCTATTGAAAAAATATAGTAAATTGCAATAAATAAGGAACACAAAATAAATATCACTACATTTCTTTTCTGTATTACAGTTTCATAGTAATTACCTGCATTCTCAACAACAGCGAACTTACAAATGAGATTTCCCGGCATTAATGTGGATTATGTCTTGTGTTAAAAAGATGGGACACAATGTAAGTGATAACACCACCATGTCCATATTGAAGCTATAAATAAAGTGTGATTTTCTGTCAATTAAAATTCAATAATAGTCGTGGTTCTTCTTTGAGGTATGGATTCGCATTATTCGCAAGGTCCCAGAGACAAATAATTTGTAAAGTTTTGCAATAAGCTGGTAAGTATGTTTATATTGAAACCATGTGTACTTATTAAAACCAAGACTGCTAGCTTCGTATATCACCTTTGCACTTTGCAGTAAAGTTAGACCAAGACTTGCGTACCGTGAACGCGCGAACCTTCTACTTATGCGCCAAACTATTGGATTTTTCATGATTGCATGGTGTAATATGCGTATTATCAAATTACAGATGGACTCCTCTGTGACAAGATTACTCTGACATATGTTATTAACAGTTCATTAGTAATAATTGCAAGTTTTATAGCCTTGTAATGCGCCTCTGAAGATATGAACTTTCCAATACAGTATTAATTTACAGTTATAAGAAGTTTATGTTATAACGAACATTCTAAAATTGCTTTTATTAATTTCCTACTCGATGAATACGGTAATACGCATGCTGATTTTATCATCTGTCAGACAGGGATCAGTACATGGGTATAAGTTATCGAGTACGCTAGAGTCTTGGCTTAACAACACATTATAAATTAGCAGTATTGGTCTAATAAGTATATAATTGAAACCCAGACGAAAATGTAGCGAAATTGAGGGAAGTTCAAAATAACTTTATTTTCTCATTTGCTTTTACTTCGCTGGTTTTACAGAAACAACTACAATTCAGTAATAGTTATCGTATTTCTTTGAGTCATGGTAACTCTAAGCAAGATTTATACGTGAGAGACATGAAAATCAAACGCACCTCTCAATTATTGATATTGACAATTGACAGTTAGCAACACTGAAAGAGCAAAAAAACCCTAACTTCTAACCTAGAAACCTGGTCTATGCTAGAAACTAACATCTTTCAAAGAAGTCGTGTGTTGTGGGTTAAATCCAGTTGTTTATTATATGCAGGCCCAGTTAAGTAAAAATGGGTAAACTAAACGTTTCTATGCTGAGGTATCTCACCCCAGAGGACTTTCGTGTTCTGACTGCTATCGAAATGGGCATGAAAAACCACGAACTAGTGCCTGGACCAATGGCAGCCTCCATTGCAAATCTCCAACACGGCGGAGTTCATAAATTATTGCGAGAATTGTGCAAACATAAGTTACTTAGCTATGAAAGAGGCAAGAAGTACGATGGATATCGCTTAACTAACAGTGGTTACGACTACCTAGCCTTACATTCCCTTACGAAGCGTGAGATAGTTGGTTCATTTGGAAATCAAATCGGTGTTGGAAAAGAAAGCAACATTTATATTGTAGCTAATCCTGATGGGGAGGAGCTATGTTTAAAATTGCACAGGCTTGGAAGGATATGTTTCCGTAAAGTGACGGAGAAGAGAGATTATCACAAGCACAGAAAATCGGCATCGTGGTTATATTTGTCGAGAATTTCTGCTACAAAAGAATTCGCTTACATGACAGCTTTATACAACAGAAAATTCCCGGTGCCTAAGCCTATTGACTTTAATAGGCACTGTGTTGTTATGGAATTGATCCAAGGCAAATTATTAAACCATGTTATGGAAGTAGACAACGTTGATGCTTTGTATGATGAATTAATGAATTTAATTATAAGGTTTGCCGATTCTGGGGTCATCCACGGAGACTTCAATGAGTTTAACATAATCCTGACAGAAGAGGAGAAGCCGGTGATCATTGACTTTCCTCAAATGGTTTCCACTGAACACCCAAATGCTGAGTATTTCTTTAATAGAGATGTAAACTGCGTAAGGGAGTTCTTTAAGAAACGTTTCAATTACGAAAGTGAATTGTATCCCAAGTTTTCTGACGTACAGAGGCATGATAACTTAGACGCGGAGGTCTTCTGTTCAGGTTTCACTAAAGAAATGTCTAAACACATAAACGAAGAACTGGGTATGGAGGAAAATGAGAGTGAAAGTGACTTGGAGGAAGGTAAAGGCGAGGATGTTAAATGTGATAGCGATTCCAAACAGGAAGAAGATGATGAAGAGTTCTTTGATGCTCATGAAAATGAGGTTGTTACAGAGATGGATAAGACAAATACAGAATTAAATAATACCAGTGTGGGTCCAGACTACTGTTCTATCGATTCTATAATGGAACAAATGAGAATAAATAAATCCTCTAAGAAGGAGGAAGAAGACAGTAAGTAGTTTTCAGTTGGTGCTGAAGTTAGCTTTACTTACATCTTGTTATTTTCAGGTGACTCTTCTCATAATTTTTCCGAGCATTCGTGTGAAGAGTTCGAATCGGGAAGTATCAGATCCACTGCCACCACCATCCATCCCGATGAAATTAAAAGACGTGTCAAGAAACAGATATCGACCAGAGAGAAGAGGGACCACAGGAGAAAGTGCGTAGCGAAGGGAGAAGCTAGTGCGGTTACAAGAACGAGGCGAGAAAATTCAAACACAATAAGGCAAAGCAAGGGGATTTGGGGTTACGATAACTGATTGTTTTATTTTTAAATAAGATTTATATGTTACTAAAGGGGAATAAAGTTTTATTTATAATTTTAATTTATAAACATGTTTTATTTCTACTTGGAGCATTTAGCAGGGTGTTGTAAAATTCAAAAATAGCAACGCCAAATCCGTATGCGTGTATATTGGGTTGCTGATTGGCTTACAGAAGTAGGCAACTCGCAATATATTAAATTTGGCTGTTTTAGCGCCATCTCTAATGACGTCCATTAAAATAAAACTGAATCGGAGGAATGTGCCTAACCTATTATCAAAGTGAGGACAGTTTAATCACTAAGTGGTGGTTTAATATAAGACCAATAGCCATTAAAATTTTATAGGTTCTATTTTGATCTTGATCAATTTTAAATGTAGGGTATAATCACCTTACAAAGTTGTCTCTCCGATTGAATTGCCACACCCGACCTAGACCAATCGCATTCTTTTATTTTGTATCAAATAACATGGCCGTTTGATGTTTACCACGTCCGGCTGTTGACAATTCCTCAAAAATTTCTTGGTTTTTATTTAGTTACAGTGTAAATACTTAATTTGTTATTCGTGCCAAATAGTGATTTAACAAAATGTCCAGTGAGTCAGTGAAAAATGTACGTATCTTTCCGGTTTGCCTTATAAATTTTCGTGAATTGATGATAAGGATATAACATACTTTTGTGTCACTAAAGTTTTTTTTTATATTAAAGTAGCATAATCAGTTTGTTTAGAGAGTAATATGCAGTTTTATTTTCTTGCTTAACCCAGTAAAAGTTCAGGTTTTGGATAATTTTTTTTCAAATATTTCCTGATTTCTTTGTACACGACCTCGAAAAAAAAAAGAGTTTTTGCTAATTATCTTACCTTTCTTTCAAGTTCTCTAGTCTGGAGACGCCAGGGTATGTAGGTTTTGCTAACCTACCAAACCAAGTCCACAGGAAATCGGTCAAGAAAGGGTTCGAATTTACGCTTATGGTAGTTGGTGAAAGCGGTCTGGGAAAGTCTACTTTAGTTAATGCACTTTTTTTAACTGACCTATATCCTGAAAGACTTGTGCCGGATGCAGTGGGTAAGAAACAAATAAATCAACTGTCTATGCCCTAAAGCTATCTATTTTTCTTTTTGTATTTTTTTTAGAAAAAATGAAACAGACTGTGAAATTGGAGCCATCCACTGTAGAAATAGAAGAAAGAGGAGTCAAATTACGCTTAACTGTGGTCGATACGCCTGGCTACGGAGACGCGATTGATAACACAGACTCATTTTCGGAAATCATCCGCTATATCGATGAACAGTTTGAGAGGTTTTTGAGGGATGAGTCGGGCTTGAATAGAAAGAATATTATGGATAATCGCATCCATTGCTGCTTCTATTTTATTTCACCTTTCGGTCATGGGTAAGTTAACATTTCCATTTAGTATTTATTGTGTTCTAAATGCATTATCAATGGTTAATTATTGTGGAATGAAACATTTGAATCAATAGGCAAACAACAAATATTATCATTCCAATTGGAGATAGGCAAGCTTTGAATTACAGACAGGAAATGCATATCAGTCTGCTGTCTTAAAATAAATAAACATTAACTTGTAAATAGAGAGGCTCTGTTTCTATGTTTGAAAATGGTATATGGACAGAATAATTGTATACAGTTTCTTCTGCAGGTTTATTTATTTTCAAGATAGTTAAAGGGTGGTGGTGCAGTGGCGTGTACAGGATTTTTTTTCTGGGGGCGACATTTTCAAAAATTGTAATAGTCCCAATAGTTCGTCAAAGGCCTTATTACAAAACTTTGGAAAATTATTTTTTTTATGGAAGTAGCGTCAAAATATACAGGGTGACTTGCTACAGCGGAACATCTTCGAGGTCATTTTTTAAAAATGGAACACCCTATATATTTTTACATTTATGAATTCAGCGTAAAATTACCTTTCCAATAACCTCCAGATTTTTTGTTTTTGACGTGGCGCTGTTATTCGAAAAAATATGAACATTTTGGTCGGAACAAGGTTTAACAAATTAATTCGCTGTGTGTGTATTACTATTAATTAACAAGACTTATTTTGCAATTATGTAGACAAGGGATGTACCACAACCACCAAATGTTGATTATAATTATACAGGGCGTATTTTATACTAGCGCTAATTCAGGATATTTCAAAGTGAATTTTTTCAAATGGAACACTCTGTATATTATTGTATTTTTGAATTGGCACGTTAATTCTCTACGATTTTTGTGAATAATATCCTATACCTAAAATCGATATTTCCAGAGATATTTTATTTTCTCATTAAGAACCGTTAAATTATAATACTTTTCATTTTGAACTGATCTAGTAGCCATGACTTTGACATAAAGTGAGAATGATTGAAAGTAGTATTAAATTTTTTTCTGGGTGCATTGTCTCAGTAGTATTTTTTCACAGTTTAATTAAATCACATTTGAGCCTATCTTAAAAATTTATAAATAACCGTTTAATATTACAAAAAAAGTTGACATAAATAATAGGAACAGAAAGTACAGTATTAGGTAATACAAAAATTGGCACTATTTTAAAAATTCAGTTATTTTGAACCTAATTTAATGAAATAAATAATACCTAGTGTTTATAGGAACTGTTCAAAGTGGCCTCCCTGTACGTCTATGCATTTCTGTAGACGATTTTCGAATGATCTGCTTACATTTCTTAAAATATCCACAGTAATTTCCTGAAAAACTTCCCTTATTTTTTCTTTCATATTTTCTTTGGTAGTCATAGGAGCTTTGTACAATTGCTCCTTAATGTAGCCTCACAAAAAGAATTCTATTTTCGTCAAATCAGGGCTTCTGGTAGGCCAACTATGGAGTCCTCTTCCCATTTTTTTAAAACTCGTCTACAGTGCAATAGGGAAATTTAGAGGAACATTTTTGAAAATTTCTATGTAGCTTTTTCCAAGATTTGAATGGGTGGACTTGGTAAAATTGAGTGGCCAACCTGTTTTCCTGATTTGATCCTGCTTGATTCGGATTTCTTTCCATGGAGTTGTTTAGAATCGAAGCTCTTCCACGAAGTATATAACAACAAAAATGAAAAAGAAAAGTAAAGTAATAAATCAAATCACGTTTAATTTTAAATTTTGTTTACAATCAAATATTAATAACATTAAAAATGCAATATCTGTAAGTGAAGCTCATTGTAAACACCTTGTATAGACTATAACATTGACTACAATTATTGCTAGCCTGAGAACAAGGAAAGAAATTATTTTGTTCTGAAACTACGTTGCATAAAAAAAAATATAGAAACAAACTTCAAGGCTGTTTGATAAGAATCATTTTCTGTTGAGAAAATATTTAGTTATTGGCAAATGTTTGAGGGCTTTGCGCAGAAATTTTAAATGGAAAACCAACTTTCCCTTTAGTACCTTATTAGTGTGGTTGCTGTTTTATTAGCCTTGCTATTGTTTTACGATTGCAGTTATTGATGGCATGTTTAATTTCATTTTAATTAGGTTAGGTTGTTAAATAATCATTAGTATGCATAAATTGTTTACATTTCTTGTCAATATTATGGTTTTGTTCTAATATGCAACACTAGAAAGTAGAAATAGACACATTATGACCTTTATTTGGATTAACTAAAAAATCATAACATTCTCTGTAGAATTTCTATTATTTTAAGAATAGCAGAGGACGATCTTATTTCTGGATGATAAAAAGTTTGATATCGTATGTATCAGAACATTGGATAAATGGTGAACAAATATTTAAATATATGAAAATAGTAGGCTATTCACTTTCTGCATTATTTTGTATTAGCAAACAATCAGGCCACGGAGGTGTTGCGATTTTCACAGAGTAATGTTTTAATAATTAAAACTGTTGACAACAAATTTCTTTTTGGAAGTATATAATATGCAGAATTTTGTACAGATAAATTAACGACATTTAAACTGTATTATAAGCTGTCTTGTATCATATCTGATGCTAGAGCATAAACTTGACTCTTGTGAAATCCTCTAGACCTGCTTCGGCCATATTTGTCTAACATTTCGGTACATATCTGGAAACAACATGAATTCTAGTTGTGAAAGCGTCAAACATGGAGTACCTCAGGGATCTGTATTGGGGCCCTTTTTATTTTCGATCTACACCAATAACTTCCCAAATCTCTTAAGTCATAGCCAAGATATATTGTTTTCTGATGACAGCTCTTATTTGCTCCAATAAAAATACACACAAACGGCTCTAGTTGAGAAGACTACTGAGACATTGTTTTCTACCAATAAATTATGTTTTAATCGCAAAAATTAACTTTATCTCACAGAAAATGGTGTTAAATTGTTGGGTATCATTATTGATGATGATTTAAATTAGAACAAACATGTTGTTCAATTGCATGGAGATCTTTTATCTTTGCCCTAAGAAAACTCTTTTGAACAAGGAGAGACTGCTTTAGGTTTATTTGGCAGTTATCCATTTTCACCCAATGGTATTACTTGTGGATAAGTTTCAATATCTCACAAAAGGTTTTTGCGATAGCCTTGTTAAAGTTTTATAAAGGTAGCTTATTTTAATTATTTTCTACCTGTAACTTATCAGTGTTTATTTATACATGTATATCTGTTATATTAGTTTATTTTGCTGTTGTTCATACTTGCTTTTCATGTGTGTCCAGATTAAAGCCCCTAGATATAGAATTCATGAAGCAACTTCACAATAAAGTCAACATAGTTCCTGTCATTGCCAAAGCCGACGTATTAACAAAAAAAGAGATGCTGAAACTGAAAAAGAAAGTCCTAGATGAAATAGCAGAACAAGGCATCAGGATCTATTCATTGCCAGAATGTGATTCGGACGAAGATGAGGAATACAAAGAACAGGTATTTTTGGCATTAATTAATTGAGTTTTATTAAAATCCATGTATTTATTTTGCTCTCTCAATGTACTGGTCCAATTCCAGTTGAAATTGTAGAATTAAAACTGGTCGTTATGACGGTTAATAGATTATTTCAAATATTTATTTTATTGTCTTTTCTTTATATTGATATTCACAAGTACATCATTTACAATCTTTTAACTTCAAATGGAAACATTTTGCCCCAAACTTTACCCATTCTCCCACATGTGATGGTTAATATTATTACCTACAATTTTTTCTTAGGTGCGTCAATTGAAACAGGCGGTACCGTTTGCGGTATGTGGGGCTAACACTCTACTGGAGGTCCGTGGGAGAAAAGTTCGGGGTCGCCTTTACCCGTGGGGAGTCGTCGAAGTGGAGAACCCAGAGCATTGTGATTTCATTAAGCTTCGCACCATGCTGATCACACACATGCAGGATCTACAGGAGATAACGCAGCAAGTACACTACGAGAATTACAGATCTGAGAGGCTGGCCAAAGGCGTGCCACCGCCAAAGAGAAACACGTAAGTAATATGTTCGTTAATTCTAGTTTTCATTTCTTTCCTCGTTTGTCCTACATTTGGGTTTATCGATTAGGATTGTGGATGACAAATCGAGTGCTGGGAACGAGAAAGACCGGATCCTGCAAGAGAAAGAGGCTGAACTGAAACGGATGCAAGAAATGATCGCAGCGATGCAGGCGAAGATGCAACAAACGCAATAAATATGATCTTTGAGTTTGTGTTTTACATATCCCTGAGATGCCTCTATATATCCTTTTATTTTTGCTCAGATTTATGTACTTTAATCTCTGATAGATATAATAATTACGTGAGAGAGATATGGAATATTTATGTATTTTTTTATGAATAGTCTATAAATTGGGACGCGTTCAAAAGGAGCATCGAGTGAAAATGTATTCTGTGATTTTCCTTTCTGTATTTGAAGGAACTGAAAAAATTTATTTCTGTTTTTTCATCTCATTATATTTATATAGACTTTGGCATGTATGTATGAGTTATGTACTTATTATATTATTTTTGTGGTTTATTAAAATTTCGAATGATGTGGCAGTCCAGATGTTCACATGCTATCAAATATTATGAGTAACTCTTGGAATAACTTTGATTGTATGGTCGCGTCTATAGTTTTATCTACTTTAATTGCAAGTGCATAGAGAATAAAAGAAAAGACAAACTTATTATTGATTTGTATTTTTAGGAACGCTCTTGATATTTTTTATTTTAACTATGATGTATTTTGTATAATAAAAATCAAATATTTTATGTTCCATGTTTTATTTAATCTTGAATTGAGGCTACGGCCTGCTAATCGACATTTTTAATTTAAGAATTCCAACTTAACATCATTAGGTGGTGATTAAATGCTGTAGTATACCGGGTGTAACAGGATCATGGTGTACCCCCCTTGAAGATAATTGATTGAAATTGAGGATATACTACATACATAATAAGCGGCACTTTTTGGCATACAACTGATTTTTTTCACTTCCGGTTTCGCCGGAAGTGACATTAAGTTTCGATTTTTAAATGGAGCACCCTGTATATTATTGCATTTTTGAATTCTGCATAATTTTCTGAATCCAACGATGCCAAATAAGTGACATTTCAAATATCAATTTTTTTTTATAATATAATTTTTAGTTTTCCATTTAAGTGTGCCATGCCGGTTCCGATTTATTCTAAATGATCTGTGTAATACGTTAAAAACACTAAATTACATGATTTATTAGCAAATAAATGTCACCAAAATTGTTTTTGGGGCAAAACTCAATTTTTTTCAAATGGAACCATATCGGTACCGTATGTGCGATAAATACAAATAAAATTACAGCTAAAAGAACATAAGAAAATACAATTTTATAACACAAAACATTGCAACAGTTCAAAATGCTGTCCATTAACGTCAATGCACTTCTGCATTCGCATAGCTGTTTCTCGAAGAACATTCGCCAATTGCTGGGCTGTTATGCTATTAATTAGTTGCTCATCTTACTCGTAGCTCCAGGTCTTCACTGGTTGTAACGACAATATTTTTTAAATGACCCCAAACAAAGAAATCAAGGGGCGTTAAATCAGGTGACCTTGGAGGCCACCTCACAGGACCATTCGTCGAAATTACGTTTTCTCCGAATTTTCGTTGAAGGTGATCAATTACTATACTCGAATTATGGGGAGGAGTACCATCTTGTTGGAAATACATTCCCTGTCCTAAATCTAAAGGTAACTCATCTAAAATGGCCTCAATCTCATTTTCCAGGAATCGCAAATATCTGGCACTAGTCAGAGGTCCTTCAAATATTGGACCAATGATTCTACTACCGATTATTCCAAGCCAAACATTGAAACTGAACTGCACTTGAAAGTTACCCTCCCGTAATAAATTTTGATTTTCTTGTGACCAATATTTTGTATTTTGTCGGTTAAATAATCCCAAATTTGGAAACCTAGACTCGTCTGAAAATAAAATCAGTCCCAAAAAATCATTTGTTTGGCTGCACGTTATTATACAAAATCCAATTGCAATATTCCATCCTACGTTCGTAATCACTTTCGTACAAATCCTGGTGCAATTGGTATTTAAAAGATTTATAGTGGTATTGTGCAAAATTCGGCTTACTGTTTGCTGACTGATGTCCAATTCAAACCTAACTATCCTTAAAGAAACAGTCTTATCAACTTCTATTCGAGCCAAAACATTAATTTCCATTCCTTAGTCAATAATGAAGTTTTCTTCTGGATCATTGTTGGGCTCTCTTCGGAATTGGTTTTCAACACGTTTAAAATAATTTTTCACTGGACATTGTCTATCAGGATATCGTTGGGCATAAAGATCGGTAGCCGCAACTGCATTTCTTTTACATTCCTCATAAATAATGAACATGTTTCATCTCTTGTATAAATTTGCAGCATTTTGAACACAATTAACAAGAATTTTAAACAATTTTTAAAGACACAATGAAAACGCCGTTAAACCAACAAATGTTTGACAAGCTAAATATTCCGTTGTTTTCAAAGCCACCTTAGTTATTTCTTAACATTTAATTAGATCAAAATTGTATTTTCTTTTAGCTGTAATTTTGTTTGTATTTATAGCACATTTTAATATGACATATGAATAAATTCCTTACTAATAAATGGTACCACGGTACCGATATGGTTCCATTTGAAAAAATTGAGTTTTGCCCCAAAAACAATTTTGGTGAATTTTATTTGCTCATAAATCACGTAATTTAGTATTTTTAACGGGATTTCGATTTTTGTAGCATTACACGGGTCATTTAGAATAAATCGGTACCGGCATGGCACACTTAAATGAAAAACTAAAAATTATATTATAAAAAAAATTGATGTTTGAAATGTCACTTATTTGGCATCGTTGGATTCAGAAAATTATGCAGAATTCAAAAATGCAATAATATATACAGTGTTCCGTTTAAAAATCGAAAGTTAGTGTCACCTCCGGCGAAACCGGAAGTGAAAAACAAATCAATTGTATGTCAAAAAGTGCGGCTTATTATGTGTGTAGTATATCCTAAATTTCAATCAATTATCTTCAAAACTAAAGGAGAAAAGAGAAGTACACCATGATCCTGTTACACCCGGTATAGTACAGAGCAAACGTTATTTCATCTTTATGTGTGACCAGAATAACAGTTTTTGTTTTTGTAATACAGCCCTTGAACCACTGAACGATATGTTCAATTTGCAAATTTCTACTCGACATTCAAGTTGCCATCGTCAGGTGGCAAATAAAAGTTACCGTTTTTATTATCTGACGCTAGTTTTTATGTAATGTTAAAAATTTTAGTGTTCTATTTTATTTTTTGTTGCTGAAATAAGTTATTGTTTTATGTGCTCTACTGTAGAAATACGAGATAGTCTTAGACCATTCGATTTACTGAGCAGTACTTTGAAGGGTCTAAGGAAGTAGTAGTCTCAATTTGGATGTTCCGACTCTACGTTTAAGTTGGCATCATTAGGTGGTGATTAAGTTATATAGTTTTAATAGTTTGGAGATGTGATTGTTGAAGGACAGTTTTTTATCAAAGATAACACCCAGATCACAAAATATTTCGGATCCTGAGAATGTGTTATTATTACTGGAGTAATCAAAGTGGATCAATGATTTCTTGGCGGAATAAGGCACTGCGTTACATTTCTGTATATTTAAAGGTAAGTAATTTATTAACCACCAATTCTTAACGTGATTTAAATTTTGTCGAAGTACAAACAGTAGTCGATACTTGCAACCTAGCAAGAAAAATTTAAAGAAGACGAGGGACTGTCAACAATATCATTAATGAATAGGATAAAGAAAAGAGGTCCTAAAACTGATCCCTGTGGTGTATACCCGACGTAGCAGATATTTAGATAGAAATGCAACCGCGATATACAACATGCTGGATCCTATCATAAGAAGGATTTTAAAAAGTCTACAGAGAAACCGAAAGTCAACCAATTTATTCAATAGAATACCGTGGTCAGTTCTGTCAAATGCCTTTGAAAAATTGGTTTAGATCACGTCTGCTTGGAGTCCCTCATCGATAGCATCAGTTAAGAATTCTGTCATACAAGATAAGTTGGTAAAGGTGGACCTGCCTTTAGCAAAACCATGTTGCGTATTTGTGATTAAATGTTTACAATGAAAAAAAGCATGGTCAAATAATATTTTAAAACATTTGACAAAGTTACAAATTGTGACAATGGGATGATGCAGATAACGGATCGGTCACCTTTCTTGACATTTAGACATTAGGAAACGAGTATTACTGGTATGTGGATGTGTTGGTTGCCTTTAAAGAAATTAAAACCAACATCAATTAAACACGCCTGAAAAAATATACATTTAGCAATCAACATTCCAGATATGCGTAATATTGATTATTAACTAAAAATCATTGACCTAAGAATTGACGTTCGAGAGCCAACATTATGGCCTGGTGAAATGTTGGTTGCATATCAAAACAGTGTTTAAAATAATAACGACAGAAATAAATATCAGGCAACCAACAGTACAGTCCATATGATGTTCTATTCTATAAAACTCGATAGACTTCTACACAGCTTATGTATAAAATATGAAAAAAACGATAAACATTAGATGACCCCCAGAATATTAGTTGCCTATAGGACAATTAGGATAACTAAAGCATATTTAATTATTATATCCTCATATTTTGGCTCAAAGAATCTACCCCTGAACTATGGCCTATTATTAACAGTCTGTATATGTTGTGCTTCAGAAATATTCAATAACTGTATGCCGAGTAAATATAGGCATATGCTGTTACCTTAAAAAACTAGGTGACCAACACACTATTTTTGTAAAGCAAGTCAAACCACACAGAACACGTGTTTTTTATTTAATTTTGAGTTGTCTCAACAGTCTTTTGTTCTTTAACATAGGTAACCGTAGAACTATTGAAGTTGATAGCCAAGTTAGAATCACTGAATTGTGGTTAAAAATTACAATTTTAATCAACTGCTACTAATACCAATGTTTTTGTGCAATTAGAAAAATTGCAATATTTTATGTTATTTTGTGTAGCCGGAAATAGCTTTTGTACTCCCCAAAATATGAAACAGTATTCTCAATTTGCAATCTTCGACTCGACATCCAAGTTGGTATCACTAGGTGGTGTTTTAATTATCTCATAATAATATGCATAGTGTATAAAGAAACATTATAAGCTGAGTAATGTTAGTTGCATATTGGACAATAAATGACTCTCAGATAAGCAAAGAAATGACTATATAAATACAGAAAATGGAGATATTAGGCAGCCAACAATACCGGCACACCTGTCTGACAGTTAAGAGTTGGTCGGAGTGTATTAGTCATCCATGCTTCCAATTTTAATTGTAAATGACTTCACGTCAATAAAATGACGCAGCTGAATGTACGGTGTGCTTGGAAGGCGAGAGATAGAGATGTAGTAGAATATGACATTGGACAAATTTATTATACCTAATCTTTAAATTTCTCTGTGCATTTGAGGACATTAGGGCTAATTTTATTTTAGTTCTACAAAAGGGAAAATGTTTATTTTAATGATACCTATGCGGGACGATAAAAATTATTTTTGCAAGTCGATAATAGAAGAAAAAAAATTATTTTTTTATATATACTTGTTTTTCTCTCATCGTCCCACATTGTAACATGTTTTTAATGTCTTTTAATGAAAGCCGTTTTTTTAAAATAATGATTTATATGAGAGTAATTTGCACAGTCTTTCCGGCTTATATCCGGAGCGCTCTTAAATAACAGAATTGGAAAGTTCAATAATAAATAAATACACCACAGGTAATGACGACCCCCTTTATTTTTATTATATTACATCACATCGAATAATTATTGTTAGGAAACCAATATTATGGGTGTAATAATAATAAATATGTATATAAATACCTGTGAAACACACTATTCAAATTCAAACCACTAACTTTTTAAAACTGTTTATTGATTTAAAACAAAAATACATAAACTATATCACAAACAATTAATAACATCAGCCAGTAGCCAGGGCTTGAATCACTACTATTGACAGTTATAACAAAAAAATTGTCTACAGCGGCGCATATAGAATTTTTTTTAACAAGGGGCTCATTTTGTGTTTCTTGCAATCGTAATGTAAATATTAATATAATAGTTGTTACCCGAATTGTGAAAATATTCAATATTCGGTCTATGCAAACGTAGTAAAAATCTCTTTATCAAATGAACATAACAGAGCACCAGACATTGAAGGGAGATCCTCTTTTAGTAACGTGACAGATGTTATAGTTCTAAAGTGTAGCTAAAATAATAACTTCCAAGTTTTAACACCAGACAGGGAGATTTTCTCGTGTACATTTTCATTTTCTTCAATTTAGACTAACTATCAAGTGTGTAAAGGAAAATATTGTTTCATGCATCCCTGCCGGAGTGTTGTAGTATTCTCTGAGGCTAATCTAAATATTTTTGCTTGGTAGCAAAACAAGTTTAACTATAATCAGTAGTGTAACCAGATTTGAATTTTGAGGAGGGGCGACACTTAAGGAATATACGTGCTTTAGCTTATAATCATTATTATTTCAACAGCTTTACTACATTATAAATGGAAGTTGAGGGGGGAGGAGACACGAGAGATCAATAAAACAAGTTTTCAGTTTTAATCATCTTGTGATGATGCTAACATGGTTAGTGAAATACGCGTCGAGTAATCTTCAAATGCTCTGGCGTTTCATAGGAGTGATATTTAGATGGTAAAAGTACTGATTTGTAAAACATAGCCCTCGTGCGAAACGCCCACAGCATAGGGTTAATGTTCTTGAGAACCCCCTTAACTCATTGAAAAATTCAGTACCTAGGTCCTCATCTACAGTGGACGTACTTCAGTTAATATTAAGTTATATTCAGTTAATATTCGGCAGATCGATTCGATTTAAAATTTTTCTCTGTTAGAAACTCTTCAAGGCGCATTGTTTTATGATTTTCAATATATTTTCAATTGGCACACCAAACCACTGCATTCACTCAAAAATATGATTTTTCTATATTTTACTTAGCGTCAGAGATACAGCAAAAAATTATTAAGAAAAGTTATTCAGAATCAGAAAATACCCCTACATAGATACTAAATTTCATCAAAATATGCGTATTTTGATAATTTTTCATAAATTTTACAATTATTCAGAAATTTGATCCTTAACCTATTAGACTTAAGCAAAGATTGCCATGGAAACAAAAAATACGGTACGTGTCATAAAAAACGTCAACCGTGTATAGTTGAAGTAATCAGTTCTCGGCACATAAAAAACGCAACAAAAGCTTTACAAGTTTACGACCTCATTAAAATACCGGTATTCTCTGTACTGCTGTTCACACATAGACTCGCTTACCTTTATAGGTTTTTAATGTGCGTCGGGTCGTTTGATGAGAGGCATTCCGCCATGGCTCGCGGCGAGAATAATAATGTCGTAAAGTTTTTGTTGCGTTTTTTGAGTGCAGGGAAGTCCTTACTTGGACTATACCTGTGTTTTTTTAAATTCTTCTCTTGCACAATGGCTGAACAGTGGTTGAGTCTCAATGAAATAGTTGAGATAATTAGACTTACTTGCGAAAATAACCGTTCTACCAGAGCAATAACTTGAGAATTCAATGTAAGACATCCACTACGTCAAATTAGTTACTCAGTTGTTGCTAAAATTAACAGACTTTTCAACCAAAGTGGTAGTGTAATAAAAACCAAAAGAAAAATAAGTAATCGGCAGAATGTAGACCAGGTAATTTTAGACGTTTCAATGAAAATTTTCGTAGTAGCATACGAGATATGGCATTAAACCTGAATTTGACTCGCATCAAAATTTGGAGGTGCCTTCGTCGATACAAATTGGAGCCATTTAAAGCCAAATTTCTACACACCTTGGAGGAAGGTGATGATAACAGATTTGCTTGAATGCTGTTTCTGGGCTCAAGGCAATTATCTTTAATGATCGACATTTTTTAGGAAAAAAATGATGTTTAGTGATGAAGCGACATTCACCACCAATGGTGTAGTATCATCAAAACTGTAGGTATTGGACAACAGAGAACCCACATTGGGTAATGAATTGTAAGCGACAGTATTCCGAAAAAGTGAACGTGTGGTGCGGTATTTTAGGAGAAAGGATAATAGGCCCTTTCTTTTTCTTACAAACTTTAAATGCTATAAGACTGCTACAGTTTTTTAGCAATGAATTAGTGGAGGTAATTGATGATTTTCCACTGGCAGTGCTAAGAGATATATTTTTTCAACTGGATGGAGCATCGATTCATAACTCGATAATTGTCTGTCTATGGTTAAATGTTAACTTCCTCAAAAACGGATAGAGCGAAACAGTCCTTTAATCGAGTGGCCGATATTACCCTGCTTCAAGAGCTACGACGAGTAGCAAGGAATAATAAAAACGCATCGAGAAGTGTGTTACTATTGATGGTGGTTTAGTTGAAAAAGGCTACATTTAAGTACTTAAATACTGTGTTAACGTTATTGCATTTATGGTTATGATTTAAAATTCTTACACAATAAACTGTATTGAGTACTTTTTATTTTTTGATTCTGAACAACTTGTCTTAACAATTTTTTGCTGTATCTCTAACGCTAAGTAGAATATAGAAATATCACATTTTTGAGTGAATGCAGTGGGTTGGTGTGATAATTGCAAATATATTGAAAATCATAAAAAGATGCGCCTTGAAGAGTTCCATGACAGAGAAAAATTTGAAATCGATCTGCCCAGTAATAACCGAAATATCAAGGTGTGTCCACTTGAGACGGGACACACTGCATTTGAATAACTTGAACAGAAGGAATGTAAGAATTTTCTAGAATAGATTTTCAGTGCATAAACCCATGCATAAACTTTGGTGGGAGCCAGCCTCTCCTCCCTTTGCTATATACGCCGCTGCTTCTCTGTCACATATCTGACAACAAAATATAAATTGGACAATTGAATAGATGACAGAGTGATAATAATGCCTATAATTACGATAAGTAACTAAAAGATATGTAACATATGTCAATATAAACCTACTTACAATGTAGTTACAAATCAGTGTATAAATAATTATAGGAATTTTTTAAATAATTTAAATTTAATTTTATATTGCAATCTCGATATGCACAGTCACAGTAAAATTATTTAGGAATATGCAACCATGCACATTAAACTGGCAGCTTAATATTTTAAATTGCAATCAAATAAGGATATGTTATTTTAATTCGTCTCTATGTCATCAGAGGACCCAATGATCTGCATATAATATTATTTGAAATTTGTTTTATTCATAGATTAATAGAAGTCTATGAATTTATAATTCTAATTATATAGCCTAAAATTTAATTGCTGTTTATTATATAATTTTGAGATTTTATAGCAATATGGATAATTTTATTTTCAGGAAAATCATTTGAATCTGAACTGTCTTTTGATTTATGCGAAATTTGCCAACCAGTGACTGTGTACCTACCGAAATCAACGATAATTTTGTTCCTACCTATTTTACAGAGTATCTAATTTATCACAGTTATTGGAAAAATATTAAGCTAGAAGTCTACAAAAAAAAGTGAAATATAAAGTATAATGTACAAAGTGGAATAATTTGCAGAGGTGATATGTTGGTCCCTTTCCCACAGAGATTTATTTCGGTTTCCTGAAAATAAAAATATGTGTATTACTGTTCGTGAGATGAACATGTTTAGATACTGTATAACAATATAGGTATTCTGTTCGTCAAAAGTATGAATATACAGGGTGTCTCAATTAAAACTTCTGGCCCCATTTTCTGAATGGCAAAAGAGATATTTGATTTCTATAAAAGCCATTCACTTCTAAGGATTTTTTATAATACAAGCAATTTTCGTAGCGTAGCATAGGTGCGTCTTTACTATGTACATAGTTCGGTATGCGATGTAAAGCAACGACAGGCGTGGTTAGTAGTTGGAGGGGTGACCATTCCAACGGAAACCGCGTCCTCGCCTCACATTTTCCAGCGGCTTGTACATCAGTGTATGCGCGGAAGCTATACAACCTTAGGCGAGGGTTGTATAGGAGATATACCATCCTTCGGAGGGGATGTAAAGCCGTCGGTCCCTTGTCTATTACATGTTAAGCAAGTAAAAGATCCCTACTCTTCTTAAGGGAAGAGGTTCGGCAACATTCCTGGTTGGGAGTAGCTCGTCTACAGGCGTCGGTGTTAGACCTCAGTAGCGGAAATAAGCCGACGTTAAATAAATATATAAAAAAAGCAATTTTCAAAAAAATAATGGTTTTCTAGATATTTTAATTTCAATATAATTTTTTTAATAACATATATTGTAGTGAACGCCTTTTGCAGAATTGAAATATTTGTTTTAGTTATCCAGAAAATTACTCCGGAAGTTTTAAGCGGGACACCTTATACAGGATGTTGCATTATGAGAGGGACATAGCTTAATAGGAGGTAGAGAACATCAGTGGTAACCGGAGCCTCCCATAGAAATGTCTCATTGGGCCTTCATTACGAAGTTACAGGGTGTTAAATAATTTTTGGCCAAACCTGTTTTTTGTCATAACTTTGACAGGGAATGAAATAACGGATTCATATTTGGTACGGCTAATGTACTAACGAGCCCCAAGAGGTACATGTATAAAAAAAATATATCCAGGTCCGGACTCACTATAATTTATGTTTCTTCTCTGCATCAATAAAACATCACCCTGTATATATTTTTTTGAAATTTCGATACGATATTCGAAAAGAGCAAGAAAAAACAAACAAAATGGCCTATTTCATTTTTTTGTTACACCTTCGTGGTTATTTAAATACGTTGTTAAATGTGCAAAAAAATGGATTACAGAACCCTATTAAATGAGAGGTACGTGAAATAAATAGTTTTATAACTAAAATTTGCAAAAATTTTATTGAGCCTAGGTGGTCTGGGTGAATCCTAATTCCGGCACGTTTTAAAGGTCCATTTTGGTAAAAAACTGTGGTCCTAATAAGTAATCGGGTATGAAATAACAAAATTTTTAATCAATCACAGTAGGCTTGTTCAAAGTGACAGATAATAAAAAGAAATCTCCTAAACAGTTGAATAATTGTTTGTTAGTAATTTAATGTGTCAATAATCCGCATTTAGTTAGTGAAAACTTGTGAAAATATTTTAACTATGCCAGTAAAATTTACAAACGTGGAATATGCTGACATAATATTCATCTATGGTTTCTGTAATGGAAATGGTAGGTCGGCGGAAAGAGAATATCGGCTGCGTTTTCCTGGTCGTCGATGCCCTAATCATAAAACCTTTAGTACGGTGTTCCAGTATGCAAGACAACACGGAAAGTTTCCTACTTCTGCAGTTGTGGAGCGTGTTTTACAACAAGGTGTGCAGGAACAAAACAATATTATAAACGTAGTTCAAGAAAACCCAAATATGAGCACTAGACGAATCAGTTTGGCAACTGGTATTCCTCATTGGCGAGTATGGAGAACCCTAAAAAGAGAACGTTACCATCCATATCATATCCAGCAGGTACAGCGTCTTCAACAAGGCGACGATATCCCCCGCCTGGCATTTGGTCATTGGTTGTCTAACCATCGCCCAGTCATTTACAGAACCTTATTTACGGATGAGGCACAATTTACAAGGGATGGAGTAAACAATTCACGAAATAATCATAAATGGGCACAGGAAAACCCACATGCGGTACGCCAACGCCGTTCGCAACATAGGTTTTCTGTAAATGATTGGGTCGGACTTGTGAATAGACATTTGATAGGGCCACATTTTTTTGAAGAAAGATTGAATGGTGAAATTTACTTTGATTTTCTTCAAAACATTTTACCGAATATGTTAGAAAATATCGGTATAAGAGGCATGTTGTTTCAGCATGATGGGGCCCCACCACATTTTAACCTTCAAGTAAGAGAACACTTAAACAATGTGTATCCTAATAGATGGATTGGACGCGGGGGTCCACATGAATGGCCACCAAGATCTCCTGATTGTAACCCTTGTGATTACTTTTTATGGGGCCACTTAAAAAACGAGGTTTATAGCATTGAAATTGAAAGTAGACAACATTTAATCCAGCGCATCGTTACAACCTGCGACGAAATACGGAATAATCCAGAAACGATACGTCGAGCAATTGGTGACCTTTCTAAACGCGCAAGAAAAGGCACAGAATGTGGGGGAGGACATTTTGAAAATTTACTTTAGTGTCAATTACGTTTTATTTTTAAACACATTTAGTTATTGTTTTGTTATTTATTGTTAATTGAATGGAAAATATTTTATTTATTTAGATTTTAGTTTGTTCTCTTTTCCAATTTTTATTAAGTATAAAATGTTGATGATTTTCTTGATCAAAGTAACTGGTTGCTTAGGCCTAAATGGTTTAAATTATCTGTCACTTTTATTCTTTGAACAAGCCTACTGTGATTGATTAAAAATTTTGTTATTCCATACCCGATTACTTATTAGGACCACAGTTTTTTACCAAAATGGACCTTTAAAACGTGCCGGAATTAGGATTCACCCAGACCACCTAGGCTCAATAGAATTTTTGCACATTTTAGTTATAAAACTATTTATTTCACGTGCCTCTCATTTAATAGGGTTCTGTAATCCATTTTCTTGCACATTTAACAACGTATTTAAATAACCACGAAGGTGTAACAAAAAAATGAAATAGGCCATTTTGTTTGTTTTTTCTTGCTCTTTTCAAATATCGTATCTAAATTTCAAAAAAATATATACAGGGTGATGTTTTATTGATGCAAAGAAGAAACATAAATTATAGTGTGTCCGGACCTGGATATATTTTTTTTTATACATGTACCTCTTGGGGCTCGTTAGTACATTAGCCGTACCAAATATGAATCCGTTATTTCATTCCCTGTCAAAGTTATGACAAAAAAACAGGTTTGGCCAAAAATTATTTAACACCCTGTAACTTCGTAATGAAGGCCCAATGAGACATTTCTATGGGAGGTTCCGGTTACCACTGATGTTCTCTACCTCCTATTAAGCTATGTCCCTCTCATGATGCAACACCCTGTATATACATAAACATATACATATTTTGCCATTTCAAATATTTTTTATGGAATACTAGCGACTTGTGTATAATATCTAACGGTTTAAGTGGCATAATCCAGGAAAGCGCCCACACAACCCACATTTATCAAGAAATAGCACTCTATATAACAACTAAAACTACATCAGATCCCAAGTAACACTAATGCTCTTATTACAATCTCTAAGGTCGCTTTAAAACTATACAATAAAACTTCGAATAAAACCAAATGATCTTCGAGAAAGCCTTAGGACCACCATAAAGCAGCTTCTAGCCAAAAAGGGCTTATCCTAAAAGGGTCTTCAAGACTAAATTTTAAAACTATATGAAAACCATTTAGTTTTAATTTTATATTCTTAAAAAGTTCTTCAAAGTATCTTTAAATTTATGTATTAAAACTTATTAACTGACGTTTTACACTTAAAATGTACTTACAGCAGACTAAATTACCTTGAGAATCATTATAATTAATCCTAAAAGGGTTTTATTTTGTTTACTAACGTCGGACAACTTTTGTTTGAAATAGTTAAAACTGCAAGTCTCTATATAATAACAGAGTGGTAATACCTATATAAAGCATATCATAAATAATTTTCAAATGCAAACTATTCTGGTAAAGAATTTAACAAAATATAATAAAACATTTTTACATAACTCGAGTGCCATCAATTTAATGCTTTTTCTTATTATTTAAAAAATATCGTCAAATTTTATTTTGCATCTAAACATCTAAATACATTTTTTAAATTAAATTGCATGTTTGGACACACCGTTCTTCAGTTATTTAAGGATGCAAGGCAATATATTTTAATACTAATATTTTTTTCTCTGGCTATTGAAAATGTCCATCATGGCGCAGTCTGTATTTTATATAAAACATGGCGCAATCTTGATTAAAACTGATTGCAAGTTTATAGAACATTTTAAATCTTAAGATTAACGAAAATATCACAAGTAAATTTAAAAAATTTACGCGTCTAGTACCAAAAATACTTTGTCTAAACTGCTTTACATTTAATTATTTTACGCTTTTCCTTCGCTTTCCTCTCATTTACGGTTATTAGGTATTAACTGTGCACCACTAGATGGACCTCGCGACATCGACAGACAAAAGCTCACGTTGTCTCTCTAAAATTGTTGCTCTATGGCTGCTCACGTTGGTTCGATAAATCCATCGCAGGTGGCAGCTATTGTACTTGATAATAATGAGTCAGTCGTGTTTAAATTTGAAACTTTCTTGTTATCAACGCGATAGTTTTATATTAGAATAGTTCTAAAATAATTTAAAATGTGCGACTTTAATAATAATAATATACAATAAATCGTTAAATATAAATACTTATTAAAGAGAAGCTGAATACACAATACGCCTAAAATGTTTAAGCTGCCTTGATTTCTGCAAATGCATTTGGATAAAGTGCTTAGAAAATAGCGTACTTACGTTAGGATTTCTATTAATGCAACTCAGGTACGTTTTTCTCGGAAAGTCGTTATTCAAAGCCCTGTAGCAAGCCAAGGACATGTTGTAGTCTACCTGTACAGGCTGAGGCATGGGGGCTCTTCTGTTTTCGTCCTGCCTGCAGAGATTGTTAATGACTAGAAGTATCATGTTACTTTCAGATACCCTCTGAACTATGTAAGGCCTGAAAAAAATGCGGATAAGTTTTAATAACACCAAGAACTACCCTGGGTTTACACCGAATGCCGATAAGTGAACCTAAAACCATGGAGGTACTTCACAGATTTTGCTTTTATGTTACTGGTAAGTGATAAAAATTTTTGTTTCATACCTACTCAAGCAAAATATAATGAGAATTTGGAGTGTTTAAATGGAATAGTCCATATGTTAATATTTTGCCAGCACTATCGGAAGGAAATAATATAATTCCATTTAAATTCAAAAACTATTTCAAGAAATAAAAGCAAAAATCTGGGTGTATTATATGGCGCCTTCTATTATGCTAAGAAATATTTTCCACTAACCTCGTGCAGTCCACCATGGACTTGTTATAACCGCTGTTCGAAATGTTCCTTTCCGAATAGTGCACCAGGGAATAGAGCCACATTACGTGATCGCAGGGCTCTGGTTTGGTTTTTTGAATAATGTACCTAAAAGAAAAATTTTTCATAGACCCGTAGTAAGGCTATGTATATGTACGGGCTCACCAAGTAGAAAACAACGTCAGTTACAATGACGTCATGAACTGAATGGCATATGTGTCCATCAAGATATAAAACAGATTTTAAACAGCTCTGAACAGGATTTAAACAAGTCTGAACAGGTCTCAAGCAACTATAAACAGTTATTGGACAGATATAAACAGGTCTCAAACAAGTCTTAAACAGGTCTAAACAGATGCAAACAGGTCTTAAATCACCAAGACTCCTGATAGACATATGTCATCCAGTTCATGACGTCATTGTAACCAGTGTTGTTCCTCTACTTGGTGAGTCGGTACATACATAGCCTTAGGTACTACTTAGTCCTTAATTTTTTTAATTAAGCGTCTCTTACTTCTGTATGATATCTTTCTCCCCATACGGCATCTCGCCTGTCTCTTGATCATAGATCTCACGCTCTTCATCGAAAGTGTGATCGTTGGGGTGGTGGTCTGGGTACAAGTCGGAGAAAGATTCGAACTGGTCGCCTAACACCGTGCTGGCTAAGTAGAATAGCACACCGGTCGCCCAGTGCAAGATGTTTGATAGGTGCACTATCGGCTGGCAAAAAATAAACTATTATGTTCCTGACACTCAGTTCTTATAGATTGTGATACAGCCGTAAGCATGTTTCTCATTAGCTTTGCTGGCTATTTGTTAATAGGTGCAGGGGGAGGGGGAAGAAGGGGTCATAGTCAGGGGTGATGAGAGCGGTCATGTTTTTTATTAGTTTGTTCTGTACAGCGTGTTCTATTTGAAAAATTGAGAAAATTCAATTTAAAATGTCCTTAATTGAAAAATAAGTTTTGGCCACCCTGTACATATTTAGGAAATGAAAATGATTCAAAAACATTAATTAGATGCCTCGTAACTGGTATTCATATATGTTTTTCATAAAATCCATAATTGTGACTTGGTGATTTTTTTAATATCCATCTGCAGATTGTATTATTTAAAAAAAAAAATCATTACATTCAAGTGGTTGGGAGATATTCAATGCTAATATAGGAATGAACCTAGACCCTAGAAAGGCTTCAAAAAATGTACTGATATACATAGCATTCCTGTAATTTCGTCTTGGCTCGCCCTATATGTTCGAAAATAATTTCCAGTTATAGACTTTTTTTATCTAGTTTACTTGCAATTTTTTAAATAACTTCTAGCTATCGTAGAACGCGAGATATGCTATACTTTTTTGCCGATTATTGTAGAGATTTTATTTCTACATGCAACTGTGTAAAAAGATATACACTTCCATAAGAAAAATTTCGGGAAAATTAATAAAATATGTTTATCCACGACCCCTATATTAGGAAGGTTTAATACGTCTGTTTTTCGGGGATTAAAGGCCCTTTAATACACTAGTGGATTAGAATTCATAATACCACTCTTGTCATAATGGCCTTTTTTCTATGAACACCAAGTAAGTTACCGAAAGATACTATATATGTAAATAAATATGTTATGTGTTCCTGATAGCGTTGAGTGCTAATTTATCACTCAACGCTGATAGCTAAATTCGGTGATTTACTAATATTCGTATTTTGCGCCAACTAAATACGCGCAACCCACAATACTCCAAGATGTTCTGTGTGTCACCGAGGTATTGCAAAAATTTATTGAAACTGCTACATATAAACATAATCGCGTTGCAATTACAGTTCGTACGGTCCTGTACGCCGAATCTGGTTCCTAGACTGGCATGGTTTCTGTGTTATCGGCAGGGCGATGTAATTATATTACTTACAAATTTACTCGCGATTGCATTAGTTTGTTCTATACAGCGTGTTCTATTTGAAAAATTGAGAAAATTCAATTTAAAATGTCCTTAATTGAAAAATAAGTTTTGGCCACCCTGTACATATTTAGGAAATGAAAATGATTCAAAAACATTAATTAGATGCCTCGTAACTGGTATTCATATATGTTTTTCATAAAATCCATAATTGTGACTGTGGTGATTTTTTTAATATCCATCTGCAGATTGTATTATTTCAAAAAAAAATTCATTACATTCAAGTGGTTGGGAGATATTCAATGCTAATATAGGAATGAACCTAGACCCTAGAAAGGCTTCAAAAAATGTACTGATATACATAGCATTCCTGTATAATTTCATCTTGGCTCGCCCTATATGTTCGAAAAGAATTTACAGTTATAGACTTTTTTATCTAGTTTGCTTGCAATTTTTTTAAAAACTTCTAGCTGTCGTAGAACGCGAGATATGCTATACTTTTTGCCGATTATTGTAGAGATTTTATTTCTATGCAACTGTGTAAAAAGGTATACACTTCCATAAGAAAAATTTCGGGAAAATTAATAAAATATGTTTATCCACGACCCCTATATTAGGAAGGTTTAATACGTCTGTTTTTCGTGGATTAAAGGCCCTTTAATACACTAGTGGATTAGAATTCATAATACCACTCTTGTCATAATGGCCTTTTTTCTATGAACACCAAGTAAGTTACCGAAAGATACTATATATGTAAATAAATATGTTATGTGTTCCTGATAGCGTTGAGTGATAATTTATCACTCAACGCTGATAGCTAAATTCGGTGATTTACTAATATTCGTCTTTTGCGCCAACTAAATTCGCGCAACCCACAATACTCCAAGGTGTTCTGTGTGTCACCGAGGTATTGCAAAAATTTATTGAAACTGCTACATATAAACATAATCGCATCGCGATTACAGTTCGTACGGTCCTGTACGCCGAATCTGGTTCCTAGACTGGCATGGTTTCTGTGTTATCGGCAGGACGATGTGATTATATTACTTACAAATTTACTCGCGATTGACTGGTGCATGCAAACACAGCCTTAAGGATCCATTCAACAAAGTCACACGTCAAAAGGGTTTCGTTCTAACTCGGTAAATAACCGAGAACCAATCCACTCAATGTATTACATTATTCTCTATCGCTTACCGAAGAAAATCTCGAAGCCGGACTCACGGTCTCTTGACCTTCGGGACATAGTCCTTGGTAGTCGTACATCATGGTGACTTTGTAAATCCCTTCGTCTACCAGCTGGCTCATGATGTCCGATCGTCTGTTTCCAAAAAAGTATCCGGTCTCTTCCAAATTGTTGCTGATAATAACAAAACCGTTGTCGTCCAGCATCACGCAATGAAGTTCTCCGGAACCGCATGTTCGTTTGCAAGCCATATCTCCACACTGAAATATTGAAAATGTTTCTATCTGTGATATTTTTCGAAATACCGCGGCGTGCACAAAACTGCGCAAAATTACCTGTTTTTCGGTCAGTTTTAGGCCACAATATTGTTAAGAGTAAACATGTTTATATTTTGGAATCTTTCTAAATATTAAAACATACTTACACTGTGGGTAATTTTTGTGAAAAGTGAATTTAAGGCTGTGTGGTAGAACTGGTAGCCCACAACGGCCGCTGGGGCCTTTTTCGCCGCATCTTCTTTAAATATCGCGTGACTAACAGTGACCAGTGTATTGGTAGCGTTTCCTGAAAAAAAAAACCGTATTTTTGCTAACTACTGTATGCAGGCTGTCCATTTTATTACGGCCCTCGAGAATATTTCACTTAATATCGGTCGCGCAAAAAAATTGTTTCTACGACAATTCTGCCGATTTTTATAAGCTACAAAATGGTTTAAAGACATTTGAAATCCATGGCCTACTTTAAAAGTTATGTCGGAAAATATCGAAAATGCGGAATATGTCTAAGCCAAATATCTCTATTATTTGGAAAGATACGACGAAAATTCTAAGGCGACAATTTTTTGCAAAACAAAGTATTTCAACGAAATTTTTTACTGCCTTTAATAATAGGGCGGGGGTGGCAATGGAAGTGGTAGAGGGGGTGGCTAATGCCAATTTTTTTTTAGAGTTCCTCGGTTCTCGTATGCACACTAAATCCAAATTTAATTTTTTACTCCCTTTATTATTAGGGTGGGGGCGGTAGAAGGGGTAGCTAACACCAACAAATTTTTTGTGACGATTCGTTCTTGTATCACACTAAATCATATTTTAATTTTTTTACTCCTTTGCATAATATTGTGGAGCAGGTACTGGGGTTGGTATTGGGGGTGATAGTGGGTGGCTGATGCAGAAAAAAATTTTGAGACCTTGACTTTTCATACACGCAATAAATTGCAATTTTATGGACTCTTTCCTGCTTGCTTTGCCTATTTACTCTTATTTACTCCATTTACCCCCGAACCCTTCAACGGAATTAGATCAAAATATAATCTAGTTCCAGATCTCGTTACAATACACAAGTGTACCAAATTTCAAGTCAATATCATAAACAGTTCCAGAGTAAACATGCGCACAAAAAAGTTACAGACCGACAGAAATTTTTTTTCGCTCAGATTTAAAATCCCGATGTTTCATGACATTTTAAGCCTATTTAAAAAAAATGTGTTACTATACTTCCACTGGACGTGGAAGTAATAATAAAAATGATTATTTCTTTCATTTGTCAAATCGAATTTTTTAATCAATCACAATATTTGAAATTCCTTAGAAACGAGGAGTATCAGTGGCTATATTGAACTCTACATAGCAACGGGATATATCAGTGGCTATTTCCCGTTGCCATGGCATTGGCTGAAAATAGTCGCTGATATTTAATTTATTAACTTATAACAAGTAGCCATACTGCTGTCGTACATATATTTTCAAACGTCAGATTTATATATCCGATTATTAACTCATTCAAGAAATAATCTAATAAAATATAACTCAACCTTGATAAATTAGCGGCTATTATATTTTCACAATTTTTCTCGAGTGCTCTCCAATTTGCCTCAACCACATTTGGCGTTAATAATCAAAGACTAAATCCCTCGAGCCAAAGCTCTCGGGCTTTAGTCAGATTATTAACACCAAATAATATGGTCTCGTCAAAGTGACAACCATCGCACTCTCGAAAAATTGATGACAATATAATAGCCGACTATTTATCAAGGTGTTGTTATATTACCCTTGAATATAGCCCACAGAACATTAATATTTATCTAATCTTCAAAAAATTTTTAAAATGTCATATCAAGTGTTCAAAATGTCCACCGCGATTTCTTATGCACAATCGAGCGCGCCGAGGCACTGCATTCAAAACATTACTTAACGTTTCGGAGGTAACTGTATTACATGCCTGTTGAATTCTAGCTATTAGGTTTTCTATATTTTGCGGTGTCGTCGAAAACACCTTATACTTAATATACCCCCATAGAAAAAACATCCATTGGGGTTATATCTGGAGAACGAGGGGGCCATCAAATAAATCCATTGGTACCTAACCAATGTTGAGGCAAAGTAATCTAAGCAAATACGAGAATTGTGGGGACGAGCTCCATCTTGTTGAAAATATTGAAAGCTATGTCGATTCTCCAAAGGCAGATCATCAGGAATTTATTAAATTCGTTCCTCAAAAAATTTAGGTGCCTTTTTCCACTGAGGTGATTATTATAAAATACTTCTCGCAACGGCAAGTATGATGCTACTTAAAAAAAAATTATTGGTTTCAAAAATTGTCTTTATAATTGCTTGTTTAGTGGCAATGAATAAATATGGCATGTGGTATATCGTTGAAAAGGGAGGAAAAATACTCTATTTAGTGCTGCCATTTCCCGCCCATTTCAAAATTTTTTTTTAACACTGAAAAGAAAATCTCGAAATACAGCGGTTTTGAAAACATTTAGATAAAACCTCGCTGAAAATTGTCGCCTTAGCCTTAGAATTCTTGTCGTATCTCTTCAAATAACTTGACATATTCAGCATTTTCGATATTTTCCGTCATAACTCTTAAAGTAGGCCATTAATTTCAAATGTCTCTAAACCATTTTGTGGCTTATAAAAATCTGCACAATTTCCGTACTAACATTTTTTTTGCGCGACCGATATTAAGTGAAATATTCTCGTGGGTCCTGATAAAATGGACAGTCTGTATATTAGCCCAACGTTACAACTGATTCGATTTATTATTGCAATTTACCTATCTCATAAGGTACAGAGTATATAAAGTTGCTAGGGTCGATATAGTGATGTTCTACTGCTCTCTTGTACCATACTTCGTCAATGGCTTTGTTGTGAAGTATATGGAAGTTGCTGAAACAATACCGAATAAGGAAATGTTATTTGGAGACAGTCGTTTAAGTTATAAGGAGGCCAGTTGGTATGAAAAAATGTTTAATGTTGCACTAATTGAAGTTCTAACTGCTTTACTATTGAAGTAACTAATCTCATAAAAAGAATGAGGACGAACTGGAGTCGAAGGCTACCGGTAGGTTCTTTTTTGCCAATCTATCCATTCGGAAAAGCTTTTAAGTATCTCTGATCATGTGATGAAGTATCAAGGACATTTTTGCCTTGCTTGTACCAAATGGAAGGCAATAATTTTAACTGCACTGATAATACAACTTCAAAGGTTACTTACGGTTCATGTTCAGGACTCTCGATGTTTTGAGGGAAGTTTTGCCATCTCGTCAGACCGCTATGTGTAGCCATAAACGCCACAACGATTCCAATTTTCCTCACCAACTCCGCTCTGCGTGTAACAGAAATGTTATATTGGTACTAGAGCAAGTACTAGATAATACCTAAAGCTGATTTTGTTCAGTTAATTTTTGTAATATATCTTGGCTTTATTACAAAACGTATAAACATAACTTGAATTTAAAATAATAGTAGTGTTAAAAACTTAAGATAAAACCTTAGTACAATCAATCAAAATATACTTTATTGTCCAGAAGAATAGTCTTGTTGAGAAAGCATAAAAATATACATATTTTAACTTATATAAAATATAAAAACATAAAACTACAAATCACATTTTTCAGTCAAACATTAGAAACATATATCTACATCAGAATGTATCGTCAAAGTATTCTTTTAATTCATAATAGGGTTTATCAATAAGTAAGTTTTTTTTTCACTGAACTTTGAAACCCCGATTGGAGACTATGTCCTTAATATGGCTCGGTCAGTGATCTTTAAGCATGTTTTGTTTTCAAGAACATGGTTCCCTGGGGGAATATCTGGCAGATTTTGGAGAGAAAGTTACTAATTTCGTTTTCCCTATATTAAACGACAGTAAGTTCGAATCACACCAGTCTTTGATTTTCTTAATGTCGTTGCATATGCTTTCATGCCACCCCTGCTATGCCACAATATTGTGGTATCGTCGGCGAATAGGGTAAACTTCCCTGTTATATTAATTGTAGTTAGGTCATTGATATATAATAAAAATATAATTGGACCAAAAACAGAGCCTTGAGATACCCCACAGTTTATATCAAGTTCGTTGAACCTATTTGGATTTTAACAATTTGCATACGGCCTGACAGATAAGATTTGAACCATTCAAGTGTACTGTCTCTGAAACCATACCGCTCCAATTTTTGTAGCAATATTCTATGTTGAACACAGTCAAAACGCTTTTGACAGATCGCAGAATATTGCAGCAGCGATTTCCCCTTCATTTAGTTTGGTGTAAACAATATTTAGGAAGGAGAACATTGCGTCATTAGTGCTTTTATTACGTTGAGAGCCAAATCGATTGTCAATTAGCAAAATGACAGATGACAATAACTCTATAACCCCTTTTTATTAATTTTTCTATAATTTTAGCTAGTGTGGAAATTAACGATATGGGCCGGTAGTTGGATGGGTTTTCTACATCCCCGCCTTTATATAGTGGGATAACTAGAGAAGTCTTTAAAGAAGATGGGAAAACTGCTGATCGAAAAGACCTATTTATAAAAGAAACCAGTACATCCAGAGCAGATTCTGGTAGATTTTCAAACATTTCTATAGACATTTCGTCAATACCCGAATCATTTTTATTGTCCTTAATAATTTCTCTCAATTCAATTATATTAATATCGCATAAATGTAATATTTGATTATTATTTATTTCCACCATATAACTCAGACGATCTTTTAAAGGGATTATATTTTAGTTCATTTATCTGCAATTGAACAATAATAGTTATTCAGGTCATTCAAATTTATAGTTGCATGTATTGAATGGTGGTTTTTACCTCTAAAATTGCCCAACTCTCCTTAGGCTTATTATTTGCGCTTTCTTTTGCAGTTTTAATTACTTTTTTTTATAGATATTACGGTATTTTGCATAGTAATTAAAGAAGATGCCTCATTTGTGTATTTTCATAACATGAAAAATGTAGTGTAAAAGTCGTATATTTTTTTGCAGAAATTTTTATGCCTTTAGTTATCGCAAGGTTTTTTGTACTGGAGTTTGAAAAACTGTGTAAGAAACTCCTGAAAACTGTATTGCCCTGTCGTTCTGTGCAGAAGTGGTGGTGGTGGAATATATTGATAAAAGGTTTGCGTGATGAATAGAACTCAATACTTCTCCTAACAGGACAATTGTGTGTTTGTTTGAAAATGTCTTTAACTGCCTCTCAGGTCACCTGAATGACGTTAGATTTTTTTGAGTAACGGGGGTAGGGTCTTACATTTTATAGTGGGATCCGAACCAGTTCTTGGGGATGATTTATAATTTGATAATTATTTCGCAATGGGTGGGGCGCGAACCCACTGCGCTAGGTATGCTTAGAGAGAAAAATGTTTGAAGAGACTTGAAGGTCTGAATTTGAAATCATCATGCAGTTTATTCTAGAGCAATCAAATAGTATGGATAACAAACAGTATGTTTATGTTTTTGAAATTTACCATGCAACGGTGCTGAGAGCAGATTTAGGACAAGGTAAAAATACAAATATAGTGTATAGGTAACTTTACCATGTCTATTGTACTCTTTAAAAAATCTAAAGTTAAACAAATTATCGGCTGATAATATTAGGAGTAACTCTGAGTACAACCTATTGTTCCACAAGCTGCTGCCTTATCTAAGATAAATAATGCGAAAAATCTATTATAAAATAAAATCCTGGGCAAACTGAAACTGAAAAGTATATGAACATCCTGGCTGCATGTCGGTGAGAAAGTTCTATTATAAATTATGCTCTATCTACAGGGTGTCCCACAACGAACTGCGGCGATCGATATCTCGAAAAGTAGACATCGGAAAATTTTGAAAATTTGGTAGTAAACTAATGTCGATGGGGGCAACTCGGCAACTTTCAAGATGGTGGCACTTCCGGTTATACCGGAAGTCGATACCAACTTGCTTATTTTAAATAGGACACCCTATATATTATTATACTCCATGAAAAAGTTGCAAAAGGCTTAAAACACAAAAGTTCTGTGACAGGGATGAAACATAGGTACCCCTCGTTATCGAGGGTGCTGAATACGATGGTGATATTTTTAAGGTTCCCCCCTTCAGCAACTACCCGTGAACTCGAAAAACCACCCCTGCTTCGCTTTTTTTCCATCATAAGCATGCGGATCGGTTTTTTGGTTAGGATTCGGATAGGTCGTATGAAATTTAACCATACATCGTCTTATTCACCCCCGGGGTTGAAACTATTCTCTCCCCAAATACTAAAATATTCCCAAAAAATCAAAATGCATGAAAATTGTTTTATCCCCGTTTTCGAGGGTGTCCAACACGATGGTAATATTCATCCCCCACCCTCCACCGACCATCCCTAAAACCACCCCTTTTTCATATTTCTTGATACTGGGCATGTGGGAACTCGTTGGATTGGGGTTTTTAAAGGGATATCTACATTGTAAACATTAAAAACCCCGATCCAACGAGTTCCGAATTGCCCAGTACCAAGAAATATGAAAAGGGGGTGGTTTAGGGGTGGTTGGTGAAAGGTGGGGGAGAAATGAATATTATCATCGTGTTGGGCACGCTCGAAAACGGGGATAAACAAATTTTCATGCATTTTGATTTTTTAGGGGGGGGGGTATTTTTGTATTAGGGGAGGGGGTACTTTCAAACCCGGGGTGGATAAGATGTTGTATGGTTAAATTTCATACGGCCTGCCAGAAATCTGCCCAGAAAACAGGTCCGCATGCCTACGATGGAAAAAGCGAAATAGGGGTGGCTTTTCGAGTTTAGGCGTAGTTGATGAGGGGTGGGAACCTTAAAAATATCACAATCGTGTTCAGCGTCCTCGAAAACGGGGGGTATCCATGTTTCATCCCTGTCACAGAATTTTTGGGTTTTTTTTTTCAATTTTTTCATGGGCTACTAGAAAATACTAAGAACTGGCAATACTTGGATAGATTAAACAATAGACGATTAAGACGCTTGATTAAATTCACGATTTTAATCAAGCGATTTGATTTTTAAAATCCTGTTCAAACTTAAATGTCATAAGAAATACAAACTTTATTGATAAAAATATTTATTTGCAAAAATACAACTTTAATTCAAAGGCTTAAAACATACGAATATGTATTTACACATGCTTTTATACACCCACGCCTGTATATACAAGATTTATAAAAATATTTTAATAAATATATTTTTTATACTATTTCTCAATTATAGATGGAAAAAAATCTCCACCCCCTTAAAGGGTGAAAAGAACTCCCGGGGTTGGTTTCACAATCCCGGTCACCTACCACCTACCTCAAAGAAATGCCCCCTACAAAATATTATTTTTTTCCCCAGGAAAAAAAAACTCCACCCCTTTCAAGGGTGAGAACAACCACCGGCGGTTACACAATCCTGGTCACTTACCATCTTATTCAAAGAAACATCTCCTGTGTTTTCTCACAAAAAAAAAACTCAATTTTCCAACCCCCTACAGGCAGGGGTGGAAACCTGGGGTAGGGGCGGCAGAGGTCAAATCCCTCGAGGGACCTTCCCTTCTACTCGAAGGAATAACAATTAGTCGAAAAACTGGGGAAAATAAGTGGGTTCATGGAAAAGGGGACTTTGGGGGTGGTTTTTGGCCAATTTGAGAGGGTTGCCGAGGTGAAAAAATTGGTTTAACCACGGGAATCGATTCAGCACCCTCGAAAACGGGGAGAACATTGTCTAGTTCCGATCGCAAACATTCGGTAATTTCGTCATGAATCCCGACTCTTTCAAACATATTCCACGAAAAGTGGGCGCATGCCCTGCCTAAACAATTAATTTTGATGATATACCGCCACTGACATTTGAAATTTCGTGCTCTACAAATTACTTATCTGAAATTTTGTCCTATCTCTCATCGTTTTCGCGACGTTCATGTTGAAAGTTAAGTCACATGAAATGTTGCCAATTGATCTTCAAGCTCTTCATTTCTATTTGAGGAGTAAGCATTGTCAGCAACCCCGCATTTTCCGACTAAATCTCTCAAGTTAATCGATGTATTAAAAATATCGCATTGGATTTGTTCATCGCCATAACACACTGAAAACCGTAGTAGACCATGGAAAAATCTGAAAGATTGACATGGCGCTTCTACTTTCATTGTTGTAGATCGAACGTTTTGATTCTAAACAATCTGTTGCGTATTGTTTGTGATGCGAATTAAATTTTCACATACGTAAAGACTTTTAATCGGGTTTTAATACGAATTTGTAATTTGTGTTGTGTTGTTAGTATTTGTTTTGATGACCACAAACGCGATATTAATTCATTAAAGGTAATAATTATTGTCTTTACATAATGACCTCTCTGATCACCTGGCGAATTTGTTCTGTGTATTGATATATTTCTACTCTAGATGAATAAAATATTATTTTATATGAAGAAAGTGGTACGCTTTGCGTTAGTTAATAAACAATAGCCCAATAAAATGGGACGAACGTCGATTTGGATGAAATAATTCCGAGCAGGCTGAAATTTTGGGATCAGGCTTATTTTGTTGTACTTTTTAACGTATCAAAAGTCCCCACCCGTAAACGCCGGCGGAGGGAGAGGGGGAGGAATCAGGCAAAAAAATCTATTTTTCGCAAAAAAATTGCTGCTTATGATATAATGAAATTTTTCTAAAATTTTCATCCCTTAAAAACATCCCTTTCAGGGAAATGAAACTCATAAACCTTCACATTGTAATTATAATAAAAATATTTATTTTGCAATATTAGGATGATTTTTACAGTGAATATTAATAATTGCCTAGAGAAGCGCACCTTTTCTATCTTTTACTCCTATTATCTATATAACATCTTTTTATGCATGCGTTTATACATGTGGGAATCCAGATATGTATGTATCAAGAAGACACAGCATGTACAAAAGAATAAATGCTCCAAAACGTTCAAAATTTAGGCGCTCCGTAATTTTCCTACGTTATCTCTAGAAAAATGTATTTAGTTTTTTTAACAATAACTCGGCTTCCTTTTAAGCTTTATGCATTCACCCACACATCATTTTGTAGAGAATTTCATAAGCTATAAAGTCATGATGATTGCAATATTTCTACACCCTTTCGTTCAGAGAATTTTAAGGTTGAATGGCTAAAAAGAAGTTTCCTTCGCATAAAAATCAAAGCTTTAAATGCCCATATCTCGCTTAATTTTTAAGCTACATGAATTTAAAAAAAGCAAAATTTTCAGTAAAAAGAAAGCTAAATTTTTGTTGAGAACCCTTTTTTTAGTAGAACCATTATTTTTGAGTTATTTTGAAAAAACAACGTATTTTTTGAAAAATTGAAAAAAAAATTTACTTAAAACAACTTTTTTCAAAATGTACATTCTCTAAACCATTTAAACTTTTGAAACGTGTTATTGGGACATAAATAAAGTTAATTTTTCATGGGCTACGATTAATTTTAATTTTGCCGCTCATGGCGCCAATTTTATTGTCAATTTTTTTTTCAAAAATTCCAGAGAATTAACTTATTTTCGTCATAACTTCCTTAATTTTCATGCTAGAGGCTTTTATAAAAGCTTATTTTAAAGGTATAATAAAGCACTTTTAAAAAGGTTATGAACATTTTCTCTGAAAAATTACTCATTTTTCCGTTATTTGAGTTTAAATATTTAGATAAATTTACGACAAACAAAAATTCGTCTTCAATGACTCATAAGTCGCTTAATATGACCTAAAACATTAAAGAAAAAAAGACGAATCGCTTTGTTTTTTATAAGCTTCAATTTTGATAAGAATAGTTTTTTCCAGAAAACGTTTAATTTTCGAGTTATTCGCGAAAAACTGTTGAAAAACGTGTTTTTTATTGGAATTTTCAATCGCGAATAACTCAGAAATTATTAGGTTGTAGAAAAAACTTTATACTACATTTTCTTCTTAAAATTTGATCCTCTATCGATTCCCGTTGTCATTTTGAATTTTTAAATTTTCACCCCCGAGAAAGGGTGACATTCACCCCCGGGGTGGAAGCACATATCGACACTAAGTCAGGTTTGTTATTTGTATCATTTTTGAGCTACTTTTAAAATTTCAAACAAATCGGTTGAGTTGATCAAATTTCGGAGGTGAATCGGTTCATTGATTGTACTAGATGAAAATGTGATTTTTTTGAAAATTGCAAATCAACCCCCAACTTTGGCGCGCTGTATCTCGAAAACTATTGGTTTCAGGCAAAAAATGAATAGATCAAAAAGATGCAGAATTTCATAATCTACATTTTTGGTTAGAACATTTTTCGATATCACTCCAAATAACGCCGCTACTCCTCAAAAAGTGCGCGATGCACAGTTTTCCATCCCCATCCCTCGAGCGGCACCCTCGAGGTCGCAAACTTTCGTGTACCATTAGGAGGCCTATGTCTACCATTCTAGCAAATTTCATTCCTGTCTGACTTTTTGCAACTTAAAACCCTCCATAGCCTGTATTATTAAGCATTTCCCCCTTTCTAAAGGTGCTTCAACCCTGTTGACAGTCCATCCAAAAATGTTTGTCGGGAACTTTCCACATTCTTATCTTGCCTTACTTTTGTCCTCTCTCTTGTCTTTTGTTCCTCTCACGGAATTTTCGAATTGTTTTTAGATAAATTCTTCTCCAACAAATAATTTCGTCTTTGTTGATGAGAACTGACTTTCTGTTTTGTTTTTACCAATAAACAAAAACACATTGTGTTGAATTTTAAATATCCAAATTTAAACAAAATATTTTAATTACACCCTGAACCTTGTATTTTCCGAGGCACGCATTGTACTAAGATATATCACGCAATTCAGTGAATCCGCAGCAGTAAATTATCAGGTTATATTCTTATTATTGTTTTTTTAATAATACCAATTTTGCTTCTTTCGCTGACCGCTAAATTACTCTAAATATATATAATTTGCTTGATTTTTATTACAGAATTCGCTGCCATAACAGCTTTAATTAGTTAAATTGAAATACAGGGTTACAGGGTAGATGATACTTACAGAATGATTCATATGCTATTGAAAGAAATATCCACCTACTAAGCGAGGACTATCTTTGACTCTTCGAAACTGCTGAACATGAAATGGATATAAATTTTCCTTTTTATGTTCGCCATACCCTTGTCTTAGATGACTGCTTATTCTTCTTATGCTTCTCAATGGATTATCACAGATAACCTCTACTACTTCCTTTTCCTGTCGAAGAAACCCGGGCTCATGTTCATATTTTACTGTTGAAGAACATTTACCCACGTTCCTTACTAAATTAGAGCATCTCTGAAAATGTTTTATGATTTGGTGCATTGGCGACTTAGAAAATGTCTTCGGTATTGTCTCTCTGCAGCTCTTCCATTTCCGTCGCAAAAACCATACACAAAAATAATATCTCCATCTTCTTCATTACTCGATTGAAACGGCATCTTTAAATTTTCAGTTTTGTAACTAGTAAAACTAGTCAGTCAATTATCCTTTTGTTACCTCTGTTTCATTTATTATTTAGCTAATAAATTATTATCATTGTCTTTTCGTATCGACTAGGTAGGAAGATTTTTTGCTACGTGTTATGTGAAGTCTTAGAAGGGATATGGATCTGAGGCATTTGAAAGACTCTATCAAACTGTTCCATAAGTAATGCCCGGTCAAAGTGTTAGTCGTGATGTGCTAAACTATTTTGTGATTCTTTTTGCCGAACCGGTTTGGGTGGGCCGTCAAAACTAAATCGCTGTTCGAATACCTTCCTTTTCTGAACTCTCCGGGTTCGCTAATATTTTTCCAGAAATGAGATACAAAAATGTGCTTTTTTATCAAAAACGAGGAGGGCAGATTTTTTCGAGTCCAGCCCTGGATTATTCAAAACCAAGTAGGTTATTTTGACGAGTTCCAGCTGAGGAATGTTACTCTTAATTTTCATTCGATTATATCCAATCGTTGCAGAGATATAGTTCTTCGAATTTTTAGACCAAATGCATACAACACAGGCCAAAAAATTTTTTTCTTGTTGGCTCAGACACATTGAAATGCTCTATATGCTAATAGCCTATGACACATTGCTCGCGAATCACTCTGTATGTATGTGTACATATATTTTCTGGTGCGTTCTTTTCCCTATATCGATCGACGCAGTTCCTGGTTAGACCCCTGTATACAGGGTGTCTCACCGGGAACTGAATCGATCGATATAGAGAAAAGTACGCATCAGAAAATTTTGAAAATTTAGGTAATTACTAATGTCGGTGTGGCCAATCCAACTAAAATAATTACAAGCAGCTGGCACTTCCGCTTATATCGGAAGTCGATACCAACTTGCTTATTTTAAATGGAACACCCTATATATTTTAGGGTTTTTGAAAATAGTATGAAATTCTGGGTCGAAAATATGTAACATATCCTATAACTAAACCTAGCCGTTTCAGAGATACTTGACATTTTATAGAAAATTTGATAGGTGCAACGGTTTGCAAGAACCGTTATAACTTTCTTCGTGTAAAAGATCCTCATTTGCTTCTTGTCACATAAAAATAACACAAGGAGAACTACGTTCTACCACTGACATAAATTCAATAATATCATATCAAGTGTTCCGTTTTTCGCGTTACATTTTGTCAACTTCAAACCGCGAAAACTTGTTTAGGTCAAATGGAATACCATGTATTTTTTTACGTCAAGTTGTGTAAAATTGAATTCCCTTTTTTCTGATATTAGCATTGTGGGGGTTAAAGTTACAACTTTTTGAAATATTTGCGATTTTATTAGAAATTCATGGATTGTTGTAATCATTTCATCAAAATAGCCATGATTAGAAACAATCAGTCATTATCTTATGTCAAAAAGCCAGCACGTTTAAATTACACCCACGAAGACTTTTTAAATTTGTTTATTATTTATGGAGAATGTGATAAAGAACTTGCAGTACATTTGCTACTCGATATCCAGAAAAACGGAAACCGTCACCAAACACTGTAAAACGCATACTGGAAAATTTTAAAAATTATGACTCTGTCAAGGCCAGAAAAACAAAGAAGAAAGCCTATTGTTGATGACGAAAACATTGAAATAGTCATTCTGGGATATTTTCATGCATTTCCAAGGATGTCATTAAGACAAGCTGCTCTGGAATCGGGACTATGCAAGGATTCAATTCACAGAATCTTATTAAAACATAAGTTTCACCAGTTTTCATTCCATATGGTTCAAGGATGAAAAGAAACAGATTTCCTAAGAAGACAGAATTTTTGTGAGTTTATTCTAATAAGGTCTGAGGGTCGCGATTCTTATTTGGGAAATATTATATGGACAGATGAAGCAACATTTACTAAAAATGGACTTTTTAATAGACACAATTCGCATTATTGGAGTGACTCAAATCTTTATATGTTCAGAGAGCGAAACTTTCAGGAAAGTTGGCAGTTCAATGTTTACTGTGCCATAAGAAACGATAGAGTGGTGGCATTACAATTTTATCAGGAAAATTTAAGCGGTAAATAAAATATGTATAGGTAAATCTTTGTTTTTTTTTTAGGTGAAAGATATCTGAATATCTTGCAAAATTTGAATAATAACTATTTAGAAAATTTACCTCTCGCCGAACATAAAAACATTTTTTATCAGCACGACTGTGCTCCCCCACGCAACGCATATTTAATTAATAATTATTTACAAGAAACTTTTTATGATCAATGGATTGCCAATAATGGACCTTTCTTATGACCTCCTCGCTCGCCCGATTTATCAGTTCTGGATTATTTCATTTGGGGAACTATTAAAAATAAAGTTTATGAAAGCCCATTAACAGCCATTGAAGATTGTATGCAAAGAGTAAGAAATGCATTTCAAAACATATCACAGGATTCAATTAGAAGAGCTACCCATGAGGAACTAATCCGAAAGTACGAAAAATGTGTCGAGGTTCGAGGGCAGAATTTTGGGCAATTATTAAATTAAAATGAAATCATATTTTACATTGATCTTATCTCTGCTATTCTAGTTCATGCCATATCTTCAATTCGACTAAGACGCATGTTACAGTGTTAGTGTTATTTTGCGTTTTTGTGGATATCGAGTAGCAAATGTGCTGCAAGTTCTTGATATTATTTTATCACATTGTCCATAAATAATAAACAAATTTAAAAAGTTTTCCTTGGTATAATTTAAACGTGCTGGCATTTTTTGACATAAGATAATGACTGATTGTTTCTAATCATGGCTATTTTGATGAAATGATTACAACAATTCATAAATTTCTAAAAAAACACAAATATTTCAAAAAGTTGTAACTTTAACCCCCACAATGCTAATATCAGAAAAAGGGGAATTCAATTTTACACAACTTGACGTAAAAAAATACAGGGTGTTCCATTTGACCTAAACAAGTTTTCGCGGTTTGAAGTTGACAAAATGTAACGCGAAAGACGGAACACTTGGTTTGATATTATTGAATCTATTTCAGTTGTAGAACGTAGTTCTCCTTGTGTTATTTTTATGTGACAAGAAGCAAATGAGGATCTTTTACACGAAGAAAGTTATAACGGTTCTTGCAAACCGTTGCACCTGTCAAATTTTCTATAAAATGTCAAATATCTCTGAAACGGCTAGGTTTAGGTATAGGATATGCTACACATTTTCGACTCAGAATTTTATGCTATTTTCGAAAACCCTAAAATATATAGGGTGTACCGTTTGAAATAAGCAAGTTGGTATCAACTTCTGGTATAAGCGGAAGTGCCAGCTGCTTGTAATTATTTTAGTTGGATTGGCCACACCGACATTAGTAATTATCTAAATTTTCAAAATTTTCTGATTCGTACTTTTCTCTATATCGATCGATTCAGTTCCCCGTGAGACACCCTGTATATTGTTCTACAGCTATGAGATTTAATACAGTAAGGGCCATATAGAATAAAATAGGTTTAAAGAATTTTTTTATTTAATTTCCAAGGACTTGACAATCTCGTTTGCATACCACAAAATCTCAAGCATTTGGAATTGATAATAATTTTAAAATTTGACGTTAGTCATAGCTTTGGTGTGTTGATAATAATTATACTGAATAATTCTGAAGCTAGAGTGGAATTGATAAACAATCTTTCGTGACTTCTTGAGCACGCTATATGTTACTCGACCATGTCGTAGTAACAATTTATGATAATAACAATAGAATAAATTGCATATTTAAAATTGTAAACAATTAAGCGTGGAAGACCACAATTAAGGTAAAGGTTTCAAGTAAGTATATAAATATTAGAAACTAAATGAGATATGTTTAAATATTTTATATCTGTTTTAGAGAATCTACAAGTCCTGGTGGACACTGTGTGTAAAAAGAGTAAAACTTTTATTAATTTCTGGAAGGCACTGGCGTGGGTTCAGATATTATTGGTAAGTAAAATTAAAAAGTATATATTTTACTAGTTTACTAATCGTTTTCGACCCTGCTCCTTTTCATTGTACTGTCAAGAAAATTATGGTCAGATTTTAAACTAATATAATGGAATCTGATTGAAAAGGAATTGTCTTTCTGTTAAAACCAATAAAGAAATTATCGTAAAAATATGGAAGCTATCAGAGGAACACAAGATGCCAAAATGAGGACTTAAATAATCTCAAATATTTTTTTTTACATTATGTCTACTTTATTGCTTTGCAAACAACTTATGAATATTTAAAAAAATAGTGAAAAGAAAAATGGATGTAAACTAACCAAGTGTATGCCTAACATGCGTATTATTCCATTTCAGTTCATTTTGTTTATCAGAACGGCTACAAAATGGAAACAAAACTAAAAACTGAATTTTATGTGTTGGTATAGTTGAGATTGGCAGTACGCGGTACATAGAAAACGCAACAAATACTTTACGACCTCATTAAAATACCATCACTCTTTGTGCTGTCTCGACCGCAAATTGACTCGCTTACCTTTATAGGTTTTTAATGTGCGTCAGGTTGTTTGATGACAGGCATGCCGCATGGACCGCGGCGATAATAATTATGTCGTAAATTTCTTATTGCCTTTTTTGAGTGTCGAGGAAGTGCTGACTTGGAAGATACAGGGTTATTTATTATAAATTAACTACCCCTTATCATCGTTATTATTGCCGATAGAAAAAAACTTTTAAATGGCTTCATTATTTACATTGAGATGGTTTATTTCAAGTCGACTCCTGTCTTTAATGACCTGAATACTGTAATTATAATTATTTTTGACAATGTCTTTTAGGAATCCCCCAAAAAAAGAATCCATAGGGGCCAAATCCGGACTATTAGGCGGCCATTTCATTGTTCCATTATTCCCTATCCATATTGGGAATACATTTTTAAAATGATCTCGAACGGGTAGGCCACTGTGCAGGGTTGCTCCATCCTGCATCCAAATCATATTCTCAAGTTTGGTTCCGGAAAATTTTGCAAAAGAATATTTTCTGCTTCTGGGATAATTATTTCCAGACAGTTAACTCCAGTTAGAGTTATAATAAAATATAGGCCCAAGAATTTTGTTTCTGAAGATTTCATACCAGACGTTAACAGTGTTTCTTCTTGATTGTTTAATCTGTTTTGCTTGTTGTGGTTGTTTTCCCACGACCTTCGATTTTTCATATTAAAAACTCCTACCGCAGAAAAGGATGATTCATCAGTCCATAATATTTCAGTAAAAAAATCGGGATCTTCACCCAACATTTGAATCACCTGGCGGCAAAAATCCAGCCTTTTCCTTTTATGAGCCTCTGTTAAAACTTGTACGGTTGTGGCCAGTGAATATGAGGCAGCTCTTGAATCCGATTTTTGTGATATTTTAGCATTGTAATAGGGGCTGTGCTTTGGCGGCACGCAGCGTTGACGCCAGATTGACATCAAGTTGATGTTATTAAAAGCGCACTTTAAATTGTACAAATTTTGGTGCCTCATATTCACTGGCCACAACTGTACGGGCAAAATTGTACTGTCGTGAGCAGAAAAAAATAGGACAACTTTTTTTTTCTAATGTAAATCTGTCTCTATTTGAATATGTAGTGAGTAGTCGAAATAAAACAGATATCATTTTTAATTTATTTTTTATTTTAATGCTGTAGTTATTGCTATAGTAAATGATTTATGGTTAATGAGACAAATTGCACTGCGTTATAACATTAACAAAAATTTGGTGTGTAACATTTTAAGAAAGTGGAGAATAAACGGAGAAAAAATAATAATACAATGTTCCAAAAAACTCTATTCTCGGATAAATATGGATGGGCTTACCTTCGAAATTAAACAGTATATCTAGCCGTTCTTCCTGATTTGCTTAAACTATACGCTTTTTATTAAAAGCTTTTATTTAACTTGCAATGTGTGTTTGATAGTTTGTGTGTTTAGGTCAAATCTTCCAATAAAAATTTCGATTAGTTCTAATAAAGCTAGAGCTTTGAAATTTTGCACAAGTGTATAAGTCCGGTGACAATACGCTTTAACATTTTCATATAAGAAAAAACAAAATGGCCGCTTCAAGCTGGCGGATGACTTTACCGTTTATGATCCGATTCGTCTCAAAATCGATATCTGGGGATTTTCGAGATCGCCAATTATGAATTCTTTATCAAAATTTAGAAATTCAAAATGCCGGAACTAATATGGCTGACGACTTTTGTCATTTAGGCCCAAATCGATCATAATCGATATCTCCGGTTTTCAGGGTCGCGGATTACGAATTTCTAGTCAAAAGTTTAGTTCAATATGGCGGACGACTTTACCGTTTATGATCTGATTCGCCTCAAAATCGATGCGGATTACAGGATATCAAAAGACTAAAAAGTAAAAAGTAAAATTATATAAAAAACTATTTTTTAAAACAGCGTTTATTTAAATAAATTTTGTTATATTATATAATGTTTTTATGATATAAAAACTTGTTGCGACAATCTCTTTTACACAGGAAAATTTCATTCGCTTTGCTTATTCCGCAAATTTCCCCATCACAAAATAAAATTTCACTTCTAACGCCTATATCATAAATGACTATTTTTAACTTCTAGTACCATTTTAATAGCTTTGACATATGAATGTGAAAATATAAACATTTATAACCAACCGGTTCACACTTTAAGTTTCAAAGGCTAATTTGTTTATGATCAGAATACCGAAGCGCAAAAGTTAAAATATGTCGACAAATATGCATCATAGAAACAACTTCTCCCAAACGACGAAATAGATCTTTGAAAATCTTATGGTCTGGCTTTATTCTATTTGGATATTGGAATGAGTATCTCCTCGCTGCAGCACGTCTGCTAAAATTATTTTGTGGCGTAAACACATATCATATCCCTCGTTTCCCTATTTGAAAAATTATTATGTCTAGGAATTATAAATAAAGAAGTTAAAGAAATTAGCTCGAGGGACACAAGAACAAAACAAAATGATTAAATGACGTAAATGACAGAATTAATAACCAAAGCACACTTTTCAATAAATACACTTTGATTAAATTTGAATTTGTCTTTAAAAAAATTATTGAAATGTTTAACGGCACTTTCTTCGAAAACGGTTGGACTTATCAAGTTCTATCAAGTGTACCTTTTATATGTGGAAATGACGCCCTCATCAGATTTTTTTTATTGTCGTCATTTTTGTCTTCTTAGTAATGATGTTATCTCGTTTAGTTTTTTCTTATATATTTCCCAGTCTTCATTTGTATTACTTATTGTGGCAGCTGTTTATTCCTGAATACCTAATTTTGCAATATTACTAATCGGAATGAATTCTAGTGTTTTAACAAACAAAAACTTTTAGTGTTTAAATAAAAGCGCAATTTATTAGATACTCGAATATAAATATTTAGAAAAAAAAAATCAAATCATTATATTAATACTTTTAGGGCTACAGTAAAGTGTAAACGAACTTAATTGAAACCGTATAAAAACTAAAAGCATGCAAAAATAGTCGGCATCTCTTTATTGTAGATGGGCGGAGGCAAATAGAAATGCTTGTCATAAAAAAATGATAAGATTTTCGGCGTATTATATTATCCTCTGTTTCAAATGGTCCATAGCCGTAGTAAATTAGTAAATAATTAAAATATTTAACCTTTTATATAGTAGTAAATATTTATAAATATGAACAATAACTAACTAAACTACTACGCTTGATATTATAACAGGCATTTATGCACTGCACTGGCACATTGACAGCACATCTCGTAACTCCACCGTTGACTACTGAGAAACGATTTACGAGTTTTTTTTTATGTTAGTAGGCCTGTCCGTTTTATTATCTTTAAACCAGTGCAGTCGTAGATGGTTCATTCAGGCTGATTACATTGCCAGTCTCGGACTCGCCTGCACAGTTTCAACTACCATTCGAATCTCGATACCATTGCTAAATATATAGGACAAAATATCAAGTGCAGTGCGCACGGTCCTGTGCTTTAACACTGACCAGTTTCAATTGTCCTCGTATAAAGTATAACTATTTTTAAGAATTAGTAATTTTATTTCGTATTTCGTTTTCAGTTGAGTAAGCGCCTCGATGTGGTTTTTCTAATGCTCGTTGTTGATGATAGCGTGTTATTATATCAGAGAAAAAACATAGCAATAATAACTATTTCTACTTTTGCTTTATTAAGAAGAGTAAATAATATGCTTTACGACGACTAAACACAATAACAGCCCAGAAAACCTAATTAAGATTAATAATTATATATATTTACCATTTATAATAGGCAATTTGTATTTCTCTAAATTAACAATTAACATCTATGCACTCGATAGATGTAGATTATTGGTTTATTTAATTATCCGTCGCAATGGAAATCCCAGTTACGGGGTAGCTCACAGAAAACAGTACAACCCTGTTTTGGACCATTTTAAATTAAAAAACAAGAAAGAAAATTATTTTGGCCATATTATTTAAGTGTTTTTATGCATACCGCTTCAATTCCGAAGCAGGGATGCTCTCCCCCCTGTAAATTTTAATTGGCAAGGGGGATGTTGTGGCACATCATTTTAAAACGAAGCTTTTACTCTTTAAATTCGAGTCAGTGATTGCCGAGTATAATTATAAGAAGCAAAAGGTGGAAATTTAAAATAATTGAAATTGAGAAACGAATATGCCACGGATTTAAGTAACAGTGAAATTAATTGACAAGAAAACTTTTACATGCCATTTTCATCATGTTCCCAATAAAATCTTAACAAAACACACTTCTTATCCATCAAAATGTTTAATAATACTATACCTTGGTATTAACGCCATCAAAATAGACATGGGCCTTTTTTAATAAAAGAATAATTAGTTTACAGCATTTACTAGCCAAAATATTTTATGAGCAACTAAAGGAGGACATCAGACTTACCCATTTTCCTCCTTTGTCGATGTGGTGATGTTTTGGTTGAACCAGGACGTTATCTTAGCATCGGCTACAACTTTACACATGAGTCTTCGATCGCCTGCAAACGATGATGGAATTGGTTGATAATTTTTCTTTGTCAAAAGATACTGAGGTAAATCACCGAATTAAGGTTTCTAAAAGGCACAAATCTTGATTTAGGAAAAAGTAGTTTTGAAAAGCCTGTCGGTCGGTCTGTAATCCTTATAGCTGTTCAATTATGGGCAATGTCACGTACTTTAGGGAGATTGATGAGAGTAACAGTGAATTTCCACGCAACAATTCATTAGGATCTCTCGTATAATCGAGCTCGAATTTACGGTGCACTCAAGAAAGGTTGCAAAAGCTTTACGACCTCATTATTATCGCCGTTGGTCCATTCGGTATGGTGTCATCAAACAAGGCGACGCACATTAAAAACCTATAAAGGTAAGCGAGTCAATTTGCGAACGAAATAATACAGAGCCGTACTTAAAATTCGTACCGTACGCGCTGTTAAAATTGAACGACTTAGTTGCTGATCTAAGTATTTCAAGGTCGTACCTGGGCGCAATTATTTTTGGGATTAGTTTAACGGTATTTTAGTGAGGTCGTAAAGTTTTTATTGCCTTTTTGAATAAATCTGAGCTAGATTATGCGAGAAGCATAAATAAATTCTACTCACATTCCTTTGACCATTTCCATCCAGGACTATCCATTTTCTCCAGAAAGTGTAGAAATTCTTCCTCTGGATTTTCAAAATATTGACGGTCGTCTAGATAGCGACAGTAATTCCTGAAATTTCCCAAAAATTATGTTGGTATATTTCTTTTGCAATTATGCCTATGGTTGAAACTACAGCAGTAGGTATTATTTATCGTCCGCCTAATACCAACCTCCGTGACGGAATGGAATATATTGAATAGCTATTGTCTACTATAGTTCCTACAGTAGATAATGTTATACATTTAGGAGATCTGACCGTTAACTTATTTAACTTAGATAATTTACTTTAGTAAACTCTAGAAGCATATAACTTCGCACAGATGATTAATGATGATCTAGCCAATCGGACCCAAAAGGATGTATTTGATAATGTCTGTTCAGATAGTATTTCAGTTCTATCAGGCGTACCTCAGAGATCAGTTCTTGGGCCTTTATTATTTTCTATATACACCATTGACATATTACGCTCTGCAAACACATGTAAAATTCAGGTTTATGCTGATGATACTCAGGTTTACTTAAGTTTTTCGCACCGAAACTCATCCGCTGCACAGAGACAAGTTAACCACGACCTTAATATTTAAAAACTGAGTCCCTACAGCATAATATAAAATTAAATCCAAGCATATTCATGGGCATGTAACGATTTCCTATATTACTTTTTTCTACTACCTACTTACTATTTTTCTTTATTCTTTACTTTTATATAAAATTTTATTATTATTATTATTATTTTTCTTCTGGGTTAAGTATAAGAATAGCTGGAGATACTAGGTAAAGTTCGCCCCTTACTCAAGTTACTGTGTATGTTATACCTGTATCTTAGTGTAATAAAGGCGTTTATTATTATTATTATTATTATTATTATTATTATTATTATTATTATTATTATAAAAAAGTACAATGAAAACTTTACGAGTTCATTATTAACGTCGGTGAACTATTCGGTATAGTGTCATCAAGCCGACGTACATTAAATCATATATAAGTGATTCAATTCGCGGGAGAAATAGTAGAGAGAGCAACAGTATTTTAATGAGGTCGTAGTATTTTTGTTGCCTTTTTTATCTGCAGAGTAAAATTGCAAACGACTAAACTCACCAGTCAGGATGAATCGTCCAATTACCAGTGAAGTATTGCGTCAGAGATACTTTATCGTTTAATCGCATGCGGTGAATATCGTTTTCTACCGGGTGCTGGATTCTGTTGAAGCCGTATCTGTGTGGAAGAGCGATCACTAAGCTAAACGGTGTGTCGTTGATCCCCATATAGTAATAGTGACGTGTCATCAATACAACCCTTCTCTGTAATTTAAAAGAAGTGCATCATTTATCAATGCATGTATTTTGAAACTAATAGAAGTAGACAATATATTCGTAAGTCGACTCACCATATCGTCTATGTGTGCTTTTATCTTAAATGTAATATTTCCCTTTTCTTGCATAATTACACGCCTTCTGAACTCTCTAACCTCGTAAGTGAACTGTCTAGGTTCAGTTTCATCGTCTAGTATCTCTACTTCGATCATGTCGACTCTGTTGTAAGCTGGCTTTAAAATACCTTGATACTGAAAATGAAATAACATTACCACCACTCGAAGTTACTGTTTATCAATGTTAATTAAATAACAATCAGCATGACTAGATGTTACCTAATATGTTAGCGAAACGCGATCAAATGTGGTGTTCACTCATTTGCATTTGTGGGTTGAAACACTACTTATCCATTTCTCGAATTTGGAATAGTTTCATACAGAAATTTTGAAGAAGAAGTTCTGATTCTATACATGTCATGAAAGGGGTACCTCAAGGGTCCATATCGGGACTCATTAATTTTCTATTTGTGAATGAATGAACACTGTAACTTAATCACATTAGTTTGACCTTGTGAAAAATAGGTGGGTACATATGAAGATGTAAGAACAGGACGAAGGCATTGATCGTGTGGAAAATAAAAATTTCAATTTCCAAAATTATTATTAAACTACGAGTTTCTTACCACTGGTCTCAAGTCGGGATGAATGAGTATATATCCGTTGTTAGTTACTATAAATGCATATCCGTTGACGCCCAACTGAAAAGTCAGATATTAATAGATGCGATAATTTAACGCTACTATGTAATAATACCCTGTATGGCTTCATTAGTCTTTGTATATACTCTATGGGGACGTCCGTGCCAGCAACGCCCAGTAGGTTGGCAACTCTTTCCTACAAAAACGTGGCCCTTAAGTGCCTAAACTTTTTCCCTTGGGCCTCAAACTAAATGTTACAATTTTTCACAATATATATAAATTTTCTTTAGTAATATTCAAATGTTATTAAAATTATACTAGAGAAATTTTAAAAATTCCCTAAATTGGTGTATTCACATTTCTGTGAGTTCTATCGACTTAACGTTACAAAAGATAACCTAAAGAAATTACAGTACTGAAACTCAAATATAAATCTAACTAACCCGTCGAAAGGAATCGGCAAACAACTAATAATATAGTGGAAGTTGAACATTCCATAATTTATTTTTTTATCTTTTATAACAGCTGAGACACAGGCCTTAAGCAACGGCTCACCACATTACATTTTCTCTTAAGTAGAGTCGGGAACTTTCAAAATGACTCATTTGAATCACTAACTAACTATATCTAACCGCTACAAACTAGCAGGAGCAACGTCTTTAAAGCTAAATCACTACAACACATAAAATTGTGAACTCGATCTAAGGACGGACAAATACTCTGGTTACTATCCCTGATTAAGCTAGTCGCTGGTCTAAGAAATCATCACTGGTCTAAATATCGTACGACGATCTACAGCAGTGTACGTTGATCTAAGTTATATTACTCGCTGGTCTAAATCGCTGGTCTAAAACTCTGGTCTAAACAAATTTACGTTGGCCTAAATAAACTTTTAGTATTTTACCTCACGTGTAACCGAAATCCATATAGCCTCGTTGACTTGAATTTTTTCTGTTATATTCTGTAGGCATAGTATAATATATGTGGGTATATTGTTCATCACTGTATGGGGAAATGGTCACTGTGAATGTTATTTGAATGGAAGGCTTACCTGATATGATTTCTTGTCGTAGACTGGTAGGGATACAGACGTCATGAGGTGATATGTTTGGGTGTCGCCGTAATTGTCTTGCTTCTGAAACAATACGATTAGTTAGGGGCTAGGAAACGCAGACCAATTTCATAATTTTGTTACTGAATGTCCATAGAGAATAAGTTTTTTTGTTGAATTTTTTTCAGTTGTATTTATCATACCAAGAAAACGAAAATATGGACTTCTTCACAATTTCTGATAAAACTTGGCCAGTAAATGTAGTTTCCATTAATTTGCAAAAAAATAAAAACTAAAAAAATAGTTCAAGTTCATACAGTGGCCGCCAAAAAGTCTCCACCGTATACAAAAGTTTTTATTCAGTGGGTTCGAGGCTCTGTTACCTCCTTTCCCTTATTATTTATTTTTGAGAAAGAATTGAGGCAACATATGCCGACGACTAGCTGGTTTAAGTCGGAGCAGAGAGCCGTGGATCCAGAGTATTCGTAAGAGTGGAGAAACTTACTCTTTCTGAAATGTACGGCATAAATGACAGATTTCTGTTTATTTCGAGAAAAGGAGACAAAGAAAAATTGATGTTAAATTGGGCACCATCTATAGTGAAAATAAGTAGAATTGTCACTTTTTCTCGAATAACCAGTCTACTATAGATCAGACTGAAATTGTTGGTAAGAGAAATAAAAAGATAGTTTAAAATGAATGTTAACATATATTACATGAATAATAGATAAATCGGTTTATAAAGACTAATTGAAATTTAAAAAATATATATGTATATATAACAAATTTATACAAGGATCCTAGATTGACTATTGTTGAGGTGACTGGTTCTGGAACAGCAATCCAGGCCCACAATTGTCTCTCGTTGCGAGAATGGATTCTAAAGATTTCCTTGGCAATTTACGTCTCTTAATGAAATGGAATGAAAATCGTAGGAAAATTAACCAACTAGGTGGTTTATGAAAAGTTAACGAAATTTTATCTATATGAAAGATAAGCTATGCAAAAGCTATGCAGGCTTGAAGAAGCTGTGCAGAAACGTATACAGAAATATATAAGTATATATATGCATAAACATATAAGTACATATAAATATATAGAAATATATAAGTATATAAAAGCATATATAAGCATATATGTATATAAGAATTTAAGTATCTAAGCTGATTTCATAAACTATAAATTGCCAAAAAAATGAAAAAGAAAGAAAAAAATATTTTAAAACTGTGTGGTACATATAGTATTTTAACTACTTATTAAATTAAAAAGAATTGACCTTGAATTTAAATTTATTTAAAAAATAATTGAAACTACAACAAAGACAAAAATTTTAAATGAGTAATAAATGAAATTACCTGGATGTTGTTGTTAACGCGGATATAAAAATGTAATGTCAATTACTGAAGTCCACAATTAAAATTTATATACGTTCGAATCAGTACAAAGGCTGCAAGCAAATGATTTCCTGGTGAGTTTTACTGATAAGGTAAACTTTTTTTTGTCCTGCTTACTGGAAAATAACGCTACCAAATAAACTTGAGAAATCTAATTCCCTAATTAAATTGAAAGCTATAAAATATAAAAATAGTACAGGTATGGCCATCTGTCAATGGTTGAGTTAAGCGCAACAACTTGCAGGTCGCAAATTCTACAAGTTCCTTTACTCACAACTAAAATAGTGGCATATGATCGATAAAAGGAATCTATAATAAACAGTTTTTATTACTTCCATACCACAACTGATTTGCCTTTGCCTCAGTTTCTAATTTCTATTTTGTACATAACCAACAATATGAACAGCTGTAAATAAATATTAAAACGTATTGTATTATTCTTATAGAATATACTATATATAGTAACGAGAAAAGGTAAGGAAAATAACCATATGTACTTACATAGTAAATAAAAATATAAAAATTGAAATATAGGTATCTGATGTAAATAAATGTTTTTTAGACAACTATGCTATAATACAACGAAACAGAGATACATAATAGTTAATAGAACATGACTGAGTTCCTAAGATATAAAAATATGTACATAAAACAGTGTGAAATGGTTTAACAGTTATACAAGTAAAATTCTGTTAGTTGAAAACAGTTTTACTTACAAAAACTGAATCAAAATGATACACAGATTGTGCCAAACATAAACAAAATACTAGTTAAATGGACATAAGCCATGTAACAGCTCGCAAGGTGAAACAATTATTCATTAAAAAAATTGCCCCAAGAGTGGTTCGGAATCCACAATACACTGTAGGGCCTCGTCTCTCTTTACCTAGCACCTTCCAGGGGGTTAGTTCGGTAACTTGAGAGGCGGTTAAGAAAAGCGTTTTTAAGAAAAACAAAACAATTGTTTTTTTTAACCGGATTTCAGCATGATTAATACCCACAAAGTAGCCAAAAATATTTGTTGTGCCACAACTATGACACCTCCAAAAGTCATTAGAATTTTTAAAATGGCCTGAAATGCTCTTATTTATCAAAATATGGAAAAATTGTTTTTAATTGCATTAAGAATCTAAATGAGAAGTTAGGTTTGAAAATTTAAATGTTTTAGTTTTTTCATTTGTTTCCAATAATAGGTACCGGGTGATCCAGAAAGTACCTACCGCCCCTTCCCAACTTTTTTCCACAGTTTTAAAAATAAAATTCTGAAATTTGGGAAATAAAATATCAATGGCAAAATTTTCACCATTCGGTGGTAAAAAAATTACTTCCGGCATGACCGGAAATTGCCACAACTTTCTTATTTTAAACAGCACCCTGTATATTTAAGTAACTTTTCCCATAAAGCTGTAATTTTTCTTTTCAGAGCTTTTTTCATATTTAAAATCGGATGAAAAATAACGTTGGAAATGGCATTTATTTGCTATTTCTAGTTGGCTTTGGAATTCTGGAACAAATTTAAAAAAATTCGAAGTAGACTTTGAATTTGAAAAAAGGATATTTCTCAACAAATTAAATGTAAAATTGGCTGAAACTGAAAAAAGTGGGAGGGGGGGAGATACTTTCTGGATCACCTGGTATATTTGGCAATTTTGTACTTATTAATCATGCTGAAACTCGTTTAATAAATCAATTCAATAAAAAGTTTTCCATATGGTGCAGACTTTTTGGCGCACATTGTATATATATTTTTTTCTACGATCCGGTACCATGATAAAAATTAAGTTAGTAGTTGAGTTTTATACATTGCGGATTCTAACGTGTTTCGCATCAAATCCATGAGAGAAATAAGTCATTTTATTTCCATGCTTTTGTGGCGCATTATTATTACTGAACTATGGATTTACGATTAAAGATAACCATTTTTTTAAATTCAGTGTTTACTACATTACAACACTATATAAGTAAAAGTTTTATATAGGTGGCACGCTATAATATAGACTTCAAAATTAAATATATGTTATTATCGAATAACATTTGCACTGTAAAAGTTTTGTAGTGGTGACACCGTATAATATGAACTTCGAAATTATATGTTTTAACGTATTTAACGGTGTTAAAACAACAGATAGTGATCAGAAAGAAAAGTTGTGTCAGTCTGTATAGATTATAACGCGGAATAGTTGTTTGGGTAAATCGAAAAACGAAGAAGGATAAAGTAGTGTAAGTAGTAATTTTTAGAGCAGTAACCAGAGATTTTATAAAGTAACATATTCCCTAAATCTGTGTACTAATTTTCATCTTCAACGGTCATCGATATTATTATCTTCCTCGGCGTTGTCATAGTTTTTCACTTGTCTTATATTATTAGCCGTTACTCGAGTCCGAGTATAAAAATGTTACAGTCGATAAATTGTGTACAATAAAAAACATGTAAAAGGTGTAGTCTATTGTAATTCCCATTCATCTACGGTGCACACGACTATGGCTATAGAGGCCAATTTGGGAGAGCACATGTCGACCGCAATCAGGACAAACATAGACCTGGTTAGGTCTTGGATTCGGCCTTCTTGCAGCAACATTTCCTTGATAGCTGGCCACAACCCCTCGCCATTCGGTTCTGTCCGCTACAAGTTGTTCCCATTGCTCGTCTGCAATACCGCAGGATTTTAGATTTTCATGGAGAGCGTCTTTGAACCTCTTTCGTTGACCGCCACGCCTTCTTCTACCGCTTAGCAATTCACCATAAAGTGTACATTTAGGAAGGCGGTTATCATGCATACGATGAACGTGACCTGTCCATCTTAGGCGTGCTCTTGAAATAAGCACCTCAATTGGAAGGCTGTTTGCTCTCTTGAGTACTTCCACGTTTGATATGTGATGGAACCAACGGATTTTCATCATACTTCTGAGGTGTCTTTGCTGAAAACGTTCTAATTCTTTCACATGACGACGGTAAGTGACCCAGCTTTCACATCCATATAGCAGTGTTGGAATGACAACTGCTCTGTAGACAGCCATTTTCGTGGACAAAGCAAGGTCGTGGTTGTCAAATACTCTCTCTCTAAGTCCCCAGAATGCTCTAGATGCAGCGTTAATTCTATTGCGAATCTCGCTGTCCATGTTTGCTTTGTCATTAACAACGTTGCCTAAGTAATTGAACTGATCCACCACTTCAAGAGAATTTCCGTTAAGTGTAATGTCTATTTGGTTCACTTGATGAGGAGTTGACATAATCTTAGTCTTTCCAATGTTGATTTTAAGTCCCAAGGAATCATAGCTCTGGGCATACACATCTAAAAGTTCTTGAAGCTCTTCCGGCGTAGAGGCTAAAAGTGCACAGTCATCCGCATACTGGAGATCACAAATGAATCGTGTGCGTGTCTTCGTGAAAGCTCTAAAGCGCCCTATGTTAAAGAGACCGCCATCAAAACGGTATCTGAGACCTATTCCTCTGACTGTCAGTTTGTTGTCAACAATAATTGTTAGAGCAGTGGTAAACAAATTAAAGAGTAGGGGTGCCAGGACACATCCCTGCCTAACTCCAGTGAGAGTTTGGAAAGGTTCGGTTGCCTCATTATTATACATAACCTGGGCGTTGTTGTTTGTATGTAGACTGCGACATACTTGTCTTATATATCCTATTTTGAGGCAACATATCTCCGGTTCAACTAAATTGCACTGGTTTTTCTACATTTTTTAAAATCGTAGTGAAAATTGATGAAATGAATAAAAAAAAATCATTTTTTCCCTCATATTCGGAGAATTCACCCCTGCTTATCTAAAAAGAAATTTTGGGTGTACTTTTGTTTTTTTTTTTAAATCACCTAGGCCATGATAGTTAAGCAAGGACGAAATTCTTTAAGGTAAAATACCTTTTCTGTAAAAGATATAGAAGAAGAGTAGCCCCATAAAATTTATAGATACTCTTGAAGAAAATGACGCCGCTAAAAAATTGGATTTCTGTTTATGGATGGGCGAGAATATTTTAAATGATAGACACGGAAATATAATTTTTTTCTAATGAGGCAACGTTTTCCACTAATGGTACAGTAAGTACACAGAATTGTAGATATTGGACCTTGGAAAATCCAAATTTTCGAATAACGAAGTAGATGGTGTTGTTCCCAGAAAATGAATGTTTGGTGTGCGATTTCATACTTTGGAATAATTGATCCATATTTCTTTGAAGGGAATGTAAATCAACATTCTTACCTGGAAATGCTATATACATTATTTTTGGATGCACTCGACAATATACCCTTATTACAAAGGATGAAATGTTACTACAGCAGGATGGCTGTCTTACACATTCTGTAATTATTGTCAGTGGATAGTAAGACCGTAATTTTCCAGAAAAATGAATTAGAAGATACGTGTCGATTTGTTAGCCACCTAGAGGTCCGGATCTAACGAAGATGGATTCCTACTTTTGTAAATTTTCAGTACAAGAAGTTTATGCTTTTAATTTTGACTCTAATTTAAAATTATTAAAAACTAGAATTAAAGAAGCAGTTGATAGTATACCTCTCCAAGAGATCCAAAAAAGTTAGGAGTGGATTATGAGCTAGACTAGAGCTATGTGTTGAAGCTAGTGGGAACAATTTTGAATAATGACGCGATGTGTTTATTTCTAGATATAGTCCAAGTAAGGGCTTCCCTACACTCAAAAAACGCAACAAAAACTTTACGACATAATTATATCGCCGCGGGCCATGGCGCCATGGCCGTCATCAAACGACCCCACGCACATTAGAAACCTATAAAGGTAAGCTAGTCAAATTGTGAACAACAGTACAAAGAGTACCGGTATTTTGATGAGGTCGTAAAGTTTTTATTGCGTTTTTTATTTGCCGGGAACTTATTACTTCAACTATACCTATAATATTTCTTTTAATCGTCATTTGTTGTCATTTGCATTGATTGATTAATAACAACATATTTTTTCTGTAGACACTTGGTAGATCAAATATCTTAGTAAGCCGGCATACATTTTTTTTTTTTTTGTAAAATGCAATTATATCAAAAAATTAAAATCATCAAAGTAGGCGTATGTTCTTGAAATTTTGCGTAAGACCTAACAAGAAATTCGTTTTTGCTTAACTGTCATGGCGTACGTGATTTAAAAAAAAAACATTTTTTAATAATTACAAAATTCAAAAATAAACTTAAAAATAGAGGTTTCTTCAAATAACTCAGTAGAAAAAATTATAATAAATGTTGCACATGTTGCCCATTTTGATTGACACACATCTCTATGCGTTTTGAAATGAGGTTCCCACTGTTCCTAAAGCTGCCGGAGTGGTAGACGTAAAGGAAGTTATTATTCCTTCTTTCATATTTTGTACTATTTTGTTGGTGTGTCTCTTATTTTATTATTATTATTATTTAAGTGGTCTCTAACTGCATTTAAATAATGTGGTGGAGCACCATCTTGCCGAAACCACATCCTATTTCAAATTCTTTCAGGGAGATTTACCAATAATTGTGGCAGATAGTTTTCCAAAAAAATGAAGGTAAATAACCCCAGTCAATGTACCATCAAAGGCATGTGGCCCTATTACATGTTCTCCAATAATTCCTCCCCAAACGTTTATAGACCATCTGTGTTGGTTATCAACTTGCATAAAAAAAGTGATGATTTTACGAAAATAATGGAAATTGAGCCAATTAACAAATCCATTTTTATGAAAAGTTGCCTCATCGCTGAATAAAACAGTATTGAAGAAGTTGGCATCATGTTGCATTTCACCTCTAGCCCAATTACAAAATTGTAGGCGCTTTTGAAAATCGTCATCAGATAATTCCAGGTGCATTTGAATATGATATGCATGCAACTTATTTGTTTTTAAGATTCGACCCACAGACCGTCTACTTATTCCTACTAATGAGCTCACTTCTCTTGGACTAACATGGGGATTCTCAACCGTTGCCAGCACCACAGAAAACTCATTTTCTTCGTTCACAACACATTTTATTCTTTCACTTTTTTTTTATATTCGACATTTCCAGTTTCCAGAAATCTATCGAGAAGGTTGAAGTAAACAATTTCTGTCTGACTCGCCCAAAACAAAAGTCATGTCTATAAGTCGAATAACGGGGCGAGCGTAGGTGCGTCTTTACTATGTACATACTTCCGTATGCGATGTAAAGCAACGACAGGCGCAGTTAGTACTTGGATGGGTGACCATTCCAACGGAAACCGCGTTCTCGCCTCACACATCTTCTAGCGACTTGTATATCAGTGTATGCGCGGAAGCTATACAACCTTAGGCGAGGGTTGTATAGGAGATATACCATCCTTCGGAGGGGATGTAAAGCCGTCGGTCCCTTGTCTCTTAAATGTTAGGTAAGTAAAAGATCCCTACTCTTCTTAAGGGAAGAGGTTCGGCAAAAATTCCTGGTTGGGGGTAGTTCGTCTACAGGCGTCGGTGATAGGCCCCAGTAGCGGAAATAGGCCGACGTTAAATAAATGTATAAAAAAAAAGTCGAATAACGAAAACAGCAAAAAAAATGTACAAAAAAAACATTACAATAATGGACCGGTTAAATACTACATTTTTAGGAAATGAAAATTGTTCAAAAACATTAATTAGATGTCTCGTAACTGGTATTCACATAATTTTTTCTTAAAACCCATAATTGTGAGTGTGGTGATTTTTTTAATATCCATCTGCAGATTGCATTATTTCAACAAAAAACTTCATTACATCCAAGTGGTTGGGAGATATTAAATGCTAATATAGGACTGAATAGAGCCTAGAAAGAGGCTTCAAAAAGTGTACTGAAATACATAGCATTCCGTTTAAAAAAAGGCACTTGGTCCTGTAATTTCGATAGATAGAATTTTAGTTCTCCAAACCAAGTTTTCCATTATCACTTTCAAAATTTTAGAAAATCGCGAAAATTCATGTATACATATTTCTTTTAGTGAAAAATCTGTATTGCTTTCTCAGCCGTCAAAACCGAGAAATGTGTGCCATAGCTCAAGCAGTGGCATTTCAAGAGGGCTTTAAGATAGCTGGGGGCAAAACTATTTCAATTTTTTACCATTTTTTTACATTTCAAAAAAATTTATTATAAATGAAATTTTGATACGCAGACTTCAAATATAAAATATTTTTAAACGCTCTAAAAGCTTACAGCTCTTATAGCTCTCCCGCCAGCCAGACAGCCCTCATGCTTACGCAGATAGTGGAAGAGAGGGGATATAAAAGAACTAGCCTTCTTGAAATTTTCTCTCCAAAACGTTGGCAGCTCTTAGACTATTATAAAAACGAACAGCTCGAGAAAATATGGTTTTTCATATGACGCATATTTGCCGGGATATTTTAACTATTGTGTTTCATCATTTTATTAATAAACAAATTATCCGTTTGACTTAAAATTTGAGCTAGTTGCTTATGTTTATAAATGTTTACATTTTCTAAAGTTAAAGCTATTATTATTAGAAGCCACTTCATATGTGTTATACAGGGTGTTTGGAAATTCCTATCCCTAACTTTAGGTAAGGATAACATTTGTAAAATGTAATAAAACTTCCTATAGACATGTGTCCGTAAGTGTCTCCTATGGGAGCTAGGGCCCTTTGAAGATGGTGGTGCTCAAACAGCCTAGGGTTTTGAGAGAATACCAACATCATTGCAATGAATGCATTTATTACTTACAAGTGGGATCGCCTGGTTATAAAATAATCTTAATAAGGTGGCTCAAAATTGCCTCCTGATATTTCTGAGGCTGAAAGTACACCCAAAAATAATGGTAGTTTTTTATATGAACTTGTTTCTGAAAATTAAAATTAAAGGAGGTATACCCCTTAAAAGGGGGGATAATAAATTTCAGTTTTTGTGCACTATCTTCAGACTCTCTTAAAATACCACAGTCATATTTTAAACTTAGTCATAGACCATCCGACATTAGTTTGCATCAGTCAAACCTTCTATTCTGCCTAAGGGATGGTTTTAGAGGGTAACTGTAATTATTTTCCTCATAACTTTTTTTTTATATTTTTAAAAATTATTGCAGAAAACAAATTTTCCAATGATTAGAAATAAAAAAGGTATTCAGTATTTCGATAAACCAAGCCGTCCTCGAGTAATTTACGCTTAAAAAACAACGTGCATTTACAACATTTTATTAATAAATTCTTTTACGCATAAAGCATGCTTATAAATAGTAAACAATTCAAACAGACAATTCCTAGTTGAATCTATTTGAATTACATCAATATAACTTAACAACCTTACTAAGTGCAATTGTCGTATTAAATAATAAACACTAGCTATACATGAGAAACAGTATGGGGTTAGCACAAAATTTATATAATTAATGATATGAATAGTTTAATTTGAGGTGTGAGTACTGAGCAATAAGAAAATGACGCAATCATTTTGTATTCAATGTGATGTAGAATTTAAAAGAAATGAAAAAGGTCTCGTCAACTGCTTTATTTGTAATAAGATGTAGCACGGTATGTGTGCACTATTGACGGAAGAATTAATAAACATTACTTCAAATAATAATAGTATTAAATGTGTATGCAAAGTTTGTAATAAAATAGGAATATTAGCTGAGATTAAAGAATTGAAAAGTATAGTTCAAAATATAATTGCAAAAATCCAAAGCAGGAAAGTATAAAAGCACGAACAACATCCCAAGTGATTATTTGCAAAATAATGAAGCACAAAAGACCATAACCAGTATTAATGGGGTCAATCTGGGTTTCGAAACCGAGAGCCGTTTTCGCGTTTTTTTTTTTTTCGGGAAAGAAAGTGACTTGGCGACTTTATTTTTCTTTCCCCGATAGACACTCAGGACCTAAGTACTGTATCCAAATTTTAAGTCGCTAGGTTGATTAGGTGGGGAGGGTAAATGTAAATGAAATCAAAACTGCTGTAACTTCCGCAATTTTTTCCGCAAATCGCGCAACAAACGTGAGATTGTGTACTAATGTACCTACTTTGACTTCCGCCCGTGTATTTTCAATTTTCGCCATAACAAATGAAATAACCAATTTATTGTTGCTATTATTTTTAGAAAGTCTTTTTTCGCTAGGAAGGAAAGGGGGTGGGGGAAATTTTTTTCTTCATCGAATGTGGATTTTTTTCTCTTTGATTTGAGCCCGATCAGATAGCGATCGGATGTTCAGGAGGGGAGCGGAGGAGAAGGAAGGGGTGGGGGTTTTGGCGCAAAGTTTTTGCCCTGTAGAAGGGCAAGGAAAAGGGTTAGGGACTTCGGACTGGGATCATTTTCAAGGGCAATCAATTATCTTTCAAGATTTTTTTACCTCGAAGTACTAACTTCATTAGAGCCTGCACGCGCGCGTGATACATTTATAAAAACGAGCGCACCAATTCAGCAACCGTGTAGCGAGATGCAGGGGGAGGAGCCTGCGTTCCCTCTTGTCTCCTTTCTCTCTCACAAACACACGTCCCACTCCGCTCGTCCGTTTTTATAAATGTATCACGCGCGCGTGCAGGCCCTAATGAAGTTAAAGCTTCGAGGTAAAAAATTCTTGAAAGAGAATTGATTGTCCTTGAAAATAACCCCGGCCTAAAGTCCCTAACCCTTACCCTTGCCCTTCAATAGGGCAAAAATTTTGCGGGCCTCCCTCTGCCCTCCTAATCATCCGATCGCAATCTGATCGGGCTCAAATCAAAGAGAAAAAAAATCCACATTCGATGGAGAAAAAAATGTCCCCCACCCCTTTCCTTCCTAGTGAAAAATGACGTTTTCTAAAAATAATAACCCGCGTCTACGGCTGGGGACTTTTAATATGTTAAGAAGTACCACAAAGTAAGCCTGTTCCCAAAATTTCAGCCCTTTCTGAATTATTTCATCCAAATCGGCAAACTTCGTCCCATTTTATTGAGCTATTATAGTGTAAGCTATATACATAGTTTCAATTCGAATTATTTTGATCGTATACACGTTTAAGAAATTGTTAGCCCTGAGATTTTCTTTATTATTATACAATTCTTTTTTCTAGAAGAATAATTTTTTATAACGATAAAACACCCAAGAAATATGACATTATCGATGGACAGATGGAAGGGAAAGGTGGCCATTGTCACTGGCGCTAGTTCAGGAATAGGATATGCTACAGTTAAAAGACTCGTTGAGGAAGGAATAAAGGTGAGTCTGTAAGGTAGTTCTTAAATACCAATAAATTGTACTATTGAGGTTTGAATGTACCAAAGTAGTTTATACTGTAGATGCAAACTTACGGATAGAAAGAATCGTACATGACTAGAACAAAGATTAGTGTAAAATTGAAAGTCACATAACAACAAAATTATCCCACGATTGGTGTTCCTCAAAGATCAGTGTAGGGCCCACTTTTATTTACTCTGAATATCAATGCTCTTCTAGATTTTATCAATAAGGGTAGTGCCTACTATGTTTGCTGATATTTCTACTATTGCAGCTTTGGTATAAATTCTAAGCTACTCTGATGCTAAACAATACTAAAAAGTTTATTCAAACTTTCACAGACGAAAAACGTTTGTTCACTCTGATTAGGGTTATGTAATTCCGCAATTTTATGCCGTTTGTATCGGATATTCATCTCTATTAGAGCCGCCCTCTCCTTCAATAAAAGAATTGTCTTTTACAGGTTGCAGGCTTAGCCAGAAGGATAGAACGCGTGGAGCAAATGGCAAAAGATTTGTCAGGCAAAAGAGGCAAGTTACTCGCCGTGCGATGTGACCTTACCAAAGAAGAAGATATTTTGAATGCGTTTAAAATTGTCAAACAGAATTTGGGACCGATTCATATTTTAATTAACAATGCCGGAGTTCTTCATTACACGAACTTAGCCGATGGGGATACAGAAAAGTGGAGGAATATTATAGATGTTAATGTCATAGGTAATTCTCATAGTTTAAACATTTACTAGTGTTTAATATTTTCTATTTATGTTTATTTGAATTACAATGGACAGTTTTGGTATTTTAAGGTTTGTCCATCGCAACACGAGAAGCAATAAGAGACATGAAAGCCAACAATGTCGACGGCCATATTGTCCACATCAACAGTATTACTGGACATAACGTCCTTCCTGCTTTGCCACTGAAGATGTACGCAGCCTCGAAGTTCGCAGTGACTGCTCTCGCGGAATCTTTGAGGCGGGAATTCGGCCAAGTTGGGTCAAAAATAAAGATCAGTGTAAGTCGATGGTTCTGTTTCTTTTAACTCAGCGAAATCAATTTGTTTCGCAAAAAAATACTGGTTATGGGTGATATTATATATTCCAAAAAAGCTGAGTACAAAGTATATCAGCCTCGAAATCTTTTAGAGTGTCAGCCCGGGAGTTGTTGCAACAGAGATATTCGATGCTGGTGGGATAGCTTTGGATTTGGATAAGGAACCACATCTTCAGTCACAGGATATAGCAGAAGGCATAGTGTATGTGTTGTCGACACCTCGACATGTGCAGGTAAATACAATATTAACATACTTGAAAAAGAAATATTGCCACAGGGGGCGAATAAAACGACTCCATTTTAATGTAATTTTTTTCAGGTAACCGAACTTACCATACGCCCAGTCATGGACCAATTATAAAAACATAAATTAGAGAAGTTGCCTTTGATTCGAGAATAACAATCACATTAGGAAATATGATTTAAAAAATTATATAAGAACTATTTATTTAGATATTCGACACAACAAGTAGGAGGAGTAGTTTCTAGTTAAATAAATAAAATCAAAAACAATAATGTTTTTATTTCATGACAACTAGCAATACTCCCATATCTTTTTTCGTGATATTGAGATGTCGATCAAATCAAAATTGTATTAATGCATTGCCTAATAGTGGGGTCGATCTGGCATTAAAAATGGCTTGAAACGGACTCGTTTTTCTCGATTTTTTTTGTGATGTTATGAAGTTGGACCCCCTCTATCATCCTGAAAATTTTCCGGTCGAACTTTTACGTGTTAAAGATAGGGAAAATCAGTTTTTGGAACATAATTCACTTAGTTTGATTCGGATCCAAAAAAGTGTATAGGAATAAAATGAAGGCCTCGCGAATGCGCGTAAACTGATTTTGACTAGTCGAAATCGGTCCAGCGGTTCCCGAGATATTGCGATTTGAAAGTACGTTTTCGCGTTTTCTTCGTTGAAGAAAGTTACTTGACGACTTTTTTTTCTTCTCCCGCTAGGCACTCGGGACCTAAGTACTGTGTCCAAGTTTCAAGTCGCTAGGTAATCAATTCTTTTTCAAAATGGGCGAGCGGAGTCGGCCGTGTATTTGTGAGAGAGAAGGGAGAGAGGTGGGAGCGCTAAGCTCCTCCCCCGGCATCTCGCTGCACGGCGGCTGAATTGCAGCACTCGTTTTTATAAATATATCACGCGCGCGTGCAGGCCCTAATGAAGTTGAGTTTCGGGATAAAAAATTTTTTGAAAGAGATTACCCTTGAAAATTAGCCCGGCCCGAAGTCCCTCCCCTGTCCCTTGCCCTTCTACACGGCAAAATCTTTGCAGGCTTCCCTCTCCCCTCCTAATCATCCGATCGCAATTTGTTTATTTATGGAGAAAATTTAAACTACATGAGCGAAACTCAAAGTAGGCACATTAGTACACAATGTCACATTTGCTGCACGATTTACGGAGAAAATTGCGGAAGTTAACAGCAGTTTTACGTTTACCCTTCCCCCTCTCCCCATAATCAACCTAGCGACTTGAAATTTGGACAAAGTACTTAGGTCCTGAGTGTTTATCGGGGGAAGGAAAAAAAGTCGCCAAGTCACTTTCTTCCGCGAAAAACACGCGAAATCCGTATACAAATCCGAACTTTCAAATCGCAATATCTCGGGAACCGCCGGACCGATTTCGACGAGTCAAAATTCAGTTTACGCACATTCACGAGCCATTCATTTTGTCCCTATACACTTTTTCGATCCGAATCAAACTAAACGAGTTATCTCCAAAAAACTGGGTGTCCCTATTTTTACATGTAAATTCCCCCCCATCCTCTTCGCGAAAGTTCGACCAGAAAATTTTCCGGATGATAGAGGGGGTCCGACTTCATAACATCACAAAACAAATTCGAAAAAAAACGAGTTCTTACCTGTTTCTGCTGATGCACAAACTTCTTGTCAATAGTGTCAGGCGACAGCATATGCTTCAGCTTGCTGTAAGCCATGAAACGTTCTCTCTGTCTGTTCCTCTCTCTATTGACCCACAACCAATTGGTCAGTTTCGGATCCGTCACGTCTGCGTATACCGGGCTCCAAGTCGGGTTCGGTTTCACACTGACGTTCAGCACCATTGGTCGGGCCATTACGGGAATATAATGAAGAACCTCCTCGCGTACCTCAGCATAGGTGCTTAGGTGGACGTAGTATCCTAAAGGGAGAAATTTTGGATTTTTTTATAAGAAAATGATCGTATTACAATCTTTACTGAATCTATGTCTTGTGGAAGTTAATTTTGAATATGCAGTGGCCCTCATACAGTGCCTTGTGGCGCTTAATTTTATATGAATCAAGTCATGAGTCGGTGCTAAATGTATGAGTGCAATCCTTACCCTGATTGGCGCAGGCCATCCACTTCACCTCCCTGACGTCGGATACTTCGCGCCCAATTAGGTAAGTGAATACTCTGACATTCACGTAATAGGGTAAGTTGTCCCAATTGTACTTCTCGAAGATTTCCTTGTAATTGTATTGCACGCCGTCTGTGACCAACATTATGGCTTGGTTGCAGTTAGCCCCTGAATTAAAGAATATGTTATTTAAACTGTTACTGTCACAGTATTTTTTTTATTTTAACGCTCAGTACTATACAGTGCGTCCTAAAGGATAGGCCATACCTAAAGAGTAGGTTCCTCGACTAAAAACAAGACGTTTTAGCGAATCATATGTATCTTAGAAAGTTATGGGACGGGTCATTCTTTAATGGACACTCTGTATAGTTTTTCGTTAAATTACCTTTCTTGGACTCTCTGTATTCCTGGAGAAGCTCAAAGGCTGTGACAAGCGCTAACGAAAAATTGGCTATCTGCTCTGTTTTGAAATTGCTCATGCTTTCCTTCAGCACCCTCACGTTGGCCAGATTTGCCTAGAACCAAAGAATAACTTCACACAGATAATTAATGAACCTACTAGAGTCGCGGGTAATGGTACTGGTACCCTATTAGATCCAATTTTTATGTCTGATGAAGATCTAGCAACAGCGAAACGATTATTTGCGATGAGATATCTGACCATAGACTGGTTTTATGTGAGTTAAAGATGAAGCACATTAGACTTAAACAAAAGATATTTAAGTTTCGAAAATTCTGTAACTTTAATTTTGATTTATTTTGTGCAGACCTTGTGAATATGCCTCTTCATAATATATTTAGGTGTGATGATATAGATACTAAAGTTCAATTACTTAGCACCTATATTATAAATACCTTTAATCGTCACGCCCCTTTAAAAGAAGTAGGGGTAAGTAAGCCAAAATCACCCAGGTTGTCTGATGATTTACTTGCCTTGATTAGGAAACGGGATAAAGCTTACGAAAAATTTAAAAGAACAAATAATCCTGCAAACCTTTTAACGTATAGAAAGTTAGAAATTGTACTCTCACTACCACCCGTAGAGAAAAGAAAAAAATATGAATAGTATTTGTGGCCAGGGCAATGCTAAAAATACATGGGCAGTTTTGAAGAATTTTAATAAAAGTAAATCCAAAATTAATGTACTAATGGTTTGTCTACGCCTTCTGAGTTGAATATCTTTTTTAACTCATCATTTGAAAGGAATGATAATCTTAATAAAATTCATTATTATGCAGACAACAATTTCACTGATCGTAATCCGACTTTTCAATTTACTGATGTTGAAAGTGTCAATAATTTTTTTAATGAATTAAATCCAATGCAAAAGGATCAGATGGTATTTCCCTCAATATGGTTAAATATTGTAGTCCATATTGATGTATTTATAACTCACATAATTTATTGTTGTCTGGAGAAGGGTTACTTCCCTGATTCATGGAAAGATGCTTGTATCATACCAATAATGAACAGTCTGTGTCTGACTTGCGTCCAAATACCATTCTTCTTATAATATCAAAAACTTTGGAGAAAGTAGTGTATCAGGAGCTATATAAATATGTATGTGATTTCAATATAATTTACCAATACCAGTGGGCATTTAGAAAGGGTCACAGCACTGTTACTGCATTGACAAGAGTGACAGATATTTTCAGACGTAGACAATAAAAAAACCGCTGTCCAAGGAATCATTACTTCCACATCCAGAGTTTGTATCCAAGTCTTATACACATTAAATCCCAATGTAATATTTTATTCCATTTAATAATAAAGTGGGAGTAGTAGAGGGGTGGCTAATGTAAAAAAAAAATTAGAAGCCCTTGATTCTCTTATATACACTAAATCCCAATTTATTTTTTATTCCCTTAAACAATAGGTTCGGGGGTTGGCAATGAGGGTGGAAGAGGGGGTAACTAATGCCAAAATAAATTTTAGAGGCCCTTGGTTCTCGTACACACTAAATCCCAATTTAATTTTTTACTCCTTCTAATAATAAGGTCGGGGTGGCAATGGGGGTAGTAGAGGGGGTAGCTAACGCCAACAAATGTTTTTGACACGTTTCGTTCTTGTATACACACTAAATCACATTTTAATTGTTTTACTCCCTTTCATAATAGTGTGGGGGTGGCATTGGGGGTGATAGTGAGGGGGGAGGGGGTGGCTGATGCCAAAAAAAATTTAGAGTCCCTTGGTTCTTGTATAGATGTCGTAGTCACATGGTGCAATACGGCTTTTCGGGAAAAGCCTAGGCAGTTCATGAAACGCCGGCAGATAATGTGAAATCTGTATACTACACGATTCGCCTAGGCTGTTCATGAAGAGCCTGGTTTATTTAGTCAGTTAATGTTATGATTCGTGCTTTACATGATCTGCCGTGATTTAGGCGATCGGCATTTCATGAAATGACGTGATTTAGTCATATTGTGAATGAGCCTAGCGATGAAGGCGGCAGATCATGTAAAGCACGAATCATAACATTAACTGACTAACCAAGCTCTTCATGACCAGCCTAGGCGAATCGTGTAGCATACAGATTTTACACTATCTGCCGGCATTTCATGAAATGCCGATGCTCTAAATCACGGCAGATCATGTTAAACTTCTCATTACACGAAAATACTAACATTTTAAGGCACTTCATGAAAAGCTTAGTCAAATGATATAACATGTGATGTTTTACAGTATCTGCCGGCGTTTCAAGAACTGCCTAGGCTTTTCCCGAAAAGCCGTATCGCATTATGTGTCTACGACATAGGTTTTTCAGGAAATGCCTAGGCAGTTCAAGAAATGCCGGCATCATGTCATTTCATCAAATGCCGATGGCCTAAATCACGGCAGATCCTGTTAAACTTCTCGTACACCAAAATACTAAAGTTTTAAGGCACTTCATGAAAAGCCTAGTCACATGATGTAACATGAGGTGTTTGACACTATCTGCCGGCGTTTCATGAACTGCCTAGGCTTTTCCCGAAAAGCCGTATTTCACCATGTGACTACGACATAGACACTAAATCCCAATTTAATTTTTTACTCCCTTTAATAATAGGGTGGGGGTGACAATGGGGGCGGTAGAGGGTAAAAATTTTTTTGAGACGTTTCGTTCTTGTATACATGCTAAATCACATTTTATTTTTTTTACTTCCTTTCATAATAGTGTGGGGGTAGTATTGGGGGTGATATTGAGGGGGAGGGGGTGGCTAATGCCAAAAAAAACTATTATTTTTTTTTAAATTGTAATAATATGAAGTTATATTGTTTTGTTTCTCTTTTTCTACTGTTGTTTTGTTATCTTTTTCTTACATATTGCTAATTTTTTTTGTACCTACGACACTAGTTGTCATAATAAGAAATTTGCTATGAAATATTTATGGACGTGTAGCGATTTCCTTTATTGCTTTTTTTCTACTACTTACTATTTTTTTTATTTTTTCTGTACTTTTGTATAAATATTTCTTTCTTTTTTTCGAGTTAAGTGTAAGAATAGATGGATATACTAACTAAATTTCGCCCTTTACGCCCTTGTGTATGTTATACATGCATCTTAGTGTAATAAAGACGTTACATACCTGTACCAGCTGTTTGTCAAAACACTCCACCAAGGCCTCAGTTGTATTACTGAATGTGAAAATATTCACATAGTCGTTATTTCCTAAAGTATCTAAAATATTGTGGACAACGTGTCGGGCAATTTCTCTCCTCATTCCGGTCATCGATCCGGATCTGTCCACTAGGATAACGATGTCCTTTGGGGAGGAGGCAGCCTCGATGAACCAGGACCTAGTTCGACAGTCGAACAGATCTATGGGTTCTTGAGACCAAATCATAGCTAGAACAGGAGTTTTTATACAAGGCCGTAACATCACAAGAATTATTAGCTATTACCTGGGAATTGTCTCATGAATCCTGTGGAGCTGCCGAAATACTGCCAGGACAAAGTGGGGTCTGACTTGTAGTTATCCTTAAAAATTATGTCCAGTTTCTCGGACCATATTATGCCAGATATGACATCTTTTGCTAAAAAATAGCGCTTTATTAGTTGCCGATTGGTTTTAGTACAATAGTACATTTTTTCATGATGACGAACACATAATTTCATTAAACTTTCTAAATTATTAGCCACCGCAATCTCCCGATCTTATTCCCATTGACTTCTTGTAAGATAAGTAAAATAATCGAATATACATGGTTGTGCTTATGTTTTTAACGGTTAATACACTTACATCTATCATACACATTACTTGGTACATGGACGGCGCTGTAATTGGTGTTTACAGGGATGTTATAAAAATGTCTACTTCTACATAGGGGCAACTTGGATTTGTCCTGGAGCTGCGTTTTGCTAGCTTGTGGATCTTTCTCGGTGTCATTGGTGACCTGCAAAACAATGATGGTAGTTTAACATCTGATTAGCTGGAAAACATTGGCGCGAAATTTTCATCAAGAACTTTAAATCACATTGAAACTTATTTAAAATCGTAACTTACTTCGTCAGTTTCTAGGGATTCCTCGACCTTGGACGCACTATCTTCGGGCGAATTCTGGTCCTGCTGATACCCCTCTATCTCCTCGGATTGTACCATGGCTTGGTACCGCTCCCCAAGTCGAGATTCCGATATAAACGAATCATCGTTCCGTAGTTCTAGGGGCTCTATATCTGAGGTCTGAAAAATGAAAAAATATGTATTGTTTTGGAATCCATGCAGATGTAGACTTTTCATCGGCGCAGATGTCTTATTATTAGCTACTTTTTTTTAAAAAAACGTTATTTACCCTCTTTCTAAGAGATCAGGTTTTACACCTTCCGAATCCGATATTTTTGTATTACCTTGGTGGTATCCTCCGTGGTCGTATTATCCAACGAATTCGTTAAATTCTTCGCATTATAAAACTGAAAATCTACTTTAATGTCCTTTTCCTTTTGATCCTTCGCGGCTTGTTCTGCATTCTCCATGATCCTCTAAAATAAATAATTAGAGAAACTTTCACAAACCATTTCGGTTATTTCATACCCTCACAGCCTCCACTTTTTGCTTCATCATGTTCGAGATGTTCTCATGGATATTCTTCAACAAAACTTCTCCGTCTTCGACTATCACCGTGGTATCTTTGAAACTCTATGGGGCGGAATAATGATTCAGTAAGGATCAAAATGTTTAGTTTGAGACTTGTAAACCAAGCCGGTTTAGATATTCGGATAACTAACAAAAAAGAAACTCCTCGGCGTATTAAATATTACTCATTCATAACTCAACAATAGTTATATAGTATCATTTTACTTGAAACTATACTACGATGGTATAACCATGTTAGTTTCATGTTGAAATGATTAAAATTGATGTTTAATTCTTGAAACTCAGTTTACTGATTCAAAATACCATTGTTATTTAATGGGAACTGTTGGTAATATACAGGCTGTCCATTTTATCAGGGCGCTCGAGAATATCTCACTTAATATCAGTCGTATTTTGAGATTTACTCTTCAGGCTGTTAAAAAAATTATTTTGAATCAGGCGGGAAATGGCGCCATTAAATAGAGTATTTTTCTCCCTTTTCAATGATATATCACATGCCATATTTATTCATTCGTACTACGTTAGTAATTATAAAAACATGTTTTTAAAACCAATAATTTTTTTTTTAACAAGCATTATACTTGCCGTGGAGAAAGTATGATTAAATAAAACGATAAAATAATTCAATAAGTTGTTCAAATCTTTGCTATAATAAAACATTAACACAATTAAGAAGAATAAAGTAAATTCAGGTAACAAAAACAAAATAATAAGCAAAAAAGCAACATGGAGCAATTATGGAAAGAGTATTCGCAGTTATGCCAATGTATAGAGGTCCTCCATAAAAGCGTCACTCCTTGCTCAGAAAATTAAAATGTCTTTACCAATTAATTTAAGTATATCTATTTATTTGTATTTCTTGATTTCACTATTATTTCAATTATTTTAAAATAGTTGGCTATGAACAAACTTGACAATTTAATTTTTTGACAGATCATCTCAATTAATACTTAAACTCTCACTCAATCACACTCGTTTAAGAATTTAGAATTTTCAAAAATGATTTTCACTCACATTGATCGTTATAATATATTCGTTACATATTGCCAATGCAATTTTAATTCTGGATTAGCTCAAGCAGAATATAGGAACAGATTTCCACAAGCGCTACAGCCGAATAAAACTCTGTTCAGGAAATTAGCTACGAAACTGAAAAATAATGGTTCATTTTTAAAGAAGAAGACAAGGTTGAACAGTGTTACTGATAATGTAAATAAGGTAAACCGAGTTATTAATTATGTAAGAAATAAAAATACAGAAAATTTGGAAACATCATTAAGAGAAATTCAAATTACTTGTCATATAAATAAAACAAGTGCTAGAAAAATTTTAAACAAAAATGGTTACCGGTGTTATAAAGCCAAAAAAGTTCACAATTTACAAGCGGGGGACAAACCAAAGAGGACGACTTTTTGTAGGTGGCTGTTGGAAAAGAAGCGTGCCGATCCATTAATATGTAGTAAAATACTTTGGTCCGACGTGGCAAATTTTTCCAATAATGGATTTTTTAATCGTAATATTCATTACAAATGGACTTCTGAAAATTCACACTGGCATAGACCGACTGGGTTTCAAAATTCTTTTTCAATAAATGTGTGGATAGGTGTTTTAGGCACCAATTTAATAGGTCCTTATTTTTATGATGGTCACCTCAGTGGTCAAAGGTACCTAAACTTTTTGAGAAATGAATTTAATGAATTATTAGATGACCTACCGTTAGAGAATCGCCACAACTTTCAATATTTTCAACAAGATGGAGCTCCTCTCCACAATTCCCAGATTTGCCTAGATTATTTAGACGAAATTTCGCCTCAACATTGGATAGGTACCAATGGATTTATTCGATGGCCCCTTCGTTCTCCAGATATAACTCCAATGGATTTTATCTATGGAGGCATATTAAAGATAAGGTGTTTTCGACGACACCGCAAAATGTAGAGAACCTAAAAGCTCGAATTCAACAGGCATGTATTACAGTTACCCCCGAAATGCTGAGTAATGTTTTAAATGCAGTGCCCCGCCGCGCTCGATTGTGCATAATAAATCGCGGTGGACACTTTGAACACTTGATATGATATCTTAAAAATTATTTTGAGGATTAGATAAATATTAATGTTCTGTGTGCTAAATTCTTTTTATTATTAATTTGTTTTTGTTACCTGAATTTACTTTATTCTTCTTCATTGTGTTAATGTTTTATTATAGCAAAGATTTGAACAACTTATTGAATTATTTTATCGTTTTATTTAATCATACTTCTCCACGGCAAGTATAGTGCTTGTTAAAAAAAAATTATTGGTTTAAAAAAAATGTTTTTATAATTACTAACTTAGCACAAATGAATAAATATGCCATGTGACATATCGTTGAAAAGGGAGGAAAATACTCTATTTAATGGCGCCATTTCCCGCCCGTTTCAAAATAATTTTTTTAACAGCCTGAAGAGTAAATCTCAAAATACAGCGGTTTTGAAAAAAAATTAGATAAAATCTCGTTGAAAAACTCTGTTGTGCAAAAAATTTTCGCCTTAGAATTTTTCTCGTATCTCTTCAAATAACGGAGATATTTTACCTAGACGTTTTCCGCATTTTTGATATTTACCGCCATAACTCTTAAAGTAGGCCATGGATTTCAAATGTCTTCAAACCATTTTGTAGGTTATATAAATCGGCACAATTTTCATAAAAATGTTTTTTTTTTGTACGACTGATATTAAGTGAGATATTCTCTAGGGCCCTGATAAAATGGACAGTCTGTATGTCATTAATACATATTGTTAGTTTGTGACAAATAATGGGGATTTATGTTTTGTAATAAATGGTATATTTAATCATTAATAATTTAATGGTCAAATAATGTGACTTACCCATAATGCACATTGTAAACCATTATTTCACCATTATTAGACAATTCAGTAACCCCACAAATTTATCAATGACATTCCATTAAGTTTAATCATTGAAGTACCGATAAAATACCATTAGCATGCCATAGCAATAGTTCATTAAAGAGGTTCATAACACATCTCAAAACACATTAAATCCTACCATTAATACGTATGGAAATTTTATTCTGTAATCAATGTTACATTTCTAGCAGGGACTCCCCGACGATGCTAACATGTTTGGCGAAACGGGCGTTGAGTATAGCGTACAAGTGTTTGTGGAAACTACGTCAGAGGAGTGACGTCAAAGATTCCGAATCACTCCTGGACACATTTTCATGCTCAATGTGTGTTTGATAGTAGAAATTTCATGTAAAAGTATACACTGGTTCCCAAGATGAGGGTCATAGAATGTTTGCTTGTACTTACGTCTTTAACCTTCGTTTTCCTTGTAACTAGTTCTCCAAAATGCCACAGCTCCCCTCCTAATTTTTGAGCCCAATTTCTCACTCTACAAATTCAAAAACACAACAATGACTGTAATAAAGACACTATTAAAAATCTATATTTAAATAATAATATAATAATTTTATTACATTCATGTCTACGTCGCTGATTGTCGCACACAGTGTCCTATCACTTGAAACGCCCTGTACATCAAAATTTGTCGAATCATTGGCAGCGTGTTGATTTTTTACTTCTATGTAGCATTGTAATAAACTGTTTATCTGCTTATTCAGCACAGATAATATTTCTCTTTAGAAAACTACACAATACTCACAGTTTTGCTAGTTCCGGGTGCTGCTTTCCTCCTGTATCCTTGTTGTCGTCCTGGCCGCAGCTGATCGAGCTCACACACAAAAACACTGTCAGATAGGCGTATTTACTGAACCTCATTGTAAACAGTTAACTATTATTGTTTTTTCGAAATTTTGCGTTCGTTTACACGCAGCAAACATCACCTGTACGTGTACCTTGTAGGTCGGGCCTCTCTGTCGCACTGGGGCAAATCGATAGCCGCCGCTCGACGCAAGCGCTACTTCGTAAAAACTGCAATACTTATCACCAGCAATAATTAATTAGATCGGTTAAGATAAAGGGTCTATAGGGATTTTTATCGTTTTTGTTTTCTGTGGCTAATAATTATTTTTTCTGGAGCCATAGGCGGGCGCGGATTAGATTATTTTTATTTTATCGACTCTTTAGATTGCAACCAGAACGTACACATACACAGACAATTTTGCAAAATATATGCAAATTTATATTTAAAAAAAAACTACTATTGCAGGTATTTACAGAATATTTATGTATTAAAAAATATCAATTTCCGAGTTAAATGTACATATACTTCGGCCGAAAACTCGAGTCAGTAACGCAAAAAATAAGCGGCACTCTCGTCAAAGGATAGTAGCTCTTATTTGATACTAAAGCGGCACCTCGTTCTACCGTATAATCCCATTGAATCGAGAGAAATATATTAAGTTTAATCCGCCTACTAGAAATGGAAACCACGACTACCACAAACAATTTTAATGATCTAGTCGACCGCATAGAATAAATGATTAACGTGCCGCCTTTATAGCTAATAATTTGCTCGACTAACTATTCAGTCGTAAACAAACTTGGAAAGAAAGAAAGAAATTGTAAATCCCAGGCACTCAGTGGCGCCATATACGTATTTTTTTTTATACATTTATTTAACGTCGGCCTATTTCCGCTACTGAGGCCTAACACCGACGCTTGTAGACGAGCTACCCCCAACCAGGAATTTTGCCGAACCTCTTCCCTTAAGAAGAGTAGGGATCTTTTACTTGCCTAACATTTAATAGACAAGGGACCGACGGCTTTACATCCCCTCCGAAGGATGGTATATCTCCTATACAACCCTCGCCTAAGGTTGTATAGCTTCCGCGCATACACTGATATACAAGCCGCTGGAAGATGGGTGAGGCGAGGACGTGGTCTTCGTTGGAACGGTCACCAATCCAACTACTAACCACGCCTAACGTTGCTTTACATCGCATATCGAAGTATGTACATAGTAAAGACGCACCCATGCTCGCCCCATACGTATTTATGTAGGTACATATAAAATACTAATATTTCATAAAATAAAAAATAAATGCAATTAAATTTGTTTTCGCGCTCAACTCAGCTAAAAAGAAAAACTGGAATTCTTTTAAGAAAATTCTTAATGGCAGGCATAATTTTATTAGGAGTGGAATACTTACGTAATCCGACATTAAAACTGTAGAATGGTTGATGTTAAAAATTTAACCATGCCAGTTGTTCTTATTCCCCAGCGAGGACCAACGTGGAGGCGTGAGCATATCCCTTGCCGGGAAAGGATGGTGTCAGAATTGTTGATTAGGGAGTAGCAGGTTCAAAAAGTAAATAAATAAATAGACACAATTTAAAAATAAATAACTGTTCTAACAACATAAATAAACTTTCTTGTTAAAATAGAATAACTAAAAACAAAACATACCAAAGTTAAAAATAAATAACTGTTCTATAACAACAAAAATAAACGTTCTTGTTAAAATAATACAGGGTGTTGTATCATGAGAGGGACATAGCTTAATAGGAGGTAGAGAATATCAGTGGTAACCGGAACCTCCCATAGAAATGTCTCATTGGGCCTTCATTACGAAGTTACAGGGTGTTAAATAATTTTTGGCCAAACCTGTTTTTTGTCATAACTTTGACAGGGAATGAAATAACGGATTCATATTTGGTACGGCTAATGTACTAACGAGCCCCAAGAGGTACATGTATAAAAAGAAATATATCCAGGTCCGGACTCACTATAATTTATGTTTCTTCTTTGCATCAATAAAACATCACCCTGTATATATTTTTTTGAAATTTCGATACGATATTCGAAAAGAGCAAGAAAAAACAAACAAAATGGCCTATTTCATTTTTTTGTTACACCTTCGTGGTTATTTAAATACGTTGTTAAATGTGCAAGAAAATAGATTACAGAACCCTATTAAATGAGAGGCACGTGAAATAAATAGTTTTATAACTAAAATTTGCAAAAATTCTATTGAGCCTAGGTGGTCTGGGTGAATCCTAATTCCGGCACGTTTTAAAGGTCCATTTTGGTAAAAAACTGTGGTCCTAATAAGTAATCGGGTATGAAATAACAAAATTTTTAATCAATCACAGTAGGCTTGTTCAAAGAATAAAAGTGACAGATAATTTAAACCATTTAGGCCTAAGCAACCAGTTACTTTGATCAAGAAAATCATCAACATTTTATACTTAATAAAAATTGGAAAAGAGAACAAACTAAAATCTAAGTAAATAAAATATTTTCCATTCAATTAACAATAAATAACAAAACAATAACTAAATGTGTTTAAAAATAAAACGTAATTGACACTAAAGTAAATTTTCAAAATGTCCTCCCCCACATTCTGTGCATTTTCTTGCGCGTTTAGAAAGGTCACCAATTGCTCGACGTATCATTTCTGGATTATTCCGTATTTCGTCGCAGGTTGTAACGATGCGCTGGATTAAATGTTGTCTACTTTCAATTTCAATGCTATAAACCTCGTTTTTTAAGTGGCCCCATAAAAAGTAATCACAAGGGTTACAATCAGGAGATCTTGGTGGCCATTCATGTATACCCCCGCGTCCAATCCATCTATTAGGATACACATTGTTTAAGTGTTCTCTTACTTGAAGATTAAAATGTGGCGGGGCCCCATCATGCTGAAACAACATGCCTCTTATACCGATATTTTCTAACATATTCGGTAAAATGTTTTGAAGAAAATCAAAGTAAATTTCACCATTCAATCTTTCTTCAAAAAAATGTGGCCCTATCAAATGTCTATTCACAAGTCCGACCCAAACATTTACAGAAAACCTGTGATGCGAACGGCGTTGGCATACCGCATGTGGGTTTTCCTGTGCCCATTTATGATTATTTCGTGAATTGTTTACTCCATCCCTTGTAAATTGTGCCTCATCCGTAAATAAGGTTCTGTAAATGACTGGGCGATGGTTAGACAACCAATGACAAAATGCCAGGCGGGGGATATCGTCGCCAATGAGGAATACCAGTTGCCAAACTGATTCGTCTAGTGCTCATATTTGGGTTTTCTTGAACTACGTTTATAATATTGTTTTGTTCCTGCACACCTTGTTGTAAAACACGCTCCACAACTGCAGAAGTAGGAAACTTTCCGTGTTGTCTTGCATACTGGAACACCGTACTAAAGGTTTTATGATTAGGGCATCGACGACCAGGAAAACGCAGCCGATATTCTCTTTCCGCCGACCTACCATTTCCATTACAGAAACCATAGATGAATATTATGTCAGCATATTCCACGTTTGTAAATTTTACTGGCATAGTTAAAATATTTTCACAAGTTTTCACTAACTAAATGCGGATTATTGACACATTAAATTACTAACAAACAATTATTCAACTGTTTAGGAGATTTCTTTTTATTATCTGTCACTTTGAACAAGCCTACTGTGATTGATTAAAAATTTTGTTATTTCATACCCGATTACTTATTAGGACCACAGTTTTTTACCAAAATGGACCTTTAAAACGTGCCGGAATTAGGATTCACCCAGACCACCTAGGCTCAATAGAATTTTTGCAAACTTTAGTTATAAAACTATTTATTTCACGTGCCTCTCATTTAATAGGGTTCTGTAAACCATTTTCTTGCACATTTAACAACGTATTTAAATAACCACGAAGGTGTAACAAAAAAATGAAATAGGCCATTTTGTTTGTTTTTTCTTGCTCTTTTCGAATATCGTATCGAAATTTCAAAAAAATATATACAGGGTGATGTTTTATTGATGCAAAGAAGAAACATAAATTATAGTGAGTCCGGACCTGGATATTTTTTTTTTATACATGTACCTCTTGGAGCTCGTTAGTACATTAGCCGTACCAAATATGAATCCGTTATTTCATTCCCTGTCAAAGTTATAACAAAAAACAGGTTTGGCCAAAAATTATTTAACACCCTGTAGCTTCGTAATGAAGGCCCAATGAGACATTTCTATGGGAGGTTCCGGTTACCACTGATGTTCTCTACCTCCTATTAAGCTATGTCCCTCTCATGATGCAACACCCTGTATAATAAAAAACAAAACTTACCAACAATAATTTTCCACAATAAATAATTCATAATATCACAATCACTACATAGCACTATCACAAATTATCACTCACTCACCACTGTCGCTATCACTGCTGGCTCCTACATTTATCATTATTGGTTCAATCACTGCGTCAATCCGAATATCCGTATTCCACATTTTTTCTTCAATAATCAGCTATAACTCTTTCTAATGCACTGGATAGAAGGCCTTTTACATGTTCTAATTTAAAAGTTATATTTTCTCTTGCAACATTCCTCTTTACTTCAGCCCAAATAAGCTCAATGGGATTGAGTTCACAGTGGTAAGGCGGCAGCCGTAATACCTCAATACCTCTAGCTTTAGCCATTTCATCCACAATATATTTCTTATATATCGGCGAATGCTCTTTCGTTAGGGTTAGCAGTTCGGCTTTCAGTGAAGCACGATCGAATAGGATACTTTTACCATCTAACCATTCTTGAATTTGCGCTTTTCGCCATGCACTAGTTGGTAATTTTTCCAGTAATCGACTGTGGTACGGGGCGTTATCCATAATAAGGACAGATCCGGGTTCAATCTTAGCGAGAATTTTTGCAAACCATTCCTCGAACACATCCGCATTCATGTTCTCATGACACGACCGATAGAACTCCATCTTCCACAAATCCTGAATCATTTCCTATGTGCGTTATTATTAGACGTTTTCCTTTTCCTGTTGGCATTTTTAATCCTGTTGACCAATCTTCCATATTGCCTTGACGAACACTTTTTACATTTCTATCTTGCCAAAATTGCGTTACAGTATGTCCTTCATTTAACCACGTCTCATCTAAATAATAGTATTTTCTTCCTCTTTCAAGGGCAGCTCTAATTACCCGAATATAATTCTTTCGCCAGCAAATAATATCTCTAATATATTTCTCTTTCTTTTTGCAAATACAAAGTTCATATCATGCAAACATTTTTTTAACGTCGATTTGCCCATTTTGGGTATATGTATCATCATTTAGGGACTGTAAAATTTTCTTAACAATAGGGATTTCATTATCATAGAAGAATTTATGAACTTTACGTCGAATTCCATTTTTCTGGAATTTGTCTAATATTATTTTTTTCTTCCAGACTTCGCTTTATGTTTCTGAACATCCCCTTCATTTTTTCTTCTCTTAAAATTCTGTAAATAGTCCGTTCACTCACGCCGGTATACCTTGGAGTCATGTTAACTAAACCTGTTGATCCTGATTTCTGTATCATCGGATGATCTTTCTCCAATGCATGATATACATTCAAAATAATTTTCTTCTCCTTGAAACTTAATGGAGACTTTCTAGAGGTATGAACTTTTACCACTTCTTTTGAACAACCGGGAACCGCTTCCATTTTTGCACGTTTAAAAGTATTACGATATCCCACAATTACACTTATTTTCACTAAAGCACTAACAATATAAAACTTTAAGGCACTGTGATACAACAAGTACGTAATTTGTAAACAAAAATTGATGCCGCCCAATTCATAAGCAATTCACACCATAAATATTTCACACGATATAAAATTTTAAGGCACTATAATACCACAAATACATAATTTATAAACAACAAATTAATTCCGCCCAATTGATAAACGACCGCACTCTATGTCCACTGATTTTAAACTGAGTTAAGGGTTTAACGCACCAAACACCGCTGAATACGTGGAGAATGTTGCCAGATTTAAGCATGATATTTTAAATTTAAGATATGGTAGTTCATGCATAGTTAATTCAAGCCGAGGACTTTCATTCCTTCGAAATTGATGCTATTCGTCAAATTTTCCAAACTTAAGGAAAATAAATGGCTAACATATTATATTAGGGAATTTACAAAACTTGCAAATCCGCACGCCCCTAATTCTGCTGACTAGAGTTACTTGTGGATAGAGAGCGGTTCTAAATTACCCGGCATTAATACATCCATCGTCATTCCTTACTGAGATACAGGATGTTTTACTGATTTTGGCCAAATCTTTCTTTGGTCATAACTATTGAACCATTGAACTATTTTGGTTTATTATGAAGTTCTATCAAGAAAAATAAGTGAAACATATATTATAAATATGAACCGATTATACAGGGTAATATAATAAACACCGTGGTGTTTAAGGGGAATAGTAGCTCAGTGTGTTAAAGCGACTGGCTAGCAAACTGAGTTGCCTAGCGAAGTGGGTTCGATTCCCGCAAGGCGAAATAATTTTTCATTTAAAAAAAATGCCCCAAGAGTGGTTCGGAGTCCACATTAAACTGTAGGGCCTCGCCTAGCACAAGATCCTTGATATCTTCCAGGGGGTTACTTCGGTAACTTGAGAGGCGGTTAAGAAAACATTTTAAGAACCATTTAATAAAAAACTGACAATATGTTGTATATCAAAATTTTGTAGATCTGTTTCGATATTCGAAAAGGGCAGAAAAAATTGAATAGAGCAGCACACTTAATTTGTTTGCGCATTTCATTCATCAACCTTGATTACTTGCCGTAAATCCAATTTCATTAAAATGGTGGAGACAGTTGGAACTTCAATATTTATTTCAGGGTTTAATTATCAAAAAAATTTAACTTTAGAGAAAATTCTTACATTTCTAGACTAAGTAAGTGAACTATTGTAAAACAATTTTAAAAACAATGTAGATTTGCACACATAAATTAAAATTCTACTACTTGTTGGTACTTATACATTTAAAAATATTATTATTTTTAATGTATGTATGTACTGTCGTGAGCAGAAAAAAAATGGGACAACTTTTTTTTTCTAATGTAAATCTGTCTATTTGAATATGTAATGACTAGCCGAAAAAAACAAATATCACTTAATTTATTTTTTATTTTAATGCTGTAGTTATTGCTATAAATAGTAAATGATGGATGGAAAGTGGAGAATAAACGGTACGATTAGTAGAAATCCTGGATCAAAGGACAAAGGATATCCTATTTAACAAGAAACTAACTATTAATATTTCGTTATTGCACCATTTCTATTTATAACTTCTATAAGTCTGTTTGGCATAGAATTAAATAACCTTATACATTAATCATTAGTAATAATTTTTTCCCATGCATTATTTATTATTTCCAGTAATTCTGCATGACAGCGTAGCTCCGATTCTCTTACTCGCGGGCGGGCCAGTACTACTCGATCCTGAGTAAAATGGATTTTCTACTAAAGCATTTACCAATTGCAAATCTTGTTGTTGATTTGATATCCTTCGTCGCCCTGCTCCAGGATTTCTACTAATCGTACCGTTTATTCTCCACTTTCTTAAAATGTTACACACCGAATTTTTGTCAATATTATAAAGCAGTGCAATTTGTCTCATTGACCATCCATCTTCTGCTTTAGCAATAACTCCAGATTTAACTAAATCACTTATATGAAGCATATTAGTTTTTTTGCACACTTGCAATAAATTATGACAACTAACTGACAATGTCACAAAAATTAAAGTTAGATGTACACTACTAGATTTTAGCACAATACCGTTATAAGACGTCCTATTTTTTTTTGCTCACGGCCGTCCAATATAATAAATAAATGAAAGTAATAAATACATAACTACAACAACTACTCAAAGTGGCCTTCATTTCGTTGAATACATTTCCTTGCTCAAGTAGTAATATTTCTAATTACACGTCTAATCATATCCGGATTATTTCTAGCTTCTACGTAAGCGTTATTAACGCGTTCCAAAAATTCCTCTCTACTATTAATGGCTATGTCATATACCTTTGCTTTTAAATGTCCCCAAAGATAATAATCAACAGGATTGAAATCCGGTGACCTTGAGGGCCAATGATGAGGTCCATTTCGATCTATCCACATATTTATAAAGTTCCCGCAATATTCCTAAATTGGGGTAGAGCGCCATCATGCTGGTAATACATTCCCGCAGCATTTTCATTTTCCAATAGGCCTTCATTTCGTTGAATACATTTCCTTGCTCAAGTAGTAATATTTCTAATTACACGTCTAATCATATCCGGATTATTTCTAGCTTCTACGTAAGCGTTATTAACGCGTTCCAAAAATTCCTCTCTACTATTAATGGCTATGTCATATACCTTTGCTTTTAAATGTCCCCAAAGATAATAATCAACAGGATTGAAATCTAGACCTTGAGGGCCAATGATGAGGTCCATTTCGATCTATCCACATATTTATAAAGTTCCCGCAATATTCCTAAATTGGGGGAGAGCGCCATCATGCTGGTAATACATTCCCGCAGCATTTTCATTTTCCAATAACACGGGTAAAAATTTTTCCAAGGAGTCTAAATAAAGTTCACCTGATAATCTACCAGAGAGGATATGTGACCCAATGAATAATTGTTGAAAACACTGCACCAAATATTAAGAGCAAATCTATGTTGGGATTTATTCTGTGTTACATCGTTACAGCATGCGGATTCTCTTCTGCCCAAACATGTGAATGTCTTCAATTATAAATAGTAGAGGGAGGGTCCATGTCGTCGAAAGTCGTCAAAATCCTCAAGTAACCCATTCTGGCAAGGTAAATAATTTCTGAGTTTACATATGGAAAGAAGGTCCTTAGATGCATCAGAAATGCCTTGCAACAAACACCAGCCAAACGTTCCTTATAGTAAAATAAGGATTTTATAGAGGAGTTTGCGACTAAAAATATTATGTTTAATATTCCGCCCTCTAAAAGCACATTTGAACTATGCTAAGCCCAGTCAGGCTATTTATTTTTCGATTGCAACAGACACTGGACCGCTAGATAGCTCCTGCTGACTATTTTACATGTCGCTATCCCGAAGATACCGAAATGTACTAAATAGTCAAGTGATCCTCGTGTCGGTCGTCATATGCCTACCTTGCACTGACGAGAGCCAACAGCTCGAAACTGCAGTCTGCAAGTGGCGTGTGACGACTGGCACGAGGGCTCCTTTAAGTAGGATCAGTCTTTCGGCTGGTGTTTGTTGCAATCGAAGCATTAGCGTTTTGATGGTAATATGCAATTATTACACTTAACGCGCGAGGCTTGTAACTTGTAATTCAGCGCTCGGCGGGGCACATAGCCCGGAAAGTAGCTATTGGTTGCAGTCTGGTTACGTTCCTAATAAGGAGTTTGCGACTAAAAATATTATGTTTTAACTCGAGAACGGAAATTTTGTCAGCTTTCAAAAAGATAGGAATAATTTTTCCTCTATAACCAATAGTTTTCGAGTTATTAGCGAGAAACAAAAAAAAGTCAAAATTTAGGGCCTTCCGGAAGCAATCCCCCGCAAGGCTCACCTCCTAGGGTCGGGGACTTTTAGGATGTTTACCTCCTAACTACCCCAAACCTATTTCTGAAATCAAATATTTTGTCACCCTCCATGTAGTCGACAGGACTATAGGGTCAAGAGATATTGAGGTCTTCTATCACTCTGTGGTGCCGACAGGTTCGTACTCAGTGAAACACTGTATATGGTACACGGGCCTAGAAGTTGTTTCTAATAAATGGCGCATGCGCCGGTAATATGACTTGCTCTCTTTCTTTTTCTTCATGCTGATACTCGTCATAATAATAGTAACCACAACCAAATTGAACCAGTATTAAAGACCTTACCTCAATGCCAAAAACTATAATATTTTTTTTTATAAATTATTGCGTTTCTAACAATTTATCATATCGCAATAAATAAAAATCAAATTAGAGGGAATTTTGTCTGCACCTTTTTATTTGCAACGTATTTTTCAGGTTAAAGGAGGGAAAACAGTAAGTCCACCCAAGAAGGCTTGTTCTTGAGTTTGTTGTGTCCAGCGCACACTTGGAAACTCATCGGTTTCATCAAAGGTAAGTATTTTTATGAAGTTTTTTTTTTTAAATTGGATTTGTTGAAGCGAATTTTTATTATTTTTAACAAAAATGCGAATCCATCTCGTCCTTAATGGACGGATAATACAGATATAACATAGCACTTTCTCTAAATAATAAATAAATGGCCAAGCCATTACAACATGCATAATTGAGCCTATGCACTTTTTTATTGATCTTCATACATTTTAAATCGTTAACCAATTACTTTTGAACTGATTGCGCTCATATTATGGCAGCAACCACAAGCACATGTTGCTGTAACTAACGATTATGTGATTATGTCTTTATTTATGTATAACAAATCTCCTCATAAAAACGAAATTGTCAACTGAGTCGCCAGTATCACCGCAGTGAGTCAGCAGACACACTCAAGTATATGGAAAAGTTTGTTCCTTCTGGCTGCTACGTTTGAACTCCGGTTTCAGAATCCTTGATTTATTGTGCCCGGAAAGCCCGAATTCGAAAATGTTAACTTTTCCTGACTGTGATCTGCATTATTTCATGTGTTTCCGTGTCCTCTGTTGCTTGCAACAGATCAAGCTTTTAACAAAAACTTTAAAAATGAGAGATTGCTTCAGTTTTGAATATTGCGATATATGTAAAATCCAGGACGTGATCATGATGCAGTTATGGTGATTTGAAGGGGCTGTGGAAAAGGACAAGGGTTTTCTATAGTGGTGGTAGGTAAGACACTGACAAATTTAACAACTTACAAATGAATCCCTGATATTGTCTGTGATTATTTGCTTTTGGCATGTTCTTTTTTTTTCGTTTCATTGGGTATTTTATCGCAGTTCTGTACAAAAATATACATAAAAGTTAATGAAAGAGACATTTATTTCCATCCAGAGGGTGTGTCAGATAAATGACAGTTAAGTTTTTAAGTTCACAAAACGTGTCATTAGAGTCATGTTCTTTTGGGGTTTGAAGAAATAGTATTCAATAAATAATTAAAAATGTATATTAAAATACTCTTTACTTTTTCGAAAAATGTCCACCCCTTTATGATAATGCTTTTTAGGAAACTGTTTATAAATTTCTATAGAAGAATCAGTCAATAAGTTAAATTTATATTATTAATATTAAATTCGACTTGGTACTTTTGTGACTCGTCTATCACTCACTTCGTTCGTGCGGCAAACCTACAGACTTATCACAAAAGTATCACTTTTACGCCTAATAAAACAGTATACTTTTTTTTTCAAATGGTGACGGTGGTGACTCTTTGTGTCCATTGAATTGTACTTTTTTTATGAATCACCACAACCACTATGCTGGGGTTTTTATGGACATTTATTTTAAGAAACTGTAAAAAGCTTGTACTTGTAGTGTTATAAATATTTTAAATGTATAGTTATTATTATACTGCTATCAAAAAATTTCGTATCAAGTTACCTTTGCAATTTAAAAGAGAAAAGTATGTGTGTTTATTATTATTTAAAATTCTAAATCAAAACTTTTCAAATAACAACACTTTGTAACAAAATTAAAATATTTACAATTAACAAAAATTACAAATATTGTTCAAAGTGGCCTCCCCTATCATGATCATCTTGTCTTGCTCGATGCTCTGTCTCTCGAATGACATTTTCCAACATTTCAGGTGTTACAGTATCGAATGCAGCTTTTATTTTATATTTTAGATTTCTTAATATCAAAACTGGTGTCCCGTACACTTTATCCTTGAGATATCTCCATAAATAAAAATCCAAACAGGTTAAATCCGGGGATCTGGCGGGCCACCTTGTGGGACCATGAGTTGCTATCATTTGTTGAAAATATCAGACTTCGTGCCAGTCGTCACACACCACTTGCAGACTGCAGTTTCGAGCTGTTGGCTCTCTTCAGTGCAAGGTAGGCATATGACGACCGGCACGAGGATCCTTTGATTATTTGGTACATGTCGGTATTTTTACGATAGCGACATGCAAAATAGTCATCAGGCGCCATCTAGCGGTCCATTGTCTGTTGCAATCGAAAAATAAATAGCCTGACTGGGCTTAGCATAGCTGAAATGTGCTTCTAATTTTTTCTGTCGCAAGCTCCTCTATAAAATCCTTATTTTACTATAAGGAACGTAACCAGACTGCAACCAACAGCTACTCTCCGGGCTATGTGCCTCGCGGAGCGCTGAATTACAAGGTACAAGCCTGGTGCGCTAACTGTAATAATCGCATATTACCAACATAACGCTAATGCTTCGATTGCAACAAACACCAGCCGAAAGACTGATCCTGCTTAATATTTCAAGCGCGTCGCACAGGGAAATGAAGCATTATATATTATTACTATAAGAAAATAGAAAAGAACCATTATGTCAAAAAAAGAAGAAAAAACTGAACTATAACATATACTCAGTCAATAAAACAGGAAATACATACATAAAAAGTATACTACTAATATTCCTTACAAGCTTGATTCATTTTTGCAAGGTCGCTAAAAATTGTAACTCAGTATTTTAATTCTCTTAATTCGTCAGTCATCCAATTATCATCCTTCGGTGTTTTTTGCACAGTCTTGGGCATACAGTCCTTGTAAATTTACCCTCTCTAAAAAATTACAGAACTGTAAAATGTTCCTTTGCAAAAATTTTTACACTGAACAAATTTATTTTCTTTATATTCAGTGAAAACTGTGCGTATATATATTGATTGAGAAAGATGATCAGATGAGTACAGGTTAATAACATTAAATTTAAAGTTGGTAACATTAGAATTTATCAGAAAATTATCAGTGCATGTGCTAGATGAAGTTATTCTTGTAGGCATTTTGATGGCAATTGTAATGTCATAACATCCAGGTAAATCGGTCAAAAGTGCCAAATTAATACTGCAGGAATTATAATGTAATATATAATTTTGTTTTTATTTTACTTTTTTGGCTGGCACCTGGTTCATTTCTATTTAAAAATTTTAACATAGATACAAATAAAGCATTTTATTTTAACTGTTAAACAGGTAGATATCGATCTAAGTATGTTGACCGAGTTGGCCTGTTTGTTTCCAGATTGCAAGCAAGTAATTTTCTAATAACATATTTATACAAAATTATATCATATATAGTATGTATGTAGCAATTAGATAACGAGTAGGTACTTCTTTCTGTTGCCAGACATTTTATTGAACGAAGTAGAGGGGGTAAGAATAAGAACTATGTATTTATACACAAGCAATAAAATAATAAATATGACGTTACAAATTTACAAAGGAAAACCTAACATTTTAACAGTTTAAGATATATCAGGCACAGTACGTAAATGTACAGCTCAAAAATTGAAGCGAAAAGCTCTTAAAATTGATATAATAATAATTTTGAATTTTAAGAGGAATAGCTTAAGCTTTTTAAAACTTATCATAATTTCTACAGGTATTCTAGTCTGTAGTAGCTTCAAAATTTTATTTTTTTATAATGGAATTTTATAAATGTACTCAAAAAGATGTATGCTTGTTCATAAAACATATTTACAGTCAACATTAAGGAAAGAAGGCAAGTTAAATAACAGCCTCCCACTCACACTTGGAGGATCAAAGCTTACTTGCTTACTACGTAGTAAGATTTGTGGTTTTGTCTTTTTTTATTTAGTTGGAAATTCAGAAAAGATATTTATTTGTAAAGTTTAAAAGATCCGAGTCATGTTCCTTGACCTGTACAATGTACACTAAAGTAAATGTATTTAAAAACCTTATGAGTTATTATTTTTGTTGTTGTTGTCTAGTTCACTCCATTCTCACATAAATAATTGATCTACTTACAAAAGCAACCTATTTCATAAAAAATTACTATATTTTTTTCTGTTTAGGTGAATGAAATGCTACACGAATTAGGAGGTTCTGCACAAAAACCTAGGATAGAGATGACAAAGACGTGTTGAGGAAGATCACGTCACATGATCAGCGCTTCACTGTCACGGTAAATGGCTCTGAGGGCAAGCTCAAACGGACAGAACTTATACAAAGACATTCAAAAACGAATCCGCATTTATATTCGTCTAAAAGTGTCCAACAACAAATCTACTGGATAGAGCAAAATAATAACCGAGTGAGATCTACGCAGAATTTTTCCGTTAATTTTCTTCTCTCCTTCAACTTTTATGATGCGTAGTCCTATTTAAAAAGTCAAGCATACGCTGGGCCCAGATCCTGCTGTTGGAGTCATTTTGTATGAGAACTTTTGTGCTATTGCGGCCGAATTAGAATAACCGATTTTTTTAATCAAATAATCTGTTTTTTCAAAATAGAAGTCTGTTGTAAATAGAGATTTTTATGTCAGTTCTGTCTAAATTATTTTAGCAAGAAACCATTGGTGGGTATCACAAAATATTGACACTAATAAAAATAATAAAATATATTATGATTGATTCGTCACAGGTGAGAACCATATTTACAACGGAAAATCAGTCGATTACTTTTTTTCGGCCGCAAAAACCACTTAAAAAAATTAAAACACTAACACTACACTAAAATACACTACTCGACGCAAGTTTCACTAACCATCTCAACAACATCAAGAAACGAATAACACTGATTTTAATTATCTCCTAATGATGCTAACATGATTAGCGAGACATTCGCCGAGTAGTGTATTTCTAATAGTAGTTTCTTGACATCAAAGATATTGATTTCTGACAAATAACCCATCAAACTGTCCCCACGGCCAGGAACCGGATCCAGAATCTCCTTAAGCACCGTATAAAAATTGAAGGAGATTCTCAGACGATTATTGAAAAAATCAGTAGCTGTTAGTCTAATATTCGCCAATTATGACTTGTACCCACGCATCAGTTGCAGCATACGGGAACGCTAATGTATAGACGTCTACACCAATCACGTGGTGTACGACTTTCTGCGTCAGGTGGCTTTTTCATAATTGGCGCAATTACTACAATTAATGTAGATAAATATCCTCTTGTAATGATCTATTTTTGTCAGATATATCAAAATAAAGTATCATGTCAGATAAAAACAATAAATACCTACCTATCTACTCAGATTGTGTGTTTTATTTCACCCAGTTGCATATAGTTGGTAGCCATATTAAAGAATATGAACTTTTCCTTCATTTATTAGTTGTTGACAATTGATTAAATAGTTTCTCGCATCTATGTTGCTCTAATACTCCTGATAAAATCAAAATCTACAAATTTTGCATTGAATCCATATAAATCTGCTTACTGTCATCCTACAGATCATTAACATCAAATTAGACTGCGTTTAGTATCGGAAGTACATGAAACCGAAGAGATTTAATAACTGTGCTCCTAAAAATTTCATTAAATACCTCCACGCATTTCTGTTATCTTAATACTCCTGCTATATTTCAAAATCTACAAATGTTGCATTGAATCCGTACAAATCTGTTCATTATCCCACAGATCATTAAAAACAAAGTAGACTGCATTTAGTAGCGGGAGTACATGAAACCGAAGAAATTTAATATCTGTGCTCCTAACAATTTCATTAAATACCGCCACGCATTTCTGGTATCCTAATACTCCTGCTATATTTCAAAATCTACAAATGTTGCATTGAATCCGTACAAATCTGCTCGTTACCCCACAAATCATTAAAAACAAAGTAGACTGCGTTTAGTAGCGGGAGTACATGAAACCGAAGAAATTTAATATCTATGCTCCTAACAATTTCATTAAATACCGCCACGCATTTCTGTTATCCTAATACTCCTGCTATATTTCAAAATCTACAAATGTTGCATTGAATCCGTACAAATCTGCTCGTTACCCCACAAATCATTAAAAACAAAGTAGACTGCGTTTAGTAGCGGGAGTACATGAAACCGGAGAAATTTTAGATTTGTGCTCCTAACAATTTCATCAAATGCCTCCACACATTTCTGGTATCCTAATACTCCTGCTATATTTCAAAATCTACAAATGTTGCATTGAATCCGTACAAATCTGCTTGTTTTCCCACAAATCATTAAAAACAGAGTAGACTGCACATAGCATCCGGAGTACATGAAACCGAAGAAATTTAATATCTGTGCTCCTAACAATTTCATTAAATACCTCCACGCATTTCTGTTATCCTAATACTCCTGCTATATTTCAAAATCTACAAATGTTGCATTGAATCCGTACAAATCTGCTCGTTACCCCACAAATCATTAAAAACAAAGTAGACTGCGTTTAGTAGCGGGAGTACATGAAACCGAAGAAATTTAATATCTGTGCTCCTAACAATTTCATTAAATACCTCCACGCATTTCTGTTATCCTAATACTCCTGCTATATTTCAAAATCTACAAATGTTGCATTGAATCCGTACAAATCTGCTCGTTACCCCACAAATCATTAAAAACAAAGTAGACTGCGTTTAGTAGCGGGAGTACATGAAACCGAAGAAATTTAATATCTGTGCTCCTAACAATTTCATTAAATACCTTCACGCATTTCTGTTATCCTAATACTCCTGGTATATTTCAAAATCTACAAATGTTGCATTGAATCCGTACAAATCTGCTCGTTATCCCACAAATCATTAAAAACAAAGTAGACTGCACATAGCATCCGGAGTACATGAAACCGAAGAAATTTAATATCTGTGCTCCTAACAATTTCATTAAATACCTCCACGCATTTCTGTTATCCTAATACTCCTGCTATATTTCCAAATCGACAAATTTTACATTGAATCCGTACAAATCTGCTCGTTATCCCACAGATCATTAAAAACAAAGTAGACTGCGTTTAGTAGCGGGAGTACATGAAACCGAAGAAATTTTAGATCTGTGCTCCTAACAATTTCATTAAATACCTCCACGCATTTCTGGTATCCTAATACTCCTGCTATATTTCAAAATCTACAAATGTTGCATTGAATCCGTACAAATCTGCTCGTTACCCCACAAATCATTAAAAACAAAGTAGACTGCGTTTAGTAGCGGGAGTACATGAAACCGAAGAAATTTAATATCTGTGCTCCTAACAATTTCATTAAATACCTCCACGCATTTCTGGTATCCTAATACTCCTGCTATATTTCAAAATCTACAAATGTTTCATTGAATCCGTACAAATCTGCTTGTTATCCCACAAATCATTAAAAACAGAGTAGACTGCACATAGCATCCGGAGTACATGAAACCGAAGAAATTTTAGATCTGTGCTCCTAACAATTTCATTAAATACCTCCACGCATATCTGGTATCCTAATACTCCTGCTATATGTCAAAATCTACAAATGTTGCATTGAATCCGTACAAATCTGCTTGTTATCCCACAAATCATTAAAAACAAAGTAGACTCCACATAGCATCCGGAGTACATGAAACAGAAGAAATTTAATATCTGTTCTCCTAACAATTTCATTAAATACCTCCACGCATTTCTGTTATCCTAATACTCCTGCTATATTTGAAAATCTACAAATGTTGCATTGAATCCGTACAAATCTGCTCGTTACCCCACAAATCATTAAAAACAAAGTAGACTGCGTATAGCATCCGGAGTACATGAAACCGAAGAAATTTAATATATGTGCTCCTAACAATTTCATTAAATACCTCCACGCATTTCTGTTATCCTAATACTCCTGCTATATTTCCAAATCGACAAATTTTACATTGAATCCGTACAAATCTGCTCGTTATTCCACAGATCATTAAAATCAAACTAGACTGCATTTAGTAGCGGGAGTACATGAATCCGAAGAAATTTAATATCTGTGCTCCTAACTTTTTCATGAAATACCTACACGCGTTTATGTTATCCTAATACACCTGCTATATTTCAAAATCTACAAATGTTGCATTGAATCCGTACAAATCTGCTTGTCATCCCACAAATCATTAAAAACAAAGTAGACTGCACATAGCATCCGGAGTACATGAAACCGAAAAAATTTAATATCTGTGCTCCTAACAATTTCATTAAATACCTCCACGCATTTCTGTTATCCTAATACTCCTGCTATATTTCCAAATCGACAAATTTTACATTGAATCCGTACAAATCTGCTCGTTATCCCACAGATCATTAAAAACAAAGTAGACTGCGTTTAGTAGCGGGAGTACATGAAACCGAAGAAATTTTAGATCTGTGCTCCTAACAATTTCATTAAATACCTCCACGCATTTCTGGTATCCTAATACTCCTGCTATATTTCAAAATCTACAAATGTTGCATTGAATCCGTACAAATCTGCTTGTTATCCCACAAATCATTAAAAACAGAGTAGACTGCACATAGCATCCGGAGTACATGAAACCGAAGAAATTTAATATCTGTGCTCCTAACAATTTCATTAAATACCTCCACGCATTTCTGTTATCCTAATACTCCTGCTATATTTCAAAATCTACAAATGTTGCATTGAATCCGTACAAATCTGCTCGTTACCCCACAAATCATTAAAAACAAAGTAGACTGCGTTTAGTAGCGGGAGTACATGAAACCGAAGAAATTTAATATCTGTGCTCCTAACAATTTCATTAAATACCTCCACGCATTTCTGGTATCCTAATACTCCTGCTATATTTCAAAATCTACAAATGTTTCATTGAATCCGTACAAATCTGCTTGTTATCCCACAAATCATTAAAAACAGAGTAGACTGCACATAGCATCCGGAGTACATGAAACCGAAGAAATTTTAGATCTGTGCTCCTAACAATTTCATTAAATACCTCCACGCATATCTGGTATCCTAATACTCCTGCTATATGTCAAAATCTACAAATGTTGCATTGAATCCGTACAAATCTGCTTGTTATCCCACAAATCATTAAAAACAAAGTAGACTCCACATAGCATCCGGAGTACATGAAACAGAAGAAATTTAATATCTGTTCTCCTAACAATTTCATTAAATACCTCCACGCATTTCTGTTATCCTAATACTCCTGCTATATTTGAAAATCTACAAATGTTGCATTGAATCCGTACAAATCTGCTCGTTACCCCACAAATCATTAAAAACAAAGTAGACTGCGTATAGCATCCGGAGTACATGAAACCGAAGAAATTTAATATATGTGCTCCTAACAATTTCATTAAATACCTCCACGCATTTCTGTTATCCTAATACTCCTGCTATATTTCCAAATCGACAAATTTTACATTGAATCCGTACAAATCTGCTCGTTATTCCACAGATCATTAAAATCAAACTAGACTGCATTTAGTAGCGGGAGTACATGAATCCGAAGAAATTTAATATCTGTGCTCCTAACTTTTTCATGAAATACCTACACGCGTTTATGTTATCCTAATACACCTGCTATATTTCAAAATCTACAAATGTTGCATTGAATCCGTACAAATCTGCTTGTCATCCCACAGATCATTAAAATCAAACTAGACTGCACATAGCATCCGGAGTACATGAAACCGAAGAAATTTAATATCTGTGCTCCTAACATTTTCATTAAATACCTCCACGCGTTTCTCTTATCCTAATACACCTGCTATATTTCAAAATCTACAAATGTGCATTGAATCCATACAAATCTGCTTGTCATCTCACAGATCATTAAAATCAAACTAGACTGCGTTTAGTATGGGGAGTACATGAAACAGAAGATATTTAATATCTGGGCTCCTAACAGTTTCATTAATACCTCCACGCATTTCTATTATCCTAATACTCCTGCTACATTCCAAACAAATTTTGCATTGGGTCCGTACGAATCTGCCTTTGATCTTACAGATCGAGCAAAACTATGTTTCATTTCGCTTATCTTTAAAATCGAACTAGACTGCGTTTAGTATCAACGAGCACATACCATCAAAGAGGCAAATTTTTTAATGTTTCTGATAATTCTTCAAATACCTCCTCGAGTTCCTGTTATCCTAATGCTCCTGATATGTTTCATAATATACAAATACTGCTTTGAAGAGGTGTAGTACTCCGGATATTTCTTTAAAATATCTCCTCACGTTACTATTATCCTGATATTTAAAATTGTATTTTAGTTCCACAGATCTTAAAAATCGAATAGTGTCTAGTATATAACTTCAGTGCTCCTAATAATTCATTGAATACCTCCTTGCATTTCTGTTACCCTAATACCTGCGCTAGAGTTCTAAAGATGAAAGAGGACTCTTTGTTTCATAGATGTTTAAAATGAAGCGAGACTGCTTATGCAACTACGAATGTATAAAATGGAAAAGGGTGATTCCAGACTCCTGTAATTAAATAAACAACTCCTCGCATTTCTGTAATCCTACTACCCCCGATATAACTTTAAGTTAAAGAATTTATGTTTGCATTGGGTATATTTAAACATAATCCGATTGAAGTCTACCGTGTAAACGTAGTAACGCGCGAACGAATGCAATGAAGCTACTGTCCAATAGATGGCAGCAGATGAAAACGTTTACAGTTTGTGCTGAGAAGGTTCACAGAGTACCGTATAGATGGCGACGATTGGAGACATTTGCCACTATGAAACCACAGTAGAGTATTCTCTACTGTGATGAAACTATATAATACGTATATCGACCCTTGACCGTCAGATGGGAGAAGCAGCGTATTTTATTATCTTATATTTGACACATCAAAAATGAAATGTAGATAACTTATTGTTTCTAAAGGCAATAGAACATACTTTTCTTCGAATTATCGTAAAAATCATAGTGCTAATGATTAATTGGGATGTAATGTTTTATTTGAGAAGTGACTAGTGACTCCTAAGGGATAAGGATTTGAGAAATAAACACATAAAATTTAGGTTATGTTTACTTACTAATTGTGACTAACGAGATATTTATCAAATGTAAGAAAATGCACTGATTATGAAATAACCTTTAAGAAAATCGGCCCAGTCTCCGAGTATGAAGATTAATATCGATGATTTTGATGAAAAATTGGATCAGCCTAGAGATAAATGTGACAAAATACGTTCAACGATATGCTTCCTATCAATGTGTCGACTGCTAGCCCTCATTTGTACACTATTTATGATATTATGCATTCTACTCCTATGTAAAGCTTACATAAAATTCGTTCTGCTCTGGCTAGAACAGCAAGACAGTGTGGTAATATCTGTAACAATCTGCTTCCTGTTTATCATAGTTTCCCTTCCCGTCAGCATCGGATACATAGTTTTAGTTGTAGCTTCAGGTTACCTGTTTGGTGTATTCCGAGGGCTGCTACTTACAATTCTCGGAGCAAATTTTGGACTGCTAGTAGCGCACAACATACTACGAGTGATTGGACACCACCACAGTGTTTACAAGTACACACAGAACGACATGGCTCAGGCCATAATGAGGGTTATATCAGGACCGTTGTGTTTCAAAATAGTATTCTGTTCAAGACTGACCCCAATACCCTTTGGACTACAGAACACAATATTTGCTGTAAGTGCAAAAAATTAAACTGGTATTTGATACACATGGTTACTAATTTTTTTTGTTACAGCTCAGCAACGTTAACAGTGGAGTCTACCACGTTGCTTCATTGTTTGGACTTTTTCCTGCTCAATTTGTAGGTGTTTACGTTGGGTCCACTCTGCGTTCCATGCAAGACGTTCTTGAAAGCAGACATATTTCGTCTACGACTTATTTCTTTGCTTCCGTACAGGTAAAATATATGGTAGTATTAAAAAGTGATTGTTTGACTGTTTAAAGACTTAAATAGTGTATAGTTAAGAGAACAACAAGTGAGTATGGATGCTCGCTTCAAAAAGTTTGCTGTGATTATGACCACTGTTATTTTATTTAAATTAAATGTCTTAGGTCTTAAATGACGGTATTTTTCAGTTGATGTTTGGAGCCTTTCTGATGGTGTGGCTGGGGGCCAAGGCGAGGAAAGAGCTCCTGAAAGCAATAGCTGAGGCGGAAAATGCTTCTACCAAAGTGACATCATTTTCTGTGTGATATTTTTAGATTGTTCATATATCTATTTGTTTATTCCCTATTTAACGAAGACCAAATATATTTATTTCTAAGTCAGATCTGTTGTGGTTGCAAGAAGAGTTAAAATAAAACTATTTTTATATTTCGATATAAGTCGTTGGTTTTATTTTGATTGTGTAAAATCACTGACTAAATGTGTTCGTCAATGATATAATTGTGTCATTAAAATGAGATGATGGGCAGTTAAAGAAAGTAATGGCAGTCGGCAAGTAATTACGGAAATTGACAGCCAAATTCTTTGGTAACAATGCAATCACACATCGAAAAAGAAATGTACTTTACGCTAATTAGCAACAAAATATAATGCACCTAGTTTTTGCAAAAGTAATCTAGCTCCATTTTGAAGATCTGTGAAGCAGGAAGTAATCATGCTCGACTTCGAGATCTATCACAAGAACTGGGGATCATAAAGCGAGAGGTTTCTCAAATTTCGCTTTAGTCTACTCAACGGATTGCGTCAATTATAAAATCCTACTAGGGCTATTAGGATACCAGGAATGCAAGAAATTATTTCAAAAATTATCAGGTACACTAAAATGACACTCCTTACCAAATGCATTCTGTTATTAAACTCAGTCCAGTTCAATTTTAGACGATCTGTGGAACTATAAATCACCTTCATTAAATCGATAAATTTTACCAGGTGTAGCAAGACAACAGAAACGCTAGGAGGTATTTGAGAATTATTAGGAGCACTGAAATTACACCTCTTCGATTTTATGCGTTCTTAATACTAAACGCAATCTAGTTCGAATTTGGGGATCTATGGAACTAAAAGCAGTTTTGCTAAATTGATATTTAAATTTTAAGATTCTACCAGGAGTATCAGGATAACAGAAATACGAGGAGGTATATCAAAATTTATTAGGGTTACTGAAATTACATTTCATGCATTCCTGATACTAAACGCAATCTAGTTCGATTTGGGTAATCTATGGTACTAAAAGCAGGTTTACTAAATGGAGATAAATTTTACAATTCTACCAGGAGCATCAGGATAACAGAAATACGAGGAGATATTTGAAAATTTATTAAGGTCACTGAAATTACACTTCCTCGATTTTATGCATTCCTGATACTAAACGCAATCTAGTTCGAATTTGGGGATCTATGGAACTAAAAGCAGTTTTGATAAATTGATAGATAAATTTTAAAATTCCACCAGGAGTATCATGATAACAGAAATACAAGGAGGTATATCAAAATTTATTAGGGTTACTGAAATTACACCGCGTCGATTTTATGCATTCCTGATGCTAAACGCAATCTAGTTCGATTTGGGTGATCTATGGTACTAAAAGCAGGTTTACTAAATGAAGATAAATTTAACAATTCTACTAGGAGCATCAGGAAAACGGAAATACGAGGAGGTATTTGAAAATTTATTAAGGTCACTGAAATTACACTTCCTCGATTTTATGCATTCCTGATACTAAACGCAATCTAGTTCGAATTTGGGGATCTATGGAACTAAAAGCAGTGTTGATAAATTGATGGATAAATTTTAAAATTCCACCAGGAGTATCATGATAACAGAAATACAAGGAGGTATATCAAAATTTATTAGGGTTACTGAAATTACATCTCTTATGCATTCCTGATACTAAACGCAATCTAGTTCGATTTGGGTAATCTATGGTACTAAAAGCAGGTTTACTAATGGAGATAAATTTTACAATTCTACCAGGAGCATCAGGATAACAGAAATACGAGGAGATATTTGAAAATTTATTAAGGTCACTGAAATTACACTTCCTCGATTTTATGCATTCCTGATGCTAAACGCAATCTAGTTCGAATTTGGGGATCTATGGAACTAAAAGCAGTTTTGATAAATTGATGGATAAATTTTAAAATTCCACCAGGAGTATCATGATAACAGAAATACAAGGAGGTATATCAAAATTTATTAGGGTTACTGAAATTACATCTCTTATGCATTCCTGATACTAAACGCAATCTAGTTCGATTTGGGTAATCTATGGTACTAAAAGCAGGTTTACTAAATGGAGATAAATTTTACAATTCTACCAGGAGCATCAGGATAACAGAAATACGAGGAGATATTTGAAAATTTATTAAGGTCACCGAAATTACACTTCCTCGATTTTATGCATTCCTGATACTAAACGCAATCTAGTTCGAATTTGGGGATCTATGGAACTAAAAGCAGTTTTGATAAATTGATAGATAAATTTTAAAATTCCACCAGGAGTATCATGATAACAGAAATACAAGGAGGTATATCAAAATTTATTAGGGTTACTGAAATTACACCGCGTCGATTTTATGCATTCCTGATGCTAAACGCAATCTAGTTCGATTTGGGTGATCTATGGTACTAAAAGCAGGTTTACTAAATGAAGATAAATTTAACAATTCTACTAGGAGCATCAGGAAAACAGAAATACGAGGAGGTATTTGAAAATTTATTAAGGTCACTGAAATTACACTTCCTCGATTTTATGCATTCCTGATACTAAACGCAATCTAGTTCGAATTTGGGGATCTATGGAACTAAAAGCAGTGTTGATAAATTGATGGATAAATTTTAAAATTCCACCAGGAGTATCATGATAACAGAAATACAAGGAGGTATATCAAAATTTATTAGGGTTACTGAAATTACATCTCTTATGCATTCCTGATACTAAACGCAATCTAGTTCGATTTGGGTAATCTATGGTACTAAAAGCAGGTTTACTAATGGAGATAAATTTTACAATTCTACCAGGAGCATCAGGATAACAGAAATACGAGGAGATATTTGAAAATTTATTAAGGTCACTGAAATTACACTTCCTCGATTTTATGCATTCCTGATGCTAAACGCAATCTAGTTCGAATTTGGGGATCTATGGAACTAAAAGCAGTTTTGATAAATTGATGGATAAATTTTAAAATTCCACCAGGAGTATCATGATAACAGAAATACAAGGAGGTATATCAAAATTTATTAGGGTTACTGAAATTACATCTCTTATGCATTCCTGATACTAAACGCAATCTAGTTCGATTTGGGTAATCTATGGTACTAAAAGCAGGTTTACTAAATGGAGATAAATTTTACAATTCTACCAGGAGCATCAGGATAACAGAAATACGAGGAGGTATTTGAAGAATTATCAGGAGAACTGACGTTACAGCTCCTCAAGACAAAATTTATCTTAAAATATATCACGGAATTTCATGTATTATATATAACAAGCACATATTATTTCATGCACACCAAACTTTTTGATCAAACCATATACTTATGTACGTTAATGATCAATGACTTCATGTTACTTTCAGGTTCTCATAATTATTTTCAGTGCCGAATTAAAATATATATTGCATGCGTAATTTTGGAGAAGAAAAATTAATGGTTCAAATTCAAATGCCAGTGGATTCGATACCGTGCTGCCATCTACCAGTGAGAAGCCAAGTTTTAAGAATTCACGTCGTTTATACTACGAGCTTGAAGCAGATTATAAACCAATATAGCTCCGACGTTTCAAGGCTTGTTTCTGCTCCTCCTACTGATCACTTAGGTAATTAAAACAAATAGCATTTTGTAGGAACCTACCTTACCTGCTAGAGTTAATTAGGTTAGTGCGGAATCTGACGGATAGAAGTCGCCACCCGCAGAAGTGAAGAAATTTTGCCAACTTTTACGTGGTGTTTCTTGCAATACTAATATTGTAACTGCATATACTAGTGAAAGATATACAGGGTGGCCACAAAATAATTAATTAGGAAATGACCGAAGTTGTGGTTCATGCTACTGTCAAAGTAGAAAACCTGATACACACTTTTAAGGTGCTCTCCCGATGCAAGCGACCGGAGACCAAGACATGTACCACGTGACAAGCAGAGACCAACGACAGGGAGACTTTTAGCAGCCCTCCCTGTTGTTGGTATCTGCTTGTCACTTGGTACATGTATGTCTCCGGTCGCTGTCGCTTGCATCGGGAGAGCACCTTTAATGAAGAAATAGATATATAGGGTGGTCGAAAAATAAATGAAAGAGAAGTTCATGTTCTTTAATAATGCTATGAATGAAATGAAACACAATTTTATAAGTAGTTAGGTAGTATTTTATTGTTTTTAACTGACATGATATTTTATTTTGATATGTCTGACAAAAATAGGTCATGTACTACTACAAAAGGATATTTTTGTATATTTACATTAGTTATTAAAAATATTAATTATGAATACTAGATTACATATAACAATATTAATTAAAATCTAACATACGGTCTACAGTTATTGATTAGTATATTTTGTTTAGTAAGAAAAAACGTCAACGCGTTAATAATGGTAAATCATGTTAAAATTGCACAACACATCATATAAAATATATAGAAAAACCTTATTACTAAACGTTATTATATAAACAGTCTAACCACAATTTTGAAATGACAACAAGGACTATCGTTACTCATTTTGGAAAGACAGGTAAGATTCAACCCAAACGACTTGAAATATGTCCGAATTATATAAACCAAAATACAAAAAATCAGTCAAGAAATCAGTCGTACAAGTGCTTTACTTTAATTGTTACGGTAGGAGACTCTTAACATAACCTCACAAATTATCACCATTTTGTAAGCAGTCACTGTGACCTCAAGAGCACACATTTTTAGGTTATTTTTATAACCTAAAATATACTTTCGCTTGAGATTTTGCAAAATTTCGGAATTTATTTTGTGAAGTTGTAGTAGGAGTTTCCTTTTCTTAAAAAATCACTGAACTGTAATGGGTTACCCATAGCCAATGAAACCACAGAAAGGACTTAATTAAACAAACATAACAGGAAGGAAATCAATTTTATCATAACCGAAAAATTCTACGTAGGTCTCATTGGGCTATCGTTTTATTTTTTCCAGTAGGTTTCTTGTTGGGCACTTTTAGACGAAAATAAACGCGGACTCGTCTTTACATGTCCTCGCTGTGCAAGTTCTGTCCGGTTCGGCTTGCGCTCTCAGCCATTTACCGTGGCAGTGGGGCGCCGACAGGGCCGACCATCGGGTGATGCGACCCTCCACTCCGTGCCCTTGACATCTCCATCCCAGGTTTTCGTGCAGGGCCTCTGATTCACAGCGGACACAAACTCGTTCACCTACAGAGAAACAAATGGTAATTTACATCATAAAGCCATATGGGAGTAGATCAGTTATTTCTCCGAAAATTTGGAGTTCAGAGCAAGTAAGCAGGGGGCCATACGTACAACTTCTATTAAGCTTTACAATCATCTTTCTCAGAGAATTAGAAATATAGATAGCTTCCAACAGTTTACGAATAGTGACAGTTCTGGCTCAAAAATCCCATGTTATTATGGAGGTTCATTCTGGTTTTTCAAGGTCACTTTTTGCCAGGCTCCGTCCACTTGCGCACGCAGGAATTGGCGAGAAATTGAAACGTTGCGCCCCCTATTAAACAGGTCTGTTCAGTGAAGTAGATTCTTCCGGGTCTTGCCGTGGTCGTCGAACTTGACTTGATGTTTCGCTGATCATCCTGTCAGCTTCTTCAGAAGGATTCTAAAGACTGAATCTGTTGTGTTACACTCCTCGTTATATACCTAGGCGCCGCTTTGCTTCGCTAGTCATTGGTCGGGCTTGGTTCGCTTCGCTGTTCATTCGTCGTGTTTGGTTGACCGTGACTTACTACGGTGCTGGTACTTGGCAATACCAGTCTCCACGCGTCGGTACCCATCCTCTCTGTTAAGTTGTTCACGTTTTTCATAATTTCCAGTGATTCCCTAATGAACGTATGCATGCCTACCCTACGTCGCGGGAGTCACAGATAGGCTGAAGAAGATTTTATTCAAAAAGAAAGTAGGTGTACGGTTTCGAACAGTGAAGAAAATACAGCAGATGCTTCCCTCAGTCAAAGACCCTGTCCCCAAACTGTTATCAAAATGTGTTTACCAGTTGAAATGCACATGTGGTAAGAGCTACATCGGACAAACAGGATGGAGTATCCAGTGCAGAATCAAAGAACACCAGAGAAATACCAGATTTGGATACACGGATAGGTCGGCGATAGCAGAACATGTCCATAAAATCGACTACAAGGACGTCTATATATTAGACAGGAATACGCGCTATTATCCGCAAATCATTAGGGAATCACTGGAAATTATGAAAAACGTGAACAACTTTAACAGAGAGGATGGGCATCGACTTAGTAACACGTGGAGACTGGTATTGCCAAGTACCAGCACCGTAGTAAGTCACGGTCAACCAAATACGACGAATGAGCAGCGAAGCGAACCAAGCGTGACCAATGACCAGCGAAGCGAAGCGGCGCTTAGGTATATAACGAGGAGTGTAGCACAACAGATTCAGTCTTTAGAATCCTTCTGAAGAAGCTGACAGGATGATCAGCGAAACGTCAAGTCAAGTTCGACGACCACGGCAAGACCCGGCAGAATCTACTTCATTAGACAACGGCCGTGAAAACCTGCATTCTACTAAGGTCTATACAGTTTTCAAACAGGGTCTGTATGATTTTTAAACAGGTCTATACGGTTTTCAAACAGGCCTGTACGGTTTTCAAACAGGTCTGTGCAAATATTAAACAGGCCTGTATGATTTATGGGGGTGTCATGATCTGTTTGAAAGCTGTAAAGACCTTTTTCTTATTCGTACAGACCCTGTTTGAAAACCGTACACACCTGTTTAATATTCGCACTGACCTGTTTGAAAACCATACAGTCCTGTTTGAAAGCTGTACATACCTGTTCAATAGGGGGCGCAACGTTTGAATTTCCCGCCAATTTCTGCGAGCTGAGGAAAATGAACTTGAAAAACCAGAATAAACCTCCATAACATATAACATGGGACTTTAAGCCAGAACTGTCATTACTTATCTACTATAGTGTTAAAATATTATTAAAGCAAAGTTGTTTTTATTCACTTTCTGAATTCTTTGAATATAATTTTTAAGGTTGACTACTTGCCAGTTTGGTGACTAACCGGTGCATGAAAGATTTACCTAAATGTTGTGACTTAGGTCGTTCATGGTGGATGGAGTATTAAAAGTATATGGGGAATGTGTAAACATATCCTTTTGAAAATTTGGGTACCAAGGTTACAAAGTAAGCTCTGCCAACCTAAAATATTATCGACAGCGCGGCGTTGCCAAATGTAGGTAAAACTGGCAACACATTCGTTATTTTAAGTGGAACACCCTGTATATTTTTCTATTTTTAGAATCTACACCTAATTCTGAATAACTTTTGTAAATATATTCCTATACCTAGCACTTTTAGAGATTAATCAATTTCTAGACTTATTGAGCAAAATCTGACTTCTAATAAATCGTGTTATACGCCTACCGAACCTAATACAGGTCAGTGGCACAGGGTGTCAATGGGGATAAAAATAAAAGGCCCAAAATTATTACTTCATAAAAGAGGCAATTAATGCGTTGTTTACAAATAATGCAAGTGCTTTCCTTTTGTATTTTTTAGGGTTAATATAAAAGAACGTATGCCCGTCATTATAAATTTCCCATACACAAACCCTCGAGATCTGGTGATAAAAGTCTATGAAAAGAGCTGGAATAAAAGGCTAGAATTCTAAATTACTTTTTCCGCTCTGCCGTTCGACCGTTCGACATTAATAAACATGGTTTGAAGAGTTTGTATTCAATAGAGAATATACAATCTTATTTTTATAAAACTACTTTGGAATAATAAGCTGCGGGAAATTTACAGGGTGACCATCTAAAATTTAGAAAATCTGTTTTAAACTTAACTTCGAAACAGTGTTTGCCTTCACATTTTTGCAAAGGATATATTATCTTAAATTTTAAATTATGGAGCTTTATAAAGGAATACAAAATAGGCATTTGCATTTTTCATTTTCACGTTGGCTAACACAACACAAAAAATATAAAATTTTGAGTCTCTGTCTGAAAAATGTAAAATTTATGACTGTAAATTGAAAAATGACTAGACTACACCCCTAAAGAAAATACTTTAAGTCTTATATTACTTAACATGGGCAAAAAATAGTGGTCTACCTTCTTTTAGAGCCTTGTAATTGTCTTCTTTTCTACACGCCTTGGATGCCTTCAGCACTTCGAATTCCACGCAGTACCTGGAAAAGAAGTTTTTTTAAATGTATGTACAAAATATATTGAAATCGATTTGATATTGTTTTGTTGAATAGTGGAACAATAGAGCGAAACTTAACTATATAATAAATAAAATGCTATTACTGTCTTTCGTATTTATGCATTCTGGAATCTATAGACTCTGTGAATACGAAAGTAACTATAATACAGAACAAAACGCAGTGACCCTTAGATTTATAATACTCAAAACTTTGCATTATCGGTGGACCGAACCTGTTTGTTAACATCCCACTTCTGATAACATGTTTCCCCGCACCAAACATAGGTCTGTTCATAAAATAATATAATCTTTCGTAAGATGTAACTAAATAAAATAACAGTCAATGTTCCAGACGAAAGAAAAGTGTTTTCATAGAACTTTTTCTTATATTACACCAACAAGAAATTATAAACTAAAGTCACTTCCTGTTAGAATTGCAAAAAGTCATAATTCATTACAACGATATCTAGATATATGTATTATGAGATACATGTCATTTTGTAAGCAATTGTCTAGCATTTATCATTTTTGCAATCAATTTTTTCGTATTATAAATACCGTTATCTCCTCTCCCTATCTCTGAATGTTTTACTTTGATTTAGTATAGGTTCAGTTTAGTTTAAGTTAGGTCAAGTATATACTGTCTGGAATTGGCTTGTGAAAACTTGGACCAATAAATAAATAAATCTAACTATTATTTATCTAGTATTTATCAATTTGGGGGCACCTAAACGGTAAATTAGCTGCAATCGAAACTGCCTGGCTATTTACCATCAACCGTCCGGAGCAGAAGCGGCTTATTCCCCAATAATGAATACGGAAAATTCGTCTAAATTTACTGCCGTATATTATAACATTCTATCCGCCGCCATTGCCTTAGAACGTACAGACTTTGAGCTGTCGGAAGTTTTAAATCAATTACCAAACTCCCTTGACGTACCATTAATTAACTCCGTGGTTGAAACAAATGGAATAACCACATTTTGTCTAAGCGACATTTGGCAGGCTAAAAATAAATATTCAAACAAAGAGAGTTTCAATACTATTCGGTTCGGGCTGCCGAAAAGGGAAATTAACATTCTCCGCCTACTGTTGGAAAAGCAATCGTGAAAAATGAAGCAGTGTGATAAATATTTTACTTTACAACCCTAAACCGTTACTGTCTGTTTTTTTACAAATACGCCATTATACGAGATCCTAGCTTCTGCGCCACGTGTTCTCAGTTAACCAAATTTTAAAATGAATCTGGAATACCGGATGTTAACGGAATTATTAAACAAGCCATAGTTTCTAGAATTTTCAAGATATGTGGCTCAAACTTCGCTGGATTATAGGCTAGGCCGATTATATAGCCTACAAAATGATTTAAAGACATTTGAAATCCATGGCCTACTTTAAGAGTTATGGCGGAAAATATCGAAAATGCGGAAAAGTCTAGGCCAAATATCAAACATTCTACGGCGAAAATTTTTTGCAAAACAGAGTGTTTCAACAAGGTTTTATCTAATTTTTTTCAAAACTTATTTTGAGATTTACTCTTCAGGCTGTTAAAAAAATTATTTTGAAACGGGCGTGAAATGGCGCCATTTTAGAGTATTTTTCTCTCTTTTCAACGATATATCACATGCCATATTTATTCATTGGTACTACGTTAGTAATTATAAAAACAGTTTTTTAAAACCAATGATTTTTTTAAACAAGCATTATACTTGCCGTGGAGAAGTATGATTAAATAAAACGATAAAATAATTCAATAAGTTGTTCAAATCTTTGCTATAATAAAACATTAACACAATTAAGAAGAAATTCAGTAAATTCAGGTAACAAAAACAAATTAATAATAAAAAAAATATAGCACACAGAACATTAATATTTGTCTAATCCTCAAAATAATTTTTAGGATATCATATCAAGTGTTCAAAGTGTCCACCGCGATTTCTTATGCACAATCGAGCGCGGCGAGGTACTGCATTTAAAACATTCGCATTTCGGGGGTAACTGTAATACATGCCTGTTGAATTCGAGCTATTAGGTCCTCTACATTTTGCGGCGTCGTCGAAAACACCTTATCTTTAATATACCACCATAGGGGCTATATCTGGAGAACGAGGGGGCCATCGAATAAATCCATTGGTACCTATCCAATGTTGAGGCAAAATTTCGTCTAAATAATCTAGGCAAATCTGAGAATTGTGGGGAGGAGCTCCATCTTGTTGAAAATATTGAAAGTTGTGTCGATTCTCTAAAGGTAGGTCATCTAAGAATTCATTAAATTCATTTCTCAAAAAGTTTAGATACCTTTGACCACTGAGGTGACCATCATAAAAGTAAGGACCTATTAAATTGGTGCCTAAAATACCTATCCACACATTTATTGAAAAACGATTTTGAAACCCAGTCGGTCTATGCCAGTGTGTATTTTCAGAAGTTCGTTTGTAATGAATATTGCGATTAAAAAATCCATTATTGAAAAATTTGCCTCGTCGGACCAAAGTATTTTACTACATATTAATGGATCGGCACGCTTCTTTTCCAACAGCCACCTACAAAAAGTCGTCCTCCTTGGTTTGTCCCCCGCTTGTAAATTGTGAACTTTTTTGGCTTTATGACATCGGTAACCATTTTTCTTTAAAATTTTTCTAGCACTTGTTTTATTTATATAACAAACAATTTGAATTTCTCTTAATGATGTTTCCAAATTTTCTGTATTTTTATTTCTTACATAATTAATAACTCGGTTTACCTTATTTACATTATCAGTAACACTGTTCAACCATGTCTTCTTCTTTAAAAATGAACCATTATTTTTCAGTTTCGTAGCTAATTTTCTGAACAGAGCTTTATTCGGTTGTAGTGCTTGTGTAAATCTGTTTCTATATTCTACTTGCGCTAATCCAGAGTTAAAATTGCATTGACAATATGCAACGAACATATTATAACGATCAATGTGAGTGAAAATCATTTTTGAAAATTCTAAATTCTTAAACGAGTGTGATTGAGTGAGAGTTTAAGTATTAACTGAGATGATCTGTCAAAAAATTAAATTGTCAAGTTTGTTCATAGCCAACTATTTTAAACTAATTGAAATATTAGTGAAATCATGAAATACAAACAAATGGATAATATACTTAAATTAATTGGTAAAGACATTTTAACCTTCTGAGCAAGGAGTGACGCTTTTATGGAGGACCTCTATACGTTGGTATAACTGCGAATACTCTTTCCATAATTGCTCCATGTTGCTTTCTTGATTATTATTTTGTTTTTGTTACCTGGATTTACTTTATTCTTCTTAATTGTGTTAATGTTTTATTATAGCAAAGATTTGAACAACTTATTGAATAATTTTATCGTTTTATTTAATCATACTTCTCCACGGCAAGTATAATGTTAAAAAAAAATCATTGGTTTAAAAAAAATGTTTTTATAATAATTACTAACGTGTAGTACCAATGAATAAATATGGCATATGATATATCGTTGAAAAGAAAAAAAAATTAACGGAATTAATGGTGTCATGGCCTACTTTGAGATTTGATCTTTTCATTTTTGCACAAGAGCGTATGTCACTGCCAGCCAACTGCGTTTTTCGAATTTTTTGATACAATAATAATGATAAAAAATTTTAACAATTGGAAATAGACAGAAAACCTTGAATGCTGCTATATGGGTTCATTTTGTCGCCTTGCATTAGAAAACCCGCAACACAATTGAGATTAAAGTTTTAAACTTATTACGTTGAAGAGAAAAACCAGAGCTTATCCTAATAAAATTTGGTTTTGGGTCTGCGAATCAATATTTTCAGATACCAGCATCGCGACGCAATTATCGACTTAATTATTATTCAAACGACAATTGCATTAAAATGTAACAAAAACGCTAATTATGTTGACGCAATTCAAGGGTATTTAATTAAAGTGTGGCGACCCATCGGCAGTTAAAGACCAATTGTTTTTAATTGAATTTCGCCTGTGGTGGAACCCTGATCAATACCGTACGTACTTTCAAGGAAAGCACAATGGTAGTTTAAAGCGTCGTTTTCAGCCTGTTAACTGTACTTTGTGTAGAAAATAACAAACGAGAGTTTGAAATAGGCCTGCCCATAAAAAATGAATTAAAAGTAGTGCAAAATAAATATTCTTATGTAATAATAGCAATATTAGAACTGTGGTTGGAAACGTGGTCAGCGGGGGCCGTAGAAATAGCTTGCTTGATTTCAGTCACATAAACGCGTATGACGTCACATGCTTCTACTGTTCTCTGTTATTTAGTGTCATTAAATTATACATAGAAAGATGATCTATATAAGAAGAGTTACTAGTATACCTCATCTGTAATATGAAATTAATATGCTTTGTAAGCCTATTTCCATTATACCTGTCATTTCCAAAATATTTGAAATCGTTCTAAAAAATAGACTGCTAGAATATATATATTTTTTTATACATTTATTTAACGTCGACCTATTTCCTATTTACTGAGGCCTAACACCGACGCCTGTAGACGAGCTACCCCCAACCAGAAATTTTGCCGAACCTCTTCCCTTAAGAAGAGTAGGGATCTGTTACTTGCCTAACATTTAATAGACAAGGGACCGACGGCTTTACATCCCCTCCGAAGGATGGTATATCTCCTATACAACCCTCGCCTAAGGTTGTATAGCTTCCGCGCATACACTGATATACAAGCCGCTGGAAGATGTGTGAGGCGAGAACGCGGTTTCCGTTGGAATGGTCACCCAACCAAGTACTAACTGCGCCTGTCGTTGCTTTACATCGCATACCGGAGTATGTACATAGTAAAGACGCACCTACGCTCGCCCCTAGAATATTTTGAAAAAAAAAAATCTACCAACTAGTGCCCAATTTGGATATAGACAAGGGAAATCCACTGTTAACGCAATCTGCGAAATGTATGTAAACATTATAGAAGCTTTTGAAGAGCGAAAATTATGCTCCGCTAAATTTTATGACATGTCCAAGGCGTTTGATACTGTCAACCATAGTGTTTTGATACAAAAATTAGATTATTATGGGATCAGAGGAAATGCCTTAAGTATATTTACGTCTATCTTGCAGACCGTCAACAATGTATTAAATTTAACGGTAAAGTGTCCAAACTTTCAAATGTGAATTACGGGGTACCACACGGGGTCTGTCCTAGGGCCTTTGATGTTTATCATCTATATTAACGATCTGTCATTCAATTTGGCTCCTGAAGTACTACCAATAATATATGCTGACGATGCCACATTTTTGCTAAGGGACACCCTTTTTTCCAACTTGTGTATTAGTAGTAAAGAATCCGATAATCTAATTAAACATTGGTCGAGGAGTAATTATCTTACTATAAATGATAATAAAACCAAAACCTTACATTTTTCAACAAAAAATAGTGAAGCATACATTGAACCTATTAAACTCCTCGGTGTGTATTTGGATACGTCATTAAATTTTTTATCCCATATTCAAAATTTGTCAAAACGGCTATCAACTTCCATTTATGTAATAAGGCTACTTAGTAATAAAACAACAAAAGATTGCTTAAGAGTGGCTTATTCTGCAATTTTCCACAGTATAATGGCATATGGAGTGATAGCATGGGGATCATCATGCCATTTAAAGAAAAATTTTAAATTACAAAAAAAGTCGTAAGAATAATGGCGGATGCTAAATATGATGATCATTGTAAACCGCTCTTCAAAAGTCTTCATATTTTAACCCTGCCATCATGTTTCATATATGAATGTTTGTGTCATATTAAAAAATTAAAAAGTGACGACAAAGTTACCAGACAGGAGGACATACACTACCACAATACTAGAACGAAAACAAATTTAAGATTACCAAAATATAGACTAAGCAAATCGCAAAACTCTTTGTCATATCAATCATTTAAATTTTTCAATGTGTTACCTAATAACATAAAAAATGTCGATATGAGTGTAAGCATGTTTAAATAAAAAATATTCTTTTGCAAAATGCGTTTTATACATATGACGAATATTTTGACACCTTATCAGATTTATCGTCTGTCTAATAACTTGTATATTGTGGCTTTCTGTATTAACTGTTGTTGAATTTTTGACAATTTTATGTATATGTATGTGTGTGTTTGTATACATGTGTGTGTATATATATTTGTATATTATTACATATGATTTGCAGGAAACAACTACCCAGCGGGCAAATACCCCGACCTGCATTGAATTATACCTTAAAAATCATGAAAGATTGGTAGCCAATATCATTTGTCAATTTCCTCACCAGACATAGACCGGTTTAGAACTTATTAGTTCTCATCAGTATGCCATAGGTCATGGAACAGACAAATGACAGTGGCCAACCTGTTAGTTTTATACAAACTATATATTTGTATATGTGTTTATATTTATTTTTCTATAGTTGTAATACTGTTTTTTTTATTATCGTGTATTTATTAATTTTTTTAACTTACGCATATTGTATTTTATTGTCTTTTAAATTTTTTTATTTTTTATGTTTTTATATTTACACTTTCATATTTTATACTACTTTTATGACATATGCAAACATTACTAATGTAAGTATAGCATGAATAAAATTCTATTCTATTCTATTCTAAACTTTTTCTGCACATTTTCCAACATTTTTTCCAATAAACCCTAAATTATATAGGACTTATTTGAAATACTAATTACATGATCATTAAAAGATAATTTGAAATCGAATACCAAACCCAAATCAGTTTTTGTATAAACCCTCTCTAAATGTTTGTTTCCGTTTTCATATTTCTAATCAATCATAGCTTTACACAACGTGTAAGTCATTACTTGCATTTATCAATATTAAAGGGCAATAGATTTTCAACAGACAAATTAAATATTTATTTGATGTCGTCTTGTAATTGCAAGCAGTCTTAGTAATTTCCTATTTGCTTAAATATTTTCATCATCAGTAATAGGCTAATTGATGAATATTTTACAGTATTTACAATATCAACAAAAGTGGGCCTAGGTTTGAACCTTGGGGAACTCCTGAATCTGATGTGTAGTAATCCGACACGAAATTATTTATCATTACATACTGTTGCCGATTTATCAGGTAGGTAGACATAAATGTTATTAAATCAGTAGAGATGGAGACATTTCTAAACTTATTTAACAATAGGCAGTTATCAACTTTGTCAAATGCTTTGGCAAAGTAAGTATAGATCACATCCATTGATTATTATTTGCCAAAGCATCCGTCACAGAGTTCACAGAATTCATTAGATTTCCATTTACTGACCTTTTTTTTCTGAAACCCATATTGAATGCTTTTTATTCTCAGCGTGCTCATAAGGGTGGTGATATATAATGGTCTCGAATATCTTAGATAAATTTGACAATATAGCAATGGGACGATAATTTATAACTTCCCTTTGATCTCCACTTTAAAAACAGGATAGTACGGCAGTAAAAAACTTTTACTGCCGCTCAAATGAAGTGTCAGAGAAGACAGTTAAACTTCACGAAACTTGTCATAAAAGTCACGCTTTTTTGACGTTTGAAGAACAATTATTTTCTGTTAATGCGCTGAAGAGCATTTCGCCAACTAAGCTGACATCATCGGTAGATAAATAAAATTACAAAATATCCGTACATCTTTTTGCGTACAGCGTATTATCGCATTATCGCGAGGTTAAACCTCAGGGCGCTAAGCTAATACCATATTTAAGTGAATCGTTTCTACTTGTACATTCCCCGTCAATTAATTCTTTAACTCTCATGCATTTTTTATGTAATTGCGTGTTGCCCTTTACGAACTTATAAATATTTAATTAACAAAGTTTCACAGCGAATAGAGTCCCGATAATTGAGTTGGACGCAATAGAAGACTTACTAATTATATTGAGCTGCGGATCGATCGCAAAAAAACATCGTTTTTAATTACGTTCTGCCTCTTTTTTTCATCTGAAATGCCAATTAAAGAGGGCGTATCCGTATACGGAGCGCCGTATATTATTTTGATGAGAAATACTGGTATGTGGACAAAGGTTTTATTAAATCTTTTTTTGGTGGTATCATCTCGCAACAACTATTCATTCATTCTGAAAGAGAGTGATCTTTTATAGAACTGACAGAACAAAATGTAAATTAACTTGAAATTAGTTCAAATGTGCTTTTAGAGGGCGGAATATTAAACATAATATTTTTAGTCGCAAACTCCTCTATAAATCCTTATTTTACTATAAGGAACCTAACCAGACTGCAACCAACAGCTACTCTCCGGGCTATGTGCCCCGCCGAGCGCTGAATTACAAGTTACAAGCCTGGCGCGTTAAGTGTAATAATTGCATATTACCATCAAAACGCTAATGCTTCGATTGCAACAAACACCAGCCGAAAGACTGAACCTACTAAAAGGATGGCGCCTGCTGGCTGTTTTACATGTCGCTATTGTAAAAATACCGGGATGTACTGTAGTCAAAGGATTCTCATGTCGGTCGTCGCATACCTACCTTGCACTGACGAGAGCCAACAGCTCGAAACTGCAGTCTGCAAATGGTGTGTGACGACTGGCAAGGGAGCTCCTTTAAGTAGGATCAGTCTGTCGGCTGGTGTTTGTTGCAATCGAAGCATTAGCGTTTTGATGGTAATATGCAATTATTACTCTTAACGCGCCAGGCTTGTAACTTGTAATTCAGCGCTCGGCGGGGCACATAGCCCGGAGAGTAGCTGTTGGTTGCAGTCTGGTTAGGTTCCTTATAGTAAAATAAGGATTTATAGAGGAGTTTGCGACTAAAAATATTATGTTTAACTTGAAATTAGTAACAAACTAAATAACAATTTTTGTAATCTCAATTTCTAATAGTGCAGTAAAAAAGGCCAAAAAAATTAAGTGAGAGGTATACAGTGTGTTTCACTTCTCGTGAAGACACCCCTGTATCTCCTTTATTTGTGGCCGAATTCATTTCTAATTTTTATCAGATATACAACTCTATAAGGCGACTTTACATGACACATAAATGTCGTCTAGATCTAAAACGCCGGCCTACTGCGATAAAAAGAAAATCGCAATTTTCGAGAAATCATAGTATGCTTAGAAATAGTCAAAAATTTTGTTAATAAAAGTTGTTCAGAATCACGAGATATGCCCCCCTATAAAATTTGGTGAAAATCGGAAAACTTAAAAAAAAAAAGTTTGTTTCACTTCTTGTGAAGACACCCCTGTATCGCCTTTATTTGTGGCCGAATTTCAAGACTAATTCATGGGGTTATACAGCTCCATAAAGCGACTTTGTCCAACACATAGAGATAACTTTTTCCAACAAATGAAAGTTGTGAGCAAAAATCATGATTCAATCAAACGCTAAAAGAGTCACTTCTTATTATTACACATCAAGTTAGCAATGTAATACAGTTTTTTTTGTTGTCACTGTTCTTGAGAAGTAACGCTCCATCATATCCTTCCTCCTTATCGGCTCAGATATTTAGGAGCGGTTTTTTTGTTTTAAATGTTAAGAATGCCGTGAAATTAACTGTCAATATTATTACATATCTCGTGATTCTGAACAACTTTTATTAACAAAATTTTTGTCTATTTCTAAGCCTACTATGATTTCTCGAAAATTGCGATTTTCTTTTTATCGCAGTAGGCCGGCGTTTTAGATCTAGACATTTATGTGTCATGTAAAGTCACCTTATAGAGTTGTATATCTGATAAAAATTAGAAATGAATTCGGCCACAAATAAAGGAGATAGGGGTGTCTTCACGAGAAGTGAAACACACTGTATATAGTATATAGTATGTATAGTCTGTATACAGCAAGATTATGATTTTATCCTGTTTTGGGTATCACTTGGAGTATATCCCTAAGTTTTGGACCTCGAAAATCTTGTGCTACTTTTTTTAATAAACAATTAAAGTTTTTTTACCGCATTTTTCGAGCTTAAAATGTTAATAAATTCGGTTCTATAATTCGGATGGAGGCAAACTAGAAACCAGTGTCTTCGTAATAAAATTTGTAATAAATCCTCGTTGGAGTCAAGTCTCTGAAGTATGTACATAACCTACAAAACTGAAAAACCGAGAAAAAACAGTATTTTCTTCATTTTAGTGCCTAAGACTGTCAACTATACCAATTTGCATCAAACTTTCAGAAAATATACTTTTTGATGTAATAAAAAGACCCTGAAAAGTTGGTGTCAAATTATTGAACCCATTGGCCTAAATTGCGTCTGTTATCTAAAATTTTAAATACCCATTAAGTCCAAAATGAAAAATAATTTTTTCAAAATGTAGATCTCGACGCCAGCTTTCGAATGCAATTAAAAAGAAATTTTTTAAATGTAATTTTGGTTACTTTTTAACATTTTTTGTAACTTAAATAACAATTGCATTTCGGCCATTTTGAAAAAAAAATTTTAAATTTTTTATCAGATCTGGTAGAGAATTTTGGGACCTTTAATTTTAGAAAAAGAATTAATATATATTTTTGAACTTTATAATGTCCTTTTCTTGTGTTTTCAAAATTCATTTTCAGGTTTAAATTTAAGAAAGTGTTAGTATTTACTGTGTTAGATTTATAGTGTTACGATGTCCAATTGGTACCATCAGTGAAGCAGTTAAGCAAAAACGAACAGTAAGTATAGATTTTGTATTATTCCCCGTCTGAAACAGTCGTTTTGAACCCTTATTTGTGAACGTTTAATATTCATTTTGGGAAGTATAATAAAAGTCCTTCAGACGTGTAAAAATGGATCGTTCATAGTAACAGTAAAACGTCTACCCTATCTACCCTCATCTGAATACTTGTCCTACAGTTCTAGGACACCCTGTACATCGTACCCATTAAATATAAAGATGTTTACGCGCCCTGTTTTTCTTCGACAACTTTTTCCTTCCGGCGTTAATTTTATCAACGATAAGATAAGGACAAGGTAGTATGAATAAATTAGAAAAGGAAACAGAATTTAGGTTGGTTACGGCTCCATTTTCCGGGCTATGTAGCCGGAGCGCGCATAATAAAGCAATGTAGGGACAAGCAATTTGGCTGAAATATTATTCTTAAGTTGACAAAACTAGCGCGGAGACGGTATTGAGAAAATAAACTTCCTACTTAGTAGACTTCATGAATATTAAATTGCTCACTAGGTTTTCGGCGACGCTTTGCTTCTTGTCGAGCTGGGATAAACTATATATAGTTACAAATTGGTTTTCTACCGTCGTCGGCGTCGTTGCATATATGCGGCATTATACTCTTTACCTAATAATAGTCTTGAAAATTAAAGATGTTCATAATTAACTGATACATATCATAAACCCCTCCGTTGATTACTAGAGAGTCTTCATATTTATCTTCGAATAATGTTAAATTGAAAATGGAAGGCAGAATAAACTTTTTATTTGAATCAGTTAGGATCAAATTTTTTTAATAATATTTTATGAAATGTTGAAACATATTTCTGGTTCGACAAAATTAGAAAATATAAAGCAACCCGTTAGAGGATTCTGCACATATGTTTGTTTTTATTTACTTTTTGAAAATTTGTTGATGCTGCTTCAGGACCGAGGGCTAAATATTGGTTACAATGGCGGAAAAGAGATCAAAACGTTTCTTCAAAATATCTTTAAAAAACCGCTGCCCAAGGAATCACTACTTTCACATTCAGATCTTGTATTCAAGTTTTATACACACTAAATCCCAATGTAATATTTTATTCCCTTTAATAATAGAGTGGGGTGGCAAGGGGGGTGGTAGAGGGGATAACTAATGCCAAAATAAATTTTAGAGGCCTTTGGTTCTCGTACACACACTAAATCCTAATTTAATATTTTACTCCCCTTAATAATAGGGTGGGGGTGGCAATGCGGATGGTAGAGGAGGTGGCTAATACCAAAAAATTTTTAGAGTCCCTTGGTTCTCGTATACACACTAAATCCCAATTTAATTTTTTACTCCCTTTAATAATAGGGTGGGGGTAGCAATGGGAGTGGTAGAGGGGTTAGCTAACGCCAATTTTTTTTTTTCAGACCTCGTTCTTGTATACACACTAAATCACATTTTATTTTTTTACTCTCTTTCAATATATAGTGTGGGGGTGGTATTGGGGGCGATAGTGAGGGGGTGGCTGCTCCCAAAAAAATTTTGAGACTTTGACTTTTCGTACATGCCCTAAATTGCAATTTTATGGATTCTTACCTGCTTGCTTTGCCTATTTACCCCCGAACCCTTCAACGGAATTAGATCAAAATATAATCTAGTTCCAGATCTCGTTACAATACATAAGTGTACCAAATTTCAAGTCAGTATCAAAAACGGTTCCAGAGTAAACGTGCGCACAAAAAAGTTTTACAGACAGACAGACCGACAGAAAGGACTTTTTGTTTATGGAATTAATTTTTAAAATTGATTTTTTCAAACCAATCTTGATTTTTCTTTTGTTCTTAATGAATTTCTTGAAATTTTACACATTTTGGGGCTGTTATACTAAATTATAGATCTGCTTTATTTGTCACGAACTAGTACCTACCAGAAAGCTATTTATTTTTTACTCAATTTTTGTGCATTATTTTTTATATTCTTCGAAAAATTTTTTTGGTAGTTTTCTACTTAGATATAGTACATATTTTTCTCTGTTGGTAAAAGTTTATTGGTATACTTATTATATTTAAATAACTGTGGTTGTTTAGTAAAAAATTCTGAGTAAAAATTTCCTTCAGAATTTTTTCCTGTCAAATTAATATATCATAACCTCATTTTCTTAAGAGATTTTAGTTACAGTCACGTATGTTAAAGATTTATGGTGTATTTAATAAACGAATCATTGTTCTATCGCGTATTTTGACAAGAGATCGGTTTCTTAGGAGAAGGGTTTTAAAAGAAGATACAGGAGATCTATATGTATATTTTATAAAGCAATTTTAAAACCATTTGACTGCTTCATAGCTTTATAGTTGCTTGTATTGACCAAATTTGCATTAGAAGGTTTTTTTAAAACCGAATTATTTTGTTAATTTCTTTTAACATTAATAATAAAACTTTTACAAAACTACAGCCAGAGAAAGTCCAAAAGGTTTTATGGTCAAGTTTTAAGGTATACTACAAGGCTTTTCAATAAACTCTTGTACTCTAGAAATTCAAATAAACCTAATTTAAAACTAATTAATCTGCAAACATCCACCATAAAACCTTTATAAAACAAGTGCCAGACTAAACAGCATTTAAATTGTTACTTGAGAAAAATGTCAAGAGAAAAAGTTTATGAAATTTTCATTCCATAAAAATCTAGTTACTCGGAGAAGGCGTGAAACATCGATTATAAGATTAGACCCAAACAAACAAACAGTGTTTCATCCATCCCCTAATTATATCGCAAAGAGGCTACTTTATCTCTTTGTGCATTGAATTTTCCGTATCGCAAAGTACACGATTTACAAAAAACTGCACTAATTTAATAAAGTATTGAGTTTTCCCTCTTTTCTGAACCAATTCGCAGCATCTTTCTCCTGTCGGCTTTGCTTTGCATGTCAGACAGTTCCATTAATGAATATCATGACTTTTCGGTACGGCTTTCCCCCAGAGACCTTACCGCGCTTACGTTTCCATTCCTATTGTTTTCTAATTAGGGAATTAAGCACGTCGGGCTGTGGCTGTGGGGAGCAGACGAAAAATTCGGGAATTCTGCTTTAAATTAGACGTAATTTGCTACAGATGCGGTAAGGATTACTATTTTTTTCCCTCTGTAATTAGTGAAGTGGTTATTTGTATTTTTCTCTATTCGCCCACGTTTAGATTAACATAATGATTAGATGGAGATCGGCTTAAAGCGCTTTTTGTGGGCTTTCGTATTGGGCGCATTAAATTTTATAATTTCTTAGGCGAACATTCGACAAGAAAGAACTAAATGAAAGTTGTTTATAAAAAATATTTTCAAATTTAAGACGGTATGGTCTGCTTTGATCTCATTTGCTTATTACTATCTTTTTTTAAATGTTATTAGTTTTAAATCTTAATTCACTTTTTTTTACTTAAAACCAGTATTGCGTAAATTTTAATCAGGATTTTCAAAATGCTAAAACATAGCGTTACTATTAACAATTAGCAAGCCAGGTTCCATTCAAACTTTGCAGTATTTTATATTTCTGTTTCCAATCATCAGTACTTATTTTATTTCCAATCAGAACTAAAGTTTCATGTTGCTAAAATGGGGCTGATTGCACAGGAATGATGGCTGACAAACGTAGTTTCTAACCACCGCATCGTAAGACTTAAACAATTTGTTTCGAAAATAATTGCACTGGGAATAGTAGGTGGTGAAAACAGATGTTTTACTCGCATGGCACTTGTTCGCTCAACCACCGAAGGATGCGTAAGGTAGTCCAACCAAAATTGTGTGTATTGTAAATTTTAGATAAATTGTAGCTATTATGGGGCCGATATTCACACTGTAGCCAGTATTATTCTACTTATAGCCGAGGAAAATGGGAAAATTTGAATGAAATAATTCAAAGCGGGCTGAAATTTTGGGAACAGGCTTCACTCGTTGACTCCGGCGAAGGGGGGAAAATAGACAAAAGAAATCGTTTTTTCGCAAAAAACTCGGAAAGTATCAATTTTACTGTAAAATATGTACACATGTAAATTATAGGTAATAAAAATCCGAACAATCTCGTTTTTTTAGCTTTGTACGACCTATTGGAGCCGAGACAGATTTTTTTGAAATATGCATAGTTTTGCGACGCAATGAAAACGCGCGAGTTTTTCGCTAAAATCCCGAAAATTATCATTCGGATCGCAAAATGTTTCAAATGAAAGTTGTAGAGAATTCGATTACGAACAATTTCTTTTTGTTTTTCATTTCCAGTCGATCAGATTTCCTGCTGCAAAAAAAGAATAGATATCCTCCTTGGTTTAACTCTCAGATAATAAGGAATATCAAGTTAAAAGCCAAATACTGGCATGATTATAATAAGTATGGTGATCTGAGGACTTTAAATGATTTTAAAACAATGAGATCTAAAATAAAATCAGACATTGATGCATCTTACAAGGATTATATAAGAACAACTGAAATAAATATTAAAAATGATCCCAGCAAATTTTGGTCTTTTATTAATGGTAGAAAGAGATCGCCTAGCATACCTTCTCAAATGTCTTACAACGGGAGACAGCTTGTGGATTCTAACGAAGTTTCAAACGCTTTCGCCGATTTTTTCTGTAAATCATTTTTACCATCATCTAAAGTCTACTAACCAATCCCTGAATGAGCAAATCGTAGACTCGACTATTCACCTACATGAATTTGATGAGAGTGAAATTGTGGCTGCCTTAAAAAGACTCAAACCCAAATTGACTACTGGTCCTGACGGAATACCTGCTTTTCTGCTGAAGGACTGTGCTCACATTCTGGCGTTCCCTCTAAAAGTCATATTCAATACGTGCATTCGTAATTGTGAGTTGCCTGTATTATGGAAACGGTCGAAGGTATGTCCTATATATAAAAAAGATAATAAGTTTGATATTAGCAATTTTGGACCTATATCCATTATCTGCAATTGTTGTAAAGTTTTGGAAATCTTGCTACATGATTTTCTATACCATCATGTGTCCAACAAAATTTCAGTCTATCAACACGGCTTTATGAAGGGCCGATCTACTGCAACTAATCTGATCTGTGTTACTCAATTTATAGTTGAATCTATAGACTCGCAGACACAAAGTGATGTTATTTACACAGATTTTTCGAAAGCATTCGATAGACTCGATTTTAGCATGCTACTTCACAAACTGCATTTATTCGGCTTATCTGATTCCCTATTAAACTTTTTTAGATCATACCTATATGACAGGACTCAATATGTTGTATCCAATGGTTCTAAGTCTGCTGAATATACCGTAACATCTGGAGTTCCACAGGGGTCCATCCTTGGCCCCCTGTTGTTTATTATTTTTATAAACGATATTGTAGACGTGTTGGATGTGAATTATCTTATTTATGCGGATGATTTAAAGATTTATGATAACGTTAACAGCCTCAATGATTGTCTGCGTCTTCAAAGGAACTTAGACAGTGTTAAAGTTTGGTGTCAGGAAAACAAGTTGTCATTAAATGTCAGCAAATGCAATGTCATGTCTTTTTCTACAAAATCCACGCATATAAGTTTTGATTACAACCTAGATAATGTCAATCTAAACCGCCCCTCCACTTTTCGCGATCTTGGCGTAATTTTTGATACCAAGCTTTCTTTTGCCGCTCACGTTGACACCATTACCTTAGAAGTCAGTAAGACGTATGGGTTTTTGGTGCGGAATTGTCGTGATTTTACTCGGTTAGACGCAATTAAACCTGTCTATTTTACCTTTATTAGATCTAAGCTCGAGTACGCTTCTCTTGTATGGTCCCCATATTACATCACTTATATCAATAATTTGGAATGAGTCCAACGTCGATTTTTAAAATTCCTTAGTTTTATATCGGACGGTGTTTACCCACCCTTAGGTGTTCCGCAAGAGGAGCTGCTTCATAAACATGGCATGACAAGTCTTGAGAGTAGGCGTAAATATTTTTCTCAGGCATTCCTTTTTAAAATAATACATAATATTATTGATGGCTAAATTAAATTTTATGGTACCCAGGGTAAACTCAAGGAATAGCCTAACTTTTTATCTGTCAACATCTCGTACTAATGTTCTTAAACACTCCCCCCCCCCCGCTTTATACAGTGTGCAATATCTGTAATGCTAATGGTAGCCGTCTTGATATATTTAGTTGCAGTGTCAATGATATTAGAATGTATTATTTAAAATGAGCTTTGTTCTTTTACTTTGTTTTTTCTTACTATTTTGTAGAGTCCTGTATAGTTTTTGTATTTATTTTAACCGTCTTTATGTTGTATATAATCGTACTTAATCTATGTTCTTGTTCTATTAATGCATAGTTGATATTTTGACATGTTTAATATTTTATCTTTTATCTTTCTTATTGTATAGAGCTTATTTATTAGTGTTTTTGTTTTTTTCTTATCTTCCTGTTCTGTAATTGGGTTCTTTTTACCTGTAGAACAGTGTACTATTATAAATAAATAAATAAATCAGTATTGGCAGAGATACAAATTTTTAAACATGTTTATAGCGAACTATCAGAACACTTGTTTCGTGATAAAATCGATAAAAACTCGAAAACGATAGATCGTACGCATATAGTGAGTCTAATGAAAGTTAAAGAGAAGTAAATTTTGAATAGGTTGGTGCATGTACAAAATGGTTTCGATAACGAGTGAATGAAGATAAAAAGGAAAAACATAAAAAATTTCAAGTGCATCTTGACAAATAGCTATTTTTTCATTGGCTTTAGGCAATAATGATGACATTAAAGGTTTATTGAAGAGAATAAAATTACCTGTAAAATGACCTCCGATGAATGGTTCACGAGTTACAGCTGCTTAAAGCTATGAGCAGGAATTTCTATTTTATTATAAATTAAGATTTTCCTATAAGAACTGTGCATAACAATTTTTTAAAAATTGGTTTTGACCTATTTTCATTAGTTTATATACATATGAAAGTAATGAAATAGCATAAGTTGTTCGCAAGGTATATTTTTTTTTAAAGTTTCCTGAAAACTGTTCTCGTTCGGAAAAATTGAACCAATATTATTTTTTAATTCTTTTTTTTTGTATATATCATCGTTTCTTTTGACTTTACGACAAAATTTCATAAAACCTATATGGAAGTTTACAAAATTTCCTACAAAATACATTTTTCCGTGTATGATAAGTAGCGACAAGGAACTGACGATTGAAAATTCGGTTGATTTTTAATTTTTAGCAAACAAACAATTTTCGTCACGTTTGAAGTAAAAGAAAGTAGACGAAACAACTCAAAAATGTCCACAGATTAAGTTCTGATAATTCAAAAAGTGAAAAAATATTATTAAATGTACTTTTTAGGAAGCAATTGAAAGTTATAATAGTCTTATTGTAGAAGAGTTTGATTTTGATGTTAAATTAATTGTAAATTAATGTTCAAGTGGACAATTTTGTCTGAGGCTACATATCTACATGCGATTGATTTCAATGCCGAGTCACCTCAGAATAATCCTTTTATGGACAAGTCGTGACTTGCCGACATAAGCCGGCCTGAAATAATTAAAGAAATCTCCGCTGCACCACATTTTACTACCTGCCCATTTTCCCACGACTTCCGGGCTCCCTCAGATTTCCCATTAACACACCAATTCACTAAAGTGGATCCAACTTAAAGAGAAATCTTGCCAGGAACACAAATTGGCTAGTGTACGCCAGCGTGTACGTGTCGTGTCTGATTCCTGCTGAAACTTTTCAAGTAGTTTCGATCAAACTCCTCACTTTGGAGTGGCAATCAAAGTTGTTTCACTGCTGGGAATTCCGTGTATGTGTGAGAGTGTAAAAAATGGAAAATTGTGAAGAGAAAAAGTAGCGTGATCGAATTCGTCGCTCGAGGCGACGTTGACTTGTTGGCAGTGTGAAAAGTTGCGTGGAAATACGCATAATATTAGGCTCGTGGTGAAGGCGCTAATGGAAATCGTGATATTCAAAAACTACTCGTTTTACAAATAGAACAATAAATATACTATTTATATAAATAGTCCTATGCCATGCTAAGCCAATATAAATATAGGGAAATAACATAATTATTATTGTAAAATATGTTGTAGATATGCATACACATACTTATTTTATTTGAAGACGTTACATATACAGGGTGTCTCACCGGGAACTGAATCGATCGATATAGAGAAAAGTACGCATCAAAAAATTTTGAAAATTTAGATAATTACTAATGTTGGTGTGGCCAATCCAACTAAAATAATTACAAGCAGCTGGCACTTGCGCTTATACCGGAAGTCGATACCAATTTGCTTATTTCAAATGGATCACCCTGTATATTTTAGGGTATTCGAAAAGACATTAAATTCTGAGTCGAAAATATGTATATTCTATACCTAAACCTAGCCGTTTTGGAGATATTTGACATTTCATAGAAAATTTGACAAGTGCAACGGTTTGCAAGAACCGTTATAACTTTCTTCGTGTAAAAGATCCTCATTTGCTTCTTGTCACGTAAAAAGAACACAAGGAGAACTACGTTCTACTACTGAAATGAATTCAATAAAATCATACCAAGTGTTCCGTTTTTCGTGTTACATTTTATCAACTTCAAACCGCGAAAACTTGTTTAGGTCAAATGGAACATCCTGTATTTTTGTTGCGCAAAATTGAATTCCCTTTTTTCTGATATTAGCATTGTGGGGGTTAAAGTTACAACTTTTTGAAATATTTGCGATTTTATTAGAAATTCATGAATTGTTGTAATCATTTCATCAAAATAGCCATGATTAGAAACAATCAGTCATTATGTTATGTCAAAAAATGCCAGCACGTTTAAATTACACCCACCAAGACTTTTTAAATTTGTTTATTATTTATGGAGAATGTGATAAGGTAATATCAAGAACTTGCAGCACATTTGCTACTTTTCGCTGGTATAATTTAAACGTGCTGGCATTTTTTGACATAAGATAATGACTGATTGTTTCTAATCATGACTATTTTGATGAAACGATTACAACAATTCATGAATTTCTAATAAAATCGCAAATATTTCAAAAAGTTGTAACTTTAACCCCCACAATGAATATCAGAAAAAAGGGAATTCAATTTTACACAACTTGACGTAAAAAAATACAAGGTGTTCCATTTGACCTAAACAAGTTTTCCCGGTTTGAAGTTGACAAAATGTAACGCGAAAAACGGAACACTTGGTATGATATTATTGAATTTATTTCAGTTGTAGAACGTAGTTTTCCTTGTGTTATTTTTACGTGACAAGAAGCAAATGAGGATCTTTTACACGAAGAAAGTTATAACGGTTCTTGCAAACCGTTGCACCTGTCAAATTTTCTATAAAATGTCAAATATCTCTGAAACGGATAGGTTTAGGTATAGGATATGCTACATATTTTGGACTCAAAATTTTATGCTTTTTTCGAAAACCCTAAAATATATAGGGTGTTCCATTTGAAATAAGCAAGTTGGTATCGACTTCCGGTATAAGAGGAAGTGCCAGCTACTTGTAATTATTTTAGTTGGATTGGCCACACCGCCGACATTAGTAATTATCTAGATTTTCAAAATTTTCTGATGCGTACTTTTCTCTGTATCGATCGATTTATTTCCCGGTGAGACACCCTGTATGTAGTAGGTCATATACAATCATCGTAGATAATGATAAATATATGAAAAGTCTATAAAAAAACAAGGCAAAAAATGTAAAATTAGAGTTATATACAGATTAAAACAACAAAAATACAATTTATAAAACTACAAGAAGACAAAAAGGGCGCAAATACAGATAAATGCTTTCCACACGAAGATAAATGTCATAATAAAAAATGCTGTTAATTAAGAAAAGACCAGGGTCGCATCTAAATAGTCAGCCACGGAATAAAAACAGTTTCTTAAGATAAGATATTTTAATTTGATTTAATATTCTCCGGCAATTATATATATTTAAATTTCGTGATTTTTGTGAGTTAGTTAATCTAAAACAACGAGTTCTTAATAAACTACTAGCTCCAGTGGGATAGTGATGTATATCAGATTGGCTGTTGAAGTTGCTAATATTTTTATGAACTTCTAACGGGGTACAATAAATATTGAAGGGACGGGCATTATATCCATTTTAATAAACAAAGGTTGAGGATGGTTAGTCATTCCTGCACCTGATATTATGCCAATGGCGTTTTCTGTAGTACAAAAATTTTACGCGTATGAGTTAAGTTACCCCACAGAACAGTTGCATAGCAGATATGGCCGTGGAATACGGAAAAACAGGTAGTTTTCAGAATTTCAGGACTTGAAATATTTTTCATTTGACGGAGCAAAAAGATTAAGTTTATTTGCTATGAACCAGTTCTCATAAAGTTTTGTAGGTACACAGAAAACATAAATATATGGCTTATGAAGGTCGGGGAGTAATATTTGATTGCAAATTAATATTTGTCATATTAGGAATTGAAAATTTCAAAATGTGTGTGCTCAGGGACAGTATTTTTGTTTCAACGTGTCTCCAAACACTGCTATCCCGGTTCACATTTCAGTTCAGCTCAGGCCGGCATAATGTTGTGGTTGAATAATGAACGAATAGTGCTGTAAAATGTTCAATCTTCTATCTAAACAATATTTTTCACATAGTTTCAACGAAAATATCCAAAATTGTAGAATCTGCCGGAGTCGCCTGGCACAATACCTTATTTCGTATACAGTAGTATTATACATATTCACTGTAAACTGGCCCCCTTTAATTTCTGTTATTATTGAAAATAGAAAAAAAAGTCTCGTATAAAGTTGTAGGATTTTACCTATATTTTATTGAAACATATTAAAAAAACAATATCATGTATAGGATTTTATTATATCCCACGATTTCGATAAGACAGATTGAGAACCAAACCGGTGTAAATCGGGAATCAGCTCGAAGCATTTTGAAAAAACACAAATTTAAATCATACAAGTACCAAATACACCAGCATTTATACGAAAATGATTTTCAAAGAAGATTGAACTATTGCAATTGGTTTCTGAACAGATACAATTTGGACAATAATTTTCATGAACAAATATTATTTTCCGACGAGTCCAGGTTCACTAATTTGGGATTATTTAATCGTAACAACACCCGTCATTGGGCACAAGAAAATCCCAGAAATATGAGAGAAAGTGCATATCAGGAGCGATTTAGTTTTAATGTATGGTTAGGAGTAATTGGCAGAAGAATTATTGGGCCAATAATTTTTGATGGTCCATTAAATGGAGAAAGATATTTGGGATTTTTGCAAAACCAGATACAAGATTTTTTGGAAGAACTGCCACCTAATGTTAACTCAATAATCTTTCAACAGGATGGGGCTCCACCACATAACAGCAGAGTTGTGGTGAATTATTTAAATGAAAGGTTTGGAGAAAACTGGATAGGAACAAATGGGCCCGTTCGATGGCCTGCAAGGTCACCAGACCTTACGCCGCTTGATTTTTTGTATGGGGCCACCTCAAGAAAGACATTTATAGAACTCCACCAAGAAACAGAGAAGACATGGAAATGAGAGTCAGAAGAGCAATCTATGGGATTACTGAATTACAGTTAGATAACGTGCTTAGGGCTACCGTTACAAAAACACGATTGTGCAGAGATAATAACGGACAACATTTTGAGCATCTGCAGTAAAAAATGCTTTTGTATGTAGTACTTCAGTAAATATTTCATTTTAATTTCATTCATTCGTTATAAAAATGTATTACATAGTGTAATGGTTTTTCATCAATTTTGTTCAAATGTGTTTTACTGATGTTTCTTATTTATTAAAAAAATCGTTTTACCTACTTTTATTTTGTTTCCACCGCCTGCTTACTAAATATTTTTGTTGAAGTACAATATTCATTACTATGTAATAAAATTCGATACTAACTTTAATGATGAAAGTAAAATAGGATAGGCACAGCAATTGTATTGGACAAAAATAAAAGATAAATAAGTATTTTTTAACTAGATGAAATAAAAAAATGAGGTTCCTATCTTGGTTTTTATGATATCACGGGTTGTTTAAAGATATTTTTTAAAAATAAGTTAGATCTTATTAATCTGTTCAGCTACTGGTTATTCCCAAAAAAATATGAGGCACAAAGTCGCATACCAGAGGTCTTTCGATATCACGGCACACTACGCATCAATATCTGCCAAAGTTCATATCAGGGCCACCTAGACTTTACAAACTAAAATTGATATTAACTGTCATTTTCAAAACAAATGCCGTGCTCCGATACATGGTTGAAAAGAGAATCTAGAGACGAATCAGATAGGTAAAAAAGATATACAGGGTGCCATTTAAAATAACAGAGTAGATGTCACTTCCGGTGAAACCGGAAGTGGCGGTAAAAAAAAATTTGTACTTAAAAAAAGGACAATCACGCATTATATAAGTGTACCAAATTTCAAAATAATATCTTTTTAAATAAACATGCTACGGGGTGTTACATGTCTCCTGTGTCACCCGGTATATATCGATTAATGTCTTGACTTTCCCTGCTTCTCCACTAGATTTAATAAATTCTTCACTTGTGCCATTGATTCTCTCCTCACAAACGTTTGATTAATAATCCTTATTATAACTTAGAACTTATGAAAGAACTTTCCAATAATCCTTTATTTCTGAAGCTTAAGAACGAAAATTATGTCAGTTATTTGGAAATTCTTCGGGTTCTAATGGGCTTTTAAAACTTTAATTTTAGTTTCATCAAACGTTTTAATAATTAATTACCTCTATTAGAAATTAACTCGACGTTAACTATCCCATTTTCAAAGTGAGAAAATGTATAAAGCTATGAAAATGAATTAAAAGTGGCTTATTAGTGGCATCTAAATTGGATCATTTAAATTATAAGTTATTTCACATGCCTTCATAATATACATTTTATACAGGGTGGCCGGAAATTCCGGTGGTATCCTTTAACTGGCGATTGGGTACGGTCGTGAGTAAAAAAAAATAGGAGAAGTCTTATAACGGTATTTTGCTAAAATCTAGTTGTGTACAACTAACTTTAATTTTTGTGACATTGTCATAATTTATTGCAAGTGTGCAAAAAACTAATGTGTCTCATATAAGCGATTTAGTCAAATCTGGAGTTATTGCTAAAGCAGAAGATGGATGGTCAATGAGACAAATTGCACTGCGTTATAATATTGACAAAAATTCGGTGTTTAACATTTTAAGAAAGTGGAGAATAAACAGTACGATTAGTAGAAATTCTGGATTAGGGCGACGAAGGATATAAATTCAACAACAAGATTTGCAATTGGTAAATGCTTTAGTAGAAAATACATTTTATTCAGTTATTCAGGCTGCTGAAGAAACGAATTTTCCTGGATCGAGTAGTACTGGTCGCCGGCGAGTAAGAGAATCGGAGCTACGCTGTCATGCAGCAGCACAGAAATATTTACTTAATGCTGAACATAAAGAAGCTCGAATAGGATTTGCGCTTGAATTTTTAGCGCATGATGTATATTTTTGGAACAATGTAATCTTTACAGACGAAAAACTTTCCAGTCAACACACGCGGTCGTATTCGTGTTTACCGCCCTCCGAATACTCAATTCGGTGAGAAATATATATCTAGCAATGATAAAAGTGGTAGATTTTCCGTCAATATGTGTGTGGGCTTGGATATCGGCACGTGGACCTGGTGTTTTGTGGCATATTGAGGACGATTTAATAGTGAAACGTATATTAGGATTTTAGACAATATTATGCTCCCTTCTGTGTCACAATTATTTCCTAATAATGAGTTCATATTTCAATAAGACAATTGTTCCGTTCATACTGCTCATATCGTAACTAACTGGTTTCAAGATAACAACATCAATGTTCTTAACTGGCCCAGTCATAGTCCAGATCTTAACCTTGTGGAAGAAGTATGGAGACTACTCGTAAGAAGTATCCAAAAACGAAATGTGAGACCATGGAATGCCGAAGAATTACTGGAAATAGTAAATAATGCATGGGAAAATATTATTACTAATGATTATTGTATAAGGTTATTTAATTCTATGCCAAACAGACTTATAGAAGTTATAAATAGAAATGGTGCAATAACGAAATATTAATAGTTCTTGTTAAGTAGGATATCCTTTGTCCTTTGATCCAGGATTTCTACTAATCGTACCGTATATTGTCCACTTTCTTAAAATGTTACACACCAAATTTTTGTTAATGTTATAACGCAGTGCAATTTGTCTCATTAACCATCCATCATTTACTGTAGCAATAACTACAGCATTAAAATAGAAAATAAATTAAAAGTGATATCTGTTTTATTTCGACTACTCATTACATGTTCAAATAGAGATAGATTGACATTAGAAAAAAAAAGTTGACCTATTTTTTTCTGCTCACGACAGTACAAAAAAATATTACAAAAAGTTTTAGTGAGTATGCGTATAGATAGAGAAAAAGGTCATAGCTAAAAAATCAAAGCAAAAGGTGCGCAATTCAAAATAAAAATCGACCCATACTAGGATTTTTCCAAAATATTGTTGTATTCATAAATAATAATTAATTTCTTCCACAATTCACGTACACATTGTATAACAACTCAAATAGCTATTTTTAATACCTAACAGAAATAGGTTACTTATGTTGTTCCTTTCGTGTAGGTATGAAAATAATAAATTGTGTTTAGAAACATTCTAGAGAAATATTTAGAAAGCTTTGAAAGAAATGCGTATACGCTGTCCAAAGATATGTCTCTAGGAATGCAATGTAGCTATTTTGAGAGGTAGACATTCCTACTATATGCAGATATACTTTATGTATCGTTTAAAATTATAGCCATGACGAAATTGATAATGGGCAGGGAACGGCCATTTGACAAATAGATACATTTTATTTCCCTCTGCCAAGCCAGGCAGAACATTTAGTTCTAATTAATTGTCGATTTTAATCCTTCAACAAACTTTTAATCTAAGGGGACGAGTCATCCAAGGCACTGAACTGGTTGGAATGTTTGTGCAGTCGCAGCTTCTTTTAAATAGCCTGGGCTTATAAAAACTAGGTTTATTGAAATTTTTCATTTATTAACAGTAAGTATGGCAGTTAAAAGTTCTTAAAAAATATATATGATATATCAGTATAAGAAAGGCGTGTTTTAAAAGTCATGAATCTACAAAAAAATCATTTCCGGTACATAAGAAAATTGTCATATCTATAGAAGGAAATTGTTTATTACAGGGTATTTATGTAGTCGTTTATAGAATAAAACGCACGAGTTTGTAGATACTTTTTCATAGAATGCTTAAAATTGTATATTGTATTTGCATTTGTCGGTGAACAAATCACAAGAGAAATTCCCAGTCAAACACAAAACATTGTCTGAAAAATATTGTCTGAAAGTTATTTGTGGCATTCTTCGAACATTCTTTCCTATTATTTGGGTTTTCTACCACATGTATTATTATTCTCTTCAAAACAAATCACCGAATCTACAAAATAATAGAATTATTGGAAAAAAGCCTCTGCGCCCGTGACGTTTACGCCAAATTAAAAGTCAGAGGTTATGTTTTGCAAATAATATAAATCGGAATAAACACAGAAATAATGCATTTAGCTGACGTTTCGGAAAGTAATCTCTTTCCGTTTTCAAAGCTTTTTTTTGGAAGAACTCTTATTTTGCTGTGTATGTCAAATACACAGCTTTAAGATTCTGTTTATGTTATTTCCATAGATACTTACTACTTACACAGAACATAGAACTGATGATATTTTCTTTTATATAATGTTGAGTTTGTTAAGTTCTTCTTTTAACACTGGTAGCCAGGTTGTACAAATATCTACAGAACAATTCGATACGCACTTATCTTCATATAATAAGATTATTGCTGATTCCTTAATTTTTCTTTTCCTTTGGCGTAAACGTCACGGGCGCAGAGGTTTTTTTCCAATAATTCTATTATTTTGTAGATTCGGTGATTTGTTTTGAAGAGGATAATAATACATGTGGTAGAAAACCCAAATAATAGGAAAGAAAACACAAAACTTTGCAGACAATAAAATGGAAATCTTAATTCAAAGTTTCTGGAGGACGTATGTGACCGCGAAATAGAAGAATATCCAACCTGAAAAAAACGCCTCGCCAGGGAAAGACGGTATAATGACGAAAACCTTAAAACTCGTATGCAAACAAATGAAGCCTATTGCTCACATTATTAATTTTATGTTTAAAATTCTATAAGTCTTGAAATTATTAAAGAAAGTATTGTGGTACCAATATATAAAAATTATACTGAACTAAAAAACAAGATGACCCTCTTTTCTTGTTAAGAACTGTAGCAATGTACTAGTCAAGCCTTTATTAATTATATTTCATTTATCTTTGAAAACTTTAACGTTTAATAACACGTGGAAAAGGGCTAAAATTTCAGTTCAGTCCTTAAAACAGGTGACTCGTCTATCATTAGTAATTATAGGGCGATTGCAATTCTATCGAACTTTGCAAATGTCTTTGAGATTATCCTATACTATCGCATCTACATGCCAGTCAGTAAGAGAATATCAATATACCAACATGGTTTTGTGTCCCACCGTTCACCAGTTACCAATTTGCCTATCTTTACTCAGTTTGTATCTCATGCTATTGATGAGTCTGTACAGGTTGATGTGATCTATACGGACTTCTTTAAGGCCTTTGATCGGATTGATCACAGTATCTTATTCACTAAATTAGGCAACTGGGGCTTAAGTTCTTCAATACTATCATTTATGCAATCGTACCTTATACCAACCGTGAACAATTTGTTTCTTATAATGGTTATAACTCTGAGCCGTTTATAGCTACATCAGGGGTTCCCCAGGGCTCCAACTTGGGACCTCTTCTATTTCTACTTTTTATTGATGATATTACCTCAATTATTGACAATAGTAGTAGGCTATTATTTGCTGATGATCTTAAGATATATAAGAAAATAACATGTCAGAAAGATTGTGTTTTGCTGCCAAATGATATTAATCAGGTTCAAAACTGGTGCATGAGTAACAGATTACATCTTAATGCCTCTAAATGTAAAGTTGTCATATTTAATAAGAAGCTCTCCAGTATTGAAAATCTTTGCTATATCGATGGAATGTCATTATCTAGATCCAATTCTACGAAAGATCTTGGAGTCATAATTGATTCTAGATTATCATTCATTGATCACATTCATTTAAAGGTGAATGAAGCTACTAAAACGATTGGCTCCATAATCGGGAACTGCAAAATGTTTACCAGCATTAAATATCTAAAAATCCTTTACTTTTCCTATGCGAGGTCTAAACTTGAGTATGGTTCACTTATCTGATACCCCTATTATATAAATCATAAATTGGCTTTAGAAAATGTGCCGAGGTTTCTTAAATTTGTATCACTTAAAATTGATGCAATTTACCTTGAAAGAGGTATTGAACAAAGCATAGTTTTATCTAGGTTTGAAATGAACAGCTTGGAATTAAGAAGAAAGTGCAGTTCTATTTCTTTTTACACAATTTACTAAATAGCAATATTGACTGTCCTGATTTATTGGCTCAGTTATGCTTTAATGTACCAAATTATCCCGCTTGCGCTAGGCAGAATTACACATTTTACTGTCCTCATGCCAGGAGTAATCTCATTTTGAAATCGCCCATATATATGATGTGTAGTAATTTTCCTAAATAAAACGGAGATTCTACATTGCTTAATATCATTCCTATATAAAAGTGGCATAAAAATTTAGGTTTAGAGTTGTCAATCCCTTGTTTAACCTCATGTAATCCATCCGTGGCCTTACCTGTGATGTTTTTTTTTAAATGCCTTGACAGGCCCCTAGGCGAGAAGTGTGTGTCCCTGTTATTCCTTATCGTTTTCATCTAGTTATTATTCACGTTAGAATTAGGGTTAGATCTTTAGCCGCTTATAAATTTAACTGTGTATCTGGCTGTATGGACTATGTCCTAATGCCATTTAAAAAAAAAAAAAAAAATAGTAATTTTAACCAAATTTGTCATTTATGTGACATTAATAATTGTTCGAAGAAAGTAATCTTACATACGGCTGTAAATAATCTTTAACCTTAACCTCAACCAAACATTATTGAATTCTAAATTGTGCAGTGTAATTAGTACTGTATTCTATCTGTTTCCTTTTTAAATATTTATTAATTATCTTTTTATTTCTTTAATACACTCTTCTGTGGTTTATTATTGTTATTTAATGTAATGTTTATTATATTAGGTATTTCTTTTGTGAAACATTCTTAAAAAATTGTCCTGTTATTGGGTGTTGCCTGTTGGGCAATAAATAATAATAATAAATAAATAACACCACAGGTAATTACGACCCCCTTTATCTCGGAAGGCTCTAGAAGAGCCTTGTGTGGGAGGGGGCTACACATTTAGAGACAAGGGACACACACCCAATATCCGTGTATAGTGGAAAAATCCCTCTCACAGTATTTTCCACTGCCACGGCCGGGGATCGAAACCGGAACTTTTGGGTGAGAGGCAAGTGCGCTCACCTCTCGACCACCAGTCATACAGTCATAATAAAGGTATTATTATTAATATTCTTACTTCGAATCGAACAAGAAAGTCTTAGATATCTTCTTAGATTTACAAAAGGCCTTTGACGCAGTATCTCATATTTCATCTATTAAGCAAACTAGACAAACTAGTTATCACAGGGAAAGTATATGATTTATTTAAATGCATTGTTATTATATTTTAAATACAATTTTGATTGATTGACTTATATGTGAACCATCTGGTCTGTACTGCAATATTTCACGATTGTTCGTAAAAAAATCGTTTGATAATCTATGGGGTTACTTCTGATGGCTTTAAGCCATCTGAAGAAAATCCAGTAATCAACATCTGATTTATCAAATTTCAATATATTTTTAACTTTTAATCTGTGCTTCTGATATTTCTGTTTATTTTTTCTCTTTGTCTGCCGACTTTCAATAAACCTTTTATTATTATTATTACAATCTTTTTGTTTCTTGAATTACTTCACAGTGTGTATAATACATTACACATCTAGAAATGTCCCGCTCCAAAACTGACTACAGCGCACTAGGCATTTAATTCAAACAAACGGTATCGCCGTCCCGGAAATGTTCCGTGAGCCCCTGCCTGGAAAATTAACCCGCTCTAATTCAACTGTACGGCGGCACTCTCTCAGGTACCCTACCCGAACAGTCCAAACCAAACTTTTATCTAATCGCCTTGTTTCGAATTTGTCCCAATGGTAAACGGGCATAAGACCGCAGTCGGTATATGAGTTTATCTATGCATCCTCTGGGAACTTCCTACACTGGATAAGGCCTTTTTGTGCGTGAGCTGAGCGATTGCACTCCGGAGAGTTCCGACTTTGCGCGTCGATACGTTCGCTGTTTTAAAGAAACTTCGAGAAATGAAATTTTATATTGCCGGGAGTGCCTGGCACAGGTGGAGGACGGATATCAGCTCTCTGCGTACTGGCATATGACTATGAGATTGGTTTGCATACAGGGTAGCTGCGAGGGGACAGGGCGTTCAGTGCTGAAAGGATTCATATATATATATATATATATATATATATATATATACGCGTGGATACATAAATGGATTTATTGTGAAGCTTACGTACTTATACAGGACATATAACCAGGCTATTCCGATCTATATCATTACTGTCCACGTTGTCAAAAATTATCGAAATACTTGTAAAAAAAGAGAATGGTAGAATTTTTAGGTGAACATAGCGTATTAAATAAAAATCATTTCGGAATTCCAAAACACATCTGATGCCATTCTGGCATTTTTAGAAAAGAAATACCTCAACTTAGTTGATGGCGAGGCAATGTTTTGCGATTTTTCGGAAGCGTTTTACAACGTAAGCCATGAATTACTGCTTCAAAAACTTTTGAGAGATGGTTTCTTTTACTCAAGTTGTAAAAACCTTCGGCAAGATATCCGATGTGGCAGATATTAATTGTGGTGTGCCTCAAGGATCTGTGCTGGGCCCATTTTATTTTTGTTATACATAAACGACTTGGTCAATATTGATATTCACGGCACATTTACGTTTTTTGCAGGCGATATCACCATTCTGTGGGACAGTGACAATGCTAACAGTCCACGAGATATTATAAAGTGAGATATATGTATATGGTCGAGGCAAAAATTCAAGCGATGCACGTCACAGATCGATGCTATAAATAAGACAATACTGTTAAGAATCATGAAGCCCCATTAAACTGTACCTATGTCTGAGAGAAGCTTAATAACTGGGTGTCAAGAATTACTCTTTTTAACGTAATTAATGATTAAAAATTATGTTAGTATTAACATTTCTTTAATGAGATCACTCGTGACGTGCATCGCCTGAATTCTTGCCTCGACTTTAGTAAAAAATTGGTGTGATTTTAATTCGCTTGTATTCAATATAAACAAGATGAATAGATTTACTTTCAAGTTTACCTATGCTGATCTTTTCTTGGATAGCCAACCTATTGAGAATAAAACCAATACTAAATTTCTTGGGTTACATATTATTGATGAGAAGCTAAAATTTGATGTAGATGTCTCTAATTTAAGTAAAAAGTTGGCATCTGGTTGTTACTCAGTGAGAATAACTTCAAATGAACTGGGTTTCAGGGCTGCAAAAACTGATTATTTTTCCCTGATTGAGTCCCATATGGAATCCCTTTCTGGGGAATGCGTAGTCAACATTTTTTGAACACTGTGTTACAAAAGGGCACTAAGATACTTATGTAAAGCAAAACCAAATAATCATTGTAAACCTCACAAAATATTAACACTTACATGTATCTTTATTCTAGAAAGAGTATGCCTAATACACTGAAAAAATTTAATTTTTTGAGCTATTACATTGAAACGACCATATACAGGAGTTTAGAACGAGGTCCTATCAGGTGTTATAACTCATACAATTTAGCATATATAATTCTAATATAATGAAAATATCAATCACATATAATTGTAAAAATGTAAAATAGCAAAAAAGTTGCAATAAATAAAAAAAATGCCATTTATATAAGATAGCCCCAAAATGAAACGGGCTTCCGAAAATATATAATTTTTAGAAAATACCGAATATTTTACAAAATCTACATTTTATTCGATATAATATAAATACGGACGCCTCTATCATAGCTGCACAGCGGCGTGCAGAAACTGAGGGGTACAAGAAGTAATAATATATTTTTAAATGGAATGCCCTGTGTATTGTTGAATTTTTGAATTACTCTTTTTTTTATTTCAAAAATGGCAGTCCTATATTTGTTTTCCAGTTATTGAACATTTAACCTATTTACTATACGAACGGGAAGTTACATTTATTAGTCTATGAAAACGACAAGTATTTTGTTATCAAATGATATTTATTTAACCAAATCGAAATGGGATACAATGATGCAGAAAAAGTGCAAATATTCACTTGTTATATAAAAAATAATAAAAATAAACCAGCACGAAGAAAATGCAGAGCATTTTATCCAAATCATCCAACGATATCAATAAGCAGGTTTGAATATGTTTACCGAAGGTAAATAAAATATACCTCCAGTTTCAGTAGAAAACAGCGATCTGATAGAGCAAACGAAGAAGAACAGTTGGATATCTTATTCCATTTTGAAGGTAAACCTATGTTTAATAACAATTAAGATACTATTGTTGAAATATTATTATTTTCAGAACAATGCCACGGTTCAATTGGATAAAAGTTACTCCAAAATTCAACAAACGCTAAAAAAGAATAACTACAGACTGTACAAAATATTACCAGTTCAGCATTTAACGGAAGTTCAGGAAAGAAAACGGCGGGATTTTTGCCGCTAGATGATTCGAAAATTAAATGAAGATCCTGACTATTTCAATAAAATATTATGGATAGATGAATCATGATTTTCTAAAGCGGGTGTCTTTAATATAAAAAATTGACGCTCCTGGGAAAGAAAAAACAACAGAAAAGATTGGTTCAACAAATAAAAAAATCTGTCAGCATTTGGTGTGGCATTTTCCGCAATAAAATAGTGGGACCAATATTCTATAATTTTATTTTAAATCGTGTTACCTACCTAGAAGAAATTCTCCCAGATGTTGAAAATATTCTTTCACAAAATATTCCGGATAATGGACTTGATAATATGATTTGGATGCAGGATGGGGCATCTCCACATAATGTGTTAGAAGTTCAGAAGCATTTAAACAATGCATTTCCAGTATGGACGGGGAATAATGGAACTATTAAATGGCCACCAAATAGTCCCGATCTTACTCCACTAGATTCAATTTTATAGTGATTTTAAAGGACATAGTTAATAAAAATAATAATCACAGTATTTCTGCTATTAAAGAATTGATTCAGAATGAAATAAATAGTCAAAATGTTGTCAATAACGTTATCATCTTGACTAATTCTCAGCATTTAATAAAACAATATGAACTCTGCATCCAAAATAATGGTGGCCATATCGAACAAGTTTTATAATTTATTATTTGTTGTTGTTTTGTTAATAATGTATGTTTATAATTAAATATTTTAAATAAAATAAATTCAACAATATACAGGACGTTTAAATAAATTATTATTGCTTCTTGTGCCTCTCAATTTCTGCACGCCACTGTGCTCCCATTAACTTATTAACGGAGTTTAATTACAGCTCTACAACTTTTTTTCCAAACTTTTTTTTATCTCCAGTAATAACGATGATAAAGGGTGGCTTAAATATAATGAATAACCCTGCACATACCACTTAATGACACATAATGTGTGATGTAATGTTTTTGAATCATTTTTCACTTCTTAAAAATATACAGGGTTACCAAAAATTATTTTTCAATCGAGAACTTTTTGATTTGAATTCTCTCTTTTTTTTTTCAAATGGAACACCCTTTATAGTTTTCGATCATATGATATAGGAACGAAAAACATTTTTTGTACGTACATCTCTATTTGTAACTATTTCCGATTTATTGAGCAATAAGTACAACATTCAAGAATAAACTTTACAATGCCTTTTTCAAATAATCGAAGAGAAAAAATTATAAGTGCTCCACATGTTGCCCATTTTGTTTGACACACATCTCTATGCGTATCTTAGAAATGAAATTTATACGGTTCGACAATCCAAAATATCAAAGAAAGAATAATAATGCTTTTCGATCGATCACACCGGCAATTTCAAAAACAGAAAGAGGCTTCTAAAAATGTTGTGATATTTATAGCATTCCATTTAAAAAAATAGCACTTGGTCCCGTGCAATCGTTTTAGCTCATCCTGTATATTCGAAAATAATTTCCGGTTATAGATTTCTTTATCTAGTCTACTTGTATTTTTTTTTAATTTCTAGCTATCGAAGTCGGATGTACTATTGCCCTACCCTGTATATCAAAAATGTAAACATATACAGGGTGTAATTAGTTTCATGTCATTAAAGAAACTGGTAATGGGGAACGACCAGACAAACAAAAAAGGGTCTAAATCCATTATTTTGGAGAAGAAAATGTTTAAAAAATTAATTAATTGTTAATCAAATTGGTTGAGAACTTCTGGAATATTGAGGTAGGCAAAGTATTCCAGAATAGAAGTGAAAGTTCAACCAAGTTCAAGTCCAACTCTATTGTATGCTTTCCGGGCTGTACATCTCCCTAATTGGCATAAAAACTTTAAAGGTCTGCCGCCGAGTGTTGCCGATAAAGTAGCGGCGGCGGCGGGTACCTTTTGGTTTTTATTTTGTGGTTTTATTCCTTCCAATTTAAAATAGAAAATAGCATCAGCTAACGTAGACTAAGAACCAAAGTAGAAGGGACAAAATGTTCCAAACTGTTATTAGAAAAAATCTACTTTAGTTTAATTCATGTCGGTTACTTGATTATGTACAATCACACGGTTCTTTTGTGTCATTACTCGGTTCTTTTTCGATATTTACCACGTTTTTCTGTATCCTTAGTTAGAATTTATTTTATTGACTTACTTTAGTTTAGTGTAGTATTTTGAAACGCTGTATTTAAAAGTGAATTTTGGACATTATAGCAGAAAATTACACTTATCCAGAGCTCGCGACTTAAAACCAATGGATTTTAATCTTTGAGAGCATCTTAAATCGCTTGTTTACCCTGATCCAATCGACCATAAAAAAATATTTAAAAAAAGTTTCTATTTAACTGCTCTAAAAACTAGAAAATAAACTTTGAAGTAATCAAACCCATCATTTTGTTACATTATATATATTTTTTTATGATATAAAAGCTTGTCGCAAGATATATTTTCTACTTTTTAGAGCATTTAAAAAAAAAGCTTTTTTTAAAAATATTTTTTATACAATTTTATTTTATACTTTTTAGTCTTTTGATATGCTGTAATCCCTAGATATTGATTTTGAGACGAATCGGATCATAAACGGTAAAGTCGTCCGCCATTTTGAAGCCGCCATCTTGGTTTTTTCTTATATGAAAATGTTAAAGTGTATTGTCACCGAACTTATACACATGTGCAAAATTTCAAAGCTCTAGTTTAATTAGAACTAATCGAAATTTTGATTGCAAGATTTGATCTAAACAAACTAACCGACAAACATTGCAAGTTAAAAAAGCTTTTAATAATAAAAAAATTATCCTAATTTACCCAATGTGTTGAACGGAGTGCGTATGTCTTTACTTCGTCGTTCTTGAAAAGTGTATTAATGTAGATGGAGCACATTTCGAACAACTTATGCGAATGAACAACACTTGTCGGTTATCATTTGTTGCCTGTCACTGTGCAATTTCTTTTCGTGGAAGATTATTTTATTTGGCTCAGTTCTTAAGAACCAAGAAGTTGTAACCCTTTGTCTCCTTTGTTAATCCAAGCAGCGAATGCTGGCTGGCTCAAGAACAAAAGCCTTCTTCCGCTTTTATAGTTTTTTAAAAACTAACTGATAAACGTCATTGATTACCCCATAAGACAGAGGTTCTCAAAATTTTTTTTAGAAACTACTCAAATTATTGACCTAGGTCAGTTCTCTCCAAAGTGCTCCTAGAGGAAAAGATATATAGATTTTTTGTTTGTCTGTTCGTTCCCTATTACCAGTTTTTTTTCATGACATGAAACTAATGCGATCCTGTATTTCCTTACTTAAACTATTACTAGAAAATGAAACAAATTTATTACCTACATCTCACACAGTTCCGCTTATATATGCATTTCCCAGAACTTTCGTATATTGTAGTCCTCCATCCTCGCCATTCATATAAACCAAAACAAGCTCTCGTGGCGTTTAATTTCAGGCTAAAACTTGCTCCTGCTCAACTAGAATAGGTACACAGTCTTCATGAGACTTGTCTCGACCCACTCGAGGTGGGAAGTGTATGCATAATTTAAACGAATCAGCCACATACTCAACATTCAAGCTCCGTCACAGAAATTCATTATACAAAATGAGTTTTCTTTCTAAGTATCCGTGAAATATACGTTCCCGCCGACGAAAAATTGGTTAAGATCCGCGTAAGCGCATTTGATAAAGGCAAAAGGGCATGAAATATGCCCCAACTTGACTTTCAATATGGGATTTTATCGCGGGTTCTTATAAATGTTCCACTCTTTAACACGTTCGACGTTGCAGAATCACCGGAAACGTGACCATATTAGGAATAGATAAACACCGTTTATTTCTCGCAGGACTTATGAGAGGTTTTATTTTGCTGCGGGCGCTGACGGCGCGTTACTTTTGTGATTCACTGGCTGTTTATCAATTTTATTGGAGGCAAATCTAAGGGGCCAATCCAATTCCAGTCGCTCAAATTTATTCTTTTGCTTACTCTCCGATGATAGTTGATTTTGCTGTACGCTCTTAAAACTCTAACAAAAAATAGGAAGAAACCTGTGTCCAATGATCAATGAATTCTTGTTGAAATTCTTTTATAGTTTCTTGAGAAATGTTACATTCTAATTTAATTTTGTTTCATAAATCTTCAATATTGTTAGGTTTACATTTGTACACTACGTTTTTTAGGTGATCCAAAAAGAAAAATCTAGCGAGGTAAGATCCGGTGACCTTGGTGGTCATCCTACACTACAACGTCTTCCAGTCCACCTATTTAGAAATACTTGATCAAGATATCTTAGAACAGCCAACGCATAATGCGGAAAACGAGAATTTTTTAACTTCAAAAATAATATTTTAAAAGCTCTAAATTTATGAACTCTAAACTATCTAGTAGTATAGGTCTATAAGATCAACTTTCCGTAGATATTCTAAAAATAAGAAAATATACAGTGTTCCATTTGAAAATAAAGTATACAAATGCTAATTATACACGTATATATATATATATATATATATATATATGTTGTTTTTTAGGTTCTCGCGGGTGTCAAATGAAGTGTTGTTGCCACTTCCGGGTCGATGATCGACTTCTCCAGGAGTCACGGTTGTCTAAACGCCGTTTCGGCAGAATCTCATCTGCCATCTTCAGGTTCTCACTGAAAGCTGCCTACTGCTGCTTCTCGTTGCCCGAACTGAAGACTGAACTGAACTGAAGTACTGAAGTACCGAGACATCTATGATGTCTGGTGTATAGTAGCATTAGATCATATGAGAGGATTCAGTTACCTCTCACCACTACACCATTTCCATTAGTCTGTATAAGACTAGCAGGTTGGCCACTGTCATTTGTCTGTTCCATGACCTATCGCATACTGATGAGAACTAATAAGTTCGAAACCGGTCTATGTCTGGTCAGGGAATTGACAAATGACATTGGCTACCAATTTTCATGATTTGTAAGGTATAATTCAATGTAGGTCGGGGTATTTGCCCGCTGAGTAGTTGTTTCCTGCAAGTCATGTATAATAACAGTATATAGGTTAAGTCCACCAAGGGCTGAAGGTCGCCGCTCTCGGTACTTGCAAAATGGCAAGTCGCTATATACCATGGAGACATCTATGATGTCTGGTGTATAGTAGCATCAGATCATATGAGAGGATTCAGTTACCTCTCACCACTACACCATTTACATTAGTCTGTATAAGACTAGCAGGTTGGCCACTGTCATTTGTCTGTTCCATGACCTATGGCATACTGATGAGAACTAATAAGTTCGAAACCGGTCTATGTCTGGTCAGGGAATTGACAAATGACATTGGCTACCAATTTTCATGATTTGTAAGATATAATTCAATGCGGGTCGGGGTATTTGCCCGCTGAGTAGTTGTTTCCTGCAAATCATGTATAATAACAGTATATAGGTTAAGTCCACCAAGGGCTGAAGGTCGCCGCTCTCGGTACTTGCAAAATGGCAAGTCGCTATATACCATGGAGACATGTATGATGTCTGGTGTATAGTAGCATTAGATCATATGAGAGGATTCAGTTACTTCTCACCACTACACCATATATATAATGAACAATACTAGGTTCTCGCGTTGAACCGCGCGTCTGAGATTGTTAATGTCTCAACGTTTCGGCTCCCGTTTTGGGGCCATTTTCAAGAGAAAACAGGGGGTCATGAAAAATGTCCCCTTTTTTGCTCCTGAAAACGGCTTTCTGTATTACGTATGAACACTACAACAAATCACAATATCTTTCTGAAAAGCATCTGCCAGTTCTGACATTCCTGGGCCGGTCCTGCTTCCGTGCCCCCATTTTTACCGAAAAGCAATAAAGTTCTTCAAATTAATTTCCATCCTATTGTTTGCATGTTCATTTGACTAAAACAAATTGTTGAAATAGCCCAATCCAGCATGAGTGCCTCGGCAAAGCTATCAAAGAAACAATTTTAATTAGCACATCCACGTTCCCAATTCACCTACTTTCATATTCAAGGATGTTACTCGGGGTGGCTTAAACGATTTCTTGACTTCATTACGCGGAGCAGATCTCGAGTAAACGACACTACATCTGTATTTTATCACGAAAATAAATTTGGATAGGTGTCTGACGCATGTCGCGTACGATCGGTGCTGGTGGTGTCGGTATTGGCCGAACTGTAGGTCAGTTTGGCAGTTGGTATTTGGCTTTCTCTGTTCTAGTTTTGATCCATAAAGGGAGCTAATATTTCTCTAAATTTGTACAGCGTTCCTCCTCTTGATCAACAGAAATGATTAATAAGAACATAATAAATAACACCACAGGTAATTACGACCCCCTTTTTTCTCCCCGAAGGCTCTAGAAGAACCTTGTGTGGGAGGGGGCTACGCATTTAGAGACACACACCCAATATCCGTGTATAGTGGAAAAATCCCTCTCACAGTATTTTCCACTGCCACGACGGGGAATCGAACCCAGAACATTTGGGTGAGAGGCAAGTGCGCTCACCTCTCGACCACCAGTCATACATGAATAATAATAAAATAAAATCAAAATATTGTGCAGTCCTATCTTTAATTTCAATTATCTCGAAAAATAATTATTGTGGTAAAGCGCAAGAGGATTATATTCGTAAAAAAACGTTTAAGGTAAAAAAAATATGTTGACAAAATAATTTCACCAGTGGCGTAGAATTTAGAGGAGGAAAACGACTCCTCTGTCCCTGCCGTACGGCTCTGGTAATAGTGTGAAATTATCTTCTGCCATAGTTTAATGTTTCATGAAATAACTAAACTTTCTGCCAAATATGAAAAAATATATTAACCAGTATCGAAATAATGACCAAAAATATTTTTTTACATTTGAAATAAACAGCCTGCATGTTAGTACAGAGGAAGATCTTATCTAAGTTTCACATATTGGGCCAAAGATTCTTCAGTTAGCTTACGTACAATTATTAATAGAGCACCCTGTATAATTTTTATAAAAGTAACTATCGTTTCTTGTTAGATCTTGGTAGAGCATTTTGAAACTACTGTAAGTCCTGTACGTAAATATTAACGAGAGCTCAGTAAAACACGTGCGTACCGTACGGCGGGCAGAACTCCACCCGTCATTTCAAATAATTTCATTCTGTGGAGAAACTAGTTTTATAACACGCTGAAATTAAGTATTGAACATAGTTTTTAAAAATAGCTAGGTGTTAGACTAGACTATTTCTTGTACACGATGACTTCTGTATCACTTAAACACTTTATCTTCCACACCCGATTACAGCTTTTACTCGTTTTAATTTACGTACAGAGTGGCAGGTGTGCGGCCGGTAAGCGTAATCCATCAACCAAGGTTCTGGCCACAATGTAAAGCCTCATTGACAGGCTCCTGAGGGATTTCAAGGGACCGGTGCTTAACAAGCGATATTCTGTAAACGTGTCCTAGAGGAATTTGGAAATAATTGCGTATTCATATGATTAAACTGTAAGATAAACAAGCCCGTATAATGAAGCCTTTTAGTCGACCGAGATTTAGCCGTGATAGAATTTATATTTAGACCGTGGGCTGCGGTCACTAATGTTGGGATAGTCTGCGAGAGCACAATATGGGTCCGTTTATAATAGATTCGGATTAAAACAATACAGTTTAACGGACGGAGTCGAGGTGTTTGTATGTTAATTTCTCATGCGAGCCAGTCGGCGACCGAATGTCGTTTCCTAGCCACTTTATTATGCGCTACGCTTATCAACCGCCGTCCTTTCTTTAGTAAAAAATCTATGGCTAAATCAATTTATTTTAAGACTGTTTCATTTTACGTTGTCCCAATCTTGATATGTTATACAAAAATTGGACACAGAACACGCATTATTAGTGGAGTAAATCTATCATATTTATAAAACATACAACTTTAAGAAAGCTGAATTTGTTTCTTATAATTCTTATAATTTCCCCTCCGTATAATTCATTATTAGGGTTAGATTGATCATTTTTAATTGAACTAGACGATATTGAAGTAGCTGTACATGAGTTTTATGAAACATAAAACATATAAGCGTCCGGACTATATATTGATATGATATTACTTGTACTTAAGCTCTAGAACACATTCAAAATGCATTTTATTTTATCTTAGTGGAACCGAGATATCACTTGAATTGTGTAGGAGTTTGGCAGATTGCAGATGAACATCGAATGAAGTTTTACAGTGCGCTTGGAGGTTTTATTTGAGCTACGTGGACTAAAAGGTTGTAATAAACTTTATTGACAAATTTGATTTTAAACAATAATTATTCAAATTATTTTATTTTTAGTATCGTACTTATATTTTAGCTAGATAGGGAATTTTATTGCATCTTTTATGAGTACCGCATTTTATAGTTTTCACAATACACTGTTCTAATTGATTTGAATTTGTTTTATTGCTGTGTGTTTTCTAGAATTCTGTTTAATTTCAATGGTCCGAACTTACGACTTTGAGATCTAAATTAGAAATTATTATATATTATATTTCAGGTTCTCACTGAAGATGGCAGATGAGATTCTGCCGAAACATCGTTTAGACCACCGTGACTCCTGGAGCAGTCGACCATCGACGCGGGAGAGCACCCGGAAGTACAATAACACTTCATTTAACACCCGCGAAAACCTAAACGCATACATTTGTTTATATTTTGCTATCATATCAAGCTGGTTGAACTTAGTTATTAACAACGATATTTGTCGGTAATATAGGACATACAACACAGAGCCTTTGAGTTTCTTGAACAGGCTTATATTTTCCTGATATCAATTTATCTATGAACATTGTATTCAGCATGTAGCACAAGGAAGGAGTAACAAACATTATAATTACACTCGCCATTTGTGGGTTTCCAATTTGGATCCGCAAACTACAAACAATACAAAGTATATTTCTCAAAGTGGTCCTTTGATATAGACTTACAATGAGAAGGAGACCTTAGACTCTAGCTGGAGGCCTTTCAGCTCAAGATGCCTGGTTTGTAGCTGATAGCTTTGTCACTGACCAATTCCGTTGGATTCGATTCGAGTTTAGATATACGGGAGAGCTTAGAGACACGTCTCCCGTATTTAGCATGTCCACAGGCGCAGTCTGTGGATATTATTTGTTTAATGAACGCATTATATTACCATTAAACACGGTTCCCCAACACAATACCATTCCTCTTCCTCAAACAAAGGACGTTAAATTATGCCACTCAATAATTCGAACAAATAAGTTGGGAGGAATTATACAGGGAAACTAATCTCAACAATGCGGCTAACATCTTCTATAACAACATAAACTTAAAAATAAAGGAAACATCAACAATAGTCAAGATTACAAATAAAAAGAATAAACTTGAACTGTGAATATTCCAAGAGATACTAAAAGAATATTATAATTACTATAGACATATCGTAATAACGCTAATTAGAGCTACGAAAAATAATTACTATACAGGGTGTCTCACCGGGAACTGAATCGATCGATATAGAGAAAAGTACGCACCAGAAAATTTTGAAAATTTAGATAATTACTAATGTCGGTGTGGCCAATCCAACTAAAATAATTACAAGCAGCTGGCACTTCCGCTTATACCGGAAGTCGATACCAACTTGCTTATTTCAAACAGAACACATATACTTTCGGGTTTTCGAAAAGAGCATAAAATTATGAGTCGAAAATATATGCTACATATATCCTATACCTAAACCTAGCCTTTTCAGAGATATTTGACATTTTATACAAAATTTGACGGTTTGCAAGAACCGTTATAACTTTCTTCGTATAAAAGATCCTCATTTGCTTCTTGTCACATAAAAAGAACACAAGGAGAACTACGTTCTACAACTGAAATAAATTCAATAATATCATACCAAGTGTTCCGTTTTTCGTATTACATTTTGTCAACTTCAAACCGCGAAAACTTGTTTAGGTCAAATGGAACACCCTATATTTTTTTACGTCAAGTTGTGTAAAATTGAATTCCCTTTTTTCTGATATTAGCGTTGTGGGGGTTAAAGTTACAACTTTTTGAAGTATTTGTGATTTTATTAGAAATTCATGAATTGTTGTAATCATTTCATCAAAATAGCCATGATTAAACAGTCAGTCATTATCTTATGTCAAAAAATGCCAGCACGTTTAAATTACACCCACGAAGACTTTTCAAATTTGTTTATTATTTATGGAGAATGTGATAAACTAATATCAAGAACTTGCAGCATATTTGCTACTCGATATCCAGAAAAACGGAAACCGTCACCAACCACTGTAAAACGCATACTGGAAAATTTTAAAAATTATGGCTCTGTCAAGGCAAAAATGCAAAGAAGAAAGTCTATTGTTGATGACGAAAACATTGAAATAGTCATTCTGGGATATTTTCACGTATCTCCAAGGATGTCATTAAGAGACAAGCTGCTCTGGAATCGGGACTATACATGGATTCAATTCACAGAATCTTATTAAAACATAAGTTTCACCCGTTTTCATTCCATATGGTTCAAGGATTAAAAGAAACAGATTTCCTAAGAAGACAGAATTTTTGTGAGTTTATTCTAATAAGGTCTGAGGGTCACGATTCTTATTTGGGAAATATTATATGGACAGATGAAGCAAAATTTACTAAAAATGGACTTTTTAATAGACACAATTCGCATTATTGGAGTGACTCAAATCCTCATATGTTCAGAGAGCGAAACTTTCAGGAAAGTTGGCAGTTCAATGTTTACTGTGCCATAAGAAACGATATAGTGGTGACATTACAATTTTGTCAGGAAAATTTAAACGGTAAATTAAATTTTCTCTTCTGCTAATATGTACACGTAGATTTTTGTTTTTTTTTAGGTGAAAGATATCTGAATATCTTACAAAATTTGAATAATAACTATTTAGAAAATTTACCTCTCGCCGAACACAGAAACATTTTTTATCAGCACGACGGTGCTCTCCCACATAACGCATATTTAATTAATAATTATTTACAAGAAACTTTTTATGATCAATGGATTGCCAATAATGGACCTTTCTTATGGCCTCCTCGCTCGCCCGATTTATCAGTTCTGGATTATTTCATTTCGGGAACTATTAAAAATAAAGTTTATGAGAGCCCATTAACAACCATTGAAGATTGTATGCAAAGAGTAAGAAATGAATTTCAAAACATATCACAGGATTCAATTAGAAGAGCTACCCATGAGGAACTAATCCGAAGGTGCGAAAAATGTGTCGAGGTTCGAGGGCGGAATTTTGAGCAATTATTAAATTAAAATGAAATCATATTTTAAATTGATCTTATCTCTGCTATTTTAGTTCATGCCATATCTTCAATTCGATTAATACGCATGTTACAGTGTTAGTGTTATTTTGCGTTTTTGTGGATATCGAGTAGCAAATGTGCTGCAAGTTCTTGATATTACTTTATCACATTCTCCATAAATAATAAACAAATTTGAAAAGTTTTCGTTGGTATAATTTAAACGTGCTGGCATTTTTTGACATAAGATAATGACTGATTGTTTCTAATCATGGGTATTTTGATTAAATGATTACAATAATTCATGAATTTCTAATAAAATCGCAAATATTTCAAAAAGTTGTAACTTTAACCCCCACAATGCTAATATCAGAAAAGAGGGAATTTTATACAACTTGACGTAAAAAAATACAGGGTGTTCCATTTGACCTAATCAAGTTTTCGCTGTTTGAAGTTGACAAAATGTAACGTGAAAAACGGAACACTTGGTATAATATTATTGAATTTATTTCAGTTGTAGAACGTAGTTCTCCTTGTGTTCTTTTTACGTGACAAGAAGCAAATGAGGATCTTTTACACGAAGAAAGTTATAACGGTTCTTGCAAACCGTTGCACCTGTCAAATTTTCTATAAAATGTCAAATATTTCTGAAACGGCTAGATTTAGGTATAGGATATGCTACATATCTTCGACTCAGAATTTTATGCTCTTTTCGAAAACTCTAAAAATATATAGGGTGTTCTATTTGAAATAAGCAAGTTGGTATCGACTACCGGCATAAGCGGAAGTGCCAGCTGCTTGTAATTATTTTAGTTGGATTGGCCACACCGACATTAGTAATTATCTAAATTTTCACAATCGATCGATTCAGTTCCCGGTGAGACACCCTGTAGAGGAAAAATTCAATCCTTTGGGAATAACTATAAAAAAACTACATTCTTATCCTACATCATCTCAAATTGTTTAATACACTTTGTACCCATCTTATTATACATAGACTCATATCACAAATTAGATACGTATTATACACTAACTTTCCGATTTTTTTAAAATTTCATTATTGTTATATTCAAGATACAACATTAATAGACAGAGAAACGAGAATGTAAATATTGTTAGACACAGTACGAGGTCTCCTCATGTGTTACTTTAATTGTTGATAGGTTAAGACATATTACATTGTTTTTGTAAAATTTGTTGCAATAATAAATATACGTTCTCGTTCGGAAAAATATTAAATTAAAAACTAATTTAAACATTATTTAGCCGTAAGTAGATATCTACGTTTAGAGAGTTTCTAATGCAATATTTTATCCTTTTTGCATAATTTAAGCTTAAAAGGAAGTCCTCGTCTAAATTATTATTTCAGGATTCTTGCACTTAAGCAGCAGACAGCATTTGTAACTAGAGAATCACTTCATTAAACGCGAATCGGAACCAAAAATAATCTTTCTTATCTTTCACTAACGTGGACTGCTTTAATGTATTCTGGTTTCGAGAGCAACAATTCTTAATTAAACTGTGCTTATAAAGCATTTATGCGGTTTGGTACAGCCTCTAAAGTAAACGACAATATTTTTATACACCCGATAGGATTTTGTCTATTTAACGTTCCTCTGCTATTAAAAACAGTCTAGTGGGCACCCCTATATTTAATGGCCATTTATAAAACGTCGCACTCTTTAATTAAGGGTTTTAATTTGAAATTTTCAATGTTTCTATTTGGGTGACCCCCATTGTCACCCCCACCCTGTTATTAAAGGGAGTAAAAAATTAAATTGGGATTTAGCGTGTATACAAGAGCTAAGGGCCTTTAAAGTTTATTTTAACATTAGCCACCCCCTCTACCACTCCCATTGCTACCCCTACCCTATTATTAAAAGGAGTAAAATATTACATTGAGATTTAGTGATTTCTTGGGCAGCGGTTTTATAAATAGTGATCAATAATTTAATGAAAATTCATGATAAATCATACTACTTTTACAAATTTTTTGGAAACAGGAGACAAGACACATTTATAACCTGGTATAGTTAGCTCAGCCTCATCTATGTCTGAAGTTATGTGAGTTGATATAATTTTATTATTATTTTACCGCTTCAAACTTTCTTTTTATATTATGATGAAAAGTATAGTATAGTTTATATGACTGGTGGTCGAGAGGTGAGCGCACTTATTTTTGTTCCTATTTATCAAATTAGAAATTGCTATCATATTTCATACTCATAAGGGATTGATTAATCAATTTTTACACATTAGTTACCTTTCCTCCTTGATATCTTGTCGTTTGTGAGCATATTCTATTCAATAATCATATTGTTTATTACAAATTTTGCTCAGGGATGGCATGCCCATTCTAGGTTGTAAATAGCCTAAGCGCACAAGATGTACGTTTCGTTTTGATATTCATTACAGGCGTAAGATCGAAGTGAATAACCAACATGCACGTAGACGTATTATGATTGAATTCACGATTTCTGAGCGATGCTTGCCCTCCCTGGCTTGGCGCATGATACTTCCGACGGTATTAAGCTCGGTTTCTGAACGGATTCATAAGTATACTTATATGAGACAGATTAATATGTAGTAAAAATAGTGTTGTAAATAAAATCAACCTTTTAATTTTAATATTACAATTAATTAACCGCAACATTTTACTTGATAATTTAACTACAAAAATATATAAAAACATAATATACCTTTTGTTACATGGCCTATGTCCATTTAACTGTTTTATATAAAAACTAGTGTTTTGTTTATATTTAGCACGATCTGTGTAACATTTTGATTCAGTTTTTGTAAGTGAAACTGTTCTCAACTAACAGAATTTACTTGTATAACTGCTAAATCATTTCACACTGTTTTATGTACATATTTTTATATCTTAGGAACTTAGTTATGTTTTTTTTACACTATTATGTATTTCCGTTCTATACAGCATTATCCCAGGAAACGATTGTCTACAAAACATTTATTTACATCAGATACCTATATTTCAATTTTTATATTTTTTTTATTATGTAAGTACATATGGTTATTTTCCTTACCTTTCTCATTACTATATATAGTATATCCTATAAGATGTAAAATATTTACTGAGTTCTCACAATAGTCACAATACGTTTTACTATTTATTACAGCTGTTCTTATTTTTGGTTATGTATTTAAAAATTGTTGCAATCTAAGTCAGCTGTGGTATGAAAACTGTTATTATAGATTCCTTTTATCGATCATATGAGACTATTTTAGTTGTGAGTAAAGGAAATTGTAGAATTTGCGACCTGCTAGTTGTTGCGCTTAACTCAACCACTGACAGATGGCCATACCTGTACTATTTCTATATTTTATAGCTTTCAATTTAATTAGGGGAAATAGATTTTTCAAGTTTATCGAGTAGCATTATTTTGCAGTAAGTAGAACAAAAAAAGTTTACCTTATTAGTAAAACTCACCAGGAAATCATTTGCTTGCAGCCTTTGTACTGATTCGAACGTATATAAATTTTAACTGTGGACTTCAGTAATTGATATTACATTTTTATATCCGCGTTAACAAGTGTTTAACGTCCAGGTAAATTTCATTTATTACTAATTTAAAATTTAATTAATCTTCAATTTTTGTCTTTGATGTAATTTCAATTATTTTTAAAATAAATTTAAATTCAAGGTCAATTCTTTTTAATTTAATAAGTAGTTAACATACCATATGTACCACATGGTTTTAAAAATATTTTTTCTTTCCTTTTCACTTTTTGGCAATTTATAGTTTACGAAATCAATTTATATATTTATATATTTCTATATATGTACTTATGTACTTATAAATTTATACACTTATATATTTCTACATTTATATATCCATACATTTCTGTATACGTTTCTGCATAGCTTCTACATTTCTGTATAGCTTTTGCACAGCTTATATTTCTTCATATAGATAAAATTTCATTAACCTTTCAAAAACCACATAGTTGGTTTCACTCCATTTCATTAAGAGACGTAAATTGCCAAGGAAACCTTTAGACTCCATTCTTGCAACAAGAGACAATTGTGGGCCTGAATTGCTGTTCCAGAACCAGTCACCTCAACAATAGTCGATCTAGGATCCTGGTATAAATTTGTTATACACATACATATACATATATATATATTAAATTTCAATTAGTCTTTACAAATCGATTTGTCTATTATTCATCTAATGTATTTTAACATTCATTTTAAACAATCTTTTTATTTCTCTTACCAACAATTTCAGTCTGATCTATAGTAGACTGATTATTCGAGAAAAAGAGACAATTCTACTTATTTTCACTATAGATGGTGCCCAATTTAACATCAATTTTTCTTTGTCTCCTTTTCTCGAAATAAACAGAAATCTGTCGCTTATGCTGTACATATCAAAAAGGGTAAGTTTCTCCACTCTTACGAATACTCTGGATCCACGGCTCTTTGCTCCGACTTAAACCAGCTAGTCGTCCCCAAAAATAAATAATAAGGGAAAGGAGGTAACACGTTATAACTACCGCTTATGTAATTGGGTGGACACTACCTACCCTGCCATCCCTGACAGGCCGCCATTGTTAGGTATGTATTTTGCATAGTGGGATTTTGTGTATTTTGCAATAATAATCGTATATTTATTGTATTTTTCATAGTACTGCTAGTGCTTTCTTGAATTTTTTCAACGCTAACCACTACTTTGCCTTTTTTTTAACAGTGGTAGAAGCAGATACTGAAGTAAAGGTTTTAATATGGACTACTTTCCTCAAATATACGTTTTTAATTTATCGAATTTTAACAACCCGCTAAATGTAAAGTTAATGTTTCATTGGTAGATCCAAGGTTTTGTTTTAAAGTGAAAACGGGTTTCACGCAATTATAAAACGGGTAGAAAAACGTGTTTTAACATTTGAAATGAATTAACAGGGAACTGTAAGTTTTCGACAAACACCTAAATCGAGGCCATTTCAAAAATCCCATTCATACCCGCACGTTGAATTTGGGCCGAGCATTCATTAAAATCGCCATTCAGCCCTGCCGACAGCGTGAATGGGGCGGCAGAGAGTGTTTTCCATGCGAATGGATGACTTCTCCAACGCAAATATATGATTATTCCGTTTAAAATCAACAGTTGAATTCTTATGAAATGTGGCGTATGTCAGAATGCCCCGGTTGAAATATTGCCCTTAGAAGGGAGGAAATTGGTGAATTTATCAAAATGTCTGTTATAGTTCATCTCATCGAAGTTGCGTTGGTGTATGCCTCGGAAACGATCTCTACAGTTTACTGCTTGAATATTTTCGCCTGGGATCTCCAGCGGCGGATTCCCATTTATTCTTCTCCGCCTCGGAGCTGTCATTGCACGCGATTGTTATCATTGTCTTGTGATATTCAAAGAATATGCCAAAAGGGCCTAACGTTAACTTAGTCAGATTTCAAGAGAACAAAGATTAAAATTCAGTAAAAAAGTCACAAGACAGAATATTAAAAATATTTGGCCCCATATATAAAATTATACTTCGGGGAACTGAAATTCAATGAAACTAGAAATATTTACCTGATGCTGCCTACTGAATAGGCGAAGAAATCAGTTCCATGAAAACACCCGGTATTTAAATTTCACGATGTCTGATAGGCGTGATATTTCATATGGGTCTCTAATTTCGAATAAGAAGAAACAGAAATGTTTAATATCATTGTTGAATTAAAAAATCACATTCTTCCGGTATGAACAATATCTGTTACACATCATGTAACCCAGCCATTGACATTTGTTATAAACTGGTCTATTTCGAAAGGTGTATTTCCAGAAGTACTAAAACCGCAAAAATTGTACCGTTATTTAAAAAAGGTGATACAACCTTCATTGATAATTATACTCATTTCACTTTTATCTACAGTTTCTAAAATACTAGAAACAGCAATTTACAACAGAATCCAAAAATTTTGTTCTAGATATAACATTATTTGTGATGAGCAGCAAGGGTTTCGTAAGAGCAGGTCAGCAATTCTTGCTTACCTCAATGAACTTCACAGACTTTTGAATAATAATAATAAAAAATGTGTAGGTGTCTTTATGGACTTAAGTAAGGCGTTTGATTTGGTTAATCATGCTCTGCTTAAAAAAAAACTGGCGAAATATGGTTTTAGGGGTAAGCTGGGAGACTGGTTTGAGTCGTACTTGTCCAATCTCAACCAGTGTGTGATGGTAGAGGACGTAAGGTCAAGTGCATTGACTCCTGTGGAGTTCCCCAAGGCTCAGTATTGGGGCCATTCTTATTTATATTTGTATAAATGACTTACCTGCTATTGTCAACGAGAGTTCACTAATTATGTTTGCTGACGATACTTCACTTTTAACTACCGATGATAATGTAAATAATTTAATAGAAATTACCCAGAAAAAATTAACAATTTTGTTATGAAGTTTAGTAATGACAAGTTGTTGATGTATGAGAAGAAAACTATCTTTATATGTTTCACACCGAGAATGTTAAACTATAATGAAACATATTTACTCAAAATAAATGGTAAGTCCTTGGGAACAGGTGAAGACTACGAATTTCTTGGGTGTTCATTTAGACTATTCCCTTAATTGGGAATAAAGAAATATTACAAACGGGGAAGTTTTGCTGAGCTACTATTATTCACAGTTTTACTCAAGAGCTGTTTATAGTATAGAGTTTTGGGGTACTTCATGTCATTTTAAACGAGTGTTCAAAATGCAAAAAAGGCAATAAGAAATGTAATAAGAATTAACAAGACAGTCTCATGTAGAACTTACTTCAAACAATTGAAAATCTTGCCGCTTGCCTGTATATACATTTTGGTAAACTAAGTTTAGTTATTATTTACATGGTATAATCTTGTGTAACAACTAATTGGGCATCTAATGTTTCGGAACGAAGATCACAATGGGTCCTGTTATGGAATAGGCACCCCTCATTTATTTTACGTTCAACTTGTACACGAAAATATAAGACTCCTCTGAGCAGTCTGAGGAAAATTTATAAAAATAATGACACTGATTTAGACGAAGGGAAAAGGCGGCGAAACCTAACATCGTGCCTATTTACATGATCTTAGACCCATTTTTTAAATTTTGTATAAAAATAAAATGGCACCAGAAAGTGAGCGGTACAAGATAAGATATTTATTTATTTATTATCACTCTACAAGAACGATGTTCCCCCTTACAGAGTTGTATACACATACGCGTAGACAATTATTCAACGACCATTCCTATGACATTGCCACCTGTCGCAGCTGAGACTCGAACTCAGGAGTAGTACCGCGACTAGACGTGTTGTCTCTCGCACAATCTCGTCCAATCCACTGCTACCAACTCTGTAACGCATGGAAAACGCCACTAAATATCCGTACCCTACCCAGAATTCGAACCCGGGACTCCACGGTTGCAAGTCTAACACGTAAGCATTGAGCTACTGAGCTGGTATTACTAAAATATATTGATTACTCAATAGACAAGATGTCGGTCATTTTGGTTCTTTACATCACATTATTGGAAATTTCATCTTATACCACTACACCAAATTTGAAAAAGATCCATTCGCCCATTCAAAAGTTACAAGAGTGTCCGTATCGGCTGAGCTACACGGTAAAAATTATATAAAAAAAATATAAAAAAAAGCTTTTATTTAAATTTTTTTTTTATACATTTATTTAACGTCGGCCTATTTCCGCTACTGAGGCCTAACACCGACGCCTGTAGACGAGCTACCCCCAACCAGGAATTTTGCCGAACCTCTTCCCTTAAGAAGAGTAGGGATCTTTTACTTGCCTAACATTTAATAGACAAGGGACTGACGGCTTTACATCCCCTCCGAAGGATGGTGTATCTCCTATACAACCCTCGTCTAAGGTTGTATAGCTTCCGCGCATACACTGATATACAAGCCGCTGAAAGATGTGTGAGGCGAGGACGCGGTTTCCGTTGGAATGCTCACCCATCCAAGTACTAACTGCGCCTGTCGTTGCTTTACATCGCATACCGAAGTATGTACATAGTAAAGACGCACCTACGCTCGCCCCTTTTTATTTAAATGCTAATCAAAATTTTGATTGCAAGATTTAACCTAAACTAATTAACTAACTAACATTGCAAGTTAAATAAAAACTTTAAAAAAAATCAGCAGCTACTGGAAGTGACTGGAACCTCCCCACTCGGTGGATCTTTAAAGCCGAAAAGAGCATTAAATTGTGCGACAAAACGGCACGCACTAAACGTAATCCGATCTCATCCAAAACCTTTTCAGATCTTCTGGGGCACTAAAAACACCCTCAACTTAATGAATTTACAATCATCTATGCGAGTTATTACCTACATTATCGCTCGTTGAATAATATGCTATTAGGATATTAACAACTTTAACATCACTTGAACGACTAAGAAAGTCTAGTTATCCTAAATACTACAGATTTGTAAAGCAACAAACTGAAAATTGGTAAAATGATAATCTATAATAAATTTACCAACGACGGTACAGAAATGCCAAATATGCCAAAATCTTATTAACATGACATGACACCAACGTTATCGACAAACGATGACAATGACAATTGTCAAAATTTTCTCATTGCAATCCGATCGCTCGCGGCTGTCTGTTAAATGAAACATTAGCATTTCAGTACTTTTACTACATTTTAGAGGAATACTTGTAGTTTAATTCTTCGATTTGTCTGTGTATATATTTAAAAACGGCACTAAACGTAATCCGCTCTACTTCTAGAGCAGTGAAGAAACCATCACACGTGAATTGACACGTGATGTGATGAGTTTCACGACGTAACGGCTACGCGCATCGATCATGTCATGCGAAATGCGATCTATGCCATTTTTGCTTGGTTTTTAATTTTTTTCACGGAAACCAAATCGAAAGGGTGGAAGTGTGATATATCGTTGAAATCAGAATTTTAACTGCTTTCAATGGTTCCATTGCAAATTGAAAGTAATTCTAAATAAACAACGTCAAAATGGCACTAAACGTAATCCGATCTCAACCAAAACCTTTTCAGATCTTCTGGGGCACTAAAGAAACGCACATGTAAAGTTTCATTCAAATCCGTTCAGTAGTTTCGGCGCTATCGTGTTAACACACATACACACACACAGACATTTTTCTAAAACCACTTTTTTGGGTTCCTAGGACCTCAAAACGTAAAGATTTGATGTAGTACGTAGTGTTATACTTTTTTTTACCAATATATGTATTAAAAGAAAGTTATGGTCAAAAAGAATAAATATCTGCTTATTGGATTTCTCTCTCTTGGGTATACCCACCTTAAACAACAAACGTATTGTCATATATCCCAGATATTATGTGTCCTCGATCGATATGCAACTTTTCAAATCGTAGCCACCGGCTGGCTGTGTCCTTTATTATTTTCTATGTATCATCGAGTTTCTGAAAAGGTTTCCAAATGATAAATCCGATACCGGAACGTTTTTAGTAATTCCAACTGCAACCTCATTCAGTTTGGTATTAATAGCGAGGCTGAGCGACACTCAACTCGATAGCTAGAAAATGGGCGCAAATAACACAAATAAATAGAGAGTATGATGTGTCTCTGTTTCCTATATCTGTCAATTTACCGCGTACTGCATGCACAGAAGTCGTGTTAGCATTTGTCATGTCAAATCTGGGATTATGTAAACACCAGATAGCAATTAATCACGTTATTTAACGTCTGTTATATAAATGTTCTCTATCAGTTGCGCAGGGAGAATAACTACATATACAGGGTGTAGTATTCTGGATGTCTGAGAAAAAATGCTTGAAAAATAAAAAGAGATTTTCATTCTTCTAAGCCCAAATATACGATCGTTACAATATAAAAGCCCAAAAAATAACATTATTTTAATAAGGTCTATATAATACAAATAACCTGTATAATCCAATTTCTTTTAGTACATTGTTGATGATTCGTGCGATTGCCTCCGTCATCGGTAGTTGGGTCATTAGTCATAAGTTTTTTTACTTGTTCTAACGTTACTGATGTAGTTGGAAGCGTATGCAAAAAGCAGATAAACACCATTTGTTATTATCCATACCAATAAGAATTATTGTAAACGCTATTAACTTTTATTTAATATATAGACATAGTGACACTATTTGTTGGCAGCTTTATAAAAAATGCGTACAAGTTGAAGAAAATCCGAGTATAAGTAAATGAAAAATCATACGAATATCAATGTCATATACACACTAGCGCAAATGTAAACATATGGGCTCCATTAAACCGAAATTAAGCAATTGCCCGAGTCACGTAATGCTTTAACAATCACACGGACAATATTGTTTTGCCTAATTGCATAGAGATTCTCGTAGCAAACGTTCGATATTAATGCCCGCCAAAATTCCGGTACATATCCGGGCGGTATTTCTAATTACTTTATGCTATGGGTCTATTATGACTCGGCAGCAGTCAAGCTGTTATGCGTGAGATTATGTAATTGAATCTTTATAACATAGTCGTACACGGAAACTTATATCAACGACTTTAGGCTATACAAAAATGGAATTATAATTTATAGGCTATTATAGTTGTTAAACTATAAAATAAAAGATATAAATAGACAATGACTCTTTTATTTAATCTATCTATCTGTATAATTCAAAAGTAAGTTGTAATCTGTGATTGATAACATATGCCGGGTGTTAGAAAAGTATAGGAACGGTGGAAAATCTCGAACAGTTTGCATCAAATCGAAAAATAAAAAAATACGTGTCAAAAATTTTTCAAAAAACTATCTACTGATACCAAAATGACCTCCCATGTGGGTGGGGCGAGGGAAAACTTTAAAATTCCAAATGGAAACCCCTATTTTTTATTGCGGAATCGGATTCTACGGCAAAAAATACGTAAATTTTATTCCGGACATTTTTTTCGATTCTTGCATGATGTCGCTGTAAGCGCAAAAAATGACAAGAAAACAGTACTGTTTCAAGAGTAGCGTCTTGTGCCCGTAAAAAACGTCCAATTCAAAAACTGAAAAACACGTATTTGTTATTTTTACGAAACCTATCCAATGACATTGGATTCGACTCTCTCACCCCTAACCCAGTGGATGGGGCGGGGGGCAACTTTGAAATTTCTAATGAAAATCCCTACTTTTTATACCGGATTCGGATTCTACGATCAAAAATACGTGAATTTTATATCGGGCATTTTTTCCGATTCTCGCAAGGTGTCGCTGCAATCGCACAAAATTGAAATAAACCTTAAGCGTCCATAAGTTTGTAAATATTTACAAACCCTAGCTACTCGCGTTGACAAAAAAAAACATTCAGTTTAAAAAACAATATCTGTGATATCTTGGTTTTTATGTAATTTTTTTTTAAAGTGTTCTTAATAACAGTATTTGTTTTGTGAAATTTCTACGAGAACGTTCAGTTCCTTCCAACTTTTGTTGAGGCAGGAGCGCACTTTTGTACGGAAAAAGTTATTTCATTTTTCATTAGTTCTCGCGTTTTTTTTCTGCATAATGGCTACTTTAACAGAGGAAGAGAGAGTTTCTCTTTTAATGATGCGAGGGTGGGGCGATAAAGAAAGGTCCTATGATGAAGTTGTGATTTTATTTAACGAAACTTTCCGTGTAGATCAAGTGGGAATTTCGAAATCTACTGTGTCCCGTATCATCAAACGATTCCTAGGCACAAGGACAAATAAAAATCGCCCAAAATTTGGAAGACCAAAATCTGAAACATCGGAAGCTCGACAAATGGAAGTGGCCCAGGCATTTATTGAAAATCGAAGGTTATCAATCAGAAAAGCCAGTCAACAGCTTGATATGAGTGCATTTTCAGTTCATAAGAATTTGAAACTTTTGAAATTTCATCCTTACAAAATTCACCTTCACCAAGAGTTAAATGAAGATGATTTTGATCGGCGACTTGAATTTAGTGAATTAATGATGGAAAGGCGTAACCAAAACCCAAATTTTTTATCATATCTACTTGTCCTCTCAGATGAAGCAACTTTCGAACTCAGTGGAAAAGTTAATCGACATAATTTCAGATATTGAAGTGACGAAAACCATCACTGGATGCTTGAAATACACACGCAGTATCCACAGAAATTAAATGTTTGGGCAGGAGTTGGATCGAATAATAGGACCGTTTTTCATAGATGGAAATTTGAATGGAGAAAAATATCTGGAAATGTTGACAAATCAAATAGTTCCCGCAATACAAGAGATTGCTGGTGATAAGTTCGATAATGTTTGGTTCCAGCAAGATGGGGCTCCTCTACACTATCGGGATATTGTTAGGAACTATTTGAATGGTACTTTCGAAAATCGATGGATAGGTCGAAGAGGAACTATTCAATGGCCACCAAGATCTCCCGACCTCGCGCTACTTGATTATTTTGTTTGGGGCTACGTGAAGGGTAAGGTTTATTTCACTAAACCTCGTGATTTGGAAGAGCTGAGGCAACGCATAATAAACATTTTTGCAGAAATACCACCTCAAATGATAAGAAGTGCTATTGAAAATTTTTAAGTTCGTCTCGGACAATGCCGAGAAGTCAATGGGCACCATTTTGAACACTTGCTATAATCTTGAAATTAAAACCTGCTAATGTAATGTTAAGCTGTAAATTAATTGCTTCAACTGGCCGAAATCCCCACCTTGCCTTAAATGGCTGAGTTATCTCCTTGCCTTCACTGGCTGGGATCAAGAACTTGTCTGAAGTGGCTGAATTAAGAGGTAAAATCACTGTTAGTTTTTTTTAAATCGAGTTTTTCATTGCCCTGTAAAAAATGTAAATTGAAAATTACTAGCTACTATTACAGAATGTTGATAGTTGTTGTAATTTCCGCACGACCGTGTAAAATCACTGTTCTCAAAACAGCTCGGGAAATCATTCACTCTGAGATCAGTAGTTTTACTTTTCGTATTTTTTTAAGTATGCGTTCAAAACTTTCATGTTTCCACTCAATTTTTTGCGATTGCAGCGACATCTTGCGAGAATTGAAAAAAATGCCCGATATAAAATTCACGTATTTTTGGCCGTAGAATCTGAATCCGCTATAAAAAAATAGGGATTTTCATCACAAATTTCAAAGTTGCCCCGCCCCACCCACTGGGTTAGGGGTGGGGGAGTCGAATCCAATTTCATTGGATAGATTTCGTAAAAGTAGCAAATATGTGTTTTTCAGTTTTTGAATTGGACGTATTTTTATGGGTACAAGACGCTACTCTTGAAACAGTAATGTTTTCTTTTCATTTTTTGCGATTACAGCGACACCATACAAGAATCGAAAAAAATGTCCGGAATAAAATTTACGTATTTTTTACCGTAGAATCCGATTCCGCAATAAAAAATAGAGGTTTCCATTTGAAATTTTAAAGTGCTCCTCGCCCTACCCACAGGATGGTGGGGGAGGTCATTTTGGTATCAGTAGATAGTTTCTTGAAAAATTTTTGACACGTATTTTTTTATTTTTCGATTTGATGCAAATTGTTCGAGATTTTCCACCGTTCCCATACTTTTCTAACACCCGGTATATAATTGTTTAATCTCCTTTTCTCCTCCCCTAGTTACCGAAATCTGAATATAATTTTTAGTTGGACATCTGGTGGCTAGTACACGTTAGGTAATAATTATCAATCAACTGACTTTCAAAACTAAAACTGATATACTGAATTTGATAGATTGAATAAAATAAAATCTATTATCGTCTATCTTATCTTTTTAGTTATTTGTAGTCCATCAACTACAATTGGTAACCCCGACTTCGAACTTCGACGTTCCACATGAATTGAAGCCGAATCCCGTTTCCTGTCCCAGCAGCTAGACTTCTCCACTATCCTGCCCTGTCAACCACGCCTCGTGCACCCTGAGTGAGCTTCCCCATTCCACTGTCCCAACCAGTCCAGTCCGGCCCCTTCAGACCTTTCAGTCCTCACCAGGATCATCAGTATAAAATAAAATTTAAAAAATGGCTAATCTATTGTCGAGATTTTGGCGGATTTTGCATTTTTACCCATCTCCAATTTGCACCCCTCTAATTTAAATAGCACTCTGCGGTTTTCTCATCTTAAATGACCAATCGAACGATTTATGCAATAAGAAGCCTTGAATGACTTAGTTTCTTATTTCCCTGTTTTTTATGACATAATCAATAGCCCATTAAATGAAAAGAAAATATACATCTGAAAGTTCTTATCATTTTATTTTTTGTTTTCATGCTAATTAATATGTCATCATTTATGCATACGTATTAGATGGAGTTTCGGTGTCCTTATTAAAATACTCTTACAGTTAAAATAGCTTATACGTCTCAGACAATACAGGGATTCAATCAGTTTGACGGAGTATAGGACAATATAATTTAAAATCGATTTACTTAATTAGATTTCACCGGAGCTGTTGCCTTGGGAGTAAAATCTTTAAAGTGAGGTATTATGAGTTTCTAAATTTCAGATAACTTTGTCGGTGTGCAACCTGGTTTGAATATCAGATTAACATTTCAAGTGAAGTTTGAAATGGAGACGTTTTTCTTAAAGGTTACGACACACAAAGTTCGCGTAATCTAAAAATTATTGTAAAAATTATGAAAATATTTCCGGGCCGATCCGTTTTGTAACCTAATTTTTCATGCCATTCGTTATCTATGCTCGTCTTTTTCGGGTATACCCAAAAAACTATTCATATGAAGGGACCAGAGAAGCTTAGTAAAGGATCAAAGTTAACACTAAGATTTTTACGCTATTCGCTGATGTAACGATCTCATTATTTATTTGAACATTAAGTTCTGCAAACTTGAGTAACTTTTGAGAAGTTTCAAAAACAATATTTTGGCTTTTACTAGCATTTACTACAAGAGTATTTTTGAGGCTTCATTGGTATAGTCACTATTGATTGAAAATTCTGCCATTTCAAATAGAATAGAATATAATAGAGTAGAGTAGAGTAGAATAGAGTAGAGTAGAGTAGAGTAGCGTAGAGTAGAGTAGAGTAGAGTAGAGTAGAGTAGAGTAGAGTAGAGTAGAGTAGCGTAGAGTAGAATAGAATTTTATTTACAATATCAACATAATTTTGTATATAGTCATTATTGTGCTCTAACATCTGTATACAGGGTGTCTCACCGGGAACTGAATCGATCGATATAGAGAAAAGTACGAATCAGAAAATTTTGAAAATTTAGATAATTACTAATGTCGTTGTGGCCAATCCAACTAAAATAATTACAAGCAACTGGCACTTCCGCTTATACCGAAAGTCGATACCAACTTGCTTATTTCAAACGGAACACCCTGTATATTTTAGAGTTCTTGAAAAGAGCATACAATTCTGAGTCGAGAATATACAGAATATCATATACCTAAACCTAGCCGTTTCAGAGATATTTGACCTTTTATAGAAAATTTGACAGGTGCAACGGTTTGCAGGAACCGTTATAACTTTCTTCGTGTAAAAGATCCTCATTTGCTTCTTGTCACGTAAAAAGAACACAAGGAGAACTACGTTCTACAACTGAAATAAATTCAATAATATCATACCAAGTGTTCCGCTTCTCGCGTTACATTTTGTCAACTTCAAACTGCGAGAACTTGTTTAGGTCAAATGGAACACCCTGTATTTTTTTACGTCAAGTTGTGTAAAATTGAATTCCTTTTTTTCTGATATTAGCATTATGGGGATTAAAGTTACAACTTTTTGAAATATTTGCGATTTTATTAGAAATTCATGAATTGTTGTAATCATTTCATCAAAATAGCCATGATTAGAAACAATCAGTCATTATTTTATGTCAAAAAATGCCAGCACGTTTAAATTACACCCACGAAGACTTTTTAAATTTGTTTATTATTTATAGAGAATGTGATATTATAGTTAATTATAAGTAATAAATAAAATTGCATTCTTATCCTACACCATCTCAATTTAAAAAAAAAAAATAAACACCAGAGAAATTAGACAACCCCCAATTCCAGAAGCCAAGGCTTGTGCGGAAGGGGGTTACACATTGAACAAACGCGGACATACAACCATTTCCTTCCACAGCGCCAGTGCCGTAGCCAGGATTCGAACCCGGTGGTGCGATGTCCGTGTGTTTAATCGCGATTCCCACCTCGCGCCTTAACCCACTCGGCTATCGACCAGAAATTATTTGTATACATTTTGTACCCCCCTTATTATATACAGACTCAGATGACAAATTAGTTAGGTATTATACACTCATTTTAGCGATTTTTTTTTCTATTTTATTATTGTCATATATATTTTTTTTTTATATACATTTATTTAACGTCGGCCTATTTCCGCTACTGAGGCCTAACACCGACGCCTGTAGACGAGCTACCCCCAACCAGGAATTTTGCCGAACCTCTTCCCTTAAGAAGAGTAGGGATCTTTTACTTGCCTAACATTTAATAGACAAGGGACCGACGGCTTTACATCCCCTCCGAAGGATGGTATATCCCCTATACAACCCTCGCCTAAAGTTGTATAACTTCCGCGCATACACTGATATACAAGCCGCTGGAAGATGTGTGAGGCGAGAACGCGGTTTCCGTTGGAATGGTCACCCATCCAAGTACTAACTTCGCCTGTCGTTGCTTTACATCGCATACCGAAGTACGTACATAGTAAAGACGCACCTACGCTCGCCCCTATTGTCATATTAAAGATGCAACATTAATAGACAGTGAACCGAGAATGTAAATACTGCTGGACACAATACGAGGCCCCCTCAGGTGTCACTTTGTAAACTAAGTTAAGACATATTATCTTGTTTTTGTAAAAAAATAAAAGTAATAAAAAAATAAAAAATTGACCAAAATCAGAACTTTGACACACCCTGTATAAGTAACCTGAACATTCGCATGTACTTAACTAGTAAGTAAATATTATTATTATTTTTTAATTCAGAAAATAAACGTTTGTATACTTATTTTTCTAATACTATGCTTTACTTGTTTCCTTGATCTTGATTCATGGATCTGCAACGCTAAAGAAAAATGCGATCGCCATAAAGCAAATATATGGGGACGTAATATATATATATATTTTTTTTCAGCGGAGCAGATAATTGTGGAGACAAAGCCGACGATGATGGCAAACGTTAAACTCCAGCAAATCATCCGGGGCACTATTCAAGTTGCCGGGTGACAAGACATTTTGAAAATAAGAAAACCAGACAAAAAAGCAATCTCTCTTGCTTTCAGCAAAAATGAAAAATAGAGAAAGTCTATTCGAGAACCTCTTTATTGTCAATAACTGGGAGATATGAAGTGTTCAGGGGCGTATCGCCGAATCGTTATATTTCCGAGTGTATTTCCCGGCTTTTATTTTTCTATTGCGGATATGCAGTTGTCCAACCGGGCACAAATCCAATTATGGAACGCCAGACGGGATATAAAGTTCTCGCTACAGTATAAAAATGTGAATAAAATTGCAATAAATGTAAAACATACGTTTATGCGGCTTATTCGAGTAAACTAGGCGGTTTATGCAGAATGTCAGTTTTTATTAACTTCAGCCGTGTATGAAAGTAAACTGGACAATATTGCAGCGCTCGACTTGGTAACGGACAACTGCATTTCAAAATAGCTTCGCAAACATATTCGCCGTTACACTTTAATTAATATAAAGTGCTAGGGTGCTTCATTCAGGGGACTTAAGACCATGCGGAATAATTCCTAGTAATTAGTGAGATATATTATTTTGCAGCTTCGTTTTACGTTGCAGAGTATAACAAAAGTAATATTATTAATAATAATAATAATGCATATTTATTGGCTAAAAGAGCTACATTTAAATCAAAACAATATTTTAACAGTCCAGAACCCCATTAAATATTACTAGCTTATTTTAAATTTGTACATACAGGGTGTCCCGTAATAACGTGCAAAAAATTTAACTGTAGATTCCCTGTGACGGGCTCTTCGTATAAAATTTTTCAAAATAACTCTTTCCTGTCCAGCTACAGCCCTTAAAGGAGTGTACCAAAGAACGGTTTTTAATTTCTATCTCAAAATAACGTAATCGAGAAAGACGAAATTTGGCACGGCACATCTCGGTTACTTATCAAAAGGCATCTAACGAAATTTCATCCACCTAGCGTATACTGTCGTGAGCAGAAAAAATAGGACAACTTTTTTTTTCTAATGTAAATCTGTCTCTATTTGAATATATAATGAGTAGCCGAAATAAAACAGATATCACTTTTAATTTATTTTTTATTTTAATGCTGTAGTTATTGCTATAGTAAGTGATTTATTTATTAATTTATTTATTTATTTACATACACTATCCAACGGGATTAAATCCCAGTCACAGGATAGGAACAAAACATAAAATTAAAAGTAAATATAAAATACAAGTAAACTACAAACTAATACTTACAGAATACTACAAACATAAATAAGTGGATAACATTGAAAACAAGATAGAAAAGGCATACAGATATTAGGACAGGTTAGGCAGTTAGGCAACTTAAAACAAACAGAGAACATACTAATTAATAGAGTTACGATAAAAGGCATTCTTTATACGCGCAACGCTAGAGTTGTGAATATCAATGCTGTCTTGCACGCTGGAGTAGTTACGGCACATCATATATAATGGAGAGTAATGCAGTATGTTGGTATTCGCAGTCTTTAAGTAAAAAGTGTCATTGTGGCGCCTCGTGTATGGGGGTGCATAGAAGTTGATTTTACCCAATATTTCGGGGGCATCGAAAACAGAGCTAATCACATTAAATAGAAAAATTACGGAGTGCATATTACGACGAACCAATAGGGATTGATAGTCGTACGTTTCAAGTAATAAATCATGCGGGTAGCCAATTGGAGGATACACTTTATTCTCTTTATATGACAAAAACTTTAGGAACCTACGTTGCACCCTTTCTAATACCTCGATATATTTTACATAACTTGGACACCAGATGATAGAGTTATATTCCAGTCGGGATCTAACAAATGAGTTATATAATAGTTTAATTGTAGATGGGTTGCAGAACTCCCGGGAATTACGCATAACAAATCCTAGGCTTTTTGTGGCGGATGAGGTTACATATTCGATATGGTGAGTAAAAGTTAACTTCGCATCGAAATATACTCCTAGATCTTTGACGTATTCCGGTCTATTAAGTAATACATCATCAATATTGTACGGGAAATTTAAGACATCTTTTTTGCGTGTATATGAGAGAACATTGCATTTAGCTATACTAAGAGGTAGTATATTTTCTATACACCACAAATGAAGTCTATTAAGATTTTCTTGAAGAACAATGCAATCCTCATCACTATTTATTCTTATATAGATTTTCATATCGTCTGCATATAGGAGATGAGGGATATTTAGACAGCTAACAGCATTATTAATAAAGATATTGAACAATAACGGTCCCAAGGCCGATCCCTGAGGGACTCCAGATAGGACGTGAAATTTATTTGAGTTAAAACCTTTGTGAGATACGTATTGGAGACGCCCAGTTAGATATGATGTAAAAAGACTTAGTGCATTTGATGATAGACCGTATTTATCTAAATCACGGAGCAAAATCTTATGATGGAGTCTATCAAAGGCCTTGGAGAAATTGGTGTAAACTACATCTACCTGTCCTTGATCGTCCAATGCCTCCGATATAAACTGAGTTACGCACGTTAGGTTTGTCGTTGTCGAGCGACCCTTCATAAAACCATGTTGGCTTACACTAATACAGTTATTCACATGACTGTATAAAATGTCATGGATAAAGAATTCAAATACTTTTACAAAATTACAGATTAGACGGGACAGATGCGCGATACCTTCCAGATTTCAGGTATTGTATTTGAAGATATAATTAACGTGAAAATAATTTTCAGAGGTTCTACTAATAGGGGAGCGCAGTCGCGAATTAGAAAAGCTGGAATTTTATCTGGGCCCATAGTCATATTCGACTTGAGTCTTTTTATACATTTCATAACGTCCTCATCTGTAGGGGGGTGATGGATGGTTAATGAGACAAATTGCACTGCGTTATAACATTAACAAAAATTTGATGTGTAACTTTTTAAGAAAGTGGAGAATAAACGATACGATTAGTAGAAATCCTGGATCAAAGGACAAAGGATATCCTACTTAACAAGAAACTAACTATTAATATTTGGTTATTGCACCAATTCTATTTATAACTTCTAGTCTGTCTGGCATAGAATTAAATTACCTTATACAATAATCATTACTAATAATATTTTCCCATGCATTATTTACTATTTCCAGTAATTCTTCGGCATTCCGTGGTCTCACATTTCGTTTTTGGATACTTCTTACGAGTAGTCCCCATATTTCTTCCGCGGGGTTAAGATCTGGACTATGACTGGGCCAGTTAAGAACATTGATGTTGTTATCTTCAAACCAGTTAGTTACGGTATGAGCAGTATGAACGGAACAATTGTCTTGTTGAAATATGAACTCATTAGGAAATAACTGTGACACAGAAGGGAGCATAATATTGTCTAAAATCCTAATATACGTTTCACTATTAAATCGTTCCTTAATATGCCACAAGACACCAGGACCACGTGCCGATATCTAAGCCCACATATTGACGGATAATCTACCACTTTTATCATTGTTAGATATATATTTTTCATTGAATCGAGTATTCGGAGGGCGGTAAACACAAATACGATCACTGTGTGTTGACTGGAAAGTGTTTTCGTCTGTAAAGATTACATTGTTCCAAAAATTTACATCATGCGCTAAAAATTCAAGCGCAAATCCTACTCGAGCTTCTTTATGTTCAGCTTTAAGTAAGTATGTCTGTGCTGCTGCATGACAGCGTAGCTCCGATTCTCTTACTCGCCGGCGACCAGTACTACTCGATTCAGGAAAATTCGTTTCTTCAGCAGCCTGAATAACTGAGTAAAATGGATTTTCTACTAAAACATTTACCAATTGCAAATCTTGTTGAGTTGATATCCTTCGCCGCCCTGATCCAGAATTTCTACTAATCGTACCGTTTATTCTCTAGTTTCTTAAAATATTACACACCGAATTTTTGTCAATATTATAACGCAGTGCAATTTGTTTCATTGACCATCCATCTTCTGCTTTAGCAATAGCTCCAGATTTAACTAAATCGCTTATATGAGGCATATTAGTTTTTTGCACACTTGCAATAAATTATGACAACTAACTGACAATGTCACAAAAATTAAAGTTAGATGTACACAACTAGATTTTAGCAAAATACCGTTATAAGACTTGTCCTATTTTTTTTTGCTCATGACCGTACACAAAGGGGTGAAATTAATTACCCTTCTTGAAATTTGGTAAATATCTTTCTACCTGCTATTTTTTTCAATTAAAAAAATAACTAAACATTATGATTCATGTAGAGACTTTTTTATCTCTTGAAAAAATTTCGTAAAATCGGCCATTTTTAAGAAAAAAATTAAATTGCATCTGCCTAAGTGATCAATAAAAAACGATGAGCACAATTATATTGGTGTAAAATAATAAAAGTAGGCTGGTGTCAAATTATAATTTGATAATATTACGTACTGATATGATCATTTGGTGCTTATAAACTGCACGAAGCGTTTCAAATTAAAGACGAAAGTATTGAAAAGCAAATTTATTAGTAAACTAAAAAAAAGAAACCAACACAAAATACACAAAAGATGTACAACAGTAAAAAAAACATGAAGACTCCGAAGTCATTAACTATTACGTTAGATGCATTATTTACATACCTTGTTCTTTTCTTTTGCAGTTAGGTAAGATTCAATCCATTTCAGTACAGTCCCTCCATTACCCATTTTTTTAAACTGTATATTTAAATGTATATTTAATGAAAACTGCAACTATAATTTGATTTTTACTCACTGTCTTAATCCAATCCGATATAATGAATTGAAGTGCCGTTTCACAAGAATGATTTTCTCTGAACCCAGACTGATTGTCTATTAAAATGTTATTATCCATACAGTGCGTATTTAACTGTTCTTTTACTACCAATTCTAAAGTTGTTTCATTACCGGTAATGTGTTAACAGGTCGAAATTCTTCAGATATTTTTGTATTCGGGATTTCTGGAATTAGTGTAATGAGATGACACAGAATTTATAGAAACGAACATTTAAAAAAATAAATTTCAGATTTTTTCAACTTCCGGTATTTAAGTTGTTGAATAAATTCAATACCAAATGTTGGAAAAACTTGAAATGATTTTCCAAGTTCTTATAGATCAAAATAAACAGTTTTGCTTCTAGCATTTTTTCTATAAAGTTGAAAAAAATACTTATAGTCCAAAAAGCTATTATTTTGATTGATACCTTCCAAAATTGAAGTACCATGAAAGGCGTCTCAAACAGAAATTGCTGTTCTAACTGTTCTAATTGCAAATACTTTGTTCAGTTTTTTGTTTCACTTTGAAATGTGTTTTTCCAGTCAAGATGTTGATCGATGTAAAGGCCTAAAAATTTTGTATAAGTAGAATGTACCTATAGACACAGGTTTAGTCCCTCTCAGTCTTAGTTGACTAATTAGTAATTCGCCAATAGTCCCATATATGGCACCATTGGGTTAACTAGAGATTTCAAGAATTTATGGTTTCATTCCAGAATCAATAACCAGAATTAAAGAGAAAGATCTAGAATAAGAATCACGGTGCATAAAAGAAGCTGAATCAATGCACCGGAGTAGTTCTAGTTACGAAAGCAAAGCGATCAGATCAAGAGAAAGAACAAAGCGACCAGACTAGTAAAAAATACAGTGACAAGAGTGAGTTACAGTAGTTAAAAGTTGCAAAGAATTTGAAATTAAAATTGCTGTCCTGATTTATTTGTTTTACGTAATAAAGGTTGTTAGTGCTGATCGGTAGTGGACTTGCTTGCGGTCGCTATATGGTTTATAAGATTTCTGGTTGAATTTCTTATTACAAAGCCCAAATTTTTAAAGGAAGATTGAATTACGTTATTGACATGTATATTAAAAGTTAATTCACTGTCATAGGTGACCCAAAGATCTCTTATATGCTTAGTACGGTGTAATGTGTTGCCATTTAATTGATAATCTTTTAGTAGTGAACATTATTTTCTATAATAAGACATCACATTATACTTACATATTGTGTTCTTCGGCTAAGATAAGATTTAATTAAATTTAACAGTAGTATAGAAAGTCCTTGAATATTGTTTAAATATATTAAAGCATTATCTGTGTCTGTCTTAATTAGAGTTCTTAATGCTTTAAATTCATTATATATATGTTCTGCATCTGTTTGCTTAAATAACTTCCAGATCATAGTTTTTTCTTTTAAGTTCTTAATAATATTGTTATTGAATCAGGGCGGGTATTTTTTTGGTGTTAAAATATATTTAGGCACGCAAGAATTAAGGATTTCATATAATGCTATATAAGAATGTTTCAGGCTGAATTTACATCACTAAATTAATTTAGAATGGTGCAGTCATAATTTCTGACACTGTTGTACAATGTGCGATAGTTTTTGCCTTACGGAAATTATAAGATTCAACGTAATTATTTACATAGTTATTGTTTCGCGATCAATGGTTTATGGAAAATGATATATTTAAAGCAGGATGATGTAAATCTTCTTTTAGTAAGAGTGGGATCTTCCTTAAAAATATTTTCCCAATCGCCTAGTGTAAATTCTTTTTTGTTTATTATGAATCTATAATTTTTTATATAGATTTTGTGTCCATTACTTATAATTTTTAAGTATGGGATTAATTTCTTACGGTGCTTGATCACATGTTGAATAATTTAAAAACTTATCTGTCTCCTGCAGTTTCCGATGTGACAGAAATTATTTCGGGTGAGTAAAATAAAATAGAGATACAATAGGCATATACCACCATAAATTCATGCCCCCTTTAAATGTCTCGCAACGCAATCTCCGCGCCGCTAGTGAGGCCATCGCAGAATTTTCATTCGAGCTCATCCAAGCCTAGAGCCGTTTCAAATACCTTTAAATCTAGTGTTCTCAGAAAACACTGCGGATGTGGCTATTTATACATACTGTATGTATACGCAATTGGCTATTTATACATACAGTATGTATACGCAATTGGCTATTTATACATACAGTATGTATAAGAAATTGGCTATTTATACATACAGTATAGCCGTCGAGGGCAAGGGACATTATCTATCATAAACAACTATACTACATCAAAAAATATTAACATATTTAACCCAACGAACTAACCTAAAGAAATATTCGTATTACGTATTTTAGTTAACAAAATGTGGTAAAAAAAAAACTGTAGCAAGCGGATTCGAACCGTCGACCTCACGTGTGAGAATCAATTCAATTCAATTCAATTCAAAACAACTTTATTCATGGTAAACTGAGTACAAAAAACTGCCTCCCCAGAACCCGTCCCGGGACCGACCCTGCGACCACCGCGTTGACGCGATGGCGCATCGCAAGGTCGGGCCGAGGCGGGGCTGGTTTGGCGTAAGTAAAAAATGTAAATATAAAAACTCAAAACTCCTTTCACCACAAGGTGAATTAAAATAAGTAATATTGTATAAAAGGCTTAAAAAGTAAAGCTTAACAAAGATTAAAACTATCACTATGAAACCATAACTTGTACGGAGTGCCATCCGCGAATTGTTCCAGCGACGGGCTGCGCAAGGCTGGCCTAAACTGTGATTCTAAATTTTGAATTGTTTTGGTATAAAAAATTTGGAAACTGTTACAAGGTTAATGAGAGAAGAATAAATTTACAGACAGAAAGGTACAAACAGAAACGAAGGAACAACAAACAAAAAGTACAAAAACAAAAGAAGAGGGGGTGTGAGAATCGGGAACACTAAGTATTACACCACAGACTGCTGATGGTTAACCTTATAATTCTTACTATATCAATATGTTTGAACGTCATCGCGCATGTGCGGCGTGAATTGCCTGGACAGTATGTATAAATAGCCACATCCAAACACTGCTATGATGATGACACACATCAGTGTAATCAGGCATGCTTGTTTGTGAAAGCTTTCTAGATCACTTCTATAAAAATGCGCGTGGAATTATCATAAATTAGTTCCGGGAGGGGCTTTTACATTTATGAATATAACATACCGCGTGGAACTTCGTATTATTACATAAAGCTAACTGGAACTTGGATTTTATTTTCGTTAAGTAAATTCTGTTTGTTTTTATTTCACCAGGCAAATGTAATATTAACGGTAAAGTAAAATGTTACGATAATAGAAAGAAACAAAATTGTTAACGTGAATTATACAGATTTCAAAAATGTCTATCAATATTTGTCTGGCTGATGGTACATCTAAAAAAAGATGCTCTTTTGGTACTCTCTTATACAAGGCTTCAGCGATGATGAGTTACTTATTGACAAATTAATAAAAAATATACAAAGAAAACTATAACAAAATCATTTTTATGACGTACCAAATATAGAAAACAAAAATGGCATAGTATAACTTATGTAAATAAGGTTTGCACTCAGTATGTAATAGATTAAATAAATTGGGCATTAATACAATATCATGGAATAAAAATAACTTAGGTCGCTTGTTGGTTAATAATAAAGATAAAACAGAAGACATTAAATAATCGGGGTATATGAAATAAAGTGTGCCAACTGTGATGTCGTATAATATAGGTCAGAGTGGCCGCAGTGATGTGGGGGCAAGAGAACACAGAAAGTCTGTTTTAGATAATAAGATATCAACTGGTTTCGCCGAACATTGCATTGAGCAAAATCACTTTTTTAACGGGAGTAATGTCAAACTTCACAAAGGAAAAGTCCTAGACATGCTACCCCTATAATAGACATTGTAATAAAATTAAAATGGCGGGTGTTAAACGAAGTGTTATTGTACTTCCGGGTGCTCTCCCGCGTCGATGGTCGACTGCTCCAGGAGTCACGGTTGTCTGACCGACGTTTCGGCAGAATCTCATCTGCCATCTTCAGGTTCTCACTGAAAGCTGCCTACTGCTGCTCCTCGCTGCTCGAACTGAACTGACGTTCTCCGCGTTGTGCGGCTTCTTATATAGGCTGTGGTCTAGGGCGCACCTGCGCGACTGGCTACGTGTCGCTGGTCCCCTACTACTTGTGGGAGGCGTAGCGGGCGGCTGAGCCAACCCGACAAGTGGCCTCGCTGAAACGTCACGCTCCACGTGACTTCTCGTTGGTGGTTGGACATCCTCGTGTCCAATCGTCGCCGTAGAATGCCGAGGTTATCTCTGATTGGTCAGCGCTCGGCTCTGACTCCTCGTGATAGGTCCATTCCGGGCAGGTTGCCGTGTTTCTTCACCATTTGTCAGTGCTTGAACGTACCTCCTCGTGATTGGTTCGTCTACGTTGGATCGTGGTGTGTTTTCTGTTACGTATCTACCTAAAAGAGCGGGCTTCCAAGAACTGGGTAATCTCTGCGTATCATCTCGGTTATTAAGATTTTGTGGTCTTTTTTCGACCTCTATGGCCTCTCTGGTAATCCTTGACCTATAATGCTCGATACTACTACTGTTCTGGTGTTATCGAAGTCTAATTTGTATCCTGTGGATTTTATATGCTGTGCTAGGGACGATGTTTGCTCCTCTTTTCGTACTGCATTCATATGTTCTTCCTTTCTTACACTAATACGTATATTGGTCTGTCCTATGTATGATTTATTGCAATCTTGGCACGGAATTTCGTATACTCCTTGGTTTTGGGTAGTTTTTGATTTTGGATTACGGAGGACTCCACTGATTTTTCGGTCTGTTTTAAATATTGTTTCTATGTTATGTTTACGTAGAAGTTTGCCAATTTTATCCATAGTCATTTTCACGTAAGATAGATATGCTTTTGCCACTGGTTTCTCGGATTCCTCCTGGGTTTTTTGTCTGTATGGCCCGTGCGACTTCTGTATTGTGTACTTCAAAAATCCATTTTTCATTAGTGCTCTCTGAAGTGACGATATCTCTTCGTTGATATGGTCGACGTCTGCCAACCTCTGAGAACGTGTCACTAGAGTCTTTACTACTGAATTTAATTGTGCTGGATGGTGATGTGATGCCGCATTTAGATATCTGTCCGTGTGAGTGGGTTTTCTGTATACTGTATGACCTAGTGTCCTGTCTTGTTTCTCTTTCACTAATACGTCTAAAAATGGAAGCTTGCCTTCTGTCTCTACATCCATGGTGAATTTGATTTTATCATGAATGCTATTCAGGTGGTCTAAGAAACTATTTAGTTGATCTCTTCCATGAGTCCAGATTACGAATGTGTCGTTCACATATCTCAACCAAAGTTTTGGTTTGAGTGGTGCCGTTTGAATTGCATGAAGTTCTAGGTCCTTCATGAAGAGATTAGCGATGACTGGAGATAACGGTGAACCCATCGGTGCTCCTTCCGTTTGCTTGTAGCGCTGAACATTGTATATAAAGTATGTGTTGTTTAAACAGTGTCTAGTTAGGCTAAGAATGTGCTCCTCTGGATGATATTTTCGTTTGATCAATTCGAGTGACTCCTCTATTGGTACGTTAGGGAATAGTGACACTACATCGAAGCTCACTAGAATACCTTCAGGTACAAGTTCTCCTCGTTGCTCGAACTCCATTAAATGTTGAAAAATGGAAAATAAAAACTAGCCATTTTAGCAGTTTTTTTACGATTTTGAGAAATTTTGCACTTTTTCGAACCTCTGTATCTCGGTACCTATGGGGTCAAAAAATACATTTTACCGTGCAAATTGCAGGAAATTAAATCCTCTACAATTTACAAATTTGAAGCTGTCCGTTAAAATCAACTGTTTTCGAAATATTTCGAAAAAAATGAGAAAAAGGGCAAAAATTTTGGGGATTTAAGCCCCTCCCCAAAATTCCACAGGGTTTTTTGTTGAATAAATCGGATGTAGCACTACTGGACACTGACAAACAACATCCCAGAGTTCCATTAAGTTCGCCATTTTTCTAAGGTACCCCCAGATTTGACCCTTTGACGACTGGCCTATTAAACGTTCATAAAAAAGTGCCTTTAGAAGATTAAGTTTTATCTTTGTACGATTGCGCGTTTTTCAAATTTTTGACAAAACTAAAATACAAAATTTCAGTTTTTTGAAAATAACTCAATTATCTCTGATTTCTTGGTGGAACTTTTCTAATTTAACCACTCTCTATCTCTTATAGTTTCCGATGTCTCAATGGTGGGGATCGAATTTGGGTCACACTGTATATTATTGTATATATTGGGAAATGCAACCCCGCAACAAAACGTCAAGCAAATTATTTTTCAATCCACGTGCTGCACTGTGGTGAGAGAAGAGCGCCCCGGGGAAGGCTTCCGCGGACCTGCTGTACAGAACAGCAATAACAATTTGCCGACAAGGCGGGTCGCCACTTTGGACAGCAGAACGAACTGTAACTTCAGATTTCCGTTAAGAAAGAGACAATTGTATGAGTAACGGGATGAGACGGCGAGTCATAAGAGGTTGAAAGGAGAATTAAAACTGCCGTTGGCGTTTCAACTGAAATATATTACTGAAATTCCTTAAACGCGCTGATTAAATGAAATTCTTTACCTCTGTAATTGTTAAAGACATTTATTCGCAACTACTCGAAGTAATCGTTGCCTACATGTAATATATGTCCGACGTAAGTGATAAAACTCGAAAAAAGTTCAATACCACGACCACGTGATAAGAACCAATTCGTTTTATCAAGTTCATGTCAAGGAACATTCAAGTTGGTATCGGCGATTTTATTGTTTGCGAAAAAATAAGGGAGAGAATACACTGTTGTTGATGAAAATTAAGTCTAGTAAGAAGGAGGAACACAATCAATGTACAAATTTTAGAGAAAAAGAAAAGAAAATTAATTTTTCCCAAAATTCTGACAAGTTGGCGAGAAAAGATAATTCTAAATTATTTTAGGGTGCTGAAAATGATTCCTAGTGGAACCGAGATATCGCTTGAATTGTATAGGAGTTTAGCAATTGTATAGGAGCTTGGCAGATTGCAGGTCATCATCGAATTAAGTGATATAGTGCGTTTGGAGGTCGTTTATTTGAGCTACGCGGACTAAAAGTTGTAATATACTTCATATAAATTTCTTTTCAATCTTTTAATAGTTTGGAAAATTGTGTATATTTTAAATTGAAAATTTCGATCATTAATTATATTTCTTTATTAACAAGTTTGATTTTAACCAATAATTATCTAAATTACATTATTTTTAGTCTCTATCACAATACACAGTGCCAATTGATCTAAATTTGTTTTCTTGCTGTGTGTTTTCTAGAATGTGTTCAATTTCAATGATCAGAACTTACGACTTTGAGATCTAAATTACAATTTATTTACTGTGATATATTAATATATATATATATATATATATATATATATATATACACAGTTCACTCTGTATATAGAATACAATTTTGTTAACCAGTGTTATCCACAAAAAAGAGGCTTGTTGCTCGTCATACTTTAAGAAGAAACGTCTAAAACCAGGATTAAACATTACCTATTTTCTCTACATTTACTTTTTGCTTAACAAACTACTCTGAAACAAACTTGTGACGGGTAGAACTTTTAATTGGTATAAACTTCCATTACACGAAAATTATTTTAACGGAGATTTATGCACGAAATAAATGTGATAAAATATGCCGGGATTTGAAACGGAGACTTCCTTTGTTAATGTTTGGTAGGTGCTTATGTTGTCGTCAACAATGTCCCTACTGAAACTATTTTATTGTAAAAGTGATGTTAATAACAGGAGCAGTATCCACTGCCTACTCATCAAGCGGGAGAGCGGTGCAGATGAACGGAATGATCCCAGATTATAATCATTTAATTAAAATTATCTTTAAAACTCATATCCATTTAGGTACTGTTTAATTCGTTGGTGCATTAGTAAGCAGCCACCTGCGAGAACCTGAAGATGACAGATGTGATTCTGTCGAAATGTCGCTTAGACAACCAGGACTCCGTCAGGAGCCTACCAACTACTCAGGAAAGTACCAGGAAATACAACTGTATATATACAGCAAAAGTTAATGCGTAAATAATAAAGAATTATTGATAAGCTTTGAGTTATTTACCAAACAACTTAGTTGGGGAAATGATACGTAAGTAAAATATTAATATACAGCTGTAAAGTGTATACGAATTTATTTGAAACCGTATAAAAACTAAAAGCCGGCATCTATTTATTGTACATGGGTGGAGGTAAATAGAAAGGCTTGTCATAAGAAAATGATAAGATTTTCGGGCGTTATTATATTATCCTTTGTTTTCAATGGTCTCTAGAAAGACATGGTAAATAATTAAAATATTTTACCTTTTATATAGTAGTAAATATTTATAAATATGAAGAATAACTAACTAAACTCCTACACTTGCTATTATAATAGGTATTTATGCACTGCACTGGCACATTGACAGCACATCTCACAAGTCCACGTTGACTTCCGAGAAACGATTTACGAGTTTTTTTATGCTAGTAGGCTTGTCTGTTTTATTATCTTTAAACCAGTGCAGTCATAGATGATTCATTCAGGCTGATTACATTGCTAGTCTCGAACTCGCCTGCACAGTTTCAACAACCATTCGAATCTCGATACCATTGCTAAATATATAGGACAAAATATCAAGTGCTTTAACACTGACCAGTTTTAATTGTGCTCGTATAAATTATACCACTATTACTAAATTCTGGAAACGGCACTCCTGAAAATGATATAGAGCTGGAATGTTCACCGTTTTTATTTATCAGCCTATACTTCTGCGATAATAAATTTAGGATATTCGCGCGAGAACCCTCACATATATTATATACCTAAGAAATAAATAATCTGGAGTGCCTACTTACGTTTTTTCAGGATCATATTGTGGATTTTCAGAAGGATCTCTAACGCGCAAATTCTTCCTAATGTCGCTGGTCTGGTTGGCCGTCCTGCTGTGCGAAAGGGAGCCCGGCAGCAGCATGGCTATTTCTGGAAAATAAAAAGAATTATATGAGTCATCTGCGAGATTTATCGCACCTGAATGTACCTCTTATTTATGCTTTGTTCTGTTTCGTGTTTATGAATTATTAGAGGGGGATTATAATTATACAACAAATTAAGGATGGTTTATGGTGAGCAGGGATCGGAAGGGAGAGAGAGATACCTGGGGTTAAGTGAGTAATTAATATAGAACTTGTTGTTGGAGTGAATAAAAACGAAGTGGACTCCACAACGTAAGTTATAAAATCAAATATAATTTTTTCAATCAACAATGTGAAACTAAAATTTTAAAAATCATGACTTTTCCAACACTGGTTGATACTGTAAAGTAATAGTCACAGTTACTGTCATTAATAAATAAGTTTCAATAAATATTTGCCCCTGCATATTATATCTTTGAGTAGAATTTCAAACTAGGGGCTCAGTATTATGTTAAGCCTTGTATACTCCGCATAATTTCCTACAGGAACCACTGTAGATCTAACAGCAATTTTGCAAATGTACCTTATCCATTACACTACATGCTTAATATGTTGATGTGTCAGAATCTCACCTCGTGTCGCATCAATCTAAATCTATATCTAAACACTCGCAGTTACAAGAGGAGCAAAACAAATTACACGTACGTATAAAATCCCTTAATGAAAATTAGATTGCCTAGGATTATGTAATTGTATATATATATATATATATATATATATATATATATATATATATAAAATATATACAGGCTGTCCATTTTATCAGGGCCCTCGAGAATATCTCACTTAATATCTGTCGTACAAAAAAAATTATTTTTACGAAAATTGTACCGATTTATATAACCTACAAAATGGTTTAAAAACGTTTGAAATCCATGGCCTACTTTAAGAATTATGGCGGAAAATATCGAAAATGCGAAAAACGTCTAGGCCAAATATCTCCGTTATTTGAAGAGATACGAGAAAAATTCTAAGGCGAAAATTTTTTGCAAAACAGAGTGTTTCAACGAGGTTTTATATAATTTTTTTTCAAAACCGCTGTATTTTGAGATTTACTCGTCAGGCTGTTAAAAAAAATATTTTCAAACGGGCGGGAAATGGCGCCATTAAATAGAGTATTTTCCTCCCTTTTCAATGATATATCACATGCCATATTTATTCATTGGTACTACGTTAGTAATTATAAAAATATATTTTTTAAACCAATAATTTTTTTTTTAACAAGCATTATATTTGCCATGGATAACTATGATTAAATAAAACGACAAAATAATTCAATAAGTTGTTCAAATCTTTGCTATAATGAAACATTAACAGAATTAAGGAGAAATTAAGTAAATTCAGGTAACAAAAACAAATTAATAATAAAAAGAATATAGCACACAGAACATTAATATTTATCTAATCCTCAAAGTAATTTTTAAGATATCATATCAAGTGTTCAAAATGTCCACCGCGATTTCTTATGCACAATCGAGCGCGGCGAGGCACTGCGTTTAAAACATTACTCAGCATTTCGGGGGTAAATGTAATACATGTCTGTTGAATTCGAGCTTTTAGGTCCTCTACATTTTGCGGTGTCGTCGAAAACACCTTATCTTTAATATACCCCAAATAGAAAAAAATCCATTGGGGTTATATCTGGAGAACGAGGGGGCCATCGAATAAATCCATTGGTACTTATCCAATGTTGAGGCAAAATTTCGTCTAAATAATCTAGGCAAATCTGGAAATTGTGGGGAGGAGCTCCATCTTGTTAAAAATATTGAAAGTTGTGTCGATTCTCTAAAGGTAGGTCATCTAAGAATTCATTAAATTCATTTCTCAAAAAGTTTAGGTACCTTTGACCACCGAGGTGACCATCATAAAAATAAGGATCTATTAAATTGGTGCCTAAAATACCTATCCACACATTTATTGGAAAACGATTTTGAAACCCAGTCGGTCTATGCCAATGTGTATTTTCAGAAGTCCATTTGTAATGAATATTGCGATTAAAAAATCCATTATTGGAAAAATTTGCCTCGTCGGACAAAAGTATTTTACTACATATTAATGGATCGGCACGCTTATTTTCCAACGGCCACCTACAAAAAGTCGTCCTCCTTGGTTTGTCCCCCGCTGGTAAATTGTGAACTTTTTGGCTTTATAACACCGGTAACCATTTTTCTTTAAAAATTTTCCAACACTTTCAGTTTCGTAGCTAATTTTCTCAACAGAGTTTTATTCGGCTGTAGTGCTTGTAGAAATCTGTTTCTATATTCTACTTGAGCTAATCCAGAGTTAAAATTGCATTGGCAATATGTAACAAACATATTATCACGATCGATGTGAGTGAAAATCATTTTTGAAAATTATAAATTCTTAAACGAGTGTGATTGAGTGAGAGTTTAAGTATTAACTGAGATGATCTGTCAAAAAATTAAATTGTCAAGTTTGTTCATAGCCAACTATTTTAAAATAATTGAAATAATAGTGAAATCATGAAATACAAACAAATGGATTATACTTAAATTAATTGGTAAAGACATTTTAACTTTCTGAGCAAGGAGTGACGCTTTTATGGAGGACCTCTATACATTGGCATAACTGCGAATACTCTTTCCATAATTGCTCCATGTTGCTTTCTTTATTATTATTTTGTTTTTGTTACCTGAATTTACTTTATTCTTCTTAATTGTGTTAATGTTTTATTATAGAAAAGATTTGAACAATTTATTGAATTATTTTATAGTTTTATTTAATCATACTTCTCCACGGCAAGTATAATGCTTGTTGGAAAACTTAAAAAAACGTAGTACCAATGAATAAATATGGCATGTGATATATCATTGAAAAGGGAGGAAAATACTGTATTTAATGGCGCCATTTCCCGCCCGTTTCAAAATAATCTTTATAACAGCTTGAAGAGTAAATCTCAAAATACAGCGGTTTTGAAAAAAATTAAATAAAACCTCGTTTTTAAAAAAATTTTCGCCTTAAATTTTTTCTCGTATCTCTTCAAATAACGGAGATATTTGGCCTAGACGTTTTCCGCTTTTTCGATATTTTCCGCCATAACTCTTAAAGTAGGCCATGGATTTCAAATATCTCTAAATCATTTTGTAGGTTATATAATTCGGCACAATTTTCGTAAAAATATTTTTTTTTTGTACGACCGATATTAAGTGAGATATTCTCGAATGCCCTGATAAAATGGACAGCCTGTATATAATTCCCAATAATTTTATTAGGATCTGGGCTCTGAATTGTATTTCAGTTACTATTGTTACAAATACCGGCGAAGTATAAGAACTGCCCCGCCGCAATTCAATTTTTTAAATTGAAACAAATATTTGTTTTAATAAACTTATTTTCAATTTTTTACGGAAAAATCGATGTTGAAAAAATCTTTGTTTTGGTTTTTCCCATTTTTGATAATGTTTTTCCCCAGTAACAGTGTGATTGTTAATCAACTTTTTTTTATTGAAAATTAGGCATTTTTTTCATTAAATTCGCATAAAATCAAAAAATAAATAAAAATATGAAATTATAGGAATTATAATATTCCAACCTATCTGCAAGTGCCTGCAATTTCCTTCTGCTATAAAATTGCTTATTCAGTGATGATTATCAATTTTATGTTCGATTTGGATTGTTTCAAGACTACTGAGAGATGGCGCTAGTTACGCTCTACTGCGGTGGAACTTAACAGTGCCTATGAGATGCGAACTCCAGGTATTGAAGGTATCACTTGCACTGCACTGACGAGACCCAAAACTAGGTCGAAACCGGTCTGCAGTTAGTGACATCCTGAGATGAAGGAGGCCTCGCATCTTCCCCGTAGAATTTTCGAACATTCCAAGTCATTGTATTTTAGTGCTAACTGTGTTTAGACAAAATACGCAAATTTTACCATATAATCCAGCGCTCGTAAGGGGGAATAGCTGTTTTGGTTTCATTTGTTGAGTCCTTATTCATTATAAGGCACTTGCAGATAGGATGGAATATTATAATTCCTATATTTTATATTTTTATAAAATTTCCTTCTGCTATAAAATTGCTTATTCAGTGATGAGAAAAATAAATATTTCGTTTCAAAAAAATTACAGCTTATTTGAAACATAAAAATGTACATTTTTACCAAATTTCATTAAATCAAATCATTTTTGTGGGAGATAATAATAATAAATCAACAAATTGGTTTTTTGTGTTTTTCTTAATAGTTTTGAGGTTATGTTGAAAAATAAAAAAAAGAACATAAAAATAAAAGTTGTGCATCTTTAAATTATCTAAATCGTTTCCATTTAACATTTTTCGGTATGAGGTCTAGTTTTGCAGAAAATCGTAAAAATTACGTTTCACCTCTAACAACCTAACCTCTAACCTCTTCTTTTTCTGGCTATTTGCTGGGGTTTAATCGAACTTAAAATATGCCTCAATCATATGGCACTCCTACATCAACACAGTGTTCTATGTAACACTGAAAGACACAATAACTTTCTGTTTTTTTGCCTCCCTGTACACACATAATATTTCACGCAGAATGTAAAGTGAACAGTGGGGGACTTAATGCACAATCTAGCCCTTAATTTAACTGGATGAATTGTCCCTGTACCATGTTCTAGCGACCCTAATATAACTTACAACACTACCTGACGTTTCGGCTATTTATATTACTTATTCAGTAATGTGCCTGACGCCTTGCCCGTGTGCTCTGTATATTATAACGAAGAAGAATGGCATTCTGTGGACGGGGCGGAGTCTGAACTATTTTCATTGAAGTCAGTCGATATATGAGACGCAGGTGGGGGCTGGGGGGTGACATATCTAACAGAGAGATGTGCACAATTTGTTGAAAAACTAGAATATATTATTCCTAGCACGTCCATTAACAATTCGAAACTATTATCTAATTGGTAAAGGCAGAGAGTAGTAAAAACTCATGGCACACTATTTTCACATTATAAGTGAACAATTTATAGGTACTTTTTATATTAAGGAGCGACAATTCTATTCGAAGGTTAGGTCTCCAACGGTCCCTTACAAAAATGAGCAAAAACCGGCCCGCGACAATTTATGTGGCGATAATGGCGGGTACTTTATCAATGCTGGCTCACAGCAATACAATCAAAGAGATAGGCATATCACCCCCGGTTAACGCGGTTGGTTGCCTCTTTTGTTTTTATTAATTATACACTGCCTACTACGCATATTGACGAGGCGTAATATAATTACCAGACAACAAAATTGAATGTCGAACAGCAGGGCACATCGAGTGAGCCGCTGGCTTTAATAACAGGCAAATGTGCATTGGGTATGAACTTTTAATAAACATCAAGTACTAAGTTAATCAGTCTCGAAGGACTCTCGATACTTGTCGAAATCAACAACTTTTATCGACTCAAATGTACTGACTGGATACATTTGTTTACGGGATGTTCTGGTAAAGAAGAGATAAATTTAAGTTTGACGACGACGGTCCCCAAACTAGTACAAGAGGAAATGAAAGTAAAAAGAAAATCTAAAGGCGCCAAATTGGGTGGCCGAGCTGGCTACTTTCAAGAAATCCTACGTTAAAAGTAGCTCTTGAAGAAGAAATAAATAATTCATTTGTTTTAATTTTTGACACAATTATCGGACGATAACGCCTCCTAAATGTATTTATTAAAACAGGAATGATTAAAACATCCAAATAATTTAGAAATAAAAATTAAATACACAAAGCACAGGAATATGATAAACAAATTAATTAGGAAAAGAAAGAGTGAATATTATAAAGTTCAATCCAAAGAAGCTTGTCAGAATGTAAAAAAAGTATGGATGCTAATAAAAGAATCAAAAAACGAAAACATAAAACAAAATAGAACAATAATAAACCAAATTCAAACAGAAAATAAAAGACTAACAGAACCCAAGAAGATTTCTTGCGAATTTAATACATATTTTTCTGAAACTGGACACAAAATGGCTCAAAATATAATAAAAAATAATGAGAATGAAATTTTGACAGAAAATACAAAAGACATTAGTACAAAATTCAATGTTTTTGTATCCACTCTCAGAAAATGAAATTATAAATAGTATAAACAGTCTAAAAACAATAGTGAATCGGGCCTCGAAGCTATTCAGATAAAAACAATGAAAGAATGATGATTTATATATTAAAACCATTGGAACAAATAATAAATTTGATATTTCAACAAGGTTATTTCTCAGAAACATAAAAAAAACTATTATAAAGCCGTTATTTAAACAGGGGGGCGCAAATATTATCTCAATTTAAGGTGATTTGGTTACCTAACAGAAGATACACCAAAAGTCTCCGGAGTATATTATAAAAAATAGGTTACTCAGATATCGCATCAACTCGTAATCAACAGAAGTATGATAGAAGTATTAATTTGGAGGGAATAAATGGTACGTACCACAGCATCGGATAATATCTGCAACATCGTCGACGTCCCTAGTCTCTAAAGTTATACCAATATCATCATTTGCAAATAATTAAAGTTTCGAGCAAATCTTAGTTTTCAAATGACATTTTTCTATGTATTTTGTTTAGTATAATTTTGTTCTTGATTACTCTCAGTTATACATGTAATTATTGTTATACCTAACGAAGGTTATTCATTTCCAAATTTAGGTAATATTGATACTACCTAGGATAAGAGATCTTATGCTCTGTTAAGTTTTACAAAACTATCAATTCAAACGAAATACAGACTTACGTATATTCGGTATATTTGGTATCTTTCAGGTGATATCGTGGGGCCCAAATAAAATATACTATGAAATTACAAAATAGTTCAATATATATATATATATATATATATATATATATATATATATATATATATATATATATTGTTATTATACATGATTTGCAGGAAACAACTACTCAGCGGGCAAATACCTCGACCTGCATTGAATTATACCTTACAAATCATGAAAGATTGGTAACCAATGTCATTTGTCAACTCCCTGACCAGACATAGACCGGTTTCGAACTTATTAGTTCTCATCAGTATGCCATAGGTCATGGAATAGACAAATGACAGTGGCCAACCTATTAGTTTTATACAAACTGAAGTAAATGGTATACCGGTGAGAGGTAAGTGAATCCTCTCATGTGGTCTAATGCTACTATACACCGCTCTCGGTACTTGCAAAATGGCAAGTCGCTATACACCATGGAGACATCTATGATGTCTGGTGTATAGTAGCATTAGACCACATGAGAGGATTCACTTACCTCTCACCGGTATACCATATATATATATATATATATATATTTTATAAATAAATTAACAAACACAATTATAATAACGGGCACAATATTTGAACTAATAATTTATACTATCTTGTCAATTATTTTCAAATAAATAAATTGTTATTATGATTATTATTAATGACATGAGCACCTGACATATTCATTAATAGTGGACAGTGTCAGATATAGGACCGGCACACAACTAAACTTAATACAAATATATATACGTTGACAAATGCAAAATTTTAAATGTTCTATAATATGGCGAAGTCGCTGGGCATAAGACCCTATTCAAGATAAAAATTCCTTGAATTAATTTCAAAGGTTAAAAAAATATCCTGATTGATTTCATCCCTTCATCGATTTTAACCTCACCTTTACAATCAATAAAAGTGAACGTATTGGAACAAATTTGTTCCTTAACTGGCGGAAAGTAGGATACTTGCAATTTGATTTCTTACCATCAATTGTTAAAATCTTACTGACCAACTAATTGTCTACGTGCAACAACTTTCTTAAGCTACTTCGAACATCTTACACAGCTCCGGCTCAACAATCAAAGCCTGGAAAATTTGTATTAATCGTGTTTATAGACAGCCATTTCTATTAGCACTCAGGCCGACCTTTACGTTTTTATGACACGAAAAAGAGGCTCCGAAAAAGCGGACAAATTTGGCAATCTGGCCCCGGAGCATTAAAACTGACACATGTACAAATGATCACCGTTTAGTTTATTGATAGTTGAAGGGCGGAAGATTGATGCCTGCGAATGAAGTAGTCGACCGGTGTTCGAGGGTCCAAACTTTGTTTAACTTGCTGTAATACAGATATGCCAGCAAATTCTGGAGTTATAACTAACTGCTAGCCCAGGTGGTTAATAGGGGAAATTCTGACTAACAAAACGTTAGGGTAACAGGAGAATAATCAGGGTCATTAGTAACAATGTCTGGGAGTAAAAAAGTAAATGTGGATTGAGGAATAGATCTGTCTCTGAAGATATAAAAAATAGTTAACTCATAAGTCAAATTATTCATCTAAAAGAAATTATATAGGGATGAAAATTTTAACATATTTGTTCGAGGTCTTTTTAAATATAACGATTGCTTGAAATTGAGTCTGACCAAACTTATTTCTGGGCGAGTTTAAAGCAAGTTAAATTAAAATTGTGTAGAACTGCTTAGTGTGCCGACAAAAGTGGGGAATACAATTGTACTCACTTTTTGCAATTGGTTCAGAAGAAACTTAAATGCCAATCAATGTTTTCATAATAAGATCTTATGGTCAGACAAAACAACATTTACAAATTGCGGATTCTTTAATAGGAGGAATAAATATTTCGATGCCACCGTTAATCCTTTTTACCTAAGAAGTGAGGTTTCAGATTCGAAACACCATCAATTTATGGTGTGGTTTAATTGGAAACACTCTAATTGGGCCCAAGTTCATAGATGGTAACTTAAATAGTGTAAAATACCTAAATTTATTAGAAGTTGTTTTTTAAAATTCTAATTGGTTTATGCAAGATGGATGTGGGCCACATAATTCAATAGTCGTCCGGGCGTATTTGAATATGCGGTTTCCTCGAAGGTGGTTGGGCACCAATGGATCTGTAAGGTTGCCACCTCGCTCTCCTTGTTTAAACCCCTTGGACTATTTCTTATGGGGGTATTTGAAAAATAAAGTTTATTACTAAGCCATAGGTGATGTAGACCAATTGCGTCAACGAATTATTGACGCTTTTAATGACATAACTCCAGATATGGCAGTTAATGCCACAGCACAAATGTCAGCGAGAACACATGTGTATCGAAAATAACGGTGGACAATTTGAACAGTGGGGCGAGCGTAGGTGCGTCTTTACTATGTACATACTTCGGTATGCGATGTAAAGTAAAGCAACGACAGGCGCGGTTAGTACTTGGATTGGTGACCATTCCAACGGAAACCGCGTTCTCGCCTCACACATCTTCCAGCGGCTTGTATATCAGTGTATACGCGGAAGCTATACAACCTTAGGCGAGGGTTGTATAGGAGATATACCATCCTTCGGAGGGGATGTAAAGCCGTCGGTCCCTTGTCTATTAAATGTTAGGCAAGTAAAAGATCTCTACTCTTCTTAAGGGAAGAGATTCGGCAAAATTCCTGGTTGGGGGTAGCTCGTCTACAGGCGTCGGTGTTAGGCCTCAGTAGCGGAAATAGGCCGACGTTAAATAAATGTATAAAAATAAAAAAAATAAAAATTTGAACAGTTTTTCTAAATTATTATTTGTACTAAATCAAACAAGTGTTACATTTTGTTATTATTGTTGAAGTAAATAATGCATAGTATTAATTCAAATGTTCTTTTTGCGCTAATCCAGTGCCGTATTCAGCAGCATTAATGGTTTAAACGCAGCACAACGCTCTATTTTCAAGATTTATGATGAGAGCCGTATTGACAATGACAAATCCTACAAACAAATATTTTAAATACAGGGCCGTATTAAAAAAAAATGCTGGTGGCCCAGCTTAAAGGAAAATTTTATTTAATATCTGATTATATAGAGTTATAGTTACATTAACACCTAATAAGAAACCTAAATAGATTTTTATTTTTTAAATAAAATATATCCGAAACAAAGCCGTTAAAATAAAAATATCAACAGACACTATCAAAGACAGCGTTGAATCTTCGAATTTCATACTTAATTTCATGAAACTTGGAAAGCAAAGTTCCATTTTCTCTTATATAGCACCCTTTCTAACCCTTTCAAAGAAGCGCTGACGTCTCCCAGATATTATTTATATGCCTTACCTAACCCATCGAACATAACTCAGCAGATTCTCAACTAGCAATCCTCAACTGTGCTACTGCTAGCCGGTATGTTTACTAGCCGCAGAAACTCAGCCGGCGCAAATAAATTTCTCTAATTTCGCTGCCATTTCAATTCGAACCCGATTTAGATCCGCATGACTAATATTCACGATCCAATTATATCCCAGTTATTACAATATGATGTTTACGGAACCGTTTTAAAATAAGAATGATAGTTATTATAGTTATGTTAACTTCAAGATGTAGATGCTTTGAGGTTTAATTGGTGCACGCCAGGGCTGTACTCGATCATACTTGACTATCAGTGACATAATATGTAAAAAATCTAAAAGATATATAATTTTATTGCCTTATAAGATGATTTGCACATCTGGTGTCAAATTATCCAGAACATTGTTGGACTTGGAATGCAAGGTATTAAAATTTGCGCTACCTTCCTCTGACGGTATTCTAGAAGAAATTAAAACAAACATGGAAAGTGTGATTTAGTACCTGCCTGGATTTGTTAAGGGCCTTGTCGGAGAGACATCTAATTTTTAAATACATTAATGCCCAATTACAACTGGACTTAAGAAGCATATGATCCATTTCAAATATGATAAACCTGAAAGGACTAGTACGCCTTTGATAGCAGAATAGATATCAACAAGGTTAAAAATATAACGAATAATAAACAGCTGAATGCTTTAGAAGGCTTCAAAATTGTTTAATGTAAAATTTAAAAATGTATAAGTAGTGATAAATGGACTGTTCCATAATAGGATTGGTTGACTGTGTTGAGCCATCGAACCTATAAAGGGTGTCTCATCGGGAACTGAATCGATCGATATAGGGAAAAGTACGCATCAGAAATTTTTTTAAATTTAGATAATTACTAATGTCGGTGTGGCCAATCCAACTAAAATAATTACAAGCAGCTGGCACTTCCGCTTATGCCGGAAGTCGATACCAACTTGCTTATTTCAAATAGAACACCCTATGTATTTTAGGGTTTTCGAAAAGAGCATAAAATTCTGAGTCGAAAATATGTAGCATATCCTAACCTAGCCGTTTCAGAGATATTTGACATTTTATAGAAAATTCGACAGTTGCAACGGTTTGCAAGAACCGTTATAACTTTCTTCGTGTAAAAGATCCTCATTTGTATCTTGTCACGTAAAAAGAACACAAGGAGAGCTACGTTCTACAACTGAAATAAATTCAATAATATAATACCAAGTGTTCCGTTTTTCGCGTTATATTTTGTCAACTTCAAACCGCGATAACTTGTTTAGGTCAAATGGAACACCCTGTATTTTTTTACGTTAAGTTGTGTAAAATGATATTGCCTTTTTTCTGATATTAGCATTGTGGGGGTTAAAGTTACAACTTTTTGAAATATTTGCGATTTTATTAGAAATTCATGAATTATTGTAATCATTTCATCAAAATAGCCATGATTAGAAACAATCAGTCATTATCTTATGTCAAAAAATGTCAACAATTTTACACAACTTGACGTAAAAAAATACAGGGTATTCCATTTGACCTAAACAAGTTTTCGCGGTTTGAAGTTGACAAAATGTAACGCGAAAAACGGAACACTTGTTATGATATTATTGAAATTATTTCAGTTGTAGAACATAGATCTCCTTGTGTTCTTTTTACGTGACAAGAAGCAAATGAGGATCTTTTACACGAAGAAAGTTATAACGGTTCTTGCAAACCGTTGCACCTGTCAAATTTTCTATAAAATGTCAAATATCTCTGAAACGGCTAGGTTTAGGTATAGGATATGCTACATATTTTCGACTGAGAATTTTATGCTCTTTTCGAAAACTCTAAAATATATAGGGTGTTCCATTTGAAATAAGCAAGTTGGTATCGGCTTCCGGTATAAGCGGAAGTGCCAGCTGCTTGTAATTATTTTAGTTGGATTGGCCACACCGACATTAGTAATTATCTAAATTTTAAAAATTTTCTGATGCGTACTTTTCCCTATATCGATTGATTCAGTTTCCGTTGAGACACCCTGTATATCTCGAGTTATTCACACTTCAGGTTGAAACATGCTGTTAAAAAAATTAAATTGTTAATAACAGTTGGAGCACAGGGTTTTTGAAGGGCTCCTGAGCACCTCCCCAAAAGGATCCAATAAAATTGCTGAAAAAAAATTCCACTTCAAATCCTATTTTGACTGCATTAATAGGCATTTTAAAAATAAAATGTCAAATGTTGAAGAAAGAGTTTAAATATAAACGCGACAGCGATTTCTTTCCTTTGTCACCAAAAACATTAAAACTGCCTCAAATTGCGATTTTGTATTAAGGCAATACTGTAACATTTTAGTGAAACTATCAAATTATACACCCAAATCATTACCCCATAAAACAAAGCATTGTACAACGACCCGTCGAGCCTGCCTGCGGTTTATATTTGCGACCTGGAATAATTCGAACATTATTGTCGTATACAACTATATGTAAATAAGCTGTTATATAGGCCTTTTTGTTAATAAATCACCCGTATTGATTGCTGTCAAAACTTGATACTACGAACCCGATATTTGACGTTATAATTAGGACTTGAATGATGTGCTCCAACTGACGTGGTGACAGGCCGTATACAACACACACAAAAAACTATTAGGCAGATTTTCGCGCGACAACGTTCAAAAGATTGCTTTCTATCGCTGTACAATGACAATGTGAAGGATTACAGGGAGGAAGACGTTATCGTCCATGTTTGGGATCGGTTTTGTGTCGACCATACAGGGTCTCACCTAATTCATAGGGACAGTAGTGGCATTTCGTAAGGTATAGAAGATACAGGAAAGGTTAAATGGGGAAAAAGTTGACAAATAAAACGACCTCTTGAGGTTCCTAATTCTACATGCCGGAAATAAAAATGGGTTCGTACTCAACGCACTGCTCTTGTCAGCCAAAAATATAAAATAGTGTTCTGCTGACTATCACGAATATATAACCGCAGATTTGTTTGAAAAATGGTTCGCTGAACAGCTGTTCCCTAATATTTCCCCAAATTCAGTTATCGTTAAGGATAATGCTTCTTATCATTCGCGACTATTAAATAAAGTACCAAATAATAATACGAAAACGGGCGATATAATAAAATTTATGAGGTCTAAAAATATAAATATTAAAGTAAATTATAAATTATTAATACCTCAATAAGACCTTATTGTGATTGAATATAAATTTTGTTGGATTTGTAAAATAAAATAAATAAATCACCGCAATATAAACGCAAGAACAAATTACAAGATAAGAAACCATATTTAAATAATCCTCTCATTCAATATTGCAAAGAACATAAACTCTCCCTCGGTAGATATTATGGCCAACAACAGAGCCTTTACGAGCATATGCATGATTTATTGTTTTTGTAATAAGAATGGAAACAGTAGCTTACTGTTATGTCCTATATATAGACGTATGCGTGTTAAATATCTGCAAGTGCAATAATAGAATAGAATAATGTTTATTGCAGTAAAAAAGAATGATAAAATATAAAATACAGGAAACTAATATTTATTTATTTATTTATTTATTGAATTACAATATCCAACAGACCGAGGTCCATTTACAGGACAAGGTTAGAACAAAAGTAGATATAATACAAAAAAGATAAAAGAAACAAGTAAATAAGAACAAACAAACATGAAATTATAAATTACATGACAAGTATCTATGGAACAAACAAATGAAGTATATAATGATAAACACCTAGCATAAAATAGTTATAACTGTTTAATACTGTGAATATTTGTGTTGAAAATATCTATTATTGTATTGACATTATTGTAATTAGAAAACATTTGAAAGAAGGGGGATTGAATCAAGATGTTGGTTCTTGGAGTACGTATTAAGAAAGTTTCACAATGTCTTGAGTTAAGACGAGGTACAGCGTAAAAAATACTGTTGTGAAGGTCTTCACATTTAATAAAATTATGTATAATTTTATAGAGGAAAATTATAGATTGCGTCACCCTCCTCTTTAAAAGACAAGTAAAATTAAAAGTAGATAAAAGGATATCATGTGGATAACCTCTAGGCGGATAGTTGCCAAATGATTTAAAGTGTAAATTCTTTAGGAACCGACGTTGAATATTTTCTAATGATGTTATGTGACAATGATATATTGGATTCCATATAATCGAGGCGTATTCTAATTTTGATCTTACTAAACAATTGAACAATAATTTGCACGTATCTATATTTTGAAAATCTTTAATGTTTCTTAAAATGAATCCTAATGTCTTAAAAGATGATGTAACAGTAGAGTCAATATGTTCAACAAATGTTAACTTTGGGTCAAACATAACTCCGAGATCTTTAACATTGCTAGGTCTATTCAGAGATATACTTTCAATTTTATAATCAAATTCATAAGTGAATTGCTTTCTTGAATACGACATAACGTTGCATTTGTTGACGTTTAAAAACAGATTATTTTCCGTACACCATGTATTTACGCGATTTAGGTTGATTTGCAAGTGTTCACAATCGACCACCGAGTCAATTTGACAGAATATTTTTAAATCGCCAGCGTATAGAAGGTATTTTACATCAATATTGGCGGTAATATCATTTATAAAAATTATGAAAAATATATACAATAAAAATAAAAAAAAAATAATAAAACTTGCGGTGTTAGTATTTTAGGTATTTGTCCCCTCTGTGATTCCATTTAACCTTTGTTTATTGAACCTTTTATCCGTGGTCTATTTCATGTTCGTTTATCAGAAGTCATCATGATGGACCCCTTGATGTGAAACGAGTGTTCCTTGTCTTGATCCTTAATCCGTATTTTATGGGATAATAAGTTGGGAGGGTGTATATGAATATGTGTATATGTGTGTGTGTATGTATGTGTATATATATGTGTATATATATATGTACGTATATATGTGTATATGTATGTATATATTTCTCTTTTTTTGGGACTGACTTTACATATCTACGCATGTTTACGTTTTTTCTTTTTGAATCAATTCTGTTATTTGTTAGAGTCTCTTGGCTAAAGGAGTATATCCAAAGCCAAAACTGGGGAAAAAAATATACAATAAACAAGAGAACTCCTTAAGGAAAACCTTGAACGGAGTATGACCTCATGACGTTCTCCATCATCCTCATTCCTATACACTCACACATTTGTAACCTACTTTAATAAACTGCTAGAGAAAAAAGAGAAAGTATGTCCGAGTGCACAAAACTTAGTCAATGGAGAAACGCTTTAAGAAAAAAAGGTAATAATAACATAACAATAATAGTAATAGCTTAGAGTAATACAATATAAGCTGATGATAACTATGACCACATACACATATCTAAACACTCTCACGCACACCTACATTGACACAATCACGCGCTTTCATACACGTTTAAAAGCCTATAATAAGTATAGAGTTATACAGGGTGTCCCACGACGAACTGCGGCGATCGATATCTCGAAAAGTAGACATCGGAACATTTTTAAAATTTGGTAGTAAACTAATGTCGATGGGGACAACTAAAATATTTTCAAGATGTACGCAAAATTCTAGGCCGATTTTGTGTATCATGTCCTATACCTAGGTCTCTCCGTTTTTGAGATATTTCAATTTTTATGTCAAAAATGACGTTTGCGGGCCCTAAAAGAATTATCAATTTTTCCTATAAGGAAGCCTTTATTATCTAATTTGGGTTCGATTCTTTGTTGAAAAGACCTACTTTAATAGAGTTTTTATAATATTTTGATAAGTATTAATACAGAGTGTTCAAAAAATAAGAAGAAAGTGAAATTGAGAGAACTGTCAAAAATCAATTGTTTCCAAATGGAAACCCCCAATTTTTATAATCTTATCTTATTCGCCATTAAAAATAAGGGTAAGTTTGTATATGGATGTCTATTCCGAAAATTTTTAGTTTTCGAGATATTCCCAATTCAATATTTCTATATGGGTATTTTGCTATGGATATTAAGTTAAATTACTCTTAGTTGGCTATGACGGCGTTGAGTGCTAAACAAATGTATGTAGCTGTCACTTACCATTTGGCAAATATCAATTATCATGCCGGGGCGCTTAAATTATACGCACGAGGATTACTTAAATTTGTTTATAATCTATGGAGAATGTCACAAAGTTTTATCAAGAACGTGTGAAATATTTGCTAATAGATATCCAGATAAACAAAAACCGTCTCCGAACAGTATTAAACGAATAATGGAGAATTTCAAAAATTTTGGCACCGTTAAGGCAACAGTTCATAAAATAAAACCAATTGTCGATGATGAAAATATCGAAATTGCTATTTTGGGATATTTTGCGGCATATCCTATGACATCCTTAAGACAAGTGGCCTTACAAACAGGAATCTATTCATAGAATTCTTTTGAAACACAAATTCCATCCCTATTCCATTTCTATGGTTCAACACCTAAAGGACTCCGATTTGACCAGAAGAGTTCACTTTTGCGAATTTATTTTAACAATGTTACAAGGCGACTTTCGATTTTTGGACAACATAATTTGGACTGACGAGGCAAAATTTACGAAAAATGGACTTTTCAACAGACACACTTTTGGTGTGATTCAAATCCCCATGCCGTGAGATTGCGAAATTATCAAGAAACCTGGCAATTTAATATGTACTGTGCTGTGAGTAATGATGGAGTCGTAATTTTTATGAAGAAAACTTAAATGGTAATGAATTAATACTTAAATAGTTTCTGTTTTTCAAATTACGTATCAACTTTTTTTTAGGTGAAAGATATTTGAATATATTACAAGATTTAGATAATGAATATTTGAACAATTTATCGCTAGCTGAACATAGGCAAATATTTAACCAACACAATGGCGCGCCACCACACAGCAGCTTCATAGTTAACAACTTCTTGGAAGAAACTTTTTACGATAAGTGGATTGCTAACAATGGACCTTTTCTGTGGCCTCCCCGTTCTCCTGATCTGTCTGTCTTAGACTATTTTATATGGGGAACAATAAAAGATATGGTTTATTTTAATCCAGCCACAACAATGGGAGATTGTCAGGCAAGAGTATAAGGAATGCTTTTGAAAGATTATCTCCAGGTTCTATTAGAGCGGCCACTCATGACGAGCTAATCAAGAGGTGCGAAAAATGTTTGGAAGTTCAGGGTGGACACTTTGAACACTTATTAAAATAAAATATTTTACTGAATATAAGTAGTTATACTATTAGTAGTTTATGTAAGAACCTTTTGTATCTAAGTTACATTTGTTTAATTATTTTATGAACTGTTGCAGTGCCAAATTTTTTGAAATTTTCCATTATTCATTAAATACTGTTCGGAGACGATTTTTGTTTCTCTAGATATCTATTAGCAAATATTTCACGTTTTTGATAAAACTTGTAACATTCTCCATAGATTATAAACAAATTCAAGTAATCCTCGTGTGTATAATTTAAGCGCCCCAGCTTGATAATTAATACTTGTCAATTGATAAGTGACAGCTACATACATTTGTTTAGCACTCAACGCCGTCATAGCCAACTAAGAGTAATTTAACTTAATATCCAACCATAACAAAATACCCATATAGAAATATTGAATTGGGAATATCTCGAAAACTAAAAATTTTCGGAATAGACATCCATATACAAACTTACCCTTATTTTTAATGGCGAATAAGATAAGATTATAAAAATTGGGGGTTTCCATTTGAAAACAATTGATTCTTGACAGTTCTCTCAATTTCATCTTTATTCTTATTTTTTGAACACTCTGTATTAATACGTATCGAAATATTATAAAAACTCTATTAAAGTAGATCTTTTTCAACAAAGAATCGAACCCAAATTAGATAATAAAGGCTTCCTTATAGGAAAAATTGATAATTCTTTTAGGGTCCGCAAACGTCATTATTGACATAAAAATTGAAATATCTAAAAAACGGAGAGACCTAGGTATAGGACATGATACACAAAATCGGCCTAGAATTTTGCGTACAATCCAAAAATGTAACAATATATAGGATGTCCCATTTAAAATAAGCAAGTTGGTATCGACTTCCGGTATAACCGGAAGTGCCACCATCTTGAAAATATTTTAGCCGAGTTACCCCCATCGACATTAGTTTACTACCAAATTTTAAAAAATTTCCGATGTCTACTTTTCGACATATCGATCGCCGCAGTTCGTCGTGGGACGCCCTGTATATGGATCCATATACATATATTTCTTGGATATTTTATTTTTGTCTATTGTTTTATTTTATTTATTTACATCCAATAATATCATGCACTTCATGGCGGGGTATAGGGAGTATATATTTTTTTAGAGATTCTTTAAATACATACCTAGACTTTATGTTGCTTATTTCCCTAGGTAATTTATTATACAGTTTTGGCCCCAGGTAAGTAAAACTTTTTTGTCCCATGGCCTTATTCATTAATGGTGGTAAGTATGTTAAAAAAAAATTCCCGTGTCATAAGCATGATCCATTTTTTAGAGCTGTCTCATTTAGATGTAGCCTAATGCTGGATTATACAAAAAAGAGCTGCCGTGGATCCATTGTGGCAGTTTCTTCGTATACTGCATCTGACGGATAAGTATAGTTTTTGCTGTAAATTATTTTTAACAATCTTTTTTGGATAATTATCAGATTATTTAAGTAGGTTTTTCCTGCACCGCCCCAAGCTAAGATACCATAATTTATGTGAGATTCAATTAATGAATAATATAGAATGTTTAGATATTTTAAATTTAATGTCTCTTAATATTTTAAATTTATATATTAATGACTGTATTTTCTTTATGGCGCAATTAATATGTTTGTCTCATTTTAGATGCGCATCAAAGCCATACTCCCAGATATTTCACCTCTGAAGCAGCTTGTATTATAATTGACTGTCAATATTGAGATTTTCAAATTGTGGAACAGTGTTTTTATTACATGTCATTGGTAAGTAAACTGTCTTATTTAGATTCATCGTTAGCAATTTATAGTCAAACCAATCCTTTACATTTTTAATATCTGACTCAACTTTAGTTTTTAGAGATTCCCAATTTTCACTACGATAGAATATTGCTATATCGTCAGCATAAGTGATTATAGTAGAACTGCTTTGTACAGAGAATAAACCATTGAGATAGATATATATTAAATAATATCGGCCCCAGCACCGATCCTTGTAGAACTGCATACTGGATTTGATTGTAATCGCTGAGAATATTATTAAGTTTATCACACCATGGTGGTTTGAACTTTATTTTACTATCAACTTTCCCTAAACTTCAAGAGGAACTGTAAACATTTTTTCCTTGCATACTTTCTATATAACATATTTGCTAGTTCAAAGATATCTTAAAATGTATTCCTATATTTTTATGTATTGCATATTTAGATTCACAAAACACTTTAATATTAATATTACCATTGTAATATAGTGAAGAGCAATCTTATGATCTGGACACGGACAGCCATGTTTTTAGAAGTACACAACGTAAGTTAATGGAATTACATATATTAATTAATATAATTACTCATCTGCTGTCGTATGTTACTCGCCAGGGAATTTTAGTATGACTAGATTAATGTTCAGAATTTTGAGTACATATCGGAAAGGGGATTGATTCCGGAAATTGTAGTCTAGCAATATTATTTATATTAATAGAAGCAGATCTGTGCCAGTCACACTCGTAAGTATTTAAGTTAAAATAAGCTTGAATTTATGATGAGTAATAAATCTCGGCCCATTTACTTTAATTTTATGACGTTTATAACTACTTATACAAGGTGTATGCTGAGGCTGGTTAACCATAGGAGAGACAGTGCGATAATATATGCACTATAAAGGAACAGTCAAAGGCTACTTTTTACCAGCTAATGCAAATTATAACAAAAATAAGCATAAAATATTTCTCCGACGTTTGGGAAACCAAACTTGTTTTCTTTTCAATGATAAGAAATCAATTGCTTCTCGTCTGAAGTTAAGTTGTTCTCTAAGGCAATTTTTTCCTGTACACGATATTCATTACCTTTCTGTAGGTAAATTTTGTGCAGTTTTCTCTATTACCGCTATTAAGTCATAATGGAATACTAAAAAATGTGAAACAAGTTATCAAAGTGGTTTCAATTAGCAACCAATACCCTCAAGTTCTTGTTGATAGAACTTTCACGGATTATCGGAAAAACTACGCCATATAGGTAATAAATTTGATGTTAGAGTCAGAGTTAGATGTCATTTACGAAGAATCTCACCTGTTACTATCCGACAATTTAAATAGATACGTGTATTACCGTCACTCGGACACACAACAGGATTCCGAATAATACAAGTTAGATGTTTAGAAATAAACGTGTGAATAATAAATAATTCTGCACGATATACAATTCCTGTGGCTCAGGATTCGGAGTGTGGTAGCACAACGTCGGCGCCGATCTCTAGATGGGCCCCTTAAACTTCTAAAATATTCCATTTGTAGGCAAATATATTTAAAGTTTCCCGAAGTCAGACTTCGTTGTTTGAGTTGCACAAAACGGCAATTTTAATTGTGTTCAGCCGGCGCACAGCTTCGAGCCGTCGTGCTTGTAAATTTACTTGGCAGAATGTTAAATTTAGTCGTTAAAATATTATCCTGGAAGGTTTGTGGGCTCTTTTCATTTTTAGCATGATGGAATTTTTATTCAAATCGCGGATAAATTGGAATTTGTAGGTGTGTATATATAATTCCTAACCGAGTTTTTATGAGGTGCGCCAGGTGATTCCCCCAGGAGTTTTCTTGTTCGTTGTTCGACGTACGGAGCAGAAATGAAACAGTGCGGAAAAAAGATAAACTTGGGTGATACCTAACAGCTGCCATATTTAATGAAATTTAGAAAAAAATTTATACTGGGGTTATTGAGTGCATGAAAGTTCTATGTCAATTTGATGAAATAATACATAGAAAATGTCAAAAAACGACAATGTTGTAATAGTTTCAGCAGTCACAGCCTACTGCGTAGTAACTAATTGCTGCGCTTCCATCAGCAACCCTAAAATACTTATTATGCATATTTGTTGGTGTTATGACCTATAGGTCTAAAAATATTACAGATAATAATAATAATAATAATAATAAATAAACACCACAGAAATCAGACAACCCCCAATTCCAGAAGCCAGAGCTTGTGCGGAAGGAGGTTACACATTAAAAAAAAAACGCGGACATACAACCATTTCCTCCGACAGTGCCAGTGCCGGAGCCAGGATTCGAACCCGGTGGTGCGATGTCCGTGTGATTAATCGCGATTGCCACCTCGCGCCTTAACCCACTCGGCTATCGACCAGACCTTATATCCGTCTATTTATTCTATAGTAGAAGAATGAAGTTTTAGAAACAGTTATCCCATTTTTTGTGAGCTATATTACAAAAACCTGAAAATAGGAAAACCACAAACAGTTATAGCTTCCTTATTTGAGGGGATACGAAAAAATTAAGGGAATGAAAGTTGACGGCAAAGACAACAAGAATAATAATATGTTTTAACTAAATTCGAAACACGCAGTTGGCTTTGCTTGTTCAAAAATAAAAAGAACAAATCTCAAAGAAGGCCATGAAACCACAAAGTAGGCTATAGATTTCAATTTTTTTTTAACTGAAATATAGCTCACAAAATATGGGACAACTATTTCTAAAATTTTATTCATCTACAATAGATATTAAGCGAGGTATCTTTTGTGGCCCTAGGGAAATAGACAGATGGTATTTGAAATCAGGGAAAAAGATCTAAAAGAATATGTAAAAATTTACAGGTAGAAAAATATATGAAGGAAAACTGTCAGGATAAGTCTGAGTTCTTAGGACTGATTCGATTCCGCGGCCTCAATCTACCTACTCCCCATACCTCACCTCGCCTCATATCTAAGGCCTCAATCCGCCCACTCCGAAAATGTTATGTACATGTAAGGATAGTAAGTAATAGCCCAAAAACACTGTCGCGTATGTCTGCCAAGCTTCACTCTCACCTATTTTGAGACAAAAATATTGCGATACACACTGAAGAGAGAGATAAATTTTAATCTACGTTTTCAATAAGTTCAGCGATTCTCAAACTCTGAACATTTATCATTGGTTATTTAACAATCGTCTCATATTGTAATTAAATTCATCTTTATTACATTACATAGGTCATAGGCCCTCAATCCTTCGTGTTTTATTTCTTGCTAAATAAATAGTTAGACCGAACAGTTTACCGCGGTGTGCCAAAGCTGTAGTATTTTTTAAGGTATTTTTTACAGCCCATTCCTATATCATCTGATGCTATGGGCGTGGCGTATCTATAGTTTTTATCCAATAAACAGACGTACCATCTACAGTTTGCGGTTTGGAGGGTCGCTAAGGCGGTCATTCTATTTAACGGTAAATGTGTCCGGGTTCTAAATTAGATACGTGTGTAAATATTTATTTCGAATAACATTAAATTATAAAAATACAATATTTGGTAAATATGGCAACTACATTAGGCGTCTTAAATGAACAGTCAAAGAAGTTGGTATTATAATAGGATATTTTACAAAAGAAAAGGAAAACAAGGGACCCTTGGTACCTCTTGAACGAATTCATAAAAGAGTTTCTGAAGCCTTAAACATAAGTCTCAGAACAGTTAGCAGAATTAAGCACCAACATATTAATAATGTATCCTTGAAAATAAAAAAACGAATTAAAAAGAAACCAAAAACATTGGATGTACGTGAAGGCGTTAAAATGCAAATAAGGGAAGTAATTTATAATTTTTATGAATCGGAAACACATTTTACATTAGATACTTTCAAGGAAATGCTAAAAAATAAGGGAATTATTGACGTCTCTAAGGTAAATCTCTTAAAACTATTAAAACATTGTGGATTTAGGAATAAAAAGATTGTAACCGTCGCTATTTATGTGAACAAATGCAAATAGTTCAGCAAAGAGTTGTATTTTTAAGAAAATATATGGAAAACTATGACAGTAACCTTCGAAGGGTTGTATTTATAGATGAAACATGGGTATTTGCGAATGGAAGTATTCGAAAATCGTGGCAAGGCTTATCAAAAAAAAGTGTCAAACACAAAAAATTAACTGTAGGAAAGCGATTCATTACTTTGCATGCAGGAACATCAGATGGCTTTATTCCGGGAGCAAGCTACCAATAAAAGTATGGATTATCACGATAACATGAATTGTGACAATTTTGAAAAATGGATACAACAGCAACTACTGCCAAATCTTGAAGAACCAAGTTTAATTGTAATTGATAATGCTTCGTATCACACCCGACAATTAAATAAACAACCTACTTGTCAATGGAAAAAGCATGATATTGCAGAATGGTTAACTAAAAATAATATTCCTTTTTCTTCCACAGCATTGAAAGCGGACTTGTTAAATCTTGCTAAGAGTAATAAGAAGGAAAAAATGTACTTTGTTGACGAACTGCTGCGTGAGAATGGGCATGAAGTTCTTCGTTTACCACCTTACCATTGTCAATTTAACGCTATAGAATTAATTTGGGCTAATATAAAACAATATTATGATAAACATTTAAAAATTGATGGAACTGATAAGGACGTTTTAGAAACTTGGGGAAAAGCATTAGAACAGTGTACAAAAGAAGACCGGAAGAACTGTATCAATCATACAGAGGAATTAATTAAGCGATGGTGGCAAAGAGAAAAACTTTTGGATATTCAAGTCGAATCATTAATTATTACTTTTGACGATTCTGATAGTGATGATGTCAGTCATAGTGACAGTGATTAAAGTTATACATATTTTTATTTTTTAAAACACCAATGTCAAAACGCGCGTCAAATAGAGTGCATAGTGTTCGTTGTTTGTGAAAATGCTTTATTGCTCGTGTTGTTCTGTGAAATTTGTTTCAATTAAAATTTTTATATTTTAATACACGAATGGGGAAAAGCGCATCGAGTAGGTAAATTGTTTAAGTGTAGTGTTCAAGTATTTTGTATTTTAGTGTTTATGAAAATCGCTTCATCGCTGTGTTCTTCTGTGAGAATTGTTCTACTTTATTTATATTAAAATTAATATCAAATTAACAATAAATGTGTAGTAAAATAATAAAATAAATTACTACAGCATAAGACCCACTAATTCTTGTGAAAGGAATTAAATCATTGCCACCGGTTAAGGTACACAATGGCGTTTCCAAACGACTGAAAATAATGTTACAAACATTGCGACGCACTACATCTTCAATGGGAAAACCTTGCGAAAAACGCAGATAAAATCTGATTGCGTTTTCCGATTGAAGATGTAGTACGTCGCAATGTTTGTAACATTATTTCCAGTCGTTTGGAAATGCCATTGTGTACCTTAACAATGAATTTTTAATTCCTTTTATAGGAATTAGTGGTTTTTATGCTGTAGTAATTTATTTTACTATTTTACTACACACTTATTGTTAATTTGATAATTATTGACCCTCTGTTGTTAGTTTTATATTTTTATATTAAAATTATTGTTAATTTATTATTTAGTATCTAAGAATTTTCCTTTATTTTGTTTTACCATAGAAATTGATATATTTTTAAATATTCTCTCAAGCAGAATTTACACAATTTATTTTTATTACTTCTAATGGACATTTCAGATTTATTTTTGTTATTGCATGAAATATTTTATTTTACTAACATCCTTTCCCCTATTAATATTACCATCCTCTCCTTTCCTGGCAAGAAATGTCCATACTGTAACAATATTAGTTTTCGAACAATATTAGTTTTCTATTATTTTTTTTCTTCTAATAACTAACATTTTTATTGACTGAACTGGACAATTCATTTTTTGTTATCGCTTTCAGTTGTGCTCGAGCCTATATCGGTATAATCAGAATTACACTAAAACAACGAAATTAGTAAATGCATATTTCCTAATATTTTATGATAACACCTTTAATATTTTTGTATAATTATTTAGCGATTGCATTACAGTTACAGACATATAATCATTTGTAAATTGTTGTAAACTGTTTGAGAACCACTGTCATACCTGCGCTAGCGACCTTTGGACCCGCCAAATTAGAGTTTAGTCGACTTTATAGATACTATAGCCACATGCATATACAACTCCTTCACAGTCAGTATTTCAACATCAATAATTATATTTCTACAGTTGTCTCTTTTCCTGTTAAACATTGTGTGTAGTATACAATTTTGTGTTATTTGGAAAGGCTGGAAGCTTGCATTGTAGGCTGAGCCCCAACGCTAATACCGTACCTAATTATGGATTCCGCTAGACTATTTATTATATATCACTGAGAGAGTCTTTCTATTTAGTATACTTTTCAGGTTATAGAATTTATGTATCAGTTTTCTTAGCTTCCCGTTTTTTATCCCATTTTAGGTGATTATCGAAAATAACGCCGAAGTATTTGATAGTAGTGGTGTTTAGAATGTAACTATTAGTTTCTCTATCTATAAGAATAGGTTCCATCGTTTGGGGTAGTCCTGCCTTCGTCGGAGAAAAGGTCATAAATTTAGTCTTTATATTTAGTTTTAACAAATTCGTGTCTAGCCAGTTTTTAACTTTACTAATTGCCTCGGCCGCCTTTTGTCGAGCTAAGTTGCAAGCTGCCCCGGACATAGAAGTACAGTGTCATCTGCATATTATATGATCTTGCATCCAAAGTTTTTGTCCAGTAAGTGGTTTATAAACAGCAGGAATAAAGTAGGACCTAAGACAGTTCCCTGTGCAACTCCAGTTTTTATTATTTTCTTAGTGCTAAGAGCATTGCCAATTTTTACTTGCTAGGGTCTATTCGACAGATATTGTTTTAATGAGTTGTAGACAATACCTCTAATTCCTATCTTGTTTAGTTTGCCCAGTAAAATACATGACGATGCCAAATCCAGCTGAAATTAAGAAATCAAATTCACACTGTATGTGGACGATCCTATTTTATGGCGACTCGCTTACGATTCAGCGCTGTGCCAAAAAGGCTCATAACTTTTACAACGTCGCCTATAATTTTATATACTCTGCTATAAGTATAATAATATAAGTTGGAGTAAAGTGTATATAAAATAAAATTCATTACGAGATGTTAAGTAAGCTATTTAGTTAAAAGTAGTTTTAAAAGTTTCATTTTCAACTAAATTAGCCTTCCAGTTGCGACCGCAGCTTCATTTTAATTGTAATTATTATTAGAGATTTACCTCGCGAAGCGATGTGTAACGAATGAAGGGATTTCGCGAAAGTTTTATTAATTTAATGTATACCAACATGGTAATAGTTCGTAGAATTCTCAAAGAGCTAAAAAAATGACTGATAAAGCGATTAAAAATATGTCTGTGCTATTTTCCACTTTTTGGAAGTCCCAAAAAGAATCATAATTACAGAGTGTAGAAACAAAGAAATAAACACAAATACAAAATGAACATACATATTTTTCAATTCTTCTGCTAACAATAACGTTGTATGTAATGTGTATATTACCCTTATATAATCGTGGTATATAGCCGGGAAAGTAGTTGTTTATAGGCACCAATAGCTTTTCGACAGCCTTAAGTATGATGAGCTAAGCTGGTCCTGTAAAGAGATATTGATTAATGGACAGCATAGTTTTTGTTATCGTAAATCTACTGTGACAAATCTCTTAATTTATCAGAATAAGTTGTTGAATGCCATAGAGAACAAATTTCAAATCGATTCTGTTTATACAGATTTCTCCAAAGCGTTCGATCGGGTAAATCATAGGATATTGATTATCGCAGTTAGGTTTTAGTGAACGTATACTAATATGGTTCAATAGTTTCTTGACAGGTCGGTACAGATGGTAAAACAGGGTAAGTGGACTATTAATTGTTCGTAACTCGAATCGCCAATTAACAAATTATTTTGTTACCCACAGCAACCCTCCCTCAGTCCCTCCCTGACAACGGAAATAAAACACATCGAAAAAATAGTGAGCAAAACTGAAGACTTAAGCCCTGCATCCACCACTAATAAATAAATTGACAATTAATCCCGCAGCAAATTAACCTGCTTCTGTTGCAGAGACTAAAAGTGTGCAAAACAAAACGTTTTCAATCATAGTAAGCCCTATATAGAGCGCGGCTCTCTTGTTATTTTCGTTACGAACGACAACTTGATAAATGATGGCATAGATCGTTCGGTTTAATCCTGATGTATTGTGTACAAATTGTATTTTTTCGGGCATGGGGCAGGTGCCGATACTCAAAAACTTGTGCCGCGTACTCTTTACCGGGCGGGCAATGACAACGGCCCCAGAGAAAATGGCTATTTTCAGAATAAATTTAGTTCAGCTTAGTTTATTGTCGGAGAATCCATTGCATATACAATAAAATGTTAGTTAATGTTAGTTAGACCTCAAAAAACTGTTTGATGTCGTGTGGGAAAGTGGTCAAGCTCCGCAGGAGTTTCGTGATACACTTTTAATCAACCTCTTCAAAAACAAAGGGAGCGCTGCGGACTGTGGAAATTACAGGGGTATAGCTCTCCTGGCTGTTGGAGGGAAGATACTCACTAAAGCGATGGCAAATAGGCTAACACCTGTTATGGAAAAGTTACTTCCTGAAACACAGAGTGGCTTTAGACCAAACCGAGGCACATCGGATTTAATCTTCACACTTAAACAGCTTCAAGAAAAAACACTCGAACATCAAGGAGAAATTCACATGGCCTTCATTGATTTAACCAAGGCGTTTGACTCGGTGGACAGGGAAGTGCTCTGGAAAATTATGTTCCGCTTAGGTATCCCTAGAAAATTTGTGGAAGTATGTCGCAGTCTACATACAAACAACAACGCCCAGGTTATGTATAATAATGAGGCAACCGAACCTTTCCAAACCCTCACTGGAGTTAGGCAGGGATGTGTCCTGGCACCCCTACTCTTTAATTTGTTTACCACTGCTCTAACAATTATTGTTGACAACAAACTGACAGTCAGAGGAATAGGTTTCAGATACCGTTTTGATGGCGGTCTCTTTAACATAGGGCGCTTTAGAGCTTTCACGAAGACACGCACACGATTCATTTGTGATCTCCAGTATGCGGATGACTGTGCACTTTTAGCCTCTACGCCGGAAGAGCTTCAAGAACTTTTAGATGTGTATGCCCAGAGCTATGATTCCTTAGGACTTAAAATCAACATTGGAAAGACTAAGATTATGTCAACCCCTCATCAAGTGAACCAAATAGACATTACACTTAACGGAAATTCTCTTGAAGTGGTGGATCAGCTCAATTACTTAGGCAACGTTGTTAATGACAAAGCAAACATGGACAGCGAGATTCGCAATAGAATTAACGCTGCATCTAGAGCACTCTGGGGACTTAGAGAGAGAGTATTTGACAACCACGACCTTGCTTTGTCAATGAAAATGGCTGTCTACAGAGCAGTTGTCATTCCAACATTGCTATATGGATGTGAAAGCTGGGTCACTTACCGTCGTCATGTGAAAGAATTAGAACGTTTTCAGCAAAGACACCTCAGAAGTATGATGAAAATCCGTTGGTTCCATCACATATCAAACGTGGAAGTACTCACGAGAGCAAACAGCCTTCCAATTGAGGTGCTTATTTCAAGAGCACGCCTAAGATGGGCAGGTCACGTTCATCGTATGCATGATAACCGCCTTCCTAAATGTACACTTTATGGTGAATTGCTAAGCGGTAGAAGAAGGCGTGGCGGTCAACGAAAGAGATTCAAAGACGCTTTCCATGAAAATCTAAAATCCTGCGGTATTGCAGACGAGCAATGGGAACAACTTGCAGCGGACAGAACCGAATGGCGAGGGGTTGTGGCCAGCTATCAAGGAAATGTTGCTGCAAGAAGGCCGAATCCAAGACCTAACCAGGTCTATGTTTGTCCTGACTGCGGTCGACATGTGCTCTCCCGAATTGGCCTCTATAGCCATAGTCGTGTGCACCGTAGATGAATGGGAATTACAATAGACTACACCTTTTACTTGTTTTTTATTGTACACAATTTATCGACTGTAACATTTTTATACTCGGACTCGAGTAACGGCTAATAATAATAAGTTAATCACATGTGTAATTAAAAAGATTATAACATTAACAGCATAGAAAAAAGGAAAATTCACAGTACACAAATCAACACTAGAAGTCAACATTTACACTTAATTAATTGTATTCATAGTTCAAATGAGCTTTTAGAGGGCGGAATATTAAACATAATATTTTTAGTAGAAAACTCCTCTATAAAATCCTTATTTTACTATAAGGAACGTAACCAGACTGCAACCAACAGCTACTCTCCGGGCTATGTGCCCCGCCGAGAGCTGAATTACAAGTTACAAGTCTGGCGCGTTAAGTGTAATAATTGCATATTACCATGTTGCAATCGAAGCAATTAGCGTTTTGATAGTAATATGCAATTATTACACTTAACGCGCCAGACTTGTAACTTGTAATTCAGTGCTCGGCGGGGCATATAGCCCGGAGAGTAGCTGTTGGTTGCAGTCTGGTTGAGTTCCTTATAGTAAAATAAGGATTTTATAGAGGAGTTTGCGACTAAAAATATTATGTTTAATTGTATTCATATTCGAGCATACGTTTTAAAGCTTTCTTAAATGAAGCGAAAAGAAGATAATCAAATGATCCAAAACCTGGTCAATATCATTAATAAATAAATTAAATAAAATTGGTCCCAATGTGACTCTTGTGGGATTTCAGATGGGACATCAATTGCATTTGAAACATAATTATTAATTTTTACCCATAGAAGCATATCCGATATGAAGCTATAAATCCAATCTAAAATCCCCATACCTACCCCAAGTGCCTGAAGCTTATTCATTAGTAAAATTGTGACTAACTTTGTCAAATGTCTTTGATAAATCAGTATATATATTAGTTTGAGTACGATTTTCAAAGGCGTTGAAAATATAATTCTGATAGCAAAAAAGGTTTGTTCGTGACGATTCCTCCATTGAGAAGCCATGATGCTCTGGAATTATATGCTTCGATGACCAGGTTAAATACCTTGAAATCAACTCATCAAAGCGTTTAGGTATTTCAGATCGAATTGAAACTCCACGGTAATTCCTTACATCCTCTTTGTTCCCAGGTTTATGAATAGGACTTATGGACCCATTTTTCTAGATTCTTTATAGAGATCACCACCCGGTTAAGTATAACTTCTACCAAATAATATTTTTAGAATCCAGTTCTGTAATACTTCAAGATTTTTAATATAACGATTTAATAGCTGCTGGCTGAGAAGTTTGGAAGTTTATGAGCATAGCTAGTAAATGGTAAGCGGTATGTTTTAGTCATCTATTACTACTGGAAAGTCATTCTCGATGTTTGTTTTTATGACGTTCCAAGTTTCTCCTTTATAACACAAAACCGTGTCGTCGGCAAAACTGGTCATTTCCCCTGTAAGTGGAAGCTTAAATAAGTCGTTGACATATAATGTAAACAATATTGGTCCCAGTACGGTACCTTGCGGTACACCGCAAGATACTGGTTCCATATTGCTCACTGCATTACCACGTAGCTCTTCATCAAATCATAACAAGTTCCCCTGAAACCCATTTTTTCTAGAGTTTTTAGCACATAAGAATGACTGATAGTATCAAACGCTTTTGCCAGATCAACAAAGATGCATACAACCGGTTCAGAAACATTGATCGAGCTATATTTTTGCAGGTAATCGGCTATTGCATCGTGTGTTGATCTAGTCACTCTAAATCCATACTGTTTGTCAGACAGGAAGTTAAATTTTTTCAAAAAACTCGTTACTCTTGCAAAATTTTTTCGAATATTTTTGATAAAGTTAACAAAAGAGATATGGGTCTGCAATTTGACGCACAAATTTTATCACCAGAGTTGTATGATGGCTTAATGATAGCTACTTTAAATGTTAGATCATAAAATATGATTGAGCCAGCTAGATGGGATGTCAGCAAATATTTTAAGACTTCTTGGATCTTATTTCGAGACACAATACTGTCTTTCAGTAAACATATTTGTGTAATACAAAAAGTTGCCTATCGATTTATAACAAGAAATAGCAAATTAAAAAATTAAGAACAAGTTTTGAAAATTGCCCAGTTCTTTGGTCATTACTAGTTATTTTATATGTTTTCCTATCCTGTAGTTGGAATTGTACTGTATAGGACAGTGTACTTAAATAAATAACTTCTTAAAACATTACATATATCCAATTCAAATCATTTATCAGCCCAAAGATTATGTCCTTAATAACGCCGACACAAGTTGGGGTAATTTTCCGTATTTATTCACATTTTTCCACCCTATATGTGTTGTAAAACTCGAGCGCTATAAGTTGTTCCTTGATTTATTAACGCATTTTTGTCAGTTTCGCATGATTGATTCACATTTACCCTTTGGTTCGTGATATCGCATTCGACCTTCTTACGATATTCTATTTTGTATGAAGCTCAAATCCTGTAATCGAGGACACTATGCAATATTGCACTACACTTAGTAAATTTAAATGATGATTTAGGGATACACATTTTTTCAAAGTAGGCTGTGATGGAAAGAAAATCCGCAAAAACTCTTTTAAACTTAATTTCTGTAAAATTTTAAAATCAAGTGTACACCAAACTGTATATTTGGGACCAATTTTAAAGCAAGATTATTGAAACCTTAAATTTTCGACTAATTGGAAAAAATAATGAATGATTAATATTCAGACTATCTACACGTTTGGAAATCAAAATTCGCATGTTTGCCAGATCACAGAATTTTGATATTGATATTTTCTACAACTTCGTGATAAGCCTTCGATTACTATCGCATGCATAGAGAGGTAATGATGATGGATTAATAGCCTCGCAGTCGTCAAACCACACAAGTCAATATACATTCAGATCAATTCATGTACTCGTGGCGCGACATGCAAATTTGATTTGTAATGTTACAGTAAATCAAAGCAGACCACACTTGACGCATTTCTCTATATACATTAGACATTACGAATGATAATTGCTTAGTATATTGCGATTGTGCTGTATCAGGAATTTTAAATAACTCGCCCATAGATTCAGTTTTTCTGAAGGAAAAATAATATCACAATATATACCGGGTGACCCAGAAAATACCTATCCCCCTGACTTTTTTCTACAATTTTAAAAATCCTAAAAGTCCTGAAATTTGGGAAATAAAATAAAGGTATCAATGGCCACATTTTGACCATTTGGTGGTAAAAAAACACTTCTGCTATGGCCGGAAATAACCTTGGAAATGGCATTTATTTGCTATTTCTAGTTGGCTTTGGATTTCAGGAACAATAAAAGGGTATTTCTCAACAAATTGTTGAGAAATGCCCTTTTTACAAATTCAAAGTCTACTTTGAAATTTTTTAAATTTATTTCTGAATTCCAAAGCCAACTAGAAATAACAAATAAATGCCATTTCCAAGGTCATTTTTCATTCGATTTTAAATCTGAAAAAAGGGTCGGAAAGAGAAATTACAGTTTTATGTGAAAAGTGACTTAAATATACAGGGTGCTATTTAAAATCTCAATCTCCGGCCATACCGGGAGTTATTTTTTTTACCATGGAATGATCAAAATATGGCCATTGATACCTATATTTGATTTCTCAAATTTCAGGATTTTATTTTTAAAACTGTAGAAAAAATTGGGGAGAGTAGGTACTTTCTGGGTCATCCGGTATAGTGGTACGATTCTCTCGTGATCTTAGGTTGGGCGAATAAAGTGCACTGCCCATAGTACCGGATATCATGCAGCTCTAGAACTGAACGTTTTATTGGTTTATTGGGTTATCTTGTGTTCTAATATTCTCTTTTAGTAATGTCTACCAGTTTGTCCAATATATACATTGGATTATCCATATAAAATATAAGAAAATAGTTAAAGTACAATTTATTTTTTTATGGCAAATCTCAAACATTCCCGTTAACAACTTAGACCATTAAATATTGCTTTTAAGTTTGGTTGATAAAATCGCTAATAATTTAAAGAAAAAAAAACTTCTAAATCAAATTTTGAGCTATAAAATCGCATCCATTTCACCCTAAATGATGTATTTCGTAAGGCAGCCACATATATATTTCATCTTCGCCTGAAACGGCTCGCTATAGTTTACGGCATAACGGGATTATACCTATACATCTATAAAATATAAAGGGATATAAGGGATAAAAGGTCGTTCACGTGAATAAAAACATTTGGACGGCAAAGCACGTCCACCATACTTGGTCTTCATGGGCCAGAGCTTATATACAGTCACCCCTTTAGAGGTATATACACATGAACCCTATCAGAATGAGAATAATATACTGACGTTCTCGGGCTATCGACTTTCTTTTCCGATAGGCGTACTTATAGCAGTGTAGATATTGGAAACTTTCCCAATTCTGGTGGAGCGTGATTAGCCAAGCCAGATTATACAAGGAGCGTTTGTATAAACTACCGACGCAACGTCTCTGAAGTGAATTAACAAGAACGATACAGACTCTCAAGATTTACACAGCGCTTTACTATCAAAACTAGGGGTTACATCAATTCTAAATCAAATATGTCAAACATTACGGATGATTTAATGTATAACGATAAAAATTTAACCGCCACGGAAGATATTGCTGATGGTTTCGCTGGCTTTTTCAGCACTCTATTCGTCACACCGTTACTGATAATGCAAATGATTCATATTACAATGATCATCATCTACACTTTTCACAGTTTAATACCAACGATGTATTAACCACGTTATTAAAGTTAAAACCTAAGCTTACTAAAGGTCCTGATGGCATTCCAACATTTATTGTTCAAGACTGTGCTTATGCTCTCACTATATTGTTTAACTTAACGCTGCGTACCTGTGTTGTTTCAAATGTTTGGAAAATCGATCGAGTTAGTGCCGTGTTTAAATAGGGTGATAGAAATAATGTTGAGAACTACAGAATTATAACAATATGTAATTTTAGTTCAAATGTGCTTTTAGAGGGCGAAATATTAACACATAAAGTTTTAGTCGCAAACTCCTGTATAAAATCCTTATTTTACTATAAGGAACGTAACCAGACTGCAACCAACAGTTACTCTCCGGGCCATGTGCCCCGCCGAGCGCTGAATTACAAGTTACAAGTGGTGTGTGACGACTGGCACGAGAGCTCCTTTAAGTAGGATCAGTCTTTCGGCTGGTGTTTGTTGCAATCGAAGCATTAGCGTTTTGATGGTAATATGCAATTATTACACTTAACGCGCCAGGCTTGTAACTTGTAATTCAGCGCTCGGCGGGGCACATAGCATATAAGGTTTCATTATATTCCTCTTGATTTCCTGAAGTTAAAAATTATAGTTTAAAAAAACTAAAAAAACACGCTTTAAGGTTAAAGTGTGTTGCGGACCTCTAGCGTATACGACCCACCATACGCCTTAGCGTTTTGTGGGCCGCATAATAATAACCGCTACGTCCGTAGCAGTTTCGCTATTGTCCACAGGAGGCGCGATATACTTCCAGCTGGTGATGAACGCAACCATTTTTGATGGCGGTATACTGTTGATAATCCCACAAAACTCGGTTTATCCAAGGCATCCTGGTGGATTTTGGGATTGTCAACATAGGAAAATTTTCTCCATCTGTTGTTGTTCCGTTTAGCGCAATATTTTGTTGTTGTGAGTAAATGTTAACTGTGGAAGTAGGATATTTAAATATACAAGGTAAGCTAACCTCTTCACGCCATCTTACCCGTTCTCTACCCACGTGTTTCACAAATTTACAGGCTTTCCTTTGGAAGTATCGTGTTGACTTGAAAGACGGACTCGATCCCATTCATCCAACTGTGGCTTTCTAGGAACATTGGTAGATTGTTCCCTCATCAGTGAGGTAAATTATATTTATTTTGTAGGTTATGTCAGGTTTAAATTGCTCTCATTAGGCACGCTTCGCGTGCATTTCCGACCATGCAAATTAAATCGGGATATCTTTAGGGTTCCACGGACGGAGTTTCCACACACAGTAGTGAAGTTTCACGGACGGGGCTTCCACACACAGTAGTGAAGTTCCACGGTCCACACACAGTAGAAAGTTCCAGGGCTGGAGAGGCTATAATCAACCCCCATCCTCGGGTCAATTTCTTTCGTAGCGAAGACACCGCCGTAGGGCTACAGTTTCTTCAACGTCGAAGTCGGTATCGTACCACCCTAGATGAGTGTGTTGTTTTTATTTACCGGGGACCACCTTGAGTGGTTCTGCACGGTTATATCCATTCATACTTACTTTTATATTGTAACTTGTACATATTTAAAGATTTTATGCATTTATATTTATTTAAGGAGGTTCTCTAAATCAGACCCATTGGGGCCGAACTTATTACCATTTATCCTCACGTTGTAAACCGATGTGTATCTACACGAGGTATTTTATTAATGTTGTAACTTATTAATCAAGAAATTTGCCACACCTTTTCAACATCGCCAGGTTACATGCTAGAGAACCAATATTTGTAAATTCCGTAATATCGTGCATTTCATGTTTAAAGAAAGTGTCATTATTTCGTCTGCGACCACTACGTATGGAATCCTCAGTGATTTGTGTAAGTAAGTAAACTAATAATTTGTCATAGTTCATGTAAACTTGGTCTTAACGCCCTGAGATAGTCTGAGCTAGTGAAATTTTATCGTGGGCACGTTACATCACTTATCCGGGGTAAGTTGTGTCTGCGATATCTGCTACGCTGCAGTAGCCCAAGTGAGTTTCTTTCTATAATATTTTATAACCATCACTATCCAACGTATTTATTTGTTTATGTACGTGTAAATCATAGCAGGTGCTTTTTTACCATAATTTGACACCAGCCTACTTTTAGTATTTTACACAGAAATAATTTAGTGTGCTAATCTTTTGATTGATCACTTAGGCAGATGTAATTCATTTTCTTTCTCAAAAATCGTCGATTTTACGAAATATTTTCAAGAGATCAAAAAGTTTCTAAATTAATTATAAAGTTTAGTTATTTTTTTAATCGAAAAAAAAAATGCAGACGGAAAGATATTTACAAAATTTCAAGAAGGGTAGTTAATTTCACCCCTTTGTGTACATGAGAGGTGGATGAAATGATTTCGTTAGATGTCTTTTGATGAGGCACCGAGATGTGCCAAATTTCGTTTTTTTCCAATTACGTTATTATGAGATAGAAATTAAAACCCGTTTCTTGGCACACCCCTTTAAGGGGGTGTAGCTAGACAGGAATGGTTTATTTTGAAAAATTTTATACGAAGAATCTATCTTAATTTTCGACAGAGAATCTACAGTTGAATTTTTTGCACGTTATTACGGGACACCCTGTATATAAAATATTTTGTGCTTTCCCTGATGCTAGATAATACTACCTACCTACAATAAGTCCAAAAATGTGTACGAATTGCGAACTAATCCTGCCACTTCATCTACTATACCTTTCAGCATCAATAAATAAGCTATTTGCGACTTGGCACTCCTTACCACACTAAAAGAAAAACATCCATACATACTAGAAAATGTACTTAGGTTGTTTATAAATCTCTCGGATGAAAATGTAGCACTTCCACAGACTTCTCAACTCCTACACCGTGACTGTAAGTTATATTTAAGTATATTTTCGTTTCATTTAACTTTTACATTACGGATTTGTTGATAAAGTTAAACATTATATTATCCTTCAAAAGTAAAAGGATAAATCAACGAAGCATGTCTATAGCGAATGAGTTGAGTGACAGCCCGGTCAAAAGCCCATTTCTACTGGGCGTTTCTTAAATGAAAATTATTATTTACTAGAGAAATTAATATTCAACATTACACTTGACTACGCCATCATATGTAGGTTTATCTGGAGGCACTTTATTACAGTTTTAATAATTTATGTATGTCAATCCTAAATGGTAACTTTTAAAGTTGGTTAAATCTAAGTTACTTCAGGTATTATTGATGTAATGAACCCTAGTGAGTGTTAACATAAAGCTTTTTACCACATAAAGGAAACATGGCTTTCTACCTCACTATGCTTCCAGGTTTTCAGGCGGATCGGTTAGAAGAGAGGTGCAATGGAATGGCCAGTAAATTCTCCAGACATAACTCCGTTTAATTTTCCCCTCTAGGGTTATTTAAAATATCTTCAGTATAAGACCCAGCTAAAAAATAATGAAGATGAAATTGATATTGGCTCTATTGGATCTATTTCATAGGAAATTAATTTCCTGTATATGATTAGCGTCAATATAACTTCGCTTCTGTTGGCAGTGTCATGTTATTAAGTCTTTAACACAAGGCAATAGACAATGGGCCCATAACACAACCCTGGGGTAGTGCTTACGTAGATCTACATCGCCAAAAGCATTTTCTAGAAGTCATACAGTAACAAAGTAAGTCATCTTAGCGTAAAGGACCGTGCTACTACTCACAATTTCCGAAATTAACGCCCCAGGTTGGCTTTCAGTGTACATTACATTATCATGTACCTCATCACCGCACACTTATAGAGATATCCAATTCGACGCCGGATATTATTGATTTATAGCGTGGGGTCCTATTGCGGCATATTTTTCTTTTGTTTTTACATGGCCATTCTGCTAATATGGATCTTCATTTGCGCGCATTCAATCCGATAATAGCCTACGTTGTATAGACGTCCGCGGTAATGACATTAGGCGATCCTTCCAACAGAGGCGTGCGTAATTCGGATGGAGACGTGGCCGATGCGTTGGCAGTAAAATATCTACAAAAATTAATTAATTTACTGAATATTACTGAATACACTCATGAAGCATTTGATAAAATAAAGACGGTTTTTCTAAAATTTATTTTTGCTTATGGAATCATACTTACAGCATCGTCGATGAATATTACAATTGTTGTAGTTTATCGACATAGAAAGGCTAGACAAATTACAAAAATAAAGTCGTACAAATAACTAGGTAAGAAAGTGCACTTTAAACAAACAACAGAAATGTGTTGGGGTGATAGTAAGCAGATGTGGTGAACAATAAAAACTTTATTGATTAATAATTAAAAAAAGGGAAAAATTTAACAATTATGCGGATATTGAATCTATTGCAAATAGCATTTGTTGCGGATCTCTAGCGTATGCGACCCACCATACGCCTTAGCGTTTTGTGGGCCGCATAATAACAACCGCTACGTCCGTAGCATAGTTTCGCTATTGTCCACGGGAGGGCGATATACTTCCGGCTCGTGAAAAGCAGAGAGGCGGAGAGACATTTTTTGTTGGCATATATAGTTGATAATCCTACAAAACTCGGTTTATCCAAGGCATCCTGGTGGATTTTGGGATTATCAACACAGGAAAATTTTCTCCATCTGTTGTTGTTCCGTTTAGCGGAATATTTTGTTGTTGTGAGTAAATTTTAACTGCGGAAGGAGGACATTTAAGTATACAAGGTAAGTTAACATCGTCACGCCATCTTTACCCGTTCTCTACCCACGTGTTTCACAAATTTACAGGCTTTCCTTTGGAAGTATCGTGTCGACTTGAAAGGCGGACTCGACCCCATTCATCCAACTGTGGCTTTCTAGGAACATTGGTGGATTGTTCCCTCATCAGTGAGGTAAATTATATTTCTTTTGTAGGTTATGTCAGATTTGAATTGCTCTCATTAGGCACGCTTCACGTCCATTTCCGACCATGCAAATTAAAATCGAGATATCTTTAGGGTTCCACGGACGGGGCTTCCACACACAGTAGTGAAGTTCCACGGACGGGGCATCCACACACAGTAGAAAGTTCCAGGGCTGGAGAGACTATAATCAACCCCCATCCTCGGGTCAATTTCTTTCGTCCCGAAGAAACCACCGTAGGGCTACAGGTTCTTCAACGTCGAAGTCGGTATCGTACCACCCTAAGTGTGTTGTTTTTATTTACCGAGGATCACCTTCAGTGGTTTTGCGCGGTTATATCCATCCATACTTACTTTTGTATTTTAACTTGTACATATTTAAAGATTTCATGCATTTATATTTATTTAAGGAGGTTCTCTAAATCAGACCCATTGTGGCCGAATTTATTACCATTTATCCTCACGTTGTAAACCGATGTGTAGCTACACGAGGCATTTTATTATGTTGTAACTTATTAATCAAAAAATTTGCCACACCTTTTGAACATCGCCAGGTTACATGCTAGAGAACCAATATTTGTAAATTCCGCAATATAGTGCATTTCATGTTTAAAGAAAGAGTCATTACTACGTATGGAACCCTCAGTGATTTGTGTAAGTAAGTAAACTAATAATTTGTCATAGTTTATGTAAACTTGGGCTTAACGCCCTGAGATAGTCTGAGTTAGAGAAATTTTATCGTGGGCACGTTACATCACTTATCCGGGTTAAGTTGTGCCTGCGATATCTGCTACGCTACAGTAGCCCAAGTAAGTTTCTTTATGTAATATCTTATAACCATTAATATCCAACGTATTCGTTTGGTTATGTACGTGTAAATTGTAGCACATTGAGGATACATCTGAAGATGAAGATATACAAAACCAGGTACTAGAATCGACTAATCTATTTGAGTTTAAGGCAATAAACTTAAACACGTTAAACCTTGATAGATATTTAATAATAAAGCTCTCGCAGCTTATGTCATTTATATGCTTCCGTTTCTCTTTCATCTTATATTTATTTTTATTTCTAATTTGCTTCAACAATATATTTGTAAACTTTGTAAAATATGTATTATTAAGTTTTTGTTGTATATTTTATGTAAATTTACTTCTGCATTTCCTGCGTACATTGGAATATTAAACTAGATACAAATTTATTTCGAAATTGCACTTGCATTTACTATTAATTGTGGCGAGGTTATTTTAACGAAACAATCGCGCACGAATTAAGCGAATTAAATATTCCCCCCACCCGGGCAATTTGCAAACAGGCGTATTTAGAATTCCACGTTAAATGAAAATGGCAAATGTTAAATGATGTCGGTGAGAGCAGTTACTGCTGCTGCTGCAGTCATTACGAGATTACAAATTCAATTTCCAATCCAACATAATCCAATTAATTTTGGTTACTATTTGTATAATTGTGAATCTATATTAACATTCTATCAGTTCGATGTACCCTTTCGAGTTCATATATATTATTATCGTCATTAATACTACCACCCACGTGAATATTTGATCTTAATTTTGCCAGATTAATTTCACAATACAACAACCTGCAAATAATAATAATAATAATAATAAACGTTTTTATTTTGAGGGCGAAGTTTATCTATACGACATTATTCCACTTAACCCTTGCTCATCGCTAATCGCTTCATCTCTTCACGTTTAAACAATAATCTGATATTTTAAACGGTATGATAGTACAAGCGGTGATCATTTGAAAGGTCTTCTTCCTTTGAATACTGCACAGAGAAATTGTCGGTGTGATTTATCTAAAAACAGTTATTAGTCTTTCCTTCTTATTTTAGATTGGTGTTGATGTATCTTTCCTTCAAGTATCTCCATAAATATAGCAAGTCATTTAGTGGGACCATTTCTTCTAGCTCATTGAAGTGGGTAAATATTGTTTACGTGGTCCTTTACTACATTAAAATAATGTGGTGGAGCACTATCTTGCTGAAACTAGATCATATTTCGGATGCTTTCAGGAAGCTTCTCCAAAATTGTAGCAATAGTTCTCCAAAAAATAAAGATAAGTGGCTCCGGCCATTGTATCATCAAAAAAATATGGCCCTCTCATATATTTTCTAATAATTCTTCCCCAAACCTTTATAAACCATCTTCGCTGGTTATCAGTTTGCCTGAAGAAATAAGAATTTTCCGAAACAAAATAGTAGAAATTGCGCCTGTTAACAATCTATTTTTATGAAAACTTGCATCATCAGTGTATAATACTTTATTGAAGAAAGTAATATCTTGTTGTATTTTACCTCTGGTCCAATTACAGAACTTAGACGCCCTTTGAAAATCGTCATCATTTAGACGATCTTTCCCTCAAAACTTGCAGTTTACATGCGCATCTTAACACTCTCTACCAGTATATATACTTAATTTAGATAGGGCTTATATAATATCTAATAACTTCGCGCTATCTTTCCAGCTTCTTATGGAGTTATCAAGACACCGTCTACGCTTAATGAAAGTTTTCCAATACCGACCGGCGCGGCGTCTCAAACAGATTTTAATCCACGCTCTGCACGACATGTGTGTATTCAATGTGAATCTAGGATGCGGGTGGTGAGATAAGTGTTCATAACTTAAATTCATAATATAGTAGAGTGTTCGTTACACTTTAAGTTGTCAGTTCGTAGGCTTGAAATTGCTAGAAGCTGGAGTATGGCGAAATCAATCTTTAAAAAAAGTGTCCTTGGCAAAGGGGCACGGTTCTTCTTATTTATATCATTTGATTAACATCACGATTAAAATCATAATTCCAATCAAACGGTCTTTATTTAAAAATCATGATTTTTTTCTTTTCAAGATTGAGTGTTAAAAGAACAAACCATATTAGTAAAAATATTCAACATCAAAAATACGATTTATTAAAAATAAATCTTCTATTTTTGATTTATTAAAGTAATCATCAATCAAAAATCAGTATACATGAGTGGAACTTACCAATGTTTGAAGTTGCCTTAATTTTAAGGACAGTTAAGTTTAATTTTGAGTACCTAGCTATCCCTAATGTTATGAATCTTAATGGAAACACCATGACTGATCCACAACAAATTGTAAACGCATTTACACAATTTCTTTGAAACCGCTTATATATTCCCGCAACTGAATCAGTCAAATCATGAACCAGCACCTAGTGCACCTTTTTTTACGATCCAGAAATTCACAGAAGCAGACATCTTAAAAGCTCTCAAAAAAATGAAACCTAAACTTACGGCATTCGTGTAGCGTTAATAAAACATTCTGCAACTATATTTGCTATTCCTTTGTCTATCATATTTAACCTGCCAATCAAAACTTCCACATTTCCAGAAGTATGGAAGACTTTTAAAATCTGTCCGGTCTACAAAAAGAATGAGAAACAAGACATCAGTAATTATAGACCCATAGTATTTTTATGTAATTTTAGTAAGGCATTCGAAATGTTACTATTAATTATCACGAATTTATGCCAGGCCTTTCTACTTCCACCAACCTATTTTATTTAACGCAGTACAGTACAAGTTGGTATCGTATACACAGATTTTTCTAAAGTGTTTGATCGTCTAAACTATGACATATTGCTTAAAAAACTAAGTTTCTTTGGTTTTACTCCCAGTTTGATTGAATTTTTTAAATCATATCTGACTGAAAGGGATCAATTTGTCCTCTGTAGTGCAAAATCTGGTATACCTCAGGGGTCGGTGCTTGGGCCTTTACCTTTTAACATATTTGTAAACGATATCGTCTCCTAACTTAATTGCGATTCATTGTTGTACGCCGATGATATGTAAATTTTTACTATTAATATTAGGGCGGGCGACACCAAGAGTTTACAAGACGACTAAGCGAGTTACACTTTAATATGGACAAGTGATATACTATGAGTTTTAGCAGGAAACATAATCTTTCATTGGATAAGTATGTTATCAGTAATACGAAAATACAGATATGGGACAAACTGAAAGACCTTAGAGCTACTTTTGACACTAAATTCACATTTAATGATCATATCTCTGAAAGAGCAGCTAGTGCATATAAAAAATTATGTTTCATTATAAGAAATTTTGAAAGTTTTAGGAACTCCATTTCTCCTATTTAATGCCTTTGTAAGATCTATTAGAATACGCGTCGATATTATTCGGCTTATTGATTTCAAATTTGATCCGCCCCAAATTTTATACTACTATTACTAAGTAGATATTCTTTTTTCTTCTTTTTACTATTGCATTGAATTATATCTCGATGGCCTGATCGATGGTCGATAGCCGAGTGGGCTAAGGCGCGAGGTGGCAATCGCGATTTATCACACGGACATCGCACCACCGGATTCTAATCCTGGCTCCGGCATTGTGGGAGGAAATGGTTGTATGTCCGCGTTTTTTCAACCCCCTTCCGCACAAGCCCCTGGCTTCTGGAACTGGGGGTTGTCTAATTTCTGTGGTGTTTATTTATTATTATTTATATATTACGTATATTATTGTATATATTAATGCTGCGTTTTCTTAAAAATGTTTTCTTAGCCTCCTCTCAAGTTACCGAAGTAACTTCCTGGAAAATCTCAAGGATCTTGTGCTAGATAAAGGGAGACGAGGCCCTACAGTTAATGTGGACTCCGAACCACTCTTGGGTCAATTTTATTTAATGAAAAATTGTTTCGCTATGCGGGAATCGAACCCGCTTCGCTAGGCAACTCAGTTTGCTCGCTTTAGCAAACTGAGCTACCGTCGTATATATGTGTATTTACGTACGTATATATTTATATACATTTTATTGTGTATCCCTGCCCTGTAAATGATTTTTGTGTTGGGCAGTGTGTCAATAAATAAATTAATAAATAATTATTGGGTATGTATGTGCGCAATTATCTGCAACAGCGAATGAAATACATAGAACCATTTTAAATTGCAATTGTAATGGTTAAATTTATTAATAATAATTTGCTTATACACTTATGCCTGTCTATTTTCGTTTCATCGTATCCAAATAATCGGAAAATAAAATATTAAACTCAATGTAGTGAATAATTAAATATGCCGATCGTCAATGTTATATACAGATCAACAGAATTTTATTTGTCGATTTATTTGTTTGAATTCCATGAACATTTTGATTAATATGAAAATGAGCGCATTTGCAATTTTACTGCTGTAAGCGAAATGTTCGTTTGGCATGTAGAGGCATTCCAAATACCCAGTGTTAACAGAACTTCATAGCAAATCCTACTGTCATCGCGTAAATTTGTGTGAACTTAGCAGAACAACTTTGCAGAATTAAAAAAAACAATAGGCCTATTATTTGCCGCTAATTAGCCGCTAATTAATTATGAAAGTAACAATTTTACCGTTAATTTTTTAAAAAATTTCGGATGTTCTGCTAACTTCACATGGAAGTTAGCAGAACATCTACCAAGAACTTTATTTAATTAAAGGCAGGCTCAGAATTTGCCGTTTTTTAACCGTAAGCGAATGGTGAAAATGAAATTTTAAAAAATAAAAATTAAGGCGGTAAAACCAAAAAATCATTTTTTAGAATCAGCAAAACTGCAGAATTAAAAAAACTATATATAGGCCGCTAATTAATCGTAAAACTAACAATTTTACTGTTCTTAATTTTTTTTAATTTATCGAGTGTTCTGCTAACTTCACATGGAAATTAGTAGAACATTTACCAAAAGTAGATAGTTTCAGAATGGTGAAAGCGAAATTTAAAAAAATTAAGGCGGTAAAACCAAAAAAGGGAATTAAGTTTGACTATTCCTTCAGGAATTTTCTATTCCCGCTTTTATAATTAATTATAACATTTTCGAATTTATCTTGCGAATTTTGCAGTTTTTTATTAAGAATTTTTAATTTTTTTCCCCGAAACTCAGCAGAACAGCCGTTAAGCTCGTTTGAAAATGGCTTTTGGGACTCAGTTTTCGTTCAAGAATTTACCGTTCCAATTTCTATAATTAATCGTGTCGTTCTTGAATTTTCCGTGATATCTTAACAATTTCTATTGACATTTTTTTGATCTGTTTTCTCTGGAACTCAGCAGAACAGCCATTAAGCTCGTTTGAAAATGGCTTTTGGGAGTCAGTTTTCCTTCACCCTAGTTATAATTGACGTTTTAAAATTTGCCGAGATGATCTACCAATTTTTTATTAATTAAACAGTTAATTTTTTTTCCTAAGTATTTACTAAACATTTTTAAGACTATTTCTCGTTTTTCAAGTATCGCTTCAAAAATTTCTTTACTCTGCATGTTATTCAGTTTTGTCCCATTCAATCATTTGTTTCTGATCACGATGTTTCGCCTGTCTCATTAATGTTCTTCCTTTAAATTTTTTTATTTATCCCTCGAGTCTGTTGCGGAGACTTTGATTATCATTTTTCTCTCGTATTTATGTGTTTTCTTTCGTAATTTTCAATTCTGAATTAGTTTGCTGATTCTAAAAAATTTTTTTTTTAAAATTTCATTTGCACCATTGTCTTGCGGTTAATAAACGGCAAATTCTGGGCTACTTACTTTTAATTAAAAACAAATTTGGTTGATGTTCTCCTAACTTCCATGTGAAGTTAGCAGAACACTTGAAATTTTTAAAAAAATTAACAACGGTAAAATTGTTACTTTCATGATTAATTAGCGGCTAATAATAGGCCTATGGGTTTTTTAATTCTGCTTAGTTTTTTCTGATTCTAAAAAGTGATTTTTTTTGGTTTTTCCGCCTTAATTTTAATTTTTTTAAAATATCATTTTCACCATTCGTTTACGGTTAAAAAACGGCAAATTCTGAGCTACCTACTTTTAATGAAAATAAATTTTTAGTAGATGTTCTGCTAAGTTCCATGTGAAGTTAGCAGAACACCCGAAAATGTTTTCAAAATTAACAACGGTAAAATCGTTACTTTCACGATTAATTAACGGCTAATTAGCGGTAAATAATAGGCCTATAGTTTTTTTGATTCTGAAAAGCTGTTCTGCTAAGTTCACACAAATAACGCGTAAATATGCGATTTGAGTATAGTGGTTCTTAAAATACAGAAATATGATATAGCGAAAAGTATACAGGATGATCAGCCCTAAAAGATAATGTTAAAAATGTGACAAGGCGACTAGATGCGAGAGGAGAGCAGAGACGGAGGTTTTGCGGATATCGGTTTGATATTAACGCAAATACACAAGCTCTTTGGTGAATAATAAATGAAAAATCGAGAAAAGTGTAACAGAAGTTGAATAAAATTATATTCTAAGCATGCAGTTTGTCAAAACAACACTGCTAATAAAAAAATCGGTCCGCGACAACTCGCACAAACTTTCCCATTTAGGAGTAGACTGAACTAATATACCCTGGTCGGGGCATCGAATCTTTTCATCGTCAAATCTCTATTTCTTAGATTGTTAGATCTGTTTTAGACAAAAATATTATAAAATTATTTAAAACTCAGGTGCCCTCCCTGAATTTTCTAGGAGCAACTGGTCATGTCATTTCATATCGGTACTAGGGGAGCGCCCATGTACCAAATTTAATCAAAATCTTTAGAGCCGTTTTAGAGAAAAAAATTATTTTCAATTTTTATTCCTGTTTTTAGGGGGTTACTCCCCCACATTTGAGATAGGATCGATTTTCATCGATTCATCTCGAGGTGTGACCGTCTTGAATGCTCACGTTAAATTTGAACAAAATCGATCCGATAGTTTGGGCTCTAGGTGCAACCACAGATGGCAGACGACCGACAGACATTTTTTAAAAACCACTTTTTTGGGCGCAGGAAAATCAACATTTATTGAGGCAAGGTAACTTTCAGGGAAGATTTGAAGTCATTGTGTGGGCTGGAGTGATTGGGGCAAAATTATTGGGCATATTTTCTTTCAAGGACCTTTGACAGGGGAGAGATATTTAGAATTGCTACAAAACGAACTTGAAGAAATCTTGATGAACCTACCACTTGCAGTTTCAGAACAAATGTATTTTCAACAAGAAACCTCATAATGCCGCTCGAGTTATGGCCCACTTTGTGAATCGGTATAATGGACGAGTAATTGCAACAAATGGATTGTATTTTGAAAGAACGACTTTTTTATACACTCCATGAGTTTTGACAATTATTGAAACGTAACTTAAGTGATATTTTTTAACTGCCCCATATGATTATTAAAAGCTTTTATTAAACTTGCAATGTTAATTTGTTTAGGTCTAATCTTGCAATCAAAATTAAAATTTCGATTAGTTCTAATAAAGCTAGAGCTTTGAAATTTTGTACATGTGTATAAGTCCGGTGACAATACAGTTTAACATTTTCAAACAAGAAAAAACAACATGGCGACTCCAATATGGCGGACGACTTTATCGTTTATGATCCGATTCGACTCAAAATCGATATCTGGGGGTTTTCGGGATCGCCAATTATGAATTCTTGGTCAAAATTTAGAAATTCAAAGTGACTGCGCCAATATGGCGGACGACTTTTTTCATTTATGGTCCAAATCGATCAACATCGATATCTGAGGGTTTTCGGGTTCGCCGATTACGAATCTCTAGTCAAAAATTTAGCTCAGGATGGCGACCCCAAGATGGCGGACGACTTTACCGTTTATGATCCGATTCGACTCAAAATCGATATCTGGGGGTTTTTGGGATCGCCAATTATGAATTCTTGGTCAAAATTTAGAAATTCAAAGTGACTGCGCCAATATGGCGGACGACTTTTTTCATTTATGATCCAAATCGATCAAAATCGATATCTGGGGGTTTTTGGGATCGCCAATTATGAATTCTTGGTCAAAATTTAGAAATTCAAAGTGACTGCGCCAATATGGCGGCCGACTTTTTTCATTTATGATCCAAATCGATCAAAATCGATATCTGGGGGTTTTCGGGTTCGCCGATTACGAATCTCTAGTCAAAAATTTAACTCAAGATGGCGACCTCAAGATGGCAGACGACTTTACCGTTTATGATCCGATTCGACTCAAAATCGATATCTGGGGGTTTTTGAGATCGCCAATTATGAATTCTTGGTGAAAATTCAGAAATTAAAAATGGCGGCGCCAATACGGCTGACGACTTTTGTCATTTAGATCCAAATCGATCAAAATTGATATCTGGGGATTACAGCATAAAGATTAAAATGTAAAAAATAAAATTATATAAAAAATATTCCTACTTTTTAGAGCATTTAAATAAAAAGCTTTTTTAAAAATATTTTTTGCTTCAGTTCACATTCACTGTCATTTCATTTCAATCAAAAGTGTACATGTCCTGCAAAAATATTTTTAGTCACTAAATATTTAAATAATGGTCATTTAGTCACTTATTTTTTATCCGAAAGCACTAGAAGCTCTGTTATATCTGTTATAAGTTTATTGAGTGTACATTTACATACAGGGTGTGCCGATAGTGCGTCAAAGTCCAATATCGGCTTTGGAAAATTGTTTTTTATGGAAGTGGTATAGTGTTAAAAAGCGCACATTTTAAAAACATTTTGAAATATACAGGGTGACTCGCTACAGCGGAGCATCTTCGAGGTAAGTTTTTTTTAAATGGAGCACCCTATATATATATTTACATTCAACGATCATCTTTCGCTATCTTGTTCGTGAGATGTAAGGACTGGTTGTGTCGTAATAATGAAAATTATGGCGATTAACACGTCCATTTTTATAAAACGTTGCTTTATCGGTAAACAAAATAAAGTCAAAAAAATTTCTTTGTCGTCCTATTTCTAGAGGGCTGTTTTCTTTCCGGATACATTCTCATTGTTATAGATGTTACATGTATTAAATTACCATTAAGTGTTTTAACTGATGGCTTTCGAGTACTTCAAATAAAAACAAAAAGCAAATTACATGAATAAAATCCGTGAAACCTAAAAATTCTTAGCTATTCTTAGAACGAGTCAATGATATGTATACACCATTTTATTATGATACATTCTGTTGTAACACAGATTACAGCGTTATTCTCTCTGCACTGTTTGCACGAATTAAACACAAAACAACGACCCCAAAACGTGTAATGTGTTAATTATCTAAATTTCCAGGAAGTCTTCTAAACACACGGATCCACTGGCTGATATGAAAACAACAAAAGAGCCACATAATGCTGGTGCTTTCGAACCACATTAATTTTAAAATTACCACGAACATGTGTGACAGTTCCCAAGACCCAATTGTAGCCTGTAAAAATTGTTAGTACATTGACATGCCGTAAAAAGTCTTTCTTTCATCCGTGATATCTGATATACGTGTAAGTGTATCTTTTTTAACATGGTAGCGAGTTGGTTAAAAAGCTGTGGCGGGCGTGTGAATTGCTGAGGATATCCGGCTAGCCGACTCATTGAAAAAAATTTGTTTGTCTTCTGGAAGTTTATGAGCTAATAGATCTTGCCACGTTTGATTTTATTTATAGCCCACGAATTTCTAAATCATAAAAGTTTTTTTTATTTCAGTTAAAGTATATTTGTTTTTTTTTTTTAAATTATCTGTGGGTGTGTGTTACATTTATTTTTATTTATTTGAAAATATTTTTTTGTTATCAAAAAATAGATGAGAAGCAAGAAAGTAACTTACCTACATAAATATAAATGAAAGAAAAGGGAAAAAAGAAACTCCTGTAAACTTTTTGATTTGCGGAGACAAAGTCATTATTAATAATAATAAGTTTAGCTTTTCTTAGGAAGTCATAACAGTTGTCAAACTTTTATAGGGCATTCTAAAAATTAGAATATATGAAATAGATTTTAAGCAAACTACCATTTTTACATTTTTAATGAAAAGTTTATGCAACTATAAATGAAGATGTGATCTTAACTGTGTGTGAAGAATTCAAAAAAAAGAGAAAAATGTGTACTTGTAGGAGGTCTACATGTAGAATAGTGTTCAACTTAAATATTTTCTTAACCGCCTCTCAAGTTACCGAAGAACCCCCTGGAAGATCTCAAGGATCTTGTGCTAGGCAAAGAGAGACGAGGCCCTACAGTTTAATGTGGACTTCGAACCACTCTTGGGGTAATTTTTTAATGAAAAATTGTTTCGCCTTGCGGGAATCGAACCCACTTCACTAGGCAACTCAGTTTGCTAGCCAGTCGCTTTAACACACTGAGCTAGGTTCAATAAAATGTTATTTTTTTAAAGAGATTTTCCAACTTCAACTAAACTGCGTAGACCATAGGTCAACCAAAAAAACTAAGACCATTTTGTTGATGAAATGTCGTATACTTTCTAACATTTTTTAAATTTTTCTGAGACACCTGTATATGCACAATGAGATTAGTTTGTAGTACAGATAAAAAGGTCTTTCAATAAACAATTTGTCGATTCCTCTAAAACATCTGCTGGCCACTATTTTAATAGTTGGACCTTTGTGTGTTTGTCTTGTCTATTTCCCTTTTTTAACTTTTATTTTAATATCATTGTAATATAAACTAAGATCATCGACTCATACCAAGCAACTATTAGACCCATGCACCCAACAATTGAAATTCCTATTTACTGTCCTATGTATCGGATATTGTTATTCTAACCCTTATAAAGGCCTTCTCTATAGGAATTCGTTCTTCTTTTATCTGTCGAGAGCAGGTGGACCTCTGGGAAATATCTCCAATTTAGAATGAATCAAGTAATTGGGATTTACCTCGGAGAAAAAGTTTATATAATAATATAGTGGCATTTCTCAAGTGTCGGCTGAGCCATAATGCTGTGAGAATGAAAGGAATATCTGAACATTAATATCGTTAGAAGGGAGGAGAGACATTGTTAAGAAATGTGTGTTAATCTTTCTCCATTACTTGCATTATACTAAAATATTATAGAATCACTGAACAGGGTGGCTCAATTTGACGGGACAATACACAATATAAAAACATAATATTTTTAGTCGCAAACTCCTCTATAAAATCCTTATTTTACTATAAGGACCGTAACCAGACTGCAACCAACAGCTACTCTCCGGGCTATGTGCCCCGCCGAGCGCTGAATTACAAGTTACAAGCCTGGCGCGTTAAGTGTAATAATTGCATATTACCATCAAAACGCTAATGATTCGATTGCAACAAACACCAGCCGAGAGAGTCTGTAGGGTCTAGCTGATAACCAAGCCACACTTGAACTTGGTAATATACCCGAAAAAGATGTTGATGAGCAGCAACTGAGGTTGGAGGAAGACAAGCTAATTGAACTTGTTTTTTATTTTTAGTACTTTTAACGAAACAGGTAGTTTTTTTAGGAGCTCCGTACATAGAAAGAAGAAAGCGGATGCCGTTGGTGATAACTTCTTGTTGAGTTGAATTACTCTTTTTAAAAACTTCAGCACATTGAATTAAATCTTGTTTTTCGAACATTTTGAAAATTGCTGTTTTACCCCTCCTGTAAAATGCAGATGTCGTATCACAGCCAGTTACTGCGTGTAAAAATAGTACATGATTTTGATACTTTACAAAAGTAGATAAACTTTTTGATGAATTTATATCCGATTGATGTTGAGCTTTTCCTGGTTTCAAGAAGAAAATAGTTTTTTCAATTGGCGTTCGAGCAGTGAGTAATACGAGTAAGTCTACATCTTCACCAACAACAATAGTTGTATTTGTCAAATTGAATTGCTCTATTGCTGTTTCAATAATCAATACATCAGCATCATTATTAGCTTGTTTTACCAATATATTTTCAGCAGTAAACTTTTCTTTCAACATTGAAATGAACCGAGACTTGTTGTGAGTATTTGTAAGAAATTTCTGTTGACTGGTTGGAACTGTCATAAGTTCATCAAATAAAATATCAGAAGATGAAGATGTTGCTAAAGTTCGACGACGTTGTTTTGCAGCTTGATATTTCTCGTGCAATCATCATAGCCATCAAATACGACAGTAACTCTGGAACCAAAATGTCGACGTACATACTGAACGTATTTATCTAAGATAACGTTGAATGTTTCTTTGCTATCCCACACAACGCGGTGTAGTAAGTATCCTCCGTCAATGATGTATGTCGCATTAGTGTTGTTAATATCGATATTTACCTTTTCAAAACAATCGTAAACGGCAGACTTCTGTGTTTTACGCATCACGATGTCATCAAACAACGATAAAGGGTAGGGAGCTAATTCATATTCAAAATATTTTTCTATTTCATCTTGAAATGCTGCAGTAATACTCATGCGTTGGAACAATAATACAGGGTCAATAGGTACTTTTTCTTCATGAACTTTTATGGTACTAGTCATAGCTAAAAGAGGAACAACTTTGTCAGCGCGTTTTAATTTAATATTATTGAATGTCAGTCCTGTCATTTTTGCCATAGAAGCAAGTCCAACTTCACGAGCTTTATAACAATTAATTTTATCGTCACCATCGTTTCATTTTACCTGATATTCTTATAGTTATAACTTATGTATATTTTATATTTTAAGTATAAGTTACAATGACCGATAGAAAAATATTTCAAAATATATAACAACTCTAGAGGTGTATGTACGTGGCGTACTCATGCATATTATGACGATAACAACTTTTACAACTTTTTGAATCGTTATATCTCAGAAACGGTGGCTCGTAGGAAAAAAAGTATTGATACATTTTAACCTCTCCACAATAAAATTGTGAGAGGTTACTAAAATTGGTTCAAAAACGAAAATTGAGATAACATCAAATCTTTACGTTTTGAGGTCCTAGGAAACGAAAAAAGTGGTTTTTGAAAAATGTCTGTGTGTGTGTATGTGTGTTAGCACGATAGCGCCGAAATTACTGAACGAATTTGAATGAAACTTTGCATGTGCATTTCTTCAGTGCCCCAGAAGATCTGAAAAGGTTTTGGTTGAGATCGGATTACGTTTAGTGCCATTTTGACGCAACAAGTTGTTTATTTTATAATTACTTTCAATTTGTAATGGAGCCATTGAAAAGCAGTTAAAATTCTGATTTCAACGATATATCACACTTCCACCCTTTCGATTTGGTATCCGTGAAAAAAATTAAAAACAAAGCAAATATGAAGCATAGATCGCATTTCGCATGACATAAGCGATCGGATTGCAATGAGCAAATTTTGACAGTTGTCATTGTCATCGTTTGTCATCCGATAACGTTGGTGTCATGTCATGTTAATAAGATTTTTGGCATATTTGTAACTTTTAGTGGATTGTCACAAACTTTAAAGGTAGATGTAACAATATCAATATCATATGCTTTCTGTAACTTCGTTGGTGAATTTATTATAGATTATCACTTTACCAATTTTCAGTTTGTTGCTTTACAAATCTGTAGTATTTAGGATAACTAGACTTTCTTAGTCGTGCAAGTGATGTTAAAGTTGTTAATATCCTAATAGTATATTAATCAACGCGCGATAATGTAGGTAATAACTCGCATAGATGATTGTAAATTTATTAAGTTGAGGGTTTTTTTAGTGCCCCAGAAGATCTAAAAAGGTTTTGGATGAGATCGGATTACGTTTAGTGCCGTTTTGTCACACATTTTAATGCTCTTTTCGGCTTCAAAGATCCACCGAGTGGGGAGGTTCCAGCCGCTTCCAGTAGCTGCCGATTTTTTTATAGATAATTTTATGATCTACAATTTTTCTCTGGGGTACTTTTATGATAAAACTTACCGTTTTGCTGAAAATCGCGAAAAACTCATTTTTTGACCTTTGACCTCGAGTAAAATTTTTTCCATACACGGGAATGATGGGGAACTTTTAAATTTTATTTATAATTATGTTTTGAACAATTTTACTGATTTTCAGCTTGTTGGGACTTTATGCACCTTCACTCTCATTTTTTGGTCTAAATTGACAGGATTATTAAAAGAGCTCTCGTGCCATCGTTACACACCACTTGCAGACTGCAGTTTCGAGCTGCTGGCTCTCGCCAGTGCAAGGTAGGCATGTGACGACCGACACGACAATCAATTCATTTCGGTATCTTTGGAATAGCGACATGTAAAATAGTCAGCAGGCTCCATCTAGCGGTCCAGTGTCTGTTGCAATCGAAAAATAAATAGCCTGACTGGGCTTAGCGTAGTTCAAACGCGCTTTTAGAGGGCGGAATATTAAAACATAATATTACTGGTCGCAAACTCCTCTATAAAATCCTTATTTTACTATAAGGAACGTATACTATAAAGAACGTTCCGTTGTGTTTGTTATACAATTACAAATAAAGGCATTCTATTATTATAATCAATTGAAACCCATTGAGGAGTTCTTGAACAAATTAAACAGGCCACTGTAAACAGACCATTTGATAATAAAAAGAAATTGTGTTTGTCTGACGTAGTTTACACAAACATCAAAACACTTGGACACTCCTTTCGACGCATGTTTCGCTAACCATGCTAGTATCATCGGGAGATATTGAAAACAGTTTTAATCAAGTATGTTGTTGTTTCTTGGTAATTCAATCAGTGGCCGGTCACACCAGGGCTCCAGGACTATTTTTGCAGTGCCTATGCATAGTACAACATTAATACGAACTCGTTAAGTTTTATTACATGCAGACTAATATCGTTATATGCCTTAATCTGCTTTGGATTAAACCCAGACATTTGCATATAAAAATAGGAACTAAATGTGTGTTCTGTTTTTAGAATAAAATTCTACAGCAATCTGCCGTATATATAATGGAGCAAATAGCCAGTTTATTCCATTTATTCTCATACCAAACAGCGTCGTCTGTTGTTAGCGTAATTCTCACAAAACAGAATCTGCATTCGTTATTCAATGATTACGGTACAATGGCAAAGAAGCTGTGAGTAAAAATAAATATACAAATCTCTGGAACTTGAACCTAACTAAAGTTATTTTTAATGGATAAGCACACACGCGTATCAAAGACTCAACATTAACCTTTTTTAATCAAAATTAGTTACACCCAATGAAATATTACCGAAGCTAAACGGGGATATATAAATATTATAACGAACCGACTCTAGAGGCAATAAATAAAATCCCTGCGCTTGTACAGACGGAAAAATAAAAAGGTTTTTATGGAGACATCTAATTTAATACTACGGGGATTAACGGTTTATGACAGCCAGGGGTGGCCTGAGTTATTCTTAACAAGAGCTAAACATCATCACTCGTAGTTAAAAGGCTTAGAAATTACATAAAGCACTTTGCTGATTATTTCTGTATTAATAGTCCGGTAGACCGCGAGGATATCGCAAGTAGTTTTTTTAGGTTAGATCAGATCATAGTATACAAGTTGATTTTTTGTGTATGGTTTGATTGTACCAGAGAACATAGAAAATATTTGTACCAGATGGCTTGGAGGACGTGAAGGTACTGTTATGATACATTGCATAAATAGGTCAAACTAAAAGTTGTAAAAGCTTCAAAAATTACAAAATAATTCAATATTTCACTTTAGAAAGACAAACCACAATAAAAAAGTCCTTCAGACATTGAAATTTATGAACAAAACTACAATTCTTTATAAACAAATCTTAAAAATTCACAATTCATTGATAATTTATAAATATTCTAAACTCATCAATAGTAACATTCAAACTTACAATTGCAGCTCGGACTTTACAAATAATTGTCCTAAAAAATACCTCCTCGCACCATCTCGATCGACATCAAAACTACTTTCCATACCCTCAGTCGAAACATTGTATTTCGTTTCCACAACTTTTTTTCAAATTATTTTCTCCTTCGATTTAACTGTTCATTCACCTTTGAAATCAAGACAATCTTCGACTTCATTCAAATGATTTATTAGAGTATCGGTATTTCGTTACATCAAAACTCCCGGTACAATCTATTCTATTCCCCGTTGTTATCAAAACTTATTTCAGAACACGCAAGTAAGTATCTCGATTTCAAATTGAATCTACGTCGTTAACCGCAGGCAAATAGGCACAAATTCATATCATTTCAACTCTTTGTGCAGAACTAATCCAGTCATTGAAGCTTTATACCTCAGAAATATTTTACTACGAACCGATTTACATGAAATTTTGGAATTAGGCTTATCTTAACCTTAACTTCAAAAGTGATATTGACCCGACCTCCGTTCTTACCCTGGGGGTGGTTGCCACCCCTTCTCGTTGGTGGAATTTTTTTGGTCAAAATAACCTCGGGGATCGATATAAGACCCAATTCTAAGCAAAAAGTGTTCTATAAAGTTTTTTCAAAAGCTCAATACTTTTCAAGTTATTGGCGATTGAAAACTCGGAATTTTCCCACGTTTTCAACGGTTTTTTGCAAATATATAAAAAAATATGCGTTTTAACGATCATTTTATAATAAACAAAATTGTAGAAGGTAAGAAAATGAACAAATTGATTTTTTAAAGAGTGTTCTAAGTGCAATATTGAAGATAAAAGCCGTTTTTTTTTGTCTGAACTTTAATCGATGTATTCAATGCCATCTAGCGGACAACGGATACATTTTATCCATATGACAATGAGAAACTTTTTTATAGTGCTTAAAATAATCTTTAAAATGAGCAGTGCTAGAAGCTTTTGCACGTAAAGTGAGTGAGTTGTAATGAAAGAAAGAGGGACATCTAATATTTTTCTTTTAAATCGATGTGTTTCATAAGTGCTATTTCCACCAAAATTAAAATTAATCGTATTCCGTCTAGATTTAACTTTAATATGAAGAGTTTATTGGATTCCAGCCGTTTGGCTGCTTTGGAATGCATACTTTTCAAAAAAATCACGATTTTAAGAAAAAAAATTTTTTTCATTTTAAAAAAAAACACCATTTTTTCATAATATTTCAAAAATAATGAAAGATACGTAAAAAACTGTAATGATAAGAAATGTAGGTCTTTTTTTGACAAAAATTTTGTTTTTTTTTTCTGTCAGACCAAAATTGACGGAGATATGACTGTTTAAAGAGCGCGCGGTAGCGCAATCACAGTCTCTCTCGAGCCCTTTGACCCTTCACCGTTTCAAAATGAAGGGTTTTACACTACATATCATAATGAAAAAAGTTGTAGCTCTTTTAATTACCTTTAAAATGGTTTTTTTAAAGTTGTGATAGCTTTAAAATTGAAGGAGTTATGGTCCAAAAACTAAACGTATTTTTTTCTATTTAATAAAATGAAAATTTCGGAACACAAAAATTTGGAGCAGAGTGAAAGTAAAGAATAATATGAACCCAAAACTATTGTCATATATATATCCATATATGGCATATATATATATATATATATATATGAGAGGATTCACTTACCTCTCACCACTACACCATTTACATTAGTCTGTATAAGACTAGCAGGTTGGCCACTGTCATTTGTCTGCTCCATGACCTATGGCATACTGAGGAGAACTAATAAGTTCGAAACCGGTCTATGTCTGGTCAGGGAGTAGACAAATGACATTGGCTACCAATTTTTCATGATTTGTAAGGTGTAATTCAACGCAGGTCGGGGTATTTGCCCGCTGAGTAGTTGTTTCCTGCAAATCATGTATAATAGCACCATATATATATATATCGGAAACATACGCACGAATACATACAAACGTTCATATATGTATATCCAATAAAAACTGCAGATCCACCTGCACCGCAAGATTTACTTAAAATGATTTTTTGCAACTGCAAAAAAGGTTGCGGAGCCACTTGCGGATGCCGAAGAGTCGGGCTTTTTTGCAATGTAACTTGTGGAACATGCAGTGGAGATAACTGCCAGAATAGCCCTCCAATTGACCCAGAAGAATATCTTAATTACGACAGCAACTCCGATATTGAGTCATGAACGATTGATGTAATAGTTTTTTTATGTATTGTAATGCTCTTGTTGCAGAATTTTTTATAATTAATTACTAATTTAATCTAGTATATTTCCAGATAACTTGTAAGTTTATATTTTATTCAATAAAAAGTGTCTGATTACTTACTCTATAATTAAATTATTTTTAATTGTATAGACATATATTTTCAATGTTTTAATTTAGGGGTAGTTTTAAGGGTTGAAAAGCTAAACATATGATAGTCATTTTCGAGAATGTGGAACAACATTTAAATCATTTTGAGTTCATCAAAAGAAATTTTTTTATACAATTTTTAATTGAGGGGTTGTTTTTAAGGGTTAAGAAGGGGTTAAAAATATGATAATTAAGGTAGAGAACGTAAAACAATATTTACTCTATATTTAAATCTTTTTAAGTTATACAAAAGTATTTTTTGTAATTTTCTTCAATTTAGGGGTCGTTTGCAGGGGTTGTAAAGTTTTTTAGGGATTGAAAATGGGTTAAACATGAGATAATTGTGTTAGGGGACACTTTACGATTTCACTCCTTATATAAATGGCTCCATGTCAATTTTTTCATTAAGGGGTCGTTTTCACCCCTTAAAAATAAAAAACGGAGGTCGGGTCAATATCACTTTTGAATTTAAGGGTAAGATAAGCCTAATTCCAAAATTTCATGTAAATCGGTTCGTAGTAAAATATTTCGGAGGTAAGACTCTATTTTTCACTTCAATGACTGCACTAAACCTTCGTGACGACTTTACGGAATCATTTCGAAATCGATAAATTATTTCAAACAGTTTCCTTCAATAGCTTAAAAATATCGATTCAAACTTCGTCTTAATATCAAAAATTCCCCATTTTAATGTAGATACAGTAATATATTTTTCCATACCGAATTTTAACATTTTTACATTTCTGATGCAATAGTATGTTATCGAGCCGGCACTGAATGGCTGGGGACATTTCCAGTCAGTTTCCGGTGCACCTCAAGTTAGTTTCTGCGCTTTCGCGAGCGAAGTCTCAAAAAACCCCAAGTGTTTAATATAACTTCTCCGATGCTTAAATTAACAATATCAAGTGGCCGCGCTGCGTCCTTGGCTGCCTAAGTAAAGACAGCTAACAAATTAATCTGCCTTGGCGTATTAAACAAAACAATTTGCTCTCCCGCATTGAACAAATCCAATTAACCTCGAGCATTAAATAAGTTTCGTAGCATGCAAAAGTTAACCTAATGTGTGAAGGTGAGCTTATTATCAAAATAAATTCCTGGATCCCGTATTAAAGTGCAACGTGATGGTTCAGAAGAATTAAAGGAATAGTTATAATATACCGGATCACTTACTTTTCTTACTGTAAGAACAAACTTTGCACTTTGACACATTCATGAGGAGTTTGTTTTGATTGCATCAAACTTCTACCAGATAGATCTATTTGTGTCTGTAACTGAAGGCAATCGTTTATGTTATTCACAACTGCATATAATTTTAAGTCATCTACAAAAGAAGGCTTCCAAAATTAAGAAGCGTTGTTAGGTCATTAATAAATATGATAAATAGCAAGGGTCCTAGGTTAGATCCTTGTGGGACACCTGATATTACTGTATATAAATCGGAATTGAGACCATTGTGGCTGACATAAAGATTCCTATCGCCAAGGTAAGAGGTAATTAACGAAATTAAGCAGTCATTAAAGTCGTAATACTCTAATTTATTTAGTAATATAGAATGTACTATTTTATCGAAAGCCTTTGAGGAGTCCATATATACTACATCCACTTCACCATGGGTATCTAGGGTATGCTGTTGGGGTGAAATTAGCGATTTTGCTTGTGGAAATATGTATGTATTTAGAATACTGTTTCCAAGTAAACTCCGTACATCATCAATATACAACAGGAAAAATCTAGGGAGCCCATAACGGAACCCTGAGGTTCTCCTGTTTGGGGATGTTTTTATATTAACCATAAAACGTCTGAAGAACACAGTCATTGAAAAAATTACTTAGTAATGTACTTTTTAACAGATCTCTATTCTAATTTTCACTAGCTCCCGTTTTTATTACATAATTCAGAAATTCCATGCCAACGTATTTATTGCTGCGTTTATTGCCACAATCAAAATGCTGAAAGTACAAACGTATGCCGGAAGTGACAATTTACAGCGTATTTTAATTAGTAACAACCCGTTTCAAAGTCTATTTTTGACCCAAAGCCATAATGAAGTGTGAGGCGGCCCCCTTTCCATTTCAATTCGGCTTTCAGCAACAACAATAAACACCCTTTTTCAGTTTTACTAATGGCTGTGGAATGCGAAAGCCGATTTACTTGAATTATTGACCGTATAGGGGTAAAATTAAAAGGAAAAGGGGAATTAAACGGCTGTAGGTATGTGGATAATTTCGTTAATTTGCGGCTGAAAGAACTAGGAAATGATGTCGGACGTTATTAAAAGATGAGAAATATAGAAGGAATTTATATCCCCCTCCTTATAGATCGGACGAGGGGTAGCTTTGAAATCTTAAATAGAAACTCCTACTTTTTACTGCGGATTCGGATTCTACGGCTAAAAATACGTAGGATTTGCCTGAAATATTTTTTTAGATTCATGATAGATGGCGCTGCAATCGACGAAATTCAATTTTTTTTTCGACCTCCTACTGAGAACCTATGCATACGGTTCTGCAATACGTGTCCAGAACCTACTATTATCGTAACCCAGGAACAGGAGTCCTCTTTGGGATACTTACTAATGTCGCATATGTGACATATATTATTAAAGTTTTGATATTCGTTCTAGGTGTTTTACATCTAAATGTTAGATTATGCCTCATGATAATTCTAGGCACATTGAAATTAATATCGCGAAGTAAGTCCGAGCAATCAATCATATTATGTAATAGCTTATGTAGAAATATTAACGACATGCAAGTCCTTCTTTGATCTAGGCTGATGATATTAAATCTATCCGTTAAGTAGCTATAACTTATTCCCCATTAGGGGTAAATACCATCTGTTTTAAATGCTAAATATTTTAAGAACCTTCTTTGTACTCGTTCTTTTACCAGCTTTTGACAATTGTAGTACGGATACGAGATTAGAGCAGCATATTCAAGCCTCTACCGGATATACGTGAAGTACAAGATCTTTAACGCATCAATATCAGTGAACTTCTTACAGTTTCTTACAATGAAACCATAAAATTTCATAGCTTCAGACACTGTTAAGGTCATATGGTCATTAAAAGAAAGCTTAGAGTCAAATAGTACATCTAGGTCTTTATAGGAATTACATCTGGATAATGTTTTATTATCGATATTATAAGCATATTCATAAGTTACCGGTTTCCCTGTAATGCTCAAGGTTTTGCATTTCGAGATATTAAGATGTAATGTATTTTTTGTAACTTCCTACAATCATCAATGCAAGTTACAGTAGAAAATATCTTTAAATCATCAGCATAGAAAAGTTTAGAGCAATCAACTATATCATGTAAGTCATTGGTAAATAAAAGAAATAGCAGAGGGCCCAGGTTGGACCCTTGCGGAACACCAGAGGTAACAACATAATGAGAGGACTCGAAATCATTGTACGTAACATATTGCTATCTCTTACATAAGTAGGATTTAAGAAATTCAATGGCTTGGGAATGAAAGCCAAATTTTGTCAATTTATTAAGCAAGACACCATGGCCTATTCTATCAAAAGCCTTTGAAAAGTCTGTATGACGTCCACTTGTCTCTTCTCATCCAAAATATTTGAGGTATATTGAGTAAAGGCAGCTAAATTAGTAGCGGTTGATCTGTTACTCACAAATTCGTGTTGATGAGTTGATATCTGATTATCAACAGATAAGTATATGTGATCATACAGAATAATTTCAAGGACTTTTGAAAAGTTTGAGAGAATGGATATAGCTCTATAATTATCGACAACTGCCCTCTCGTCATTCTTAAATACTGGACAACCTTGTGCCAAAGTTCAAGGAGACACAATTTTCAGTTGTGTATATTCATTTCAAATGCGAATTAATAAATGCATTGAAATCGAGCGCCACCATTTTCACCAGATTCATGTACAAGGACTCTGATAAGTGAGAGGCGAGGGGACCCACATAAATCAAGCACCTTGATAGGTGAGAGGCGAGGGGACGTTAATCAAGCATCTCGAAGGTAACAGAAAACTAGTACGTCCACGTCGTTGTTACTGGGTTACGCTAAAAGTAGTTTATTCACCAACGGTTTACATTTCTACAGGTTTGCAGAATGAATAAACTTTTTTTGGCGACGAATTCTAAAACGTGGTATTTTTTCAATTCAAAGTTATTTAACACTTGACCCTTTAATATTAAAAATATGCAAAAGTAAATATAAAAAAATAAAAGAATTTATATCTGATAGCTGAATCGGCTAGGTTTAGGTATAGGATATGCTACATATTTTAGCGTTGTTAGGTCATTAATAAATATGATAAATAGCAAGGGTCCTAGGTTGGATCCTTGTGGGACACCTGATATTACTGTATATAAATCGGAATTGAGACCATTGTGGCTGACATAAAGATTCCTATCGCCAAGGTAAGAGGTAATTAACGAAATTAAGCAGTCATTAAAGTCGTAATACTCTAATTTATTTAGTAATATAGAATGTACTATTTTATCGAAAGCCTTTGAGGAGTCCATATATACTACATCCACTTCACCATGGGTATCTAGGGTATGCTGTTGGGGTGAAATTAGCGATTTTGCTTGTGGAAATATGTATGTATTTAGAATACTGTTTCCAAGTAAACTCCGTACATCATCAATATACAACAGGAAAAATCTAGGGAGCCCATAACGGAACCCTGAGGTTCTCCTGTTTGGGGATGTTTTTATATTAACCATAAAACGTCTGAAGAACACAGTCATTGAAAAAATTACTTAGTAATGTACTTTTTAACAGATCTCTATTCTAATTTTCACTAGCTCCCGTTTTTATTACATAATTCAGAAATTCCATGCCAACGTATTTATTGCTGCGTTTATTGCCACAATCAAAATGCTGAAAGTACAAACGTATGCCGGAAGTGACAATTTACAGCGTATTTTAATTAGTAACAACCCGTTTCAAAGTCTATTTTTGACCCAAAGCCATAATGAAGTGTGAGGCGGCCCCCTTTCCATTTCAATTCGGCTTTCAGCAACAACAATAAACACCCTTTTTCAGTTTTACTAATGGCTGTGGAATGCGAAAGCCGATTTACTTGAATTATTGACCGTATAGGGGTAAAATTAAAAGGAAAAGGGGAATTAAACGGCTGTAGGTATGTGGATAATTTCGTTAATTTGCGGCTGAAAGAACTAGGAAATGATGTCGGACGTTATTAAAAGATGAGAAATATAGAAGGAATTTATATCCCCCTCCTTATAGATCGGACGAGGGGTAGCTTTGAAATCTTAAATAGAAACTCCTACTTTTTACTGCGGATTCGGATTCTACGGCTAAAAATACGTAGGATTTGCCTGAAATATTTTTTTAGATTCATGATAGATGGCGCTGCAATCGACGAAATTCAATTTTTTTTTCGACCTCCTACTGAGAACCTATGCATACGGTTCTGCAATACGTGTCCAGAACCTACTATTATCGTAACCCAGGAACAGGAGTCCTCTTTGGGATACTTACTAATGTCGCATATGTGACATATATTATTAAAGTTTTGATATTCGTTCTAGGTGTTTTACATCTAAATGTTAGATTATGCCTCATGATAATTCTAGGCACATTGAAATTAATATCGCGAAGTAAGTCCGAGCAATCAATCATATTATGTAATAGCTTATGTAGAAATATTAACGACATGCAAGTCCTTCTTTGATCTAGGCTGATGATATTAAATCTATCCGTTAAGTAGCTATAACTTATTCCCCATTAGGGGTAAATACCATCTGTTTTAAATGCTAAATATTTTAAGAACCTTCTTTGTACTCGTTCTTTTACCAGCTTTTGACAATTGTAGTACGGATACGAGATTAGAGCAGCATATTCAAGCCTCTACCGGATATACGTGAAGTACAAGATCTTTAACGCATCAATATCAGTGAACTTCTTACAGTTTCTTACAATGAAACCATAAAATTTCATAGCTTCAGACACTGTTAAGGTCATATGGTCATTAAAAGAAAGCTTAGAGTCAAATAGTACATCTAGGTCTTTATAGGAATTACATCTGGATAATGTTTTATTATCGATATTATAAGCATATTCATAAGTTACCGGTTTCCCTGTAATGCTCAAGGTTTTGCATTTCGAGATATTAAGATGTAATGTATTTTTTGTAACTTCCTACAATCATCAATGCAAGTTACAGTAGAAAATATCTTTAAATCATCAGCATAGAAAAGTTTAGAGCAATCAACTATATCATGTAAGTCATTGGTAAATAAAAGAAATAGCAGAGGGCCCAGGTTGGACCCTTGCGGAACACCAGAGGTAACAACATAATGAGAGGACTCGAAATCATTGTACGTAACATATTGCTATCTCTTACATAAGTAGGATTTAAGAAATTCAATGGCTTGGGAATGAAAGCCAAATTTTGTCAATTTATTAAGCAAGACACCATGGCCTATTCTATCAAAAGCCTTTGAAAAGTCTGTATGACGTCCACTTGTCTCTTCTCATCCAAAATATTTGAGGTATATTGAGTAAAGGCAGCTAAATTAGTAGCGGTTGATCTGTTACTCACAAATTCGTGTTGATGAGTTGATATCTGATTATCAACAGATAAGTATATGTGATCATACAGAATAATTTCAAGGACTTTTGAAAAGTTTGAGAGAATGGATATAGCTCTATAATTATCGACAACTGCCCTCTCGTCATTCTTAAATACTGGACAACCTTGTGCCAAAGTTCAAGGAGACACAATTTTCAGTTGTGTATATTCATTTCAAATGCGAATTAATAAATGCATTGAAATCGAGCGCCACCATTTTCACCAGATTCATGTACAAGGACTCTGATAAGTGAGAGGCGAGGGGACCCACATAAATCAAGCACCTTGATAGGTGAGAGGCGAGGGGACGTTAATCAAGCATCTCGAAGGTAACAGAAAACTAGTACGTCCACGTCGTTGTTACTGGGTTACGCTAAAAGTAGTTTATTCACCAACGGTTTACATTTCTACAGGTTTGCAGAATGAATAAACTTTTTTTGGCGACGAATTCTAAAACGTGGTATTTTTTCAATTCAAAGTTATTTAACACTTGACCCTTTAATATTAAAAATATGCAAAAGTAAATATAAAAAAATAAAAGAATTTATATCTGATAGCTGAATCGGCTAGGTTTAGGTATAGGATATGCTACATATTTTCGACTCAGAATTTTATGCTCTTTTCGAAAACCCTAAAATATATAGTGTGTTCCATTTGAAATAAGCAAGTTGGTATCGACTTCCGGTATAAGCGGAAGTGCCAGCTGCTTGTAATTATTTTAGTTGGATTGGCCACACTGACATTAGTAATTATCTAAATTTTCAAAGTTTTCTGATGCGTACTTTTCTCTATATCGATCGATTCAGTTCCCGGTGAGACACCCTGTATAATATATACGTGGGACACTCTGTATATCCAAGATCTAAGTCTTTAATTTTTCACTCTTCGAAACTTACTATTGTCTAACAAAACATTTATAATTTCACACAGAATTTGGCGAACCATTTAAGTCGATAACTGTTACCTAAACTGAATCTCTTGAGAAATCTGTAAACAAATATAAGTGATATAAATCCATACAAAATAATGTCAGTCCTACTTAGACACATTTACCATAAACCGAATACCTAAAGCGTAATTAGATAATTCGTTTTCCCTTTCAGTCCACATTATGCATATTCAGTCGAAATGAGCGATATTGTTTCAGACACGAAACCGGATTATACCCGTTACTCTCCCCTAAATTTATATCACAACCATTTTAAACTTTGATTGTAATAGGTTTAGGCGTAGGAAATGATATTAGTGTTACTAGTTTCCTAGTAGTATACAGGTGTTTTAATTAACAAAATATTTTATATTGGAGAATGTTATACAGACAGGTAGAGACAGTTAAAAACAATTTCTTGGAGAAACGCACATCATACGTTATTTGAACGCATAGTTTGGAGTGGACGATAATTTTTTTAGGAAGTAAAAGTGAATTGAAATGCTCAGTACGTAGATAAGCTATGAAGGTACGGGACCAAAGTTCAATGCATTCTTATGGAGGTCCGTCTAGGTATTATTTTAGATCCTGCTTTATCATTTATTGTGTTGATGAATGCCTAGAAATATATTTTGCATATAAGTCGTTTGGGGTACTGTAGTGTCGCTTGGTGGCCGTACTGCAACGTAAATTTTGCAAATATCTGTATTTCATAAGGCATAAGAGATACCCCGAGCAGAAGTATAGTTATAGCGACAATCCTCAACTTTTAGAGCAGGTGCAATGGAATATACCCAGATTTGGAGCTAGACAGTCAACATTTAAATACGATACATCCCAAACCATCCAGCACATGAATTCAGCCTTACTCATTATGTCTAAATAATACAGTAAATTGCAGCACTTTGTTGATATATTCTGTGATAATTTTGCTAGTTTTTCTCGTTCGCTTAAAGAGGCTGTCTTAACTAACTTGTCATATTTTAATGTGTATACAGGGTGTTGCATCATGAGAGGGACATAGCTTAATAGGAGGTAGAGAACATCAGTGGTAACCGGAACCTCCCATAGAAATGTCTCATTGGGCCTTCATTAAGAAGTTACAGGGTGTTAAATAATTTTTGGCCAAACCTGTTTTTTGTCATAACTTTGACAGGGAATGAAATAACGGATTCATATTTGGTACGGCTACTGTACTAATGAGCCCCAAGAGGTACATGTGTAAAAAAAATATATCCAGGTCCGGACTCACTATAATTTATGTTTCTTCTTTGAATCAATAAAACATCACCCGGTATATATTTTTTTGAAATTTCGATACGATATTCGAAAAGAGCAAGAAAAAACAAACAAAATGGCCTATTTCATTTTTTTGTTACACCTTCGTGGTTATTTAAATACGTTGTTAAATGTGCAAGAAAATGGATTACAGAACCCTATTAAATGAGAGGCACGTGAAATAAATAGTTTTATAACTGAAATTTGCAAAAATTCTATTGAGCCTAGGTGGTCTGGGTGAATCCTAATTCCGGCACGTTTTAAAGGTCCATTTTGGTAAAAAACTGTGGTCCTAATAAGTAATCGGGTATGAAATAACAAAATTTTTAATCAATCACAGTAGGCTTGTTCAAAGTGACAGATAATAAAAAGAAATCTCCTAAACAGTTGAATAATTGTTTGTTAGTAATTTAATGTGTCAATAATCCGCATTTAGTTAGTGAAAATTTGTGAAAATATTTTAACTATGCCAGTAAAATTTACAAACGTGGAATATGCTGACATAATATTCATCTATGGTTTCTGTAATGGAAATGGTAGGTCGGCGGAAAGAGAATATCGGCTGCGTTTTCCTGGTCGTCGATGCCCTAATCATAAAACCTTTAGTACGGTGTTCCAGTATGCAAGACAACACGGAAAGTTTCCTACTTCTGCAGTTGTGGAGCGTGTTTTACAACAAGGTGTGCAGGAACAAAACAATATTATAAACGTAGTTCAAGAAAACCCAAATATGAGCACTAGACGAATCAGTTTGGCAACTGGTATTTCTCATTGGCGAGTATGGAGAACCCTAAAAAGAGAACGTTACCATCCATATCATATCCAGCAGGTACAGCGTCTTCAACAAGGCGACGATATCCCCCGCCTGGCAGTTTGTCATTGGTTGTCTAACCATCGCCCAGTCATTTACAGAACCTTATTTACTAATGAGGCACAATTTACAAGGGATGGAGTAAACAATTCACGAAATAATCATAAATGGGCACAGGAAAACCCACATGCGGTACGCCAACGCCGTTCGCAACACAGGTTTTCTGTAAATGTTTGGGTCGGACTTGTGAATAGACATTTGATAGGGCCACATTTTTTTGAAGAAAGATTGAATGGTGAAATTTACTTTGATTTTCTTCAAAACATTTTACCGAATATGTTAGAAAATATCGGTATAAGAGGCATGTTGTTTCAGCATGATGGGGCCCCACCACATTTTAACCTTCAAGTAAGAGAACACTTAAACAATGTGTATCCTAATAGATGGATTGGACGCGGGGGTCCACATGAATGGCCACCAAGATCTCCTGATTGTAACCCTTGTGATTACTTTTTATGGGGCCACTTAAAAAACGAGGTTTATAGCATTGAAATTGAAAGTAGACAACATTTAATCCAGCGCATCGTTACAACCTGCGACGAAATACGGAATAATCCAGAAATGATACGTCGAGCAATTGGTGACCTTTCTAAACGCGCAAGAAAATGCACAGAATGTGGGGGAGGACATTTTGAAAATTTACTTTAGTGTCAATTACGTTTTATTTTTAAACACATTTAGTTATTGTTTTGTTATTTATTGTTAATTGAATGGAAAATATTTTATTTATTTAGATTTTAGTTTGTTCTCTTTTCCAATTTTTATTAAGTATAAAATGTTGATGATTTTCTTGATCAAAGTAACTGGTTGCTTAGGCCTAAATGGTTTAAATTATCTGTCACTTTTATTCTTTGAACAAGCCTACTGTGATTGATTAAAAATTTTGTTATTTCATACCCGATTACTTATTAGGACCACAGTTTTTTACCAAAATGGACCTTTAAAACGTGCCGGAATTAGGATTCACCCAGACCACCTAGGCTCAATAGAATTTTTGCAAATTTTAGTTATAAAACTATTTATTTCACGTGCCTCTCATTTAATAGGGTTCTGTAATCCATTTTCTTGCACATTTAACAACGTATTTAAATAACCACGAAGGTGTAACAAAAAAATGAAATAGGCCATTTTATTTGTTTTTTCTTGCTCTTTTCGAATATCGTATCGAAATTTCAAAAAAATATATACAGGGTGATGTTTTATTGATGCAAAGAAGAAACATAAATTATAGTGAGTCCGGACCTGGATATATTTTTTTTTATACATGTACTTCTTGGGGCTCGTTAGTACATTAGCCGTACCAAATATGAATCCGTTATTTCATTCCCTGTCAAAGTTATGACAAAAAACAGATTTGGTCAAAAATTATTTAACACCCTGTAACTTCGTAATGAAGGCCCAATGAGACATTTCTATGGGAGGTTCCGGTTACCACTGATGTTCTCTACCTCCTATTAAGCTATGTCCCTCTCATGATGCAACACCCTGTATGTGCATTTTTTGTACATATGTGTATATCTGCTTAATTTTTTACGTGTGTTCGAATTTTTTTTTGTCCTTTTTTTATGTAATTCTGTATTTTACTTCATACTTTACTATTTGTTAGTGTATGTCATGATCAGTTTTGCTTTGTCTGCAGCATCCTTACTATCTATTGTTGTTTTTTTATATACATTTTTACTTTAGCTGTACTTTTTGTATAATATGTAATCTTTAAAATTGGTATGTTTCAGTATCCTATTCATTGAAAGTCTTGTTTGTTGGATGTTATCTTGATAAATAAATACATTACACACATCGTTCTCTTCTTCCTTCCCATGATGATACACTTTTTCTACTACCAGTACCATAATGTCGAATGTATTGACTGAACTGACGCTTGCGTTGCGGTAAATAAAATTTTAAAACTATTTATAATACACAACCGTCAAACAACTGCATATACATGTGTATATTGTATAATCTAATCTTGTCAAAGCGTTTGAAATTTGTATGTAGGTACACGAATATTAATAATCAAGCAAATCTACCTATTCATCAGCAAACCAAATAATACGATATAATTATTTCATGACTGTATGCTGAATAATTAACACATTATACATCAATTATTAGAACACTCAACGTACATTTGGCGGGTTTATATATCCAGGGCTCCGATATAAATATACAAATATACGCAATTAATTGAATATGATTATTACGAACTATATTCAATTTGTAAAATACATCAAGCATTAAACAGTATTTGATAAAAAATATAAAGTACGGGGATCGCTACTAGGCGTATATTGAAATCCTATACACTTATGTACATGTGCAATATGGGTGAGAATAGAGTGTGATTGGGGTGAGGCGATCCAATGGGCTGTACGCTGGCGCTGCTACGATTGTCGATATTATGGATTTATTTATTATTTACCAGAGTCCGTTGGGCTCATGTCACACGCACTCTTACGAAATTTAAGTATTATTGCACTCAAAATAATATTAATCTGGATATTTATTTAACAGAACAGAAAGTGCAAATAATGAAACTGTAGTATGGTGGGCATTCACTACGTGGTATAACAAATTTATTTATTGGGGCGTACGAAAATCGACCCACTTACACTTATTTTGAGAAAGATATTATTGTTTATTTTGGTTATTTGTTGCCCACCATAATTCTTTTTAAAATTATTTTATGGCCTTATTAATAATAAAGTCTTGGCGGAGTGTAGACACAGGCTTCCACCACTTAACTAAGACGCGCGATCACGTATAGACAATGACACAACACCCACTCCCTGCGGCAGTGCTATTGCTAAAGAACACACCAAAACCCTCGATAAACTTTTTGAAACTGTAACAAAATCCGACTATTTATATTTTAAATCATATTTTCGCTCTACGGAGCGGTTTTTATGCAAAAATTTCAATAACTCATCATGGAGTATAATTTTAGAAACTGTAGTAAATGTCGCTGCACGGGGACGTAATGTTGCCCCGACCACCAAAATTTAGAAAGTGTAACAAAAATCGAAAATTACAAAATTAAAAACCCTTTTACGAATTCATGTTGTTAAGCACTGCAACTCATGCGGTGTGTTAAATATGAGGACAAGTTAATCCAGTCTCTAGTCAAAGTATATCGAGAGTTTTAGCGAAAATAGCCTTTAGCGACAAGGGTCCCCTATCGTTTCCTAGCAGTCGATTTTGACGGAAAAATGATGGGTCTTAACGGGATTTGCCCTAAATCGGTTCCTCAGTGATTCGGTGTCAGAAAAGTATCATTACCATGTACTCATATGTGCATGGGACCGCCTTGCCTGAACGTATGAAATTATAATTGCAAAATATAGTTTAAAGACGTTGCGGTTCAAGCATTTTTAAGCTCCGAGGAGCGATCATAATTGATATTGAACTGAAAATACGTCAATAGACAGACAAGCAAAAGCCCACCAAAAATTTATAAACATTGAACTTTTCTTGAATGTTTTTGTGTAATCGTTAGCTCAACAACCGCATATTGGATGGTAGCTGGTACATTATAAGTCGTCCGTTCTTCATCATGTGTTGTACACGGGCCAGACTAAAGTTTGCCAAAAACATTTTTCTTGAAGTTGTTGTAAAACATGAACTTTTAAAGAGATTTAATATATATTTTTGAACTTTATATTGTCTTTTTGTTGTGTTTTCAAAATTCCCTTTCAGGTTTAATTTTAAGAAGGTGTTAGTACTTACTGTGTTAGATTTATAGTGTTACGACGTCCAATTGGTACCATCAGTGAAGCAGTTTATTATTCTCCGTCTGAAACAGTCGTTTTGAACCCTTCTTTGTGAACGTTAATATTCATTTTTGGAAAATATAGTAGAAGTCCTTCAGACGCGAAAAGATAGATCGTTCACACTATTTGCAGCAACTGAGGCTCGAACCTAAGAGTGGTGCAGCGACTAGTCGTGTTGCTTCTGACACAACTCCGTTTGGATCACAGCTACCAACTCGGTAGCACACTAAAAACGTTACCAAACATCCATACTCTAGCCAAGATTTGAACCCGGGACTTCGCGACTACAAACCTAATGCTTAAAATACCGAGCCACTGGCTGGTTTTTCATAGATACTGTGCTAAAAAAACGTTAAGAGAATGTTAAAGATGTTTTTTTTGCAACATCGCGCTCGAATTTATTAAAGACTTGTCCAAGCCTAAAAATACCAAATTAATAAAGCGTATTTAAATAAAAATGACATATTTTGTATCTATTACCATTCCTGCTAAGCCGTTTTTTATGAATATACTACATTCTTTATTCTTACCGCATTTCAGAGGATCCACCAGCGAACTATAAAAGTTTATTATAATGTAGGTTATGGTATGGATATATACTTATACTCCACTTATCATAAAATGTTACGACATGATTTAGGCCCCTAAAAGATGCCACGTTCTGATATGATGTAATAAAAGTATAATATAAACGAATTGTTTACATTTACGTAAATAGAGTATCATGGGATAAGGAGATGTTTTAGACTAAAGGTCCACAATCAGAATTCGTCTTTTATTTAGTCCTAATTCTGAGTGTTTAATTCGAACAAAGTATAGTCGAGTTCATATGTTCCCGGCACTCAAAAAACGCAAGAAAAACTTTACGACATAATTATTATCGCCGTTGGGCCAAGCGGCATCCTGTCATCAAACAAGCCGACGCACATTGAAAACCTATAAAGATATGTGGGTCAAATAGTACAGAGAGTACCGGTATCTTAATGAAGTCGTAAAGTTTTTGTATTTTGAGTGCCAAGAACAGATACTATATACTATAGACTATACTTGGTCAAACTAGGAAAAAATACCGTGAAGAGATATTATTTCAGGTCTGGTTGCCTCAACTTTTATAATGTTGGGGATAAATAACGTTTTACTTAGTTGTTGGATGTTAGATGTACACTTTCTTTTCTAAATTTCCTTTTCCAGATGTGGCAAAAGGACTATAACGCCTCGTATTCATATTAATAGCTCGCCCGATGAAATTGAATCATATAAGTGCAATTTTCCTCGACGTTTCCATCCACTACGTAACATCAAAGGGTCGGCCACGCTGGGTACAATAATAGTGTTTCCTTGGTAGGAAATTTTAAATAAAACTGGCGAGCTCTCGCTGCATGGTACAAAACCTTATTAAATGCATGTGCAAACCCGAGAGCGTACGCGGACAATTCTGAGAAGGGGTTAACCCAAATAATTTTGTGGTTTGTGATCTCGACAATATGTTACGGTCTGGAAAATTTTTGTTTGGACATTAGCGTCTTGAAGATGCATTGAAATGTTTCAGATGACATTAACAATAAAATATTTTTTTAAACATTTTAAAATACTACTCGTTTTTCATTTCGCTGCCCTATTGGTATCATCTTATAAGAGTTGGCCTCGAAGACAAGGCTGCTGTTGCTATTGTTTCATAAGTTGGGCTTCTAAATATACAATAAGCTTGCTCAATACAGTTGATATCTGGAGAGAGTGGCGGTAACGACAAATGATGATTATTACTCAGCTTTAACTCTCCTAGATTTATGTGGCTGAACTTATCAATCAATATTTCGATATTAGGCTTTAAACAGATGCTTACTTTATTGCATCACTTGATCTAGGGTCGTGATGAATAGTCAGACGAGTAAGAGGTATCGTCGATTACTCTTGTGGATTTAAAGTTTAACCACAATGAAAGAATTATTCATATGAATATTCAACAATTTATTGTATTCAAATAAGTACCATATTATATAATATAAATAAATAACACCACAGATAATTACGACCCCCTTTATCCCGGAACGCTCTAGGAGAGCATTGTGTGGGAGGGGGCCATACATTTAGAGACAAGGGACATATACCCAATATCCGTGTATAGTGGAAAAATTCCTCTCACAGTATTTTCTACTGCCACGACCGGGAACTTTTGGGTGAGAGGTAAGTGCGCTTATCTCTCGACTATCAGTCATACAATTATATATGTATATCAATCTTGAAATATTATTCTCTCATAGATACTATTAGCAGCGGACCTAGACACCAAAGGTATTTTTTTTAATATGAAAATAATAACAATAAATGACTAACTAGTACTAGATACGCCACAATACTTCCTCTCTTAAAAAAATAGTCAAACATTCAAACAATCACTGGCGAATCTAACTCTTATTTAGAAATTGAATTACACACATCTGGGTTAACACCATTTAAAAGATAAGCAGGTTTTACTCTGTCTATACTAATTGTAGACTCTGCTCCATGCTTATTTATACAAATACTTTTATCAGTATGAGATACCACCTAAGTCTTTCATTTCACTCAAAAAATGTTTATAACTAAAAAAGGCCCAGACTAAATAAAACTCTTTATTATCTGCCAAGCTTTCGGAAATGTTTATTTCCTTCTTCAGGACATCTACATATAATTGTATTCAGTAAGAACTAAATAAATAATTATAAAAGGGTTACTTATTAACTTGAAATTCGTGTCATAAAGTTACAAAAATTCAGAAATTTAATTCTTGTCCTCTATCTTGTATAGGTACAAACACCACGTTTTAAATTATAAAAATTTTTCATGAAAATATATATAAAATATTCATTCATTTAAATTACTTCAATTCTACAGGGCCGATAAAAAATGCAACAAAAACTTTACGAGCTCATTATTAACGCCGGTAAACCATTCGTTATGGAGCCATCAAAGAAGCCGACGCGACGTACATTAAAAACCTAAAAGGTAAGTGATTCAATTTGCGGGCGGAATAGTACAACGGTATTTTAATGAGGTCGTAAAGTTTTTGTTGCCTTTTTTATTTGCACGGTAAAATTGCAAACGACTATACCTTGACAATATTTTGAAGTCGTTTCTTTATGGATCATTGTACGAAAATATAATTATTCATTAAATAATGGTTAATTCCTCGACTTGTACGCCCATGTGTGCGTGAACTCTGTGGTTCGATATTGGGACGCCCCGACTAGACCATCTAGCAAAGACCAGGATATAGAATAGAATGGATAATGGATAGATAGCATAAAGCTCTGGCTTCCGCGGTTAAAAATGCGCCTTTTATAATGATTAGATGCATTTTATTTATGTGGCATCAGATAATAAACCCCCATGCTTTAAGGGTAATCTTGGCAGATCTCATTGAAACTGTTATCGTAATCGAGCCATAAAAATTTCACGTTATATTTATAAAACGAGGCAAGTACTTCCCTTCGGCTCTAACTGGTTTAAATTCAAAAGAAATACGTCCAATTATGTTAATCGTTAATCCCTCGTCGTTTTGTCACAGAGAAAGTAATACAATTTGGGAACCTTTACGTTTTTTACTTGTACGGCGGTTCCAATTACAGAAAATGGGTTTGGATACGTCTAGACGGTTTTGTACGGTAAATTTTAGTACAGAATGTCCCAAATTAAGTTGTTTTTAGAGATGCATTTAAGAAAATATTGAAAAGTTTACTAGATCTACTTTTCGATAAATAAAAGTATAGACGTTTTGAAAAGTTCATGAAAATAACTTAATTTTCTAAACGAATTTTAAACATTCTCCATGCTGCGGACTCCTGATGTTATAAATAACAAGCAACACGTAATCGGCGACTTGCAAATAGTGCAAATAGGTCCCTCCAACGGCATCTGCCAGAAACACTTTCAGTAGATCTTGTCAGTCTAGTTCTAAGTTTGTTCATGTTTTACATGTTTAATACTCTTTTGCTTATTATTTTCTTGCTTTCAATAACTAGTACATTTTTTAACTGCGTCAGCTTTAAGATATGTGCGAGATGATCGGCAATGTTATGATAGACTGGTTCGTATAAAAAAGCATCGGGCGTAGTTGCTAAAATATAATCTATACGGTAATTATGAATATAGTCCTTGATAAAGGATTGGTTCAATAATATAATGGCCCACTATTCCCTATCAAACATTTACACCAAATCTTTCTTGAAAGCTTTTTATTCATGTTTCTTCAAAATTTTCCTAGGCAACTCCTTACTCATTCTACTTGTCTAATAGAAACCTTATGGTCGTAGATACCAAAGCCAATGCATTAATTTCTGCGTCTTTACTAATAGTGTGTTCTTCAATTTCGGATGTATTAACCGCGCTATTAAAACTGAAACTTAAGCTTGATGACATTCCAGCACTTATGGTTCGAGACTGTGCTTATGCTCTGGTCGAACCTCTCATTATACTGTTTAACCTAATGCTGCATACCCCTGTTATTCCGAATGTTTGGAAAATCGCTCGAGTTTGTGCCGTGTTTAAAATGAGTGATAACTATAATATTGAGAACTGCAGAGCTATAACAATGATATGTAATTTTGCCAAAGTTTTTGAAATTGCACTACATGACGTATTGTACTGGCGCGGCATGCTCAGGGACAAATTTCTTGTCATCAACATGGTTTCATGCATAATAGATCAACGGTAACAAATTTATTGTGCATCACTCAATTTATTGCTCAGCATCTTGATATGAATGTCCAGGTGGACGTAATTTATACAGATTTCTCCAAGGTTGAAAGAGTTTTATTTTATTTTAATGCCTTGTTTATATTTACGTCCTGGCGGAGTTTAGCTACAGCTACTCCTCCACTCAACCAGGACGGCGAAATGAGATGCCATTCACCCATCCAAGTGACGACCTCGACCAACGCTGCTTAACTTCGCTGATCGATGTCACAGCGCTTAAACCGATGACGGTACCTCACTTCACTTAGTGTTCGAATGACTATGCTACTGCTTGACCTATTTAAGTCTTATTTAACTAGTAGAACGCAATTCGTTGAATGTCGCGGTTTCATTTCCAAGGAGATTTCTGTATCGTTAGGAGTGCCTCAAGGGTCAATCTTTGGTCCACTTCTCTTCATAATATTTATTAATGATATTGTGAAAGATTTTGATGTACATTCACCCGAAAAATATCACCTTTCTTTCAGTTCTATCCTGGGCAATGTCACCTTAAGTCGATTGGACCCAACTAAATATCAAGTGGTTATATCTGACAAACAATTGTCATTTATTCAGCATGTTAATGAAACTGTTAAGACCAGCCACAAAAGTTTGGGTTTCGTTATAAGGAACTCTTATTGCTTCACCGACATCCAGGTATTAATGCTACTCTTTAATACATTTGTAATATCTAAACTAGAGTATGAATATGGCAACCAGGTAATAATGTTCACGCTGAAAGCTTGGAGAATATCCAATGGCGTTTCTTGAAGTTTTTATCTTTTAAAATTGATGGCCATTACCCTCACTCTGAAGAACGCAGTGTGGCGAAACAATTGTTATGTTTTAAGTTAAAAATAAATTCGTGAAAATCAATTAAACTTGTTTTTTGTGTACTTGCAACATGGATTTTCATCAAGTAAAAGTCCAATCTGTCAACTATTTAAGAACTATCTTGTTTCAATCCACTGAAGTATATTTTTGTTGGTTGAATTCGATTTGTATACTGTCCAAAATACAATAAATGTTCGATATACGTGTAATTCCTTGTTATCCAGCTGTCATTTGGGCCCAAAGCCCTCGTTCAACAATAACAACGTCATTACTGATTTTATAGATTGTCACAGCATAAACGATGAACGACTTCAGCCCCGTTTCAGTTCACAATTCACTGACAAATATCGCCCATATTCCTCTCGTTTATTGCTCTTTTTATGTCTTTATATCACAAGCCACTAATCAAAGCCAAAGCTAAATTTACCTTTAGTGCTGCTCGGCCGGTAAGTCAGTTATCTTCCATATTGAAATGTGGCGAGGGCGGAAGCGATAACGGTCTTTGAACACATTTAAAGTGGCCGTCTCTAGAGCCTTTGTGGTTTCTCACACGGTAACTCCATCTGTTTTCCAATATGCATTACCATCGTGCAATACGAGGAGCGTGAAAGCAATTTGAACCCGGGGATTGTCTATGTGTACATTCAAATTATCTTGGGAAATATTGCGAGATTTATATAGTTCTTTTTTAATTATTCGCGCCCTGTAATACTTTTACAGCAATAGAGTCACTTAGTTTTTTCATACTCCATTGCAAGTAGTTTAAGAATATGATGAATGATGTGCAACTAGCTCATATTTGGTTTGGTCTTATTGAAACTCGACTTTATTGATGTAAATATGACTTTTACACACTCTCCGTTGGTTTAGAGCTCAAAACTTGCAATCGATTGTTAACCCACTCCCCGTGTACCTTGAGCGTTAAAACTTGGCATAATAACGTATTCTAGAGGAAAATACAATAATTAGTAATTAGTTTTACTGATTAATCAACGTATTAGTATTAATTTTTATTTTACATCAAGAACTACATAGATCTAGAGATGACCCAGGTTTTCATTTTTAGTCAAACAAACTTAAAAATGCTTCGGAAGCGATATTTTCTACTTTCAGCATATTTTTAATAAACGCGTGAGTAGATAAGCAAAGAGAGAACAACGTCACATGCTACTCAGTTATCAGATCATAATAATAATAATAAACTTTTATTGTCCAAAAGGCCATACAGTAACATGGTGTCAGACACGTCGAAATGATTGACCAAAGTTGCCAATGCGATAACAATCATAACACGAGTGGGAAACATAGCAAAATAAAGAAAATACAAAAAATATATACATAAAAAGATAAAAGAACCTATTACACAAAGTTAAAATCTAATTATCATTTCCTAAAAATGTACAAGGTGGCAAAAATTATTTTTCAATTAAGAACATTTTAAATTGAATTTTCTCAATTTTTTCAAATGGAACATCCTGTATATTTTTCGACGATGTGATACAGAAATGCAAAACGAACATTTTTTGTAAGTACTTCCCTAGGGCTAATTGCAACCAATTTCGTTTTATTGAGCAATAATACAAAATTCAAAAATAAACTTAAAAAAGAGGTTTCCTCAAATAACTTAGTAGAAAAAATTATAATAAATGTTCCACATGTTGCCCATATTGATTGACACACATCTCTATGCGCTTTTGAAATGAGGTTCCCACTGTTCCTAAAATTGCCGGTGTGATAGATGTAAAAGCAGTTGTTATTCTTTCCTTCATATATTGTACTGCTGTTGGTGTGTCTGTATAAACAATTTCCTTTACGTATCCCCATTAAAAGAAATCCGTAAGATCTGGAGATCTAGCAGGCCATTTAGTGGGTCCATTTCTTCCAATCCATTGATTAGGGTAAGTATTATTTAAGTGGTCTCTAACTGCATTTAAATAATGTAGTGGAGCACCATCTTGCTGAAACCACCCTATTTCGAATTCCTTCAGGGAGATTTACCAATAATTGTGGCAGATATTTTTCCAAAAAATGAAGATAAATAGCTCCAGTCAATGTACCATCAAAGAAATGTGGCCCTATTACATGTTCTCCAATAGTTCCTCCCCAAACGTTTAGACCATATGTTGGTTCTCAGCTTGCATAAAAAAGTGAGGATTTTCCGAAGCATAATAATGGAAATTGTGCCTATTAACAAATCCATTTTTATGAAAAGTTGCCTCATCACTGAATAAAACAGTATTGAAGAAGTTGGCATCATGTTGCATTTCACCTCTAGCCCAATTACAAAATTGTAGGCGCTTTTGAAAATCGTCATCAGATAATTCCTGGTGCATTTGAATATGATATGCATGCAACTTATTTGCTTTTAAGATTCGACCCACAGACCGTCTACTTATTCCTACTAATGAGCTCACTTCTCTTTGACTAACATGGGGATTCTCAGCCAGCACCACAGAAATCTTATTTTCTTCGTTCACAACACGTTTTATTCTTTCACTCGTGTTCCCTGTATTTCACTGTTGGTTGCTATCTTATTTATTACCTCTTAATTTCGGTAGGGTCTATATCCCTAAATCTTGTGGCTGAATGGACTATGTCCAAAGCCAATATCCTTCAAAAAAAAAATTATATTGAACATTTCCAGTGCCCAGAAATCTATCGAGAAGGTTTTTGGAAGCTGCTAATATCAAGAATCCTTCTTTCAGGATAACGTTGGTGATAAATTCTATTGGCAAGTAAACAATTTCTGTCTGACTCACCCAAAACAAAAGTCATGTCTACAAGTTCCGCTTTATTAAAATTCATATTGTAAAATTGCAAATATTTTAAATTCAAAACAAATTGTAACGACCGATAAGTGTGATAAATGCTCCTTTGTACACAACAATTTATACCAAACTGCTTTTTTATTGCTTGTCGAATAACGAAAACAGCAAAAAAATTTAAAAAAAAACATTACAGTAAAGGACCGGTTAAATACCATTTACTCATTTCAATGGATTGAAAAAAATGGTCCCACTAAATGGCCTCATTTCAAAATTGCATAAAGACGTGTGTCAATCAAAATGGGCAACACGTCGAACACCTATTATAAATTTTTTTATGAATTATTTGAGGGACCCTCTTTTTTAAAGTTTATTCTTGAATTTGACATTTATTTATAAAACGAAAATGGTTGCAATTAGCCATAGGGAAGTACTTACAAAAAATGTTCGTTTTTCATTTCTACATCACATCGTAGATCAATATACAGTGTTCCATTTGAAAAAAATTTGAAAAATTCAATTTAAAATGCTCTTAATTGAATAATAATTTTTGGCCACCCTGTACATTTTTAGGAAATGAAAATAATTCAAAAACATTAATTAGATGTCTCGTAACTGGTGTTCATATAAGTTGTCCTTAAAACAACAAAAATTCATTACATCCAAGTGGTTGCGATCATCTACTACAGTTGACTTATCTATTTTCATTTCATAAATTTTATTAACATTTAATTTACTTTCATTATTATTCTGGTTCATCACTGACCATACTGTTTTACTTTTGTCATCAAAATTATTTAGTCTATCGTTATGCAGTCTTTTAGCAGTATGTATTTTTTATATATACTTTCTTATATTTTCTATATGTTTTGGCTGCAGTATTAGTGTTCAGTGTTTTCTGAAAGAGATTTTTAAGTTATTTAGATGATATTCTGATGCCTTGTGTAATCCAATCATTTCTTTTTCATTGTGATGACTTTCTGCCACAGCCTATGGTCATTGCCATCAAAACTTGAGCATGGGGTACCTGAAACCCAGATGGCATGTAGCGTCGTTCTCTCTTATCGCTTATCTACTGTTTTGACTTTCAAAAAATAGTAAAAAACATGCACTGTATACAATTTTTCTAAATCCAGTTTCGTCAACCTCCTACTGCAACTCTCGCCCCTCTCTACTGTTATCGCTTTATCATCCGACAGTGATTCCATCTGACAGCTTTGAAATTTTCGCGTGATAGACTTTAAATTCTCCCCCCTCATATCGTGTATCGAGTTGGGATTACAAGGATTTGACAGAAAAACAATGCCTTATTGTATCTCGATCCTGTTACATGCGCAACAAAGAGGCGATGAGCTTCAGGAAGTTTTTGTATATATTTACTTTTTTTATTCGATTTATTTACTGGAAAAGTAATCTCGGCTTCGATATGTGATGGATCAGACTCTTGTATACCGAACATGTTGTTTTATGAGAGCGAAAAATCCCCACGTATTAAACACAGAGTGTCAAAAGAGATTTTCCCAGCGCGTATTTCAAGGGCTTCGTTATTCTTGGTCATTTGGATAGAAAATATTTCTCCGCTTACCACCTTTTACTTTACAATATACAGTGAGCAAGTAAAGGTTGAAAAAAATTCCATAAAATTGTTATTAATCAAGTGACAAAAATTCGCTTAGACACGTCGATTCTTCAATGAATTTATGAACTTGTTTATGCAAAATTTATTTTCTACAAACTTTTTAGAAGAGTTATGATGTCATCGGCAATATTTATAAACGATAACCCCCATTTTAAAAAACGTGTTATAATTCTGCATGTTCGTATTCAACGCACTGCTCTTGTCAGCCAAAAATATAAAACAATGTTCTGCTGACTAGTACGAAAATATGACCGTGGATTTGTTTAAAAAATGGTTCGTTGAACAGCTATTACCTAATAACTCCACGCAGGCGGCTTACAGTTGCCTCCGTGGCAATGTTGGATGTTGTCTTGGAAACTCAAGGTCTTCCAACTGCAGCCACAAATGCATGGTATTCTAGTTAATATTGCAGACAGCCAATTAAGGTTACGTAACAACTTCTCAATGGATGTGTCTCGTGGCATGCGTAAAATAATTCTCTTGGCCCTGTTCTGCAATTTCTGAATCTTCTATATTTCATTTTTATTGGATGAATACAAAATTGATGCCGCGAATGTCAAATGAGGAAGGGATGCATGTTCTTTAAATGTTAGGTTGTTATCAATTAATATACCTAAATATTTAATTTCCTCAATATTCTCAATTTTAGCATATTCCACTTTTATTTCGAATGACCTTTTAAATTCTTCTTATTTCTGGTTGTTGCTAATTTAATAATAATAAATTTGGTTTTTGGAAGTTACCATTACGCCACCAAACTATATTTTGTAACTCATTATTTATAGTATCTACAAGGGTCGTTACATCTTTAGAAGATAAATATAACAGCGTATCATCAGCAAATTGATGTATTTGAGATTTTGAGATCTTATAATATCATTAATATATAATAAGAATAGCAGCGGCCCTTGTGTACTGGCCCTGTGGTACCCCGCTTTTATTTAATATTTCTTCAGATATTTCACCGTTTATTTTCGTTATTTGTTTTCTATTATCTATATAATCCACTAACCAACTTAGAGATATGCCAGTTATACAATATTCTTTCAATTTTTCAATTAACTTTCCCTCTCGAAGCCCGCTTCTAGAAATACAGCCTCTATCATTACACTTTTATCATGTTGTTCTTTCCAGTCATATAATATGTTTTGTACTACTGTTTCACAACTGTGATCTTTTCTAAATCCGGATTAATTTAAGAATAGATTATTCTCTATTCTGTAATTACTTGTTCGAAAACTATTCTTTCGATCAGTTTTTATATAGTCACTAACATATTGATAGGTATCAAATCATTGGGTACTTTTACATCATTAACTTTAGGTATTGGTATAACTGTAGATATTTTAAGAATTGACGGTAGCTTAAATTTAAAAGTGGTTTTTCATCGCTATAATATATATTTTTAAGAAATTTTACTGTTATTTCATCCGGGCTACCCTTATTTGGCAAAGAAAATACGACTTTTTTCAGTTCATTGTAGTCAATAAGTTTAAATGTAGTAAGTGCATTAGTTGATGTTTTAATTTCATCAATAAAACCAATTTGGTTAGTTGTATTTATGCCTGATATAATTTTATCTATGCTATTAATGTAAAAAAATTTCACTTATCGCCCATTTCCGTTCCATAATAATTCCCCCCGATATTAAGGGTTTTATGCATCCCACATTTTTTTTGGATCTTTTTGCAATAGTCGATTTTATTTTCGTAATATATTTTTTCTCTTCAAGTACTGTTTTTTGTGCAACATTTCTCCTATGTTTGTATACTTCTTTATTTAATTGCGTTTTTTGTTATACATTTTATAACTGCGATCTATTTGTTTAATTGCGTCTCGTATTTTATCATTACACCACTCTTGAAACCTGGCTTTAATAACTACTTCCTTTTTAGGTGCAACTTCTTAATTTACTTTTAATAACCGAATTTTTTTTTTAATACATTTATTTAACGTCGGCCTATTTCCACTACTGAGGCCTAACACCGACGCCTGTAGACGAGCTACCCCCAACCAAGAATTTTGCCGAACCTCTTCCCTTAAGAAGAGTAGGGATCTTTTACTTGCCTAACATTTAATAGGCAAGGGACCGACGGCTTTACATCCCCTCCGAAGGATGGCATATCTCCTATACAACCCTCGCCTAAAGTTGTATAGCTTCCGCGCATTCACTGATATACAAGCCGCTGGAAGATGTGTGAGGGGAGAACGCGGTTTCCGTTGGAATGGTCACCCATCCAACTACTAACTGCGCCTGACGTTGCTTTACATCGCATACCGAAGTATGTACATAGTAAAGACGCACCTATGCTCGCCCCATTAATAACCGAATTGAAAAAGTTATATTTGTCGTCGATGTTACTGTGTGTAAAGTTCCAGTTTATTAAGGAAAGTTTTGATTAAGCTCGGGATAATTTATTTTACGGAGGGAAATTAAACGTTTGTCTTGTTTGTCAGATTCTTCTGTATTAAAATTAATACAAACTATATAATGGTCAGCTATTTTAGGTGTTTTATGCACTTTACATTTTAGGTCAATAATATCTGAGAATACTAAGTCGATGATGCTATGTTACATGGCCTATGTCCATTTAACAGTTTTATTTAAAAACTAGTGTTTTGTGGATATTTAGCAGGATTCAGTTTTTGTAAGTGAAACTGTTTTCAACTAACAGGATTTTACATGTACAACTGCTAAACCATTTCACACTGTTTATGTACTTAGTTTTATATCTTAGGAACTTAGTCCTGTTTTTCTATTAACACTATTATGTATTTCGTTCTAAACAGCATCCCAGGAAACAATTAACAATTTGTCTACAAAATTTATTTACATTAGATATCTATTTTTCAATTTTTATATTTTTGTTTACTATGGAGTACATATGGTTATTTTCCTTACCTTTTCTCATTCTATATATAGTAAATCCTATAACATGTAATATGTTTACTGTTATCAATACGTTTTACTATTTATTTACATCTGTTCATATTTGTGGTTATGCACAAAATAGAAATTGCAAAGGCAAATCAGCTGGCGTGGAAATAATAAAATAAACTATTATTATAGATTCCTTTTATCGATTATATGCCACTATTTTAGTTGTGAGTAAAGGAAATTGTAAAATTGCGACCTGCAAGTTGGTGCGCTTAACTTAACCACTGACAGATGGCCATACTTGTACTATTTTTATATTTTATAGCTTTCAATTTAAATAGGGAATTAGATTTCTCATATTTTTTTGGTAGCGGTGTTTTCCAGTAAACAGGACAAAAAGTTTACCTTATCAGTAAAACTCACCAGGAATTCATTTGCTTGCAGCCTTTGTACTGATTCAAACATATATAATTTTTAACTGTGGACTTCAGTAATTGATATTACAATTTTTATATCCCAGTTACAAAGTGTTTAATATGCAGGTAATTTAATTTCATTATACTCATTAAAATTTTTTTAATTAATCTTCAAATTTTGCCTTTGATATAATTTCAATTATTTTTAAAATAAATTTGAATTCAAAGTCAATTCTTTTTAATTTAATAAGTAGTTAAAATACTATATGTACCACATGGTTTTAAAAATATTTTTCTCTTTCCTTTTAATTTTTTTGGCAATTTATAGTTTTTATGAAATCAGCTTTCGTGCAGCTAACTTGCTTATATTCGTGCAGCTAACTTAAATATATTTTGCATAGCTAACTTGCATAAATTTTGAACGTGCTTATATTCTTAGATATTTAAATTCTGAGATACTTCTTCTACATTCCTGCATAGTTTTTGCACAGTTTATCTTTCATAGATAAAATTTCGTTATCTTTTCATTAAACCACATAGTTGGTTAATTTTCCTACAACTTTCACCCCATTGCATTGAGAGATGTAAATTGCCAAGGAAACTTTAAAATTCATTCTTGCAACAAGAGACAATTGTGGGCTTGGATTGCTGTCCCAGAACCAGTCACCTCAACCATAATCAATATATGATACTGGTATAAATTTGTTTTATATATATATATATACATATATTTTAAATTTCAATTTGTCCTTCACACCGATTTGTCTATTTTTCATGTAATACATTTTAACATTCATTTTAAACTATCTTTTTATTTCTCTTACCAACAATTTCAGTCTGATCTATAGTAGACTGGTTATTCGAGAAAAAGAGACGATTTTGATTATTTTACTATAGGTGGTGCCCAATTTAACATCAATTTTTCTTTGTCTCCTTTTCTCGAAATAAACAGAAATCTGTCGCTTATGCTGTACATGTCAGAAAGGGTAAGTTTCTCCACTCTTACGAATGCTCTGGACCCACGGCTCTCTGCTCCGACTTAAACCAGCTAGTCGTCCGCATATGTTGCCTCAATTCTTTCTATGGATAGCACGCGTTCGAGGTCGGTTTATAAAGGAAAGCAGCGCACTTGATTTTTATATTGTTTTAAACTGACATTGAATAAATGATAAAAAATTGCACGTACTTATTAGGGGCGGACGGTTAGTGACATCCTGTACTTGATGTATAGGAAACTAATTAGCATACGGGCCATTTATCTCAATAAAAGGAATTCAATATATAATTATCCACCAGGCATTCCGTCACGTAACCATATAAATTTTTGCCTAGTCCCAAAATATTTAAATCAAATGCCAGGCGTATTACGTATCAGTGTACAAATTAGTTTTCATCATGAAACAAAAGCAACGCCTCGCCCTTATTTCCGCTAAAAACCGGAACAAATAAATCCGGACCAATCTCCCTCATTCAATTTAATAAAAAAAAAACTAATAGCGGCTTTAAAAACCTCTAGCGTCTATGAAATCAAATTTACATTCAGTCTTGGCAACGGCGTCGCTTGTAAGAAACTACTTACACACGTTTTGGCGTCGGTACGGGATTTTCGACGTTTCGATAGCTCATTTTAAAGGCGGGTTTGGGGAGCGGGCTATCGCCGGCTAAACATTACAATTACGTGCCGCTGGCGGGAATAATGCCGCTGAAAAATACCCGAATATATTTATTCTAACGGGATGTGTTAGGCTCGAACGACAACGACTTCATTCTGCATTATTGTGTAATATTTCTCGAAAATTATTATTAGGGTAATGAGCCAGTGGCATAGCGAAAAAGTCGCACTCCTGTGGGAGTTGAACCTTAGGCCTCTAATGTTTTCCCTCTTATTATGTTTTTATTATACTAATGAAAAAATGATGTCAGAATTGTCGGGGGCTGTGGGAGTAGACGTTGTATTAAATTGTTATAGGGTAAAAGTGTAAAAGGGTTTCGGTTGGGACCTACAATTCTACGCCTAAATAAAATTATGAAGTATCGTTTCTTACATTAAAGGTCTTTTAGGAACATACTTTTCAATATTTTAATTATAATTTAAAGATCCAATTTCGCAGCTTTATTATTAGAAATTCTTGTAGTTTCTCAAAAAATTCAACATAAATTACAAAAATTTGATTAAATTAGAACGTAATATAAACATTTTTTCTTCAGTAACAGTCTTTTACTGTCGCTCACGAGCGTCACTGAAAGTACTCGAAGAAAAAATAATTATTTATTTAGTTCATGTTCGACGTTTGAAGTATATATAGCAGTTTTATGAGGACTAAAGTAATTTTTTGTCTCTCGGCTGTTCTTGCCAATTGTCAATTACATCCGCGACATAAAAAGTGTCACTTTTACTCCATGTAAAACAATATACTATTTTCTTCAAACGACAGAAAATCATGACACTTCTTACTCATTTCGTGATATTAAAGTTTGACATTTCAGACGGCTGTGTGTTGCCATTAGCAACGGAAGTAAAAGTACTTTTTCTTCCTCTCGAGATGACTTACTTCCGTTGCTAATGGAAACGCACAGCAAAATTTTTTATCTTTATTTTTTTATAGCTAATCGACGTTTGAAGAAAAAATAACGTGTCTTATTCGGAGTAAAAGTAACTTTTACTTCTAATAAAACAATATACTATTATGACAAGCTTTTTGAACTTAAAACTGCCGTTTCTCTGACACTTCGCCTGACTAGCTTACTTGGTCTCTTATTGCCGCAAACGAGCTCTGAGCGGCAGTAAAAGGCCTTTACTGCCGTTCACGAGCTGCACTAAAAGTAATCGAAGAAAAAAATAACAGTATTTATTTAATTCACGTTCGACGTTTGAAGTAAATATAGCAGTTTTATGAGGGCTGTTCTTGCCAATTGTAAATTACATCCGCGACATAAAAAGTGTCACTTTCACTCCATATAAAACAATATACTATGTTCTTCAAACGACAGAAAATCATGACACTTCTAACTTACGTAAAAGTACTTTTTCTTCCTCTCGAGCGGACTTTAACTTCCGTTGCTAATAACGCACAGCTAAATTATTTATCTTTATTTTTTTATAGCTAATCAGCATTTGAAGAAAAAATAACATGTCTTATTCGGAGTAAAAGTAACTTTTACTCCTAATAAAACAATATACTATTATGACAAGCTTTTTGAACTTAAAACTGCCATTTTTCTGACACTTCGCCTGACTAGCTTACTTGGTCTCTAATTGCCGCTAACGAGCTATGAGCGGCAGTAAAAGACTTTTACTGCCGCTCACGAGCTGCACTAAAAGTGATCGATGAAAAAATAACAGTATTTATTTAATTCACGTTCGACGTTTGAAGTAAATATAGCAGTTTTATGAGGGCTGTTCTTGCCAATTGTAAATTACACCCGCGACATAAGAAGTGTCACTTTTACTCCATATAAAACAATGTTCTTCAAATGTCAGAAAATCATGATATTTCTTACTCATTTCATGACATTAAAGTTTGACATTTCAGACGGCTGTGCGTTGCCATTAGCAACGGAAGTAAAAGTACTTTTTCTTCCTCTCGAGCTGACTTACTTCCGCTGCCAATAAAAACACACAGCTAAATTATTTACCTTTATTTTTTTTATAGCTAATCGACATTTGAAGAAAAAATAGCATGTCTTATTCGGAGTAAAAGTAACTTTTACTCCTAATAAAATAATACACTATTATGACAAGCTTTTTGAACTTAAAACTGCCGTTTCTCTGACACTTCGCCTGACTAGCTTACTTGGTCTCTTATTGCCGCAAACGAGCTCTGAGCGGCAGTAAAAGGCCTTTACTGCCGTTCACGAGCTGCACTAAAAGTAATCGAAGAAAAAAATAACAGTATTTATTTAATTCACGTTCGACGTTTGAAGTAAATATAGCAGTTTTATGAGGGCTGTTCTTGCCAATTGTAAATTACATCCGCGACATAAAAAGTGTCACTTTCACTCCATATAAAACAATATACTATGTTCTTCAAACGACAGAAAATCATGACACTTCTAACTTACGTAAAAGTACTTTTTCTTCCTCTCGAGCGGACTTTTACTTCCGTTGCTAATAACGCACAGCTAAATTATTTATCTTTATTTTTTTATAGCTAATCAACATTTGAAGAAAAAATAACATGTCTTATTCGGAGTAAAAGTAACTTTTACTCCTAATAAAACAATATACTATTATGACAAGCTTTTTGAACTTAAAACTGCCATTTTTCTGACACTTCGCCTGACTAGCTTACTTGGTCTCTAATTGCCGCTAACGAGCTATGAGCGGCAGTAAAAGTCTTTTACTGCCGCTCACGAGCTGCACTAAAAGTAATCGAAGAAAAAATAACAGTACTTATTTAATTCACGTTCGACGTTTGAAGTAAATATAACAGTTTTATGAGGGCTGTTCTTGCCAATTGTAAATTACATCCGCGATATAAAAAGTGTCACTTTCACTCCATATAAAACAATATACTATGTTCTTCAAACGTCAGAAATAACATGTCTTATTCGGAGTAAAAGCCACTTTTGTGACTCGTCACAAAAGTATCACTTTTACTCCTAATAAAACAATATGTTATTGTTGTACTACCAATAAAATAGAGTCTAAATGGAATACAGTGGTTAAATATATAAGTTTGGTACATCTAAGTCTATAATTTCGTTTTCTAAACACATTTAAATTGTTGATATCTATTTTAAGATATTTGAATTGAATTATCAAAATTTTTATCACCTTCAGATAATTGGCTCCATACTAAAATATTTTATATACGATAATTCAGAAAAGCTATGCCTATTCCAGAACCACCATTATTCCACTACATATTCTCGTGAGATGTTCTACTATCCGCTATTCGTTTTTTCATAAATATAATTTTATTCAATCAGCGTACATCCTCTTGTTCAATTTTCCAGGAAAATTGTAAATACTAACCTGAATACGGCTTTCATTTTGTTTGTAATGCATGTTTTTTTGTAGAAAAGTGAAAGATGCGAGTAGTCTTTTTAAGTAAATTTACATCGTGAAAGGTTTTGTAGTTATTTAATGGAATATCGATTGCTTTTAGTAATAGATTGCAATTATAAATGTATATGACAAATAAGTAGGTACATCTTTATAATTTATATAACTTCATTACTTGTACGGAAATGCACATTTATGCATATCTTTCATATACTTCTGAATAGTCACGTTATCAACATAACAAAGAGAGGCTAGGTGTTTATTTGTTAATTCAGTGCTATACAATTCTCATAATATAGTTCTGAATAAATTATACTTTAAAAAACTCACTTAATAATGAGGTCAATGAATAGGGATCAACCAAGCAATTGCTGTCCATAATATTTACCGGAAAATGTACAGATTTTGAGTCTTAAGTATTTCAGAATCGGAACAAAATGATTTGGAGAAGTCGCTATCAGTTTACTTTATGACATGATTTTATCAACAAACAATAATTTTACATGTCTCTAAAGTTAATAATAGTATATATTAGAACACCGTTGTTTAATTTGATCGCCCAACATGAATTGATAGCAAAAAACGATTGATTGATATCAATACCGCAAAAACCACAACAAAATTGTTTATTTTGTTTTTAGTATTACTGTTGCGGGATATCAAAAACAGAGATGAACTTTTACGTTGCCGGTTTAATTGTTAACGATTTGCTACCAGTCAGTTTTTTTCACCATATAAAAAACCACCAAGCCAAAGCCAAACTATAGATATACAGGGTTGTTGCTTAAACTCCAACCTTTCTTAGGGCCGATCTTTTCATCTTCCATTAAATTTATTCAGCGGATAAATTCTATGGAAACGATTATTGATATAATTGTAGCCAAGGAAATTATTTCCCAAATAAATTTAATGGATGATGAAGAGACCGGCCCTTAATCTCGTATACTATTGAAGATATGAAAACTTCGCAAACACAAAACTTACAGCACTTTAAATATGCCGTTAGATCTCAATAATTATAATGTAACAAAGTACTTCACTTTGTACCAACCCCTTTTTAGCAATGACTTCTAACTCAAATCATTACGAATTTAAATGATATTGAATAGCGATTGTTCCTCAAATATTACATACTGAAGCTATGTATACTTATGCTATAGCATTCTACTTTTTACATATACCGAGTGTCCACAAGATAAGTAACCTCTCCACTTTTTACTTTATTTTTTAAGACAAAAATTTCACAGGATAGAGGATTTTGGCATAAAACTTACAGTATTTGACCTGGCCAGACTCAAAAATACATTTTCGGCTTAACATGAAGGGCTAGGAAGAATATGTATAGAATAATTAATTACATTATGAGCTTTTAACTAGCCCTTCAATACAATTTTAAAATTTAAAATCGGGCCAAAAATCCTTGTTAATCTTGAAGTTTGAATACCTTAAGGTACCTACCTATGTCTGTATGTGCTATTATCAATACTGAACATTTTAAAATTGGTTTTAACAAGAAAACCTAAATTAAATATTTCTGAGGGTGTCGTAAGATAAAAGCGAAACGTTGCATTTGCAATAAGTTAGTTAGTTTTATATAAACTGGCAGTGTATCTTGGGATCTGGTCAGGCCAAAAATGTAACTTTTTCATCCTGAAAATTAAAGAGAAAAGTGCAAGGAATAACCGATCCTGTGGACGTCCGGTATAACAGGAACTACACTTTGTTAATATTCAAAATCTACATAGGCGATGGAGAATGACGTGATCCTGTACATTTTTAGCACAAAACTTAAGCATTTTTTTATTACCTTACCAACCTGTAATGGGTTGTAGGGCTGTTCGAGAAACAAAACAAAAATAAATAAAATATGCAAACAGAAATCAGGATTTTGAGTTTGCTTTTAGTAAAGATCGAACTGGGTAATTTTCGTTTGCCAGTAAATGGAAGACGAGATCTGATAGCAGATTTACGGTTAGTTGGAATCTGCAACATTTTCTCCGCTTCAGCTCCAGGTAAAGATAAATTGTTTCCTTTTTAGCTACACGCACACACAACAACTTGAGTAGTTTTAATTTGTTTAATACGAAATTGAAATACAACACTACTAAAAGCAAACCCACTGTAACAAAGAAAAATTCTTACCTTTAATGGCCGGATCTGGATGATGATGGCAATTCGACACTTGACATCCCCTTCTTTGTTCTAAGCTAGGACAATGCCTGCCACCATTTTGGGGCTGCACTTTTATGGACCTGGTCCTGGACATCGTCCCAGGACCGCAGTCCGCATCGCAAGACGTCCAAGGGCCCCATGGAGTCACTTGGCAGTCAACAACTGGAAAGAAATAATGTATTAGCTAAAAAAAAGATTTAATTGTGGTATAGATAAAACAGCAGATTTTAGTTAAAAATAAAGCTTTATACTTATTTACCATCTATGTATATAAACATTTTATTTGAGCTATACATATATATGATTTATACAAATTTCATGAAAGCGTTTTAAATATTTGTCTGGCAAATATGCGAAAAATATTACTAAACTAGCAAATATTCGCATATTTTCTGTTTTAACTGTGAATATATTTTAAATTTCATTAATTTGCCAATATTTATAAACATGCTAAAAATTGGTGTTATTAGTGTTATTTTCAACGTAAATAATGGTTTTAAAAATTCGTAAATTTCAGTGACGCATAAATTGAATGAATTGCAATTTTTTTATTACTACAAGTTCATCGCTTTAGACCAGGGCCAATCCTGTTTAAGGCAATAAAAATTCTTAGCAGTATACGAATATTCGGAAAATGTAGTTAATGGTGTAAATAATTAAGGAAAAATCGTCCAGACTGAGTAAAAGTTCGGGAACGGGGGTTGGGGTGGTAATATATACATTTTTAGGGGTTGGTACTCGTTTTTTTTGCGATTTGCGGCTAAACTATGCATCCTATCGAAAAATGTTGAACGTAAAAGTTGTAGATAATGAAAAATTCTTTTCTAATTGATCATTATTGACCATAACCTCAAAATTATCGAGAAAAATGCAAAAAACCGTTTATTCGGTTTTTAATTTATAACTATCGCAAAAATGTTTATATTTTCATGAAAATTGGTGAAAATGTTCTTTTTTGTGTTTCAAACAAGCCCAAATTTTTTCAAAGCGAAATATTTAATTTTCGATGTTTTATGAAGAAAATAAAGAAAAAAGACCTAATTTTCAATCGAAAAATTTGGTTAGCAAATTTTCGATTAATGAACTTTACTAGTGCTCATTTTTTTCGTTGAAATCTCAACTTTAATATAAAATTAAAATATAATATTGCTTATATACAAAAATATCGTTAAAAAAGCGAAAAACTGAAAAACTACTTTTTAAAAATCGAGTTTTCGGTGAAAATCATGATTTTCTTTTTCTTTATTGTAAATAAACGTTTACATTCATAAAAAGCGTTAATTCTCATACAATACTATGTTATACAAGTAATGTACATGTACCTAACTATTCTCGGCTTTCAAAGTCCCGAAAACATTATTTAAACTGCAATTAAATAGGTAAAAATTCAAAAAACACAAAGCCTGTGAACTAAGAAAATTTGTTAATTATTTCTTGTGATTCGTAAGTATTTACAAATTATCACGTCAAAGTCTTATATTTGATTATAAAATACAAAAATTAAAAGTAAAATAATTTTATTGAAATCTTTTTTTCTTCGTGGGCAATTCTTCATCGCCAGAATTCAGTATCATTATTTTTATTATTATTTATTAGACAGCAGGTACCGTCTTCGTCTTCGATGTCCTCGAGACTACAATTTTATTCGTACAACGATTTTTCGGCATTAGAACATTTATTAGAACCGTGACAATTTGAGCACAGATTTGTGCACTTTAAACCATGCTTGCGACACCCACATTTGCTATTCGCAGCTGCAGCAGATAATTTTCAATAAATTTTCAGGAATTAATTCTTGTTCTGTAAATATAGGTACGATGCCATTAACGTGATGTTTCCATCCCCAATCTGTAGCTGTTAATTGATTACCAAGCCAACTTTGTATTTGAAAATATACCCTGTAACAATGTTGCTTAGCTGCCCCTTCACTTGGAGGTAATTTCTTCAAATGAAATGAGGATTTAACAGTAGCCGTTCGGTAGAGTTCAAATCTTTTGTAAATAGAAGCTATTATTTTTAATCCATTTTCGGTAATCGTTTGTTTGTCTGCATTTGTATTGTAAAAAATTTCTGCAAGATTTGGTAAATGTTTATCGGCCAATAATGATTTTATAATTGTTTTTTTTTCTTTCCCAGCAAAACTGGAAGTTGTATCGCAGCCAGAAAAACAATGCAAAAATGCTACAATATGTTTATGTGATTTATGTTTAAAACTATTAGAGGTGTACTAAGTATCATTAATATTTCCTGCATCAGGTTTGTGGAAATAGATATTCAATTCATGTGAACTGAATTGATTTAAAAGAACTAAAAGATCTATGTCTTGACCAACAACTACCACTATTTTATCGGAGTTTTTTGCTACTTCAAGGGATGTATTGATAATTAGGGAATCTGCATCTTCTTCATATAACTATTTTTTGCGTAGTTGTTTTGTACATAATGTAAATATTTTTGAGTTATTTCATTAATTGTATCGTTTTTTTGCCAGATTACTTTGTGTAAGAGAAACCCGCCATCAACAACGTGTACAATATTGCTCGAAGTTGGTAGCGAATCGATGGTCGCAAATTCTATGTATAAATGTGACTTAACATTTTTTCTGAAGCCATTGTCTGTAAACAACGACACAGGAAGTAGAGCAAGCTCGTACTGTAAATAATTTTTCATATCATCTGTGCTGCTGATATTTCGCGAAATTCTCTGAAATAATAGTAATGGATCAATTGTAACAGTCTCACCTCAGTTAGGTACATGTATATTACTTGTATAACATAGTATTGTATGAGAATTAACGCTTTTTATGAATGTAAACGTTTATTTACAATAAAGAAAAAGAAATTCATGATTTTCACCGAAAACTCGATTTTTAAAAAGTAGTTTTTCAGTTTTTCGCTTTTTTAACGATATTTTTGTATATAAACAATATTATATTTTAATTCTATATTAAAGTTGAGATTTCAACGAAAAAAATGAGCACTAGTAAAGTTCATTAACCGAAAATTTGCTAACCAAATTTTTCGATTGAAAATTAGGTCTTTTTTCTTTATTTTCTTCATGAAACATCGAAAATTAAATATTTCGCTTTGAAAAAATTTGGGCTTGTTTGAAACACAATAGAGAACATTTTCACCAACTTTCATGAAAATATAAATATTTTTGCGATAGTTATAAATTAAAAACCGAAGAAACGGTTTTTTGCATTTTTCTCGATAATTTTGAGGTTATGGTCAATAATGAACAATTAGAAAATTTTAGATTTTTTCATTGTCTACAACTTTTATATTCAATATTTTTCGATCGGATGCATAGTTTAACCGCAAATCGCAGAAAACAAGTACCAACCCCTAAAAATGTATATATTACCACCCCAAACCCCCTTCCCGAACTTTTACTCAGTCTGGACGATTTTTCCTTAATTATTTACACCATTAACTACATTTTCCGACCATTCGTATACTGCTAAGAATTTATCGTCTATTACGATATTTTAAACGGTTTGGCCCTGGTCTACTTGTCCAGTTGAACAGAATAATTATTTAAAGGTACAAAACTGCTCAGAAAGATAAAAGTCCAATTAAAGGGCAGGGAGATACAAATAATAAAGATAATTTAATATATACAGGGTGTTCCAATTAAAACTCCCAACACCAATTACTCGAAAATTGAAAGAGGTAGTAAATTTCTGTAAATGGCAGATAACTGGTATGATGAAGAGCTATATTTCGAGTTATAATAGATGCCGACGCCGTTGACGGTTTAGGCGTCACGACGACCGGAACAAAATTTTCGATGGCAGGAGTTTGGAAAATAAAAGATACCAGTAGTATTTTTAATTCTGAAGTTTTTTTATTATTAGAAATTTTTTAATTTTTTTGTTCGTTCCAGAGTTATTTGACATGGAAAGTGTAAATACCCTTTATTAAAATTTGCCAATTTGATAAATTGTCTGCATCTAATAGGCTGTTACTATTCTGTTAACCTAAATTTTAACAATCAAAACAGACAGATTAAAAGACAGGTAGTGAATATCACTTTTATTTACATAAGTTGAACAGTATCGTTGAAATATTTAAACAGAAAAAAATATGTGTTTTAAACATAAGTCGTTTTTTAAATCTAAAATCTAAAGTAAATAAAATATTTTATAGCAATTGTTCAAAACTTTCTCCACTTGCCCGAAGGCAGCAGTCATACCGGCGTCTTAACTCAAAATTGCAGTTCTTAACAGAATTCTTCTATTTATAGCTGCACAAGATGCAGTTATTTTATTTTGGAGATCCGCCATATCCTCAATAGGCTCTAAATATACGGTGTTTTTCAACTGACCTCAAAGAAAAAAGTCGAGAGGGGTCAAATCCGGTGACCGTGCTGGCCATTGTAGTGGACCGTATGTCCCAATCCAATGATTGAGGTACAGTATATTCAATAATCTGTTACAATTTGAGCATTGTGAGGTTAGGCCCCATCTCGTTGAAAAATAATGTTCTTCTTAGTTTTAATCGGGACATCTTCTAACAGTTGACGTAATAATCTTTGAAGAAAACTCCGATAACGATCACCATTTAAAGTACCTTCGTAAAAGTGAGGTCCTATTAAATATCCATTGAGTATACCACACCATACATTTATACCAAAAACGCGCTGGTTACCTGTTTCAGTAATCCAACGGAAATTGTTTTGTGCCCAGTAACTGCAATTGTGTCTATTCACAACTCCATTGTTGTGAAATCTATTCCAAAGTAATTTTTTAAAGATATTTTCATCACGGTAAAGTAAATAATCAAATCTTGCCAGAAAATTAATGCGCCTTTCGGGGTCACCTGGCTCTAACTTGTGTTTAAGTTTCGTTTTGTAAGGATGGTATTTATTTTGCTTAAGAATTCTTCTGGTAGAATTTATGGAGGTGTTAATATTTCTCTGAAGTTCTCTCAAAGACATCTTCGGATTATCATTAATCTGTTGGAGAACCAATGCAACGTTAAAATCATTTGTTGCTGGTTTTGATCGTTCCCGTTTTGGCTTTTCAAATGCACCGAAATTCACTAAATTTCTACATAAATTCAAAATTGTTTCATGATCTGGCTTTCTTCTATCAGGATAACGCTGTGAGTAAACACTTTTCGCTTGCCACGCATTTCGCTTGCCACGCATTTCGCTTACACTCACCGTAAACCAACACCATGTCTAGCTTTTCTTGTTTCGTGTATTGACCCATTTCTTTTCCCAAAAATTAATCAGATATTAAAAACTACTTGAAAATAAACACCAAAATAAAAAATTAACACTGTTTTTAACTAATGACAACTGTTTTGATAGTTAAAATTAAGGTTAACAGAATAGTCACAGCGTATTAGATGCAGACAATTTATTAAATTGGCAAATTTTAATAAAGCATATTTACACTTTCAAAGTCAAATAACTCCGAAACGAACGAAAAAAAAAAAAATTGTAATGATAAAAAACTTCAGAATTAAAAGTACTATTGGTATCTTTTGTTTTCCAAATACCTGCCATCGAAAATTTTGTTCTGGGCGTCGCGACGCCTAAACCGTCAAAGGCGCCGGCATCTATTATACGTTGAAATATAGCACTTGATCACACCAATTATCTACCATTTACAGAAATTTACTACCTCTTTCAGTTTTCGAGTAATTGGCGTTGGGAGTTTTAAGTGGAACACCCTGTATATATATATATATATATATATATAGTTTTTGAAATTAAAAAAATTTCTTTTTATGCATACTTAACCGTCCACCGGATGAAAAAAAATCAATGACTATTTTTATGACAAAATAAACCGCAAATATGAAAATAATATTTATTTTAAAAAAACAGTGGTGTATCATTCTTTTTTATTAAAAATAATGCAGAGCATGTTGACAGGGAAGCCACTGAGGAAAATTTAAAAAACATTTATCCTGGAAAAAATGTATTGAAAAGAAAGCAGTTTTATTGGCGTAAAACTAATTGAATTTTTAAATTTCAACACCCTGTATCTGTTGCGGACTTATTATATTCATATAAAGAATCTTTCTTAAAATCAACCAAGGATTATCGCCCTTTCGGTTCAGCATTCAATTATGAAACACCCTATATAGTATTCCAATTAATAATTAGATCTTCAGAATTCCTTTACTATGGGTTTATAACCGTTTAATTCAACATCACGAGATGTAATGTTGTGGTCAGAAAAACACACATTTAAGACTTTTACATTTCTAATATACATATCAGTATTAGTTACACCTAGTTGTTTCGCTTTGAGCAGTTATTCTAGTGGGATCGAATTCCTGCTTAGTAATTGGAATGTTCTTTTGGGCAGTGTATTCTTAAATAAATAAATACATGATAAGAGCATCTTTATCTCCAGAGTACGGAGGCGTGGCCCTGAAGAATAGGTTAAATTCGATGTAATACTTTTATGGGAGTTTATATAAAGCAACTCCAAGTTCGATCAGCGTTACTTAATCTTGTTTGTCTGCAAACGTACACTTTAATTTTCAGAAGTCACGTAAATGGTTTATCCGGTTTATTTATGCCCTTGCAGCATGTTTTAAATTCACTCTATAACGGTGAAATAATGTAATTGTGCTTACGAAGTGATATGTTGCTCTGAATAATTTGTAGTGTAGAGTTGGTGATCAAATTTACTAAGGTGTCTCGTTAAGGCTGAAAGCTTCTTGAATGACATTTCTCAGGTGGCTGAAAATGTAACATCCCTAATACTCGCACCCATCAATTTTTACAAGAGAATTTAAAATAATTTTTATATTACAAAGGATAATAAAATAATAAATTTTAACTTTGGCTCCGTATATCTATTATTTATGAACCACCATGTTTTTGTGAATTTGCAGCTTTAACTAAAATCGCATATAAGTGCATACCAATGCATTTATGTGACAGATATTTTAATGTTTTATTTTTTTAGATGGGAAAACTGTTTGCCGAGCTCACAAAGAGATCATTTATTGAACCTATCGGACAGTGACAAATAGGCAAATGTAATAGTTTAGTAGCTGGATAAGCAACAATCACCAGTGATGGACTTTCAAAGTATACAACTTTTCCTCTGATATAATATCATCGATACATTGAAGGGAAATAAACGTAAATTTGCCCATTCATTCTGGGAAATAAATATTTTTGTCAATTACCTTGGGGTAATTTGTAATAAAAGTACATTAAAAGCTTTAACAAAACTGTTATATCAAGTTTTAAGCAGCCCTGCAATTTAAAACAATACAACTGAAAGAAAACAGCGTCTATAATACTGATTAAGGTCCAAGAGAGAGAAATCCGATAAGCAAATATTTATTGTTTTTTGCCGTAACTTTTTTTTAATACATATGTTGGTAAAAAAAGTATAAGGCTACTTAAGTAGAACTATGACAGGATTGACAGGTGTAGTGATATGAATTTTCACTCAATAATTTCAGTTGTTTGCAACATTAGTCAATTTAAAACTACAAGACTTCCCCCATTCTATGTATACAAATTATACAAATGTAACAAAAATTATACAAATGTAACAGAAATTAAACAAATTGTACTAGAACTGAAAAATAATAAGGCACCAGGTCCAGATGATATTAAAAATGAATTATTAAAGTCAACAATTGATACTATTGTGGATCCACGTATTTTATTATAAATAAATGCATTGAATGTGGAGAGTTTCCTGCGCATTTTAAAAAGGCAATCATTAGATCAGTTTTCAAAGGAGGAAGTAAAACAGATGTATCAAATTATCGTCCAATTTCTTTAGCCTCTTCTTTCGCAAAATTGTTTGAAAAAATTATTAAGTCACATTTAATTGATTATCTAAATAAAAATAAAATTTTATCTGATATGCAGTTTGAACTTCAAAAAGACCTCTCAACCTAAGATGCAATAGCAAAAGTGATATCAACAATATACGATGCTATGGATAACAAGAAAGCATGTCTGGGTGTTTTTGTTGATTTAGCAAAAGCCTTTGACACCGTCAGTCATGGACTTTTGCTAGAAAAACTTGAAAACTTTGGAATTAGAGGTAATGTCTTAAAATTATTTAAAAGTGTTTTGGAGGAAAGGAAACAAAAAGTTGAAATAAAAAATGTCTTAAGCAAAGAGCAAACTGTAACCTGAGGAGTACCACAGGGTACAGTTCTAGGACCTGTGTTGTTTACTATATTTAAACAGCTTACTTACATTGAATTCTTCTGGAACAATAATATCATTTGCTGATGATACAGTTATTTTGTATACCGGGCATACCTGGGATGACGTGAGACATTTGGCTGAAAGGGATGTAAAGAAAGTTTTTGATTGGTTTAGTACGAATTCGCTAACAATAAACGTAGATAAAACTAAAATTATTCCCTTACGTACCTACCTGACTGCAGCACCATATCAGTAAATAATCTTTTAATTTCACTAACTCGATCTATTAAATACCTCGGTATTTTTATTGACTCGCATTTAAGATGGCATATACATGTAAACAATACAATAATACAAATTCGGGGCTTAATGTTTAAATTTTATCAATATCGACAGATACTACCCTTGAATCATCTTAAAATATTATACTATGCTTTTATCGAATCCGTTATTCAGTATAGCATAATTGGTTGGGGAGGAGTAAGGAAAACGTATCTGATACCTCTGGAAATTATTCAGAAAAAAATTCTAAAAATCATATATTTTAAACCGTTCCTATACCCCACGGAACAATTATTTTCGGAACTTAATATACTAGATTTGCGGCAGCTTTACGCTAAGAATATCCTGTTATTTTTGTTCCGAAATAAACAGTACATTGGTAGGATAAATCATGAACGTAATACCAGAGAACAAGAAGCGGTTCACTTTATTATACCCAGGGCTCATAAGAGTATTGGTCAAAGATACTTTGTTTACATTGGGCCGAAATTGCTTAATATTTTGCCGATATCTCTAATAAACATAAAAACAAAACATCTATTCAAGAAAAAAGTATTAGCGTGGATGACTTCAAATGATGGAAATATGCTCTATAATATTATGTAGTTACAAAATTAACTATACTTTGATTGTGTATATCTCCTTGTGAATATTAATTTCGATATTTTCTGTTTTCTTAGTACAATTTTTAAATTTAAATTAACTAATTTTGCAAACAACTGAAATTATTGAGTGAAAATTCATATCACTGTGCCTGTCATAGTTCTACTGAGGTAGTCTTATAATATTTTTTTTTACCAATAAGTACATGTATTAGAAAAAAAGTTATGCCCAAAAATAATAAATTTTCCTTATCGGATCTCTCTCTCTCTTGAATATGGCCACTTTAATACTCTAATGTACAGCTTTACGTGTCATGTTTCGCAGTTTTCTTGTAAAACTTTTCATTAAAACCGGTCCTGTGCGGAAGAACTACGGTCTTGGGTAACTAGATTAATCGAAAGATTACCTGCTTTCAGATTGATTTGTTGGGCAAAAAATAGACCAATTTTCCCTAAACACTGAGCAGCTCCAAGATGGAAAACTTCCGGAGACGTCAGAACCGGGAGCCCGGAGATGTATTTCTTAGGTTTAAATTAAAACTCTTTCGTTGGAAGTTCGTTAGGCGCTGTTGGCTTATCTGTAGTTTTGTATTCTGCATGTTAAATCAGGGCGGTACTTTCCATTTTGATTAGAAATGGGGTTTAGAGGAAAATGCCACTGATAATCTTTCGAACGCTATATTTCATCTTCTTCTTCTGATTTATTTTAAAATAATATTAACCATTAATATATTGTGATATTTTTTCTAGTATTTTCAAAGCATGTATAGAGTTATTCATTATAAATTATCCACCCAAAGTTTTAAATAAAAGTTGTGTAGTTATGACTAAATTTTGTTGAATGCTATCAAAAGTAAAGTAGCGTGCAGCTTACAGGGATACAAAAAATATATTTTTTTAAATATTATTTAACTGGTGAAAGTTATCTAGGACTCCTCCAAAATTAGATTCAAGGTAAAATTAACAAACCACCACAAAATTTCAAAAATAGTGGGTACTTTTATCAAGAAGGGGCAGGATTTCAATGCTCATATCGTCCGCAATTGCCTAAATGAAACTTATGTGGAATAATGGATTGGTATCAATGGTCCAGTAAGGTGGTCACCTAGATCACCTGATCTGACTCCCCTCGATTATTATTTGTGGGGATGTCTTAAGAATAAAGTTTACTCCAAATCACTAACAACATTAGAAGACCTGCGAAATAGAGAACACAAACATTTCAGGAAATTATCAACGATAAGTTTAGAAATGATGTAATTTAAATAAGACTGAACTTTGCGTTATGGAGAACGGGCGTCAGTTTGAATACATAACTGGATACTCATTAAGAAATTAAAAGCTATTTTATACTTTAAACGAGGATAATTGAAACTGGTCAGTGTTAAAGCACAGGACCGTGCGCTCTGAACTTGATAGTTTGTCCTATATATTTAGCAATGGTATCGAGATTCGAATGGTAGTTGAAATTGTGCAGGCGAGTCCGAGACTGGCAATGTAATCAGCCTGAATGAACCATCTACGACTACACTGGTTTAAAGATAATAAAACGGACAGGCCTACTAGCATAAAAAAAACTCGTAAATGTAGTCAACGGTGGACATGTGCTGTGCTGTTAATGTGCCAGTGCAGTGCGTAAATACCTGTTATAATATCAAGCGTAGGAGTTTAGTTAGTTATTGTTCATATTTATAAATATTTACTACTATATAAAAGGTAAAATATTTTAATTATTTACTAATTTATCATGGCTTTCTGGAGACCATTTGAAACAGAGGATAATATAATAACGCCCAAAAATCTTATCATTTTCTTATGACATGCATTTCTATTTACCTCCGCCCATGTACAATAAAGAGATGCCGGCTTTTAGTTTTTATACGGTTTCAATTAAGTTCGCTTATACTTTACAATAAAACTTTCAAAACTCATGTGATTTTGGTATTATTTTGATTTAATTTTAATTGTTTAATAGTAAGTTTGCTGAAGCTCTCGTGTATTGACTTTGTGTCATGTTTTTAATTAGGAGGAGGATCTAAAAATATTAATGAATACAAGGAAATGATCTAGTCAAAGCGAAAAAAAATTCTCATGATACCTACATATCCCAGTCACCAAATTCACGGAAAGCTATGCCGAAAATTGTTAATAATTATAAACCAAAAACAGGATTGTTTAGATGGAATCTCACCAACAGAATTCAACGTATACAAATATTGCCACTGATTTAATAAATGAACTACATCCTTGCGATGATACATTTGAAGTTTATTTGAGGAATTTAAATACTGATAGTATACTAGGGAATTTTAGTTTCTTCACAGTATTATACATACAAGTTCTAGATATAATAAATAACTTAAAGAAAACCAACAATGAAAAAATTTTGAATTCTACCAAGTATGTTATTTAATTCCTTTAACAAACCCCATAAACTGGTGTATATTGTACCTATTCATAAAAAAGATAACATAACCTCTAATTACAGACCTATTTCTATTACACCAATTTTTGAGAAAATATTTGAGGTTATACTGAAGTTACAATTTTCACATTATTTTAAAGTCAATATTCTCTTTAGTAAACACCAGTTCGGCTTTAGAAGTAATATGTCAACAACGCATGCTACAAATAAATTAACTGAAATTATAAAGACTGGTTTGAGGAAGGACAAAGTGTCACACAATATCTTGATTTAACTAAAGCTTTTCATCGTGTTTCACATAAAATCTTAGTTTTTTTTTTGTAAATTTAGTAACAGCAGTATAGAGCTTATTAAACCTTACCTCACTAACCGTCTTCAGTTTGTGTCTATAGACAGTAATAAATCGGAGCCACGCGTTATTACGGAGGGTGAATCTCAAGGTTCGGTACTGGGACCATTGTTTTTCCTTATTTATGTCAACGATTTACCCAGTATCATCCTTAGTGCTGATTTTGTCCTATTTGCTGATAATACAACTTTTATATCAAAGAATCAGCATATAAATAACTTGTTACCAAATGTTTACGATACACAGTCGTTAGTTCAAGAGTGGTTGATCTTAAATACATCTAAATCTGAGAATATGGTATTCTTATTACGCCAAATCAATGCTAACATGCAAAATGATACAGCTGATTGTGTAAGTTCCTAGGAGTTTACTTGGATAATAAATAAGAACTTGGCAAAACCACACAAACTTCGTCTGCAAGAATATTTCCAGCACCTGGAACGACTGGTGGTCGAGAGATGAGCGCACTTGCCTCTCACCCAAAAGTTCCGGGTTAGATCTTTGGCAGTGGAAAATACTATGAGAGGTATTTTTCCACTATACACGAATATTGGGTGTGTGTCCCTTGTCTCTAAATGTGTAGCCCCCTCCCAAACAAGGCTTTTCTAGAGCCTTCTGGGATAAAGGGGGTCGTAATTACCTGTGGTGTTATTATTTTTATGTTATACTCTTGTGCAAAAATGAGAAAAACAAATCTCAAAGTAGGTCATGACATCATTATTTTATTTTTTCTCTTTTCGACGATATAAAACAAGTCACAAAAATTTTAACTGATATTGTCAATATTTAATATTTTACGAAAACCACGTAGAGGGCATCGTAAGGATGTTGAAGATCTTAAAATATTGGCGGTAATCGTCTCTATAATTTAGACCAGCAAGGACTCTGATACACTTTCTTTGAAGACCAAAGATTTTTACACTGTGAGCTGAATGCCCCCAATTAAGGATAGTTGAGTGAAAAACCGCATGGTATGCTGTTATAAGAACTTGCTTTGATATAGTGGATACTAGATTTCTTAGTAAAAATATTTTTTTGACAAGGTTGTTGATAAATTTACTATGTGTTCTTCCCAGGTTAGCTTGGGATCGATGGACACGCCGACGAATTTTACCACATTATCGTAATTGATACTGTCACGGCGAAAAGTAAAAGTTTGTAGTTGGGTCTTATCCTGATTCAAGTTCAATTTATTTGCAAGAAACCACTGCTTTATATTAGCTTGTGTATTCACAACACTCTCGGATAAACAATTGAAATCCTTGTCAGAGTGAAGAGCCGTAGTGTCATCAGCAAATAGTATAAATGTAGTGTTGTCGTCACAGTTCGCAAGATCATCAATGTAGATAATGAATAGAATAGGGTCAGGAAACGATCCCTGTGGTACCCCGTGCTTTATCATTATGTGCTGTGACACATTGCTGTTGTATGACACATACTGCATTCTGTCCGACAGATAGGATTGCATAAGTGATTCGCTATTATCATCGAACTGTATAATCTTAGTTTTTCCAAGAGAATGTTATGAGAGACACAATCAAAGTTATAGTTCGATTTGGGTGCGAAGCATCTGGAAATCTATCTTTGTAAACTGTGACTGTCATCTCAGCGTCAAAATTGCACTGACAATAAATGCTAACCATATCGAATTTGTTATTATTGTTGTACATCATAATTACTGATATAGTCGAGGCAAGAATTCAAGCGATACACGTCACAGATCGATTTCATAAATAAGACAATACTACTAAGAATCATGAAGCCCCATTAAACTGTACCTATTTCTGAAAAAAGCTTAATAACTGGGTGTCAAGAATTACTCTTTTTAACGTAATTAATGATTAAAATTATGTTAGTATTAAATTTTTTTTAATGAGATCACTCGTGACGTGCATCGCTTGAATTCTTGCCTCGACTTTATAAAACTTGTCTTAGAACTCGACAACGCAACGTACAACAGTGACAATCTGTTAAATTTGTTAATAACTGGATACATTGTTCTTCACTAATCATGGCATAGCTGATTTTTAGGATTCAATAATATGAATTGTGGTTTTCGTAAAATATTAAATATTGACAGTATCAGTTAAAATTTTCATTGGAAAGAGAAAAAATAAATGGAATTAATGGTGTCATGGCCTACTTTGAGATTTGTTCTTTTCATTTTTGATCAAGAGCGTATGTCAGAGCCAACTGCGTTTTTCGAATTTTTTTATACAAATTATTATTCTTATTGTCCTTGCCGTCAACTTTCATCCCTTTAACTTTTTTCGAATCTCCTCAAATAAGGAAGCTATAACTTTGTGGTTTTCCTATTTTTCATTTTTTGTAATATATTTCACAAAGTAGACTATGGATAACAAATTTCTTTTTACTGAAGTAAAGCTCACAGAAAATGGGAACTTTATTCTTCTACAATAATAATAATAATAATAATAATAGTTTATTGGTGTCACTAATACAAAAGTATTTTACACAAGTCATTGGTATGACATAAAAATAAAAAGTAGTATAAATTGTATAATAAAATAGATAAAATTTAATAAAACACATATATAAAAAGTAATATATATATATATATATATATATATATATTGTTATTATACATGATTTGCAGGAAACAACTACTCAGCGGGCAAATACCCCGACCTGCATTGAATTATACCTTACAAATCATGAAAGATTGGTAGCCAATGTCATTTGTCAATTCCCCGACCAGACATAGACCGGTTTCGAACTTATTAGTTCTCATCAGTATGCCATAGGTCGTGGAACAGACAAACGACAGTGGCCAACCTGCTAGTCTTATACAGACTAATGTAAATGGTACAGTGGTGAGAGGTAAGTTAATCCTCTCATATATCAATATATCATATATATATATATATATATATATATATATATATATATATATATATATATACACGTATACACACATATACATATACACACACATATACACATACATACATATATACACAGTTAAGTAAAACCAGAGTAGCGTAATAAAATTATATGCATATAAAAAAAATTTTAGTCACAAAAAATTTGAAGAGAGATATTCGTCAATACTATAGAAGGCATTAGTTTTTAGAAATTTTCTAAGAGTATTTCCAAATGGAATATACTCGAGTTCTCTAATTCTTTCTGGTAGATGATTGAATAACCTTATTGCGTAGTAATTTGTTCCATTGCGGGATTTACTAAGATGAAAAAAATCTGGACATATATTTTTGCTATTTCTCGTAGAATATCCATGAATTTCCCTATGAGGAGTGTACCTCCACAAATTTCTTTTAATATATAACAGACATTGTAAGATATGCGTGTTGGGCAACGTTAATATATTTAATTCTTTAAAAGCGTGTCTACAGTCTTCTCTGTAATTTAGACCGTATATAATTCGTATCGCTTTTCTTTGAAGTGCAAACACATTTGTACTGTGACTTGAATGACCCCAAACCAAAATAGCATACGATAAGGAGGAATGTATAAGACCATGATAGGCTGTGATTAGTGTTTTCTGGGACACATTACTTAGAAGATTTCTGAGTAGATATATGTTTGTTGAAATTTTCTTACAAAGAAAATTTATGTGCTGATCCCACGACAACTTATTATCGAGATAAACTCCGAGAAATTTAACGCTACCTCTATTAGTGTTTTCGACTAAGTTTCTTAGACTAAATACCATGGCTTCAGTTTTTGACTGATTTAAACAAAGTTGATTTGCTACAAACCATTCCTGAGTTTCTAACAGTGTATCATTCATATTAGAATGTACAGTAACCAGGTTTTTGTCTGACTGAATGATGGTGGGAATGTTGATGAGGAGATATCAGTTAAATCGTTAATATATATTAGAAATAATATAGGTCCCAATATAGAGCCCTGTGGAACGCCGTATTCCATCTTTACTAAACTAGAGTTTGAATTCCGATGAGTAACATATTGATAACGATTTGTAAGATATGATTGTATTAAATTAATGCTACCTATATCAAAATTATAAAAATGTAGTTTACCTATTAGAATGTCATGAGATACACAATCAAAAGCTTTGGAAAGGTCTAAAAAGTGAGTATATATATATATATATATATATATTCACCATCTTCAAAACCTTTATTTATAATATTAGTTAACTTTTCTATGGCTAGAGTCGTCGACGAGTTAGCTCTGAATCCAAATTGACTGGAACTAAGGAGATTGTTTGATTCAAAATAATAAGTCATCTGTCTTTTTAATATACTTTCCAGAATTTTTGATAATAAAGGCAAAATGGAGATGGGTGTATAATTTCCAACTTCATTTATACAGTCTTTTTTGTGTAATGGTATGACTTTTGCAAGTTTAAGTGAATCAGGAAAAGTACTTGTACGGATACAGATGTTTATTAAATTGGTTAGTGGAATTAAAATGATGTATCTTATTGCCTTTAAAATTTTCATATCAAAAAAATAAGCATCTTTAGCCTTAGTCTTTTTGAGGTTTGAGATCACATCATTTACCTCAATATAAGTTACCTCTCTGAAACAAAATTTATTTTTGTTATCTATTGTACCGTTTCCTAAGAAATCTTTGTAGGTTTTATTAGTGAATGGTAATTTATTTATTATATCTTTAGCAACATTAGCATAATATAGATTAAACTCATTTGGGGATAAATTATCTGATAAAACATTTGAGTGAGTTTTGTTGCTGTTTACTTGATATTTGCTTAAATTTTTATACTTCTTGTCAGTAACGTTAAGGCAATTAACTTTACCAGGCATAGCATTATCTAACACAAACACAAATTCGTTGAGTTTTCTGTTATATTTGTGAATATTTTTATTTACAATGTGAGTTTTGTACAGGGCAGTCGCAATTATTATGTTTGTATTTGAGCATTTCTTCACTTTATCGGCTATATCTCTAAATAATGGATATTTATTTGTTTTATTAAAATTATTGGAATCCGCTATCACAACTATATAATCATTCATTGTATAGTTTTTTGTTAAAGAATCCATATTTTCTATCACTTGTTTGAATGATGCTCCTGGTTTAAAAATGTGTTCAATTTTAAAAGTTTTCTTCTTAATCTTATTATATAATAACTTATTCATATTTCTTCCATAATCGTCACTTATTAAAATTATTTTATTTTGCTGCTCTTTCTAGATATTAAGCGATAGATAGATATTTAGTGTGTTTCGTGTGGCCCTCAAAAACTAGACAGACAGTATTTTAATTCTTTAGTTTTCTAGTGTTCAATGGAAATACAGCTAGACATACATACATACTAGTTTTCCCTGGTATATCTTACTTTTATCACCTATTTTTGACTTTCGGTTAGTAATGAAAACTAGTATCTGAAATATCTATAAAAGATACAAATTGAGAATAAAATTTGCGACATAGTCGAGAAAATGGCGGAGTTTCCGGTGTTAAATTTGATTTTTGTGGCTGTGACTCTCTTTCTGGTGTACCATCAAAACGTTTGCTGGACTACAGTGAAGGCTTAATACAGACAAACAGACTGTCTACCTTTATTAGTTATACATAAAAACATAACCTAGGGGCTACTAACAAAAAGCCACATTGTACATAAAGACAATGCATGCATTTATGCATTTTCCGGTTTATTTAACTTTCCCAACGTATTTAAATTATGTTGGACCTTGCATTTTTCAAGCGCGCTCTTAAATTGTACAATATTTTAACGGCGCGACTGAATATTTTACCAAACAAAACCGTTACAGTACGTTTTTCGCTCGTCTTCGACACAACGGAAATTCGCATAAACCCGAGCAACATATGTAAAATTAAATGCTTTGCAATACATAAAATACAATTATAAAGAAAATTACTATTCTTGCATATTTTCGTGCTTCCTTCTATGCACAGCCAGAAACAGGGTCAATTAAGTTGCAGAGTAAATTCACAATTGGAAGCGGGCAACACAAACATCGAACTAATGCGAGGAAGCACGGAATTATGCATCACCACGCAACGATTACTTAATAGGACGGAGATGTTAGGAAACATCACGTGGCGGACCCATAGGTTTGATAATGTCTAATATAATAATATCCATGTAGAAAATATACTTATATATAAAAAATGACACACCATTGCTGCTGAAAATAAGTAATCGACTGATTTCCCCGTTTAATGCAGTCAAAATAAGATTTGAATTGGAACTTTTTCCATAAGCAATTTTATGATTGGATCCTGTTGGGGTGCTAAGGAGTACCTAAAAATTTTTTGTACTTCAAAGACCCTGTACTTCAACTGTTATTAACAATTTAATTTTTTTAACCGCGTTTTTCAACCTAAAAATGTGAATAACACGAGATATATAGGTCCGATCGGGACAACATACAAGAAACAAAACCTTTATAATTAAATTTTCTACAAATTTACGTTTAGTGTAGGTCTTAGGAGCGCAACTATAACCTACAAAAGTAAAAAAACTGGCAAAAAAATCGGTGTTTCTTCATTTTGCTGCCCAGAGCCGTTGGGTGAACCGATTAGCTTCAAACTTTGAGGAAATTTGCCTTTTCCTCTAACAAAAACACACCATTTTGTGCAAAAATGATAAACCCAGTGTGCCCAATTGAGTTTGTTATTATATTGTTATGTTTGGGATTATCATTTTTAGGCAAATAAACACTTTGAAAGAAAAGGCCAAAAGCATTATTTTGGCCTTTTCTTTAAAAGTGTTTATTTGCCTAAAATGATAATCCCAATATTGCTGATTCCATCGTAAACATGCTAAATACCTGTTCTATTACAATCGATTACATAACTGAGATAGAAATCCAAAATGCAATTACTAAACTAAAAAACATGATGACCTCAGGCCTTGACACGTGGAAAAGGGCTAAAATTTGTCCAGTCTTTAAAACAAATGACTCGCCTATTATTAGTAATTATAGAGCGATTGCAATTTTATCGAACTTAAAGAAAGATTATCCTATACGATCGCATCTACATACCAGTCAGTAAGAGGATATCGCTGTACCAACATGGTTTTGTGTCCCACCGTTCAACAGTTACCAATTTGGCTATCTTTACTCAGTTTGTATTTCATGCTATTGATGAGTCTGGACAGGTTGATGTGATCTATACGGACTTCTCTAAGGCCTTCGATCGGATTGATCACAGTATCTTATTTACTAAATTAAGCAACTGGGGCTTAAGTCCTTCATTACTATCATTCATGCAATCATACCTTACCAACCGTGAACAATTTGTTTCTTATAATGGTTATAACTCTGAGCCGTTTATAGCTACATCAGGGTTTTCCCAGGGCTCTAACTTGGGACCTCTTCTATTTCTACTTTTTATTGATGATATTATCTTAATCACTGACAATAACAGTAGGCTATTATTTGCTGATGATCTTAAGATATATAAGAAAATAACCTGTCAGAAAGATTGTGTGTTGCTGCAAAATGATATTAATCAGGTTCAAAACTGGTGTATGAGTAATAGATTACATCTTAATACCTCTAAATGTAAAGTTGTCACATTTACTAAAAAGCTCTTCAGTATTGAAAATCTTTACTATATCGATGGAATGTCATTATCTAGATTCAATTCTACGAAAGATCATGGAGTCATATTTGGTTCTAGATTATCATTCATTGATCACATTCATTTAAAGGTGAATGAAGCTACTAAAATGATTGGATTCATAATCAGGAACTGCAAAATGTTTACCAGCATTACACTAAAATAATTTTCTGCCATTTTCTTTAGCTCTTTCCAGAAATATAATGGCTGTGTCATCTGCAAAAGACAATATGGTACCTGATATCTTTAGTGACAATAAGCTGTTGATGTATATTGTAAACAATAGAGGACCTAATACCGTACCTTGAGGGACACCATACTTAACTGTTCTACCATCATTTATACAATTTTTACTTATTGCGTTCTGCCGGATAAATAGCTTTCCAGAAAATCTGAAACTTCACCTCTTAACCCATATGAATTTAATTTGCATAGGAGCCTTTTATGACATACCGTAAAGAAGGCTTTGGTGAAGTCCACAAATATACATAGAGATGGTTTGTTTTTATCCAAGCTGTTATAAATATAGGAAGTTAAAAAGCATATAGCATCCTGCGTAGACTTTCCCTCTCTAAAGCCGCAAGTTATTAAATTAAATTTGTTTAAAAAGTATAATATCCTGTTTTTTAATATTTTTTTTTATTATTCTGTCTATATTAGAGATGAGGGAAACTGGTCGGTAATTTATTATTTGAGTTTTATCACCACCTTCATGCAATGGTTTGATAACACCAACTTTAAGTAAAAAACAGCTTTAAGTTTAAGTTGAAAACACTTGTTTATTATAAAAGTAAGCGGAGTAGCTATTTCATTAGATATTTCTTTAAGTATCTCGGCACGCAAGTTGCCTAACCTCGGCGACTTTTTTTTGTTTTAAATTTTTATTTCCTCTTTTACCTGTATTTCATTATTTGTAGGATAAAAATACATGGTGTTCTCCAAGATGTCTTGATCCTCGCTAAAACCTTCTGGTGTTATTATTTTCTTGGCACTTATTTCTCCAAAATCATTTTAATGCGTATTAAAATTAATAAATTTGTTTAATAGAAAATAATTCATTAAAAATGTTTCATATTGTCATTCTTGTAATAGTTATTGATATGAACACAAACAAAAGATGTCATTTTCGAATATCTATACTGTTTAGAAATACATACAAAAGAATTATTTTACTGAGTAGGCCGGTATCTCTAAAATTGTCACCAGAAACACGAAACCTTCGTCGTCATGTTCGCCGCCTCTACACCGTCCTAATTATATCTTATTTATTAATCATCCCGGATTAAAACTTGTTGAGCTTGCACGGAGATCTTTGTAGGTGTTTATGGAAGTGGAGGCAATGATGCGGGCGGGTTCTCCCATGTAAAAGCCCCCATAATGACGCCCGCGGCGCTCTAAATGAGCGGTGACACTTCCTGGTGTGAACCTAACGCATCATTACTCCATCTGTTCGCTTTAACGCCCTTCCCGACGACGAAGCAGCACACATTTCGCCATTCTAAGCCCGCAATCATCAAATTAACATTATAATAAAATATGTCGCCTGGAAAATCCTTGTTTGTCGGGAGACTTCAAGCAGATGAAAAATTTATTCGCGGATAAGCTTTGGCAAACGGCGCGGATGTTTTTGTTCGCAAGTAAAAACAGTTCGGTTTTATTGGGCTGGCTGGGGAGACGGAGCGCGATTGGAAACAATGTGACAGTTGACGTACTGCAGTTGCCCACCCAGTCCCCGTCTCCGATCGTTGATTGATGCGCTTTCTTCGTACTGCAAAAAATTGTACAAAACACTTGAATTAATATTAGTGGTTTTGGTCGGCCATTGATTCTTAATGGAAACTTGGTATATTGACTGTAAACTTACATAACACAGCTATAGAAAACAAAGGGGTCTGACAAGATCTAATTTTTGAGACGATTGAATTAAATTACTCAAACTCTTCTTCCTTTTGCCTGTCCGCCCTTTCCTTAAACTATATTTTTTTCAGTTTTCTGTGTGTTCAATTTCTTACATTCACCTCCCCCGACTTTATAGCTTATCTAATGTACAAGATATGCTTCTATAAAATAAACTAAAGCAAACATGTTTACAGAGTGCGAGTATACATACAAAATTCCTGTAACCCATCATCGTGCTTGTCTAGCTCTTAGTGCAGGGTTTACATAAGACAAATTACTTTTCATGCAGCATCAAAATATCCTCCTTAGCCTTAAGACGCCATAGCATATACAAAGGAAACGTATTTATAAGCGCAAGGAAGTTTTAATGTGTCAGGTAACAGGGTGTAGCAGAAATTTATTTCTTGTTGGAGTAAAAAGGTACTAGCTGTATGTTAACTAATGGTTATATTGTTACGTGTTTACAATCTCCAGTAAATACCCTGTACGTAGATTCAAACAATTCTAACAAGACTTTTCACTAACCATTACTTTATTGAATAATGAATTACAATAATTAAGTCCTTATACACATTAGTACACACTACTATATTATTACTGTTCTTATTCCATCTGGTAATTAGTTCGTCTCATATAAAACTGTCCTACGTGCGCGGAATCCGCTCCTTATATATCTGAGGCGCTTTATTCTCGAACGTTCCAGTCTATCCTTCACAGCGTTTCTGGCCCTTCTTGTATATTCTATGAGCTATGAGGTATGTGTAGGCGTGCACATAACAATATGTAGCATTGTCTTGTGTGATTTGTATGCTGGAATTGCCATAGTGGAGTTCTGATAATTTCCTTCTTTATTTGATACCACTGTAATGCCTAGGCTTGCAATAGAACTACGCCGGTTAAGTTGTACAGAGATTGACAAGTCGTGGCTGTATTCTGAAGAGTCCGACAAACACGTTTTGATTTTCCTTTAAGAAATACGCATAATTTATTTAATCGTCCTAAGCCACCACAGCTTCTGCTTTGCGACAAGAACCGAAGTAAAAATTGGCGAACGAATGCTGTCGGAAGTACTACGAATTTAATTAAAATTGTTGGATCCGAGCAATTAAACGGATTTTAATGAATAACATTAGTAGGCAAAGCTTTACTTTGTTGCCGATCAGGGTTAATTTGGCGCACTGGAAGAGGTAATAATTTATGCACTAATTAAGTTAAGTGATCGTAAAAATTTAAATAAAATATAGTGACGCGAGACAGTATTTTAACCCGCGTACACATTCTTAAATGGCATGAGGCAGTATGGAATTGGTAAAGGTGACTGTAATTGTAAATTGTATGTGTTTATTTTTTTATACTTTATCAAATAAATCCCTGAGGGTTCGTCGCTTTACTAAACACTTTAGTGCTATAATAAAAACCATTTTCAAGATAATACAAAAAAATTCTACATTATTATAAGAAAATTAAACAGCCCCTTTATTAACCCAGTTATCAGACACTTACAGTCTATTTTTTGCATCATAATGACTTAATATATTCGTGCTAGAAAACGCGCCTAATAATGAATATAAATGTCGAGTCTCGTGTCAGGCAGGACATTACATACTAATAGGTTTTATCAAAGTTCCCTCACGAAAATATTCAGGCACGACACCACATAATAATTCACTTAGATGTAAAACTCCTTTTTTGAGTTCTACCCTCTTTTTCGTCCTTTCGCATTCGCAGGTTTCCTTTTCACAGCTTACTGGACATATTTATCGTCTTTTTGTCTCAGTGATCAATTGTCTTAGAGAGAGGCAACAAGAAATCCTTTTTTAACATTTACTCCACGGGACCGATACTTTTGTCAATTAATTGACAGACTAATGTAAAGAATATTGTCGTAAAATTATATGGAGCCAATATTAATGAACAAATAAGTTTATATCTTATGAACATACAAATCGGTAGACAGAGATCTAGTTCATTAAATTTCGCTAATTCCTTTATTCTTGTGCATCCCTTGGGCATACTTTAAAAATTGGATTTATATTATGCAATATTTCCTGCTGAACCACTTTCCAAATGGTGCAAAGCAATTCCATATCGAAAAAAACAAATGAATCCATGGGGCAGAAACATATCAAATAGAAATGTTGACTGTCAAATGTAATGTTAGTAGTCAAATGAATAAAGCTCTTAAAGATTTACTTTATATTTTTGTATATAAGAATCAACAAGAACATTTATTGCATTTGCGTACAGTTTTTAATCGACTAGAAACATACGGAATCAATACTAAGCAAACAAAGTGTGTTTTGGTGGGAATCTTTAAATTTTTTTGGTCATTATATTTCTGCCAATGGTATTTCCTCTACCGATGGATGCTTTAATTTATTACAGATTTTCCAAGACATTTAACTCTTAAACAGCTTCAATGACGTATAGAGGAATGGTGAATTTCCATCATCGTGTTGTTTCTAATTTTGTAGAAATTTTAATTCCTCTACATACTTTCAGTACTCAATAATTAGCCTGAGATAAAATTAAAGGTATGGGTTCCTGGCCAGCGGACTGCACTGATAGTTTTTTGAAGGCTAAACATGCTATGGTAAATGTGACAGTTTTGTCTCACCCTAAGTACAATCTGTGGTACTTTATCTATGGATTACTCAAATGTATCTATAGGGGCTGTATTAGAACAAAAAATTGGAAATTTGGCTACACCTTTAGCTTCTTTCTCTCGCAAATTAAATTATGCTCAGAAAATATATTCCGCTTTCGACAAGGAATTGCTGGTATTATATATATCTCGATCAAATTTTTCAAACATATTTTAGAAGGTGGTATATTTATTTGTTATACTGATCACAAACCATTAACAAATGCAGAAAAAACTCCTACCATACCAAAACTCAAATCAATAATTTTGATATTCCCAGAGGTCGTTTTGAGCATATCCATATGGATCTTGTTAATCCTTTACTACTTTCACACCGCTGGCCGGAAGCGTACCCTATACCAAATATTGCTGCTGAAACCGTCGCTAAAATTTTATTTCGAAATTACATCTGTCGTTTTACGTAAGCTTCAGAAATAGAGGAAACAAAGAATATAAACAATTTTAAAAGTATGTCAAAAACATGCATAGGACCGAAAGAAAACAGTGTCTGAATCCTCAACTAAATCGGCGCTGCTATCTCTCTCCATACTTCAATTGTGAACTCAATGTCTACAATATGTGTATAAAAACTCAATTTTCAGTAAATTCCCTCTGTTACGGTTCGGAACAGTTTTCGCCGTTTGATGTATACGAGCTCCTCTGCCCATAAAATCGAGTTCAATTGTGTAAGCAAATACTTCATATTTGTGTAGTTGCCAAAACCACAAGGCCTGCATTGCCGTGTGCCCCCATAAATCAAAATCTTATTTGCTATATTCGAATTTCCATGACAATTTTACGGTGTAACGTGTATATCTATAAACTGGGCCGCTATTTCCAGCGGGAAGAGACATGGGCGCGACGTTTGGGTAGTTTTAAGAATTTAATTTCCATTGTTTGTATAGATGTCGAATAAACTAAATTCTTCAGATGGCCCCAGAGGAAAAAACTCAATTGATTTAAATCCGAGCAACACGCTGGCGAAGGAAATGGACGCCGCCTTCCAATTCAACTATTTGGGAAAGTGTTATCAAGAAACCCGCTCGGGTTTCGCAGCTAATTTTCTCCCTCTCTGTCATGCGATAGCGAAGGGATTCATATGCAGCAAGATCTTGCTTTCTGCGCCATCTGGATATTTCTATCTTTTATAAAAAGAACATAATCATTTAGCATTGGTAATTACATGTAAAATGAGTTGTTTATCGTTTCATCTTTCAAATAAATACCTGTCTTTAACTTGCCATCTTATTACGGCCTTGCTATTGATGTTTGAATTTTGAGATCTGTTATTCCAGTTATATTTGTGTACTAGACGGAGGTACGTCTTCAAAAACAGAAGTACGACGTCGACGGATACGAAAGTCGCTTAATTTAATCCTGTGACAGTGACATTTTTTATAAATAACGTGAATATAGACACAAACTAGTGTAAACATAACCTAAAAATTTTAAAGACATAGTGAAGTTAGGCGCGAGTGGATTCTCTAACCTAAAAATAATAACATGTAAGTAGGATTTTTTGCAAGCCTCCTCCCTGGTTGAAACCGGTCGGAGGTACAGGTTTAGAACAATTTTCAGAGAAAGACGGTCGGCGTCCCCCGAGTACAGGCGGGACATTGTCTAAGGAGACCCGAAGGCGTACAAGGTCAGGTGGGGTAGCATTTTCTACTATACCGACCACAGGGAATCGATTACGATAGTTATAGATTTGGTCCGATCACTACGCAGGCCGTTATTCATCGTTTTATCAACGGCTTGGGAATTGAAAAACCGAAATAAGTTTCTGGGGAATTCACACGTTTTGAAGCTAAGATTTTAAGCTAAAATCCGAACTTCGCAAGAGCACTTCCGAAGTTTCCCGAAGACACCCGAAGGCGCGGGAGGTATCGTTATCACGAGGAATCGATTCCGACCATTGCCGAATCGATCTGACCAACGGTTCCGGGAAAAATTGTTCTGTGGCCAAACTAAAGGTTAGTAATAAGTAACATGTTACTGGAGGACAACTAGAACCTCGATACACCCTTTGCACCACCTTTGACTTAGTGTTAGTTACTTAGTGACTCTGGAAAAAGCAGTTAAAGGCAACCCCTCGTTTTCGAGTAACTTGAGGTCATTGAATCGATTACCACCAGTTTCAGTTCAATCCGACCAACTGTTCCGGGAAAAGGTGTTCTGTGGCTAAACTAAAGGTCTGAAATAAGTAAAACGTTACTGGAGGATAACTCGATACACCTTTTTTAACCACTTTTGATCGACCGCCCAAATTTTGACCGGAATACTTAGTGACTCTGGGAAAAGCAGTTAAAGGCAGTGCGACCTGGAAGGTCAAAAAGTGCTAAGATCGAAATCAGTAAGTTCCTAGACACCATCAAGAACAGTAGTAAGGAACTCAGAAAGACATGACTGACTGACAAGTTTGCAAATGGGAAGGGAACGTTCTTTCTTCGTATCTGATGCAACTAGTGAAGACGAAGAGTATTGTTTTAAGTAAATGGTAGAAGTATCCTATGCCATTGTACTTTACTACTACTTGCAGTGCTTTTCTTCTTCGCCAGTTAGAAATAAATTAATAAGTATGTCTATATTCAAATTTTGCGGTTCTTTTGCATAATCTATCTTAATAGCTAATAGTTCCAATGTATAATACTACAAGCTAATTTTCTATGTGGTTTCCCCGCACCCCCTGACCATCCATCACAAGCAAAAAGCGCTTTACCGTTATCGTAGTCCGCTGCACCTTCTGACCACCTTCACTTCCTGATACAGATGAAAAATTCATGAAATCTTGAAAGCTCATTTTTATCCCTATTTATTTTATTTTATCGGACTAAAGTTTCTCCTATTAATGTGTATTGATGGTAGAGAATAAAATATAACAAAAACCGCTTTACTATTACCATAACAAAATACAGATTAGAAATTTAAGAAATCGTGTATAGCAGATTTTTACCCTTATTCATTTAACAAACTGAGTTTTTTTCTATTTTTACTATTAATATACACTGATAGATGGTAAGGAATAAAATACTACCGATCATAAGTTTCTAAAATCGTGTAGAACTTATTTTAAACCTGAATTATTGTGAAATACATTTTATTAATACATAATGATAGCCAAAAGCAAAATATTGCAGGTTGTAAATTGTTAAAATCATGTACAGTTAATGTTTCAACATTATTTTCATAACAATACAACCAAAAATCTGAAGCTAGATTTCACAGTTGAAATCTAACACGGGACTTGTTGGAGAAAAACTTTATTTTCCAAACGTAGATAAATAATTGATTACTTTACTTGAATTTCTATTTTGTCTTTACTTCTAATAGTACTACCATAGTAGGGACACGTTTTTCGCTGGCTGGGATACCCATTGAATTATGCAAGAAAAGCAGCAGCACAAAACACATTCCACATGTAGAGAATCCATAACATTTTAATTTAATACATGGTAGCTCATGCATAATTAAAACAATCCAAAGGCTTTAATTTTTTAAAAATATTATGGAATTTACGAAATTCGTAAATCCCCACGTCCCTGGCTCTACTATTTACTCTTTTCGGCCAGACTATAGTTAGTAATTAGTTTAAGCATAGCCAAAGAAATATTACTAGAACCTCAAACATTAAATGTCAAATTATACATGGCATTTACTGTAGTTTCAGATGATAATTAAATAAGTAAAACTTCACCGAACCACCTCACACATCTATCAGTACAGGTAACATTCAAATGTCTCGGTAATAATTATCCTGTGGATATAAATGACTACTTTAAATTATCTCTTTCGCCTCGCATCGCTTTTCTAATTCAATTTTGTAACGAACATGACATTCATTAGCCACATCTAATGTTAATTTCCAAGTAGTTTGTTCAGCAGAAGTTACGACATCGATCTTAGGAATTAGTTTTAGGAGTTGCCGAAAAATACACGCCTAAGGCCGACACAAGTTTAACAGAAGTCGCAGTATTATAATCGTGGCGTACAATGTTTGGATTATTTATGCACGGTCTTCTGAAATTTTGCTACTAAGAAGCATACCAATAGTTTGCTATTATAATATGCACACCGCTTTTTTATATTTCGCAAAAAATTGTTAATTACGTTTGGGTAGACACGACTAAGAATTGTAGTTTAAAGCGCCATGTTCAAGGGGAAAACATGTTATAATTCTGGATGCCGGAAGTAAAAAATGGGTTCGTATCCAACACACTGCTCTTGTCAGCCAAAAATATGAAACAGTATTCTGCTGACTATCACGAAGATATGACTGCGGATTTGTTTGAAAAATGGTTCGCTGAGCAGCTGTCGTCTAATATTCCTCGAAATCCAGTTATCGTTAAGGATGCTTCTTATCATTCGCGACTATTAAATAAAGTACCAAATAATAATAATATGAAAAATGACGATATAATAAAGTTTATGAGATATAAAAATATAAATATTCCTGAAAAAATTCCACCAAAAAAAGATTTATTGAAAACAGTCAAAAACATAATTCTAAAAAGAATATGTTGTAGAGTATATCTGCGAAACACACGACCATAGCCTGTTACCGCCATATTACTGCATATTTAGTTCAATAGAATTGATTTGGGGTAGTGTAAAATGCGAGTAGCAGGTTGAGAATGATTTTAGTAGTGAACTTACTGATGACTCCGTTACCATGTGACCATTTTTCTCTCGAAACTGAGAATTTCTTTTATTATTATTTAAACTTTCTTACTTTAATATACATTTTATTGTAATTGGGGTGAAAGAATATAACTAATTCTGCTTTCTTTGAGATACGACGGCGTTTTAATAAGAATTATGTTTCACTTTATTTTTATCGTTTTTGTTAAGACTTAAATATTATAATTATGTTGTCACTGTTATTAGGTTTGTTAAGTCTATTGTCAACTTGTGTAAAATTCAATTCCCTTTTTTCTGATATCAGCATTGTGGGGGTAAAAGTTACAACTTTTTGAAATATTTGCGATTTTATTAGAAATTCATGAATTGTTGTAATCATTTCATCAAAATAGCCATGATTAGAAACAATCAGTCATTATTTTGTTTCGAAAAATGCCAGCACGTTTAAATTATACCAACGAAAACTTTTTATATTTGTCTATTATTTATGGAGAATGTAACAAAGTAATATCAAGAACTTGCAGCGCATTTGCTACTCGATATCCACAAAAACGCAAAATAACACTAACATTGTAACATGCCTATCGAATTGAAGATATGGCATGAACTAAAATAGCAGAGATAAGATCAATTTAAAATATGATTTCATTTTAATTTAATAATTGCCCAAAATTCCGCCCTCGAACCTCGACACATTTTTCGCACCTTCGGATTAGTTCCTCATAGTTAGTTCTTCTAATTGAATCCTGTGATATGTTTTGAAATGCATTTCTTACTCTTTGCATACAATCTTCAATGGTTGTTAATGGGCTCTCATAAACTTTATTTTTAATAGTTCCCCAAATGAAATAATCCAGAACTGATAAATCGGGCGAGCGAGGAGGTCATAAGAGAGGTCCATTACTGGCAATCCATTGATCATAAAAAGTTTCTTGTAAATAATTACTAATTGAATATGTGTTATGTGGGGGAGCACCGTCGTGCTGATAAAAAATGTTTCTATGTTCGGCGAGAGGTAAATTTTCTAAATAGTTATTATTCAAATTTTGTAAAATAATCAGATATCTTTCACCTAAAAAAAAAAAAAACAAAAATTTACCTATACATATTAGCAAAAGAGAAAATTTAATTTACCGTTTAAATTTTCCTGATAAAATTGTAATGCCACCACAAAATCGTTTCTTATGGCACAGTAAACATTGAACTGCCAACTTTCCTGAAAGTTTCGCTTTCTGAACATATGAGGATTTGAGTCACTCCAATAATGCGAATTGTGTCTATTAAAAAGTCCATTTTTAGTAAATTTTGCTTCATCTATCCTTATAATATTTCCCAAATGAGAATCGTGACCCTCAGACCTTATTAGAATAAACTCACAAAAATTCTGTCTTAGGAAATCTGTATCTTTAATCATTCAACCATATGGAATGGAAACGGGTGAAACTTATGTTTTAATAAGATTCTGTGAATTGAATCTTTGCATAGTCCCGATTCCAGAGCAGCTTGTCTTAATGCCATCCTTGGAAATGCATGAAAATATCCCAGAATGACTATTTCAATGTTTTCGTCATCAATAAGAGGCTTTCTTCTTTGCATTTTTGCCTTGACAGAGCCATAATTTTTCAAATTTTCCAGTATGCGTTTTACAGTGTTTGGTGACGGTTTCCGTTTTTCTGGATATCGAGTAGCAAATGTACTGTAAGTTCTTGATATTACTTTATCACATTCTCCATAAATAATAAGCAAATTTAAAAAGTCTTAGTGGGTGTAATTTAAACGTGCTGGCATTTTTTGACATAAAATAATGACTGATTGTTTTTAATCATGGTTATTTTGATGAAAAATACAGGGTGTTCCATTTGACCTAAACAAGTTTTCGCGGTTTGAAGTTGACAAAATGTAATGCGAGAAACGGAACACTCGGTATGATATTATTGAATTTATTTCAGTTGTAGAACGTAGTTCTCCTTATGTTCTTTTTATGTGACAACAAGCAAATGAGGATCTTTTACACGAAGAAAGTTATAACGGTTCTTGCAAACCATTGCATCTGTCAAATTTTTTATAAAATGTCAAATATCTCTGAAACGGCTAGGTTTAGGTATAGGATATGCTACATATTTTCGACTCGGAATTTTATGCTCTTTTCGAAAACCCTAAAATATATAGGGTGTTCGATTTGAAATAAGCAAGTTGGTATCGACTTCCGGTATAAGCGGAAGTGCCAGCTGCTTGTAATTACTTTAGTTAGATTGGCTACACCGGCATTAGTAATTATCTAAATTTTCAAAATTTTCTGATGCGTACTTTTCTCTATATCGATCGATTCAGTTCCCGGTGAGACACCCTGGATAACTGGACAAAAATATTCATATCTTTCCTGTCTTAATACAACTAGATTCTTATTGGAAATTACCTTTAGGCATAACCTTAATTTTCAACGGTGCAGGATTAAATCTAAACGCACACTTATTTCTTTTATTAGAGATATTGATTTTTAAGAAAGTTGTGACAGCTTTAAGTTATATCCTCATTGATATTGAATATATGTAGTTTTTTATAACACTTCGTTTATGCGGATTCGAAAGAACCAATTTGGAAGACAAAGCTTTATATTACTCCTACTACACGCTAGGGAAATAAGGACAAAATATGACTTGGTTAGGTATGCGAATAAAGATTAAAATGCATATTCCTATGACTATTTGCTGGTATAACAAATAAAGTTATTATATTTTAAATTTATTTAATTTTGCTATTGTCATTTCTTAAATATTTTTATTGGATAACAATGTCGTTAAAGATCTTTTTGGATATTTTAAATACCCTATTGAGCAAAATGAAAAAAATCCGTGGCCAGTGCGGTCGCCTGATTTAACTCCGCTTGATTTATCTTACTTAAAAAACACTGCAAATAAACCTTTAAAAACTGGTGATTTCAAAAACAAAATTAGTGAAAAGACCATCAATCCGAAAGTCATCGCCACTTTCTATTCTTATGTATTCCAACCCTTTTTAAATCCTTTGCGCGGCTATGAGCACGAGCGTATTGGAATAACTCAATAACATATTTTATTTATGTATACGATCTATCGCAAAAAGGACCTATATTGTAGTTCACAGGAGATTGCGTTTATTCTTGGACAATAAAACTTTTGGAGCATTTTGTCGGACCACGGCCGGTCGTTTTTCACAAATAACTTACTTAAATCCACCCAGGGTTGTCGAGAAAGAAAGATGGGGACTATATATCATAAAATATGCAAGACCTGCCAGCGCTGAATAAGAAATTTTAAGAAAAAATTACGTATTATGCGGTTGTAGGAACGTATAAACTCCCGAGCGATTTGAAAGTTACACAACTTTTTATTTATATTATAATAAGGGAGTTGTTAATCCCTAATTCAATTTGCATGTTTCTCAGTTCACAAAAACACTTTATTCTAGTTTAGTACATATGTTACGAAATTTATAAGGTTTGTGAATTAAAAAATACCGTAGGTCAATGAAGAAATCACAGAGTGATTTTAGATACTATAAGTTGTAACGTACTCTGTTAATTAGAAAGTGTAGATTAATAACATCCACACCCAGTTGTGAGTACCATTATAGAGGGCGCTCTATTGGCAATGTAAGGAAAAATACTAAAACAACAGTACATAAATTAATTTTGTGCACCGCGCCTTCATATTCCCAAAAACAACACAATCCAGGGGAGGGTGGGGGTGGCAGACAGTAAATATTAGTGAACAAGGATTAATAGGCTTGATCGAAACATGGCTTGCAGATGATGGTCCAGAACCAAATACTTGCCGAATATGTATACTGCAATACGTTGTAACCATAACTTTACCGAAACAGGCCCGTCGAAGAAGATTCGATCGGCTGCGCCATATTTGAATACTTAGCTAAACTTTTTTTTATCACAATCAACAATCCCAGGTACATTTATTTCTCTAATATCTCATTTTATTGTTTCTAAATTGTGTATTTGAAATACGTTACTCAATATAAAATATATGTCATAAACACCATAGTTATAGTGTTAATTAATATTTATTACTTTCTAACACCTGTTACTTTCAAGCTTAAATAGGCAGTTAAGCAATTAAATATTAAACGTTGCCTTTAATTGTAAAGTTCTATGCCAAATATTTCCTCTTGCATTTCGCTTACGGGGAAATGCCGATAGCATAACTTGCAGGGAAGCGGCACTACATAAAAATGAAATTAATTAAGCGAACGAAGTCTTTAAAGTTTTTCTACAAAGTCATGTTGAAATTTTTATAAAGCCAAAGAGAATGTTGAAAAGACTGCAAGAGAAAATTAGAATAAATTGTGTGAAATAAAAGGAGGGAAGTAATACAATCGGCTTATTGTTAATTCGCTGCTTCTTGGTCTTTATTTTTTATTTTAGTTAATAGTTCGAGAAGAATGTGCCCCAAGAATTAACGTAGAATTACAAACAAATCTGATGCAGCTTCTACGTTTACAGGGTCTTTAATTTATCGTTCCACAGACTCTAACTGTTGAACTAATTGAAAAATCAACAAAACGCAATGAAAAACAAAAATTTAAAAGCAACTATGGTGAAATCTTTCATTAATTTTAACAAAAATGCTATACCATCAAGGACGAGTACAGGATAAAATTTACAAAACAATATCCACATTTAACGTACTTTCAAGAATTATGGAGAACTTTTATAACTATAGCTCTAGATTAAAAGTAAAGAAATGAAGAAGTGTTATACCAGAACAGAAATTAAAAAGTATTTAAGAATGATTCATGTCATTTTGAACTATGTAAAAACTAAAGCCCATGACTAATAAAATTTAATATATCTACATAATACAGAGCCAGAAATGACTAGAAGACTATGACTAGTATCACAAGACGAAAATCATGAACAAAATGTCAAATTCTCTAGTCTGGCTCTCATTTTTAAAGGTTTTAGTACAAGAATTTATTGAAAAACCTTAGAGTATATCTTAAAACTTGACCATAAAACCTTTTGGACTTTCTCTGGCTGCAGTTTGGTAACAGTTTCATAATTAATGTTAAAACAAATTAACAAAACAGTTTGGTTTTAAAAAGCCTATTATTATTATTTTTTTTTTACAAAAAACCAGTCACCCTACTCTGTGGCTCCGACCCTCACAGAGGGGTAATACCAATAGCCACTCCCCACACCTGTGGGGTGAGTGACTACCGGGTCCGCGAATCGTGTGCCCTGAGTAGACGCAATGAACCGAGGATGACAGCTTTCTGTATTCTGCCGGCTAAGATCTCTGCCGAATCTCGGCATGCCGGTATGATCTTTAGTTCTGAAAGCAGCGTCTGTCCCATTTCACCGAGGGCTCCTATAATCAGTACCACTATTTTAACCGAATGGCCTGGATAAAGCCTGCGGAGTTCGAAGAGCAAATCTCGATATTTTGTCCGTTTTTCCTCCTCTTTCAAGACAATGTTGCTCTCAGCGGCAGCTGAAAATTCCACGACATACATTGTCTTGAGTTGGTGGTCGAGGAGTACTATGTCAGGCTTGTTGGCTTGTATTTGCCTGACGGTGGGAAACGAGTAGTTCCAATAAATTAGGCACTTCTCATTCCCCACAACGGACTCAATATCCCCCGGAGCGTAAGGCAGCACTGGTGTTTCGTCTATCTCATACGAGTGTCTTAGATGATAGTAAAGCACTCGTAATGCGCTGTGTCGTGTCTGTGAATATAGGCCGAGACTGCGTATGTCGGGCAAGCCGACAGTAAGTGTATTACATACAGTCTCCGGCGCCCTGCGGCAGGCCCTGCAGCTGACATCAGGGACCTCCATACCCATGACACGACGTCGATAGACGAGGGTGTTAAATACACCATCTTGGCAAGCCATTATGAATCCCTTGGTCTCAGACTTCAGCCTCGCTGACTTTAAGAAGGCGAAGGTCAGCCTTTCGGATAAGCCGAGGTCTTCTATATTTTTATAGAAGACCCCGTGCAATGGCTTATCCTTATGAAGCTGCAGAAGGATGTTGTGTTCTGCAGCTCTAATGTGGTCTTTTAGTCGAACGGGTTCCAACTCGGTGACAGAGTCGGGGTTTACCCGCTCGACGTCGAAGATGAGACCAAGTTCATCGGCTGCTCTCCGTGCTGCCTTAAAAAGAAAAGCTCCTACCTCTGCATTCTCATGGTCTCGGACCATGCAGAGGAGGGGATCCGAACTCCTGATGACTTTACATACTCCATCCAGAACCATCTTGCTATGGAGACTCTCCAAGCTCAAGAGTCAAGAGAGTTATTATTATCCCTTTTTTTTTCTCAGCGTTTCAGACTGGTGTTGTATAGAGAAAGTGCGGGCCTAAGCCAAAACATCTTCCTTCACTCCTGTAAAAATTTCCTTGTAATATGTGTGGTGTTGAGAATAACGGCTTTCTGTATTATTATAAATAGGTTTGGATCTAGTCCTAAGGTTTTAATATTATTTTGTAGGCTTAAGGGTATGATGCCAGTGGTCGAAATTACTATTGGCAGAATGTCAACTTCGTTTAAGTTCCAGATTCGTTTAAGTTCAAATTTTAGCTCCGTATATTTCTGAATCTTCTCATCGATTACATTTTGCAGATTATGGGTATTAGGTATTGCTACGTCAATTATAAATGCTGTTTTCTTGTTCTTATCTAAGAATGTGATATCGGGCCTGTTGCAGTGTACGGTCTTATCGGTTGTAATCGTACGGTCGTAGTATAGTTTGAACTCTGGAGATTCCGATACTGTTTCCGCGGAGTATTTGTAATAGGGAACTTTTTCTGATAGGAGATTGCTGCGGTTGGCTAACTCTTGGTGGATTATATTGGCTACCTGGTTGTGACGGTGGAGATAGTCAGTCTGCGAAAGTCTACTACATGCTCCCACTATATGTTGTACGGTCTCGGATTTCTCATGACATTTCCTACATCTGTCGTCTTTTACCTGTGCATTTTTTATAATATATTTCTGATAGTTTTTAGTATCGATTACTTGGTCCTGGATCGCCAGAAGAAATGCCTCCGTCTCTGGGAAAAGATTACCGCACTTCAACCACGCGTTCGACGCACTTTAGTCGACTTCATTGCGGTCAAGATCATACGGGTGCCTGCCGTGCAGAGCCATACTTTTCCACTCTTGAATTTTTTCTGCGTTTGTTTGGACTGTTTCGTTTTTCTGCTGTTCGATACTGCTAAGATTAAGAGGTGTGTAGGATTTATCGACGAGACAAATATTATTATTATTTTTTACAAAAAACCAGTCACCCTACTCTGTGGCTCCGACCCTCACAGAGGGGAGCTGGTAATACCAATAGCCACTCCCCACGCCCGTGGGGTGAGTGACTACCGGGTCCGCGAATCGTGTGCCCTAAGTAGACGTAATGAACCGAGGATGACAGCCTTCTGCATTCTGCCGGCTAAGATCTCTGCCGAATCTCGGCATGCCGGTATGATCTTTAGTTCTGAAAGCAGCGTCTGTGTCATTCCACCGAGGGCTCCTATAATCAGTACCACTATTTTAACAGAATGGCCTGGATAAAGCCTGCGGAGTTCGAAGAGCAAATCTCGATATTTTGTCCGTTTTTCCTCCTCGTTCAAGACAATGTTGCTCTCAGCGGGAGCTGAGAATTCCACGACATACATTGTCTTGAGTTGGTGGTCGAGGAGTACTATGTCAGGCTTGTTGGCTTGTATTTGCCTGACGGTGGGAAACGAGTAGTTCCAATAAATTAGGCACTTCTCATTCCCCACAACGGACTCAATATCCCCCGGAACGTAAGGCAGCACTGGTGTTTCGTCTATCCCATACGAGTGCCTTAGATGATAGTAAAGCACTCGTAATGCTGCGTTGTGTCTATGAATATAGGCCGAGACTGCGTATGTCGGGCAAGCCGACAGTAAGTGCATTACAGTCTCCGGCGCCCTGCGGCAGGCCCTGCAGCTGACATCAGGGACCTCCATACCCATGACACGACGTCGATAGACGAGAGTGTTAAATACACCATCCTGGCAAGCCATTATGAATCCCTCGGTCTCAGACTTCAGCCCAGCTGACCTTAAGAAGGCGAAGGTCAGCCTTTCGGATAAGCCGAGGTCTTCTATATTTTTATAGAAGATCCCGTGCAATGGCTTATCCTTATGGAGCTGCAGAAGGATGTTGTGTTCTGCAGCTCTAATGTGGGCTTTTAGTCGAACGGGTTCCAACTCGGTGACAGAGTCGGGGTTTACCCGCTCGACGTCGAAGATGAGACCAAGTTCATCGGCTGCCCTCCGTGCTGCCTTAAAGAGAAAAGCTCCTTCCTCTGCATTTTCATGGTCTCGGACCATGCAGAGGAGGGGATCCGAATTCCTGATGACCTTACATGCTCCCTCCAGAACCATCCTGCTATGGAGACTCTCCAAGCTCAAGAGTCCACGGCCTCCCCGATGTCGTGGGAGATATAACCGTGGAACGGACGATTTAGGATGCAAGCTCCTATTGAGATGCATTTTCTTGCGGGTTACTACATCGAGTTGACGCAGCTCCTCTCTAGTCCACTTCACTACTCCGAAAGAGTAGAGAAGGATCGGAACGGCAAGCATATTTGTAGCAGACACCTTGTTCTTCCCCGACAGTTCTGAAGACCAGATCTGTCGGAGTAGGTGCTGATACTTGCCGCGGAGAGCGTTTTTCACTACACTCACTTCTTGGGTGGAGCGTTGCTCGACACCCAAGTAAGTGTACGACTCTCCGGCATCTAGATGGTGTAAGATGCTTCCGTCCACGAGCTGCGCGTCCTCTCCGTAGTCACCGCATCGTCCTCTCTTGAGATGGATCAGTGCGCATTTGTCCAACCCGAACTGCATACCGACAGCCTGCGTGTACTCCTGTACCACTCTAAGGGACTGCTGGAGATCCCTCTCTCCAGAGGCATAAAGTTTAAGGTCATCCATATAAAATAGATGGGTGACCTTATGCCTCCTGTCGCCGGGGGTACCGCAGTTGTAGCCACGGGTTTTCCGGAGCGAGACGGATAATGGCAGTAGTGAGATGCAAAAGAGAAGGGGGCCGAGGGAATCTCCCTGAAATACTCCTCTTCTGAATGTTACCGACTCTGTTTGGACTCTATCGTTACCCGATGTTATGGTAAAACGAGTCCTCCAGAGCGGCATCAGTTCTTCAATACATCTCACTACGGGGCCTGGTACCACAAGACATCGGAGCAAGTGAACAATGAGCTCATGCGATGTCATGTCAAATGCCTTGCGGTAGTCGATCCAGGCCATAGAGAGGTTCCGCTTATACTGCATGGAGTCCTGCGTGACACATCTGTCGATCAGCAGGTTTTCCTTGCAGCCAGCGACACCTCTCTTCGACCCTCGTTGCTCATATATCCGTTCGTAAACCGGTTCAACTGCGTGGAGCACCCGCATGTACAAAATGCGTGTAAACACCTTGTAGCATGCGTTTAGACAGGTTATCGGTCTGTAGTTCTTTGGGTTGGACAAATCTCCGTTCTTGGGGATCAGCACTGTCCGCCCCTCAACAACCCAAGAAGGGATTTGCTGCTCCCCATTCAACCAGGAATTAAAAATTCTGGCCAAATGGTGGTGGGTGCTCGATAACTTTTACCACCAAAAGTTATTTATCCCATCGGGACCTGGAGCAGCAAAGTTCTTAGAGCCCTCAAGAGCCCTACGAACCTCTTCTGGGGTTATTGGTTCGCACACTTCCTGTGGTTGCTGAAGCCTTTGACAAAAGGCTTCAAAGTGTGCAAGGGCAGGAGAATCTCGGTTGAGTGGAAGCCTCTCCTCATACAGCGTTTTCCAGAAGTTCTCCACCTGATCTGCAGTCGGCGGATTTTCTACAACACGCGGAGGCGGTTGGAAGAGGCGCGAAGGCTTTTCGCGGAACAGTTTATTTTCCGCAAGCCCTCTCGCCCGCCTCACTAATGACTTTTTGCAAGTCACTAGCATCCGTATCCTGTCGAGACAGTGCTGTTTGATGGTTCGCAGCACTGCCTCATTGAGTGTGTGATGGGCGCGTTTTAAGTTGGCGGCTAATCGACGCACTTTAGGCGTGAACGGCCTGTTGGCCGCCATATAGTCCATCACACATTGGATACGGGATGCGTGTTGCCTCGCCGACTGGATCTTGGCTTCCATCTTTTGTATGCGCCGCTGCGCTCTCTCCTGTGGGGAAGAGGTATTTCGCCTCTCCACCTGAGACGAGCGTTGAGCAGCGGCATACACGGCACAATTTATGTGCCAGATGTCAGCCTCTTCTGGTAGCGCTGTACGAAGTTCAGCGTCCACTCTGGCCAGGTCTTGTGGCCCGGGGGTTTTCAGACGGTGTAACCCCCGTCTGGTACTGAGGCCCTCTGGTGTTGGCGGAACGAGAAGAACCACGTCCTCAACCGGTGAATGCGGCGGCCCTTCTGCCACCTCATTCACCGGTCCAGGAGCAGCCCTCACGTAGCCCCTACTACGAAGGTGGGATACATAGTCACGCAGATTTTGTGGCGTGAAGGCGCTATGCTCTGGTAGCCTCTCACACCACAGAGCATGCATCCGCGCCATGTATCCCCTCCGCGCGGGCTCACTGCTTTCATAGCACAGCAGAAGGTCCACTCAAAGCGTCCTTGTAGCTCGCGGTCGTCGTCATTAGGCAATCGATCCGGTTGGGCCCCACCACCTTGCCCGTGACCCCTATCCGGATGGGGTCGATTGTGGGGGCCCTGCCTTCGGTTATTATTATTATTTTTTTTTTTTTTTCGCGAGAGCGATGCTGGTCAGTTCTGCCGTGTCTCCGACATTCTCACGGAAGAAGCGCCAGCGAATTCACTACGACCACTCCCTGCAACCTGCAGAGTTAGCGACCGTAGGTTCCTAAATCGTGTGCCCTAAGTAAACGAAGAGAACCCAGGATAACAGCTTTCTGCATCTGGCCTGCCAGCCATTCGGCCGAATGTTGACAAGCCGTTATTGTTCGTAATTCCGAGAGCAGCGTGGGCTTCATACCTCCAAGTACACCGATTATAAGGACTACCAACTTGACCGAGTAGCCTGGATACAGCACTAGGAGCTCATACCGGAGATCGCGATACTTAGCCCGTTTTTCCTCCTCTTTCAAGACAATGTTTGTTTCAGCCGGAGCTGAAAACTCGATGATGTATATCGCCTTCTGCTGATGATCGAGGAGTACTATGTCAGGCTTATTAGCTTGAATTAGCCTGACGGTCGGGAACGAGTAGTTCCAGTATATCCTGCACCTCTCGTTCTCGACAACGGACTCAATATCTCCGGGGACGTAAGGCAGCACTGGTGCTTGGTCTACCCCATACGAGTGCCGTAGATGGTAGTAAAGCACTCGTAATGCCGCGTTATGGCGATGGATGTAGGCCGAAATCGCATATACCGGGCATGCAGACAGTAAATGCATAAGCGATTCCGGCGCCTGATGGCAGGTCCTACAGCTGGTATCAGGAACCCCTACACCCATCACACGGCTTCGGTAGACCAAGGTGTTAATAACACCATCCTGGCAGGCCACAATGAATCCCTCGGTCTCCGACTTAAGCCCAGCTGACCTTAAAAAGGCGAACGTCAGCTTGGTCGATAAACCCAGCGTTTCTATGTTCTTATAGAATACACCGTGCATGGATTTATCGACGTGCCGTCTAAACAGATTCTCCTGTTCAGCGGCTTTAATCTGGGCTTTCGGACGATTTAGCGGAAGCTCAGTGACCGACTCTGGGTCGGCACCTCGCCGGCCTCCTCGCCTGATGTCGAATACGAGACCGAGTTCATCTGCGACCCTCTTTGCTGCCTTGAATAATCCTGCTCCCACTCCTGCATTTTCATGATTTCTCACTAATTGCAGGAGAGGATCTGAGCTCCTAAGGACGTTACATGCTATACTCAGGACTACCCGGCCATGCATGCACTCCAAACTCAAGAGTCCTCGGCCCCCCCGATGACGTGGGAGGTACACACGAGGAACGGACGATTTTGGATGAATGCTCCTATGGATATTCATCATCTTGCGGGTACCTCTATCTAACTGACGCAGCTCATCTACCGTCCATCTCACTACTCCAAAGGAGTAGAGCAGAACAGGAACGGCAAGCATATTAGTGGCAGACACCTTGTTTTTCCCCGAAAGTTCGGATGACCCAATCTTTCGGAGTAGGCCTCTGTACTTGCCGCGGAGAGATTCCTTAATTTGTTGCACATCCTGAATGTGATGTTGTTGCACACCCAGGTATGTGTAAGTCTCTCCGGCATCTAGATGTCGCAAGATGCTTCCGTCTGCGAGCTGCGCCTCTTCAGCAAAGTCCCCGCATCGTCCTCTCTTGAGGTGGACGACTGCACACTTGTCCAATCCGAATTCCATTCCAATAGCCAGCGTATACCGTTCGACCACCCTTAGAGCATTTTGCAGTTCCTGCTCTCCGGAGGCGTAGAGTTTAAGGTCATCCATGTAGAATAAATGGGTGACCTTATGCCTCCGGTTGCTGGGTGGACCGCATTGGTATCCGCGGACTTGGCGGAGTTCAACAGATAAAGGTAACAGTGAGATGCAGAAGAGGAGAGGACTCAAGGAGTCCCCTTGGAATACTCCTCTCCTGAATGCTACCTGCTCTGTGGTAACCCGCTGTGCACCGGATGTTATGGTGAAGCGAGTTTTCCAGAGCGGCAGCAGTTGTTCTATGCATCTCACTAGTGGTGCTGCTACCGCAAGACATTGGAGCAAATGTAACAAGAGCTCATGTGATGTTGTATCAAATGCCTTACGGTAGTCAATCCAGGCCATAGATAGATTCCGCTTATATTGTACAGAGTCCTGTGTAATACAGCGGTCTATCAGCAGGTTATCCTTGCAGCCTGCCATGCCTTTCTTCGCACCACGTTGCTCATTTATCTGCTGAAAGACCGGATCAACATGCCGTAGTGTCCTAGCATACAAGATACGTGTAAATACCTTGTAGCAGGAGTTCAGACATGTGATTGGCCTATAGTTTCTCGGATCGGACAGATCTCCCTTCTTGGGGATTAACACAGTACGTCCTTCGACAAACCAGTCCGGAATCTGCTGCCCCTCGTTCAACCAAGAGTTGAAAACCCGCGCCAGACGACGGTGGGTGGATGGAAATTTCTTCCACCACCAGTTGTTAATGCCGTCTGGGCCAGGAGCAGCGAAGTTCTTGGTACCAACAAGTGCCTGTTGGACTTCCTCCGTACTGATCGCCGGGCACACTTCGTCTTGCTCTCCAAAGGTTCTGTTACACAGAGCCTCGAAGTGTGCTATTGCTGGAGTGCTGCTGTTGAATGGACGCGTCGTTTCGTAGATTCCCTTCCAGAATCCTTCGACATCTTCTACATTCGGTGGATTATCGACAACACGCTGTGGCTCCTTGAACAGGCGGGAGGGAGCCGTACGGAACATTGAATTTTGTTCCATACTTCGCACCCGCTTGTTCAACTTCTTCTTTATTGCCATCAGTGTGCGAATCCTATCTAAACAGTGCTGCTTGATGGTAAGCAACACTGTCAGATTCAGAGTGTGGTGTTGGCGTCTCAGTCCGGCTGCCACCCGCCGGATTTTAGGCGTAAATGCCCTGCCAGATGTTATGTGTTCCACCACACTCTGAGTTCGAGAAGCGTGTTGTCTGGCCGAATGTATCTTGCCTTCGATTTTTTGTACCCGCCGCTTAGCTTTCTCGATTCCGCTAGAGGCATTGGTTTGCCTTTCGCGAGGAACGAGTTGCCTAGCGGCGTTGTACACGGCAGAGTTGATTTGCCAGATGTCGGCATCCTCTGGGAGGTCCTCATCGATGACCGCGTCCATTCTAGCCAGGTCTTGGGCCTTTAGGGTAGTCCTGGTGATAAGACTTACCCTCGTCCTTAAGTCGGCTTCGGTGTACTCTGCTGGAAGTCTCCCGTCAGCGTTTTGCCGCGGTGGTTGTGCGGCTGGTACAGCTACTTGCTGACGGGGTAAGCGTTGATAACCTGTCCTGCGCAAGAAGGATACTTGGTCTCTCAGATGTTGCTGAGAGAAGGCACGATACTCTGGATGCATTCCGCACCAATCGTGCCATGTATCCTCTACGCGCAGGTTCGCTGCTCTCATAGCAGGTCAGCAAATTATCCCGCAGTTCCCTCGTCCACCTAAAGCGCCCTTGCACATTGCCATGGTTGTCATCATTAGGACTGTCCGGTCTGGCCCCTCCCACATGTCCTTGACCCCCATCCGACTGGGGTCGATTGTGAGGGGCCCGTTCTTGGCTGTTTATAACCAAGTCAGGAATCCCAGGGTGGTTAGCCCTGAGACCCACGTCCGACATCAGCCAGGCAGAATTTTACCTCTGCCTGTTGCCCGGGTAGCACCGCGAGGAGGTTGCCGGTCCGGTTTTCGCCGGTTTTTATTATTATTATTATTATTATTATTGTCGTTGTTATTATATCTCTGTTACAGCACTTCAGAACCAATTGTCTACAAAACATTTATATTCATTTATATTTCATTTTTATACACGTGTGGTTATTTTCTTTACCTTTGAAACTTGCTCATTCTCCTGTGATATAGTGTATCTTATATGATATAACGTATTTACTGAATTCTCACAAAACAGATTGTAAACAATTTTGCAATTTATTACCACAGTAACAGTAACTATCTAATCTGTGGTGTGCAACTAATGTCAACCCATTATTGATTAAAGATCGATTAAAAATCGATTGTATACCTGTCACTATTTTAATTGTGAGTAAGGAAACCTAACTTATGAAACCAGGTTGTGCGCTTAAGTCGCCTATCAACAGATGGCGATACCTATATATCATTACAGCTTTCAATTTACTAAATTATATTTCAAATTTGTATATTGGTACTATATTGTAGAAGGTAATATAAAAAAGTTTGCCTTATTAGTTAAAATCACGAAGGGATCATTTTCCTGCCGATTTTGATCTGATTTAGACTCAAACATTCTGTGAGATCCCCAGTAATGTATATTACAATCAAATCCACATTTCGTATAAAGTTTTATTTATTAGTAATTTAAATTTCAATAATTTTCAATTTGTCATTAATGCAATTTCATTTTTTTTAAATAAATTCATTTCAATAAGTAATTAAAATATTACATGTTACCACATGGCAATAAAATATTCTTTTCTTTTTAATTTTTGAAAATTTACAGTTTGCGAATCAGCTTCTAAATTTATATTAATTCAGCTTCTAAATTTACATTTATTCTACACTAAATTTATTTTCATTCTGCTTCTACATTTACTTTTATGCATTAATCAATAATACATATTAAATACATTTACGTATTAAGCAGATTTATTTAGCAGTCCTTTAGCATTCACGTTTAATTTTACGTAATTTCGCCTTCACTTTTGCGATTATTACTTCTTCCAAGCCGCATGGTTGGATAATATTTCTCTGCTTTGTTAAGGTATTTAAGCCTTCGATTTTGTATCATTTCTGCAATCTTCACACATAAACTACCTTTAAAAAACGAATAAATTGCCAAAGGTATTTAGATTGGATGTTCTACGAGACAATTGGGGCCTGAATTGCAGTACTAGAGCTTTCCACCTTCAGCCATACTTAGTCTGAAAATCTAGGAGCTTGGTGTAATATGCACTATTATTTTTTTTTTATTAATTATCCTTTGTTCGCTAATGCAATTTTATAAACATACAATTTCACATAAATTTATCTTTCAAACAACTTCACATTATGAAATCAATTTATTTATGTAATATATTTTATCGTTTATTTTATACAATTTTTTTAATTTCCATTACCAATAATTTCAGTTTCGTCTATAGGAGACTGGTTTACGAGAGAAAGAGACAACTCAACTAATTATCTAACTAACTATAGATGGTGCGCAAATAATATCAATTTTTCATCGTCGAACAAAACAGAAATTTGATTTTTTATGTTATACATTCAAAGAAGGTAAGTTTCACATATTTCACAAGTACTCCGAATCTACGACTCTTTACTCCGGCTTAAACTAGCTAGTCGTCCGCATATGTTGCCTCAATTCTTTCCCAAAAATATATAATCAGGGAAAGGAGTATTAAGTCTTCTCCGTTGACTGTAAAACATTTCTGTAAAACTACAGGCAACAATAAACTGAAATGTCATTGGAATACTAAATATTATAAAATAAAACAGTTTTAACGATCATTATTCAAGGAAAATTTAGCTTTTCATGGCACTATGAAAGTGTCAGTAAACCCTTTCGTCAGATAACCGCATGAATTAAGGCGCGATGTGGCAATCGCGATGAATCACACGGGTATAGCGCCACCGGGTTCGAATCCCGGCTCCGGCACTGTCGGAGGAAATGGTTGTATGTCCGCATTTTTTCAATGTGTAACCTTCGTCCGCACAAGCCTGGGGGTTGTCTATTTATTATTTATTAAGACCATATACTCTTATTAAAGGTTATATCAAGCTCTCTATGCATTCACACAGAAAATCTCAAATTTCAGTATTATAATTACATAAAAAAAAAATAAAGCACCTTGTCCTTGCCAGAGATATTTTATTTGTTCGCCGATACTATCACCCACCTCGACAAAAACCCTTAATGTAATTTGCCGGTGGTCGGTTCAACAAAAAAACAACTCAAATTAAGCAGCGTAAGCCAGTTAACCGATGAATATCTCAGGGCAATAAAAAGAGCGTGAAAATCGTTTTGTTCGCGGTTAGTACGAATAGATTCGATTTGTCCTGCACAAATTAGAAGTCTTTTGTCTGATCAACTGCAGACCCGATATATCCTGCCGTAGTAATTACCGGGACGAGCGCCAGGACATCGCTTATCGTGATTTGAGCATTTTTCTTTGGCGAGTTTGCAGCTAAATAACTGCGGTACACCGAGTTTAAAATTAAAGGGTCAGATGTAACATCCGTTTAGTTTTAGCAATTGTAACCATGAGGATAATTGAACTTTCTCGGATTATTATCAGCATTTATCTATAGGAAGTAATAAATATAAAGCTGATAGTAAAATAGTAACTGAGCGAGCGACTAAAAATCCACATTTTCTTTTTAACCTTTATCGATGAGTGTCTTTTTTTAAAACGGTATGGTTAATCGCCATAATTATCTTTATTGGTCTGACTCAACTTGTAATTCAGCGCTCGGCGGAGCACATAGCCCGGAGAGTAGCTGTTGGTTGCAGTCTGGTTACGTTCCTTACAGAAAAATAAGGATTTTATAGAGGAGTTTGCGACTAAAAATATTATGTTTTAGTATTTGAAATTGCTGATTTTCGAGCTGATTTCAAATAATAAGTTTATATAAATGCTGTAAATCCCAATTTTAATAAAAGTGAAACAAGAAACTCCAATTTCGTCCTAATTATAACTTAAGACATCTTATTAACCTGCTCTAAGAAATTATCAAGTTTTTTTTAAACAACTTCCAACGTCGTGCACCTGACGGCCGACGAAAACTCTCAAAGTAAATGCACTCAACCAGAAATGCAGTTCCGCAAAAAAAATCTAGGTGAAGTGCCTGATTTCGGCGCTGTGCTTGAACAACGCCAGCGGCCAGAGTTTCGCCAAGAAAAATCGAATTAACTGTGCACAGCACGAGACCTTCACCTGTCTAGTGGGTGTCAGATCAAGTCGGCTAGACCGCAATGAAGATTTTCGTTTGTTCTCTGCTGTGTTTTATCCTTGCCGTGTTTACTTGAACGCATACTATGTCTTTAATACATAAGTGCTGCTTGGTTATCGTCAAGGTGATTACAGTACTAGAGGTAGGGTTATGTGAGTTTTAAGCATAATAATACATTGTTTTGCATATATTTTGTCAGGTTTCACGAAACATGGATATATTATATAAATTGAAACGATAATAAGAAGAAAAAAAATTACTAAAGTGTTGTACAAACAACACCACACAACCCCGGTTGTCCTCATGTTATACCTCGTATTGACCTCTACGACAAATAAAGCTTGTATTTATCTATTACTAAACATGCCAATTTCCCTATGGGGATTATCACAAACAGTGATGTGCAAGCTCGGAACGAGAATTTACCGAACACCGAGCTCGTGATGGGATAATATAAATTTTAATTGGTGCCCAATTTAGGTATACAAAAGTACAAGGTACGTGTCATTTATCGTTCTTAACAGTAATATTGTGACGTCCTCGTAATTGATTTTAAGATGTTCTGCTACTACCGGCTTTTATTTATGTATCTAAGTCTGATAACTATCTGATGTTCTTTCATCCTGCGCTGGATACTTCACCCTGCTTGTCCGATGTAACTTTTACCACGTGTACATTTTCGTCAATAGTTTAGGAATGAAGAAGTGTTTATTTGATTATGACTATTTAGGACTCCAACAATGCTTGGTAAGCATTATATAGGACAAATAGGGAGGATTATCCAGTGTAGAATCAAAGGTCACAAGAAATACCAGAGATGTATATCACAATGTTAACCATAACTTAACTAATTTATATTATTTATGACATGTCCTGCAATCATCACCTAATTAAACAAATTTTAAATCATTGTGTCACGAACCTACGCATTAAGTTAATTTGATACGAAAAGTCAAGAAAATAAAATCATCTAGAAAGATGATCATTTATTTATCGCTAATTCAACATTGCAAGGAAATCTGATAATGATCCAACCTTCTATAAACACGATATTGGATACACATCGTAAATAATCTCGGACAACACTTGTCGTCCTTTGTTATATCGATGCTTCGACAAGTTCGGGGACCCCTAAACAAATAAAACACCTTTTTGAAATCCGACTTGGCGCCAGGTACAAAAAGGACACTTGAAATGCAATCCGAAGGAGACGGCATAGTTTTATTCTAGCCGTGTATTATCTTGCTTTGACAAAACAACCGGCTTGTTCTCAAGTGCCCAGGTAACAAAGCAATTGCCACAAATTCTTTTACTTTTAAATCGAACAATTATTTTATTAGTCTTGGCAATAGATTGGTAAATGAGTAAAACAACGTAAGTTTGTGTCCAATTAATTTGGTCCTTGTGAAGACAAAGTGAAAGAAAAATCAAAGGAAACACCAATTTAAACAATAGAACTTGTAAAATAAACTGAATTTTTTAATGAACCAAGTTCATTGTTGCAATTCTGTTTTGTATATAAAGATTTATTTGGTTGACAGAAAATGCACCTAAATTGAAATTTTAACTTCAAAGAAACAATTTTCTGTATGTAGAGTATGCAGACAGAGAAATAGCGAGAGAGTCTAACGCAATGCCGATATTCGTTTGTAGTACCACGAACTTCAATTTGTTGTACAGTTGGCATTGAAAATCTGAGCAATATAAGTTCTTTCGTTTTGTAACCGAATGGGATATTCCTTACGATATGAGTCATGCAAACAAGTAAACCTGTTCAACTTGTTGGCTTGCTTTGGAGTTGAATTACGTAGACGTTTTTCCTTTTATGACCTAGCAGTTCTCTATAATTAAGTGAAATTAAGTAGAACAGTGCCTATTTTTTATCAGGTTAATAATTATAACATTAGCCATTGCTGTGTCAGCCACCCTGGGCGGATCTAAATTGTTGCTCGGGAATAAAATACAGCAATAAATAAAAGACAACAGAAAATACGATATTAGGTAATACAAAAATTGGCAGTATTTTTGTAGTGAAATAAATAATACCTAATGCTTATAGGAATTGGTCATAGTGGCCTCCTAGTACATCCAGACTCCAGGCTATCCTCTTTCTTTTCTCAAAAAATTCATTATGTTAAAGTGCTAATTTTAAACTAATTTATAACTTAAAATAAGTGTAAATATTTTGTCACAATAGTTAAAAATTAATCGTCAATATTTGAGTAGTTATTTAATATTTGAATAAAGGCGACTTTTAGAGAAGGTTAGTGCGCGCCTGAGGGAGCAAAAATAAGCTGTTATGTCTACTATTGATTCTAAGGACTCGATATATAAGCTTCGCAATAATTGACTCACATTTTATCCTATAGTGAATTAATTTAAACAGAAAAATAACAGAATGCAGTGTGCGTCTAGTGGCAAGACTTTGCATGTCAAATCGCTCAAGGAACTGATTATGAGGTGCCCCTCTGGCGGGAGAGATACCATCTAGAAGAAAAATAGCTGATTTGAAGAATCTGCGTTGAACTCTTTCAATTAATGTTATGTACGTTGTGTATATTGGACACCATATTACAGAAGCATACTCAAGCCTAGATCTTACGAAAGTAATTAATAGCAAGCGCAGAGTAGAAATATTTTTTAAATCCTTAGAATTGCGTAAAACAAAACCAAGACTTTTGTATGCACCAGCCAAACATACAGTTATGTGATGGGAAAAACTGAGGTCAGAGTCAAAGAAGACTCCTAAATCTTTAATATAGTCAGGCCTCTCGAGAATTTGACCGTCAAGTTCATAATCAAATAAAAGCGGTGATTTTTTACGATAAAAGGAGCACTTGTTTGGATTTAGCGGCAATTTGTTGTTATTTTATTCTACGATATAATTTGAGGTCATCGGCGTATAGCAAATAGTGAACATTGATATCTTTGGCAATATGGTTAATAAATATTATAAAGAAGAGGGGTCCCAAAATTGATCCTTGGGGAACGCCTGAAGTTTGAGGAAAATAGTTAGATCTAAACCCTCGATATTGCACAAATTGAAAGCGTTCCGTAAGGTATGACTGGAAAAGACTTACCAGGCCTGTGCAAAGTCCAACTCTGTTGAGACTGTTTAAAAGTAGAGCATGATCAAGCCTATCAAATGCTTTGGAGAAATCAGTGTAGACGAGACGATAATGTAGAAGATAATCTCAAATACCTTACAGAAATTGCATAAAATGGCTATGGGTCTGTGATTGGTGAAGCACCAAATGTCCTGAATTAACGCTAGTATTAAATAGAACCTGTATAATTATAATCAATATTTGGTGGTTGTGTCTTTGAATGACCCTCTTAAGCCTAGACTTGTGAGAGCCAAGGAGATGGGGCTCTACACTTCATAGTGGGGATTCGAACCACTTCTTGGGGGTAATTCATAATTGAAAATTTTTCAGTAGGTGGGGATCTCGCTAGGTATGCTCAGAGTGAAAGCTAAACGCGCCAACCAAATTTTCATATTTTTTCTAAGAACTCGGCAACGAAGGGGGGCGAGCGTAGGTGCGTCTTTACTATGTACATACTTCGGTATGCGATGTAAAGCCACGACAGGCGCAGTTAGTACTTGGATGGGTGACCATTCCAACGGAAACCGCGTTCTCGCCTCACACATCTTCCAGCGGCTTGTATATCAGTGTATGCGCGGAAGCTATACAACCATAGGCGAGGGTTGTATCCTTCGGAGGGGATGTAAAGCCGTCGGTCCCTTGTCTATTAAATGTTAGGCAAGTAAAAGATCCCTACTCTTCTCAAGGGAAGAGGTTCGGCAAAATTCCTGGTTGGAGGTAGCTCGCCTACAGGCTTCAGTGTTAGGCCTCAGTAGCGAAAATAGGCCGACGTTAAATAAATGTATAAAAAAAAACTCGGCAACGAAAAGTCAAAACCAAAAATCTGGAGATCGTTGGAAAGGTAATTTTACGCTGAATTCATAAATGTAAAAATATATAGGGTATTCCATTTAAAAAAATGACCTCGAAGATGCTCCGCTGTAGCGAGTCACCCTGTGTACTTCAAAATATTTTTATAATGTGCGCTTTTGACACTATACCACTTAAAAAATTATTTTCCAAAGTCTTCTAATAAGGCGGATATGGGATACCCTGTATATGAACTATCAGTAGATTATCTAAAATTGCAGTTAAACAAACTATATCAAAACAATTCTAACACGTTCGAATGTTATTCGAAACACAAAAGCGATTCGAAACCGACACTTACAATGCCAGTCTCAACAGGTTGTCAAGGGAGAAAATCCCCGAGGCTGTATCGCCACCAACGACTCGCCTGTGCATTGCATATTCTCCCGTTCGCCCCCCTCGAACACCGACTCCTTGCAACCCCACTTCCAGCCACATCCTTCCTCTCTCCGATATAGATTGTTACTGCTTTTTGGGGTTTAGGCGGGGCAACTTTATGTCCCACCACAAACTGCTAGCTGCAAGTGCAGTCCAATAATTGGGCTTCCTAAACCGCAGAATGTATATCCAAGTGTGTCCCGTAATTAACAGAGCTCTTTTAGGTTTTCGGTTTGTTGCGAGCTTTATATGCCATAAATTCTGGACATAAACGAGCTGCAGTTAATTTGTGGGCAACTGTGATCAATGCTGTGACAATCAGCGGGCACGCTGGGCCCTGATGATGTTTCTATCAAAACGATTAAATTTTATGCACATCAGTTAGCCGCACCATCAGCGCATACTGTATGACGTTTGAATTTCAGCGCTCGGTACCAGTGGCGTAGGTGGCTTCTTGCGTTAGAGGGTGGCTCATTTGGATAGATCGGTTAAGTTATTTGAAGTTCGTAGACACTGTAACGCCAAATCCATACATATTAATGAATGACAAATACAACGCCACTTTCTTGGAGATAAATCAAATGTCTGATGTAGCGTACTTTCCCACAATTAAGCACGGAAAGACCATAATCGTAAAGGTTATACCTTTAAGGCAAAAATGCCGACAGGCTGGAGGCAATCATGGCCAACTACAATAGCCAACCGTAATTTGGATATTGCGCTTATTTATCCATCCCTCGAGAGGTATACGAGAGCCGCCGAAATGCAGGCAAAAGAGGTCAGTCATATTTCTGTTCTCAAACAATTCACTTCGTATATATAAACTTGAGATTCATAACCGCTTTTTGTTAAAGTTTTGTTTAATAAATAACTCCTTCTGAAGAACATTTAATTAGTTGTAACCACAAAACATCTGACATAGATGTCTTAAGATATTTTAAAAACTGAAGCAAAAATGTACTGCTGGCCCTAAAGGAACTTCAAATTTTCCTTTTAAAGAACTGCTCGCCAAGGTTTGTCGCCGACTTAACAATAATATTTACTTTTGTACTAAAAAGCCTCAAAAATTGAATGTTTGACTGTGGTATTCTAGGGGATCATATTGTCTCTATCTGAAAAAATCTATGCAACTCGTTTTGTGTTTTGTTCCACAGTTCTTCTCTTGAGCTGTTAGTATTTGCATAGACTAAGGACTTCATATGTCTCCACACATAATAATCCAAAGGATTACAATCAGGACTCCTTGGTGGCTAAGCAAACTCACTTCCTCGACCGATCCATCTGCGTGGGAAGCGTGGAGCTCCATCTTGCATGAACCACATTCTGTTCCGTATGTCTAGCATGAAAGCATGTAATATATCAGCAAGAGTATTTTGAAGAAAAAACTGATAAGACTGTCCATTTAAATTTGGAGGAAGGACAAATGGACCCAATAATTGATCGCCGATAATACCACACCAAACGTTAATCTTAAATTCTTGCTGAAAATGCCTTTCTTTAACGGCATGAGGACTTTCTACTTCCCAGTAATGGGTATTTCTCCAGGTAAAAACGCCTCGGCGAGTAAAAGTTGCTTCGTCGATAAATAAAGTGTTCTTAACACAATATCGATCCCTGTTGTGTTTATTTAGAACAAATTGACAAAATTGTAGCCTTTGTGGAAGATCCCTTCGAAGTAACTTTAGTACAGGAGTGAGATGATATGGGTAGAAAAGTTCTTTACGTAAGACTCTTAGAACAGATTGTTTAATCACCCCTGTTGCCGATGCTAAACGACTTGAGCTGACTCGAGGATCTTCATACACACGAACTAAAATTTCTAGTACTTGATCTGGAGTAATTCGTTTCGGTCGTCCTACATAGTTTTTATGGCGAAATGAACCCGTTTCTCCCAAACTACGAAACAGATTTTTGAAAATCTTATGGTCTGGCTGTACTCTATCCAGCCCTGAACTATGGCCTACCATTAATGATCCACCCTGTATAAGTGTATTTTAAAATTTTACACGTTATTAATGTGTGTTCTCTGGATAAATAACATACTAATAATATAAATAATAACATTCTTTTTAACTTAACATTAATAATAATTTCAGCTGCATATGAAACTGAAATGTTTGTATTGGAAAACTGTATTTGGCATATATTTTGATCATATTCTGGACACATATTCATAAGTGATATACGTTCTCTTTTGTTAGAGAAAGAATGAAACCTTAATCAAATTAACTATAAGGTAACATGTATCGTAGTTATGAATATTGCTTAGTAAACGGAAAGGTCAATGAAAAGATTTTCCAAATTCCTTAAAGCACAAAGGACTTGTTCCCGGCATTGCTTTGTTATCATGGAAGCCATGCAACTATCCTTCATTATCCTCGAAAACTTACTACTGGCTAATTAATTAGTCCTCTAAATTTCCCTTTAAATTCCCGACATATTTCCTAAGATACTTGTTAATTTGATGTGTGTAGGTAGCGGTAAAATTTCGGACGGTATATAGGTCTCATGATATATTACATAGTCATGTATTATCAGCCAACAGTTTAAGGACTTTAGCTGTAGGGAGCAAGGATTTGTTCAATTATTAAATTTGTTTGGGAGTGGGGAGATTGTATTTTAGCTACGTTAATTTGATAAAATAAGCATGAGCTTCAGAGTAAACAAATAAAAAAATGTTATTATGTAAATTCTCTACATGAAACAATATTAATTTTATTCTGACAAGATTCACAACTTTGTTGACTGATTCAAGAGTCTATGCATCTATCCAAAAGGCTTCAAAATAGATTTTTGGGATTTTCTTAAAAATCATGAATATTATTCAAAACAGCCAAGGCACAAAAATAAAGCCTCATTTCTGAGTCATTTAATATAGAAATTTAAATTTTTTCGTTATTTCCTTGTCTTTTTGTTTCTTTGTCTCGATGTTGATGAGCATGATGATGACGATCTGTTGTTTTACCTCTCTGTATTTAGCTCTTTGACTTGTATTTCTACCCCTTATGTCCTTTGTATTTCTGTTTCCATACACCTATTGGTCCTTGTTTCTGTGTTCCTCTAGTTTCTGTGTTTTTATTTCTCTTTGTTCCTTCGTTACTGTATTTCTTTGCATCTCTGCTTCATTTTGTTTCTTTGTTTCTATTTCCTTGGTTCTTTATTTGTTTCCTTGCTTCCTTGTTTCCCAGAGGAACGCGAAACAAGATCAGCGTCAAATGTAAGTAACAATCAATTCAAATGCATCAGGAATTATCTGATGACGATTTTCAAAAGCGCCAACAATTTTGTAACTGGGCCAGAGGTACAATGCAACATGATGTCAACTTCTTCAATACTGTTTTATTCAGTAATGAGGCAACTTTTCATAAAAATGGATTTGTTAATAGGCATAATTTCCATTATTATGCTTCGGAAAATCCTCATTTTTTTATGCAAGTTGACAACCAACACAGATGGTCTATAAACGTTTGGGTAGGACCACATTTCTTTGATGGTACATTGACTGGAGTTATTTATCTTCATTATTTGGAAAACTATCTGCCACAATTATTGGTAAATCTCCCTGCAAGAAGATTTCTCTCTCTTTCAGCAAGATGGTGCTCCACCACATTATTTTAATGCAGTTAGAGACCACTTAAATGGACCCACTAAATGGCCCGCTAAATCCCCAGATCTTACAAAAATGGATTTCTTTTTATGGGGATACGTGAAGGAAATTGTTTACAGAGACATACCGACAACAGTACAAAATATAAAGGAAAGAATAATAACTGACTTATGTCTATCACACCGGCAGTTTTAGGAACAGTGGGAACCTCATTTCAAAAGCGCATAGAGATGTGTGTCAATCAAAATGAGCAACAAACAAACTTTTAGCTATCATAGAACTGCAGATATCGAGGTCCGACGCACTATAGCCCCACCTTATATATATATATATATATATATATATATATATATATATATTTGCATATCACAAGAGAATGCATTATTCAGAGATCGGGATATAAATAAGTATTTCATAAGCACACAAATATTGCACAAAAAACGATAAAGATACTTGAAAGAAGGAAAATTATAGATTAATCAAGCTTATAGAAATATTAGAAACAATACTGCAAAGCAGAAATTATCATCAGAGGCAAATTCAAGAAGCTCATAACAAAACAAAGGCAATGTGGAACACAATAAATAAAATAAAAGGCAAACTAAACAAGTCAAATATTATAACTACAACAGAAAATGGCAAAAAAATTCCAGATGCTATAGTGGCCAATAATTTTATTGAACATTTCACATCCGCACTAAGTAGAAATTCTGTTTTGATCCAGTCTTTTTAAGCTCCAACCTTCTTTTGAAAGACCACTTTTTTTAAAAACAGTTTTACCATCCGATATATTATATTTAATAAATAAATTGAAATCGTCTAACTCTTGTGGATACGATAATATTTCCAATAATTTAATTAAACATTCTAACCTGAATATCTGTCAGCCATTGGCTCTTTTGATCAACCTATCTTTTAACACCGGAAATTTTCCAGACATTTTCAACCTAGCTATTGTCCAACGTTTAATTAAAAAAGATGATCCTAATGATTACGGAAATTACAGAGCCATCAGTTTGCGTTGGAGTTTTTCTAAACTATTTGAACTTGCTATCAAAGATCAGGTGTTTTCATTTTTGTACCAGAATCATCTACTATTTGTTTGTCAACATGGTTCCTCTAAAAACAAGAGCACCGAATCAGCACTCTGTGAGTTCCAAGGCTTAATTGTTAATGCCGTCGATAACAAGTAATATGCCTAAGGGTTATTTATCGATTTCTCCCGTGCTCTTGATGTTGTTGACCATGAAATTCTATTGAATAAGTTAGACCGGTATGGAGTCAGAGAAGTTGCTTTAAACCTCTTTTCCTCTTACCTAAACAATAGAACACATGTCGTTAAATTAAACTTTGATATAACCAATGCTGTATGCAGCATAACGCAGGGAGTTCCTCAGGTATCTGTTTTGGGGCTTCCACTTTTTAATATTTTTGCTAATGATTTTAATAACATATTTAAATAAAATGTAAATATTCGCTGTGTCTGTTATGCGAATGATACAAATATTTTAATCATTGACAATGACTTAAATGTTATTAAAAACTCTGTTGAATTAGTGCACTCACAAGCAGTTTATTGATCTGAGGAAAACAAGGTTAATTTAAATAAAAATAAAACTAATATTTATTTTACACAGAAATCTGGATATGGAAATGATATTACTTTCTGTGAATCGGTCAAAATGCCAGGCAAAACATTTGATAGATACTTGGATTGGGAGAAACATACAGATATTTTGTGTAATAAATTGCGAAGAAACTGTTATGACCTGGGGTAACAGTGTACATATAAATAGAGCATTCATTCTGCCGAAGTTTGTTATACGAATTATTGCTGGTTTAGGCTTTCGCGAGAGCTGTCGTACTACTTTTAAAAACTTGTAAAATATTAACTGTAGCAGGTGTCTACATTCTGGAGGTCTTTACATTTGTTTACAGGAATCAGCATAGGTTTCTTGCCAATCAAATCAGCCATAACCACAATACAATGTTTAAAGGATTATTACAGCCACAATATCACCGAACAGCTTTGTACCAGAGAAGCTTTTACTACAATGGTTGCAAATTTTTTAATGCACTAAACGAGGAGATAAAACTTTCTTCGAATTTACATATACTTAAATTAAAATTGAAAAAATATTACTTACTGGACATAAACTGCTATGAGGTCGATGATTTTTTAAAAATAAGTACCGGTTCGATTAGGCACCTTTAACTTTATGTGCTTTTTATTAAGACTTCGCTGCACCTGTAGCCTATACCTATATTTTACTTAATCTTTTAAGTGTATATATTTTTTATGTATGTACTTCCTGTTTTATTGACTGAGTATATGTTATAGTTCATTTTTTTTAATATTTCTTTTCTGTTTTCTTACACTTTTTATGTTTGATATTAGTATGTTTGACTTGTATAAAACAATTTCTGTGCTATACACCAATAAATATTATTATTATTATTATATATAACGGATGAGAGTTGTAGTCGGGTAGCCACTAAACATCCGTGCTCTAGCAAGGATTCGAACCCGAGACCCCTGGACCTCAAGCGTAACTCGACAGCGTTGAGCCACTGGCTCGATTAGAAGCCATTATGGAAAATTCTTCAAAAGGAAATAATCAAATCTCTCCCTGACGCAAAACTTTCATACTGTTTTCTATTAATTTTAATTGAGTATAATTAATATCTACGAAAAAAAGCTCTTAGGGACACTGACAACTCCCATGAATATTTATGAGGAAAATATAAATCGTATACCGTTTCAGATTCGCTGTTTTTCGTTTATGCTCCGGGATAATTTTCACAATCCGCCAAATAAACTTGGTTTTAATTTGCCATTTCTCTGACGTTCCCGGCTTCCAGCAAAGCGGTGCTTCTGCTAAATTAAATTATGGAGCAATAAAAAACTATTTAAATTCCAAAGTGCAGGCTTAATTGCAGCTATTAAACTACAGCTACAGTCCGGTACCTTTTTTATAATCCTGGTTAATGCAAAAATATAGGATGGTAATTTATCGAGTCCATGGCGAACGGTAAATGCGCTTGCTTTCATTACTTCGTTTTATTGCGATCTCTGGGCCTCGGTGAATTTAATGAGGCTATGAAGATATGTCTGGAGCTGTAACATATTTTTGTCCAGTCTTCCGACGAAGTTCGTAACTTGGAAATACGAGGATGTAAAGATAATTGCTTAAAAATGTAAAGGGATTGAAACTGGGAATGCTATTGTTATGTGCTGCCCTCTGACGGAGAGAGATTTAATTAATCCCCGGTACAGAGTGACGGGAGACCTGTTTAGTTGACGGCGGGAGAACGGCCAGAAACGCCGCGAACAACGATGGATGATTCTAGAGAATTTGAGTACCTTAGCTATGGTATATAACAGGTGAATCCGGCGCACGCGGACAGTTCAGTTCTAATATGGGAGATAAGATAAGGAACAGTAACAAGTTGTGAATTATTATAGTAGTGAGACTATAGTAGATGAAACTTAATGTGATATTATAATAAGGACTATTTATTGGTAATTCAAGTGATTAATAAAGTAATGGTTAGTGAAGGTTCTTGTTGCAATTTATTGAACCTACGTAGAGAGTGTTTACTGGAGATTGTAAACACGTAACACTATTGTTCATTTTTTATTGACTACATTTCAAAAATCAAGTGCGTAGAAACGACGTTTCTTTTTTTATCTAGAAGAGCCTCTATCATTGCAGTTGGAGTGGTTTAATATAAAAGTATTTATCTCTAAGGGCCGGTTTATTAATATAAGGTTAACTAACATTTAACCATGGGATAAATGTCAAAAAACAATGGGTATCTATTGTTTTGTTTGACAGATTAGAGAATTAGATTTCTCAAGTTTATTTGGTAGCATTATTTTCCAGTAAGTAGGACAAAAAAGTTTACCTTATCAGTAAAACTCACCAGGAAATCATTTGATTGCAGCCTTTGTACTGATTCGAACGTATATAAATTTTAACTGTGGACTACAGTAATTGATATTACATTTTTATATCCACGTTAACAAGTGTTTAACATACAGGTAATTTCATTTATTACTCATTTAAAATTTAATTAATCTTCAATATTTGTCTTTGATGTAATTTCAATTATTTTTTTAAATAAATTTAAATTCAAGGTCAATTCTTTTTAATTTAATAAGTACTTAAAGTACTATATGTACCACATGTTTTTAAAAATATTTTCTTTCTTTTTCATTTTTTTGGCAATTTATAGTCTAAGAAATCAGCTTATATACTTAGAAGCTTAGATATTTAAATTCTTAAATACTTATATATTTCTATATATTTATATGTACTTATATGTTTACGCACGTATATACTTATACATTTCTGTATACGTTTCTGCATAGCTTCTTCATTCCTCCATATCTTTCATATAGATAAAATTTCGTTAACTTTTCATAAACCACCTTGTCGGTTAATTTTCCTACGATTTTCACTCCATTTCATTAAGAGACGTAAATTGCCAAGGAAACTTTAGAATCCGTTCTCTTACCAACAATTTCAGTCTGATCTATAGTAGACTGGTTATTCGAGAAAAAGAAACAATTCTACTCATTTTCACTATAGAGGATTCCCAATTTAACATCAATTTCTCTTTGTCTCCTTTTCTCGAAACAAACAGAAATCTGTCATTTATGCCGTACATTTCAGAAAGGGTAAATTTCTCCACTCTTACGAATACTCTGGACCCACGGCTCTCTGCTCCGACTTAAACTAGCTAGTCGTCCGCATATGTTGCCTCAATTCTTTCTCAAAAATAAATAACAAGGGAAAGGAGGTAACAAGGTTCTAGTACAAAATCAATACCCTGAAGCCATTGTTGATATAGTTTTCATAAATGTTAAAAATAGGGACAATCACGTACGACAAAAACCTGAACGTCATTATACAGCAACAATTACTTCCTTATATATACGGACTATCGTAGAAGCTACGCCGTATAGGTGACAAATTTGATGTTAGGACGGTATTTCAAACGAGGAACTATTTTAACAGAAACAAAATCGATAAACCGTGAGCAGAATTAAAAAAACTGTATTTATAATTTCCCGTGTGAATGTGATAAATGTTATGTGGGCGAGTCATCCAGACCTTTCAGTGTGAGGTTGGATGAGCACAAGAATTACATTGGAAAGAATGTAATTCAGAAATCAAAGATTTGTCAACAAGCTTGGGAAAACGGACATAGAATAAACTGGAACTCGGCAAAAATTTTTACAAAAGAGGCAGATAACAAAAAAGAAAAATCAGCAATAATCTTATTAAATGAAGATAAATGCGTACCGAATTGTTCTGTAGATACTTGTACAACCTGGCTACCAATGTTAAAAGAAGAACTTAACAAACTCAACATTATCTAAAAGAAAATATCATCAGTTTTGTGTAAGTAGTAACTAACTAGGAAAATAACATAAACAGAATCTTAAAGCTGTGTATTTAACATACACAACAAATAAGAGTTCTTCGAAAAAAGCTTTTTTCCAATAATTCTATTATTTTGTAGATTCGGTGATTTGTTTTTGAAGAGGATGTGGTAGAAAACCCAAATAAAAGGAGAGAATAAGCACTCTTAATAATTATGAGCTTGAAGTTTTTCAGCTAAATCGTAGTACTTTAGGGGGCGATTTCTCCCTAAAACAATATACAGACCTGGGTAACAAATAGTTTAAATAGTTATCTTGTCCTGTAGCCTTAACAAGAAGTGCCGAACGATAAATTTTACGGTACATTTCCTTTCGTTCGATTCAGCACCGATCCCCGCTGGCTAGTTTAAGTTTCCCCGGGGCCACTTTAACGCATTTGACATCCTTTTTAATTTATCTAGGAAGTTTTCGGTGGTAAATTTTCCGACGCCCAACAAAGCTGATAATGTAAAACGGGGAAGTAACATCTGTTATCGCAGTTAATGAAAGGCTAGGCGGACTTTCGGTATAAAAGCGAGAATATGCCATCAGTTTGCGCTGTTTAGGGTTCGGTGACTGTTCGGTCAGGTGGGGGAGAAAAGGGCCGAGGTTGATGCGAGGGTTAAATGAATTTTGACGTGCCACGGATACGGTCATCAATATGTATTAAACAAACTGTCTCCACCAGTTCCATCTGCGGTATGGAAACCGGGGAATGGTGGAATTAGATTAACAGGGTTACTTTTTGTAAACAACAGCGCTTTATACAGGGTGTCCCAATGGTCAAAGTCCAATATTGGCCTTATTAGAAGACCTTGGAAAATGGTAGTGGTAGTGTCAAAAGGCACACATTTTAAAAATATTTTGAAATATACAGGGTGGCTCGCTACAGCGGAGCGTCTTCGAAGTTATTTTTTTTAAACGAAACACCCTATATATTGTAACGAAGCATTTTTCGTTACGGAAATCTGTATGAGATTTATATTAATTTGTAATCTGTATAAAATTTTCTGTTAATATAAAATCTATATTGTACCGCCTTAAGCGCACGAGAGTATTTTAGCTAGCAATATTTACTATTTGAGCACCGGAATATTTATTTAAAATCAGACTATTTGTATATTAGGAATTATTGTGCATACTTTAAAATAATTAACTCAATAATTGGTTATCTATGGCCGATTAAATCCATTTCTTTTTCGCAGTTGGTTAGAATAATTATCTGAAACCGATTTCATACATTACAAAAGTCAAAATACTTTGTTTATACTAACCGACGCTCGTAATAACAATTCACCGGCACCTTAAATAATTCAAAGCCGCAGACTTCGCTATCTTGTAGTAAATGTATTTATTCCTGCGCGAGTCTGAAATAGAGGAGACCCTGGTAGAGAACGGCTATAAATTAAACAGCACCGGGAATTTTATTCATTAGTTCTCCTACAATTTGAAGAAACCAGTCGACTACCAGTGCCCCAGTTGGAAAGAGTAAGACCCTTTTAAATACTTGGCTAGTGTAATTATATTTTACTGTTGATGAAATTTCTATTAACTGTTAGTAAATTTTTGTATACTTATAAATATTTTCTATTATTCTGCTTATTTTCCGATTGATATTTTTCTGAAATTTTATTTATTGTACATGTTTGAATATTTTGCTTTCCTTCTTATCTTTCTGTCTTTTCTTAACCTGGCTCTGGCCCTACGGCGACAACAGGTTCTGTCGGTCTTTTTCTTAACCTGGCTCTGGCTTTACGGCGACAACAGGTTCTTTCGGGTTTTTCCATAACCTGGCTCTGGCCTCACGACGACAACCTGTGTTCTATCGGTCTTTATTTTTCTTAACTTGACTACAGGTTCTTTCTTCTCTGTCTAACTTTATCTCTTGAGTCCAGGATTAAAATCTTGTAACAAAATATTTGCTCGTCGATATTTATTTCTATGTACTGTTAACATCGTAAAACACTAGCCAAGTTTCCGGTTTGTTTTATAATTTGCTTGCTTGCTTCGCATTTCCTGGTATCTGTACACTGTTTGCTTAATAGCCATTTTTATATATAAACTCGCTAACTTTACCGTCTATCCGCTTTTGCCGCTAATATTGTTATATTGCTTGCTATTCTTACTGCTTATGTATATATCTGTACATACATTTGCGTTAATTGTGATTTTCCTGTTATTTAGGACTGTAACCACAGGCTTATGTAATATACACAAATATTATTGAACTTCTGCATTTTACTGTTGTGTTTGTGAAAGTCTAACTTCCCTTATTTGACCCACTGGAATTATCTGTGTCTTCACTGAGCTGCTTAGTCTCGCTCATTCGACTTGTGGGTAGTGTTGTTCAATCACTTTAAACTTGAACTGGCGCCCGAGTACTGAATAAAGCTCGAGTGTCAAAGTGACAGCCTTAGTTCTCGCACCGTACGAGAAAAAGAGCGTCACAATATTTTTACATTTATGAATTCAGAGTAAAATTACATTTCCAACGACCTCCAGATTTTTTGTTTTTGAAGTGGCGTTGCCGAGTTATACGAAAGAATATGAAAATTTTGGTCGGAACAAGGTTTAACAAATTAATTCGCTGGGTGTGTATTACTATTAATTAAGAAGATTTATTTTGCAATTATGTAGACAGGTCACGACCACCAAATATTGATTGCAATTATACAGGGATTATTTTACAGTGAGCTTCTCTATACCACTTTCGACGCACTATTCACTCTAATTCACTTGTCAACACACGGCAAATAAAAATTTACACCTAATAGGTGAAATTTACCAATAGGTAGCATGCCAAAAATAAAAAACAAAAACGTTTTTAAAATCATACACAACAAATATAACAGTATTAGCTCAGAATATTATTATAATTTTTTAACCGATAGTCGGAATTTTCTTATTAAAGAAAATTTTGGAGGGGCATTGTTATTTTTTAAAGTAGTAAAATTCCGGGTACAAAACTCACGTGACTTGGCTCTCCATACAGGGGAGTCAGGACATATGAGGATAATCAACATTGTAGTAGATCCTCTATTGAGCATGAGGTCAGACTACATGGTCCCAAAAATCACATTTAACAAGCCCTTTAGTATCTCTATTGGAAAGAGAGGGGATTGGTCAACAGGAGCTCCTGCGTTACTACGCAAAGGCCTGGCCTGGTATACTGACGGGTCCAGGATGGAATCAGGAGCTGGAGCAGGAATAATGGAGTGAGACCGAGGGCAAGTATAAGCCTTTCTCTTGGACTTCACGCTACTGTATTTCAAACTGAAATTCTGGCTATACTTGAGTGTGTACGTGAGAATGTCAAACTACGACATGTGAACCAGCAGATCTGCATCGCATCTGACAGTCAGGCGGCACTAAAGGCATTAGCCTCTAATAAAGTGTCTTCCAGACTGGTGTGGTGGGACTGCCATAAAGAGCTCGAAGTTCTGGGTGAATAGAACAGAGTTAAACTACTCTGGGTGCCGGGACACACCAGAATATACGGCAACGAAAAAGCTGATGAACTTGCTAGACAAGGAGCAGCTAACACATTCTATGACCCAGAGCCCGTGCTCAGGACATATGAAGATAATCAACATTGTAGTAGATCCTCTATTGAGCATGAGGTCAGACTACATGGTCCCAAAAATCACATTTAACAAGCCCTTTAGTATCTCTATTGGAAAGAGAGGGGATTGGTCAACAGGAGCTCCTGCGTTACTACGCAAAGGCCTGGCCTGGTATACTGACGGGTACAGGATGGAATCAGGAGCTGGAGCAGGAATAATGGAGTGAGGCCGAGGGCAAGTATAAGCCTTTCTCTTGGACCTCACGCTACTGTATTTCAAACTGAAATTCTGGCTATACTTGAGTGTGTACGTGAGAATGTCAAACTACGACATGTGAATCAGCAGATCTGCATCGCATCTGACAGTCAGGCGGCACTAAAGGCATTAGCCTCTAATAAAGTGTCTTCCAGACTGGTGTGGTGGGACTGCCATAAAGAGCTCGAAGTTCTGGGTGAACAGAACAGAGTTAAACTACTCTGGGTGCCGGGACACACCAGAATATACGGCAACGAAAAAGCTGGTGAACTTGCTAGACAAGGAGCAGCTAACACATTCTATGACCCAGAGCCCGTGCTGGGCATTACCAAATGCTCAGCTAGATGGGCAATTAAAGACTGGGTCAGGAATAAACACAATCATTACTGGAGAAACATACCAGGTAATCGACATGGGAAAACACTTATTGAAGGACCATGCCCAAAACAAACTGCAGAACTGCTCTTAAAGAACAGGTTACAGTTGAGAATTGTAACAGGCCTCTTGACGGGACATTTTCCTGTCAAGAAACACCTGCACAGAATTGGCAAGTTCGATGGCGACCTTGACTGCAGATTATGTGGCAAGGTATCAAAGACAGTAGACAATATTATCTATGAATGTGAGGCATTGGCCCTCAGAAGATATAATATTTACGGGCAAACACAAACAGATCCGCAAAGCGTTAAACTCGCCCATTCTCAGACCTGTATCACCTCATCAGTGGCACAGGTGTATTAAAATGGGCAGTGTAAATCAGAACAGGGAGTGGACAATAAGCCCAAGAGGCTGTAGGGCCCTCGGAGTGTTACAGACGACCCTGTGAGAAGGGGTTTTAGTCAGTAAGAGTCTGACACTGACCCAGCTCAGGTTGGGAGCCCATGAGAGTTTCCCCTCCTCATAAAAAAAAAAAACAAAAAAAAATGTCGAATTGACGTTAAACTAACGTCAAATTTCCCTAGACAGGCATTACTAAGTACTGGGCTATTACAATGTGGACTTAGATATAATTCCACCTATTTTAGTCATTATAACCAAAGATTTTTCTCTTACTGAAAATACTTCACGAATCCAGTTCTGCAAATTGATATTTGTTTTTTTAGTAATATAGAAGAAAAAATTATAAATTTAGCGGTCTTTTTTTATATGCAGTTTAGTTCCACCATAGCGTCTTGACACTTAGCGAATGTTATTCCAGCCAAGATTGCTGAATCCGCAGTATTTGATATAGCCTGATCGATAAATGCAATTTCATTATTTAAATTAAAAATAGAACAACTCGAAATACTTATTAGGAATTCCATTATGATCCTTCATCCTGCAGCAAGTCGTTGTGTTCCCTGTCTTATTAACTTACAAAGTGATTCGTTATCGATTGGCTCGACTGGTTCGTACAGTGACCGTGAAATCGCAAGCGCCACATGGAGAACTCGAAATTTAAACTGAATAATATGTTTTCGCCTCGTAGGTGAGTCCTTTTTGATGACATTGGCTCGGATATAGTTTTCAGTTTCGACCACTGCGTTTGATTCGCGTTTTATTGAGTGCAGTACAGCGTTTGCTACTCCCGCGACTCGTCAACTAAGTTGGCATCGTCAGGAGGCAATTGACACTGATCAACTCCCAAAAGAGCAAAGACGTAATTATAAAAACAACCCTTTCTTAAATAGGAAGAATCAGACATTTTAAGTATGGAAATGTATGTGTTGGATACAACTATAACTAAATGGAACGCTGTATAGGACGTTATACTTGTATTGCCATTAATAATGTTGATTTATTACATTTCTCATTCCGTTTACGTAAAATAAATGAGCTAATCAATAAATGGACGTCCATTTCGTCGGTAACTGTAAAAGGCAACTTACTTATAATGTTTAGGTAAGACCAAAGGTTGAAATATTTCCCTTTATATAAAAAATAATAAAAACAACAAAGCGGCAAGACAATATATGGACATTTTACACAAATTGTGTATTGTTCTTCGAAAACTCGAGACTTCTTTGCTTTGTAGCCGAGTTTGTAGCCTTCGGATTTACGTTATAAAAATACCCGCAGTTTTAAATATCTTCCTATGTCTACGTTACTTTTAATATTCATAGTTGCCTTCAACATGGAATAAACGGACCAAAGTGTAGAAATCTTCATACTTTTAGATAATTCGGCAAAATAAGCAATTAACACATTCTCTGAAAAACTCTTCACATGTTTGTCCATACAATAATCCATGAATCGTTTATAACTTCCTTCATATTTATTCCGAGACTTATCCGGCAGTCAATCTACTATTTTGTTGCCTAGTTAAACAAACAACTATTTGAATATTTATTGGCATGTAGGGAAATTAAAGTTTTAAAAGTAAAAGCGTAGTATTAGAGCCAACGTGAATGAAGAACCAGATATTTTGATTTATTCTGAAAGTAACTTTATCATAAATTCTTAAATAAACATTAAAATTTAATTAGAGATTAAAAATAACTTAATTAGGTTCAACCTATTAAAGTTGTTATTTTATGTTATACAATATTGTTCATCTCAGCGTCTTCTACTTCTACGTCCAGTGGAAGTATAGAAACGCAAAAAAATATATATTTTTTTTTTCTGAAAAGGATTTAAAATGTCATTAAACGTCGAGATTTTAAATTTGAGCAGAAACAAATTTCTGTCTGTCGTCGGTCTGTTTGTCTGTAACTTTTTTTTGTGCGCACGTTTACTATGGAACCGTTTACGATATTGACTTGAAATTTGATACACTTATGTATTATAACGAGATCTGGAACTAGATTATATTTTGATTTAATTCCGTTAAAGGGTTCGGAGGTAAATGGGGTAAATAAGGGTAAATAGGCAAAGCAAGCAGGTAAGAGTCCATAAAATTGCAATTTAGAGCATGTACGAAAAGTCACGGTCTCAAAATGTTTTTTGGCATCAGCCACCCCCCACTATCACCCCCAATACCACCCCCACACTATTATGAAAGGGAGTAAAAAAATTAAAATGTGATTTAGTGTGTATACAAGAACGAAACGTCTAGAAAAATGTTTTTAGCGTTAGCGACCCCCTCCTTCTACCACCCCCATTGCCACCCACACCCTATTATTAAAGAGAGTAAAAAATTAAATTGGGATTTGATGTGCATAAGAGAACCGAGGGCCTCTAAAAATATGTTGGCATTAGCAACCCCCTCTACCACCCCCATTGCCACCCCCACCCTACTATTAGAGGGAGTAAATAATTAAATTGGGATTTAGTGTGTGTACGTGAACCAAGGGCCTTTAAAATTTATTTTAGCATTATGATAATAATAATAACAATCATTATTTAGCACAAGTAGCTATTACAGGGGTGTAACATACATGTGTAGTACAGTACATTTACCTACTTTTAACAATACTAATAATTTATACAACATGCCTATAATAAGCCTAATGAGTAAAGTAGAACTAAGTTATTTATACATGAATTTATATAAATATTTTTTAAACAGAAAGACATTCTTAGCTTGCTTTATGAATTCTGGTAATTTGTTAAATTCGGCCGTTCCCTTGTCGTATATGGAGGACTTTGTTTTCATTAAGTTTGAGTAATTAATACTTATATGATTTCTTTGCCGTGTATTGTAATTATGAATATCCTTACGATGTTGTACATTTGTTGACAATTATGTTGGTAGTAAGTTATTGTGAAGTTTCTATAAGAATATTAGTGTCCTGTATTTTATATTGTCTTTTAATGAAAACCATTTAAGTTTACATTGTATTTATTTTAGCATATCTATTACATTTTAAAATAAAACGCATACATCTATTTTGAAGTAGCTCCAGTTTAGATATATTGATGTCATTACACATATATAATATACTTGAGTAGTACTCGAAGTGTGGTTTCATTATTGTGTTATAAATAGTTTTCCTTGTATCTGAAGTTAAATGTTTACTAACACGATAGGCGAATCCCGGTTTTTTTATATCTTTTTACATATGTGGTTTATATGGTCGTTAAATGTTAGTTTGTTATCTATGATTATCCCTAAATCTCTCATAGTTATGACCTTTTCAAGATTCTCTCCGTTGTATTTTACACATATATAATCAATGTTTTGATTTAAATATTTGTTGGAACCTATTATCATATATTTGGATTTTTTGGAGTTTACCATTAATCCGTTCGTTGTAAACCATCCATTAATTAATTCCAGTGTCATGTTAATTTTTTGGATAAATTGCTTCACATTAGTTCCAGATAAATATATTATAGTATCGTCTGCAATGAGATGTATTTTGCACTCCTCTGAGTTGATTAGAAGTAAATAATTAATAAATATCGTGAAAAGCATAGGCCCTAGTACACTACCTTGTGGAAATCCATTATTATTAAAAAGTTTTTCAGATTTAATTTTATTTATTTTGATTTGCTGACTCCTTCCATATAGATACGACTTAAACCATTCGTACGCCGTGTCAATAATCCCAAAATATTGGCATTAGCCGCCCCCTCTACTTCCCCCATTGCCACCCCCAACCTATTATTACAGGGAGTAAAATATTACATTGGGATTTAGTGTGTATAAAACTAATTTATTCTTATATGTACTATTGCCGCCGAAAAAAAGTAATCGGTAATCTCAAGTTAAATAAAATATTACATTATATTTCGTTATTTTGTATTTTAAAAGAGAAACAGAAAATTTACTAAATGCTGAAATTTGTTGGTTTTCTTTTAAATTTTTATTTTCTGTTTTTGTATACTCCTCAGTTTGACACTATCCCCCCTTTCTAAAGACGCCTTAGACGACACCACACCCCACTATAAACTAATAGAGTCAATGTCTCACGTCCATACTTTCTAAAACAATTTGCAACGTCAACCATTCGAATTGAATTTGCACTAATCGCTGTCTCTAGCGATCTCACGCCGGCTGGGACCCGAACAGACGAAACAAGTAGGTAGTAACTTAGAAGAATTATGAGTGCACAATCTAGTCGCTTTACCGAACAAACCCGCATTTAAATTAGGAGGGCGGTTTTTTCCCGTTCTGTTTGCTTATCGCCAATCCGTTTCTTTGTGTTCGGGCTGTGGAGATATGTAAATGAAAAATTGATGTTCGAATTGTATTATGCATGTAGGGATGATATGGGGGAGATAAAATGTGTGATAAATATTGATTTAGCCAGCCCACTGCTTAGTGATTTGAAGGAAAATATATATGTAAATATTTACTTATTATTTATATTTATATGTATTTGCTGTTGATATAGACATGTGCTCAAAATAAAGCGTAGAATTCAGTATTTATTCTTGGGACTTAATAAAAATTCTTTCGTGTGAAATATACGTCAAAAATATAGACATTGTGTATTTTCTTACTGCTTTGCACTTCTCTAGTGCCGCAAACTCATACGTTGCGTCACTAAGTTTGCAGTACTATTTGTGCTATCAGACTATAACTAGTAAAATGTTCGTCTTTCAGCTTCATAATTGTCATTTTTGGTAACCTTTTAGACTATAATAATAAGTTACAGTAAATATATAAACAACATAAACTAGGAGTTCGATAAGTGAGAGAACACTTCTTTCGAAAAATATACGAAATACAAAGTAATATATTACTAAGATATCTACAAATATAACTATAAAAAAGATATTAACATGTAAGTATGTACATATTTTCATGTAATAGATATACCATATCTGGAGATTCGGGACCAGTATAAAAGATGGAATTAGCTTTACATAAGTGGGTGTAAGAATTCATGAACAGACGTGCAATTAACTATAAGCTTAAACTTAAGATAATACCTATAATATTTATTGATTCATTAGATTATTTTCCTTTTAAGTCAATTATTTAATTTTTATTTTTTAATTCGATATAATCACTGAAAATTTTACTGTTTTGTCCTAAAATATAAATTCATATCTTTCTTTTAAATAACGAAATTGATTTTATGAATTTAATAGTGCCAGGGACTGAATTATCTATTTTGGGAGCTAGAAAGTGATATGACTTTGACCTATAGTTTTTAACTTTAAAAGATATAGACATTTTCTTTTTTGCCTTGTATCACATGTGTATGTGGATATCTAATCATATCTCTTTTTGACCTTGCTTCACATTTGTAAAAAAGTAAAAAAATTGTTTTATATCGCAAACGTTAAAAATAGAAGATCACTGGGATATCTGCATGTAAGTGAGTTTCAGTACACCTCCCCATCCTAATATTGCAGCATTCAAATGGTATTCTATTAAATATCATCAGTTCTGTGATGATATTTTCTTTTAGATAATGTTGAGTTTGTTAAGTTCTTCTTTTAACATTGGTAGCCAGTTTGTACAAATATCTACAGAACAATTCGATACGCAGTTATTTTCATTTAATAAGATTATTGCTGATTCTTTAATTTTTCTTTTTTTGGTATCTGCTTCTTTTAAAATTCAAACGGGGAACACTTTAAGATCTATTTTAACAAAAACAAAACCGATAAACAGGGAGCAGAATTCAAAAAACTGTATTTACAATATTCCGTGCGAATGTGATAAATGTTATGTGGATGAGAGATCCAGACCTTTCAGTGTGAAGTTGGATGAGCACAAGAATTACATTAGAAAGAATGAAATTCAGAAATCAAAGATTTGTGAACATGCTTGGGAAAACGGATATAGAATAAACTGGGACTCTGCAAAAATTTTAACAAAAGAAGCAGATACCAAAAAAAAGAAAAATTAAAGAATCAGCAATAATCTTATTAAAAGAAAATAAGTGCGTATCGAATTGTTCTATAGATATTTGTACAACCTGGCTACCAATGTTAAAAGAAGAACTTAACAAATTCAAAATTATCTAAAAGAAAATATCATCAGTTCTATGTTCTGTGTAAGTAGTAAGTATCTATGGAAATAACATAAACACAACCTTAAAGCTGTGTATTTAACATACACAACAAATAAGAGTTCTTCAAAAAAAGCTTTGAAAACGGAAAGAGACTACTTTCCGAAACGTCAGCAAAATACATTATTTCTGTGTTTATTCCGATTTATATTATTTGCAAAACATAACCTCTGACTATTCCTTTGACGTAAACGTCACGGGCGCAGAGGCTTTTTTCCAATAATTCTATTATTTTGTAGATTAGGTGATTTGTTTTTGAAGAGGATGTGGTAGAAAACTCAAATAATAGGAAAGAATATACGTTTTCAAACATTTTAGATAGGGTTGTTATTAGGGCTATTGGTTTATAATTTTGTGTAAGTGATTTATCTTCAGTTTTATAGTTTTGTATTTTGTTATGTTCTGTACTACTTTCCAATGGTTTTTAGAATCGGAGGCATTTTTATGTATTTCATTTCTATAATAATTATATAAATGAAATACCTCTGATTCTATGTCTGTTTCGTTTACAATTAGTGAATATAAAACAGATATTTTTATGTACTAAAATTTAATTCGTGTAAAAAATTTACCAAATCAAAAAGAAAGCTGCAGCAGCATATGTAAATTAGACTAATACCTCCTTCAAGTTGCTATACTGAGGTGCTTAAAGCCAAATTCAAATGTATCTAACGATCGCTTACAAAGGTACAAACACTGTAGATCGTCTTATAGTTATTCTAATTGTAATCTTATCTTGTCTGACTAATCCGGACTTTGCGTTTGTCTTCATCCGCTTTTGAATGAAAGAATACGCGCGATGAATAAAAGATTAAAGGTAAAAGTGAGCGGCGAAGAGAACACAGAGATAAAATTGAGTTACTAATTTTAAAGTCGAATGATTTTAAACATATTATCTTCGTAGCACCATATTGTATCTTATCGCTTTTTGCGAGCATCGACAATCATGAAACCGTAGCTATTCGACATTGTAAGCAAAACAAAACTAATGTTAATTATTTCCTTGTGGGGTAAACTTTCCAGGTACAACTTTCACGACTTAAACGCCATCAGACGTACGAAATCGCGTAAATGACGATCCGATGACAAATGGCAAACCGTAATTAATACTCCTATAGACAGTAATTGCCTCATCAAAGAGATGGAATTCCATCTAGAATTTAGTTATTAGGAAGGGCTGCATTGTTACAAATTTCTTAGTGCTCTCGTGAACTTTTGATGTGCACAGCTTTTGTGATGATTCGAATTAGGACGATAATCTCGACCCAGGCGTCTTTTGTCGTACACCTCAAGTATGAAGACAGGACCGCTACCGTCATTAAGGGGTGACCAGAGCTGTGCTCACCCCCGGATTTTTATGTGCTCTCATAAAGAATTGTCTAAAGTTACGTAGTTGTTTGTAGTAGAGGACATTGTTGTAAGCGTCGACTAATAACTGGCATTGCTTAGAGAGTTTTTAGTCGAGTCAAAATATGAAAAAAATTGCTATCGACGTTGTTCGGAAATGGTTCCAAAGAGAGTTAGAGCACTTTGAATGTGGTGCCTTATAGTAAGTTTTTGTTTAGTATTTCAGGGTCTTTTTATGTTCCAGCTATAAGATTTTCTGTATTATTTAATATCAATAACTTATAATAAATGCATGGTATAAAGCTAAAGTGAAATTCAATCAGTTAGTGGCGTGACGAGGGGGTTTGCTTTTGGTTTTTAACCCAAAATATTTTTGTTCCATTTCTTTCATATTTTGGTAATGAAATGTTGTTTTCTTGTCAAAATTATTCTTTGTTAAACAAAGTAGGAGTAGGAGTGTTTTATAAAAATTGATTTAAAAGTTATTGCGGGGCCATTTTGTGGATTGTAGCTTTAATAAAAATAAAACGAAAATAATGTTATTTACTTTAAAAGTGAACATAGATATTTGTCACTCTGATAATAATTTAGGCATCTGTGAATCAGTTAAAATATTAGGGATAACTTTCGGCATGCATTTACAGTGTGGTAGCCATATTGACACTTTATTACGGGTTATGTCCGTGCATTGTAGCAAGGTCGTGTTTATCTATTCACAAAAAGAAACTACATAAAAAAGCCCGCAAAAAACGTAAAGGAGATCGAACGCATATCAGTCTCAGTTTAGCTATAAAAAACGCCACAAAGCAGGTATTCGGCTTCTTTTAATCCAGGGGTGAGCTATCTGCTTCTGTGCCATGAAAATTTAATGAAAGGTTTTATCGAGGTTTTATTGAATAAACACAACCACAGAAATTAGACAAGCCCCCAATTCCAGAAGCCAGGGCTTGTGCGGAAGGGGTTACACATTGAAAAAAACGCGGACATACAACCATTTCCTCCGACAGTGCCAGTGCCGGAGCCAGGATTCGAACCCGGTGGTGCGATGTTCGTGTGATTAATCGCGATTGCCACCTCGCGCCTTAACCCACTCGGCCGTTCTTGAAATTGAACAGTAAAACTAGAGAAAATATTTTTTAAACTCTATAAATACTACCCTCCACAGCCTTTCTCCCTGTTCTAGGAGCAACTAGTTATACCATCGTACACTGATGCTGAGGGAGTGATCAAGTGTTACATTTAATCAAAATTGTTAGTTTTGGAAAAAAAAATTATTTAAACCTTACCCCCGCAGACGCCACCCTGTATTTTCTAGGAGGAACTTGTTACACCATCTTATACTGGTACATTTAAAGTATCTGTTCGTTAAATTTAATCAAAATTGGTTCAGCCGTTACAGAACAAAAAAATATTAGATTCTTTAAAACCTACCCCCTTACAACCTTCCTTCCTGCATTTTCTAGAAGCATGGTCATGCCATTTCAAACTGGTATTAAGGAAGTATTTATGTGATAAACTTAACTAAAATCGTTTAAGCCGTTTTAGAGATAAAATTGTTATAGTTTTTTTACCGATTCTTAGGGGCTAATTCCCTCCACATTTGAGCTAGGACCGATTTTGCGATTTCGCTTCAAGGTGTGGCCGTGATGAATATGCACGCCAAATTTAATCAAGGTCGATCTAGTGGTTTGGGCTCTAGGTGCAACCACAGACGACAAACATAGAATACAGGCAGAAATTTTTTAAGAATCACTTTTTTGGGGCTTAGGGGACTTGATAATGTAAAGTTCACCAAAAACAGTCGATTTTTTGCATAATCACAATACTTTCCCTATATATCCCGTATTTGGGAAAGTCAAAAGAACATCGTGATACAATGAAAATGAAGGGCGATGAAGCTGGTTATAATTAATCCACGAAAGGCCGCTCGACACTGTGGAAGTAGACCACTTTATGAAAATGCCCGGCAAAACATGGGTTTTTCGCAGAAAACTTTAGCAGTTATAATCACGTGCTGATTGAATGAGAGACAGGTGTGTATAGGAATACTAGATGCGCGCTGGGAGATACACGAAAATATTTTAAACCTTAATAAGCGTAAAGTGAAAAGTGAACGCCACTATATAATTTTAATGCGCTGGTAAATGACGTGTGTGTGTGTGTGCGTATGATATATTTAAATAATTTTGTTATTTGATGAGTATTCAAATCCTTCCATTCATTACTTGAAACTGAACTATAATTTAAGTCCGGTCCTGTATTCTGCTACCATATAACGCCAGAGGTATAATAATTATAAGCGATCGGCTCCCTTAATGTTTCCGTTTCCTTGTGAGCTTTTTATATCACTGAATTACATATGGGACAAACTTTTTTCATGCTTTAATTTGCGAATTTTGTAACAAATTAATTTAATATTAATATTTATCAAGTGTTGATCACTGCTAATTGAAATTTGATTGGAGTGGTCCAGTTTACGTCTGCACTCAACGATAGTTCGAACACAAACATTAAAAATCTAAAGTTCCAGCTAATAAGGAATTAATTCGATCAACTTATATCACTATTCATTTTTTGCTTAGTAATTTACTTCCGTATGAACCAAAGCTCGCACCGTTCTTGTACACCAGTATACGATGATAGTCTTGTGAACTTCCTTGGCATAAATCCTCCTTAATTTCCTTTCATTCGTGAGAAAGTTAATGAAATTGCCCCGGAGGTTTCTAATAGAACACCAACTCCACTGATGCATACATAGTTTAGGTTACCGCAACCGCTTACGAGGTTTGTCTTAGATAATAAACGATATTTTTACTAATTCTCCCCTTATTAGGTCTCGATTCCGTTGGATTGATTAACTGCCTCGGGGTCAACAAACACATCGTGCCTTAACGTAAATTCCCAAACCGATATTCACATAAGGCACTGTTAAATAAGGCAATAAGCTCGTCTGTTCTAGTCTTAGCTTTAAATGTATTGTTTGCTTTTATTATAACGGCAAGCGGGAAATTCGGAAGTGAGCCAGGTAGGTTATGGGGAAACCTACTGTAGATAGTTCGAAAAACAACAAAAACAATTTTAGAAAAGCAAAGTTTTACTAAACGAGTATAGTGTTAGATTAGATTAGATAGATAGTCTATTGTAATGCTCCCAGAATATCTTCCTTATAGTACCTCATCCAGCTTTGTCCTTTGTACTAGACTCCACAGCTTTGATAAAGGCCCTTTTGTATAGCTGTTCGCCCTTGGTTTTTCTTCTCCGAGTCTCGCCAGGTCTTCACAGTGGCACAATATGTGTGAACTGAGGTTTGCTCTTCCTCTTGGCAGAATCTGCATGTTGCGTCCTCTGCCAGGCCCATTAGACTCATGTGTCTATTGAGCCGGCAGTGGCCAGTTAGAAGGCCTACTATTACTCTGATGGCCTTCCTATTCTGGCGTAGTAGATCTTCCGTAAATTTGGCCGACCGTTCTTTAATGAACTCTTTGGCCTGTCTCTGTCTTGGGAGATACCTCCACCATTCCAGAGATTTATTTTGCACCCATTTCTTAATGGCTGCTTGCTCATATGCATGGCTTTACCACGCCACAAAAGGGCTCGGGTCCTATTGGGGCTTCAAGTGCGCTTTCCTTGGCCAGTTGGTCAGCCCAGCGAGCGAGTAACTTAAAAACTATATGAGTTTAGTAAAACTGCTTTTCTTACGACATTTATTTATACTATTTTTTCACATTTTGTGTTAGTAAGTAATTATAAGCAAATAGTATATAATAGATATGGAAGCATTACAAAGTTTGAAATTAAAAAAATTTCATAGTAGGTAGTTGTGTAGGATTTCAGTAACCTAGTAACTTACACGGCTTTGTTTATCAAAAAGCGGGTAAATAGAGCATCTCGTACCGTGATGAGGGTTCGAATCCTTTTGTTACAGTTTTTTTTTACTACATTTTGTTAGCAACAAAAATACGTAATACAAGTATTTTTTTAGGTTAGTTCGTTAAGTTAAATATGTTAATATTATTTGATGTAGTATAGTTGCTTATGACAGATAATTACCCTTGCTCTTGTCGTTTATGAGTGGCGTGCCACGGCACGAGATGCTCTATGTACCCGCTTCTGTTTATCATTCAAGAATACAGATAGAGAATCATAACAGTTTTCAGGAAGAACAAGTGGAATTGAATAAATAACTGGTTAACTTTTCAAATTTAAATAATTGTACTTTTATCAACTATAACTTCTGCTTGCCCTATCCACCTTTACTGGTATTTCATACCTTTGAATCTTTACATTTTTCCTGTCCCCCTCTTCCATTCGGATTATTTGTTTTTGTTCTGTTTGTTTCTTGTTTTCTTTTTGTACATTTTTGCCTCTAAATTCATTTTCCACCAAAATTCTAACAAAAATGAAAATTTTCGGAAAACCAAAATTTAGGTTTAAGTTTTAATTATTTTTAGCCAAACCAGACCTAATCCGCCCGACCCTGCAATCCGCCACCGCGAATCACGCGATGGTTGCACGGTCGGTCCTGGAGTGAATTCTGGGGAGATAATTGTTTAAATTTTGACTTTAAAAAAAGCTCATTGAATTGAATCGATGTTATTAAAAACACTAATTTTTCAACTTTTGCTTCATTAGATCATAACAGACTTTTATACAGGTCCAGTCCAAAATTGAAAAATTTTCAAATTTGGCAATTGAGTAACAAACACCCTATATGAGGTATTGGGATAAAATTTTGCATAAGATTATTTGAGATAACTGTGAATCAAATACGTTATCCACGTTTCCAATAAAAAAAGCCTAATAGTCGATCCTGAAATTTCGTCCCATTTAGGAGATCGTAGTAAGCCTTGGAAATACGAAAATGATATTTTTTAGAAAATGGTCAAATATCGAGTACTATGTCCCAAAAATAACAGGACGTTGCGGTATTATAAATCGCACACACTGTATTATAGGTCTTAAAATTATTATAATCACCTAATGTGTTCAATATATTTCGATATGAAACACATAAAAAAAATATATTTTCTAAGCAGCCTTACACAATTTAATAGAATAATTTTCAATAACTGACATTTTCTATGTCGCGCAGTATATACGACACGTGTTACCTCGAACGCTATATCTGAGGCACTCAGTTAATTACCCCAGATAGCCCTTTTTCTCAGCGCAAAACGGCACGCCTGGGTTGCACTATATATTACAAGATACGGTCTTCGGTCGAATTCTACAACAAAGAAACGAACTTTCAATTCTGTGAAAGTAATAAATCAGTTACTTTTTTGTTCAAATTCATGGGGCCCAGTTAACGGCGGTAATAAGCAGGTTTTTAATTACCCGGTCCATTAGAGCCATCCCGACGTCCCGTTCGCTGAATAATGAGCCGCCTCGCCTGCCTGAGATCGTTACAGATATTTCAGCGAACGGCAGGAATCGGTGCTGTCACGATATTACTCACATACTCACCAGGGTCGCTTCTGAAACGCGTTTGCTACGTACTGTATTCTTTTAAAGTGTAGAATAACGCGGCTCCCTGCACTTTTATCACATCGTGTCGGGTTTTGCAGCTCGGCGTCTACATTATTTGTACCTACAGGATGACTCTGGCTGAGCTTATAATAAATAAAAAAGGAATAAAAAGTTGTATACAAACAATATTCGATCATGCAGCATGGTTGCTGCTACAATCTGGTCGATAGCCGAGTGGGTTAAGGCGCGAGGTGGCAATCGCGATTAATCACACGGACATCGCACCACCGGGTTCGAATCCTGGCTCCGGCACTGGCACTGTCGGAGGAAATGGTTGTATGTCCGCGTATTTTCAATGTGTAACCCCTTTCCGCACAAGCCCTGGCTTCTGGAATTGGGGGTTGTCTAACTTCTGTGGTGTTTATAATTGCTTGTAATTGTTTTGAAATTTATATTTTAGTTCTCTTAATCCTGCAGGACCCAGTCACATACAAAAGGTAGTACAAAATGGTAATTTGTTTATAGGTCTAAATAACTGCCTATTTTCTCATGCTCTTTCTGTACCCCCCCTGTTTTAAATGCAATGGTTATAATCACTTGAAAAATAACTGCAATAATAACATTACATGTCCTTTGTGCTCAGAAGCTCATGATTTAAAATTTTGTCCTGCAAATCGAGATGAAAATCGAAACCTACTCAAATGCATCAATTGTCGGCTCATAAAAGAAACGCAAAAGATTGACATATATAAACCATGCTGCATGGAATTATAATAGCTCTCACACCTATTCATGATTGCCGAAGAAAAGTACTTCCCAGTTTACTACCCATTTCCACCACTGCTTGTCATATCTCAGTCTCTCGGAATGTGGCTATATACTATTAAAACGTCCGCGGTTTAAGTGTAAAAAACAGACATATTGTATAATGCTATATTGTCCTGTAACTGTGATATTTTTGTATTTTACAGAAACCTGGCTAAACTCTAACGTTTTCAACTCGGAAATGTTTAACTCATCTTACTTCATAATCAGATCTGACCGAAATTTTAATGAAACTGGATATACCAGAGGTGGGGGTGTTATATTAGCTGTAAATAGTATACTTTTTGTATACCCTATAGATCTGAAGACTATCTGCATGCAACAACTTAAATCACTACTGTTTCTACATAATTCTATTTTATATTCCCCATATACCAATACAGAGTTCTACAACTCTCTGTTTGATGTTATCAGTTCACTAGAGTATTTATATGAGAGTGACGTGTGAATATTAGGCGACTTTAATAATCCTGAATATCCTAATTATCTCGAAACCAATGTACTTAATGCTAGAGTATTACCATTCATAAATTTCCTCAACTCTTCCGATTATAAACAATATAACTTCAACTTTAATGCGAACTAGAAAGTATTGGACATGGTATTGTCAAATAAATACTGTGCCGTAGAAAAAGCATTAGATTATAACCTGGATCGTGGAATATTCAAGAACTATACATTTTCGGCGTTTATGCAATGATAGGAAACTTTCACTTCCATTATTATTCAGAGGTGTACTCTCAAGGGCTACCGTGTGCCTATCTTAACATGTAAAATGTCGCAGAAATGTTTGCCTTTCAAATTATTGTGTGAGGCTTCTCGTCGGTGGCTACTTGGTTTTCTATGACTGTTTAATAACGATTCATCCACTTAATTACCTTGCGCACTACAAACTGTACAGGCCATCGGTCAGTGCTGGGTCAATTGGCCCGTGAGCTTTCTCTTATTTTGAGGGGTTTACTTTTCGTCGAGTACTAAACTGGGACATCTCGTCTGTTTAAATTACATCTACCCACCCCGTGTTCCGTTGTTGAACAGTTATACACAATTTGGTAGTTACCGTTTGTATGATCAATTAAAGGATATTTTCTCAACATTCTGTAATATTATAGATGACTATTTAATTGTCATTTGTCACGTATATTCTATGATGTACGAACATGACATGATCTTCTTCTTTTTCTTGAAATGGGTTTTTTGTGACTATTTTTCCCATCAATTACTATTTTTTCTTTCAACCTTACTTTCCTAACCGGACAAATAATTAGTAACTAAATAAACGGTTTAATTTCCATTAAATAGAACAGCAAACAAAGTTCGACTATAAACTTACAGTACAAACTGGAGCAATAAATTCTGAACTAAATAACATAACTGAGGAACTATGTTTCTTCATCAATAAACAGTGTGGCCAAACTTACAGGGTATCTAAATTAACAGAGTGTTTAATTTTCTAAGGTAAATAGTATCAGATAGAAACAAGTAATACCAAACTTTATATAAAGAATCTGGGGTAATTTGGGGTCCTAAATTGGTAAAACTAGACGATCACGTAAATGGCCAATTTTATTTACTTATCCTTCAGATAAATAAATAGTAATTAATTTATTGGTGACAAATACCCAGTATTTTAGGTGAAACAAAACCACATACCCCACAAATGTCTCACTGGTGCCGTGACCAGGATTTTGATATTAAGTAATTGGGAAGGGATACAAACGTCTCAGTATTTCTTTTGTTAGTAATTATTGAGTATTGTTAGTTAGTATTGTTGTAAATATCGCAAACCCATTCAGTAATTGGTGTTATCTGTTGAATAGTGTAAGTTTAATAAATAAATATTTGAAACATTTGATATTATTAGTATTCTCTCCGTAAAAGTAAAGAAAAACTGGTGGCGTCAAACAAATACAATTATAATTATTGTGTTTTCACTCACCACGAATTCGACGATCCCCGTGGCTCAGATTAAAAGCAAGTGCTTACCTGAAAAACGAGAGACAGAAAGTTAGACAGTAACACTAAAGCATAAAGATAAAAACAAATGCAAATGTAGCACCAATATATAATAATTCACAGTCATTGTTCGGATATTTGAGGGGAGATAAGGACAACGCGGCAGTTTGGTAGAAAATTTCTTGTAGTTTCCGCGCCGGAGTAATCTTTGAATTAAAATTTACATTCGCTTTGTTTTATGTTCATAATCACGAACACAATTTGAAAAGTTAAATTAAATTGCTATTTGACTTAATGTTATTTAAGGAACTTGTTGACTTACTTAGTTATAGGGGAAGGATCTTTATTTTTATTGGTGACATTTTATCCTCGTACACAATAAAACCTGAACAGATAAAGATAAGTACAAACAACTATACGTTATTTTCTCTTCACGGGAACTGTGGGGTATTGGTCACTAATACCTCGTACTCGTTTACTTAAAGTCGGCTTATTTCCGCAATTAAGGCCCATCACCGGCGTCAGGAGACGCGCTGCTTCAGACTACACTACACTCTCCTTCGTCGAGGAGTAAGAATTTTAACACGGCAAGAAGATTTTATATACAGTTTGTGCTATTTAACATCGCAACACTATTATTGTGGATAGTGTCCCTGATTTTTTTTACGGTCCTCGATGAGGTCCATTTGATCATTTGATGGCACTGACTATGGACCTACCGGAAACGTAAAAACTGCATATTTTATCGGGTACTTCAAAGATTATGAACACAAATGTATTTTTTTAATAAACTGAAAAATTCATCAATTATTAACCAAGAAGGCGGAGGGCCGTTTAAATGAAATACATAAAATTTGGTTCTCTCAATATTGAAGGTTTTTTTTCACAAACGAATATTGACTGTGTAATAAGGCATGGAAACCAGTTGTAAGCAGAAATGTTTGTTCAATAATTATTTTATAATGGAATGAAAATATCGGCGGAAATGGAGGTTAGACGGATGTTCATTGCGAGTTAAAAAAAATAAAATAAACTGTACTTTGCTTACTTTACTTTTTTTACTTTATTTATGTTTCTTTTAATCAGAGCAACTAGAAAAAATGACGTCCAGTAAATAAGAGATCTGAAAACTGTGGTGTATTTACTTAAAACCTTATATAAAACTGTCAAATTATTTACAAAACAAACTTGACAATGGATAACACAATTTATATTAAATACTCAACATCTACATCATTAGTCTCTACATCAAATAATTATTATTTTGAAGATTTTCTTTAATAACCTATTTTCATCATTCAGTAACAACATTATTCTATAGCATTCTCAAAATTCGCTTTGCCATATTTCTTTTGGTTTGAAGTTCTTCTGAGCATAAATTCAGAGGGTTTAAATCAGGACTTCGTAGGGGTCGTCGACGTCGCATCCTTCATTGCAACAGTATATTATCTAACATTCAGAAACGTTGATGTTTGTATATTTTTATCGGATGGTGTCTCATCATATCCTCCACTATCTCATGACATTCTAAGAATGCTAACTAAACACCCATCTTTCTCAATTGGAAGAAGATTTACGAATATTCTTTCCTATTATTTGGGTTTTCTACCACATGTACTATTATCCTCTTCAAAACAAATCACCGGATCTACAAAATAATAGAATTATTGGAAAAAAGAGCCTCTGCGCCCGTGACGTTTACGCCAAAGGAAAAGTCAGAGGTTATGTTTTGCAAATAATATAAATCGGAATAAACACAAAAATAATGTATTTTGCTGACGTTTCGGAAAGTAATCTCTTTCCGTTTTCAAAGCTATTTTTTGAAGAACTCTTATTTTGCTGTGTATGTCAAATACACAGCTTTAAGATTCTGTTTATGTTATTTCCATAGATACTTACTACTTACACAGAACATAGAACTGATGATATTTTTTTTAGATAATGTTGAGTTTGTTAAGTTCTTCTTTTAACATTGGTAGCCAGGTTGTACAAATATCTACAGAACAATTCGATACGCACTTATCTTCATTTAATAAGATTATTGCTGATTCTTTAATTTTTCTTTTTTTGGTATCTGTTTCTTTTGTTAAAATTTTTGCCGAGTCCCAGTTTATTCTATGTCCGTTTTCCCAAGCATGTTCACAAATCTTTGATTTCTGAATTTCATTCTTTCTAATGTAGTTCTTGTGCTCATCCAACCTCACACTGAAAGGTCTGGATGACTCACCCACATAACATTTATCACATTCGCACGGGATATTGTAAATACAGTTTTTTGAATTCTGCTCCCTGTTTATCGGTTTTGTTTTTGTTAAAATAGATCTTAAAGTGTTCCCCGTTTGAAATATCGTCCTAATATCAAATTTGTCACCTATACGGCGTAGCTTTTCCGATAGTCCGTATACATAAGGAATTATTGCTGTATAATGACGTTCAGGTTTTTGTCGTACCTGATTGTCCCTATTTTCAACATTTATGAAAATTCTATCAACAAAGGCTTCAGGATATTGATTTTGTACTAGAACCTCTTTGATAAATTTTTTCTCGTTATTTAATATTTCATTATTAGATGAAATTATTTTGGCCCTATCGTATAAACATTTTACAACACCCCTTTTAACATTTATTGACTGATTTGAGTTAAAATGTAGATATCTATTAGTATGTGTTGGTTTTCTGTAAACGCTTGTTTCAATTGTATTATTTATCCTTCTAATTAAAACATCTAAAAACGGTAGTTCATTCCTACTTTCTACTTCTAATGTGAATTTAATAGACGGTTCCTTACTATTTATATTTTCTAAAAAACTATCTAGTAAATCAACACCATGAGGCCAAATTGCAAAGATGTCGTCAACATATCTCCACCAGACAACCGGTTTGTTTATACAATTTTGAACATGTGTGTTCTCAAAGTTCTCCATAAATATGTTGCTTAAAATTGGTGATAATGCAGACCCCATAGCCATACCAAAATCCTGCTGATAGAACTCATTGTCCAATTGAAAATAGGTTGTTTTTATACACAGTGTTAAGAGTTCCATTATGCTATTTACACTTAATTTAGTTCTAGTTTCCAAATTATTATCATTTAGCAACCTGTCTTTAACTATTTTTAATGTTTCATCTACCGGAACATTGGTAAAGAGGCTAACTACATCAAAACTAACCATCAGGTGTGATTCATGAATATCGGTTTCATAAATTTTTTCTATGAAATGTTTACTATTTTTAATATATGAATCGGTATTTCCAGATAATGGATCAATAATTTTAAGTAAAAATTTTGCCAAATTATGACATGGTGAATTAATAGAACTAACAATTGGTCTTAAAGGAATATTTTGTTTATGTGTCTTTGGTAAGCCATAAAAATGAGGGGGCTTACTATGATGTGGTGTAAGTTTCCTTCGTTCAAAATCATTAAATTCATGTTTGTATTTAAACAAAGTTCTGTAAATTTTGCTCTCTATTGATTTTGTTGGATCTTTGTTTAATTTTGAGTAGGGTCCCTCATTTACAAGAGTCATGATTTTTGTGTTATATATATCTTTATCTATAATGACTGTGGCATTACCTTTGTCTGCTGGCAATATTTTTATACTTTCATCGCGTTTTAAAGAATTTATCGATAACTTTTCTTCTGGAGTTAAATTATGAAATTCAGAAATCAAAGATTTGTGAACATGCTTGGGAAAACGGACATAGAATAAACTGGGACTCGGCAAAAATTTTAACAAAAGAAACAGATACCAAAAAAAGAAAAATTAAAGAATCAGCAATAATCTTATTAAATGAAGATAAGTGCGTATCGAATTGTTCTGTAGATATTTGTACAACCTGGCTACCAATGTTAAAAGAAGAACTTAACAAACTCAACATTATCTAAAAAAAATATCATCAGTTCTATGTTCTGTGTAAGTAGTAAGTATCTATGGAAATAACATAAACAGAATCTTAAAGCTGTGTATTTGACATACACAGCAAAATAAGAGTTCTTCAAAAAATAGCTTTGAAAACGGAAAGAGATTACTTTCCGAAACGTCAGCAAAATACATTATTTTTGTGTTTATTCCGATTTATATTATTTGCAAAACATAACCTCTGACTTTTCCTTTGGCGTAAACGTCACGGGCGCAGAGGCTCTTTTTTCCAATAATTCTATTATTTTGTAGATCCGGTGATTTGTTTTGAAGAGGATAATAGTACATGTGGTAGAAAACCCAAATAATAGGAAAGAATATTCGTAGAATGCCACAAATAACTTTCAGACAATATTAAGATTTACGAATTTTGCACCTATTAAGAGTTCTTCGATAAATATTAATACGACAAAGCTATTGCTGTGGAAACTACACCAAACATTTACAGTGATATTGCCCTAATTGGATGAGAATTTTCAGCGGCCCACTGATTCATTTACTTAGGGTACAATTAGAAACAAATAAGAAATTCAATTACACGGAGGCACATATTGAAAACTTATGTAGCATGTACAATTATTGCGTATTTTTTTTAATGAGAAATCAATTTTTTATTATTTCTGAATATATATTTCATCTGTATATTTAAGTCTGGTAAAAATTAAAGAAATTAGATCGGGGTCTCTTTAATTTGACTAATCCCGCTCACCGCCTTTTCGAAATTAAAAAATATGCCTCTAGACATGAGGAAATCTATTTAAAAGGCCATACCAAACGCGAAACATTATTTCTATCGGATGACTTGGCAATTATGTAAATGTGAAATGTTCGACAGAGTGGGCCGTGTCCGAGCCTCATCTTTAAAACATTTGAATGTCCTCTAAAGGCGGTTTTTCTTCTGGGGTTAGAACTAAATTGTATACTCGGCCATTTTTTACAGTTTGGACACTTTGTTGTCGTTAGCCGAATTTTATTAGTGCCCGCTTTTAGGTCAAGAAATTCCCTTCTATAATACGACCGTAAAAATCCATATCATTTCTTATGATAAGTAGTATACATGGCGATTTAAAATGTATGCGAAAAATTATACCCCTTGTAATTCTGGCACACATTTTGAAAGTTTCATTTTACCATCAAAATAATCGACACTGATCTATCTCAAGGCGATCAGTAAGCATATGTTACTAAATTATGATTGCTGGAGATAGGTCGGTATTTGATATAGTCGGCCAATGAAATGGCATTTAAAAATACCAAAACTTTAATTATTTTTTACAGCTGTACTGTTAGGATCCTATTTTGATAGCATCAACTCGTATCTTCTCGATTTGTTAAGCATAAACTCTGATTTACCCTGTACAGAGTGTCTCACCGGGAACTGAATCGATCGATATAGAGAAAAGGACGCATTAGAAAATTTTGAAAAGTTAGATAATTACTAATGTCGGTGTGGCTAATCCAACTAAAATAATTACAAGCAGATGGCACTTCCGCTTATACGGTAAGTCGATACCAACTTGCTTATTTCAAATGGAACACCCTATATATTTTAAAGTTTTCGAAAATAACATAAAATTCTGAGTCGAAAATATGTAGCATATCCAATACCTAACCCTAGCCGTTTCAGAGATATTTGACATTTTATAGAAAATTTGACAGGTGCAACGGTTTGCAAGAACCGTTATAACTTTTTTCGTGTAAAAGATCCTCATTTGCTTCTTGCCACATAAAAAGAACACAAGGAGAACTACCTTTTACAACTGAAATAAATTCAATAATATCATATCAAGTGTTCCGTTTTTCGCGTTACATTTTGTCAACTTCAAACCGCGAAAACTTGTTTGGGTCAAATGGAACACCCTGTATTTTGTACGTCAAGTTGTGTAAAATTGAATTCCCTTTTTTCTGATATTAGCATTGTGGAGGTTAAAGTTACAACTTTTTGAAATATTTGCGATTTTATTAGAAATTCATGAATTGTTGTAATCATTTCATCAAAATAGCCATGATTAGAAACGATCAGTCATTACCTTATGTCAAAAAATGCCAGCATGTTTAAATTACACCCACGAAGACTTTCTAAATTTGTTTATTATTTATGGAGAATGTGATGAAGTAATATCAAGAACTTGCAGCACATTTGCTACTCGATATCCACAAAAACGCAAAATAACACTAACAGTGTAACATGCGTATTAATCGAATTGAAGATGATGGCATGAACTAAAATAGCAGAGATAAGGTCAATTTAAACTATGATTTCATTTTAATTTAATAATTGCTCAAAATTCCGCCCTCGAACCTCGACACATTTTTCGCACCTTCGGATTAATTCCTCATGGGTAGCTCTTCTAATTGAATCCTGTGATACGTTTTGAAAAGCATTTCTTACTCTTTGCATACAATCTTCAATGGTTGTTAATGGGCTCTCATAAACTTTTATTAATAGTTCCCCATATGAAATAACCCAGAACCGATAAATCGGGCGAGCGAGGAGGCTATAAGAAAGGTCCATTATTGGCAATCCATTGATCATAAAAAGTTTCTCGTAAATAATTATTAATTAAATATGCGTTATGTGGGGGAGCACCCTCGTGTTGATAAAAAATGTTTCTATGTTCGGCGAGAGGTAAATTTTCTAAATAGTTATTATTCAAATTTTGTAAGATATTCTGATGTCTTTCACCTAAGAAAAAAAAACAAAAATTTACCTATGCATATTAGCAGAAGAGAAAATTTAATTTACCGTTTAAATTTTCCTGATAAAATTGTAAGGCCATCACTCTATCGTTTCTTATGGCACAGTAAACGTTGAACTGCCAACTTTCCTGAAAGTTTCGCTCTCTGAACATATGAGGATTTGAGTCACTCCAATAATGCGAATTGTGTCTATTAAAAAGTCCATTTTTAGTAAATTTTGCTTCATGTATTCATATAATATTTCCCAAATAAGAATCGTGACCCTCATACCTTATTAGAATAAACTCACAAAAATTCTGTCTTCTTATGAAACCTGTTTCTTTTAGTCCTTGAACCATATGGAATGAAAACGGGTGAAACTTATGTTTTAATAAGATTCTGTGAATTGAATCCTTGCATAGTCCAGATTCCAGAGCAGCTTGTCTTAATGACATCCTTGGAAATGCATGAAAATATCCCAGAATAACCATTTCAATGTTTTCGTCATCAACAATAGGCTTTCTTCTTTGCATTTTTGCCTTGACAGAGCCATAATTTTTAAAATTTTCCAGTATGCGTTTTACAGTATTTGGTGACGGTTTCCGTTTCTCTGGATATCGAGTTGCAAATGTGCTGCAAGTTGTTGATATTACTTTATCACATTCTCCATAAATAATAAACAAATTTAAAAAATCTTCGTGGGTGTAATTTAAACGTGCTGGCATTTTTTGACATAAGATAATGACTGATTGTTTCTAATCATGGCTATTTTGATGAAATGATTACAACAATTCATGAATCTCTAATAAAGTCGCAAATATTTCAAAAAGTTGTGACTTTAACCCCCACAAAGCTAATATCAGAAAAAAGGGAATTCAATTTTACACAACTTGACGTAAAAAATACAGGGTGTTCCATTTGACCTAAACAAATTTTCGTGGTTTGAAGTTGACAAAACGTAACGCGAAAAACGGAACACTTGATATGATATTATTGAATTTATTTCAGTTGTAGAACGTAGTTCTCCTTGTGTTCTTTTTATGTGACAAGAAGCAAATGAGGGGATCTTTTACACGAAGAAAGTTATAACGGTTCTTGCAAACCGTTGCACCTGTCAAATTTTCTATAAAATGTCAAATATCTCTGAAACGGTTAGGTTTAGGTATAGGATATGCTGCATATTTTCGACTCAGAATTTTATTCTCTTTTCGAAAATCCTAAAATATATAGGATGTTCCATTTGAAATAAGCAAGTTGGTATCGACTTCCGGTATAAGCAGAAGTACCAACTGCTTGTAATTATTTTAGTTGGATTGGCCACACCGACATTAGTAATTATCTAAATTTTCAAAATTTTCTGTTGCGCACTTTTCTCCATATCGATCGATTCAGTTCCCGGTGAGACACCCTGTATAATTCGTTTAACCCGTTTCAATTAGGGTTGATTTACAATTTACCACTTAGAAAACGACTTTATGTTATTTAATTTTCCAAACAGCAATGACAGCAAACTCAACACATTTTCAGGCAACAATTTTCCATACAGAATTATCGGTAATTTTTTTAAATAAAAACCTCGGCTTATGGCTGCATTTAATAATACCCATAAAAATTAAACCGCGTCCATGTTTTACAACGGCCATACTAATGTAATCACCTGCCTAAATTATTCAATATTCACAGCCGACTAGTCTATTAAAAGTTATAAAATGGCCTGTAAATATCGATTCACCAATGAATATAATGACATGTTTGACTATAAAGCGGAAAAATACCTAGCATCAGGCATAAAATAATGCAGCAAACAAGGGCGTACTATGGACGTAATTATCTGATAAATAAATTCAAAGGGAACTGTTGCAGCTTTAAAAACTGAAATGTTTATTCGTTGTTTGTTGCTAATAAATTCGTTTGCGCTTTGTTGGTTTGAGTTGTGGCTGAATCAATGAAATGGGAAAGGTGTATTTGGATTTATTATAATTTTAGAGTTAACTTTGTAGGGTGTAACAACACGCTAAAAATTAAATATAAAATCTTTAAAAACTCTTATAGTTAAATTCATCTGTACTGTATTTGCAAAACATTCATTCGCCACATAATTTACAACGCATAAGGTTGGAAAGAAACTTTCAAGGACGATGTAAGCGATGAAAAAGTCCTCCCCCTGCTAGACATACATTAAATACCCAATTAATCAAAGAAAATAACTTCTACGGCTTAAAGTGATGTTCTCGGGTATAATAACTTTCATTGGAGACGGGAAAGCGACAGTGAAATTTGAGTGGCTCCAACAGAAGAAACACAGCGTCCTTCACTTAAAACTTTATGTTCGGGGAGACTTCACAAAGGACCGTTTGATTTACGTATTCTTAGTCCGCGTCACGTCGCGAAATTAGGGAGAACTAAGTGTTAAAAAGGTCACAACATTTTTGAAAATTCCAAATCATTCAGCGTTCAAATCGTTTATTTAATATGTTTCAATAGGCAGTAGTAGATTTTTCCTCCCAAACAGTTTGCGCAATATGCTGCAATTATTTAATATATTCTATAGCTAGAAATGTAAGTCGAAAAATATTCGAATAGTACGGGTTGAATAACAAATACAAGCATGGATATGTATAAATATTGCAGATAAAAATGGTTGCTTTCAAATTTAGTATTTATTATAGAAGAATTTTAATGGTCGGACCATTTGAGCTGCATTAGGAACTAAAGTCGATAAGTAAGGGCAGAAATGTATTAGACCAGGGCCAAACCGTTTAAAATATGGTAATAGACGATAAATTCTTAGAAGTATACGAATGGTCGGAAAATGTAGTTAATGGTGTAAATAATTAAGGAAAAATCGTCCAGGCTGAGTAAAAGTTCGGAAAGGGGGGTTGGGGTGGTAATATATACGTTCTTAGGGGTTGGTACTCGTTTTTTGCGATTTGCGGCTAAACTATGCATTCCACCGAAAAATGTTGAATGTAAAAGTTGTAGATAATGAAAAAATCTAAAACTTTCTGATTAATCATTATTGACCATAACCTCAAAATTATCGAGAAAAATGCAAAAAACCGTTTTTTCGGTTTTTAGTTTATAACTATCGCAAAAATGTTTATATTTTCATGAAAATTGGTGAAAATGTTCTTTTTTGTGTTTCAAAGCGAAATATTTAATTTACGATGTTTTATGAAGAAAATAAAAAAGAAGACCTAATTTTCAATCGAAAAATTTGGTTAGCAAATTTTCGATTAATGAACTTTACTAGTGCTCATATTTTTCGTTGAAATCTCAACTTTAATATAGAATTAAAATATAATATTGTTTATATACAAAAATATCCTTAAAAAAGTGAAAAACCGAAAAAGCTACTTTTTAAAAATCGAATTTTCGGTGAAAATCATGAATTTCTTTTTCTATATTGTAAATAAACGTTTACATTCATAAAAAGCGTTCATTCTCATATAATCGAGTAGCAAATGTGCTGCAAGTTCTTGATATTACTTTATCACATTCTCCATAAATAATAGACAAATTTAAAAAGTTTTCGCTGGTATAATTTAAACGTGCTGGCATTTTTTGACATATGATAATGACTGTTTCTAATCATGGCTATTTTGATGAAATGATTACAACAATTCATAAATTTCTAATAAAATCACAAATATTTCAAAAAGTTGTAACTTTAACCCCCACAATGCTAATATCAGAAAAAAGGGAATATAATTTTACACAACTTGACGTAAAAGAATACAGGGTGTTCCATTTGACCTAAACAAGTTTTCGCGGTTTGAAGTTGACAAAATGTAACGCGAAAAACGGAACACTTGGTATGATATTATTGAATTTATTTCAGTTGTAGAACGTAGTTCTCCTTGTGTTCTTTTTATGTGACAGGAAGCAAATGAGGATCTTTTACACGAAGAAAGTTATAACGGTTCTTGCAAACCGTTGCACCTGTCAAATGTTCTATAAAATGTCAAATATCTCTGAAGGCTAGGTTTAGGTATAGGGTATGCTACATATTTTCGACTTTTATGCTCTTTTCGAACCCCCGTATAGTTAGTACAGACAGAACATTATTTTTCTTAAAAAATAAGCTAAAGGAAACTGTTGGCTCTCATTACCACCTCTCTCCAAGCCTAAATTAGGACGCGGGCTGGATACAGAGAGTATTAAATCACTAAACAATCATTTGGCCTCGCCTCACACATCTTCAAGTGGCTTGTATATCAGTGTATATGCGGGAGCTATACAACCTTAGGCGAGGGTTGTATAGGGGATATACCATCCTTCAGAGGGGATAAAAAGCCGTAGGTCCCATGTCTATTAAATGTTAGGCAAGTAAAAGATCCCTACTCTTCTTAAGGGAAGAGGTTCGGCAATAATTCCTGGTTGGACGTAGCTCGTCTACAGGCGTAGGTGTTAGGCCTCAGTAGCGAAAATAGGCCGACGTTAAATAAATGTATAAAAAGAAAAAATCATGTGGCCCTCTTACAAGTCTCACAAATAGTCCTACAAACTACTTCCTTTACCCAATGTCTCAGACAGTGCTCCAATTGAGCCCTACGAAGTCCACGGTCTGGAGTGCAGTACTAGAATCAGAATTATATCATAAGAAGCTAGATAGTAAGTTCCGCTTCTATGCCTAACTAATTTTCCAATTATTTGTTACTGCGGCGCGGCATTTCTGCCGAATAGCCATGCATAAATAATAAAAATAATCCTCCACGTTACACCACATTGAAATTTCTAGCTACATGCAGTCCAGCATCCTTCCAATTAACTGTAAGCCCGTTTGCATTTTTATTCAAATGATATAAAGCTCAACACAAATTTTATTAGCTGTACAGCGGATGAAATCTGGTCTAATTCCATAGAGAGGTTTTTTTTTAGAACAAATATGAAATCACTTTTGGTATTTAAAAGTTCAAAGGCAAAAATAATGAAAAATGTTGCCTTGAGAACCCGGAAGTTAATAACTCACGCAGATGAAGTGCAGGTGAGTTATTACCATTATCGCAAGTTGAATACTATGCTTTATTTACGATTATAACATAAATATTAAATTACACAGGGGGTGAAAACCACCCCTTCGAGGCAAAAAACGATCTAAACTGATTCTTTCGCGCTGTTCGAATGTAACTAATGAATGGTCGAGGAGGATGAGGGAGGTAAAAGTCAACCACCCACGTCTTATCTCAAGTCAAGGGGGTGAAAACTACCCCCTGCAGGGATTGCGGCTACCCTAATTTTTCTGCTGGTTTTCCAAAAGGATTTTGATTGGGAGGTGGTTAACCCGGCAGGGGGTAGTTTTCACACCCTTGACTTGAGATAAGAGGTGGGTGGTTGAATTTTGCCTCCCTCATCCTCCTCGATCTTTCTTTAGTTACATTCGAACAGCGCGAAAAAATCAGTTTAGACCGTTTTTTGCCTCGAAGGGGTGGTTTTCACTCCCTTTATAACCTAATAACTATAACCCGGCAGGGGGTAGTTTTCACCCCCCTCACTGTAAATAAGGGGTGAATGAATGAATTTTACTTGCCTCATCTATTTTGACCACCTCGCAATCGAATTCCTTTTGGAAAACCGGCAGAAAAATTGAGGGGGCCCGTCATCCCTACAGCGGATAGTTTTCACCCCCTTGACTGAAAATAAGAGGTGGGTGATTTATTTCTCTTCCCTCATCCTCCTCGACCTTCTTTTTAGTTACATTTCCTCCGAATAGCACAAAAAATTCGTTTTTTGCTTCAAAAGGGTGGGCTTTCCCTCCCTTTGATCAACCCTCTCGGTGGCTCCGAATCAAAAATCATTTTTACAGGAAACATTCCGCACAAAAACTGCACCTTCACTTGCTAAACCTTTTGGTTTAGTTTTTTTCACCCTCGGAAGCATATTTGGTTATATCCTCACATTCTGGCCCAAAGAATCTACCCCTGAATTATGGTCTATTATTAATGATCGACCCTGTACAATCTGAGTAGATAAAGTATTTTTAAAATATTGTAGGGCATGTATTGCCTTGAAAAATAAATTACACGCGCCTATGGATAACACGCGTTCGAGGTCGGTTTACAAAGGAATATTGCGCTGTTGTTTTATATCGTTTTTAACTGACTTTGGATAAACTATAATAATTTATATTTATGCGATGACACATTAGTACCTCAAGCCGCTCCTGGTATAGATGTCCTGCCTCGAAATAAACTAAATAAAGCCCGATAAATTTGATTTGTTACGCCAAGGTCGCCTTTGAAAATACAAAAAATCACACACTATTGCCTCATTGACTGTAACAATGCACATCCTCTCAGAATGCTATTTGTTAATTTATAATAAAATAATTGCTTTATGAGTTTATTTTAAAATAATTTTTATAAAAAGATGGAATAGATATTGCTGGGGTTTTTAAAAAGAAATTTGTACTGCTTGGGAACTTTCACTCTGAAAGTCATTTTAAACGTTTCCTAATATTTTTTAAACAGTATTTTTATTTCAATAACTTACTGTGAACAATGTATTCTTTACTATCTTAGACACTGTGTATGTTGGATTTATTTGCGACGGCGAGCAATATACGATTAAACCACCTGTTGCACTTACCAGGACGGAATCGAAACCATAAAAGAATTCCATTTTATTATTTTCTATCAGTTCCAATGCCACTAGTACATCGTAACATTTTTTTATTTTACGAGTTAAAAAGCAGTAAAAATTCCTCTATTATCAATTAAGTCAGCTATTACCCACTGTACTACGAAAATAAAGTGTTGCATGTACTGTAACGGCTACACTAGAAAAACTAAAAATATTTCAAGTACGCCATTTGAGAATAATTACAAAAATAAATTACTTTTTAATTAGATCTGGGACGTTAGCCTTTTGAAAGCATAAACGTGTGGCATATGTAATTATCACTTGCTTTGTAAACAGTTTAGAGCAACCGCCATAAAAGGTGACTCCAATTATTCAACTGGAACTAAAAATTGTTATTTCAAATTGACTACTTGGAGCGGAAAATGGAAATACACTGGTCAGCAATATTCAATATGAAAACCACTGCCCAAGGAATCAGTACTTCCACATCCAAATTTTGTATCCAAGTCTTAGACATACTAAATCATTATCTAATTTTTTACTACCTTTAATAATAGGGCGGAGGTGGCAATGGGGATGGTAGGGGGGGTTGATGCTAAAAAAAATGCCCTAAATTGCAACTTTATGGACTCTTACCTGCTTGCTTTGCCTATTTACCATTATTTACCCCATTTACCCCGAACCCTTCAACGGGATTAGATCAAAATATAATCCAGTTCCAGATTTCGTAATAATACATAAGTGTACCAAATTTCAAGTCAATATCATAAACGGTTCCAGAGTAAACGTGCGCACAAAAAAGTTACAGACTGACCGACAGACAGAATTTTTTTTTAGCTCAAATTTAAAATCTTGACGTTTCGTGACATTTTAAGTCTATTTCAACAAAAAAAAAATAATAATTTTCGCGTTACTATACGTGAAAGTAAAATAAATACTTCTTTAGAACTTGTGACCAAGTTGCAAAACATAACCTTACCCGAAAATGCCAAATTAGTTTCCTTTGATGTTAAAAGTTTATTTACCTCTGTACCTATTCAAGAGCTTAAGGATATATTACAACATCTTATCTCTAATAGTGAATTGAATTAAAATGAACAAAAAGATTTACAAACATTAATTAATATGTGTATCAAACAAAATTATTTTAAATTCGATAATAAAATGTATACACAAGTAAACGGCTTACCTATGGGTAGTCCGTTAAGCCCATTATTAGCTGAAATATTCATGGCAAATTTTGAAAACAATCTTTTTACCACCAACAATAATCTCCTTAAATACATACATTTTTGGGTAAGATATGTTGACGATGTGTTTTGCATATGGATCGGTACTGAGAGACAATTGTCACATTTCATCCATTTTATTAACTCCCTAAACAACAAAATTCAGTTTACAGTTGAAATGGAAAAAGAACGGTCAATAAACTAGATATTAGGCTGACACGTAAAGAACATGGGCTAGAACTTGATATTTACAGAAAGCCAACTTTTACTGACACTCTTACATATGCAAATTGTAATCAATCTTGGAAGATAAAAATGTCACCGTTTCATAGTATGGTACACAGACTATTATCTCTAAACTTAAATAGGGTTAACTTTGAAAAAGAAGTTAGAATTCTTAAAACGCTAGCAAAAAACAATGGTTATGATGAGTCACTTATTGACAAATTAATAAAAAATTAACAGAGAAAATTATTACAAATCATTTTTATAACGTACCAAATATAGAAAACAAAAAGTGGCATAGTATAAATTATGTAAATAAGGTTAGCAACTCAGTATGTAATAGATTAAATAAATTAGGTATTAATACGATATCAACGAATATAAATAATTTAGGTCGCTTGTTGGTTAATAATAAAGAAAAGACAGAAGATATTAAAAAATCGGGGGTATATGAAATAAAGTGTGATGACTGTGATGCCGTATATATAGGTCAGAGTGGCCGTAGCATAGATGTGAGATTAAGAGAACACAAACAGTCTATTTTATATAATAAAAAATCAACTGGTTTCGCCGACCATTGCATAAAGCAAAATCACGTTTTTAACGGTAGTAGTGTTAAACTTTTGCATAATGCAAACAAAGGAAAAATCCTAGACATGCTTGAAATTTTAGAAATTAAGAAGGCCCTAAGAAACCATCAAAAAGTTACAAATACACAAACAGAATTTATAAACAATCCTGTACTAGACACAGTAATAAGATTAATCTCAAAGACGTCCAAATTACAAAGGCGCGCATTGATAGCGAATGTTGGACCGATCATCGTCCAGTTGTCTCTAAAATGAAAATTGTTGTGAGACCCAAACACCGAAGAACTCAAGTAAAACGTAGACTCCGTCTCTGTATTAGTAAATTGCGTGACCAACAAACCGTCGAACAGCTAAAGCAAAAAGTTCAAGAGAATTTGAGTGCACTAGAAGAAACCAATTCTGTAGATGTCGCTGCTACCTGGACACAAATTAAAGACAGTTTAAAAAGTGCGAGTGAGGAAATTCTTGGCACTGCAGCAAGTAAAAAACAGGAGGACTGGTTCAATGATAATGAAGCTTTTATACAAGAACTTCTTGACCGCAAACATATTGCCTTCCAAAACGCTATCAACCACCCCAACGACTCATCAAAAGCAGAAGCTTTTACCCAATCTAAGTATGAAACGCAACGCGAAATCAGAAGAATAAAGAACGAGTGGTGGGCAAGCAAGGCCAGAGAAATTCAAAGGTACGCCGATTCACACGACTACAGGAATTTCTTTCAAGGAGTAAAAGCAGTGTACGGCCCCAGTCGGAAAAATATGTGCCCTATTAAAGATTTAAATGGAAATCTCCTCAAAGAAGACCAGGAAATAAGAGCCCGATGGAAAGAACACTACTCTAACATTCTTAACCAGCAAAGTCAAGCCGATCACGATATTATAAATCTTATCCCTCAATATGACACCTTCGAAGACTTAGATAAACCACTAACAACGGAAGAGATCTTAACCGCCATTGGGCAGCTAAAAAATAACAAATCTCCCGGCGCCGACTCACTCCCAGCTGATATCTTTAAAGCTGTGTCGTCAGAGCTCATACCCTACCTCAAAAAACTGTTTGATGTCGTGTGGGAAAGTGGTCAAGCTCCGCAGGAGTTTCGTGATACACTTTTAATCAACCTCTTCAAAAACAAAGGGAGCGCTGCGGACTGTGGAAATTACAGGGGTATAACTCTCCTGGCTGTTGGAGGGAAGATACTCACTAAAGCGATGGCAAATAGGCTAACACCTGTTATGGAAAAGTTACTTCCTGAAACACAGAGTGGCTTTAGACCAAACCGAGGTACATCGGACCTAATCTTCACACTTAAACAGCTTCAAGAAAAAGCACTCGAACATCAAGGAGAAATTCACATGGCCTTCATTGATTTAACCAAGGCGTTTGACTCGGTGGACAGGGAAGTGCTCTGGAAAATTATGCTCCGCTTAGGTATCCCTAGAAAATTTGTGGAAGTATGTCGCAGTCTACATACAAACAACAACGCCCAGGTTATGTATAATAATGAGGCAACCGAACCTTTCCAAACCCTCACTGGAGTTAGGCAGGGATGTGTCCTGGCACCCCTACTCTTTAATTTGTTTACCACTGCTCTAACAATTATTGTTGACAACAACTGACAGTCAGAGGAATAGGTCTCAGATACCGTTTTGATGGCGGTCTCTTTAACATAGGGCGCTTTAGAGCTTTCACGAAGACACGCACACGATTCATTTGTGATCTCCAGTATGCGGATGACTGTGCACTTTTAGCCTCTACGCCGGGAGAGCTTCAAGAACTTTTAGATGTGTATGCCCAGAGCTATGATTCCTTGGGACTTAAAATCAACATTGGAAAGACTAAGATTATGTCAACTCCTCATCAAGTGAACCAAATAGACATTACACTTAACGGAAATTCTCTTGAAGTGGTGGATCAGTTCAATTACTTAGGCAACGTTGTTAATGACAAAGCAAACATAGACAGCGAGATTCGCAATAGAATTAACGCTGCATCTAGAGCGCTCTGGGGACTTAGAGAGAGAGTATTTGACAACCACGACCTTGCTTTGTCAACGAAAATGGCTGTCTACAGAGCAGTTGTCATTCCAACACTGCTATATGGATGTGAAAGCTGGGTCACTTACCGTCGTCATGTGAAGGAATTAGAACGTTTTCAGCAAAGACACCTCAGAAGTATGATGAAAATCCGTTGGTTCCATCACATATCAAACGTGGAAGTACTCAGGAGAGCAAACAGCTTTCCAATTGAGGTGCTTATTTCAAGAGCACGCCTAAGATGGGCAGGTCACGTTCATCGTATGCATGATAACCGCCTTCCTAAATGTACACTTTATGGTGAATTGCTAAGCGGTAGAAGAAGGCGTGGCGGTCAACGAAAGAGGTTCAAAGACGCTCTCCATGAAAATCTAAAATCCTGCGGTATTGCAGACGAGCAATGGGAACAACTTGCAGCGGACAGAACCGAATTTCGAGGGGTTGTGGCCAGCTATCAAGGAAATGTTGCTGCAAGAAGGCCGAATCCAAGACCTAACCAGGTTTATGTCTGTCCTGACTGCGGTCGACATGTGCTCTCCCGAATTGGCCTCTATAGCCACAGTCGTGTGCACCGTAGATGAATGGGAATTACAATAGACTACACCTTTTACTTGTTTTTTATTGTGCACAATTAATCGACTGTAACATTTTTATACTCGGATTCGAGTAACGGCTAATAATAATAATAATAATAAGATTAAGTTTGTAGTGCCGGCCTGTATTGTTGAATTTTAAGAAATAGCAAATCAATTTATTATCCCCCTCTAGGTGGGTAGAGGATTTGTAAGATATATGCTGTGAACCACCACTTTCAGGTCAGTTTTTAAGACTCTTTGATAATGGTTGTAAGGCCGAAACATATGTCAGAGAAATCTGAGAAAAAACTAATGAAACAATAAACCAAGTGCGTATTGTAACTATTCTTTTGAATATTTATAATTATTCTATTGAATATGTTTCATCAAGAACCTACCGCAGACTCCATCCAATTAATAATAAATACTTGAAATGCTTCTGTCTAAAGCCAGAGCGAGTTCCTGGAAAAGTTTTATTATCTTGCAAGTAAGATTTTATTTGAAATGAATCAGTTTGATGGGAACAGGTAGTTGGGTGCTTCTTAGGTTACTCGTATTTTTTAAATCAAAATTTGGCGAAGGCGATGGTGTCAAAAGAACAATGAACGAACATAACGAATACGATGAACATGGTGAACATATGTTAATGTCTGTTGTGTTCATTTGTTTCTCATGTGCATATGGTCATTATATCTATCCCCAAACACGCTCTGTGCCAAAAAAAATATATATCAAACTCGTCTTATAAAGAATTATATGTGAAGACGATCTCGTTCGGGCGCTATATATAATTACTGAAGATATAGATGTCGATTTGGATGGCGAAAATGAAGCTGAAATGTGATTGATAAATTACTTTACCATAATAAATGAACCTATTGTGAATTCATAATACACACATGAGCTTGCCTTTAAAAAACAATGACTGTATGGAACATACTTTGAATATAGTCCGTATCTTTGACATGCATATTTCCAATTTGTCAAGCAAATACCAATCGCCTCAGTCTATTCAAAAAATCAAGCTAAAACCGAATATTAAATTCGTTCTCAACGTTTGCCGTACATACACAAAGAGCTTATTCGATTGCACATATTAAATTTTTATTCCCACCTGAGTATGTTTTGCCCCTACATATTTCATGTTGTATATACGCTGCTAAATCAGTTACACTGATCAAGCGGAAACCTTACGGCGAGTGATCTTTTACACTCACTTCTTCCGTTTTATATTTTATTTATGATATTTATTGATTCATTGCTTTCTAAGTTGTTTCCACGGAACGAGGTACAATAGAAGACACCAATGTGGGTGCGCAATGCGAAAATTTACAGTTCTCTATGTTTAAAATGAATATCATTTTATTTTATAAAAAATATTAATAAGAAAAATATGTCCAATCTTAAACTCTTACCAAACAGGCACTTAGAAATTTTAAACACTCTTCTTGTGAACCCACCACTAATACCCCCCCCCCCCCCCGCTACGAAAACTAATTATCTAAAGTGCCACTTCATATGGAATAAACACATTTTATGGATATTAAAAAAGCTGTTAAGCTACATGAATAACGATACCATGTTTTGTATTCCGAAACATTAAACAAAAGTTCTGCGTTCCAGTTCTTAGTCCTCTCTAGTGGTTTGCACTGCGTTGGAGCTCTTGATACATTGACAAACAAGCCAGCTTGATGTGATTTAAGATCAAATATAAAACAGTTGGGAGACTGGCAAGGGATAACCCATTGGCGGAGAATGCAGGATCCCGTAGAAACAAAATTATATACTTTTAAGAAACTCACTTTATTAGTACAACAGAGACTAAGAATAATTAAAAAATCAAAAAAACACGCTTTAATAGTAAACCGAACTAAAAAGTAAAAAATAATGTTTAAAAAATTCATTTTATTGTAAAAAGCGTGGGTTGCTTTTTACTACATTTTTATAATTCTACTTTTATCAATACCTACCAAAAAATATTTATAACAATTGATATCAAGCATCCCACGCTTTTTACAATAAAATGAATTTTTTAAACATTGTTTTTTACTTTTTAGTTCGGTTTGCTATTAAAGCGTGGCTTTTAGTTTTTTAAACGAAAACAGCGGCGCCTCCGGCAAAATATCGACAATCGATTAGTTGTTTTTTTTTTTTTAATTTTTATTTTATCCTGATAATCCTCGTGAGGACATTAGGACAAAGTTGTCAAATTATTGTATTGTCATCGGTATTTGATAAGTGTGCAAAGTTTCAGTTTAATCTGACGTTTTGAAGTGGGTGAGAATCACGCTCAAAGATTCCGTTACATACAAACAAACAAACATACAGGTGAAGTTAATATAAAGCGTGTAAAAACAAGTGGTACAAAATGACCACTCTAAACTAGAAATTTAAAACCTATTTTCTGTATCAATACGTATTAAACATATTGTTGTGACTAGTACAAATTAGATCAATATATAATCTAGTTCCAGATCTCATTATAATATATAAGTGTACCAAATTTCAGGTCAATATCGTAAACGGTTCCAGGTAAATGTGCGCACAAAAAAGTTACAGACAGACCGACCGACAGACAGGAATTTTTTTTTTTTTCGGTCAAATTTAAGATCTCGACGTTTCATGACATTTTAACAATATTTCAACAAAAAAAAATTAAAATTTTTGTATCTTTTTCAACAGCAACATTTTACTAAAGCAAATTTGGTTATATCCTGAACCATAGCCTATTATCAATGGTCCACCCTGGATACTTGACATTGTATTGTTCACATTGTTCACTGGAAGTGGTTGCATAATGCCTCATTACTTTGTAAAGCATCATTTTGAGACAGCATAAAAATTCTTCCGTTTGGTGTCGCAGGATAGTGTTGACTTGACATTGAACGACCACATTTATACAAACAGGACAGTTTTTGTGTGCTAGCTGGCACCAAATAAAACTGGAAGTATATACCGTTATTAAAAAACACATCTGCATCAATTATTTACCCCATAACTCTACCCTCCCATCCGCACGGCCTGTCGCGCCGCTGCAAATTCTCTAGTGCAGAACAGTAAAAACATCTTTCAGCGCGGATTTAGTGCGAAATGGAAAAACTTGTCAGACCGTCTGGATTTAAGTAAAACGACTGACAAAAGACTTTCCATGTCGCTGTTAGCATAACTAAGCTTTTCGCGCTCGTGTCCCGGCAAATAAAAAGAAAATTTACTACTAACATCGTAAAGTTAGAATTCAAACTGGGTTAAGTGGGGCCGATTGGAGATTTGTATGTCGGCGGCTTAGCTGTGGGGAGCCTAATTGTGATTATTTGATTAAAAACACAGTGAAAACCCCAGGAGATTACTAGTTTCATTCCATTTTTATGTAAATATACACAACATAATATTTGTAATTTCCCTGGTTTCCGATTTGATTCCTCACGAAGTATGACTGCCTCACAATCTATTTTAGTAAGTCTCAAATACTAAAAGCAGGCAATACTAGAAATTCATAATTGCGCTACTGAAACATCAATTTCTGTCCGTTGCAACCGAAAAGCACATTTGAACTATGCTAAACCCAATCAAGCTATTTATTTTTCGATTGCAACAGACACTGGACCGCTAGATGGCGCCTGCTGGTTGTTTTACATGTCGCTATCCTAACAATACCGGGATGTACCAAATAGTCCAAGTATCCTCGTGTCGGTCGTCACATGCCTACCTTGCACTGACGAGAGCCAACAGCTCGAAACTGCAGTCTGCAAGTGGCGTGGGACGACTAGTACGAGAGCTTCTTTGGGTAGGATCAGTCTATCGGTTGGTGTTTGTTGCAATCGAAGCAAGCATTAGCGTTCTGTTGGTAATATGTAATTATTGTACTTAACGCGCCAGGCTTGTAACTGGTAATTCAGCGCTCGGCGGGGCACATAGCCCGGAGAGTAGCTGTTGGTTGCAGTTTGGTTACGTTCCTTATAGTAAAATAAGGATTTTATAGAGGAGTTTGCGACTAAAAATATTATGTTTTAATATTCAGCCCTCTAAAAGGACATTTGAACTACCCGTATATCAATGTTTAAACTTGTTGATGCAAATTGATTACTCAATTAAAAAGGAAATTCAAACTTATCAAGAAAAAGTGATAATTTGGACTTTTGCCTTCCAAATAGAACATAAGGAGGTATGTTTTTGTAATTGTTTCTGTAAAAACAAGAATGTTTCTGTTTTTCGCGCGCAATCTTAGACTAATAGAAACAATGCAATGTATGGAATTACCGGTTACATTGTTGCCATATTTACTGCACCGCGGCTAGATATTACAATAGGTTGCAGCTGGGCAAACTGGGCTATCCCGTTTAAATTATGAGCAGCGTAATTGAAATAAGAAAAAACAATAATGAAACTTATATTAAGAATTAGGGAATTACAAATTCGTCTGGTAGCAAACCATTTAAATCGGTTTTCGTTGAAAGCAAATCGTTTACAGTGCCGCGATTTAAGAATAACAATTCAACAGGAAGCATCTCGGCTGACACGGCGTTATTTTCTAAATTGGAAGGCAACAAAAAGCCGATCAATAGTCAATATATATTCCCAGCAGCATTATTTAGAGCCCGTCTCTTTTAGAGCTCACTTAGAATAAGCAAATACTAATGGCCTGTTTGCATTTAATCTTTCTACTTTTCCAAGTACCGTTAGCTAGCTTCGGGGACTCAAATCTCGTTTAAACTTAAAGTGCTTATCTCCGCAAAGAATACACTGAATTGGTTTACTGTTTTGGGAAATAAATGGCGGATCACAGCCAACATGATACAGGATGCAACGGGAGACACGTACTAACTTTAAACTTCTAGCATATACGTGGGAAGGCAAGTAAAAGCGATATTTAAAAAAATTAATAAATTGAATGAATATTTTTGGTGGCCATTTTTCTTCTTTTGTTTATATGAACATTCTTAATTCTGAATAAGTCAGTTCACCAAATGGAAGCTTGAAAGTGAAGATATATGTAAAAATAATGTTTTAATAATGGGGGATTTAATAAAATAGGCCGTCAGAAATAATGATTTGAGGTCGATTCTCGAGAAGTTTTTTCTCCATCAGATTTCATTTGATAGAATGATAGATTTAGGTGTAAATAACAGGAAAATCATAGTGCGTATGCAGTTTTGGGTTGAAGACATATTTATATGCATTTTTATGCAAAAAGTGCATAATTTGCTATTTTTTCGGATTTTTCGATAGTTTTTAAAAACCCTTTTACGAATCCACGTTGTGCAGCACTACAACTCATGCGTTGTGTTAAATATAAGGACAAGTTATCCAGTCTCTAGTAAAAATATTTCGAGAGTTTTAGCGAAAATAGCCCTTAGCATCGAGGGTGCCCTATCATTTTCTAGCAGTCGATTTTGACGGGAAAATGATAGATTTTAAGCGTATTTGCCCTAAACCGGTTCCTTAGTGATTCGGTATCAGAAAAGTATGTACTCAGAACGTGCATGGGACCGCCTTGCCTGAACGTATGAATTTATAATTGCAGAATATAATTCAAAGTCGTTGCGATTCAAGCATTTTTAAGCTCCGAGGAGCGAACTAAATTGATATTAAATTAAAAATACGTCAATAGACAGGCAAACAAAAGCCCACCAAAATTATAAATATTGAACTTTTTACTGAATCTTTTTGTGTAATCGTTAGCTCTAAACCGCACATTGGATGGTAGTTGGTTACATTATAAGCCGTTCCGTTCCTCACTATGTGTTGTATACGGGCCAGACTATAGTTTGTTAATACATTTTTCTTGAACGTTTTTGTAAAACATAATTTTATTAAAAAGATTTAATATATATTTTTGAACTTTTTTTGTCTTTTTCATGTGTCTTCAGAATTTCTTTTCAGGGTAAATTTTAAGAAAGTGTTAGTATTTACTCTCTTAGATTTATAGTGTTACGACGTCCAATTGGTACCATCAGTGAAGCAGTTAAGCAAAAACGTCTGAAACAGTCGTTTTGAACCCTTCTTTGTGAACGTTTAATATCCATTTTGGAAATTATAATAAAAGTCCTTCAGACGTGTAAAAAATTCAAAATGGCTAATCGAAAATGGCGCCAAATTTAAATAAAAAAGTGCTTTTTTCGCGTTTTTTTCACTTAAAACGTAAAATGACCATAAGAATTTTACTCAGTTATTCAGGCTGCTGAAGAAACGAATTTTCCTGGATCGAGTAGTACTGGTCGTCGGCGAGTAAGAGAATCGGAGCTACGCTGTCATGCAGCAGCACAGAAATACTTACTTTAAGCTGAACATAAAGAAGCTCGAGTAGGATTTGCGCTTGAATTTTTAGCGCATGATGTAAATTTTTGGAACAATGTAATCTTTACAGACGAAAAAACTTTCCAGTCAACACACAGCGGTCGTATTCGTGTTTACCGCCCTCCGAATACTCGATTCGATGAGAAATATATATCTAACAATGATAAAAGTGGTAGATTTTCCGTCAATATGTGGGCTTGGATATCGGCATGTAGTCCTGGTGTTTTGTGGCATATTGAGGAACGATTTAATAGTGAAACATATATTAGGATTTTAGACAATATTATGCTCCCTTCTGTGTCACAACTATTTCCTAATAATGAGTTCATATTTCAACAAGACAATTGTTCCGTTCATACTGCTCGTACCGTAACTAACTGGTTTCAAGATAACAACAACAATGTTCTTAACTGGCCCAGTCATAGTCCAGATCTTAACCCTGTGGGAGAAGTATGGGGACTACTCGTAAGAAGTATCCAAAAACGAAATGTGAGACCACAGAATGCCGAAGAATTACTGGAAATAGTAAATAATGCATGGGAAAATATTATTACTAATGATTATTGTATAAGGTTATTTAATTCTATGCCAAACAGACTTATAGAAGTTATAAATAGAAATGGTGCAATAACGAAATATTAATAGTTAGTTTCTTGTTACGTAGGATATCCTTTGTCCTTTGATCCAGGATTTCTACTAATCGTACCGTTTATTCTCTACCTTCTTAAAATGTTACACACCAAATTTTTGTTAATGTTATAACGCAGTGCAATTTGTCTCATTAACCATCCATAATTTACTACAGCAATAACTACAGCATTAAAATAAAAAATAAATTAAAAGTGATATCTGTTTTATTTCGGCTACTCATTACATATTCAAATAGAGACAGAGTTACATTAGGAAAAAAGTTGTCCTATTTTTTTCTGCTCACAACAGTACCTACTTATCTTAAACCGTTCTTAGTTAAAAAATCTAAATTGCACAATTATCCAGTGAGATCTGCCGAAAACTACAACATAAGCTATACAAAAATATCATTCTTAAAAAAATCAAGCTCTAGTGGTAATTTACGTACGTACAACGTTTTACCCACTGAAATTAAATCCTCTAGTAGTTTAAAACTGTTTACCTAGAATATTACAAAACTATATACAGATGTTAGAGCACAAAATTATGTTAGTATTGTAAATAGCTTATGCTAAATAAAAATCTATTCTATTCTAACACATAACGTATTAGGCAAAGGACACTCTAAGAAACAAACATTGTAGAACTAAAGTAGTACTAAAACGACTATTCGTCCTAGCAAAAACTAAATAAAACTGTAGTCCATAATGGCCTAAAATGAGGTAAATCAAATAAATTCTAGATAAACACACCCTCTCGTATTAGTGTAAAGAAACGAATAGCCTAATTCAACAACTCTAATTACCACTAAAATTTCATGCCGGATTTCGAGTACGATGTTTAAGTGTTAACTATTTTTCCTCCATGTGCTAATTGGAATAATATTTATGAAGCCTAATAAAACGTAGGGATTAACCGCATGAACAGATTAACCCCATTTGGATGCAATCCATATGCACTTGTGTTCACTCCAGTTCTTCTATGTAAGTACTATCGAGCTACTTTTTAATTGAATTACATAGAAATGGGATACGCTTATTATTGATTTGAATTGCGGTAATGGCTTCGTGAGTAATATGATGCTACTCAAAAAAATCTATACCACAAATGGAGTTCGCAAGGGCTAGTGTGGATTTCGGATCACTGAGCAATAATAATAATAATAATAATAATTGTTTATTTGTCCAACAGTACATAACCAATTACAGGACAAATGAATAAAGTAAACTTGCTTGTAAGTAAATCTATATCAATAACTATATTATTGTCTAGGGCGGATGGTAGCTCAGTGGTTAGCGCGCCTAGTTTTCTCTCAACGACAGGTCCAGTGGGTACATTCACAGACTGCGACGTACAAAATTAATTATCACCTAACAAAAATACTAAAATATTACGCTGACTGGAAAATAACGATAAACGAGACCAAATCGCAGACAATAACCTTCCACCGCAAATTTACCAACACAAAGACAATTACAAAACTTAAAATTAACAATGGAGACATCGAGGCAAAAACCACGGTGAAATACCTCGGTGTCTCTCTTGACACTCGACCTTCATTTGGACCACATATAACGCAGACAATTAACAAAACGTATGCGACGCTCAGCAAACTCTATCCGTTGTGTAATCGGAGGAGCTTGCTGACAACAGACAACAAACTGACCATGTACAAAGTTATATTGAGTCCCATTTTGACTTACGCCTGTGCAGTGTCGCAGAAATTTTTCACTTCTAAGATCCATAGCTCCGAGCTGACGCGGGACATAGCAGACATAAGACGACATCATAATTATAAACATACACACAGATTAATTCACGAGAAACTACCACTCTACGACGAACCAACACCTGACTGACGACGTTTTCCTCCATCAAATCTCCCTTACTCTTTGCCCCTCATCTCCTCTACATTCCACCCTACCTTCCACTGCTCCATTATCCCCCGGCTGATTTCTTACGTCATCACCCTTCAGGTCCAAAAATATAATCTGTTATAACATTTTAAATTTTTCCTATATATTTCACTTTTAAATAGCATGAGCATTAGCTGAAGCAGGTTTCTTGTATATTTTTCCTGCACAATATAAGGAGTACTCTCATTTACTTGAATGTTTGTTTCCCCAATTACTTTCAGCCTATTGCTGGCAAAATCATTAATTTTAATATACCGAATGCTGGTGCGAGCGGTTATTAATTGACAGATATTACCAAATATGTTAGTTTCTCTGCAGGCCTTACCAACCGGCCCCTGTGAACGTGTCTTGGCTGTGCGTCTTGTGTCACGTCGCAGTTTATTATTTGACTACCTATTGTTAAATAAAATTAATGAGATAGCATGGAAATAACACGTATATTGTATATATATTTTAATTAATAATAAATGTTTTTAATTGGCAATTGGCAAAAATTGGTCCAGTGGGTACCGTGCACTGCGCTTCGTAACATTGGACACAACATTTGTTTTTTTTATTGTATTCGTTAGGAAACATAAAAAATATAAGTGTAAAATCAGATAAATGAGATACCTAAATAAGTTAATATTATAAGCATAATAGGCAATAAAATATTTTAATTGGTAAAAATTGTACACACCTAGCGAGGTGGGTTCGAGCCCCACCTGCTGCGAAATAATTTTCAAATAAAAAATTATCCCCAAGACAAATTTAGATATTCTAGACTTAAGAGAGTATCTCAGGCGACCTGGAAGTTTGTTAATAAACATTTAATTTTAACAGATAGCACAAGAAGCCATTGAGTTATTATATGAATACTCAGTTAATAGAATATAAAACAAGCTTATGGGGGATCTTGACATAGCATTTATGTTTGCCAATGGGTTGTAACATATAGCATAGTTGCGACTAGTAAGCCTTAGTACTTACCAAGTAATTTAATTGACTTAATATTTCGGGGAAGTCAACCCTATTACGTAATAGCATGTGTAAAAGCTTTAATCCGTAAAAATGTTAGCCTCTGTTGGGATACCTGCCATCGGTATCGTTAAAGTCGTGACACAGTCTAAATACAAACCCAAACATTTTCATGGAGAACGAAACGATTTGCTCTATATACAGGCTGTCCATTTTCTCAGGGCACTCGAGAATATCTCACTCAATATCGGTCGTACAAAAAAAATTATTTTTATGAAAATTGTGCCGATTTATATAACCTACAAAATGGTTTAAAGACATTTGAAATCCATGGCCTACTTTAAGAGTTATGGCGGAAAATATCGAAAATGCGGAAAACGTCTAAGCCAAACATCTCCGTTATTTGAAGAAATACGAGAAAAATTCTAAGGCGAAATTTTTTTGCAAAACAGAGTGTTTCAGCGAGGTTTTATCTAATTTTTTTTAAAACCGCTCTATTTTGAGATTTACTCTTCAGGCTGTTAAAAAAATTATTTAGAAACGGGCGGGAAATAGCGCCATTAAATAGAGTATTTTCCTCCCTTTTCAACGATATATCACATGCCATATTTATTCATTGGTACTATGTTAGTAATTGTAAAAACATTTTTTTTAAACCAATAAATTTTTGTTTAACAAGCATTATACTTGCCGTGGAGAAGTATGATTAAATAAAACGATAAAATAATTCAATAAGTTGTTCAAATCTTTGCTATAATAAAACATTAACACAATTAAGAAGAATGAAGTAAATTCAGGTAAGAAAACAAATTAATAATCAAAAGAATATAGCACACAGAACATTAATATTTATCTAATCCTCAAAATAATTTTTAAGATATCATATCAAGTGTTGATTAAAACTAAAATCATTAATTGATTAACGTCAATTCTAAGGCTTCATACTTCAGGAAGCAGGTCGAAAAATCCAATATTTTTCTCAAATTAAATAAATAGGCACCTTATATAGTGAGCTTTAGCAGTTAGTGTTGTACTAATAACTGTGAGTTAGTTGGTTGGTAAATAAATGAGTGGATAGTGATTCTATTATAGTTAAGAGCTTCTCTTGGCTTTGCATATACTATACGTAATTTTGGGCATGCATTACCGCTTATTTTTAAAAACTTAGTTACATTTTCTCAGTCCTAGTCCTCTTCGCAATAAAAAGTTAATAACTCACTTTCAACTGAATGTACAACTAGAACACTTACAATTTTATTGGTAGCAACTCTCCTCCCCACATTCTAAAGAAAAATAAATCATTTTAACGATGGCTTGTCGCAAGCTTTATTTATAAACAGTCCCAATTTTCTTCATTAATCAAGGCGTAGCAGACTAATTACCTTTCTATTTTTCTGACAAATTCGCGCCTAATAAGTTTTATTTTTACAAAAATTGATGAATTCCTGCGTCCCCCAGTACAAACTTCTAACAACTAGTTGAGACAGTTTTTAATTAGTTTCTTTCACATTGCTCGGCGAGGAATTATTTTGTAGAGCCAAATTGGGTTGTTGTTGGCTTAAAATATTCCTGTGATTTTAGTTCTTTTACTTTCTAAGTAAAAGGATTTAATTAATTTTATGTGGAATCTGTTTTGTATGCTAGTAGAGTTCATACAGCTAAAAATCCAGATAAATATAATCCAAGACTTTTCAACCATACATACTACTGCCATAGATATTTTAATCCCGTCGAATAACATTGGAATTTGAGCCTTATTGCCTTGTTCATGAAGACCATAAAATATAATGCTAAAACATTGCCATACATTTTATTGAATTTCTGAGTTGAAAGAAATATTTAAGAACTTCCAGTGCCAATCTCATATACACAAGATATATTAAAATATATGTATTTATATAAGATTTAATAAAGCTTTAATTTTATTTTAATAATGCCAAATATAAAACAGCAACAACCTGCTCCAATCGGAATGAAGAATGTGAAAATTTAAATTATGTGGGCGAAATGCAATGCAACTGCAGCTAACTTCAATACTCTTGTTTGATTTCATATTTACAGTTCATAACCTAATCTTTCTTTCTCTAATCAAATTTCGTATTCTTTTTAAATTGTTTGGGCTATGAACTATTTACATTAATTCTATACAATATTTATAATAAACTGAGTACCTAGTGAATTTTATTTGTTCTATTTTCAGGAGACGCGATAGGAAATCTTATCAGTTTTCATTGATCTGTTCTTGATAGTTTAAATTAAAGATGGGAATGTCGAAAAAATGTTTAATGTTCACATATACCTGTTAGCTTTACGAGGTTATAAACTTTTTAGAGAACCGACAGAGCAAAATGTAAATTAACTTGAAGTTAGCAGCAAACTAAACGAAATAATTTTTGTATTCTCAATTCCTATTGGAGGATACTATAATACATATGTAATATCAATTATTTAATTAGAAGGTAATTTCTTCTAATATATTTTACATATACAGGCTGTCCATTTTATAGGGGCCCTCGAGAATATCTCACTTAATATCGGTCGTACAAAAAAAATTATTTTTACGAAAATTGTGCCGATTTATATAACCTACAAAATGGTTTAAAGACATTTGAAATCCATGATTTACTTTAAGAGTTATGGCGGAAAATATCGAAAATGCGGAAAACGTCTAGGCCAAACATCTCCGTTATTTGAAGAGATACGAGAAAATTTCTAAGGCGAAAATTTTTTGCAAAACAGAGTGTTTCAACGAGGTTTTATCTAATTTTTTTTCAACACCGCTGTATTTTGAGAGTTACTCTTCAAGCTGTTAAAAAAATTATTTTGAAACGGGCGGGATACGGCGCCATTAAATAGAGTATTTTCCTCCCTTTTCAACAATATATCACATGCCATATTTATTCATTGGTACTCCGTTAGTAATTATAAAAACATTTTTTAATTTTTTTTAACAAGCATTATACTTGCCGTGGAGAAGTATGATTAAATAAAACGATAAAATAATTCAATAAGTTGTTCAAATCTTTGCTATAATAAAACATTAACACAATTAAGAAGAATAAAGTAAATTCAGGTAACAAAAACAAATTAATAATAAGAAGAATATAGCACACAGAACATTAATATTTATCTAATCCTCAAAATAATTTTTAAGATATATCAAGTGTTCAAAGTGTCCACCACGATTTCTTAGGCACAGTCGAGCGCGGCGAGGCACTGCATTTAACACATTACTCAGCATTTCGGGGGTAATTGTAATACATGCCTGTTGAATTCGAGCTTTTAGGTCCTCTACATTTTGCGGTGTCGTCGAAAACACCTTATCTATAATATACCCCCATAGAAAAAAAATCCATTGGGGTTATATCTGGAGAACGAGGGGGCCATGGAATAAATCCATTGGTACCTATCCAATGTTGAGGCAAAATTTCGTCTAAATAATCTAGGCAAATCTGGGAATTGTGGGGAGGAGCTCCATTTTGTTGAAAATATTGAAAGTTGTGTCGATTCTCTAAAGGTAGGCCTTCTAAGAATTCATTAAATTCATTTCTCAAAAAGGTTAGATACCGTTGACCACTGAGGTGACCATCATAAAAATAAGGACCTATTAAATTGGTGCCTAAAATATCTATCCACACATTTATTGAAAAACGATTTTGAAACCCAGTCGGTCTATGCCAGTGTGTATTTTCAGAAGTCCATTTGTAATGAATATTGCGATTCAAAGATTCATTATTGGAAAAATTTGCCTCGTCGGACCAAAGTATTTTACTACATATTAATGGATCGGCATGCTTCTTTTCCAAGAGCCACCTACCTCCTTGGTTTGTCCCCCGCTTGTAAATTGTGAACTTTTTTGGCTTTATAACACCAGTAACCATTTTTCTTTAAAATGTTTCTAGCACTTGTTTTATTTATATGACAAACAATTTGAATTTCTCTTAATGATGTTTCCAAATTTTCTGTATTTTTATTTCTTATATTCAAATAAAAGACAGAATCGAGAGGTTCATGATATGTACTTTCATCAAGACGTACATCGCATACATCGGTTGCAATTACCGAAATAAAATTTATAGGAAATGATAGATTGGTATAAATGGTCCAGTGGCCACCTAAGTCACCTGATCTGACCCGCATCGATTTTCTTGTGAGGATATTCTTCAAAATAAATTTTATTCCAGAAAAATAAGATCAATATTTTTACAATTATTTTTGAGAAAAATTAAAATTTCGTATTGTATATCATTAGATTTTAGATTTACATCTCGATCCTTATTAATCTGAGTAATTTGTGGGTGAAGGGAAAGCGATTACCATTTTCCCTCCTCGTATAAAAACATTGTGTTGTTCGCCTTCGCCTTTCCAGTCCCCGAAAAAATATTTATCATTGTCGCCATAAGTGAATATGATTAATAGACGAAAACTGCCGAGAGCCATGCAGAAAAATGATGCCGAAATGATAGATTCTCCCTCTGTCTCCACAATAAATTGACTTCTGTACTTTCCGCCGGATATACTCAAGTTTCGTCTTTGATTAATTAAATGGGGATTAGTTAATTTTAGGACGGTGTTATTCATTAATTCATTATTCCCGTCCGTCTTTCTTCAATTAAGCCTTGCACTACGAAATTACAAATTGTGTGAGCGACACAGGGTACACACTCGCGAAATTAATAGAGCAAAATTAAATTCGCCTCTCTCTAGGAAATTTTAATTTCCTTTCTTCGGAATTAATTATTATTTACTCGGAGAAATTAAATTTTGTAATTAAAAAAGCAGAATTTCCGGTACGCTTAAAACAATAAGCAAACGCAAGGGTTTCCACAAATTTTATTTCCACATTTTTAGACCTGGAAATCGCTCAATTTACAATCGCTTGCTCTCAGCAGAATTGTGACAGTAACAATCCTCACGCTCACATCAAACTAAATTTATTCTGCAACTATCTTCACTTGAGACAATTTAACTTTATTAAAAATATAAATAATAATCTATGCTTGGTTTTCTATCATTCCTAGATATCCTAGATTTGAGTAATGCCTTTGAATGTGTGTTCCATAACATTCTAATAAATAAACTGACATTTTATAATTTCTCGATAAATTGTCAGAGTCTTCTAAATTCATATCTTGAAGATAGATTCCAGTATGTACAGTACCAAAACATGAAATCGAACTTAGTCTATACGAATATTGGGGTACCGCCAGGTTCAGTATTGGGCCCAATACTATTTATCTACATAAATAATTTACCCAACTGTACATCTGTACCTCAGTTCACTCTCTTCGCGGACGACACAACATTAATCTACAATAATCAATGACAATGACAACAAACCGGTTAATAAAGACTGGTTTCTAAGTAACCATTTAGTAACACAATTAATGACTTTCGGTTTAAGACATCACATAATGGACATTGAATAAAGCTCATAGTTCTACATTTCTGAATATTTAACTGTAATCTATTCACCAAATTCCAAGATTTTCTATTTGACACTGAATAAACACACAATCCTCAATATAGTATAATACATTTTTAAAATATCAGCAAATAAAATCAAGTTACAGTGATTGACATTTGTAATGTCGTAGATAAATAATAAAAATAACAAGGGTCCAAGATTGGATCCCTGAGGGACTCAAGATGTAGAATAAAAATACTTGAAATTAAAACCATTATATGACGTGTATATTACGTCTACTTGACCTTGATCGTTGACTGCCTCAGATACGTATTGAGGAAATGTTGCCAGGTTTGTAATTGTGGACCGGTTTTCCATAAAACTGTGCTGAAGAAGTGAAATTAAATTTCTAACACATGGATAAATTTTATTATACAGAGGAATCTCTAAAACTTTTGCAAAATTACATAAAACGGAGATTGGTCTGTAATTAACTAATAAAGAATAATTGTCATATTTGAGCACAGGACAGATTCGGACTAGTTTCCAAACTTGGAAAAGAGTACCGGTTTTAAGAGCCATGTTAAACAATATGAGTAAAACATAATATTTTTAATTGCAAACTCCTCTATAAAGTCCTTATTTTACTATAAGGAACGTAACCAGACTGCAACCAACAGCTACTCTGCGGGCTATGTGCCCCGCCGAGCGCTGAATCACAAGTTACAAGTCTGGCACGTTAATAATTGCATATTACCATCAAAACGCTAATGCTTCGATTGCAACAAACACCAGCCGAAAGAACTGATCCTACTTAAAGGAGGTTTTCAATTTCTCTTCGATAGAACCTAAGTATGATTTATATGCAGCATTAATTTCCAATTTTACTAACGGCGAATTTTCTAGGTAGACTGTTTTATTGTTTTAAATTTTGTATGATAGTAATTTTTTTACTTAATATTATTAATAATATCTAAGGTATACCATGATGGGTATTTACGTTTTTCATTTTTATAAATGGGTACATTGTTATCAAAGATTGATGTTAATTTTTCATAAAAAACTATACAAGCTGGATTAACATCATTAAATGACTGTAAAATAGATAGAATCTAGATTCTAGAATCATAAAATGTGTATTCTTTACTTCTTTCTTTTACTTTGTAAAAAAAAATTATTCGCAGTATTTTTTGTTAAAATAAATCCTAAGTGAGTTAATCAGCTTGTACGGAATTTCTTCTGCCTCGGTGTCTAGTTTTCTTGAGTTATACGGTCCCTGCGATTAAAGTTTAACGTAAGTATACATTTTTAGATAAAAACCTGTTTTTCTGGGAAGTAAAATTACACGTTTTTCTTATTCAAAAGAAAAGTTACAAATATATTTCATCTTGTAGGTGAATATGAAGCCCGTTTTCCCCGAGACAAATTATTAATGCCTGTCGTGGAAAAATGGCGAGATATTTCGCGTTTTTCCGGGACATTTGTGTTGTGCTGTCACTCCTTAAAAACTTTTATATGCCACATCAAGCCTTAATAACTTTATTCTTGGGAATTTCGAACAAGTTACATTATATCCGAACTAACAATAGATTTCATTTCGGAGCGGGCGCAAGGCACATTTTAAAAGTGTCTAGAAGTTATGAAAGTTGACGAGAACTCGTATGAACTTTTTCATTCAATTTAATTGGGTAATAGGTTACAGCGGGATAATATATCTAAGGCGTGCTACATGTTATTAAGTAATAATGCAGAAAAATAACAGTTAAAATTGTAATACAGGGTGTTTCATGAGGAACTGTACATACTTCCAGGGGCGGTAGAGGACCATTTGGATATTCGGGAACGGCCATTGAAACTTGCCTGTCGCTCTTAATTTCTGAGTACAAGCTGATAAATTGATTTTGGCCAAAACGTCCTTATTATTGCTCTGATTGTATTTAAATTTTAGTTAGTTTATACACTTATCACAGTTGATAGATTGTTATTATAATTTTTTTAATTCCAGGAGCGGACTTCGTTAATTTGTCTTTCCGATTCCTGTGAAAAAGATCACCCTGTATGTATTTTTTTCACAACGATTGAATTTGGCAAAATGGGAGATTTGAAGAAAAATAGCTTCATTTGCTTACACTATTTGTCCAAATAAATAAAAATGGTCAAATAAATATTTACAAAAGTATATTTAAAAATATTACAAATACTTAGAGCAAATATTCAAAATGAGAACCTCCAGCTTCCATACATTTTTATTGACGTTTATTTAAATTGCCAAAAGATTTTGTAATTTGCGCAGGATTGTTCCTAATTTCGTCACTACGGCGGATAATTCGCTGAAGTAACTGTTCTCTGCTATTTATTGGGACACTTGTCTGGTCGATAGCCGAGTGGGTTAAGGCGCAAGGTGGGAATCGCGATTAATTACACGGACATCCCGGGTTTGAATCCTGGCTCCGGCACTGGCACTGTCAGAGGAAATGGCTGTATGTCCGCGTTTTTTTCAATGTGTAACCCCCTTCCGCACAAGCCCCGGCTTCTAAAATTGGGGGTTGCCTAATTTCCGTGGTGTTTATTTACTGTAGACTTCAGTTTTGAGATATCTCCATAAAAAATTATACGGATGTAATATTTCTTTATTTAGAGTCTTCCAAACCCGCACACGAGGAATTCCTAATAGGGTTTTCCCACTAATTTTATTTTAACAATTTGTGTCGTGAAAATGATATAATAAAACATTTTATTAATTTACAACAATTTACTTTTCTAATAAGAATTACCGTTAAAATAACTTGCTGATAATTTCACATTTCACATGGCATTTTTACGCGCCATAATTACGTATCTACCCGGAAAACCAATGAGATTATGGATATAATTAGTTTGTAATAGATTCTAACTGTGTGTTAAAGAAAGCTTTCCTCTAAAACTTCTCAGAATTTCAATTTGTAATACTTGTACTGTGATTGGTCTAAAGCAGTGGACGTGTAAATATTGGCCAATTAGAATCCAGATAAATGCCACACAAGTTATTCGTGAAAGCGTCGGACGTTAATATTTTGTACTGTAGTTTAGGTTTAACCTTCACCGACATTACACATCAGATGACTAACCTAAAACGTTAAATTTATATTTTTATGTTTGTATTGTTTGGAGTGAAAATATTATTTTATCAGTTTCTGGTTTATGTTTTATTAATTCTACAATCAAAATGGAATCAAGTGGAAGAGGGATATGTTAAAGGTGCCGCTGATAATTTACCTAAAGTAGAAAAGTGCTGAGTGCTGTCAATAAATAGAGGTTATGTTATGTTAACAGAGACCAAGATTAATAAATAATCTTGAACAGGGACAACCTCTGTGATTGGGTTTCAGGGTGTTGACGCCACAACGCGCCAATTTATGGCTGTTTAAAACGAACCCAATATTTTTCAAACTTCAAGTTTTTTTTTGTTACTATTAGTAAAATTAATAAGATAATAAATATGCCATAAATCAGTTTTTTACGTGAGTTAAGTATTTCAGCAATAATTTTTTTTCTGGGGAAAAATCCCTATTGGGCACTTATTCGTCGGTTGCCAAAAGAAACGATTATAAGTTGGTTTTGTTAACTTTTGACATTAATGAATAAATACTTAGCTTCAAAGAAACTTGTTTATTTGCCCTACATAAGCTATTATTACTCTTTGTCATTTTCAAATAAAGTATAACCGCCGCATTATTATCTCCACCCTGTACAACCCGGACATACAACTTAACGACGCAAACAATGCTAATAAACGCTAGTTTAGTGTTTCAGAATTTGGACCATTAATATGAGCGCGTTAATATAGAAACGGTAATTACTAAATTATGACACGATGATTAACAGCGGGATGCTCGAAATCTTGAAACATGTTTGTTACATGACAAATTAACATGTATATAATGTCAAAACAGGGGTATTATTATGCCTTACCGCAAATTATCAATTATTCATGAGAGTGTAGTTTACATGAAATCAGGTTTGATGGAATTCATTGTGGTCCTTTTACGTGTGATAATGACAGGACGATGCCGCCGTGACTTATCGAAATTAATTTTGTAATGCACCGATCTGAAGTTGGCTATGAGATAGTTTGTTACATTTTAGTCGCTCAAAAACGTATATAAGGTTAGCAAGGTACTTTCAGCAACATGCAATACAAAAATTTGCCATTTTTTTGTTGCTTTTACACTAAAATTCTTTATTTAATTTCATGTTTTTATTAAAAAACAATTTTTTTTATTATTATCGAAAAATATACAGGCTGTCCATTTTATCGTACAAAAAAAAATATTAATGCGGAAAACATCTAGGCCAAATATCTCCCTTATTTGGAGAGGTACGAGAAAAATTCTAAGGCGAAAATTTTTTGTAAAACAGAGTGTTTCAACGGAGTATTATCTAATTTTTTTCAAAACCGCTGTATTTTGAGATTTACTCTTCAGGCTGTTAAAAAAATTATTTTGAACCGGGCGGGAAATGGCGCCATTAAATAGAGTATTTTTCTCCCTTTTCAACGATATATCACATGCCATATTTATTCATTGGTACTACGTTAGTGATTATAAAAACATTTTTTAGAAACCAATAATTTTTTTTTAACAAGCATTATACTTGCCGTGGAGAAATATGATTAAATAAAACGATGGAATAATTGAATGAGTTGTTCAAATCTTTGCTATAATAAAACATTAACACAATTAAGAAGAAGAAAGTAAATTCAGGTAACAAAAATAAATGAATAATAAAAGTAATATAGCACACAGAACATTAATATTTATCTAATCATCAAAATAATTTTTAAGATATCATATCAAGTGTTCAAAGTGTCCACCGCGATTTCTTATGCACAATCGAGCGCGGCGAGGCACTGCATTTAAAACATTACTCAGCATTTCGGGGGTAATTGTAATACATGCCTGTTGAATTCGAGCTTTTAGGTCCTCTGCATTTTGCGGTGTCGTCGAAAACACCTTATCTTTAATATACCCAAATAGAAAAAATCCATTGGGGTTATATCTGGAGAACGAGGGGGCCATCGAATAAATCCATTGGTACCTATCCAATGTTGAGGCAAAATTTCGTCTAAATAATCTAGGCAAATCTGAGAATTGTGGGGAGGAGCTCCATCTTGTTGAAAATATTGAAAGTTGTGTCGATTCTCTAAAGGTAGATCATCTAAGAATTCATTAAATTCATTTCTCAAAAAGTTTAGATACCTTTGACCACTGAGGTGACCATCATAAAAATAAGGACCTATTAAATTGGTGCCTAAAATAACTAGCCACACATTTATTGAAAAACGATTTTGACACCCCGTCGGTCTATGCCAGTGTGTATTTTCAGAAGTTCATTTGTAATGAATATTGCGATTAAAAAATCCATTATTGGAAAAATTTGCCTCGTCCGACCAAAGTATTTTAATACATATTAATGGATCGGCACGCTTCTTTTCCAACAGCCACCTACAAAAAGTCGTCTTCCTTGGTTTGTCCCCCGCTTGTATATTGTGATTTTTTTTTGGCTTTATAACACCGGTAACCATTTTTCTTTAAAATTTTTCTAGCACTTGTTTTATTTATATGGCAAACAATTTGAATTTCTCTTAATGCTGTTTCCAAATTTTCTGTATTTTTATTTCTTACATAATAATAACTATCTTATTTACATTATCAGTAACACTGTTCAACCTTGTCTTCTTCTTTAAAAGTGAACCATTATTTTTCAGTTTCTTAGCTAATTTTCTGAACAGTTTTATTCGGCTGTAGTGCTTGTGGAAATCTGTTTCTATATTCTACTTGAGCTAATCCAGAGTTAAAATTGCATTGGCAATATGTAACGAACATATTATAACGATCAATGTGAGTGAAAATCATTTTTGAAAATTCTAAATTCTCAAACGAGTGTGATTGAATGAGAGTTTAAATATTAACAGATGATCTGTCAAAAAATTAAATGGTCAAGTTTGTTCATAGCCGACTATTTTAAAATAATTGAAATAATAGTGAAATCATGAAATACAAACAAAAGGATATTATACTTAGACTAATTGGTAAATACATTTTAACTTTCTGAGCAAGGAGTGACGCTTTTATGGAGGACCTATATACATTGGCATAACTTCGAATACTCTTTCCATAATTGCTCCATGTTGCTTTCTTGATTATTGTTTTGTTTTTGTTACTTGAATTTACTTTATTCTTCTTAATTGTGTTAATGTTTTATTATAGCAAAGATTTGAACAATTCATTGAATTATTTTATCGTTTTATTTAATCATACTTCTCCACGGCAAGTATAATGCTTGTTAAAAAAAATTACTGGTTTTAAAAAAAATAATTACTAACGTGTAACCAATGAATAAATATGGCATGTGATGTATCGTTGAAAAGGGAGGAAAATACTCTATTTAATAGCGCCATTTCCTGCCCGTTTCAAAATAATTGTTTTAACAGCCTGAAGAGTAAATCTCAAAATACAGCGGTTTTGAAAAAAATTAAATAAAACCTCGTTGAAACACTCTGTTTTGCAAGAAATTTTCGCCTTAGAATTTTTCTCGTATCTCTTCAAATAACGGAGATATTTGGCCTAGACTTTCCGCATTTTCGATATTTTCCGCCATAACTCTTAAAGTAGGCCATGGATTTCAAATGCCTTTAAACCATTTTGTAGGTTATATAAATCGGCACAATTTTCGTAAAAATATTTTTTTTTGTACGACCGATATTAAGTGAGATATTCTCGAGTGCCCTGGTAAAATGGACAGCCTGTATGTAAAACTCAATATTTGAGACCTCTACTGTCAAACTTATCTACAAAATTAGAGTCGATTTTTCAACTTCATTCTTGAATTTATTTATGAACTGTATACTTCTTGACAATTGTATGGCAACTAGATTTAATCTTGCAGAAAACTAGCTTCTTAAAACAACCGACCTTTCGATATTTTATTGTATCTTCTTCAGGGCAACTAAAATTGAATTGCCTCGAAAAAGTTATAATAAAGTATCGAAACGTCCGCTACTTTCCAAAGTAGTTTTCTTCAAAATTACGATTAATTAAATTTTTGATTTTATTTTCTGCAACTTGATAAATTAACAAACAATTTTTACATTATTAGTATTGTTCAAAATTTAATTACGAAAAAGGCTATATACTTTTTTTTCTGGATATGACAAATACAGCCGAAGACATTCAACATAAAAAGGCAAAATAAAAATTGGTGCAAAAAATATATTGCCTAAAAAAAAGATTAACACAAAATATATTTCACACAAATTCTATCTACCAGAATTACTCATTTCATTATAAAATCAACTTTTCTGGACGATTCCATTAAAAATCAAGGTTGTTTTGATTCTGCTAATAATGAAAGTTTTTTCGACAATTTGTTTTATTAACTAGGTAACATCTAAATTTTCCGCCATTTTTTCCCATTAGGCAAAAACACATTTACACCTTTGTGATTAAGTAAGAAATAGAATCAGACACTTCATAAACGTAAACCGCAAAATTTGTCAACGGAAATTTCTAATATAAACTCTAAACCGCTTACAAATTCACATAAAGTCGGTCAGATCCGTGCCACTTACTCCTCAAACATAAAATATTTACGAGCTACCTGATCTATATGTAATATTATTATGAAATTTCAGTTAGATAACATGTCTCGTATGGCTCAAAATTCACATGCATCTAGCGTACGTGAATTCAAACATAACTTTTGAACACTTACTTGGCTTTAATCATATTAGGTCCTCAAATTGTTCTCACTCGAAATAATCACTGACACCAGACGAAATTACACACGAAAACACCTGTCTTTACTTCAAAGTTTATTGTGTATTTACAACATAAACCAAAAATGCACTATCCACTGTAAAAACTTCGCGATACTGGTGAAAACGATTGTGTATTGTTTTTATTAGACAGCAAGCCGACCAGTTGATAAAAGCCTACTTTGATTACAGCTACCAAAGAGGTTGTTATATTAAATTATTCACAATCTGTTATTGTAGATATCGGTTGAGAACGTAAATCACAAACACCTTTCTCTATCTCTACGCGTACCTTTCCAAAATGTGTATAATCTATCCAAATTTTTACCGTATGTAGGACGGTCTGGGGAAGTGAATTTAATAAATGAAATAAGTAGTTCGGTTAGGCAAAAGTTGTGGAAGAATATTTTGTCGAATCGCGTTTTTCCTCACTTTTTGTTGAATATCTCCAGTTGTATTTATCATATCGAGATAATAAAAATAGGGGCTTTTCGCAATTAAATTTGTATAAAAGTAGAGTGGTACAAGTTGTTTCTATTCATTTGTTAAATTGCACAAAAATAAAAAATAAAAATAACTGAACTTTGAAATATGTTTATTCTACATTATTGCAAATCAATATTCATTATATCAAGTACAAATATGCATTTTTTTAATACATTTATTTAACGTCGGCCTATTTCCGCTACTGAGGCCTAACACCGACGCCTGTAGACGAGCTACCCCCAACCAGGAATTTTGCCGAACCTCTTCCCTTAAGAAGAGTAGGGATCTTTTACTTGCCTAACATTTAATAGACAAGGGACCGACGGCTTTACATCCCCTCCGAAGGATGGTATATCCCCTATACAACCCTCGCCTAAGCTTGTATGGCTTCCGCGCATACACTGATATACAAGCCGCTGGAAGATGTGTGAGGCGAGGACGCGGTTTCCGTTGGAATGGTCACCCATCCAACTACTAACTGCACCTGTCGTTACAAATATGCATGCCTCTTATTACACCAAGATCCAACATTTGGCCAAGGAGTGGAATATAATGGTTGAAAAATATTTCTTTCATGAGCAAAGCGAAATTTTAACCAAACCTGAACCTGCTGACCCTTTCAAAATAAATGGAAAAAAAATCCAAAACTTTTCAAATTTAAACCAGAAGGTGAGTATACGAATTTGCAGGAAAACTAGGGAGTTGAGATTTCTTACATTTATAGATATGAAACTAAAACTAATAGGAACAATATACAATCCGATAAACTTTTTTGTACGACGCCCATTGAAAAAAAATTATACTTTTAGTGTCTGTGAATTATTTGATGGAAAATCAAGGGAAGCGAACGCCGTAGGGCTATTAAACTAAGTGCAAAAAAAAAATGTGTCTAAGAACAGCTTAAAATTAGGTTCATTATTTTTATTAGGTTAGGCTTGAGATCAAGGAGTCCTGGCAAGGGCATGGATATTTAGTGGTATTTTTATGTGTTACCGAGTTGGTAGTAGTGGATTGGACGGAGTTGTGTGAGAGGGAACACGGCTAGTCGCTGTACCATTCCTGAGTTCGAGTCTCAGCTGCGGCAGATGGCAATGTCGTAAGGAATGGTCTTTGTGTAATTGTCTCCCTGGCGTATGTCTAATGGTTGAGTGATGGATGATTTTTTATTGACACTTTTGTTACTATGTTTTTTAATTTCTATCATCTCACTCATCAATCTCTTTTTTAATACTGTTTGTGTGCCTAAAGTGGTGCAAGACTAGTGGGATTTTTTATATTTATAATAGAATTGTGGATGTTTACGCAATCCCTTGTATGTTCTGTTAATCTTGTTTTCAGATATATCCTTGCTTGTCCTATATGTACCTTGTCGCATTCACTAATCTGGTACTAAACTCAAAAGAAAAGTTACATTTTTGATCAGACAACCATTAAAAATAAATACTAAGTAATAAAGTTTCAAGTGAAATAATAAAATAATGGCTTACATAATATTGATCTGTGCCCTAGGAGAATTAAAATCACGATGGCCCGCCCCCAGGTTCGTTAAAAAGGACCATGTACGAGTAATAAATTATACATAAGCGTACACGTTCACATCAATTAGAAATTTATATCTTCAAATTGATATGGGATCCGTACTGGGACTAAAAAGAGTTCGTATTCGCTGTGTGTAGCCAAGCTGGCAGGGCACTCTCCGGAGTTAAGCCCGACTAAATTTACATCATCTGAGTTTAATTCGTTCAGAATGTGTTCTCGGACCGGACCGCGTTAAATGTAAAAGTTTCAGTTCTGATCTGACAGCGCGGGACGATAATTTAATTTCGCAGAAAGCCTCAATTTAACTTGTATTATTGGCGTTTCAGGGAAATTCGTAAATTTTGTTGTAAATACATCTGGAATTGGGATACAAACAAGGTGAAATGCAAGACTTCTGGAAATGTCGATTAAGCGTAAGCCGCCTACAGATTCATTTTTGTTTTTATGGGTTTTTCTAAAAAAAAATAAAAATAATAACGAATAGAAAAATTGCCAAATTCCACTTTATCCTGTGTCCGTTTTCCCAAGCGTGTTCTCAAATCTTCAATTTTAGAATTTTGTTTATTCTAATTCAACTTTTGTGTTCATCCAATCTTACACTGAAAGGTCCGAACGACTCACACGCACGGCATAACACACACGACACGCCCAAGATTAATTCCAATGTCTTAAATCAGTCTGTAATTACTGAGGATATAGTTAAGGACATTAAAAAACTAAAGCCACTATGACCATGGGCCTTGATCTAATACCTGCATTTCTTATTAAAGATAAGAGATAAGAGAAATACAAGTTTTCCTCAGAAATAGAAATCTTCACGTGTGTGACCTTTATTCAAAAAGGTGACTATAACTATAAACCAATTACTATCATTTGTAACTTTGGAAAAACTTTTGAAGTAGTTCTTTACTTCTCCATATACTCTCATGTCTCGGGCACAATATCTATCTATCAACATGGTTTTATGAAAGATAGGTAAACTGTCACAAACCTTGTGTGCAAAACACAATTTCTTTGTGAAAGTTTGGATAGAGGTGGTCAAGTTGATATTATCTACACGGATTTCTCCAAGGCTTTTGACAAGCTCGATCATAGTACTTTGATTCGTAAACTGGACACCTTCGCTCTTTTTTATTCGTTATTACAATTCATTGAATCGTATCTGCAGGATCGATTTGTTCAGTACCGAGGTTATAAATCTGGCAGTTTCTTACAAAAATTCGGTGTGCCACAGGGATCGATACTTGGTCCACTTTTCTTTGTTATGTTTATTAACGATATTTTGGAGAGCTTCGACAATAACACCCATTTCCTCCTGTACGCAGATGATCTAAAAGTATATCGATTGATTGGCCCAATTGATGATTGTATTAATCTTCAAGACTGCTTAAATACCATTAATATTTGGTGCAATGACAACTATTTACCTGTTAATACCAGCGAATGTAATGTAATATCATTTGGTAGAAAAACCAACATATACACGTTGTGTTGACAACGATAGTTTGCAAAGATTTGCATCCATCAAAGACCTTGGAATTTATTTCGATCCAAAATTATCTTTTAATAAGCATGTAGAAATGACAACTGCTTCCGCTTTTAAAAGTCTTGGTTCCGTGATACGTAACTGTAAATGTTTTAAAAATATTTCCATATCCATCGACTTTATGTAACTTTCGTTAGATCTCGCCTTGAATGCGCTTCTATTGTGTGCAGCCCCAATTTACAATTCCAATATTCTACAACTAGAGAAAATTCAGCGTAAGTTCTTAAAATCATATGTACACACTTGGTGAATATCCACCCAGAGAATTCCCACAAACTGAATTGCTAGAGATGCTTGGCTTAAAATGTCTCAGCAATCAAATTTTGCTCCTAGTTTAATGGCTGTCTTTTGTCAAAATAGATCTCGGAGTGTTTTCCTTTTAAAATACCTATACGACATTGTGTTTCCTGAGGATTAATTGCAAAAAAAAATCTCTGAGTGAAAGATTAGTAAAATATTTGCAATTCCTAATCAAAATCAACACCTCAATGACATACTTGATACATGCTGTAAGTATTTTTTGTAACAGTATTATTTCAGAGACTTTTGGTTATATTTACATCAGACCCGGAATCCTGGTCTTTATTATTTTCAATTGAACAATAATATAATCAAGAATGCCGAAATGTAAACCACAACGTTAAAATGTCACCCTGGACCCTGTTTTGGACTCTGAGCCCTGAGACTCTGAGCCTCTATGTACAGTTCTTTCAATTTAAATTAATGTTGCCTGAGGATGTGAAGTAAAATTTGCTCGTTGACGAAACTGGTAGCAGATTAAAGAATTTTGTCGGACTTGAATTTTTCTACTATTAAAGTCATGTATTGTTTCAATTTGGTTATATATTTATACCTTTAAGAGTAAATATATCAGTTACAGAGCTGAAGTAACAGAAAGCCACCTAACAGGTTGGTTCTGCTTTGGTTTTCCTGCCGTCAGGTACACCAACCGACGATAAAAATCACTCTGTTCACAAAACAACAACAAAAGCATAACTCCTTCTAAGCACTTTAATTAGAGTTTACATTTTAAATCTCAACCGGTCGAGCAAGCGAATTTAACGAGTCTTTCCACCAGAATAATTAAAAATTTCAACCAAGATCATATACTTATCTTGAATTAAATAATTCCCAGCTTGACGTTCATCCAAATAATAAAATAGAGAACTTCTGGTCGGGATTTATTAAAATTTAAATTGTGAAGGTAGCACGCGGTTAGGGTTGTTGCTATGTGTACCACTTATAATATTGAAAACGAATCATTCTGATCGCTCTAGTGCTGCTTTAAAAATTATTTTACCAACACTAAAATAAATTAGAACAAAAAACAAGCAACCTATATAATTAAAACAGAATTCAATCAAGTAAAAATCAATCAATATAACAAAAATGGAATGGGTTTTATATCTACCAGAACGTAGATGATTTGTGCAATTGAAAAATCATATGAGAAAATAAAAATTAATTATATTATTGAAAGAAAAGGATTGATAAATTCTATTAAAATGCGAAACCAACTTCGTCAACTTTCATTAAGAAATCCAAATGATAATGAAATAAAAGAAAGGCATACAATATACAGTTACCCCCGTGGGCTCCCGTGGACTACACATATAGTTCATAGAAAAAGGAGTATTTTTATACATTCGGGGTTATTGCGGGGGGAGAGGGGGGCTAGGGTGAGAAATAACCCTGATCCGACGAATCTCCGCATGCCTAGGACTGACAGTATGGAAGAGGGGGTGGTTTTATACGTTGGGGGTAGATGCGGAAGGGTAGAGTGAAAAATAGCACTTCCATCATGATTCCTGCCCCCGAAAACCCATAAAAAACCTTGTCGAGTCCGTATTTTCTTTTTTTTTTTTGGATATTGCTCTTACCGTCGGGGGCAAGTACAACCCCCGGGGGTCGCTCCGGAGTATTCTAATGTGAACTAACTTAATTTATTATTATTTCCCCCAAAAAACCCGATCTGATGATCCTCGCAAGCCTAAAACCGAGAAGCCGGAAGTAGGGGTGATTTTCCTTGTTAGGGGTAGTATGCAAGGGTTTCAAAACTCGAAACCATCACCATCATTTTTCTCATCTTCGAAAACAGGGGAAGAAATGCATAGCAAAAGGTCCTACAAACTTTTGATGTTTTGACCTTTTTTGTACCTCATTAAATGGACTATAATACCTGGTTGGTTTTTCATGTTCCCTATAAAGTAAATTTTATTCTTGTGACAAAAAAATTGTCATAAGGCAGGCAGTTAAACCCACAAAAATTGTGGGAGTTTCCTGCATAGAATATGTAAGTAAACAGGTTGTCGAAAAAAATTACATAAATGTTGACCCTTTTTATAAATATCAAACTTATCTTACGGCCCAAAAGCCCCCGAATATTTTATCTTACGATCTTGTTTTGAGTTAGGGAGGGCCTTCCACACAAAGCCACGTTGATTTTTTTCATGAAATCTTATCACGTAAAAAATTTGGCCCTTTCTTGAAAAGTTGGAAACCTCTACTGACTAAACGCCCCCGGTCTAACGCGTAAGACAGAATCTTAAATCCAAACCAACTTAGGAGTCAAACGTTTTATACCTTATGACGTAAATTTTCAAGTACGGCCGTGAGCAAGAAAATAGGACAGGATAGGAAAATAGGATATTGATCTAATTCCGTTGAAGGGTTCGGGGGTAAATAGGCAAAGCAAGCAGATAAGAGTCCATAAAATTGCAATTTAGGGCATGTACGAAAAGTAAAGGTCTCAAAAATTTTTTTTGGCATCAGTCACCCCCCACTATCACCCCCACATTATTATGAAAGGGAGTAAAAAAATTAGAATGTGATTTAGTTTGTATACAAGAACGAAACGTCTCAAAAAAATGTTTGGCGTTGGCCACCCCCCTCTACCACCATCACCACCCCCACCCTATTAAAGGGAGTGAAAAATTAAATCGGGATTTAGTGTATATACGAGAACCAAGGGCTTCTAAAAATTTGTGACATTCGCCACCTTCTCTACCACCCCTATTGCCACCCCCACCCTATTATTAAAGGGAGTAGAATATTACATTGGGATTTAGTGTGTATAAGACTTGGATACAAAATTTGGATGTGGAAGTAGTGATTCCTTGGGCAGCGGTTTTTTTTAAATTGTTTCCGATTTTATATTATCCAATCCTGGGAGCTTATTATTTTTAAGTTGGCCTATTATTTTCATTATTTCTGACTTCGTAAGTATTATATTTAAATCTTTATTTACGTCGCTCGTTTTTACATTATTCGAGAACGAACCGAAATTATTTTATCTCTAACAAATCGCTTCCTGTTCTACTCAAAAAAATGAGTAGCTTCTGCACCTCATTACATCCAGTTTGGATAGCTTAAAATCTGCCTTTATTAGGTACGCAAATTCCCGACGAAACGATAAATCTTGAAGATTGATGATGCGTTGGGCCGAGATATTTTGATCCCTCATATGAAAATGAGTTGTTCATTTAAAGTTCGAGGCGAGAGGCGAGAGGCGGCGCGGAGCGTGTTAAATTGTTGTTTAATACGAAGACTCCGGTTTGCTAGTTACGTTCCGCGTTAAATCCACATCCAGCACGATATTAACTTGTAGACCCATTGTAGTAAAAGAAAATGGTGTATTAACAAATTCCAAAACGTTTCAGGCCTGTGTGAGACAAGCGTAAACACGGATCTTGCACAAAAACTATTATTTATAGTGAGCTGGTTTGGCTGTTAATTAAATTTGCTGTTGCATGCGCCGCTGACTCAGCTAAGAGAGTAGGATGGTGTTGATGACGTCCTATCAGAGATGTTTCGTTTTTTTTTGTATCTAAAAATATGTTTTATGACACAATAGATGGAAAACAGAAGGATAATTTACATGAATATAAATAAAAGAGAAAGGAAAAATACCAAAAAAAGGAAAAGAAACCGATATCGTATATGAATATGAATTATGAGTACAACTATCCTGTGTTTATTAAATTCTTGCTTTATATTTCATATGTATATTGTATACTCTTCCAGAGTAGCTGCTACTTCATCGGAAACCTTACAAGATGGTCCAACAGAGGAAAAGGCATTCTGATATTTGCATGTTTTACTCAAAATGCTGAATGGTCGAATTTTGCCCTTACGGGAAAAAGCTGCGGTATTATCACAGTCTGTGAATGCATGTAATCCAGACAAAGGTTTACAAAGATTCGACCCCAACTTTTTGGACAAAAACGAGACATTAATAAGTCACCGCTTTTTCCAACTCCAAAATCTAGCCAAAGCCTGTGGTAAGATTAAACAAATCTGACGTAAATTGAGATTCAGTCAGAACATATTTAATTTAAATATCACCTGCCTTTGCACCAATATGACACCATTGCACTATTTAATCAAGCCAATTTCCTATTTTCTTAAAATAATTCTCATCTAACGGAACGTCATTAAAATAACTAAATCCATTCCTGCATCAAAGCCTGCCTCGTTCCCTTTATAACTACGAAAAGATAAACGTACTCATGCTCCTCGGAACGCTGAGCAGTCTTCTTTAAGTTCATTATCTATCTCTCTGATTAAACATGGAACCTTGATGCCGCTTTATATCTCAATTCTAAACAAATTTAAGTACGTGAGCTAGGTGACAGATCCTGTACAAAGAGCTGCACATTAGGCGCCCAAAATAAAACGTTCATTATCGTTTTACATCTTTTAATAGATTCTCAGTTAAATTTAACATAATGAAAGTAAAGAAAGTAGTCTTAGATCAGGGCCAAACCGTTTAAAATATCATAATAGACGATAAATTCTTAGCAGTATACGAATGGTCGGAAAATGTAGTTAATGGCGTAAATAATTAAGGAAAAAATCGTGCAGACAGAGTAAAACTTCGGGAAGGGGGATTGGGGTGGTAATATATACGTTTTTAGGGGTTGGTACTCGTTTTTTGCGATTTGCGGCAAAACTATGCATTCTATCGAAAAATATTGAATGTAAAAGTTGTAGATAATGAAAAAATCTAAAACTTTCTGATTGATCATTATTGACCATAACCTCAAAATTATCGAGAAAAGTGCAAAAAACCGTTTTTTCGGTTTTTAATTTATAACTGTCGCAAAAATGTTTATATTTTCATGAAAATTGGTGAAAATGATCTATTCTGTGTTTCAAACAAGCCCAATTTTTTTTCAAAGCGAAATATTTAATTTACGATGTTTTATGAAGAAAATAAAAAAAGAAGACCTAATTTTCAATCGAAAAATTTGGTTAGCAAATTTTCGATTAATGAACTTTACTAGTGCTCATTTTTTTCGTTGAAATCTAAACTTTAATATAGAATTAAAATATAATATTTTTTATATACAAAAATATCGTTAAAAAAGCGAAAAACCGAAAAAACTACTTTTTTAAAATCGAGTTTTCGGTGAAAATCATGAATTTTTTTTTCTTTATTGTAAATAAACGTTTACATTCATAAAAAGCATTAATTCTCATACAATACTATGTTATACAAGTAATGTACATGTACCTAACTGAGGCGAGACTGTTACAATTGATCCATTACTATTATTTCAGAGAATTTCGCGAAATATCAGCAGCACAGATGATATGAAAAATTATTTACAGTACGAGCTTGCTCCATTCCCTGTGTCGTTGTTTAGAGAGAATGGCTTCAGAAAAAATGTTAAGTCACATTTATATACAAAATTTGCGCGCATCGATTCATTACCAACTTCGAGCAATATTGTACACGTTGTTTCTCTTGCACAAAGTAATCTGGCAAAAAAACGATACAATTAATAAAATAACACAAAAATATTTACATTATGTACAAAACAACTACGCAAAAAATAGTTATATGAAGAAGATGCAGATTCCCTAATTATCAATACATCCCTTGAAGTAGCAAAAAATTCCGATAAAATAGTGGCAGTTGTTGGTCAAGATATATATTTTCTAGTTCTTTTAAATCAATTCAGTTCACATGAATTGAATATCTATTTCCGCAAACCTGATGCAGGAAATATTAATGATACTTATTACACCTCTATTAGTTTTAAACATAATTCACATGAACATATTGTAGCATTTTTGCATTGTTTTTCTGGATGCGATACAACTTCCAGTTTTGCTGGGAAAGGAAAAAAAAACAATTATAAAATCATTATTGACCGATAAACATTTACCTAATCTTGCGGAAATTTTTTACAATACAAATGCAGACAAACAAACGATTACCGAAAATGGATTAAAAATAATAGCTTCTATTTACAAAAGATTTGAACTCCACCGAACGGCTACTGTTAAATCCTCATTTCATTTGGAAAAATTACCTCCAACTGAAGGGGCAGCTAAGCAACATTGTTACAGGGTGTATTTTCAAATACAAAATTAGCTTGGTAATCAATTAACAGCTACAGATTGGTGATGGAAACATCACGTTAATGGCATCGTACCTATATTTACAGAACAAGAATTAATTCCTGAAATTTTTTTGAAAATTATCTACTGCAGCTGCGAAACAGAATGCGGTAATAACAAATGTGGGTGTCGCAAGCATGGCTGAAAGTGTACAAATTTGTGCTCAAATTGGCACGGTGCTGATAAATGTTCTAATGCCGAAAAATCGTTGTACGAATAAAATTGTAATCTCGAGGACATCGAAGACGAAGACAGTACCCACTGTCTAATAAATAATAATAAAAATAATGATACCGAACTGGACAATCCAGAAGAACTCCAAGAAATTGAAGATATAGAAAATGAACGTGAAGAAATCGAAAGTTTGATCGATTCTGGCGATGAAGAATTGCCCACGAAGAAAAAAAGATTTCAATAAAATTATTTTACTTTTAATTTTTGTATTTTATAATCAAATATAAGACTTTGACGTGATAATTTGTAAATACTTACGAATCACAAGAAATAATTAACAGATTTTCTCAGTTCACAGCCTTTGTGTTTTTTGAATTTTTACCTATTTAATTGCAGTTTAAATAATGTTTTCGGGACTTTGAAAGCCGAGAATAGTTAGGTACATGTACATTACTTGTATAACATAGTATTGTATGAGAATTAACGCTTTTTATGAATGTAAAAGTTTATTTACAATAAAGAAAAAGAAATTCATGATTTTCATCGAAAACTCGATTTTTAAAAACTAATTTTTCAGTTTTTCGCTTTTTTAACGATATTTTTGTATATAAACAATATTATATTTTAACTCTATATTAAAGTTGAGATTTCAACGAAAAAAATGAGCAATAGTAAATTTCATTAATCGAAAATTTGCTAACCAAATTTTTCGATTGAAAATTAGGTCTTTTTTTTATTTTCTTCATAAAATATCGAAAATTAAATATTTCGCTTGGAAAAAATTATTTGAAACACAAAGGAGAACATTTTCACCAATTTTCATGAAAATATAAACATTTTTGCGATAGTTATAAATTAAAAACCGAAAAAACTGTTTTTTGCATTTTTCTCGATAATTTTGAGGTTATGGTCAACAATGATCAATTAGAAAGCTTTAGATTTTTTCATTATCTACAACTTTTACATTCAACATTTTTCGATAGGATGCATAGTTTAGCCGCAAATCGCAAAAAACGAGTACCAACCCCTAAAAACGTATATATTACCACCCCCAACCCCCCTTCCCGAACTTTTACTCAGTCTGGACGATTTTTCCTTAATTATGTACACCATTAACTACATTTTCCGACCATTCGTATACTGCTAAGAATTTTTATTGCCTTAAACAGGATTGGCCCTGGTCTATCTAGCTTATAAAATTTAACAAATTTGACTGGAATTTACTGTTTAATTATAGATGGAGAAAAAATGTCAAGTTAGTAATATTTTAAATTGTTTACATTTTTTACAAAGTTTTAAACTAAAGTAATAACAAAAAAAATAGCTTTGTTTGACATGGAGCGTGAGGTACAAAGCTAACACAATATTCTCGTATAGCAAACTCATCTATAATAAAGATATTACTCTCCTGAATGTTATGTTGAATTATTATTGTGAGGCCTCACATGCCTTTCTAATTCTGGTTTTGATGTCTTCAATATTTTCGGGAGTAGTTTGAAGTACCTTGTCTTTAATGTAACCCCAAACGAAAAAATCCAAGGGAGTAATATCTGGCGATCGAGCTGGCCATAGAATGGGTCCATAGGTGCCTATCCAGCTATTTGGCATAACTTGATATAAATAATTTGTACATATTATAGCAGTATGAGGTGGAGCTCCATCTTGTCGAAAATATGAATAATTTAATCTTTCTGCCACTGTTAATTCATGAAAAAATCTTGAAATTCGTTTTGTAGGAAATTAAGGTATCTAGAGCGGTTCATTTGCCATAAAGAAATAAGGTATAATTACTTTAGTCCGTAAAAGACCCACCCAAACATTCGTAGAATATCTTTTTTGGAAAGCAGTCTCTCTGCACCAATGTGTACCTTTTCGGGTTTCGGTTAAATGTTGAACTTTCCTCATTTTGTAGCATCAAAATATGTTTTTTTTTTTTTAATATTTCTCTTGCACTGCCTTTTTCGATGCCACAGTTTCTCTGAATTTGTCTCAAAGATGTTTCTTCATTTTGGTTAACATAATTCAATACTCTATTCACTTTCCTTACATTATCCGCAACATGCCCTCGCCTTACTACATTTTTTGAAAATGAACCGTGTCTTTTTAGATTTTGAACTAATTTCCTAAACATAGTTCGATTTGGCTGCGGAGCATCTGGAAATCTACCTCCGTAAACCGTGACTGCCATCCCAGCGTCAAAATTTCACTGACAATAAATGCTAATCATATCGAATTTGTTATGATTGGTGTAGACCATAATATAAAAATTGATTTAGAATTTGACAACGCAACATACAACAGTGACCATCTGTCAAATTTGTTAATAACTGTATACATTGCGTTTCACTAATCATGGCATAGCTGATTTTTTCGATCCAATGATATGAATTGTGGTTTTCTTAGAATATAAATATTGACACTATCAGTCAAAATTTTTGTGGCATGTTTTATATCCTTCGAAAGAGAATAAACGGAATTAATGGTGTCATGACCTACTTTGAGATTTGTTCCCTTCATTTTTGCACAAGAACGTATGTCATAGCCAACTGCGCTTTTCGAATTTGTTGATACACACTATTATTCTTATTGCCTTTGCCGTCAACTTTCATATCTTTAGCTTTTTTCGTATCTTCTCAAATAAGTTGTGGTTTCCCTATTTTTCAGGTTTTTGTAATATACCTCACAAAGTAAGCTATGAATTTTAAATTTCTTTTTACTGAAACATAGCTCACAAAAAATGGGATAACTATTTCTAAAACTTTATTCGTCTACAATGGATATTAAGCAAGATATTTGGTGTGGCCGTTGTAAAGTAGACATACGGTATATATAGTAATTTCGCAAAGACACGTTTTGACTTTGATACATTCCACTTTCCCCCTTTTCACCAAATCGTCACGTATGCCTCTAATATCAATTCCTTGTAATCAAATTGGAATATTTCCCGATAATTTCTCGAGCAGATTCAGTCGTCGCTGAAACTCCTCACGTTCAGCGGGGATTGTCTACGGACTTCCGGTGTAATTATTAGAGAATACCCTTAAAGATCCATTTCGTGACTGTTTCTGTAAACCAGGTCTGATTCATTGTCCTTAAAGTTGTGATAAAGGCCCGATGCGAAAGTAAATCCACTGCGAACCAAATTTCACAACTCAGATAAAAGTGTCTTTCTGGATATTCTATGACAGAAGTATACCGTTGTGTGACCCGACATACGTTGTGTGGCCCGATGTTAAATTATATATAAAATTTAATACAAAGAAGAGATAGTCAATTTAAATCACATCTGAATCATTTTGAAATGACTGAGGTATCATTTAAGCTATTACTCCGTTACATGACGCCGTACAGATACATAATTATCTACAGGGACAAAATGACTTAACTCTTCAAGTAATAAATCTCTACCAACAATGTTTTGAGACAACAAAATGGCAACTATCTACTATAAATATAGCGCTGAAGGGCTTTCAATAACAGTGAATGGAATTTCCTTCAATAGGACCTAAAAAGAGACTCGCAAGCTCACTAGATAACACTATCAAACACGTTATCTTGTGCTATTAATTCTGCCTTCTTCATCCCTTTATTGTGTATCCTACAAAGAGAATAGCGAATTAAACACAACGCAACGGTTAAATGGCAATCCTGAAAGCCTCGCTGAAAACACGACGGCAATCTATCATTCACAAGGTACGTAAATGTCCCGAGAAAATTGAGAGAGTGGTGTTGAAAAAATGTAAAATATTTACCGATAGTGTGAAGCCGCTGTTAGCGGCTATGTGGGGTAATTTTTCCCATCTTCCGATACAATACATTTTTTGACATAACGCTGCAACGCATAGCTGGCGTTGTTGTCATTTAACTTGATTTTAAAATCTGCGGCTGGGGAAATAAATGTAAACTTGCTATTTATGTCAGGAACTATTTTTATAAAGTGCCAGTTCAGGTCGAGAATTGTTGTTAGGTAATCATCGGAATATGATGAAAATTATCTCCCAATGATGTTAACGGGGCCCTTCGTAATAGGAGGATAGGACTAGCTGGATGGGTGGTTTTGGCGCCAGGATCACCAGATCTTAATCCAATGGATTTGTTTTTGGGAGCTATATTTTGAAATACCTGTGTATGATATCAGTGACGTACTACTGTGCATATAATTGTGGGAAATTGGTTGCAACAAAATCGGTGCTCTCTTCCGTGTCCAAAGGTCATCTTTAAAGCGTGCCGAAGTGAATGAATTGAATATCATCTTAAATGAACCACTGCCGAATATAACTAGCTGTTTAACTTTAATAAATTAAATCTCAATCGTTTCCGTACCATCGCTCTTGCCTTTCGCTTTACTTTAAAATCAATAAAAAGTTTTCTAGCTATTTATAGCTTTATATTGGATATTTAATGGAACAAAGTATTAGGAGACAAAAAAAAACACTCCATCGCTGCGTAATAATGAGATAAGTTTTACTGAAAATATCTCTGCCACGTTGAGCCATTTCAAATACATTAAGTACATTATATTCAGGGGAATATTACAGGAGCTGACGAATTGCTTTGTCTTTTTATATCTTGTAATTTTGCAAAAGCATCCACCAGTCCGTTGCTTGTCACATCTCTAATTAACCTTGAATTTTTATTAATTATTCTATGGTAGTTATCAAGTGCATCGCGGACAACAGTAAACCTTCCAGTCTTCTATATTTAGGATGGGTCATATGTTTCTTGAATCTAGTTATGGTTGGTCGTTTGGTTTGTCCAACACTTCAAATTGTAATTCTTTATTTTGGATTGCCTAAAAGATGTGACTAGTATTTATACGGACGCTCAAGATTTTATAAACTCATCCTAAATAATCAATAAACCGAGGTTTATATGGAACTGTGAATAATGCCGTTCTCTTTGAAAAATAGAGGAGTTAAATAGATCTCTTTAAATCTACGTTTTTTTAAATTATTTTATCAGCCAAGTTTACAAAATATTCATTGTTCTTAACTATACTACTCTACGAAATATAACTCAAAATAGAACAAAACATTCACAAAATATTCAGATTGCGGAGATATATTTTCGATAGGGGCGGGAGTAAATATCTGAAGGGATCCCACTCGTACTTTGCCAGGTCTAAAAATTATCTAAATCCTCAAACTGTCGCCACTTGTATGTCAGAATTTAAATTTCTTGAAACAGATAGCGTCTATTTTTTTTTTTTTTTTTTTTTTACCGACAATTAGTGCCAGAATAAAAATGTAATCTCTTCTGTTTTGCGGCAACTGAGTTATTTCAGCGAATATTTGAGATATTTCTCAGTTCGTGAGATAATTTGAAACCCATTGGGGTTTAGGAGTCCGCGTTTTATTCTTCAACTAAAAGCCTTATCAAATTTAATGCCCTAGTACTTTGTCTATGAAATACCAGCCATTTTGATATCTCTGTTAAGAGCTCTCAGTTTAGGATGAGTTAGTGGATTGCTAGCGCTTTCTACAAGGTGTACCCATTAAAGGAGATCGGTGAATATAAAAATGTTGCGTAGATCTGCTCTAAAATTAATTGACCTAATTTTGTTTAGAGAACCGTTAGAGAAAAATGAAAGTCACTTTCTCCAGTATGAATGTGCTACGGGGATGACTGACACTGGGGCTCAATAAGACTTTATGAGCCGTTACTAGAACGGAATACACGGTGCTTTATTTCCATATCTTTTTAATGAAAATTTTCATGGCTATTGTCCAATGAAGTAAATTTTTTGTATCATGCTCGTCGAACTTGACTTGTCTCACTCATGAAATATATTATTATTATTATACCTTAGTTGCAGTTGTAAAAATCAAAGCGCTGCAGAAACTGAACCAGAAAATACAACATAAAAATTCCAGACCAAACAAATCCATGCATAAAAATTACGGATATTGAAGAGGAGATTAATGAAAATTATTTAAAAAGTAGTAATTTAAAACAAAATCAGTACTTAAACAATCGTACAGTAGAACAACAGAAAAATGACATTGTGTGTTTGTGCACTATGCGTTAAATGCCCCAAGGATTACAAAGGTTACCAAGAGCAGATGATATTTTCATACAAGAAATTAAGAGTATCAGGGATAACTCTACTCAAATTGTAGTAGTTAAGATAGAGTAAAGATTTAATGCAGAGGGACGGTAGCTCAGTGTGCTAAAGCGTCTGGCTAGCAAACTGAGTTGCCTCGCGAAGTAGGTTCGAGACCCGCAAGGTTTTATTTTTGTTAAAATAGATCTCAAAGTGTTCCCGGGAGCAGAATTCAAACAACTGTATTTACAATGTCCCGTGCGAATGTGATAAATGTTATGTTGGTGAGTCATTCAGACCTTTCACTGCGAGGTTGGATGAACACAAAAATTACATTAGAAAGAAAGAAATTCAGAAATCAAAGATTTGTGAACATGCTTGGGAAAACGGACATAGAATAAACTGGGACTCGGCAAAAATCTTAACAAAAGAGGCAGATAACAAAAAAAGAAAAATTAAAGAATCAGCAATAATCTTATTGAATGAAGATAAATGCGTATCGAGTTGTTCTCTAGATATTTGTACAACCTAGCAATCAATGTTAAAAGAAGAACTTATAAACAGAATCTTAAAGCTGTGTATTTAACATACACAACAAATAAGAATTCTTCGAAAAAAGCTTTGAAGACGGAAAGAGACTACTTTCCGAAACGTCTGCACAATACATTATTTCTGTGTTTATTCTGATTTATATTATTTATAAAAAATAACCTGACTGTTCCTTTGACGTAAACGTCACAGACGCAGATGCTTTTTCCAATAATTCTATTATTTTGTAGACTCGGTGACTTGTTTTTGAAGAGCATAATAATACATGTGGTAGAAAACCCAAATAAAAGAAAAGAATATTCCTAGAATGTCACAAATAACTTTCAGACAATATTACAAACAATACATTGAGACTCGGAGCCACTACCGCCCATCCACTTGGTACACCTTATTTACTTTCCCTCGATTTGTTCTTTGTCCTTTGACAATCCTTATTATCATATGGCATTTAGATTTACATCAATCATTCAACATACACTTACTAAGAAACTGCCCATTAGGCTTAGCGTCCGTTTTTATTTGTTCACCAATATCTAGCCCGCTTGATATCTTTATCTGCCAACTATATCCTCATACATCAACGTCTGCGGTTGATTTTAGAGCACGGAATCTCTGTAAACATTAGTTTAGGATACTCGGGTGGATCCCCTAATGTAATCAGAGCAGTGGCCTAGCGAAGGATCCGTCAAAGGGGGATGCAGCTTGTTGGGATTTTCGTAGAAAATTCATACAAGATGTACCGTAACAATAATAATAATGAACTTATTTATAATATGTATGTAGTAGAAGTTATATTTTTTATAGAATGCCCACACAGATATACACAGTTGACCATTAATACTGGGCAGTAATTCAAGGGTAGGTTTTTTTGGGGCAAAATATGAGGATATAACAAAACTGAAACTCGAGTGATACAGCGACTAGTCATATTGTCTCTCACACATCTTCTAATTCATTGCTACTAACTCGATAACACATTAAAAACGATACTAAACGTCCATATCCTAGCCAGGATTCGAACCCAGGACTCCTTGATCTCAAGCCTAACGCGCAAGCATTGAGCCGCATTGACTTGAATTTTGTGATCTTTTACATTTAATTCCACATACACCAAATGCATTACGTTTATTTATTTTTCCTTTATTATTGACCAACATTCCTTCTTGGGTTATTGATGCTCATCAGCTTCAATTTACCAAGGGCGCTGATAATCACGCGATAATTTTCTCTAATAATGAACCGAAAGCTTGTTGCTTAGTAATTACCTGACGCCGTAATGCGGGGGGTAATTACTTAAAGCAACAAGCTTGAGCGGCATTATTAGAGAGAATTATAAGGATTTATCAGTGCATGCGGTAAATTCGATGAGATAATTTTTTGAAATTCTAATATGTCAAATCGTGAATGTGACATTTTAAATAAATTATAAAACTGTCAATAATTTTTCGTTGCATAGCAACATAAGTGATAATCTCCCTAGGGAGATTATCAGCTGTAATGAACCGAAAGGTTGTGTAATTACCCGACACCGTAAAGCGGAGGGTAATTACTTAAAGCAACAAGCTTGAGCGTCATTATTAGAGAAAATTATAAGGATTTATCAGTGCATGCGGTAAATTCGGTGAAATAATTTTACGCTATTAGTTGATGTACTGATCTCATTATTGATTTGAACATCTAGTTCTGTAAAATTGTGTAACTGTTGAGAAGTTTCAAAAGCAATAATCCCATCAATTCAACGGAAAGTTTTCAAAAAAGAATAACCAGCTGATAAATTATAAATACATTATCAACGTGTAACGATGCACCCCATAAATAAAGAACTTCGCGAAGCAGGCTAAGCCCTTCGTCGAAACATCTACAGCCCTAATAAATAATTAAATATAAGATCTCCCACAGTTGCCATTGACATCCCTTGATTAATTTTTCTCGAAGCCGAGACTTTCCACACTTCCCTAATTCAGTGGGAAAACTTAGACCGCGAAGGTGAAACAGGAGACGGACTCCGCATAGGAATCGAAACCTCTTTATCAGCACTTTTAGATTGGTTTGGTTAGAGAAGGGCCTTACTATAGGCAGAAGTCAAAGTAAAGCGATCAAACTGCACGGAATGTTAGAAACAGAGCACGCCTAGCCGATTTTACAAAATAACTCAGTACGAGAGAAACAGAATGTGTTTAACTGCATGAAGTGCAGTTGAAGGGTTTGCATACTTCAGCATTCCTCAAACATTGGTTCTCGTGGACATTTAAGCACTTAATTATTATACACCAGTCGCCACAGGTAATAATTTGGTTAAAAATAAAGCTGAAAATGGAAATAAACAAACTGATAGGATAAGGGATTTTTTTGATGGAATATGAAGTACGCATATGAAGAGGAAATACGGTTTTGGACTTCGGACGAGGTTGGCAATATTTTCATTTAAGGAACTAGATTTTATATATTGCATTTATTTTATGTATTGCACAAATCGTTTTAAAATATTGATGACATTTCTGACAAAATTTCTAAAAAAAAATTCAATATTTCCATGCATCTAGTCGTTGTCAGGTAACGAAATATAACTATTGTCTGAAAAATATTGTCTGAACAAAATTTACAGAACTTTGTTTAAATACAAACATGAATTTAATGATTTTGAACGAAGGAAACTTACACCACATCATAGTAAGCCTCCTCATTTTTATGGCTTACCAAAGACCAATTGTTAGTTCTATTAATTCACCATGTCATAATTTGGCAAAATTTTTACTTAAAATTATTGATCCATTATCTGGAAATACCGATTCATATATTAAAAATAGTAAACATTTTATAGAAAAAATTTATGAAAACGATATTCATGAATCACACCTGATAGTTAGTTTTGATGTAGTTAGTCTTTTTACCAATATTCCGGTAGATGAGACCTTAAAAATAGTTAAAGACAGGTTGCTAAATGATAATAATTTGGAAACTAGAACTAAATTAAGTGTAAATAGCATAGTGGAACTCTTAACAATGTGTATAAAAACAACCTATTTTAAATTGGACAATGAGTTCTATCAGCAGGATTTTGGTATGGCTATATTGGTGCATTATCACCAATTTTAAGCAACATATTTATGGAGAACTTTGAGAACACACATGTTCAAAATTGTATAAACAAACCGGTTGTCTGGTGGAGATATGTTGACGACATCTTTGCAATTTGGCCTCATGGTGTCGATTTACTAGATAGTTTTTTGGAAAATATAAATAGTAAGGAACCGTCTATTAAATTCACATTAGAAGTAGAAAGTAGGAATGAACTACCGTTTTTAGATGTTTTAATTAGAAGGGTAAATAATACAATTGAAACTAGCGTTTATAGAAAACCAACACATACTAATAGATATCTAAATTTTAACTCAAATCAGTCAATAAATGTTAAAAGGGGTGTTGTAAAATGTTTATACGATAGGGCCAAAATAATTTCATCTAATAATGAAATATCAAGTAACGAGAAAAAATTTATGAAAGAGGTTCTAGTACAAAATCAATATCCTGAAGCCTTTGTTGATAGAGTTTGCATAAATGTTGAAAATAGGGACAATCAGGTACGACAAAAACCTGAACGTCATTATACAGCAATAATTCCTTATGTATACGGATTATCGGAAAAGCTACGCCGTATAGGTGACAAATTTGATGTTAGGACGATATTTCAAACGGGAACACTTTAAGATCTATTTTAACAAAAACAAAACCGATAAACAGGGAGCAAAATTCAGAAAACTGTATTTACAATATCCCGTGCGAATGTGATAAATGTTATGTGGGTGAGTCATCCAGACCTTTCAGTGTGAGGTTGGATGAGCACAAGAATTACATTAGAAAGAATGAAATTCAGAAATCAAAGATTTGTGAACATGCTTGGGAAAACGGACATAGAATAAACTGGGACTCGGCAAAAATTTTAACAAAAGAAGCAGGTACCAAAAGAGAAAAATTAAAGAATCAGCAATAATCTTATTAAATGAAGAGAAGTGCGTATCGAATTGTTCTGTAGATATTTGTACATCCTGGCTACCGATGTTAAAAGAAGAACTTAACAAACTCAACATTATCTAAAAGAAAATATCATCAGTTCTATGTTCTGTGTAAGTAGTAAGTATCTATGGAAATAACATAAACAGAATCTTAAAGCTGTGTATTTGACATACACAGCAAAATAAGAGTTCTTTCAAAAAAAGCTTTGAAAACGGAAAGAGATTACTTTCCGAAACGTCAGCAAAATACATTATTTCTGTGTTTATTCCGATTTATATTATTTGCAAATCATAACCTCTGACTATTCCTTTGGCGTAAACGTCACGGGCGCAGAGGCTTTTTTCCAATAATTCTATTATTTTGTAGATTCGGTGATTTGTTTTGAAGAGGATAATAATACATGTGGTAGAAAACCCAAAGAATAGGAAAGAATATACGAAATATAACTGTTGGGAAAAATAATATGTTACTTATAACAAAATATGGTAAATGTGTAAAATATGGTACCAGAACGATGTGATGCCTAAAAAAACTGAGAAAAATGTGTAATTTTTTAAAGGATGTTCCACCCATTAAAAATATGCCCTTACATAAATATACCGGGTAACACAAGAGACATGTAGCACTCTGTAACTTTGCTATTTAAGAAGTTAAAATTCTGAATTTTAGGAAAGTTGTGTAATATGTAATACACAAGTCTCCCAAAATTGGCCGAAATTGGGCGGTTAATTTTTGAACTCGTTTAAGGACCCTAATCACGTTTAACAAGTTAGTGAAAACCGTTTCTTAGTTTAACTGCGCTTAAGAAATTTAACTGCGTTTAAAATTTTTAAACGCTCGTGGTGAAAACCGGCCTAAATAGCAAAGTTACAGAGTGCTGCATGTCTCCTGTGTCACTCGGTATATTTAAAACATGGATATTAACAGTTTCGAAAATGTTTGGAGAGAATAAAAAAAGTTTGTTTTTCGTTGTCATTATTTTGTTAACTTTAACATTACCTATTCCGAGTAGAAGTGTATTTGATGACTGATTGGAGTCAAATAATGACCTCTGCCAAAACCAAGTCCATTAATATTACATTGTACTGGTATTTACCCAATTCCCCGGCAATGTAAATTTAAATAATCGACATTATTTACAACAGTGACACTAAATCATCCCAACTCGTTTCGGCTGGTACATCGATTACCCAATAAGGAATTTAAATAGATCGAGCCGATGCTCCAATATAATCGTCAACTAGCAGGCGGGCAAACCTTAATGAAAATTTAAAGGTTTAATTAACTCTTGTGTTGACTCTAAAGTAATCCCTTTCGAATAATATTGTTCAAACAAAATCTCGAACAACGTATAACAAATAACTGTGAGCAGGGCGGGGTTTGATGTGTTCCTCCCAAATAAATTTAATCGAGGAGCTTGTTAATTAGAGATGGGGCTCAACTGCACGAGAGTGGCCCCTGCCGCTCCGCAATTATTTGGCTCCATATCCTCTCCTTAGAGTGTCAAACTGACATTTTTAATATCGGCACTGAATAATATGTTTTATATTTTCTCGACAATAAAAGTGGTTGTGTGTTAAATAATCATTTATATGGATCTTTGGTATAATTAATTGTATTCCTTTAAGTACCATATATTAATCATATATATACAGGGTGTCCCACGACGAATTGCGGCGATCGATATCTCGAAAAGTAGACATCGGAAAATTTTGAAAATTTGGTAGTAAACTAATGTCGATGGGGGCAACTCCGCTAAAATATTTTCCAGATGGTGGCACTTCCGGTTATACCGGAAGTCGATACCAACTTGCTTATTTTAAATGGGACACCCTATATATTGTTACATTTTTGGATTGTACGCAAAATTCTAGGCCGATTTTGTGTATCTCCTATACCTAGGTCTCTCCGTTTTTGAGATATTTCAATTTTTATGTCAAAAATGACGTTTGCGGGCCCTAAAAGAATTATCAATTTTTCCTATAAGGAAGCCTTTATTATCTAATTTGGGTTCGATTCTTTGTTGAAAAAGACCTACTTTAATAGAGTTTTTATAATATTTTGATAAGTATTAATACAGAGTGTTCAAGAAATAAGAATAAACATGAAATTGAGAAAACTGTCAAAAATCAATTTTTTCAAATGGAAACCCCCAATTTTTATAATCTTATATTATTCGCCATTAAAAATAATGGTAAGTTTGTATATGGATGTCTATTCCGAAAATTTTTTGTTTTCGAGATATTCCCAATTCAATATTTCTATATGGGTATTTTGTTACGGATATTAAGTTAAAGTACTCTTAGTTGGCTATGACGGCGTTGAGTGCTAAACAAATGTATGTAGCTGTCACTTACCATTTGACAAATATCAATTATCATGCCGGGGCGCTTAAATTACACGCACGAGGATTACTTAAATTTGTTGGTAATCAAGAACGTGTGAAATATTTGCTAATGGATATCCAGATAAACAAAAACCGTCTCCGAACAGTATTAAACGAATAATGGAGAATTTCAAAAATTTTGGCACCGTTAAGGCAACAGTTCATAAAATAAAACCACACCGATTTGACCATCAATCAATCAATCAAAATAACTTTATTTACATTACAGAACAAATATCTAACCAGATATCTACCTCGCATTTGACCTTGTAACCAACGCATATTGTTTGTCACGTTGGTGGTAACAGGGTCCAGCGGAGCAGTGCTGGTTCAATTTATAATCTTGTTGATTGTATCTTGAATATATTTAGTGATGCATTCAAGACACAATCAACACACTCATTCCCCTATTTACAAACAAAATTTAAAATGAGTAATATAATAATTGTACACTACTAAGTAGCTGAAAACAGTTAACAATAAAATTTGACCGATTTGACCAGAAGAGTTCACTTTTGCGAATTTATTTTAACAATGTTACAAGGCGACTTTCGATTTTTGGACAACATAATTTGGACTAACGAGGCAAAATTTACGAAAAATGGACTTTTCAACAGACATAATTCCCACTTTTGGTGTAATTCAAATCCCCATGCCGTGAGATTGCAAAATTATCAAGAAACCTGGCAATTTAATGTGTACTGTACTGTGAGAAATGATGGAGTCGTAAAACTTAATTTTTATGAAGAAAACTTAAATGGTAATGAATTAATACTTAAGTAGTTTCTGTTTTTCAAATTACGTACCAACTTTTTTTTAGGTGAAAGATATTTGACTATATTAAGATTTAGATAATGAATATTTGAACAATTTACCGCTAGCTGAACATAGGCAAATATTTTACCAACACGATTGCGCGCCACCACACAACAGCTTCATAGTTAACAACTGCTTGGAAGAAACTTTTTACGATAAGTGGATTGCTAACAATGGACCTTTTCTGTGGCCTCCCCGTTCTCCTGATCTGTCTATCTTAGACTATTTTATATGGGGAACAATAAAAGATATGGTTTATTTTAATCCAGTCACAACAATGGAAGATTGTCAGGCAAGAGTAAGGAATGCTTTTGAAATATTCTCTCCAGGTACTATTAGAGCGGCCACCCATGACGAACTAATCAAGAGGTGCGAAAAATGTTTGGAAGTTCAGGGTGGACACTTTGAACACTTATTAAAATAAAATATTTTCCTGAGTATAAGTAGTTTTACTGTTAGTATTTTATGTAAGATCCTTTTGTATCTAAGTTACATTTGTTTAATTATTTTATGAACTGTTGCAGTGCCAAATTTTTTTAAATTCTCCATTATTCATTAAACACTGTTCGGAGACGGTTTTTATTTCTCTGGATATCTATTAGCAAATATTTCACATGTTTCTGATAAAACTTTGCAACATTTTCCATAGATTATAAACAAATTTAAGTAATCCTCTGTGCATAATTTAAGCGCCCCAGCATGATAATTAATACTTGTCAATTGGTAAGTCACAGCTACATACATTTGTTTAGCACTCAACGCCGTCATAGCCAACTAACAGGAATTGAACTTAAAATCCATAGCAAAATCCCCATATAGAAATATTGAATTGGGAATATCTCGAAAACTAAAAATTTTCGGAATAGACATCCATATACAAACTTACCCTTATTTTTAATGGCGAATAAGATAAGATTATAAAAATTGGGGGTTTCCATTTGAAAAAAAATGGTTCTTGACAGTTTTCTCAATTTCATCTTTATTCTCATTTTTTGAACACTCTGTATTAATACTTATCAAAATATTATACAAACTCTATTAAAGTAGGTCTATTTCAACAAAGAATCGAACCCAAATTAGATAATAAAGGCTTCCTTATAGGAAAAATTGATAATTCTTTTAGGGCCCGCAAACGTAATTTTTGACATAAAAATTGAAATATCTCAAAAACGGAGAGACCTAGGTATAGGACATGATACACAAAATCGGCCTAGAATTTTGCGTACAATCCAAAAATGTAATAATACATAGGGTGTCCCATTTAAAATAAGCAAGTTGGTATCGACTTCCGGTATAACCGGAAGTGCCACCATCTCGAAAATATTTTAGCCGAGTTGCCCCCATCGACATTAATTTATTACCAAATTTTCAAAAATTTCCGATGTCTATTTTTCGAGATGTCGATCGCCGCAGTTCGTCGTGGGACACCCTGTATGTATGTCAATCTTGAAATATTATTATTGTGTCATAGATACCAATAGCAGCGGACCTAGATACCAAAGGTATCTTTCTTAATATAAAAATAATAATAATAATAATAATAATACTAATAGTCGTAGATACGCCACAGTACTTTTCCTCTTAAAAAGAAGCAGTGAACCATTCAAACAAATCAATGGCGTATCTAACTCTTTTTTTAGAAATTAAATTACTCGCATCTGGATTACCAACGTTTAAAAGATAAGCAGGTTTAACTCTGTCTATAGATAGATTTAAAAAAGCCTCATCCAGCTTTGTCCTTTGTACTAGACTTCACAGATTTGATAAAGGCCTTTTTGTATAGCTGTACGCCATTGGTTTTCTTCTCCGAGTACTTGGAATCTCCGTCTCGCCAGGTATTCACAGTGGCACAATACGTGAACTGACATTTCCTCTTCCTCTTGAAAAAACCTGCATGTTGCGTCCTCTGCCAGGCCCATTAGCAGTGCCCAGTTAGAAGGCCTACTATTACTCCGATGGCCTTCCTATTCTGGCTTAGTAGATCTTCCGTGAATTTGGCCGAACGTTCTTTAATGAACTCTTTGGCCTGTCTCTGCCTTAGGAGATTCCTCCACCATTCCAGAGATTTATTTTGCACCCATTCCTTAATGGCTACTCGTATGCATGGCTTTGCCACGCCACAAAAGAGCTCAGGTCATCTTATCAAACTTTTCGTTTCCTCTGTGTCCCTTGTGTCCTGGTACCTATGCTAAGGTCACTATGTTCTGTCTTCCCAGCTCTATAAGGACCGTCAAGCAGTCCCACACCAATCTTGTGTTGATTTGCATAGAACTAATTGCTTTTATTGCCGCTTGGCTATCAGAGAAAATGGCAACCGACTGGTTAACAGTGCCTTGTCCTATTAACTCCCTTGCGCAACAGTGTATGGCGATCACTTCAGCCTAAAATACCGTTACGTATTTCCCTAGACTTATCGGGATATTGGCATTTGACTTTGTCCCGTAAATCCCGGCTCCGACTCCCTGTTCTGCTTTGGAGCCATCAATGTACCAGACTGTTGTGCTATTATGGGAGTACCATTTTCCAGTCTTCCCTGTCTGGTATTACAGTCTGAAAATTCTTATTGAAGTTATGCCTTGGGACCATCACGTCCGTGGGCATGCCTAGGATGGGATCTGCCCTTATCTCTGAGTATAACTTCTGGGACTCTGGTAACAAGCTTTTGTACGCCACTTAACAGCCTTATTGCTCTTATTTCACGGTCTTAGTTCACCATACCACTGATCCATAGGATATCATGGGTCTCACTATCCTGGTGTATAACCACAGGTTCATATTAAGATTTAGCCCCCAGTTTTTCCACACATTTGCCTACACTTTCCCAGGGCGATTGTTGCTTTCTGTGTGATTTTTTAGATGTGGGAATTCCATGTTAATTTTTGGTAAAAAATGACTCCTAAATATTTTGCCTCACAAGCAGATGGAATTTCCACCTTAGGAGCTTTAAGACTTCCAGTGCTCTCCTCCGTGTAAAAGTGACGACTGTGGCTTTGTGGGGATTTATACAAAGTCCTTCCTTACAACACCAATGAGAATTAATAAAAAAATCAGGAAGACGTAACAGTTGCCCAAATTATTAATATATGTTTTTTTCGCATACTTCTTCAATATTTGACAAACTAAGAAATGCAAGTGTTTATTGTAAGATGGGGCTGCACATACATTGTATTTTTATGACTTCTTTATCTCGAACGTCTTCAATTTTTGCGGATTAATACTCCTAATTTGAGATTGTCCAAAACTACTCTATATGGAACGGTTAATAGAAGAGGAAAAACCATATGACAGGGTGCGACGTTTGTCAAGACGATATAATTAAGAAGAAGAAGAAGAAGAATCAAAACAGTGTATTCCTCAATCGCGAATTTCACTTCTCAATTCTCAGGCAATCGTTCTTTAAATTATAAAGCCAACACGTGTAACATTATAGAATGCTAACGGGAATAGATTTAATCCATTCAGATTTATTCCTGCAAGAAAAGTGATATCATGCATAAATCCTTGAGATATTCCTACGATAAATATTCCGCTTTTTGCACATTAAGTCAAACAGTTAAAATTATTAAATAGGTAAATGTTTGCTAAGCCAGGCTATTTGCAGATATGTTGTCTGTAGATTTATTAGGGTGGTTTGTTTTATCGCGCCATCGTTTAACGTAATTCACCTTACAATCTGCAATTAATTTGCGCCCCCACCCCACGAGATAAGCTCTCGTCTGACTGCAACGGATGCATCGACCGGACCACGGCCTGCGGGAGTGGAAGGCCGGCTTTTTTCCCTCAACATTTTTATCAGGGAATGAACGCGGTTTAGATTTTACAGATTCAAACGCGAGATATCCCATCAAGGCGTATTTGACCTAATCAAGCAGGACTCGTAGGTGAATCAAAACAAGACACTTTAACTAATGAAATTAATACAATAAAAAAGTAAATGCTCAAAATAATTTTATATTTTTATGGGAATTTCCGTCATTATTAACAAATTTTCAAAGCTATGACACATAGTAATTTACCTCAGGACCCACCGGCTCTGGAGTGGAAATCATCTGAATAAAATTCATTATTTCAGCACCGCAATTCTCATTATGCAAAACTGGTGTCTCTTTTGTTGCAAGAAAAAAGTAATATTTGCAATATCGAGATGCTCGGCACCCCCTTTTGTATTTTTATTATTGCTATATTTATTTTTACAGGCGCCTATAAAATTTACCGACGAAAAGGAATGGAAAGGAAGATTACAAAAAGCCAAATATTGTGTGCGGGGAACAGAGAATGGAGATAGAGATGAATTTTAATCAGATAATGGGGTAACATCAGGTTCTTCAGCGGTAGGGTTTAATAATACTTGTGCGTACAGGGTGGAGTATTTTTAAATATACGCCTTACATTTTCAAACTAGACAAACTCAGATATTAAACATTCTGTAAGGATTTTTTTTATTGCAAAACTTTACAAAATATTTATAATTCAGAAGATACATGTTTCAGAGGAATGCCATACAAGAGGGAGTTGTTTAAAATTAAATTTTCTTCAAAGTAAAGCCAGTTTGAGTGAAAAATTTTCATCTGATTTTTCGCTAGAGCGGAAAAACGCGTATATAGATATGCCAACATATTAATTAAATAGTTCATAACTCTAAAGGCATTAGACCAAATTTAAAACTTTAAAATTAACTTGAAAACATCTAAAATTGGTTGAAAAAACTTACAAGGGCATGTAATTGGGTTGAAAATTTTCCGCAAAGATTTATTTAAAAAAAAGACTCAAATGGAATTTCATTAGTTCCAAGGATATTAAAAATACGTCGTTTTCACAAAAATAAAGCATACACAACCTTACTATTCCAGGATTGTTCAGCTAAGGTATTATAATTTTTGACACTATACACATTTTTCTTACATTTTAAATGCCTTCTTTACGTTATTAAATGTCGAAATTTGTTTATATATTACGTCATCCTTCGCACACTAAAAAACGCACTTTACTGCACTGAAAGAAAATATGTCAAAGACAAACAAACACGTGCTGAAATAATTCGTTTATTTCAAGTTCATGTTCTAAAAGCAATTAAGCCACATAATTGTCATGCCTTATATACTGATATTCCCATTGTATGCCGCGGTAAATCTGCATTGGAACTTGTAAGGAGGGTTGTCAGCAACACTGTTTTGTGCATTTGTTTTGCGAAACTCCTTTCATTTGTTTACCGCCCGTAACAAACGCGAGAGACAGAAAAAGAAGACAAAGGATCCCACACAAAGAACGATTCTCCATCACTAAAATGAGACCAAAAATATTCAACAGTTCAGTGTAAATGCTTTGCTACTCAACGCAGGGGCGCATCCAAGCCAAATGAATGAATATTAAAGGGTTTATAAGAAGCAATTTATTCTGGCTTAATGAATGGTCTCAAACGCTTTTGCACATGTAAGTTAGAAAATTATCAAGGCAGGCCCGACTTAGATATTAGCTGGAAGACAGACAGCACTAAATGTTAGAAACCGAAACAGTTACTAATATATTCAGTTTTAATTTACTACTAAAACTTGATAAGACGCAAGAACTAACTTTGTAAATACCGAACTAGAACGCACTTAGCCTGACTTCGTGGCGCTCGGCCTTTTATATGGTCCATCGAGGACGGTGCGTGCGGAGATCTGGGATATGTCTGGAAATGTCCCCCGCCATTCCGTGCGGACACGATTGCGCAATATTTCACAATATTGTATCATCAAATGTAAAAAACATTTATATGGTAGTCTCGGCATTGAAATAGGAAATTTTTTGATACATGAAGTTCGAATCGACTTTAGTTTGGAAGTTATTAAAAAAAAACAAGCTGAAAATTTAAGTAAATTTGGAATGGCCCCGTAAATTCGTCCCGAAGGTCCTGCAGTTAAAGTTCAACAGGATATGAAATTGTGCCGGTGGGTCTACGGCGAATGAAAGGAAGTAAGTTTTGATGATGAAAGGGGGACCGGTTGGAAATAAGTATTGATATTAATGGGGACGGTAATACCGGTACTTTATTGAAGGATATGAATGAAGAATGATTGGATTTTGATATTAAAAATGCGATATGAATTGAGAGTCGAATTTGTTTAACAGAAAATTAATGGAAGTGAATTGAAAGGTCTCAATCGAGGTACAGAAAGTAGTTTTGATGTTAATGAAGTTCATTGGGGGCTGCATTTTTAAGGGTGATATTTTGTAAGGTTGGGGCCGTAAAATGAGTAAATTGGCCATTTTATGATATTTACTGGCGGATTGAGGTTAGTTATGAATTATCGATGAATCATAAATTTTTTCAGAATTTGCGGATCCAACGTACAGAGTTCAGTTATGTATTAGATAAGTAAGTGATCAAATAAGATAACGAACAGTAACAAGTAGTGAATTTATAGTAGATTAAAGTTATAATTAGTGTGTTATTATAAATCTAAGGATTAATTATTATAATTTAGTGAATAATTTAATAAATTAGTGGTTAGTGAGAGTTTTTGTTGCAATTTATTGGATTGGACCTACACTTGGAGGTGTTTAGTGGTGTGGTGTAAACCATGGCGTTAGAACAGTTGGCTTCTATACAACACTGGTTGTGTGTGTAAAAAACTAACATTTGGCTAGCTTTCCCTACATTACCTCTCAAACTAAAGTCCTAGATACATTGGTAACATCTGACGGAGCAGCAATCACTTATCATGTCAAAAATAAAATGTGGCATAAAACTAACAAATTCCAACTATGTTACTTCTCTAAATTCTCCGCGAAACCGATCCTACGCCTACTGAAAACGATGCAGGTATCTAAAAAGTTTTAAAAGTTATAAGCCTCCATTTATTTCGCTTTCCTAGAGCTTTTTACTTTGAATGTTCTCTTTTATTGAGATACTTTGATTTATTAAAACCATTTTAATCAAGAAATGCGGAACCGCATTTCAAAGGGCCCAGTTAATGAATGAAATTAAAAATGGACAATTAGTTCGTGACAAGACAGAACGGTTCAGGCTACAGATTCGATTTAGATCAATTAATGGCATTATCCTTCAGTCATTGAATTTATATTGCACCCCATGTTGTATATACAGAATTATGCGGAGAAACTTTAAATTTCAATGAAGTTACGTATATTGTTCTTCACCGCTAATTTCGATAGTGGAATATTTACACTCACCGGATATGATGCCTTGTGTCACCTAATAAATTATGTTATATATAATTATTTTTGTTTTATTTCATTTTTTCCCCGCCACCATGTTGAAACATCAGATAAAAAGCAACTTAAGGCTATAAATTATTGATTCGATGCCGGAACAGATAGCTACGATCGGCTGCGCCAAATTCTTCCCAAAATAATACTAATGAAAGGAATTTGAAAGAGTTGCTTAGGTTCTTTTTTATAGCAGAAAATGAGATATTTCTAATAAAAATTAAAAAAAAGAGATTACAATAATAAAGCAGAGCACAATATCTGCTGTCTCCTCTCGATTATACTAATAAATAGCTTTATGATACAGTAAATTGTAGGCTTTTTAAAGGCGCTTCCATTATCGTTATCAGAACATCTATATCGTAATTTTTTTTTGAGTTAATGCCATTGACGGCTCAGTCGGCTATAGTACCTTATGTGGAAAATTCGCTTTTGTACGACTATGTTATGTTCCGGGTACGATCCCCGGCACCGATACTGGCAATAAGGGTGGGTTTCTCGGGGGTGTTTATTAGCCGTTAGAGGAGTCGGAGGGATCAGAAAAAATATTGAGCATCACCACCGTATTCAGCATCCTCGAAAACGTGGGTACGCTAAGTTTCACCGGTGAAAAAGATGTGATAAGCGTTTACCCCTTTTGGGAGTAGTTTTTGGCCGTTTGGTGGGTTGCGCAATTCCGAAGAGAAATTCTGCCAGCACCACTGTGTTGAGCATCCTCGAAAACGGGGGGAGGTACTCTTGTTGCATAGCAAAATATTTACAAGTTTGTCCAACTCACACATTCCACTATCTATGCTATATTAGATTTTTGATAGTATAATAGCGCCCCAAATTATCTTTTCAATGATCTACCCCGATATCAGAAAAAAATTAGTTTACTGTAAAATAAGAAAAAATCAATTCCTTAAGTAGGCTGTGAAAAAAATGAATTTTAAAATATCCCATTTTATTACCCTCAATTTAAAATTAAAAATAAGGTCGTTCTTACCACCAGTATTTTCAATTGTAAAATTCTTACACCCACTGGATGTGACATTTTTTTTTCATTAATTTTTTTACACATTACAAGTGTCGTGTTTTATTTCATTCTTGTTCTTAACACCAAGTTGAAGTTATAAGATAAAAAAAGAGACATAAAAATAAGCAAATATTGGTTCAATATCAGATAATAAAACAAAACGGTTACGATCGGCTGCGCCAAATTCTTGTTAAAAATAAAGCTCATGCGTAGAATTTGAGAAAAGCTGTATAGGTACAAACAGAACACAATTATAGTCTACAACAAAAAGGGGGCGGTGTTTCTGGAAAAAAAATATATAAAAAACTGCAGAGTTCATGAATCATAAAAGTGAAACGGAGCAGAGATCTCCTCCTCTATAGTGCCGGACTGTCGAGTTCAAATATGCTGGATGTTGCACGAATACACTTTACGTATTCTTTTCGGTTCAAAAAAGTATATCAATCAAAGTGACAGTGACACTCATAGGGATGTGTCCTTAGAGTAACTTTTTAAGAATATACAACCCACGAAAGTGTCATTACAGTGTACCCCAATTGAAAATGTTTAATTGATGTTGACTTGTAATTTTTAAATTTCAGGATCCTGTAAAATGAAGTAAGTGGTTCCACACCTCTCCACATCGCATCAGTCCTCTCAGATTAACAATAGCTTTTGTTGTTACGTACACAAACGCCTGAGTAGTTCTCCTAGTGTAAGTTATAGCGCCGTACCTCGGATTATAAATCAGCAAACAGAACACGGCGGCTGAAGTGTATACCTTGACACGTGCTGCATTTAGCTGGCGTCTCCGAGTGCATCAAGTGTCGCGGATTTGCGGAGAAATCTTCGCAGACTGCATTAAGGACACGTAGTTTGATGTCAAAGCTGTTTGGAAATTCGTTAGTCCGCCAGATTATGTCTGTAAATAAGTAGGTATGCACACAACCTCCGTGGTTATTAAGCTTTCTTAACTAGATTCTCGTTTATTTCCAAGAATGTGTCATACTTAACTCCGTTTATTTTGCTACATAGGACAGACGGCTTTGATGTGCAGGAACAGGTGAAACGAACATTAAAACGAATATTTGTTATGGTGGCAGGTGCCAACAACATGCTTAGGGTTATTAACTTCGCACTAAAACATGGTTAAGCGACACAGATTATGTTCCATTAAATTATACTATTTGTACAGTACCGCTAGAGCAATAATTAATAGCAATGCAGAAATATATCCTCTAAAAACTTTCTTGATTCTTAGGATTTCGATAATAACTGTGTGTTAGTAATAGCAACTTCAGGTGTTATGTATCTTGTGTGTGAATAACATGTTAAAATAAGATTTTAGTAGACCGACTCGTCAATCATCGTAATGAATTACGCATTCAGCAACATATGCCACCACGCTCTAATTTTCTATCCAAATTACCACCTAAATTTATGCTTTCCGCCTGCAGATGGCTCTCATGGAAAATATAACAATTTGTTGCATGGATATGTACATCACAAAAATATTAAATCTAAACTATTATTATAATTAGTGCATAAAAATTGTCGATAAACTAACAGTATAAAGATAGTAATAATTAATGATCGAAAAGTCCATACGCAATCGATTTGGTTTTAAAATTTCTCAAGTTGGTATTCTGTGACTGCGATTGTCAAACTGTCCGTTTAAGTCATATCCTCTTTTGTTTTTGTGAATTAAAATGGTTATAAATAACACTTCCTTCAAAATTGGGCTGGAAACTTTGTCAAGTGATTAATTCAGTTAAAAAGGCATGTGGTTGCTACTCGTTTTGGTACCGGATCATAAACTAGATTTCACATATTTTCAATTAATATTTTGGATTCTTTTAATTGAAATTTCGATTAATTCGGATTTAATTAGCGAGTATCGTCCAGAGGTATTCTGGATAAGTGTTAATTTCTCAGATTTATTATAGTCACGTCAAGACCAGTCACGATGGAGACGCGTAGTTTTGGCTTCAACTAAAGATCGCCCTGTACATGGGTATTTTCAGGTTTTCATTGTTACCCATCCCGTTATTTCTATTTTACAAATATACAGAGAGTAATATTACGGAAATTACCATACGTCATGTGCATTTACGGGAATTATTGATTAGAAAGTAAATTTTTTCTTTATTTATGTGACAGGTGTGTGGAAGATGATTGATGCACACGTTGGAAGCTACTTTAAATAATAAGAATTTCGATGCACGTGGGAAAGCGAACCCAGTCTTTTAGCTCGTTTTTTATTAGTTGAGCCTGATAGAGGCGATTAGCTGAATTAAATATGAGGAATGCCATCGACTATCATTAGCAAAATGTAATTTCCTTTAAAAATATCTGTAAAATATTACCTGTCTACTGCAATTTGACTTGTCATATATAATATGTAACAATGCATTAAGAATAGAACGATATTGTATATTCTTCAGAAAGTAATAACAATCAATAACTGACAAGAAGAGACCTTTAGACCTAGGCCAATTATTTTAATATTACTTTATAGTTAATTTGAGAATCTCTACCTTCTGTAGGTCTGGGTAGTATAGTGGAAAAATAATATATACAGTGTGTCTCCGGATAGACCTACCCAAGCAACACATGATGGTTTAAAAAACGTTTATTAATTATGGTTTAAATTTCGTTATCGTATATTTAATCAACGTCTATGAAAAACGTTTATTTCATAAACGATTTTTCTACGTATATTATAAATTTATTTCTCCGAGAATTTTTGGAGTAACGCAGAATATTTGAGAAATAATTAATTGAGAGATGAGACTACACTTCCGTCAAATGTTTAAATTCTAAATTGGTGAAATTGACACTACTTGCATTTTTTCAGCCATATTATAGTTTTTAATACACGATTTTTAAATGTATACGATATATATGTATTTGCACTACATTTTTTTTATAGGCATGGCATAAAAAATTGCAACTAAAAGTTCGAAGATTATAGGAAATATGAGTAAAATATTTACATTAATCAAAATTTGTTATAGATAGATGATGAATGAAAATATTTGTTCAGTAATATTGCAGTTTATAATATACGGTTTTTAAACGTATATCAATCTGCATCGATTGCGCAGTCGCCAGCAACCGGGTTAGTACTGTTGTCTTTGTTGCAGAATACATAAGCATTTCTCATAAATATATGCATCCCTCTCATTGTCTCAACAGTATAGGCTGGTGAGCAACCGCGGATCGTCGTGTTAATTGCTGTTTTGTGTGATGGTTTAGTAGTGTGGCCTTGTGATCGAAACAAAGAATATTTACTTGTTTGTATTTGCGTATATATTATTTGATTGAAATTCAACAAGTGTTATGTTGATGAGCCGCCCTTATCCTTGAGTTATCACGTTGTAGTGGGTTAAAGTTATAAGAATGAACCAACTTGTGATTGGTAAGAATTATTGTTTATCTGAGCGATTTCATAGTAACTGCATTTTTTTATCACAGAAGGTGTAAAACTCTACATGGCTAGCATTGAAGGCGTGAGTGAGACCAGTGACAATAAAATTAGAGGGACGATTCAAGATTGGTTGAAGCTTGCCAAAAGCCGCTATAGTTACAATAATAATAATAAATAGGCTCTATTTTTGGATTTTAGTAAAGAGTAATGAACAATGTTGTGTTTTGTTATCGTTGTCAAACATTCTAGATCCCCAAGGGTGAAATAGTAAATGATAAAATAGTATAACCTGCACCCTGCATATAATTTTGAAAGTCTGAGTATGGCTAATGACTTTTCATGATAAGTAAAACTAGTTAGGTCCATCCCTGGGGACATACTGTATAGTATAAAAGAATACGCAAACCAATGGCCACAAGTGGAAAAATATGGGGTGTTCAATTTTAACAAATTGTAGGGGTGGCTCTTGTATTATTTTATTATATCGTTATCTTTGTGTTCACTGTTAGAATCAATCAAATTATAAGATTTCTATTTTTTGTCAAATTGCTCACTCTTGTTAGCAAATAGTGAGTCATAGACAAATTTGTATTTATTTGTTAACTTTTAAAATCTATGCTTACTCACACCCACCGTATAAACTTAGCAGTCGGAAGGCATTAGTAAAAATTAATAATTCTAACTATTATTCGTTAGGTTATAACACATTCAATTCATTTGGTCGACTATGGCAATTACACAGAATGTCCTAGTCGTGGTTTTCATTTCTGATAGGAGGCAAAAACGGATAAAATTTAATATATTTCTATGGTAGAACAAGATGCCGCTTCACTATTAAATAACAGCTAAATGCCTTGACGAGAATCCCGAATGATTTTTTGCTCTACTATGGACTCTTTTGGCTCCACTATACGTCTGTAGTTTTCCAAAAATCAATGTATCCAAATTTAGATATTTTTTTATTGAAACTATACTACGTCTGTCTGTGGCTCTCCACTACTATCTTTTTTAATTAGAGGACAACTAACTGCACGCTACATAATCAAAAATTCAACATTCGTTATATTCGGCTTTAAAAACTTTCCCCACCGATTTCTCTATTCACGTTCGATGAATCCGTTACCAGAACTGCGGAGTAAGAACTTGCGAACTTTCCGATTTAGAACTAGTTTTCCCGATTCAAGTCCTCCTGACAGCCATGTCAACCCGTCGAATATTATTTAAAAAATATCCGGCAATGCGAGCAACTTTTCCTTTGTGGCACTGCCTGCAAATTCAATTCTAGTCATTAAGCACATGCCGCGGCTTGCAAAACTACGGCAGACAAAGCGCTTCGATTATGTATGCCATAACGTATTTCCGACATAGTTTTATGAGGTTTTTTATCGTAAGCGAACTATAAACGATTTTTTTAAATTAAATTTTCCGGGGTATAAAATATCATGTCCGGATTAACGAGTTGGGTATGGGACGAGGGGCTTGTCCGGGGTGGTCACGGAGCCCTTTGTGTGTAATGGAAAAATTTGTACAAGGCTCATTCAAAAATGGAGTCAGCTAGATGTTGAATGTAAATCGAAATTGGTAAGGTAAATCAGGATGCTTTTTCTGATGAATGTTACTTTTGTTTGGTAGTGAAAAGAGTCCTTATTTTTTAAAAGCTTTTATTTAACTTGCAATATTTGTTTGTTATTAAAAGCTTTTATTAAACTTGCAATGTTTTTTTGTTAGTTAGTTAGTTTGTTTAAGTCAAATCTTGCAATCAAAATTTCCATTACTTCTAATTAAGCTAAAGCTTTGAAATTATACACGTGTATAAGTCCAGTGACAATACACTTTAACATTTTCATATTAAAAAAAACAAGATGGCGGCTTCGAGATGGGGGACGACTTTACCGTTTATGATCCGATTCGACTCAAAATCGATATCTGGGAGTTTTCGAGATCGCCAATTATGAATTCTTGGTCAAAATTTAGAAATTCAAAATGGTGGCGCCAATATGGCGGACGACTTTTGTCATTTATGGTACAAATCGATCAAAATCGATATCTGGGAGTTTTCGGGTTTGCCGATTACGAATTTCTAGTAAAAAAATCAGTTCAGGATGGCGGCTTCAAGATGGAGGACGACTTTACCGTTTAAAATCAGACTCAACTCAAAATCGATATCTGGGGGAATTTTATGCTCTTTTCGAAAACTCTAAAATATATAGGGTGTTCCATTTAAAATAAGCAAGTTGGTATCGACTTCCGGTATAAGCGGAAGTGCCAGATACTTGTAATTATTTTAGTTGGATTGACGACGCCGCCATTACTAGCTCCCTAAATTTTCAAAATTTTCTGGTGCGTATTTTTCCCTGTCGATCGATGCACTTCCTGGTGGGACACCCTGTATATATAAGAAAGTGAAATGGAACTGCCGATTTCAAAATTTAAATTCGGTCTGAATAAAAACTCGCACGCCTCTAACCGAAGCGCCGCCACCCAGCCAGGATCTTTGACCCAGCCGGAATGACAATACGACCCTGACAATAAATTAGTAAGTGCCGCGGAGATGCATTTTAACTAAGCTCATGTTTTGAATAATAAATTGAACTATTATAATGCACGTTGTTCGGGGACAGCGGTTCGGACATCGCCGTCGTTTGTAACACTGAATTATCTGGTAATGTTGAATAACGACGAACCTTCGTCAAAGTTCTCTTGATTGGTGCCATTCGGAAGCAGATGATAATATGGCGTTTCTGTCAATGCTAGAGAATATGTCACCGTCGTTTCCTGTCCTGTCGCAAATTTAGTTATGGCGAAGACGAGCGATGTGGATAAAATAATCCTCTAATTTAATAACATACTAGGACGACTTTATCTGCTGTTGTTTTATAATTATTTGTTGCCTTATTAGTTGATGTATATGTTCCCGGATTTCTGTCATTAAATAGAAAATTATGTTTTCTTACATTTTGGTTTTATTAACCATCATCAGCGAACCATAAGTTATTTTTTATGTAAGAAAGACAGAAAGTGATGCAAGCTCCCCCTAGGAAAATATTATCCATTTATTAATTAGATGTGTAAAGCTTAGGAAATCTATAATCTAATTACTATAATTAGCGTATAAAATTGTCTACAAAATGATAGTATAAAGATGGTTAATGAGCGAAGGTCCATAAAAATCGACTTAGTTTTTAACATTTCACAAGTTGGTACTCTGACAGTCGAGTCGAGTTGAGTTGATTTATAAATCAAGAAATTGAGCCGAAAACATTGCTAGGGATTAATTTAGTTAAAAGGCGCGTGTTTGCTACTCGGTTTGATACCGGATCAAAAAAACTAAATTTGACCTAATTTTCAATAAACATTTTGATTTGTTTAATTGAAATTTCGATTTATTTGGATTAATAAGCAGGTTATCGTCTAGAAGTAGTATTCTAGATATATATATATATTTAACCAACTTCCCCGACTAAAAAAGGAACATAATCTGACAAGCTCAGTACTTTCACTCACACACACCTGCTCTGTCAACGAATGCACTGGTCATTGTACAATAAAATAACAATATCAAAGTACACTTACTGTACCACACTAGCATGTCCACGTGCTAGAATTGCAATGATATCCGGTACTATGCGTGGTGTACGTTTGAATTTGGTTCCGCCCTCGCACAACCTAAAATCACAAGACAATCGAATCACTATATATAATATATATGTTGTTTTTTAGGTTTTCGCGAGTGTTAAATGAAGTGTTGTTGTACTTCCGGGTGCTCTCCCTCGTCGATGGTCGACTCCTCCAGGAGTCACGGTTGTCTAAACGACGTTTCGGCAGAATCTCATCGGCCATCTTCAGGTTCTCACTGAAAGCTGCCTACTGCTGCTCCTCGTTGCTCGAACTGAGTTCATATATATATTATCTATGAATGTGAGGGAAAATAGTAGTACACCCTTGGCCGATCCATATCTAATAATTGTTTTATCCTTCTCTCACGTTTCCAAACAGATTATAATAACTGAAATCCCATAAACAAATACATCAAAACATAAAGACATTTATTTGTTGTCTTGTTGGAATAATTGTCTTTATGGACAAATGCATTTATCCTTGAATCTTTTTATTCTTCTTGTATATACAAAGACTTTACCATGGCATTGCTAAGTGCGAGTGTTGATTCAAACAACATTATTTGAGCAAAAATTAGTAGTAATGGGAGGTTGGTGACTTGCATAATAAATACGACTTCTTGGAATTCTTATTTATTTAAAATACAGGGTGTCTCACCGGGAACTGAATCGATCGATATAGAGAAAAGTACGCATTAGAGAAATTTTTTAAAATTTAGATAATTACTAATGTCGGTGTGGCCAATCCAACTAGAATAATTAGAAGCAGCTCGCACTTCCGCTTATACCGGAAGTCGATACCAACTTGCTTATTTCAAATGGAACACCCTATATATTTTAGGGTTTTCGAAAAGTGCATAAAATTCTGAGTCGAAAATATGTAGCATATCCTATAACTTAAACCTAGCCGTTTCAGAGATATTTGACATTTTATAGAAAATTTTGACAGGTGCAACGGTTTGTAAGAACCGTTATAACTTTTTCCATAAAATGTCAAATATCTCTGAAACGGCTAGGTTTAGGTATAGGATTTTTTTTATACATTTTTTTAACGTCGGCCTATTTCCGCTACTGAGGCCTAACACCGACGCCTGTAACGAGCTACCCCCAACCAGGAATTTTGCCGAACCTATTCCCTTAAGAAGAGTAGGGATCTTTTACTTGCCTAACATTTAATAGACAAGGGACCGACGGCTTTACATCCCCTCCGAAGGATGGTATATCTCCTATACAACCCTCGCCTAAGGCTGCATAGCTTCCGCGCATACACTGATATACAAGCCGCTGGAAGATGTGTGAGGCGAGGACGCGGTTTCCATTGGAATGGTCACCCATCCAAGTACTAACTGCGCCTGTCGTTGCTTTACATCGCATACCGAAGTATGTACATAGTAAAGGCGCACCTACGCTCGCCCCAGGTATAGGATATGCAACATATTTTCGACTCAGAATTTTATGCTATTTTCGAAAACCCTAAAATATATAGGGTATTCCATTTGAAATAAGCAAGTTGGTATCGACTTCCGGTATAAGCGGAAGTGCCAGCTGCTTCTAATTATTTTAGTTGGATTGGCCACACCGATATTAGTAATTGTTTAAATGTTCAAAATTTTCTGATGCGTACTTTTCTCCATATCGATCGATTCAGATTCCGGTGACGGTGACGGTGACGAATTAGTAACCTGACAGAAATTGAAATCTAATTTCGAATAAAGATTTGAGAATTGATAGTAGAGATACTAAAGAATATAATTGCATAGTTTGAAGTGGTAAATTAAATGGTAAAATTGTTTTTTCATACCTGCTGTAATTATAACACAATACTTTAAAAAATAATGAACCATACAAAAAAACATGTATATACCAGCTAATAATATAACACTTTTCAATTTCCAGCCCTTTGTACAATATCAATAAGTATATACACTACTTATATACACTCAAACCTACATCAAAGGAGTAGCAGAAGTTTCATCAAGCGTGAAGTCGAGAGGAAAAAGTAATTCAAATAAAAATAACATTTATATTTCTTGATCTCGCCCTAAATTTTTCACCCACACGAAAACATGCGGCTTGGAAAACGTCGAATGCATGAAGGAGTTGTCCTTTAAACTTGAAACTCGTACACTCAGTGAGCGAATGTCATTTTTTCCTAAAATAGAATGCGCATACTGATGATTGAAAAACACATTTAAAGGGAATTATAATACAGAATTAATTTACATTTGACCACAAATAAAATCGGTTTATCAGACAAGGCTTTGCGGCTTAATAATCGAATATCCAGAAAACCGTCAATTTTTCATTTGGCAAATGTGTTGTCGACAGAAAAATGAAACACTGAATCGTTCTAATATTTTATCCAAAAATTGCACCGCGATGCGCGGCGTAAATCATGATCCGGCACAACACTTGGCTGCAGCAAGGTTTAATTTATAACTCGCGAAGTTTTATGCAGTATATAATCAGTTTTATCTTGCGGAGCCTGCTACAAATGGTGCGTGCATTTATATGCATTTACTTTCAATGGGAATAAAAATAGAAGTAATACTCGCGGTCGTTTATATATTCATAGCCATCCTCATTGGAACGCCCGCCAGTGACAGGGATTGGGAGGGTTGAGGGAAAACTGTGAGGGTAACAAAAATCCGGGAGATTGATCGCTGATACAATTTTACAGCAGGGTGTTCTTCGACAACTTTCGATTGTTTGGAAACGCCTGTTAATTTTTATTCAAACTTTTCCATCCACAATAAATTGCTGGAAAGGAATACTTGCCAATTCCACTGTTTTTACACACCCTAACAGTGGCAATAATATAACCTTGTCCCTTACGACAGATTGTTTAAATCTGGCAATGGGTGCAGTGTTGGAACAGGCATACGATGGAGAATGTAAGCCTTTAGCTTTCGTTTCACAACAACTTAATAACGCTCAAAAACGATATCCTACTTTTGATAAAGAACTTACGTCTTTATATTCAGCCATTAAACATTTCAGATACCTCTTGGATGGAAGAAACTTTATTTGTTTTACGGATCACAAATCTTTGATAACAACTTCATTCTACACGGTGGAGACAAATACGTTATATAGATTTTTTGCGCAGGTAAAGATAATATCATTGCTGACACACTTTCACCTATAGATGATTTATCTTCACTGGAACAGTGTATTCTTGATAATGGTCAAACTCACACACCAGCAAATCATATTATATTGATTGTCAGACAGCTAAAGTAAATAAACAATAATAACTCCAATGGATAAATTCGAAGTCCCTAGAGGACGTTAGAACATATTCACATAGATATTGTAGATCCATTACCTCCTTCCGGAGGTTGCTCTTACATTCTTACTGTAGTTGAACGTTTTACCCGTTGGCTGGAGGCATATGCTTTGTCTAACATTGCAGTAGAAACAGTTGCTGAATATTCACAATTATCAAAATTCCTAGGATTTCATAGAATACATACAAACGCATATCATCCTCAAAGTAATGGGTTAGTTGAAAGATTTCACAGAACGTTGATTGCCAGATCTAATTCCAGGAATTGGAAGAGTGAACTTCCAATCATTTAACTCGGTTTGCGAGAAATGCCAAAAGAAGATTTACAATGTTCTTCTGCGGAACTTGTTTTTGGTCAACCGTTACGCTTTCCTGGGGAATTTTTTATTAACTTACGATTATACAGATCTAATTATATCAAAATTACGTGAACATTTTAATAATCTCAAAGTGACAGCTTCAAAACATCATATTTTGTAAAAATCATTTGTCAATCCTGACACAAATATGTGATTCTATTTTTATTAGGAAAGAAAAATGAAAACCTTCTTTATCGCCGATGTACAAAGGAAAGGACCTTTTAAGGTGGTATCCCGTACTGATCAAGTTATTTTTATAAATAAGCATGGAGCAGCGTCTACAATTAGTATAGACAGAGTAAAACCTGCTTATCTTTTAAATGTTGTTAACCCAGATGAGAATTCTATTTCTAAAAAAAGAAATAGATTCGCCATTAATTGTTTAAATGTTTGACTGCTTCTTTTAAGAGGGGAACTATTGTGGCGTATCTACTATTACTAGTTAGTTATTTACCGTTATTATTTTTATATTAAGAAAGATATCTATCTAGGTCCGCTGCCAATGGTATCTATAACAGAAGAATAATATTTCAAGATTGATATGTGATACTAAATATCCATATGAATAATTCTTTTATTGTGGTTAAACCCACAACTCTTGACCCCCTCCCCCTTTATTTTTTCATTTTCCATAGCAGGGGTTTTCAATTGGAAAGATAGACGTTCATGGGTGGAAGAGAAGTCAACGACAAATGGCCACCACACAGCCCTAATTTAACATCTTTGGATGAATTTTTGTGACCGTTTTTAAAGGACAAAATTAATTATACTTTTAATCAGAATGTTGAAATAATATTTTATCATTTTGTTTATTTCATACGGACCTGTTTGAAACGCCTATATCATAAGTAGATTATAGATATAAAACGCTATTGACGTTATTTTTAAGTTACTTATGGTGATATTGTGTTTCGATATGCATATTATGTTGACTGGCACAGCATATTAAATATTTATAAAAATATATGTGTTTATCATGTTTAATTTGTTGACAAAGACAATATGTGCCTTGACTTCTACCTGGCTGAAGCAGTTAAGTGGTCAATAATCTCCTTTGTATTTCCGGAGCAATAAAACCATTGGCCAACAGAAGGCAACGTACTTAAGTTCTATGAGGAAAGCAGTAAACGATGTAGGGGATGTTCGGTGTTCGAGCCGCTTTATTAGCGTCGGTCTTTTTCCACATACTAGCATCGGATGCAGTAAACAGCCTAAATTATGGTAATCTAATATTTAAGCATTACCTAATAATTTATGCAAGGATTCTGGATGACGTTTGTTCATTAGACACTTTTAACTTAAAAAAGCGTACTGTAGTCTTGACAATGTAAAGACGTTGGTGGTCTTTAAAAACTAACAAAAAATTAAAATACAGACTCAACATGAACAATTTAAAAATCAAACAAACAAATGGTGTTCAGCCTCAGTATTGGCAGTAAAACTTCAAGCCATAAACGCGAGCCGAAGCTGTATGTTTATAAACAATGTTTAACTGCAGTATGTGGTGCGGCCAGTATACATTACTTTCTGAGTGAACTATGTAATATGTATTCCTTTTAACTTGAATATAATGCATATGGATATCATTTGTGTTGCCTGTATCTGATGAAATTCAGGATGATCTACATTAAATTGGTCTATAGCAATCATTATTATTTACAAATCAGGTTGAAGATGGTGCAGTTTTGTTCTAATTTTTATTTAAGTAATTTTTTGACGCTTAAACAATTTATTTATAAACGTAACGTTTTCTATTATTTGTGGCTCTATCTGTCTGTTTTCAACATGATACCTATACGAGGGTAATGTTGTTTTTCTCACTATACCGGATGTCAATGGAATTATTAGACAAGCCACAGTTTCTAGAGTTTTTAAGGTATGGGACACAAACTTGCCAGGAGTAATGTATATCAATGTTATTAATTTTTGGAGAATGCCACAAAAATTCCAAAAACGCTGCTGAATTGTATGTCCAAAGTCCAAACGTATCCGAATGGAAGGGTCAACCACTAGTGGGGAATATCGTACACAGCGTGGGGAATGCCGAAGAATAATGGGGAATAGTGAGGAATAAAGAGGGAATATAAGGGAATTACGCCCAATTTTGTTGTTCAAGCAGGTTGGAAGATGTGGCATTGCGGAAGATGTAACATTGTGAATTGCAGTGGTTGTGTTTCTATTTTACTATCTTTTATCTAGATTTTTATGATAATGGCGGAGATAACAAAAGAAATCAGTTGTGAATTTAAACTTTCAGTGACGATGCTAGTAATGATGAGTATGACATGGACAGTATTGGCTCCAAAGATTTAACAAATAAATCCCTGGAATTTGTTAAGGAACACTATTACGCTATTTACTTTGATGACACATGATATTTGGGGCGCATAACTGATATAATCAATTCCAATACTTTAAAAATAGAATTTTTGCAATTCAATCTTGATGAATTTGTATGGCCAAAAAGTGAAGATGTTGCTCATATTGATACAAAGTTTATATTTTATGGCCAGGTACAGCCCACTTAAGATTAAAAGAGGTGCTAGATTGGAAATCTGCAAAAAATATAAAGAAATGAAGCGGCTCTAATTTTTGCATATGTTTCTTCTGGTAGGTATTAGGTACTTAGTACTTAACAATAAATTATGTGTATTTTTTATAACATAATACACTGTTTTAAAGTGTCAACGTTATTGCCAACAATAAATATAAATATTTTAAACATAGTAATTGTTGTTGCTTATTTCTATACCCAAAAACATACCAAAGAATAAGAGAAATAGATATTGAATATTGGGAATAATTGGGGAATAATTGAGGAATACTAAAATTGGGGAATACTGTGGGCATTCAGGAATAATAGGAGAATAATAGGAATAATGAGGAATGGGAGGAATGATTGTACGCTTTTTTTGGCAGTGGTTTACCCCTCGATCCGAACAGACATCATTCATGTTTTCAATATTTTCCAACTGTAGAGAAACAAATCAGGAAAGGAATTGGTAACAATCATGAAGCTTTCTTTTATCGTTGACGAAGCGACAGAAATTAACGTGTTGGCTTTTGTGGAAGTGAATCCTACTGCTTCTACTAAATAAATTCGCCACGAGGTGCAAATTAGTCATGTCGGCAAGAAAGATTCTCAAAAAATTTGGCTACTAATCGTTTAAATATCAATTTCACCAGCATTTGTTACAAAGATGAGAGTAATCGAAGATTAGCTTTTTGTCACTGGTCACTTGAGAACAATACCGCTAACCCCATTTTCTTTCTTTCATATTGTTTTCTGATGAATCGAGATTTACCAACAATAGAATGTTGAATAAACATAACAATAGATATTGGGAGCAAAATCATCATTTAATGAGGCCAGGTAATTTTAAGGAAAGATTTGAAGTAAATATGTGGGCTGGGGTGATTGGAGCAAGAACTACTGGACCTATTTATTCAAGGGCCTTTAACAGGGAAGAGATATTCAGAATTGCTACAAAATGATATCAAAGAAATCTTGTTGGACTTACCACTTGCAGTTTTAGAACAAGCGTGTTTGCAACAAGATGGGGCTAGGCCTCATAATGCCGCTCGAGTGGTGGCCCATTTTGGGCGAGTAATTGCAATAAATGAATCTGTACCTTGGCCTGCCCGCTTACCAGATCTAAGCATTTCAGATTTTTGTGTGTGGGGTTATGTGAAAGAAGGAGTTTTTTATACAACCCCTCAAACACTTGAAATTTTACAAAATCGTATCGGCGAAGTTTTTGTAAGTATAACTCGTTGCAGCGTTGTTTTGTTCACAAAATGACTGTTTTGAATCTAGTTTTATTCAATTTCCACGGCATACTTAAAATCAACCTAACCTAACCTAACCGCACAAAAAAGTCTGGTGGAGTCATGTCAGGTGACTGAGCTGGCCAGATAAGCGTATTTTCTCGATATTTTATTTAGTACCCACCAAAAAACTTGTATATTTGAATTAACATCAAACCGATTTTCGATTTGAGGCTATCAATGGATTTGTCGTGAAAATTAGTATCTAACTGGGTGTCTAAAAGATTTTGCCATTTGAAAAAGTTGACCTAATTACAAATTAGTGATTTTGGAAATTTTTTTTGGTCGTAAGTAGGTACTAAATCAATTCAAAAAATCTCACTTTCACACTTTTCTCTTATCGTTTTGGATCATTTGATTGATTTGAGTGCATTCACTGTACTATAGATGCAAAATAAAAATAACCCTAAAAAATAAAGTAAACTCAAAAATATTTTTAAAACTATTCAATCGTACTTAAAATCATCTCCGGAATACAAAAATGTAAAAATATACAGGGTGTTATATTTAAAATTTCAAAGTTGGAGTCATTTCTGGAGAAAGGCGCTACTCGATTTAATTTTTTTATATATATATATATATATATATAATACTTGATGAGCTATTTGATCTATTTAAAAAAAATCATTTTTATATTTTCAAGGCCTACGGTCCCTTAAATGAGTCGAAATTTCAAGATCGACTATTAGGCATTTTTATTGGAAAAGAGGATGGCGCATTCGATTAGCAGTTATCTCAAATAGTCTTATGCAAATTTTTAGCTCGATACCTCATATAGGGTGTTTGTTATTCGATCGCCTAATTTTAAAATTTTTCAGTTTTCGACGGAACCTGTATAGAGGTCTATTATTTATGAAACAAAAGTTTAAAAATTAGTCAAATTGTGTGCTCTCAATAAAACCTCTTTCACACCTTATGCATTTTTCACAACGCTGTTTCAAATTTTGACGGGCCCTCATTAATTGTTATTGTGTTATTTCTCTGCACTCTCGTTCAATTATTTCTCTTAATTCGTAAACATTTTGTGGTCTCGTGCGGTAAACTTAGTCTTTTAAAATTGTCCACAAAAAAATCTAAAGGTGTTAGATCTGGCGAACGTGGCGGCCAATGAATAAGAGGGCTACTTCATCATATCCATCTGTTTGGAAAATTTTCATTAAGCCATCTACGTACAACCACCGAATAATGTATGGAAGCATCATCTAGTAGAAAAATAACTTGTCAGTTTTCTTCCTGATTTCTATAAAATCCCTAAAATCTGTGTACAAGAAATTAAGAAACCTTTCACTGTTTAATATATCTTGGAAAAACTCTGGACCCACTATGCGATTATTGAAAATCCCAATCCAGACATTAACTTTATGAGAATATTGATTTTTTTAATTTATCATTCAGTGTGGATTCTCTGTTGCCCAGTACCTAGAGTTCTTAGTAGAAACCACACCATTAGTAGTAAATGTCGCCTCATCTGTGAAGAGAATATTTCTTTTAAAAAATTCGATATTTAAATATTCTCTTTGGCAGAACAAACAGAATTCCATTCTCCGTTCATCATCACCTTGTTCTAATGGGTGCATAATTTTTTGTTTAAAGGGAAGTACTTTATTTTTTCCAAACATATACGTATTTTTGATGTACCTAAAGGTAAATCCTGCCTGCCTCAAGCTAGTTATTGGATTTTCTTGGAAATATTGTAGAATTTATCTGTCTGTCTCTACGTTTCTCCCGTGATTCCTTTTTTAAAGAAACTACCTGTTTCATTGAATATTGCATTTATCCTGAAGACTGCTGTATGATGGATTGGTTCACGATCTGGATTTCTTTTACTGAATTATTTAGCAGTTTGCCTCATTGATCGAGCATTATCACCAATTATACGAATAATTTTACCTAACTCTCCTGGAATGGTTATTGAGAATATCGGTCGGGTAACGACTGGATAAAATAACAATGAAAATGATCCATCAAATGTTATTCTACAATATTTAGAAGAAAATCCAACAAGTAGCTTGAGGCAGACTACAGGGAATCACATGTACGTAGATGACTTAATGAACATTTTCCGGATGAAATAGCCCTCTTACTCATTAGCTGCCACGTTCACCAGATCTAACACTTTCAGACTTTTTTGTGCGGGAATTTTAAAAGAAAAATTTTACCGCACGAGACCACAAAGAAGAAAAACAATTGAACGAGAGTGCAGGGAAATAATAACACAACAATTAATGAGGACCCGTCAAAATTTGAAAAGGCGTTATGAAAAATGCATAAGGTGCGAAGGAGGTGTTATTGAGAGCACAGAAATTTGAAATATTTTGTTAAATTTTTCTGTTATTCCATCCGTTTATTGGCCGAATTCCCATTTGCTTCAATCATTTGTTTATGTTATTTATTCATTTTTAAATTAGTGTTGACTGTTATTGTATTATTCAATGTCGTTCGTGTTATTAAAAACACTAATTTTTCAACTTTTGTTTCATTAGATAACAGACTTTTATACAGGTCCAGTCGAAAATTACCCCATCCACTTTCCCAATAAAAAATGCCTAATAGTCGATCTTGAAATTTCGACCCATTTAAGGGACCTTAGTTGGCCTTGAAAAAATGAAAGTGAATTTTTTTTTAAATGGTCAAATAGAGCTCATCGAGTACTGTAGCCCCCAAAAGAAAAAAAAATTAAATCGGGCAGCACGTTCCAAAATAACAGGGTGTCAGGATGTTGCGGTATTAAATCGCACACAGGTATATTGAATTGAATTGAATATAACCCTGCGAATATTCTTCGGCGGCCACTTACCTCCGCAGGCCTCCTTGAAGTCGGCACAGCAGTCCCCCAGCTTGAGGCAGGCATGATCACAGTAACACGGCTTGTCGCTTAGATCTTCGATGATCGCGTTGATGGGGGCCTTCTGTACAACACACGAGGAATCCCTGCCTGTGCAGCACAGCTTCGCCTCCCGGCAACTACCACTGAAAACGACATCACAACAAACCGCAAACAGGCACAGAACGACCAACGGACGCGAAACGCACATATTTTTGGCAGACGTTGTTCTTTTGTTTGATATAGGCGGCTTGATTTAAAGGGACAGTTTCGGCGGAGTTACGTCGAATCGCATTAAACTTCGATAAGGGTTTTGATTTAGTGGCCGGTGAAGTTCCTGCGAACACGTGAACGTTGTTGTCTGGCAGAGAACGGCCGAGCTCTCCACCCGATCGCTGGCGCTGGAATGGTGGATTGAGCGAAGAGTGAAGACCTAAGCCGGAGCCCGCTGAGCGCTCTTAGGGGAGGTAAGGACGCATGGTGGGAGTGACAACAATGCCCTTATTATAGTTTTGTGTCCACGTGCCCGGCCTGGATAAGAGATTTATGGGCGCGACGGGGAGGGTGTAATTAAAAAGCTTTTAAGTCGGTGGTTAAGTGGCAAAATAGTTTGTTGATAAGGAATTTTGTGTTATGTGGGTAGATTGTATAGGGTTGGCCCAACTTTCAGATTTGTAACAAAAATAGCAATTATAAAATTTATTTTCATGACTTTTTAGAGAATTGGAATTGTAAAAAATATATGTTTGTTTTAAGCAAACAGGTTCAGATAGATAGATAGTTATTTATAGTTTCATAATACACAATTTAAAAGTTCAAAAAAAAAAAAAATTGGCAATATACAGGCTGTCCATTTTATCAGAGCACTCGAGAATATCTCACTTAATATCGGTCGTACAAAAAAAATTATTTTTGCGAAAATTATGCCGATTTATATGACCTACAAAATGGCTTAAAGACATTTAAAATCCATGGCCTACTTTAAGAGTTATGGCGGAAAATATCGAAAATGCAGAAAACGTCTAGGCCAAATATCTCCGTTATTTGAAGAGGTACGATAAAAATTCTAAGGCGAAAATTGTTTGCAAAATAGAGTGTTTCAACGAGGTTTTATCTATTTATTTTGAGAAATACTCTACAGGTTGTTAAAAAAATTATTTTGAAACGGGCGGGAAATGGCGCCTTAAATAGAGTATTTTCCTCCCTTTTCAACGATATATCACATGCCATATTTATTCATTGGTACTACGTTAGTAATTATAAAAACATTTTCTTAAAACCAATAATTTTTTTTTTAAACTAGCATTATACTTACCGTGGAGAAGTATGATTAAAAAAAACGAAAAAATAATTCAATAAGTCGCTATTGTAAACATACCGGGATGTACTATAGTCAAAGGATTCTCATGTCGGTCGTCGCATACCTACCTTGCACTGACGAGAGCCAACAGCTCGAAACTGCAGTCTGCAAGTGGTGTGTGACGACTGGCAAGGGAGCTCCTTTAAGTAGGATCAGTCTTTCGGCTGGTGTTTGTTGCAATCGAAGCATTAGCGTTTTGATGGTAATATGCAATTATTACACTTAACGCGCCAGGCTTGTAACTTGTAATTCAGCGCTCGGCGGGGCACATAGCCCGGAGAGTAGCTGTTGGTTGCAGTCTGGTTAGGTTCCTTATAGTAAAATAAGGATTTATAGAGGAGTTGGCGACTAAAAATATTATGTTTAATATTCCGCCCTCTAAAAGCACATTTGATCTATGCTAAGCCAAGTCAGGCTATTTATTTTTCGATTGCAACAGACACTGGACCGCTGGATGGCGCCTGCTGGCTGTTTTACATGTCGCTATTGTAAAAATACCGGGATGTACTATAGTCAAAGGATTCTCATGTCGGTCGTCGCATACCTACCTTGCACTGACGAGAGCCAACAGCTCGAAACTGTAGTCTGCAAGTGGTGTGTGACGACTGGCAAGGGAGCTCCTTTAAGTAGGATCAGTCTTTCGGCTGGTGTTTGTTGCAATTGAAGCATTAGCGTTTTGATGGTAATATGCAATTATTACACTTAACGCGCCAGGCTTGTAACTTGTAATTCAGCGCTCGGCGGGGCACATAGCCCGGAGAGTAGCTGTTGGTTGCAGTCTGGTTAGGTTCCTTATAGTAAAATAAGGATTTATAGAGGAGTTGGCGACTAAAAATATTATGTTTAATATTCCGCCCTCTAAAAGCACATTTGATCTATGCTAAGCCAAGTCAGGCTATTTATTTTTCGATTGCAACAGACACTGGACCGCTGGATGGCGCCTGCTGGCTGTTTTACATGTCGCTATTGTAAAAATACCGGGATGTACTATAGTCAAAGGATTCTCATGTCGGTCGTCGCATACCTACCTTGCACTGACGAGAGCCAACAGCTCGAAACTGCAGTCTGCAAGTGGTGTGTGACGACTGGCAAGGGAGCTCCTTTAAGTAGGATCAGTCTTTCGGCTGGTGTTTGTTGCAATCGAAGCATTAGCGTTTTGATGGTAATATGCAATTATTACACTTAACGCGCCAGGCTTGTAACTTGTAATTCAGCGCTCGGCGGGGCACATAGCCCGGAGAGTAGCTGTTGGTTGCAGTCTGGTTAGGTTCCTTATAGTAAAATAAGGATTTATAGAGGAGTTTGCGACTAAAAATATTATGTTTAATATTCCGCCCTCTAAAAGCACATTTGATCAATTCAATAAGTTGTTCAAATCTTTGCTATAATAAAACATTAACAAAATTAAGAAGAATAAAGTAAATTCAGGTAACAAAAATAAATTAATAATAAAAAGAATATAGCACACAGAACATTAATATTTATCTAACCCTTAAAATAATTTTTAAGATATCATATCAAGTGTTGAAAGTGTCCACCGAGAGCGAGTAGCAAATGTGCTGCAAGTTCTTGATATTTCTTTATCACATTCTCCATAAATAATAAACAAATTTAAAAAGTCTTCATTGGTATAATTTAAACGTGCTGACATTTTTTGACATAAGATAATGATTGATTGACTCTAATCATGGCTATTTTGATGAAATGATTACAACAATTCATGAATTTCTAATAAAATCGCAAATATTTCAAAAAGTTGTAACTTTAACCCCCACAATGCTGATATCAGAAAAAAGGGAATTTAATTTTACACAACTTGACGTAAAAAATACAGGGTGTTCCATTTGACTTAAACAAGTTTTCGCGGTTTGAAGTTGACAAAATGTAACGCGAAAAACGAAACACTTGGTATGATATTATTGAATTTATTTCAGTTGTAGAACGTAGTTCTCCTTGTGTTCTTTTTATGTGACAAGAAGCAAATGAGGACCTTTTACACGAAGAAAGTTATAACGGTTCTTGCAAACCGTTGCACCTGTCAAATTTTCTATAAAATGTCAAATATCTCTGAAATGGCTAGGTTTAGGTATAGGATATGCTATATATTTTCGACTCAGAATTTTAATCTCTTTTCGAAGACCCTAAAATATATAGGGTATTCCATTTGAAATAAGCATGTTGGTATCGACTTACGGTATAAGCGGAAGTGCCAGCTGCTTGTAATTATTTTAGTTAGATTGGCCACACCGACATTAGTAATTATCTAAAGTTTCATAATTTTCTGATGCGTACTTTTCTCTATATCGATCGATTCAGTTCCTGGTGAGACACCCTGTATAGCTCCATTGTGTTTCATTGTGTGTGCCAATAAATTTACACTCGACAGCAAAAAATCAAAGAAATTATTATTGTATTAGAGATTGTCATCTATATATGGAGAGTCTCAGTAGGGCGACTGTGTGCTGCTAACTGTCCTTTTGATGTCAAGTGCGTTACTTCTTTTATACACTGTTACAAATTTTCTCTTTGACTGCAGACAGTGAGAGGCCTATAGGTAAGCTTATTTTAGGGACTAATTGAAATTAGGTTTTCTCTGGTAAAAGCTGAATAGGAAAAAGTATAAAAATAGACGGAGTAACATCTGCCACGATATCTCAGTTGTCTTAAAACTTTGTATATAGGCCACAATGTGGAGGTATCAATATTCAAGCAAGTGTTCAGGAAGTTAACTTTAGAAAACTAGATTATTCAGATCTTTCGCTATAAGCACTTTTTTAAATTTTTGTATGATATATCTCCGTGTCATTCACCACGAAATTGCTGAATGGTGAGGGGCTCATACACAGGGTGTCCCCGGAGGCGGTTATCTATACCATAAATGGACTTTTTTGACAAAAAAACTGCTCTTGATGTTTCATATTTTTGAAATTTTTGAGCGCCCTGTATAAAGAAAATACATTGTGTTTGGTGACGGTTTCCGCTCTTTTCGAAAACCGTAAAATATATAGGGTGTTTCATTTAAAATAAGCAAGTTGGTATAGACTTCCGGTATAACAGGAAGTAGCAGATGCTTGTAATTATTTTAATTGGATTGGCCACACTGCCATTAGTGAACTTCCAAAAATTTGAAGAGTAACCGAGATGTGCTAAACTTCGTCTTTTTCCGATTACGCTATTTTGAGATAGAAATTAACAACCGTTTTTTTGGTACACCCCTTTAAGGGGGTGTAGCTGGGCAGGAAAGGGTTATTTTGAAAAATTTTATACCAAATAAATTTACAGTTAAATTTTTTGCACATTATTAAGGGACACCCTATATAGAAAAATTCAGTCGAAATTTATTAAATTTTATATTCCTATGCAGTGAAACGTTATATTTTTATTCCCAATAAAACACGTTTTGAATTATTCAGTAGGTAGGTACCTAATAATAAAAAATACACATAAGAGAACTCAAATTATTAACATTTAGGGGTTCTCTCGACAACATAACAACATAAACCAGAAAACTGGGCCTAATTATTCAGGAATGGACAAGAGAATTCTCTACTGTGGTTAAACTGAGATAAAATGTTGAGGTATTTTTAGCTGGTAAAATATAAGTTCAAAAAGTATCTGATGAATCATCGTCAAACAAATCATGCAAAGAAGTTGTTCTTTTACCACATTAGTCATAATTCTCTCTGATTGGTTTGAGAGTTTCATATATCGTGTCTGAGCTATTATGACGTGAAGAAAAAGTAGACCTATAGGAGCTAATACATATGTATGTAAATACATTTTTTGTATTTACAATATGTGCCAGATTTGACTTAAGTTTATATAACATCAATCTAGCAGTTTCTGAGATTAAATGAGATCTCAAATACAAAAAGCGTGCGGGACCCTTTCCTAACAAATGTTCCAAAATATTATCTACGTTATAAATTGTTAGTATTTTATTTATTACATTTCCAAACGGTCTTACATAAACATATTATTATTGTATTGTTTTACTTCAACGTTTATTTTGTTGTATTAATCTTTAAATATCGAAGGCTAGAAACTGTAATCTGAGAATATCAACCCGTCGTTGTATCAAAAATATCTTATACACAGCATATATCACTTACCTAGGTTTCACTGTATCATTCTGTTCCTGAGGACCAAGCAACAACACAACACTTAGTTATAAAAATAGTTTATTATAGTTTTTATCACATATTTTTAATACGAACTATGCACAAAATGCGCGTCTACATTAATAGGTCATTGAACTGATAGGCTTTTGTTTCGTTTTCGCACAACAGGGTGCCGCGGAGGGGGCGCGCCTACTTAGTTTTTTGTCACTTTTCCTCACAAAAAGTTAACCACAGATCAGAGATTACAGGTTGCGTTAAGAAATTTACTTTCAATGAAAGAAGCCTTTATTTGTACAACTATATGAATATCGAGGGTAAGATTACTAGAGGGGTTATGAATTGGTACGTATAAGTTTTTAATAATTATTGTGACTTTAAAGACAATAAAACTATGTAAAAAATTATGAAACACGAAATAAGTGTTTTTTTCACACCCAAAAAGTTGTCACAATTTTTACGCTTCTTACTTTTTGCCGAATAATTAATATTACAATTAAAGAAGGATTTCCTCATAAACTTTCCAAATAGGCATTATTAATAACGATGTGTTTCGTTACGTCGGGCAAATGAGGAGTAGACTTTGATAACTGCCCAACCAGAATTTATTTTCAACATTTAAATTTTAAATCAAACTTTTACTCGCCAACGAATAATAAATAATTCATTTTTTATTCAAGATGGAAATTAAATGCAAGCATATGTAGTGCCATCTACCGGAGATTAGCGAAACTAAAACGGATTTGCGGCCCAAAATTTATTTTAATAGATGTTCAGGGAAACTGCAAGGTATCCATAAAAACCCTGTCAGAAGCGTTCTGTAATCACGTCTGAAACTGTGGGGGCTGCAACTGTTGTTGTGGCTCGACGTTATTGTCGCTGGAGGCAGTTATACCCTACTTAACTTATAAGATTCAGCTAACGTAAATTTCGCACTAACTGACTAACTAAGGTCGACGACTTTTTGGAACCAAAACCAACAGAAGCGATAGGTAACACTTTCTTTACTGATGGCGCTATATGACGTTAATGGGATTCTTATGAGACAGATGGAACGCGGTGACATTACCAAGAGCTACACCATTAATATTGAAAACAACATCATCATACCGGTCCCCATAGCAGAAGCATCACATGCCCTTACAAAACCCCAAAGTTAAAATTTGATGTACAACTTTGGCCACAGAAATCATCCGTTGTATTCCTTCGAAGATGCAGCAAAATAAAGCTATTGGATGTGAAATATTTGATGGTGAGACATGGTTTGAACGAAATGCTCCGACCACTTCATAATTGCATATGCCGCTAAGTCGTCCACGAAAATAGCAGGTAAACTGCAAAGTGATATCCAGATTAGAAAACATTTCGCCACATGGATCACCCGACTTGACTCCAATTCGCGTTTTGTGGAAACTAGTGGCAGAACTATTTGGTCTTTAAATTATTCAATCCGCTGATGCCCTTTCCCAAATAGTGGTGTATAAATTGTTCTTAGTCATCAGGACTTGTCGATATAATGGTGAATCCATTGAATCTGCATATCATTTTTTAAATCATGCACCAGAACGAAGTTAGAACACAAATACTCCCAGGTTACAATCAGGATTCTTTTAGAATAGGAGATACGAACTTATGGACTCTCCTGAAGAGGAGTGTGGCAATTGCAAAGATTGATGGTCAACAAAAGGAAATAAGAAACGTATCCGGATGTTGCAGTAATCAAGGGCAATGGCACACGTTTATGCTCAGAAGTGGGATACATTCGAAGGTATGACTAAGTATATTCTTGATCCGCAAGAGAATGAACAATAGTGCATATAATTACGTGCAAACATGGGAGGGAAAAGTAATCAATGACTAATGATGCACAATTATTCAAAAGTGAGAGGTACTTAAAGGTACCACACTATTCGTGGCTTGTTCAACAATACTAGAGCAAGATGATATAGATGTGGGATGGAAATGAAAATATAGAAGTGTTCTCGGCATAGAAAAGGAGTTTGTGGAAGGAATGTGAGGGGTACTACACTTGGAAAGAGCAATCAGCGACTAATAATGCACAATTATATTCAGAGGTAGGAGGAGCTTGAAGGTGCGATACTCTTCTTGGTACACGAGACAATGCGCAATTCTAGAGCAGGATGATACACAGAAGTTGAAGGAAAGTGAAGATACGGCACTCGTCTTAGCTCACAAAAGCAATAAACGGAGCAAGAGCTTGTTCAGGAGTAGGAGGGAAGTGAAAACACAGGAGAATCCTCGGCACTAAAAAGGAGTAATCAACAATGTGCACAATTATGGAAGTAGGTGAGAAGTGGACCTCTTGGCACACGAGCAACAATGGAGCAAGAGCATTTTCAGAAGTGGGAGGGAACTGAAAGTACGGTAGTGTTGTTGGAGTAATCAACAATAGTGAACAAAGGATATTTATTTAGAAGTGGGTGGAAACAGCAGGTAAGTTATGGTATTGCGAGGAAAAACAGCCAACTAGAATTTTAAACTTTATTTTACAAAATTTGTAATAAAAAATAAAGGAACCAAAATTCTTTGGACTTAATCTAGTAAGTCTTATTTTCAGGTATAGAACCATCAACTAAGGTTATTTACACATGTACAAATATCTTAAACTTAACGGTATTTTACAAAGGATTGTTAAAAAGTAAGTCATCACAGACGGATTCTATGTGTAACGAATACATTAAACAATAAAGCACATTTTTTACATTACAGCACATACATAACCAACATCGTAAAAACTAGGGGAGGCTAATAGAACTTAGCACTAAAAATTATGGTACATTATAATACATTCATTTATTTCATAATTACGATAAACGAAACTCGAAACTGTCCTCCGGAGAAAAAGTCAATATGACTCAAGTCTGGTAACCAGCGGGGCGAATTCAATATTAAAATCACGGCAGGCACAGAACTACCCATAAAATTCAACGCGATTCAAATAGGGTCACAGTACGAACACTCACAAGTTTTACTCTATATACTCGTTCTGAAACACATCGCCCAGGAGAGAATCCACGCAGGGAAGGATATTTTCCAACTCGAAACTGTCCTCGTTAAAGTCCTCCAAATTAAACTCGATAAGGCTTAAATCAGGTCATGAATCGAATATATTTGATAGGTTGATTGATAAGTTGCAGTCTTCTACATCCACGTGCGGATTGAGGTCGAACAGTTTGCTCAGCTTCTCAGCTGGCATGTCGAGGCACATGCCGTTCACCTCGACCGAAGTCATGATTTTGTTGTAATCGACGTTTTCCGGTTCCGACCCGTAAAAGCTGTACTCCTCCACACGCTTGAACGGCGCCGACGTGGACTTTCGCGCCGTGTTCTTTACGGGTTTCTCCACCACCGCCGGCTCGTCCACCTGTCTCGCATCTTGAAGTATCTTCAGCATGGTGTTGTTGTACTCCTCACTCACCTGGGCATCCTGAACGACATTCTCCGCCATTCCCGAATGCATCTTGACAAAGTGCGACGCAACGTCCGCGCGAGTCTTGTACTTGATGTTCAGGCAAATTCCGCACATGAACGCCTTGAAGTGCAGCCTGAGATGCGACCGGATGTTGTTGACCTGGTTCGGAGGGAATACCCGCTCGTACGGGCAAAGCGGGCACTTGTAGCGCTTCAAATTCTCGCTTGCCACGGCAGGTCGAGCCGCCGGGCAAATCGACGTATATTGCGGCGCGAAACCGGTGTGCATCTTATTAAAATGCATCTTCAACCCGCTCATCTTCAGGAACCTCTTGTTGCAGAGCGAGCACACGAACCGGTACATTATGAAAGTCTGCCCGTCGTGCTTCTCCAGGTGGTGCTGCCGTATCTTGATCTCAGACCCTACCTCCGGACAAAGCATGCACCCCACGTACTCCTTCGTGTTGTTCTCGCACGCCGACCTGTTCAGCTTCTTGAATTTGATGTGCATGTGCTCGTGGAAGCCGGTTATGTGACTTATAACTTGCGTCTCCGAGTAGGTTATGAAAGGGCAGTATTCGCAACAGAAAACGTCGCCTTCGTTGGGTACATTCGTGTCGGTTTTAGTAACGATGACCAGATCGCTCTCGCATATTTCCAAATCATCGTCGTTCTTATTTTCGGCCGAAGCTTCGCTTATGACTTCTGCGACTTCCACGAGCGGCTCCAAAGTTTCCTCCGTTCTAGGAGCACTCGCAACTTCACTGGTGGAGTTTCCAACCTCACTACTTGCTTCCGCAGTCTCAATCGGGTCGTTAATGAGAGAGATTAGCGAGGGGGACTTGGCGATTTTTGGCTTGGGCGGGGGAGACGACGAGGTCTTTATGTCCACAACTTCCTTCATATGTAAATCGTCGGCGAGTTTGAGTTCTTTCTCTACGGTGGGCCCTTTCGGCGCGGCGCTGATCCTGAACTGGTGCGAGGTTTCGTAGTGCTTTTCAACCTCCTTAGCGTAGTACGAGCGGTATTTGCAGTCCGGACAAACGAACGGTTTGTCGGCCCAGTGTATTATGGAGTGCTCATTTTTCTCATGTTCGCTTAGGAACCTGCAAATTTAAAATAATCTATTATAGTATAGTTGACATACAATCGGTGGCGGATCACTGTACGTATGTGGCATGTAGAAGTTTTTGTAGGGGTTTCCGGATCAAGTTAAGCATGGGGCACCACAAAGTTGTGATCCACCACTCTATATAACACATTAATTAGGGAAATATTATCCAAAAAGCGAAGTTAGGGTTCATAGTTTGTTTATATATTCATATCTAAATTGATTTGAAACAGTTAATTGTCTCAAGGACCTGTTAAGAGCCTTCTTTGTTTGATGATTCTTGGCAATTTTTGTGGCACACAGCAAAACACACATAAATTGTAAGTGATCAATTTTGCAAACACTGAATGTTAAAACAAAAAAACATGTATGTATTTATTAAGTAGATCTGGAACTATTATCTACAAACATTGGTGTTGCCAATCGGTGGATAATAGTTCAATTTGCGGACTTTCTTTTAGATGTTGTGGACATTTGTCGGACTTTATAAAATATTTCGGACCTTTTGTCTGTTCTTGGGTTACAAAGTATTGGTTACTATAGGAGAGATTCGAATATTAAGATTTTGAATTATTAACATAAATGATGAAAATTCTTGAAACCTCCTCCCCACCGGTCTCCTTCATTTTTGAATAGCTCGTCACTTTTGAGGATAAATAATAAACGATTATTTGGTCTATATTTTCATGAGAATGTGGATAAAGTAATCGCAAATCGGCGGACAATTCGGGCTCCAGTGTCGGCCCGTCAGGGATGGCAGGGTAAGCAGTGCCCACACAATTACATAAGCGGTAGTTATAAAGGTATATTTATATTTTTATATATTCGTGTAGTTAAATTATCAAGTAAAATTTTGCGGTTAATTAATTGTAATATTAAAATTAAAAAGTTAGATTTATTTATAATATTATATTTACTACATGTTAATCTGCCTCATATAGGTACACTTATGAATCCGTTTAGAAATCGGGCTTAATACTGTCGAAAGTGTCATGTGCCAAGCCAGGGCGGGCAAGCATCGCTTAGAAATAGTGAGTTCAATCATAATACGCCTATGCGCATGTTGGCTATTCACTTCAATCTTACGCCTGTAATGCATATCAAAACGAGACGTACGTCTACCATGCTTAGGCTATTTACAACCTAGAGTGGGCATGCCATCCCTGAGCAAAATTTGTAATAAACAATATGAATATTGAATAGAAATTGTTCACAATTGAAAAGATATCAAACGGGAAAAATAACTAATGTGTTAAAATTGATTAATCAATCCCTTATGAATATCAAATATGATAGCAATTCCTAATTTGATAAATAGGAAAAAAAAATAAGTTAAAATATATATCAGCGGTGCCATATAGTTAAGTTACCTATAACTATATTTTTCTTTGCATTTTAAGGTATAAAGTATTAGAACACATATGTCTTTATATTATCCAAAAAGTACTAAAATAATATTTAATTTTATTTCATCAGTTTTAGATGTGAAATTAATATAATATGTAAATGAAATAAATGTATAATATTCAAATATGGAACCTCGCGCTCGGTGGGATGTGGACACTGCCACCCTCATCCCTTCCCTTTTCTTTTATAGTGTCGTGATGTTTCGCCGAGAATCGTTTCATTTTCGGGCGTGATTTTTACACCCACAAAATGTCTGTGGAGAAGCGTCATTATTATTCGGTTCTATACCTCATCCTGCCCACCCAGAGCTAAAAGCCACGGGCCGCCACTGTCGGGCTCACGCCACTGGCAACACTAAGGCTACTGGTGATTATACCTAAATACTGGCTCCTAAAAGGCAACTTACTTTTTGTCGCAGTAGTTACACGCCACCAGATTCTTATCCTTAGCCGTGCCGGCGTCCGGGACGGGTGAAAAGTGTCGCAGGATGATCAAACTCTGCTCACGGATGACCATTTGGAGCCAGGCTTCTAGCCGACGATTCGGCGGCAGGCTGATTATGTTGTCACTTGATTTGCCCGTATTGTTGTGCTCTAGTACGTGCTTGTACATGTAACGGTAGGTTATGCTCTCGTCCGCGCATATCTTGCACTTGAACCTAGAAAATAACGAAATTATTGTTTTTGATTATTTATTTTTTTACTATCTATGGGTTAGATTAAGTTTTTAAAAGTGTCTGGAATATGAGGTACACATATAAAGAAGTATGGCTGAAAGTTTTGGGCTTCGGGCAAGGTCGCGATCGTCTTCGTTTAAACAGTCGAATTTAAAAAACATGATTTTTCAATTCTTTTTCGCAAATATCTCCCATCACATTAGTTGTATAGCAAAGAATAAGAATTGATCTCGTTAACTTTCTAAACGGGGCGAGCGTAGGTGCGTCTTTACTATGTACATACTTCGGTATGCGATGTAAAGCAACGACAGGCGCAGTTAGTACTTGGATGGGTGACCATTCCAACGGAAACCGCATCCTCGCCTCACGCATCTTCCAGCGGCTTGTATATCAGTGTATGCGCGGAAGCTATACAACCTCAGGCGAGGGTTGTATAGGAGATATACCATCCTTCGGAGGGGATGTAAAGCCGTCGGTCCCTTGTCTATTAAATGTTAGGCAAGTAAAAGATCCCTACTCTACTTAAGGGAAGAGGTTCGGCAAAATTTGTGGTTGGGGGTAGCTCGTCTACAGGCGTCGGTGTTAGGCCTCAGTAGCGAAAATAGGCCGACGTTAAATAAATGTATATATATATATATATAAAAAACTTTCTAAACCTTTTTGGTACAATGTGAAAATTAACCTAAATGCAATTTTTTTGGCAACGTTTAAGCTGACAGGAAATTTGCAACGGGCAGTTAGATACAATTCCATGTATTAAAAAAATTTTGTTCGAAATATTTTTCAAAATTACGTAAATTTTTTTAACCTCCTTAGAACCGTCCCTGGTGCTTTGGCGAGAAATTTGAGAAATAACTTTTCGATACAGTCTTTGATTCGACAATTCTCCAATATTATTACAATTCCTTTTATTGAAATATTTTAGTGTGAAACATTTTTTAAAAATGAGTAACTGTCAAAATTTCAAAAAACCTATCTCGGCTCCAATAGTTCGTACGAACTTAAAAAAAAACGAAATTGTGCGGATTTTTATTAACCTATAATTTTCGTATGTACATATTTTACAGTAAAATTGATACTGTCCGAGTTTTTGCGCAAAAACCGATTTTTTTTACCTATTTTCTCACCACCCTACCTAGAGCCGCCTCTGACACCAGACTAGGATTTGAAAAAGCTTTTAATACAAGTTTACATTCTCAACAATTTTCATTATTTAAGAAATTTTTTTATTCGACGAGATTTCTTTGTGCCCTTCCTAAAGTCACCCCTGCTTCGACTAGAAAACGGCCTTTTTTCCACTTTAAACATTCCTTTGATCAAACAGAAACTCGTTTTTAGGCCCTCACTGGAACCCGCCCTGTTACTTTTTCGAGAAATGAAAAAAAAAAAACTCTTTTCGCAACAAATTTTCCATTCCAAGCAGTTTTTGTATTAAAACAATTTTTGATACCATGACATACTGTTTTTGGACCATCTCCCAAATAATTATTATTTGAAACATTTTTAAATTCGGCGAAAAATTATTTTTTGGCCCTGTCTAGAACCGTCCAAGATAGACCGATTTTACCAATATTCAAGACCGCTCTTCCTTGGACCTCCTAGGTTTTACATCTAACATATCAGATTTCCATGTTGACCGTCTTCGAGAAAATCATACCACACACAAACAAACTGACAGACACATAGAAGCCATGCTGATACAGATATTGATATTTTTTGGCTTTAAAATGTTCACTTTCATCAAAATCCGGAATTTAGTTTTTTTCACGAGGCCAACACTTTACCTATAGAGATACTCATAGCTTCTTGATTTTTCCAATTGGGAACAAATTTGGCTCAAATACAGAACATCTTAGGACCTACTTACGGCCAAAAAATGTGCACCTTTTTTTTATTATTTGGTATTTCCAAAATGTCTTCCATATTCTCTCTCTGCACCTTTTCCATTTCCGTCGCAAAAACCATATATATAAATCATATCTGCATACTTTTCATTTATAAATTGGTGTGCCAACGAAAAATTTAAATTTCAAAAATAACTATTTTATTAAAACTACATGTACAGTACACCTACCTGTAGACCTTCATTTCCTTAAAGAGATGAAAGATAAAGTCGTAGATCCTCTTGGACTTGAACTGGTTGCACGTGGGGCACTTCAGCTGCCTGTTCAGGGGAACGCCGAAATTTCCGAACTGCAGCTTCAAGTTCCTCTCGCCGAATTCGTCGTGCTCGGTATCGCTACCGCCACTATCCAAGTCTATAACTTCGTCGTTCACTTTGGGAATCTTGCTTATGCCAGGTACTTCTACCCCCTTACGCTTCAAGGGTCTATTCTTGGCCACTGGGTAGTTCTTATTGTCCTTGTTCTTAGCCAAGGGAACGGCATCTTTGGCGTCATCCTCGTCGTCGATGACTATCACTATGTTTTCTTTGGCTTTGGCTATATCCTCGGCGGCGTCGTGGACCACCTTGTTCACCGACTCAAAGAAGTCGTCGGAGAGGGACCCTTCGTCCTGCTGTAGGATATCCGCCGTGCCGTTCGCCACAGATTCGATCGACAAATCCAAGTTGGTGGTGCTCTTAGAAGTGCTGGGACCCGGCGCGGGAGACGACGGAACGCTCTTCACGCCGCTTGGGCCGGGCGAGGACGTTACGACGGTGGCGCCGGCAACAGCTTTTGGGGGCTTCTTCGGGGATTTGGATGGCACGGGCGTGGAGTCGTCGAACAAAATTCCCCGGATATGCCTAACCCTAGGCCTGTCTCTCTGCCACAGCGGTGTGGTGTCAAACGCCACCTCGCTCTCTTTTTCTTTCTCCTCTTCCATCTTCTGATACACGTACATGAAGTCTACGGGCTGGTTATTGTGGGCGTCTTTGAAGTGATCGTTGAACATCTCCTTGTCGTTGCTCTTGTACGTGCACAGCGAGCATTTCAACTGAGAATCGATCTCGTGCTTCTCCAGCACGTGGTTCTGTATACCCTCCTGGGAACCGCACTTATACTTGCACATGCAACACCTCCACGGCTTGTTCACTTTGCTGGCCGACAGCGTTGTTTGGTTTTGAACGCCGG